>CM074577.1:30433750-31911875 GCA_037305975.1 Chrysolophus pictus | reverse complement strand
ATGCAGTGATGGGAGGATGTGGGAGGTTCTCTATGTGTCTTGAGGAGGCAAAAAAAAATCCCTTTCCAACACAAACTGTGATCCCATCCAGCCAGCGCCTTCCCTCACTGACATCTAGATCAATGACAGGATGTCAAATTCTTTCTTTTTTTTTTCCCCATCAAAGAAAATTGTTAAATTCCAAGTTTTAGGAAGAATAATGTTCAACTATTTTTCAGGTATTTACTATTTTCAAATCTAAAATCTCTTGTTTGACTGTATCTGTATCTACTTTGACAACTTAAAAAGACCGATTACTCTCAATGCAGAAGTAACTCCCTGTTAACTACCCCACTGTTTGTTTGTTTTTTTTTAATCACTTAACAAATTTGCTGGTGAGCACTTTTCTTGTTTTGTTTGGAGTGTGGATTGAAATGTGAAGTCATATTTCGGCCTGGATACTGGGTGGACTACAAAAGAAACAGTACCAGTTTTCTTCTCATGGACCTCTTAAAGCTCTATCCCTGAATCAATGTTTTGCCATCTAATAAGCATTCTGTATGTTCCTTGTACATGACTGTTTTATATCAAAATTCCCTGCAGTGTTAAATCAGCTGTCTTGGAGAAATCAAAATATGCTGCCCCAACATGGTTACTGTTATTGACCAGACCTTTCTTATTGTCAAAACAAAAGATTTATTGAAGTAGAGCTGTTTTCCAGAGAACCATGGTGCCTGACTGTCAGGTATTTTGGCTCCCATTTTTGATAAATTGCCAAATTAACACATCAGTGTTCTCCAACCCAATCTGTAAGTATAGTCAGCTAATAAGAAACAAAGTTGATTTCATTCCTTACTTTTTGAAATCCAAGTATGTCCAAAGGAATAAAAAGTAAAGTGAAAACAAGGCTTAAATAATACACGTGCTCTTCATATCCTCCTCATCTGAAAGCCACGTGGAAAGATATTTCCATGTGAATTCCTCTCTGTTGACTTGTCTCTGGAGAAAGGCTTATGCAAGGCATGGGTGGAGCTCAGGTAGAAATGTAAGCAAGATTGAGCTGCTCAGAGGTGACCGAGAAGTGTGTTTGGGACAACTGTTTATATTCACCCTGCGTAGTCCAGATGCTAAAAACTTTTCTGAAAAACACTTAAAACGGGTATAATCAGCACTGGCTACATGTTCTGCAAACAAATGGTGTTAGCTGTCCCAGAAATGTGCCAGGCTCAGCTGGAAAAGGATCCAGAACAAACACTTGAGATGTGCAAATCCTCTCAAGGGCCTGGCAGCTGCATCAAGGATGCTCCAGAACCCAGAGGACACAGGGACTTTGCCCACGCAGAGACCTCATGTTTAGTGTTTTGCTGTTCCTGCTGCTGTGGCAACGTGGGTGGGAGTGCAAGCAGAGAAGGCTACCAGCAGCTGGATGCATTCAGCAACTCATGCAGGACAGGCTCTGAGGGACAGCTTTGCAAGGAAGGGAAATTTTGAGGAAGAAAACAGAAGAAAGAAGTTGAAAACAGGCTTGGAATATGTTTGCCGTTCTGCTCAGTGCATACTTGGTGTTTCAGAGGCACACACATCTATGTCCTGCTGAGCTTCTGGCTCTTGGAAGGCTTTCTGTCTCTTTGCAGTATTTCTCTTTGTCACGTATGTGTGGTTTCTGCTGCATTGGGGATTTCTGAGGGACACAAGCTCTATTGCAATGGCCCCATGGGGCTGTTGATAGCAGCAGGGTCTACTTATCTGCATTTTTCCTCAACAAAGCACATCCTTCCCTCAAGGAAAAAACAAGCAAAAACACATTACTTCTGCTACTGTATTTTAGGCCCACTTATGCTGTCATTTGCAATGCCACTACAGCAAAGTTATCACAGAGTACTGAGAACAAAGCTTTGCATGGAGTTTCCTTTCAGAGAAATGGTCTGACTTAAGACCATCCCTCTCCTATCATATAAGAAGGATCTAGGTTTCAAATCCATAACAGATTTTTGGACCAGGCACTTGACTCAATGTTTAAGACTAAAATCCCAACAAAGCTGGTGGAGATTAAGTTCAAGGACTTATTTGCTGTTTGTCTCTGCAGTTTACTGGGAGCCTCAAGCTGCACTTGTCTGCATGTCTTGAGTTGTCCCAGCCTCAGGTGGAGCTGAGTGAGCAACTCAGGCCTTAATTTGTGCATAACACCAACTGAAGTACACCTGTTAGAGGATTAGTCAGACCTACAGAGCTCCTCAGAGCTCACCCAGCTTTTAGGGATCCATTGCTCACTACACATGGTGGCTGTTGCTGTTTGCTGCTAAAGTACCAAGCACGTGTGGCTCTCGTCCTTTGGACTAGCAGTAAAGAGTAGCTGGATTATTTTCTTACAGGACATAGGAGTTTCCATGAACAGGTCCAAATCTATTCAGGCTCCTGAGAGTATGCCTGCCTGAGGGGAGAGGATGCTTTGATACTGGGCTGCCCTGTGCAGGACATGCCGCTCACCTGGAGGTAGCCATGTGTTGCCTCAGGACAGGCCTGGGTTTCAGCTCCATTACTAGGACCTCTTTTCTTTGCAGTTCAGATAAAGCAGTACTGGTTAAAATAAAGCAAATCAAGTGCAGGTGGGCCAGAAACTTGGATGCCCTCATGCCATGAGTGTCCTACACATGAGGAAACATGAGTCAGTTGCTTAATATGCTCTTTCTCTTTATGGACTAATGAATCCTGAATTCAGTTGTGCACAGTTGCAGCTGGAGGATGAGGAACATACCCCTCCAGCCCACTCACCATGAGTTACTTTTGAGCTTCTAATTGCATAATCCATGTGGAGGGTTAGGGGGGCGGGGATGAAGTTCCCCTCTTTGAAAAAAGAGAAAGAAAAAAAAGAAAAGCTCACAAGGATGTATTTTGGAACAGATCAGGTCCTGCATGTCGGCCTCTATGCCAGCTACCTCTATTTGCCATGACCAAGCAGGTGCAGGCTGAGCTGCCCAGATTGTTGTTGCTGGCACCAAATGCTCTCTGTGCACTTTATGGATATGGATGTTCAGGATTCAGACTCCGCTCAAAGGCTTGGGATCTTAAGTACTGGGTATTACAACAACTTATGCTGAGTCACCTAAGCCCTTTATTGAATCTGGCCCCAGTGCATTTTTCCGGCTTGTTTACAGAGCAGCAGGTATTATTACCAGCAGTAACTGGGTTAATAACAGGGCCTCTAAGAGAGAAAGCAATTTGTAACACCTGTGATGCCCTGACTGAAACAGGTTCATTATCTCTGTTTTCAGTTATGTAATAAGAAGAACAATAAAAAATGCCTTTTTTTCATAGAAATCTTGGCAGCACCTGTTTGCCTGTATATTGCCACTGCATCCTGTTTGCTCAGTACTTGCACAGTTACATTTGCCTGCAATGTCCTCAGGAGAATGCTCCTTGAGTGTTAGTAACTAGGCATATATTAAAAAGATAAATACAGCAAATGCCAAAATAATAATAATAAAAAAAGACATTCATCCTTGCTGTGGATAGTCAGTTGTTGTTGTATACTTGAAGCCTGACAGATGTGGTTTGCTGGCAAGTGGGTGAGAAAAAAAGGAATAACTTAATTCGTGGTGGGAGGGGTGTCAGGGTTCTCTTCAGTTCAAGACAAAAAGGTCTATAAACTTTCAAAGTTGTTCTTAGCAGCTCCGTACACAACATATGGTCTTGTCCTTCTTGAGCTTTTGACCATTCCCACTGTGGGAGTCTGCCAAATGAAAATTAAACAAAAGTTACCCTAAAAAAAATATTTAGGAAGCCCTGTTTTAGAAGTGAGTGCACATGCTGGCTGTGACTCAGAGCACACCCACACACTGGGTAGACAGATTAGCATCTAAACCACTAGACAAGTTCCAATTCTCGCTCAGAAGGTCAAAAAAGCCTGGGAAATGGCCACTGCTCCCTTTCTCCTCAGCACAATTATTTTTTTCCAGATTACAAAGTCATTTTGGATGGCACAACAGCAGTATAGTCAACTGATTTATTGTCATAAACAATTGTGTTCCAAGTTGGGAAGCAATTCGGTCGTGTCTGGACAAAAGAATAAAGAGGGGATAAAAACAAAGCCACCAAACCTCAAACCTTTTCCTTTGGATTTGTTTGCTATAACATTTGTTTCTGCTCCACGAAAACCATGGGGATCTCTATAAGTCTTACTAGGGAGGCACATACATGATGAAAGAGAGATGTAAGCCAAAACCCCCTTGTTAATATGCTTGGTTTTTTTTAGAACTGGAAATGTCAAATTTGATGTCTTTTTTTTTTTTTTTCCTCTCTGATGACATTATCAGAACACAACAGCTGAAAAGAGCAAGACTGCCATATACATTTCACTTGGTGTTCACACGCTGTGGCTGGCCTGTTTCCAAGCCACCTGTGAGTAAAGTCCCTGAATTGGCACGAAGGTGTTGAATACCCACACACTCTGTCCTCCTTCCCACACTGAGAACGTGTAGGAATGGTGTTTGATTAGAGCAAAGAGCATTAGGAGCCTTGACATTCAGCTGTCCTGAAATCTGAGGTATCTCCTGTTAAGAAAAAATGTTATGAACCAGTATTCTCCGTATTTGTGTATGTTCTTAGGATTGTTAGAGAAAAGTGTTCATAATAGCCTTGGAAGTTTGTAGGTTGTCCTGAAACCCTAAGATAAGTCTTTTCTACAAGTTTCTAGAGGTGACAAGACTATGTAAGTACGAGAGAGGTAGAAATAAGGTCAGAATCAAAAACAATTTCAAGATTTCCAGCCACGGTTATAAAAATCTGATTGTAAGAGGGAGCTGAGTTAGGCACTATGCATCATCAAGTGTTCTCAGCTAGCTCCAGGATTTTTGTCTGTGCTTCACCAGTACTTTCAGTACTTTCACTGTTGCAGACCAGCTAGCAAGGAGATAGATAACGCATGGTGTGCATGGAGACAGTGAAATCTGAGTAAACATTTTTTCATTTTTGTTTTTAATGGCACTGGATGTAAATTTCAGTAATATAGAAACAGCCCAGAGCTATGTTCACTGCTGCAGACTTGCCATGGTAGAAATACAACAGATCTAAAAGATTAGTGGCTATTATTAATGCTGCAGCTGTGCAGGCAAAGCCGAACTGAGCTAAATCTTTATTCATAACTAATCCTCTGCGAAAGGATGGGCGGAAATACTAACTTACCTTGTTGGCTCATGGTTTGAATTTTTCTTCGCCCAGCATGGCTTTTCATTGATCTCTCCATTGATCTCTGCTTCAGAGACAAATGGCCTTGTGATTCCCTTACACAGCTCACGGCCAGTATTAGAGCCTGAAGTACCAGAGAGAATAGATTGTGAAGATGTCTTCTCTACCTTCATTCCTCCCTCTGGTGCTGTGTCAGAAGCAGTCTGAGAACTCAGACTACAGCTCCCATTTCATCCACATCTGCCTTGAACCAGTGCTTTGCAAAACCTGCTTTTCTTCTGCATTTGCAGTGCCATTTCAACAAGCTAGATCTTGTTTCCTCTTTCAGAGTAACCATCACATATTCAACACTGATGGTGCTCTTGCCAAAGCATTTTTCTTATCAGGATTATGCTTTTGCAAGATGAAATGTCAAAGAATCTGTATGTTTAATCTTTTGAACTTTTCCCATTAATAAACAAATAATACTCTCTGGCTTCAGAAATGTTTTTCATTAACCCTTTTCTTTCAACACTGAGAATAACTTAACAAACGCTAATGTAGTTCAGCAGAGTTATCTGGAACACTATTCCTGTTTCAATTTTGCTATTCTATTTAAAAAAAATATTTCCTTCAGACTATTTTTCATTTTCAATCCTTTTCATTTTAGTGATTAAACAGCTCTTGTCAAGGCCTTTCTTCCCATCAGAGTCTTTCAGAAAGGGTCTTCCCTGTCTCCTTGACAGCAGTAGTTCAATCTTAGAAAAAGCTTAGCAAAATCGGGCAATTTTGTTACGCTTCATTACGGAGAAATTACTCAGGGGAAAAAAAAAAAAAGAAAAAAAAGAAAAAAAACCTAATTTCTGTAGAAGGTGCCATGCTATGCCTGAGGATAGCCCTAGGCAGCAAAGGAACATCGCTGCCCTGGCATTCCTCATAATATTGTCTGTGGTCATGACATGCGATGGGCTGGCACTGCCTGCCTTCCTGTTGTTTTGTAACAACCTGGGACCATAGGAAGCTCTTGGCCATTAAGGCTGCTTTAATAGCTGGTAGTCATAGCTCCCATGACTGAAAAGCCTACAGAAACTGTGAAGACTGGTTCTGCTGAGTCAATTCAGATTGTGTGCATGGCATTTATTTATATGTTGTGTGAGAACTCAGATAAATTGTCTTTCTTCTTCCCACACCTCAGTAACATAGTATGTTTGCTTTTATTTCCTTCCCCCTTTCTTGTCAACTCTCCTTTAGAAACCACAGTCTTATTCAGTATTTGGTTTTCATATCTATGTGCTGGCCCATAAGGAGGAAAGATGAGCAATTTTTTTGTGAAGCATCTTCTTGGATGACCCCAAGAGTCAGACAGTGGGGAAGCATTCCTAGGGAACAAAGTGAGGTGGTCAAGTCTGTTCCCACAGCCACTAAAAGTGCAAACCTTTGGAGATCCATCAAGTTGTTATGCCAGAGTAATGTCAGGAAAAAAGGTGGGAGAAACTACTGGTTCCTGCTGGCAAAGTAGAGGGACAACTGCATCCAGGTTCCATATTTGGATTAACTGAACGTAAAAAAAAAAAAAGTATTTTACCAATCTGGAGTGCATTTTTGTTAACACTGAGTGTGCCATTTTACTTTACATGTATTTCACTCCACTAACCTGGAAGTGATGAGACATTTAATGCCCTAGGTCTGCACTGTGTTTTGAACAATAACTTTTATTGCTATTCTGGTATCATTGCTGGAATTTTTAATGAGACCAATGAAACTGTATTCATCAGATTAATTTCTCTGAAGTTTTCTGTCAATTCTAGGAAATGAACAAAAAGTTATCATATAAAGGAAATACACTGTGTATCTGAAACTTGAAGCAGAGCATATTAGCAGTAATCAAGTTCATGTTTATTATCTTTACAGCCCCATAGGTATGCATGGTGCTTTGTCGGCAAATACAATGACAAGCCTGTGCTTTTTTCTCTAGGCAATAATCCATCAGGTGACTCATTCTGTCAGCTTGATTTTATATGCTCAGATAATCTAATATTAAAAACAGAGAAAGATGCACTAGGCGGGTTTCTGTGGTGAGTAGGCAAACAGAATGCACTGTGAGCTACCACTGAGAAGGTAGGGCTCTATTTTAATCTCTATACAGTTTGGCATTATAGTACAGTGTGTTTTCTAAAGGAAGCCACCATGCATTTTGCTAGATTAAATCCTGCTTAACTGAGGGGGGAAATGAATGTGCAAGGCATTGTTTGAATTAAGTACATCACTATATCTGCCAAGAACACATCAGCACCGTAACAAAAGCCTTGGAAATGCTCCCTGCTACCCCCATAACTATAATCCTTTCCTAAAATGGGGTGCAGGTGTTTACAAATTACGAGTGTCCGTTCCTTACAGAGTGGTGGTGAAGTGAAAGGAACCTGAAAACTGTCAGCAGGCTGTATCTGCTTGGCCAGTTCTGTGAGCTTGAAGAAAGATCGCTACCAAACTGAACTCAATATACAAGCTGCTTCCTTCCAGACAGATGTCTGCATCATTTTCCACTGTTAACTGCTCTGCATGGAACATATTCAGTGTGTTTTGTGTCAGACAAAATGAGTTAAACAGAAATCTGATTCATGAGGCTGGAATCTGGAGATTTTTTTTTTGCTTTCTGGCAAAATCTGGTCTGATTAGCACCAACAATTCTGCTGGGGAGTCATACACAATAAATAACATACCACAAGTTAAAGAGGGGTATGGGTGTAGTGGATGTTACCATCACCCTCTGGGCATGGAAACAGGAGAGTGAAACAGTCCCATCCTGGCAGCTGGAGTGTCTGTCACATAAGGAGAATCTGAATTTATAAGGACATGGCAAATTCCCCCTTCAATTTTTGTGCCACTACCCTGTCCAGGAGGTGATGTAGCTGTTTTCCTGAGTTTGACCCACAAGACCTGTGTGTTGCAGGTAGAAATATGATGTGCTAAGGAATTGCACTATTGGCAAGTGAGTGTAAAATGTGGAGAGCTGCATAGATTTTTTGCAATTATAAGCTTAGTGAAAAAAGCTCATTTTAAAAATGAATGTCAGGAATTCAGCTGTGTACAGTGGTTTACAAATTGGAAACGGATTAGCAGCCTTTAAGAGAAAACCCACCATGTCTGCAAAATGCAGGGAAAAAAAAAGTACAGCGAGGGCAAAAAGAAAAAAAGAAAGGGCAGGTGAGAGACAGTGCTTTCATTTTCTGGTAACTTGTCAAATCAAAATTGCTAGGAAGGTGAAAGGTGTGAGTTATGATAAGAGTCATTAAATCAAACTTCAACAAATACCTTCAAACTTTGTCGTGCTTCTGATGTAACATAATCTTATTTTAGGTCTATGTTTATGTTTGAAGGTAAGAATTAACCTGCCAGGTAATTGCAGCCCAGCTCATCCTGCTGCTGCATACCATGAGGGAGCAGTGTCACAGGGCAGCTGCTGCAGAGCGTTGTATACCCTGCTTATGTCAATGTGCACACACAATCTCTGTCACCTTCCCTTTTACCACTCCTAAAACGTATCACACTGAGCAGTATTGCCAGGCAGCAAATCCTCATCAGAACAACTAACAGTGAAGAATTTTGTTTGGGAGACAACACGGTTAGCTGGAACAAAACACTACTCCAAAAAATGCTTGCTTCTTCTATTCTTTATGTATTTCCCCCGTGTGCAATCTGTATTTTTTAATCCCTCCTTTCAGTCTTTCTCAGATGTGATCCTTACTCTGCCTTGGGCTGCATGATCTCCCAGTGCAACTGCTAGTGATGGGAGCAGAAAATCCAGCACCCCCTGGTAGCTTGAGGCCAGGCCTGCAGGAGACAATAGCAGTGAATCACTATAACCTGCCAACAGTTTCTTCAAAGAATTACTTATTCTTCTACACACTTTTACAGCACATTATAGGAAAGGATGAGGCAGGCCTATATTCCTGTGTCTGAGCATTCCCTTGAAAATATGCCTACCATCATTTCCACACAGATCTCGAGGGGACATTTAGGTTAGATGTTAGGAAGAAATTCTTTACTCAGGGAATGGTGAGGCACTAGCGACCCAAAGAAGTTGGGGTGCTCCATCACTGGAGGTGTTCTAGTCTACATTGCCTGGGGCCCTGGGCAGCCTGATGTAGTGGTTAGCAGCCCGCCCATGGCAGGGGGTTTGGAACTAAGGTCATTTCCAACCAAAGACATTTTATGATTGTATGATCTCCATCACAGGCTGGGAGCAACATTCTACATGATGGGGAGGCTGCTTCTCTCCCAGTGCCTCAAATTGTGTGCTTGAAACTTCTTAGTACTTCTTATGAGTAAAACTCATAATCTTTCACTCCCTTCATATTTCTGGATCCAAACAATTTGAGATTTTTTTTTTATTATTATTATTTTTTTCCCTGTGGTGAATTGTGGGAAGACAATATCCTTTTAGACCATTCCCAGCTGGAGGCAGTTTCTCTATACCAGGCTTTCCTGTCGCTTCTTCAGAGCCTCATCCTTGTCTCAATTCTGCTCTTTCTTGTTGTTTCTTTAAGGCTTTTGCTTTAGCCCAGAGACCATGGTGCAGACATCTTGAATTCCCTGACAGTGGTAATAACAAGCTGTTCTGTAAGTGGTGGGACTGGAATGCAAACTGTGCTGCAGTTTCTCCCCGTTCAATAGGATGTGCATTTGGTTTCCTAATGGTGTAGTATGAGTGACTCTTTTCCAGCTGTACTCACCAGCCTGTTTTCCTGAGACTGTATGAGTTGCAGAACTTTCTGGCATATCTGATCAAAACTAGATTAAAAATCTACTGGGGATATGGAGGGAGAGGAGGAGGTCAGGCAAGCAGAGAAGCACAATCAGAGCATGGAAATGTAATCCTTATTTCCTTAAGATAACCATCCGAAGTGGACCACAGCTAACTCTCTTCTCCTCCTCCGCATTATTCTAAAATAATATCTCAGTGAGTCAAAATAAAATATCAAAAACTGAGTTTGTTGAAGGAAAACATTTCAACAAATCTAAAACAAAAATGATTTGGAACTTACTTGTGGATAACCTCAGTTCATTGCTGCCTTCTGTTCTTCAGTGAAATAAACTGAAAAGAAAAAAAAAACTCTTCACCATTCTGCAGCACTCTATGGGGAAAAATTATTATTGCGTTATTTTTTTTTAACTCGTCTAATCCTTACATACAAGTACAAAAGTGGATTTTTGCTAGAAAGGTATGTCTCAAGTATGTGCGCTCACAAGATATGCATTTTCAACTATTGTAATATCACACAAAGTGCTTCAACTCACTCAAAACATTTGAACAAAGGAAGATCTGACAGATATTTTTTTTCTTTTCACATAATCTCAAACTTCTTGACTAATTTTATATGTACTGGCCAATATTCAAAGAAAGCACTTAGATGAAAATCTGTGAAATATAAAATATTTAGCTTATATAAATAAGGAGATTAATCTGAGTTTTTGTTTTTGTTTTTGTTTTTTTTCCTGGATATTGCTCTTTTTAACTAATAATGTGATTCTGCTGTTGGGAAGGGAAGGTTCTATGACTTTCTGAAATAGTGGATACTACCAGTGTCTGGTTATACGGTGTTCCCTTCCCCTTCCCTTCTCTTCCTTCTTCCCTTCCCTTCCCTTCCCTTCCCTTCCCTTCCCTTCCCTTCCCTTCCCTTCCCTTCCCTTCCCTTCCCTTCCCTTCCCTTCCCTTCCCTTCCCTTCCCTTCCCTTCCCTTCCATTCCCTTCCATTCCCTTCCATTCCCTTCCATTCCCTTCCATTCCCTTCCTCTTTTCTCCTCATTTTTCATCCCTTCCTTTCTTTCTCTTTCTCCCTCTGTCCTTCTGTCTTCTCTTTCACTCTTTCTTTCTTTCTGTCTCTTTCATTCTCTTTATTTCTTTCCATCTCCTTCTGTCTCCCCTTCTTTCTTCTTCTTTCTTTCTTCCTTTCTTTCCTTCTTTCTCTCCTTCCTTCCTTCTCTCCTTCCTTCTTTCTTTCTCTCCTTCTTTCTTCCTTCTTTCTTTCTCTCCTTCTTTCCTTCCTCCTTCCTTCCTCTCCTTCCTTCTTTTTCTCTTTCTCTACTTTCTTTTTTTTGAATTTTAACTGAAGCTGTTTAACATTACAATTTCCACATTTATTGAAAATTCAAGAATTTTGAAAAAGGACAAATATTTTATTCTAGAGGGAAAAAAATATTTCAAAATGTTTTACAGTGGCAGAACAAAAACGTTTTTGGAAACAGTCAAGATATTTTGTTTGTGAATAAAATGGAGCTTGGGAGCCTACCTCCCATGGTGTCCGTGTGGCCTGTAAGATGCAGTGAGAGGAGGGACCCACTGGAAGATAAAAAACTCAGGAAACCACTGGCTGAGTCATCTGTCACCTGAGGCTTGAAGGCTCTGTACTTGGGAGTCAAAAACTAAAATGCAGAGAAACTAGAAGTCCCAAAGCTACAAGCTCCTATTCCTGTGGCAGTACACTGGGGGGCTTTTGATTGCACATGGCAAGGCTGTGCTGGAATCTGTCTTCAGAAGAATGCACAAGTATTACAGGCACTACGAGCTGTATGAGCAGCATAATTTACCAGGAGTGTTGTCAGAACATCCTGTTTTGTTGGCATTCTGCAGTGATTTCTTTTTTTTAGCAGTTATACCTTGGAGAAACATTTTAGTTTTCAAAAATTGAATTTTCCAGTAAAAGATTCTGCTGGAAAATCCACAAGCACCCCGACTTTCATTGCCTTTCTCAGACATGTTCATTCGTTCAAGGTTGAGACTGAGGATTTTTAGGAACCAACAGGGTGTAAATGTGGTGGACTTGGAGGAGATGGAGGATCTTTTGCTTAGGCTTCTGGATGCTGCAGTATAATGGGTGCTATCAGCGTGTGCTGTGACTATGTCTTATATATTATACAGGTTTAGCCACATTTTTGTGAGCTGTTATTAATGCTGACTTGCAGCATACACCTTTGGAAGCAGTACAGTCAGGGCATACCTGCTTACAGTGGGAAACTGAAAAGCCTCAAATTTCCTCTTGGCTGGCTTCTTCCTCCTACACCCAGCCTCATCCATGGCATTCAAAAACAGAAGCTGATATCCAGTCATTTTCTATTGTTGGAAGAACACTCATAACAAAACGCACATCCCCTCTTGTAAATGCATTGGAAGGTCGTGGTGCAGCTACATTTTGAGACTATTTTTAGGTAGTTTGGAAAGCAATCCTCTCCCATTTTCTTGCCTTCATCTGATGTTATTTTAGCAGCGGTAGCAGGAATGGGCACCTTAACCACTTTCTAATCAAATTAGCCAGACTTCCTCCCACTCAGGTGGAAGTCTGGTTGGATTTACCAGCTTGGATTTATACCCTATGGACATGAGTTCAGAGGCACTTCATCTGTTCTCACAGCTTTAGTTGTTGTGTTGCTGTGGCAGCTATCAGTGTTACTTTTGTACGGCTGCACAAAGATGGAAAAGCTCAGTGGTGCTCTGACACTCCACAACAATTAAGGTAATTTTGTCTAAGGTATGTTTCATGTCACAACCTTAATTTTGCAAACAGGAAAGATTATTTTTAAAGGAAATGCCAGTAGCCCAACATACAATTTCTGCTTTGTTGGCATAACTAAGAAGAAATATCAGGCTTTCTATTTCAGATACTTGCATTCTAGCAACTGCTTTGTATCTATTTTTGTACTAAAGTTATGCTAATTTTTAACCTCATTAATTAATGGATACTATGAGTGTTGCATCTTTAAAAGTTGCGTTTTCTAATAATCCCTTTGGAGATGGCTCTTAAACCACCAGGTAGTTAAAGCTACCTTCCTGTCTGAGATGGATTCACTTTTGGGAACAATCCCTGCGTAATTAAAAACTATTTTTGGATTTTTTATTTATTCATAATTTTCTAATATGTCTGAAACTCATTAGAATGCTAGGCTTCATTTATTAGAATATCCTTGAGCAGGAGCAGTAGCAGTAAGATTCACTTCATTAAAGACAAATGTAATCTGTACAGTAATCGACTGTTCAGAGCAAAGAACTTCACTAGCCAATGTTAATTTGAGGCAGAAAGTTGCAAAAGTAAAAACAAACAAACAAAAAACTGAGACTGAAAGTTAACTTACTTTTGTCCTCCATTCCCTGGTGGTTTGGCCATTGCAAGGTTGTTTTTGCAGATATCACCTACAATAGAGCAATGCAATTTAGCATGAGCTTTGATAAACTTTCATGGATTATGTTATCTGTACAACTAATCCCAGCAGTTGTTTTACTTTTGAGAAGACTGGTGATATTGCAGTTGTGCCTAAAAAAGTGTTGGATTCATTGAACAACTAAATACATTTCTTGTCAGAAGAAAAAAGGTAGGCATACTCTTTAAGGCTAACCTACAATTTCACATCTGCTCATCCTCAGGATCAAGTCATCTATGCATGGCAGTAGGTGAGGTGTGTCCTGCAGCCTTCCTTCCCTACTTTTCTAGAGAAATGCTGGAGGCTTTAGGACTGTAATTCCCTGGTGTGTACTTCATGCATCATGCCAGTTACTCTTGCCTGCACCAAGAGGTAGGAGGAGGAAACCACAGACTTTCTTGTTACCTACCCCTGCAAGGGTTTGTACTTTTAGGAATGTCCTTTCAAATCCAGAAGTACAGGTAGTTTCAGTTTGCTGCTGCTTGCACCATCGCTTTGTATTTCCCAGTTATCTTAGGATGTAGAAGCCACAGGATTACACCATCTCTGTGCAGCACCTAAATCATCATTATCCTCTGAACCCACTCCTCAAATTCACATATTTTTTACTGATGAGCAGTACATGTAACCCCTGAGGAGACTCAGACACATCCAAAGAGAATGTGTTTCCTAAGACTGACAACTGGGCAAGTGTAAGCCATGCAATGGTTCCCAGTCTCTATCAGGGGTTTCCACAACCCGGTACATGGAGGTAGCAGCCCAGGATTCAGTGATTCTTCACCTTGCTGAGTGTATTTCCACTGGATAAGCTCCAGATCATCCTGACAGCTAAGCCCTTCTTCAGCAGTCCCATTTCCATCAAAGATATTTCAGATCCTTACAGATATTAATTGCCTCAAAAAATGTGTTTCGGTTTATTATTCTTAAAGTGATGTAGAAATCCACTGAAGTGAATACTTATTGAATATGCTATTTTGTCAGTGTTTTTATGCTGTTATGAATATCACAAAATTACCAGAAGTTGAGCATTGGAAACAAAAAATTATGAATGAAATCCTGCCATGATAAATTCTAGAGCTCCAGTTTTAACAGTAGCAGATTTGGGATTTCTTATTGCAAAATGCTCAGCACTGTGCGTTGCTTTTATTGAAAGCTGGAGATGTTTAGCATCATAAAGAACTGGAGAAATGTAAAGTCCTTGAAACTAAGTTGTATCCTTACCTCATGAGGCTATATGTTGTGTAAGGAGATACAAGGCCTTGGCCTTTGATTTCCAAAACAAAAGCAGAGAGCATTACAGCCTTATGAGTTTGGAGAAGAAGCAAGGGCCATGGTCAGTTATGGTTTATAGAGATGGATGGGGATAGAGGAAAGTATTTGGTTGTGCTTTTGGAGATCATCACTGCTCACTTGCTGGTGCTTGATTATTGTACTAGGTTACCTGCACTGTGACTTCCTGGGCTTCATCTTGGATAAACACCTCCTAGCTCTAGGAAATCATGGCTGGCCATGTCCCACACATCACTGAGGGGTCTCATCAGTGCTCCATCTCCAGCTGCACCTGCAGCGATGACCATGCAGGCAGGCCAACCAGCATTGGCCACATAGGCCTGTAAGCAGAGTGCAATCAGACAGTCCATATCACTATTACCAATGGCAGTGCATGGTTCTTCCAGGGAAAATGGGGCTAAACACAGACCCAGAACTTCTTTCTATGGAAGCAACTGCATTTCAAACATTACTTCAAAGAACACTTGTAATAATATGCACTGACCTTAGTTATACTTTGCTCTCTCTCTCCTTCTCCAGTGTCTGAATTGGAATAATATACGTTCTGCCTGTGATGACATTTCTTACGTTGTTCTTTCCATATTATAATGCACACTCATTCATTAATTTCCTTAAATAGAATGTTTACTTCCTTCCTGCATTTTGCATTAGACAGTGAATTACAAGCAAATATTAACTGAAATCTCAAAGATGTGGATCTGTTCTTTCCTTTTTCTAACAGGCTTAGAAAAGCTAAATGCACATAGGCAAGATCTTATTCCTGTGCTGGAAACAAATGCAGCATTCAGAACTACACAAATGTTAATTTCAAAGCTGTTTGTGGGCAAAAATAGGACTAATGAATGTTTTCTCAGAATCAACAACTGGAAGAGCTTAAAATTAAAGTTGGGTCTAAAATCCAGAAGTCAGCAGGGTAGGAGCCTTCTAACAGTTCATGTCTTGGAAATTAATCTCATCCTGTATAAACAGACTTTGTATGAGTCACTATTTGGGGATAGATGAAAACAAATGCGTAGGAGAGGCATCAAGAATAAATGGAAGTGAATCTTTGGGCTCAGGGGATATTGAATGCCTTATGTTGTGAGAAAACAGAAGTATCTTTGATGTGGGGCTACCTAAAGCATCTAGGCGCTATCCCAGTTGCTAGTGTTTCTTTATTTCAGTGGTTAAGTAAAAATGGAAAGTACAGCTTCATTGAAGTAACTGGAAAAAAAATCATTTTGATGATCATTCTAAGTCAAGCCTTTAAAGTTTTAGTAAGCTCTTATGTCCTTCCTTATACTTTTTGTCTTTTGCACTGCTGTTAGAGCAAAGTTACTCAAGTTTAAAGCTAAGCTGATGTGGAAACACTGCAGGATTAGAGGCTAAAGAATGTTTGAAGTCTCCTACTTGAAAACCGACCTTGTGAGATTTCCAATTGAAAGATAACTTAACAAAGAGATAAATGAATGTTTAAAACTCATACTGAATTAATACAATACACTTTGATTTGAATAAATAAGACGCTGAAAATCTCTGCTTGTATCGACAGTGTTCCAACTCACCTTGAAGAAAGGTGAAAATATATCTAGAAAATAACAGTGAGGCACAGAGTACTTTGTAAAGCTTTTTGTTGATAATTTCACTTATTCTGCTGCATTTCCTTAAATGTCACAAAAGAACATTAATTTTATCTAGCTATGCTGATTTTAATGCTGAATGGTAAATGACTACTCCTTCTTTCTCCAGTGCTGGGGAAGGAAAATGCCATGAAAGAATGTGTGGGGTGTAATCTCCCTCAGTTTGCTTTAGATCTACATAGGCCATTTCCCATGCTGTCAGGAAGAATTTTTCTACTGCCTTCAGGGAAGAGACAAATTCAACCCTCAGCCCTGCAAGCCTGTATGCACATTCAGACATTCAGAGCTGTGTTACTGGTCTAAGAGCCAAGAAGTTAGCGCAGTAGGAAATGCCAAGGAGAGGGCCAGGGACTAAACTTGCAGCTCAAAGAAAGCTAGGAATCTATCTCTTGGCTGGACAGAATTACAGCCATGAATACTTTACTGGACATAGGCATGGAAGTCAGGTCAAGTCTTTACCAAATGTAAGGCGTATAAGCAGTTACAACTTGCATGTGAGTTTTTCCTCTCAGTTTATACAAGAGACTGATAGATTTTGCTTTTCTCCAGTACACTTTATTTGTGGCTAGGATTTGAGTCCACATCCTCTGGGTCTTTTAAGTGTTTGCCTGAGCCACTGTCTGTCAGGATCTACTCTGAGGTGAGTCTTATCCTGCAAAAGTTGTCCCTCATTGTATCTAGTATTTATTCATGTATCTGAGAGAATGGTGAAACTGAAAGTTTGCCTTTTCAGATAAGCAAAAGACGCACTCCTTGGTGGTGCAGTGGAGACAAATCCTTTGTCCTGCCAGCAAGGTAGATGGAGCAACAACTTGTCAATCTCTATGCATGTGGCAGCAGCTGGACTGCATGGCATTGCCCAAGCTCATGTGACTGTACATGTGACTGAAGAGAAACTTTCTTCCTTAGACCCTGTAAGCGTATAAGCAATAGAGAGACAGAGACTGGGCTATCATGGGTGTAACCTCCACTTACGCATCTAAACATTATTGTTATGCTCCTGAATGTGGAGGCAGTCTCCATCACATGAGGATACCCAGAACTTGTATCCAGGCTGCAGCACTGAATAATTAAACCAGCTTACCACAGCACCTTGAAAGATAAAATTAAAACTTCAGAGCTTACAGGAGAATTCCAATAAACTGAATGAAAACAAAGGCATTGCCTGTTACAGATGCTACAATAGCATTGCTCATGTGCCAAGGGAGGTCATGTCCTCTTTGTGGTAAGCTTGTATGTGCAACTTATGGGTGTATCTGTAATTATAGGCAATGGGAAGAAGGCTTGCTCAATAGTATGCCTCCCCCCCACCACTCCATACATGGGCAGGAACATGCTGCATGATGAGATGGCCACCCCTGTCCTCCTCTTCCTCTCTGTGCTCCAAACTCCTCTGTTCTTACCTCCTCCACTCAGCCTTGGATTTGAGCTCTGCTTGCTGTTGAGCCACTGACTGCCTCCAGCAGCTCAGTACACAACGCGTATCACATGCCTGTTCTTCCATTTGTCCTCGTCTCAATTTATATTACTTCTTGTCCACAGGAAATCTAATTAGATCTACATTTTTAGACTCAAATACACTTGTAAAAATGCATCACCATAAAAGAGATAAGAAGCAAAGATGCAGAGTGTCTGGGCACATCCTTGGGAACCTGTAAGCTACTTTACATGAAAAAGGACAAATCTCTTTAAGATAACCTCATAAGAAAGAACTGTGCAGTGGCTCTGTTGCAATACAGTTCAGAAGGAGATTTGAGGAGGGAGGAAGAGTTGAGCTGGAGAATGAGACAGATTTGTATTTCATGTTTAATATTTTAGCTGTTCCTGCACTTCATTTCAGCATGAACACTCCAGCACCCACGCAAGCATAAGCAACAACAAGCTTTCAGCTCAGCATAACAGGGCTAACGCAGCTGGGAGGTTCTCTATTTTCCTTACAGCTAATGTCACATAGTTTAAAAAAACAAAAATACACCACCCAAATCAAAACCCTTTATTTCCAGAAGCTGTAAATGCTTATTACCATGCTGTAAGGCAGTGTAAACAGGTTCCTGGCCCATGACTAAGGCTCACAGGCCATCTTGTAATGCAACTGGCCGTGTGCAGATGTTCCAAAAACATGAGGCATGGAAAGAATTCAGCCGGGCTCGCAGGGCCCTGTATCCAGTTTCAAGCTTCTTGTTTGATTAAGGGCATTTCTACAGGAAATGGAAAGCTTGAGGGCTACAAATGTTGACCTTTCCGGCAGCCGCTCATTTCAGGGGAGAGGCTGAGAGACTATCAGGGACGTGTGTGCCTGTTTCCACGTGAAGAGCATATGCACACCCACATGAAATGAAGGAATGCGCTTCTCGGGAGGCCCACGTCTTGGTGAGATCCACCAAAAGCGAGCAGAGCTCTTTCGAGAAGCAACGGCCCTGTTTTTTTCCTTCCCCTTCCCTCCCATTTGCAGACGGCTGCAGCGCAGGCCGGCGCGAGGCTCCGTCAGCAGAGGGCGGCAAAGGACCGCAGAGAGGCGGCAACGAGCGGCCCTCAGCCTGGGGAGCGCGCTGAGCGTTCGGCATTGCGAGCAGGAAATCAGCGCTCTGCTCTATAAAAACCAGGGTACAAGTCAACCAGGCTGCTTTTTTTTTTTTTTTTTTTTCTTTCCCCTAAGTTAGAAACTATTTTTGTTTTTATTTCATGCTCTCACCTATCCCATTTGCTTTTTTTTTTTTTTTTTTTTTACAGACGAAATTAACTTTAAAAATTGCAGCAGTATTTCCCTGAACTTACAGGCTCTCAGAGCGCTCTGAAAGATTTTTTTCCACATCACTCAGCTCTCCGATCTGTGAAGATTTTTTGGCTGTGGCTAATCAAGCTCTCTGAGGTTGCAGATGCAGCACACACCTCTAGATGTGTCTCCCAAGGAAGGGTCCATGTGGGAAGGTCCATGGGAGGGGTCCCATCTGAAGCTCTTCCTTCAGATTCATCACCAGAGCTGTCCCTGACTCACCCATGAGTTAGTGGCCTGCAACAGAGCTCCCTTCTCACAGAATGAGGATGGGCACATGCAAAGTTACTCAAAATACCTATGGTTGTTCACGCCCTCTCTCCAGTTCAAGTGTTGACTTTACTCAACAGACTTCCTTTTGTGCTCAAGATGAGACTGCGCTGTTCTTTACTTGTGTTAGTGCTACCGAGCGAGAAGGGCTGGGAAACAACTTGATCCAGTTCTTGTTAATCATCAAGCAGTGGTAAATCACTTGCAAATTCAGGCTTAAAATCCTAGTAACACAGGCATAAATGGAAGCACTATGTTTTCTGCTTAGAAAAACACTACAGAATCATACAGAGTTGGATGGGAACCTTAAAGGTCATCTACAGCAACTCCCCTGCAATGAACAGGGACACTTCCAGCAGATCAGGGTGCTCAGAGCCCCGTCCTGCCTGACCTTGAATATCTCCAGAGACAAGGCATCCACCACCTCTCTGGGCAACCTGTGACAGTGCCTTACCACCCTCACTGTAAAAAACTTCTTCCTTATATTTAAAGACTCAGCCAGTACAGGTTATAGTCAGGAGTGTCTAAGCAGTAAGCACTAAGGCTAAGCATCATTTGATCTCAATCAGTTTATCTAATAAAATATTACCTCATCCTACAAATGCTATCATCTAGAATTTTGTCCTTCAGAATCCAACAGAAACCAGTAATCTTTGCAGCTGGCTTGTGAGGTGCATCCATTTGACTGGATGGCACCAGTAAGCAAGGACCAGAAGCTCTTCTGTCTCCTTCACACCTTTGTGTCTCAAATAGACAGATCATAAGTTTTTGGCATATATACATGCTATAAGTAGATTAAAATAAAATCCATGATTACATCATGAGAAGAGCATTTTTGGCCTCCAAGGAAACAGAGTATCAACTCATCAGTACTGTTTGCTTGCCAAGTATAGCTTTGGCAGAGATTTCAGAAAATTTGTATTTCTTGCTCTTCAGTTAAAGTACTGAAAAGGCAACTAGCCAGCAGCAGGACAGGGAAAATACGGATTGACACAAACCTAGAAAGACAGGCTTGGCAGAAATCCATGGTATTTTTTTGGTTGTAAATGACTAGTGGCTTTCCTGAATCAAATTCCTTCAAAAACAGAAAGAGCACCCTGAGATTTGTTCCTCTTTAGTTATTTTTTTCTAAAATCTGTATGTACTCATTATAAGAAATGCTATACTATCATTTCATTCATGCTTCCTTTTTTTTTTTTTATTACACTGCTGTTCTTTCCTAAACATTTTCTCTTCTCACAGTATTTTCCGTCTATGTTCCAGAATACTGAGAACACAGGAAGCAGTCCTCTGAAGAGGAAGATGATTTTCTGAAGGGTTGCCACCTCATGAGTTTAATTGCCAGGCTTTTTGTTTAGCCATCTGACTGAATATAAGTTGAACTAGCAGACCATGCCTAACCTGCCAGGAAATGTATTAAAATAGCAAGAAAATATTAAGTAATGCTTACAGATTGTGACCCAATAAAATTCTGCCACTACACATAGAAATTGAACTTAGATATTTCCAACTCCTATTAAGATTATAGCATTACATTACATTTGAACTATAGAGCAAAATCCCAACAATCTCTTTACAGTGAAGGACAAAAGATGATGGGAAGAGTGCTTTAGGTCTGGGAGCAGGTAATGAGTCCTTTATAGCACCATTCCCTAGATTAGACTTTCAATGTGGATCACTTCAGCAGACATTAGAAATTAGGACAAATGACTTTCAAATAGTTTTACTTCCATTTCTTTGTATTACTGAGAGGTCTTCAAACTGGGGCAGAGTCAGATAAAATATCTCTCTCCTCTGAGATGACTAATAATAGCTGTTTAAGGGATTTGTTTCTGAACCTCGCTCCCAGACACTGAAACAGCTTTCTTCAGATATAATCTATTTTCTCACTCTCAACTCAATGAGCATTTTAAAAGTGTCTTCCTCTTTCCACACAAACATGATGAAATTTCAGATCAGAAATTCTTATTAAGTTGACCATATCATCTTATATTAAGGTTGATTTATTTCAGAAACAGGAAAAAAAAAAAAAAAAAGATTTAATTCTGGAATGCATCTAACCTACTAGTCCAATTATCCTTTTCCCTTTCAAGCTACTTTCCTTCTGTAACAGTGTACTTCTGCTCTGCAAATGATGAATCTAATAAGAAATGCAGGTTGTGAGCAAATAGCGCTTTCCATCTGCATTCTGATGTGGATTATTAAATGACAAAATTTGAGTCTTCTTTGTAAATAATACTTCTGTCATTACCAGAAATGAGCAATGCATTGGCTCCTTTAAAAAGTAGACTGAGCCATTACAAAACACTAAGGCCTGGTTTCTCAGGCAGTCAGCATCATAGAAACTTTTGCTCTGACTCAGCTTGACCAAGTCATTTGAATTCCTGCTCAGTTTGTTTCACTGCATTACTCCTTTCCAAGTCATCCTCAGAAGGGACAGGCAGGCAGTGGTTTCCAGTGCTCAGAACTCTGATGTCACCTTTTAAACTTGCACTCTGACATTGTCTCCTGAAATCGAAGCTGGAGGAGTGGCTTTAAGATGCGGAAGGAGCACATTCTACAGTAAACTGCTCATACAATTTGCTCAAAAATGTATTTCCCACATTTCCTGTGATGTGTGGAATTTTGTCTGAAGGTCTGAGATACTGAATGCTCTTTTTACTGAAAATATAAGTATAAAGGGGAAAAAAAAAGATGGGTCATTAACGCATTTGTAAAACTAGCCCTCCAGCTTACAAATATGGAATATTTGTAATATGCTTTACCTTTATAAATATGAATGGTCCTCTTCAGTTTCCATGGGAGTCTATGAGTACAGAACAAAATGCATGAGTATATGCACCTGAGAGTACCTAAGCAGACATATCTTTTTAAAATACCAGTCTCAATATAAAAATATTAGTTTTGTCACCAGGGGGCTGCTTAATTCCTTTTTTAAAATAGAAATACATAACAAAATTTGAAAGATGTTGAAATGGTTATTGATTTCTAGTGTGTATATATATATGTGTCAGCATGGTTACAAATTTCATGGAAATCAATTTTCATGTCATACCATGTTTTAAATCCTTGGCAGAATATAATTTTCAGCTGTATGTATTGCACTGAAACAAGTTCAATTGGGCAAACAAAATGGAACAAAAGAATTCTTTAAAAAATGTTAGCGAGCTCCTCATAAAAAGCACATCCCAAAATTACAGTTATAGTATTTTACTTAAAACTTTTTCCTAAGCCTCAACTACAAAAAGTGAATATATAGATACAGACATATAAATGCTGTTGGATGTGATGATAACATGAAACTATCACTAATATTTCAGTGTGAGACGATGTGCCTAACTCTTCTATTGCATTTGATCTTGAAAACATAACTGCTGCAGCAGCAGCATCTTTGTACAGCTGTATTCCACAAATCCATAGGAATTCTAAGCATTTTTATTCTATCATGCAATATTTAATTATTATTTAATTCCATAGCAAGCTATGAGCAGTATGAAAGCAGTATGAAAGGAAACCTGCCTTAAAGAATGCTAGCTGTTCATGTTTTTCATGAACTATATCTAAATGTACAAAAGAAACTTTTTCCATCATAGCAATTGCCTCAAGGTGTGGAAAATATAACAAGAAATATGATTGCAAGCAAACCCTGGGCAAACCAGTGCAACCTACAAGAGCCAAACACAACTTTCAGATGAAAGAGGGCATACAGCTGCCTGCCACAAATCTCCACGGACTTCCCAACACACATGACTTGCAGGAAATGCCTCGTTGTTGTTTGAGCTCATCGCATCAATAAGCGCAGGGAGAATGTCAGCTCCTCGCCATTTGCTGCTTCCCTCCTCTGAGCTGCACAGCCAGCATTTCACAATGGATGGGAGAAAAGATTTCAGTGGTTGTGCAGTCAGTAATTCTAGTGCAGGAAGTTAGCAGTGCAGCCAAGGGTGAATTTATTGAACATGCTAGCTCAAAGAAACCCTGTGCCTCTGACAGCTGTATTAATATTGACAGGAATAAAGTAGCTAGGGCAGCACACGCTCAGGCATAATACTGCAATATTTATTAACTACTTTCATCTATGAACATCCTATTTTTACATATAAGTTCTTGGCATGAGATCATACACACACGAGGTGATCTGAATATTAGCAAATAACAAATTTAACTCAGGTGCAGTTAAAATATCCTCCTTGAATTGCTCCTTCAATGTCATTATGAGCAATGTACATGATGTTGCACTGGCAAGCTTCTCGAGAGCTCATATACAGCCCACGCGCTCAGCTCGGGGCTGACAGCTGAGCACCGCAGTGAAGCTTGTTCCTCTTATCTCTCCTGAAGTATGTGGAGGTAAGAGAGAAGATACGGGAGAAAAAATAAAGTCGTATCCTTTTTTATTATTTTCAAGTTCCACTTCTTCAAATGCCCAAAGAAAACCTCCTGAAGAGGTGGCACACCCTTTTGCATGTGTTTTCTAAAGCTTTTAGCAGCCACATATGGTCCCTCAAAAGGCAAACCTTTTAGCAGGCACTCTGAATTCCTTCCGAACTTCATGCAAATCGGGGCTGAAATTATAAATGACCTTCAGAGACAGCACTGCAGATGATAGCAAGAACATCTGCAATATAGTCTCTGGGTTTATGTTTCTGAAGGACCTTGTAAAATTCTTTTCTTCGTTGCCTGCACTGTTTTGGTGGCAGCAGAGTAGAGGTCAGCTTGTTTGTTTTACCCCTCTCATGATTTTGCTCTGCCAGACGTGTGTCTATTAGACACAATTCTTTAAAAACAAATTGTGTCATGCAGTAAAAAATAACTCTAAAATCACTGTGTCAAAGGCTAATTTCTGTTCCCCAGCTGTTAAAACCATAGTCCATCTTTTCCATTTTCTTTCTTTTTTTTTTTTTTTTTTTGCCTTTAGAAAGCTGTTGATCTCATCCCAGCAAGTGAACTTAACTTTACAATTGGAACAACTGATGAAATACAGTGAAATCAATAGTGACGATGTTAAAAAAAATATTGTGCAGAAAAATAAATGTTGCTATTTACAAAGCAGGAAAGGTCACAGGCTATAGAAAATAATGAACGCATTCATCTACACCACTGTATCACAGCTAGAATGGAAGCCCTCTGATCAGTGAGTCATCTCTTTGCAGCTTCTCTGCTGCACTGCTTGTAGCAGAGCTGACTCGCTGCTAACCACTGCTACCAGCACACAAATCGCTGTCTGTAGGACCCCCTTTAACTCCAGTGGAGCCTTGTGTGATGATAAAATTCTTGCAGCAAGGGGCTATATTTAAATCTCAGTGACTCATTGATCTTATGGCTTCCCTGGAGTCATTAGCGGATCATATAACTATATATATTTCATTCATGTTCTCATTATAGTTCCTATTTATAATTGTTGTTGTTATGTGCCTCTTAATTCTCTTAATGAAATAGCAGTGTTGAGCTGTCTCACTGTAAACAGTTCCCCTTTTTTATTCTGTGGCCTTCTCTTTGACAATATTTTGACAATATTAAGTCTCCAGGTAGGAGCATACCAGGTTACAGTAGCATATGATATTAGCTGTTTGGAGCTGTTGACTCATAAATAATGGTTTTGAGGAGAAGAATCAGGAACAGATAGTTCTCTTGAAGAGAAACAACTGGACTTTTATTTTCATATATTTTTCCAACTAGCCTGCTAGTATCAGCTTCATTAATTTCTTTTTACATTTAAAACAGTCTTTCCACAGTTTGAAGATTTCAAAAATGCTTTTGCTTTGCCTTGTCCAGGAAAGAAGTGACCTATTCCTCTCTTTCTCTTTCTCTTTCTCTTTCTCTTTCTCTTTCTCTTTCTCTTTCTCTTTCTCTTTCTCTTTCTCTTTCTCTTTCTTTCTCTTTCTCTCTCTCTTTCTCTTTCTCTCTCTCTTTCTCTTTTTCTTTCTCTTTTTCTTTCTCTTTTTTCTTTTTTCTTTTTTCTTTTTTCTTTTTTCTTTTTTCTTTTTTCTTTTTTCTTTTTTCTTTTTTCTTTTTTCTTTTCCTCTCCTCTCCTCTCCTCTCCTCTCCTCTCCTCTCCTCTCCTCTCCTCTCCTCTCCTCTCCTCTCCTCTCCTCTCCTCTCTTCTCCATTTCTCTTTTTTCCCCTTTTCTTTCCTTCTTTTCTTTCTTTTTTTTTTTTCTGTTCCTTTCTCTTTTGTTTCTGTTTCCTTCTTATCCTTCTGAAAAGATTTAAGATATGTTTCAGTAACAAACACATAAATTTACACAGGATCTTATCATGCCAGAACATCTTTATGCACAAGCATCAGCAATGAGATCATCTCTGCTTTGAAAACAGTTTTTGTTAGCTATCAGGCTTTACAAAGAGAGTAATGTTACCAGCGGAAGTGTTGGCAGTGATGTCATATTTGTAATTTTAGCATTATAAAAGTCCCATGTGGAGTGGAAGGCAGGAAAGGGAGAGCATGTGATGATTCTATACACAGGTTTATTTATACAAACAAAGCCTGAGGTAGCCAAGAGTACACAAACTACTCAGATTGGCAAGGTAGCTCCACACAGGAACCATAGGTGTCTAAGCTTTGAAAACTATAGTCCCTAGCAGGGCTTGATTGTCAGTGGTGGTCCAAAATTGCTTGGTTCCTTGGCTTCCTGACATTAAAAATGGCAAAACATCTATATTAGATCCTTCAACAACCAGTAAAAATCTCCTCCACCACCCTGAGGACCTCAGAGCCATTAGATGCCACCCTTACCACGTGACCTCTGATCCTAGGATAGGAAAGTAGGAAACACTGATTTGGCTGAAGCAATTAAAAAAAAAACAGTAGGAAATGCCTTGCTTGACTTGGACTAATCAGGAATGAGGGCTTGGGTTTGCACTGTCAAGACCTGGGCAATAAATCTTGATCCTCTTTATTCTGGTAAGAAGTTAGTCAATCTAAGGATCCAATGGATGGACCTGTGAGTCCAAAATGGCAGCAAAGTGCTTATTTTCCTCGGCATCTAAAAGCCATAGAAACATTAATAGCTGGCTAGAGAAAAGCAAGACAAAACTGACCTAATCTGAGAAGAAGAACCACCTTAAAGATAATTTTGTGACACATGCTATGCGACAAGCTAACCCCAAAAATTCACATCACCGAGGCTTTTTCTTTTGAGCAGAATAAAAACTTCGAGCTGAATCTTTTCCTCTCTCTTGCTCTTTTCTTTCCTTTCAGCAACTATAATAAAAATGTCTTTTATTAGCACAGCACAAATTTTCCCTAATTAATCCTGGAAAAAAAAAAAAAAAGCTTAAATTAGGACTGGAAGTGATGGATAATGGTAAATAATACTGTATTGCTTTATCAAAATACATAGTTTGGCAAATGTGGGGAGAGGAGGAGAGGATAGGTAAGAGGTTTTTTTTTTTGTGAAATGCCAGCACTGTGAGCTGTGGTTGAGCCAGTAAGTCTGCAGTAAGGATAATTATGACAACAAATACCCACAAACTTTTTCTGTGGTCTTGAATTTCAATGGAAAACAAAACAAAACAGAACAGTATCTGTTTGACATCATTTTTTAAAGGATTTTCATGAAATGATCTGCATTTGTACTCTGACGTGTAATTCTGTCCAGTCAAAAGAAACCAGCATATAAATGTTTTGTATGACTTTCATCCTCTGAGGAAAAGATATGGGAGAACTGGGAAATATTAACTGTGACTCTGCAATTGGTAACTATGCTAGGAAAGCAAAATTATAAATCAGAGTGATTTTAATGCCAATATTTCCCCTGCGTGATCCTGCAAGGTTAAAGTTGTCTTCAAATTTTTCTTTTCTACTTGTGTTATCCAAAGAATGATTATAGACCTCACAGAGTTTCAGAGCATGGGAAGGCAGAATAAGCAGGAAAGGTATGTAAGGCCAGATACAACATGGGTTCTTAGAAAGCTCAGAGTGGGGCTTGGACTAAATTTTAAACTCCCACATTAGTACCCTTAATGTTTACATGGAAGTAAGTCAGAGACATGAAGGGCACACCTAATTTTGGTAACATGCAGTTTCTATGTACCTTGAGTTACATGCCTGCAGACACTCATGTTTGCACTAATAGGGCTGTGGAGCCATGGCTTAGGCAGTAGCTGAACATAAGCAGAACCCAGCGATAAGGCACACCAATCCTATTTCTGCTCAGGGCACACAGAAAATTCACCCCAAATGGATGGAGGTGCCTTAATGGAGCACCTGGGGCTACAGTATGAGTCTTGCCAGGTGTCTGCATATGTAGTATTTCCCACCACTAGCATCAGCATCATCTCCCTGCTGAATTTGTTGACCAAGCATTATCAATTCAGTGTGCTGGCAGATTTTCAATGTCACATGAGCTGGAAAACGTCTCCTGTGTACTCTATTGAATCAAAGAATAGAATAGAATCATTAAGGTTGAAAAAGACCTCCAAGATCATCTAATCCAACTGTCCACCTACCACTATTATTGCCCACTAAACCGTGTCCCCGAGTGCTACATCTATTATTCCCTTAAACACCTCCAAGGATGGTGACTCCACCACTTCCCTGGGTAGCCCATTCCAATACCTCACCACTCTTTCCAAGAAAGCAGCACAAAAGCTGCATATAGCAGTCCTGATTTTACCTCTAAATTCAATGCTGCAGCATCCAGCTTTTAAGTCCCTTGACAGAGTCTGCTTATAAAGCCAGACAGTTATGTCAGAAAAATACAAGGTATGTTTGGATGGCTTGTAGCAAGAAAACCACTCAAGTTGCTTTATGCCTTCAGTACCTGGAGTGAAACACCTCATAATTACTGAAAGCTCATAGCTAAACTGTAAGAACTTCTTCTCCCCGCCAATGTAGGGCCTCATTAGTATTTCCACTATACAGATTTTTATAATACCAGCCTGGAAATCAATTAGTGTAGACAAGCTGCTGCCTTCTGATCCCCAGACTCTAGACCTAGTTCTTTCTGGCTTCTCCCCTTAGGTACACGATAACCCTGGATTGAATTATGCTGAATATGAACATGCTGAGGCATTTCCACTTTTCATTAACAGTCTCTTAAAAGAAACACAGTTACTTTTTTTTTTCTTTTTCATTTCTTGTGACCTTCAGAAAGGAGCTGTTCTATTACTCACTTCCCGAAACATACGGTTTCCTTGTCAGGGGATGGGGAGTGGGTGGGAAGTGGTAGCTGAATTTTTCCATTTTTGACAGCATTAATGAACACTGTGGTGTGATAACATGGCAAAAGGGAAGGCTACTCATTCCATTTGTGTAAGGATGCCAAATTGCACAGAAACATTCTTGCCATTACTTGGTCTATATGCCATCTGCTGGAAGGAGGCTTTGGTTTTCACAACAATGACAACAGTACTACCAGCAATGCAGCAAGAGCAGTTCATAGAATGATAGATTAACCCAAGCTGGAAGATACCCATAGGGATCGTCAAGTCCAGCTCCTGGCCCCACACAGGACCACCCCAGAATCAGACCTTAGCAGTTATCCAGTTAAAAACAGCAGTAATGATTCTCAGAAAACTAGCAGGTGTGGAACTGCTTTGCTTCCGTTTTCCTAGTCTTGTAACAGTAGATGTGCATGTAGCAACAAATTAGGAGACTCCTCTTAAATGGAATGATTTGATAGGAAATTCAGCAGAAAGGCATTGATGATCTGATGGCAGGCAGGCTGGGTTTGACATACATTCCCATGTAAATCAGAATGGTGAAATATATATTTTTTTATTTTTTTCCTTTAGCGGACGCCTCAGGTCCCCCTCATTGAGGCTTGCTGGTCTCCTGCTAAATTCAGAGCTGCATTTCCCAAAGAACTAGGAAAGGCATGTGTTAACTTTAAGAACTTTTCTCCAGCTTGTTTATATTCATGTGAAACAGGAAGCCAAAGAAGACATGGGAATTATTCAATACAGGAGATAAAGTACAAAGTATTGCAGTTTATGATATTCTGAGTTCACTTAAATTTGTGTAAATGGTGCAATTTTCCTATTTTGGTCTTCAGCACAGTGTCTATTCTAAGGTTCCCATACTTGTCTTTCTCTTTAAAGCTGCTCTCATACTTCACACTCAAGCTGCCACAACTGGCCCAAAATTAAAATGGACAGCCAGATCAACAACATTCCCCACCCACATCATGCAAATCTATCAACCAGAACGATGAGAAAAGTGTCCAATGCTCCCTAAAGGCTCAATCCCATACACTTCACACTTCAATTAAAGCAGTTTTCTGCAGCGTTCCTTCTCAAATTCAAATGATACAGAATGTAAAATATGCTCCCGCCATACTTTGGGGAGTGGTAATTTTGCAAGAAACAAAATACCTTTTACAGAAAATTAGCTAGGGCTACATTGTTTCTCCCGTGCAATTGAATTAATTATATATATTGTATCCATTTAAATAACAGCCATTTAAATATGCTTTTCATGATTAATTGTTAAATGTAAAAATTTGCAAATTTTAGACAAAGCAAAAATTATCCAACACTCCTTTCCTATGAATTGATTTTTTTTAATTAAAAATATATAACCTGAAGAAGGGAAATACTGTTATAGGAAAATGCAAGAAAAACGAGTTATAATAACACCTCCCACTCTCTCTATAGATGACAGATAACATGAAATCATGGAGTGTCCCATAATGCAGAGTAAAGAAAGAGCAAGCCAAAAAGATCATTTGAGAACTCTGCTTCTCAGTGACAGAAAGGCTGTGAACATAATGTAAATAAATATTCATCAAGCTATTGATCAGATAATCAAAGTAGAGGTAAAGAGTTTTTCAACTATTACTTAATTTTCTGTATGTGTACACACACAGCATTTTCTCAGCAAAATATCTTAATCTACAATGTTTTGCTTACATGTAACTGACCAAGTTGATGGTGCTTTCACTGTTTCCCATCATTTTACAGTCTGGAACATTTTCACTGCTTAGAACTAAATGAAACACCGTTGGTACATTCTCAGCGTCTGCATTTTCATATTCTCTTACCTTTGTTTAACCAATATTTCATGATGCATATTTCATGAGTCAACATACAGCATGGATTATCTTCATATATGCCTGTAAGCCAATGCCTGACAATCACAGCTGAAATGAGGGAGGAGAATGACATCACAAAGATCCAGCAAGCACACTAATTGCTTTGGCCAGACACACTGCTGCCTAAATGCTGGGCAGCATTCCCTGCCTGTGTATATGCTCCTAGTCTGTGTTTTCTTGGTATTTGCCGATCGTGTGAACTTACTTTAAGTCACTTACTGGTTTGTTGAGGTTTTTTTGAAACCTCACTGTTGGTTTGTGTAAGAAGACAAGACTTAAAAATGTATTGCTAAACTTGGGAGAAGGACAGTTGCTAGAACCTCAGTACCTCTGGGACTGAACTGAACAGAAGCTTAACCCACGCATGCATATTGCAGATGTATCTATAAGGCAGAGGTGACCATAGTGTCCAGAGCTCTATTTATAAAGACCTTGCTTCAGTAACAACTGCACCAGAGTTTAATTATTAGGATGAAGTTTCCCATCATGGGTTTCTGCCTCAGGCTGAACTGAGTTCAAGCAAGTATAAGCCACAGCCTTTTCCAAGAAAAGAGGATAAAGAACTGCTATCTGAAAACAAACAAATCGCCTCTTCAGAAATATCTACTGAGGAGCTCTAGCACGTCCATGATTCTTTCAGCAAGGCGTCTTTCACTGATTTAAAGGAAATTCTCTGAAATTTGGCTGATGAGCTTCTGCAAGTCTGTATGCATGCATGTACATATGTACATGTATTTACTCATGAGAGGCTTGCTGGGCTTGACAACACAAATCTGAAAGTGTTTTTCCTCCACATAGGTTGACAGAGGCCTCCGGCAGTCTTTTTTTCCTACTTGGTTCAAATGAATGCTCATCCCTTAGATACAGGATATTTACTTAAGCCACACTTTAAAAATGTCATGAAAGAGGTTCCATCATTTGCCTAGCTTAACTGGTTCATGTCTAGCAAGACTTTGCTAGACATGTCATTGTAGTCTGTTTCCCTGTGAATTAAGCTGCTTGCATCCCAACCCCAGTGGTCTTGGAGAACACGGGATCGGTGCCCTTCTCATGTGCTGTATGTAACTGAAGACAGTTGTCTTCTTGTCTTGTGATCATCTCTGGACAGTCCAAATCTTTAACTTTCCCCAACTAGCCTTCTTTTCTGAATCATTCATTTATTTCTCGTAGGTTGTCCAAAACAGGATACTAAGTGTCATTTTGTACCTCTCTAAAATCTTGCTCTGGGATTTACCCCCATCTAAGTCAAACTCCAGCAGTGATCATTTAGAAGATACATAGCAGGACTTTTTCCTTCTATTCTTTCTTCAACTGCTAACTCTGATGAAAGAAAGCCAGCCTAAGCTGTCAAGTTTGGCTGCAGATTCATCAGCTCCAAAGGCTAGCATGGCCCAGCTATGCAGCTCAAATAGGTGGCCTTCTCTTCCATCTCAGCTGCTTCTATCACTGCAAGTGCAGGTGCAGCCATGTGGTCAACCTAATCGGAGAACTTATCTATATTAACTACAGGTAGTGAACTGGCATTAAATCTAATTTAGCACTTTAAGAGGTAGGTGACCTGTAGGAACATTCACATGCAAATATGTTTTTGTTACTAAGTGACTAGGTGACATCACACATGGTGCTAGAGATCTGCTGCTGTCAGGACAAATTCAGCAGCACTCCTGCAGCAGCCTGTGTGCAAAACATACAGTTATCTCATTCCTTCTTTTCCCTTCTCTTGATCTGTACAGAGATCTCTACCTTTCCAGACAACCAAGAAATTTGGGAATGTGTTTTCCAAGATCAAAGTTTTATACCTGCAGGTTTAGCTTCCTTCCGTGGAATGCAAAGTGTCAGAGGGGTCCATTCCTCACGGATGAAGAAGAGGTTCTGGGCTGATGCTGATGAGCTGACCTGGGTGGGCAGAGTCAGGGCTTCTCTCCAAATGCTGACATTCTCAAGCTGAACATTCTCACATCCCAGAGACGAGCTTTGAGCCTCAGAACTAGAATGAAGCCTTTTTACTTCAAGGGGGAACAGTGTTTGACTAGAAGAGGGGATATTTAGAAGTTAGAGGGAAATTTTTTACTCAGAGGGATGCAAGGACCAGAGAAGCAGTGGATGCCCTGTTCCTGGAGGCGTTCAAGGCCAGGTTGGATGGGGCTTTGAGCAGCCTGACCCAGTGAGTGGCAGCCCTGCTCACAGCAGGAGATTGGAAGTCTTCCAATCCAAGACAGTATGTGGTTCTATGATTCTATGACTTCTTCTTTTTTTTTTTTTTTAATCAGGATGTAAATGTGTGCAAAGTTATGCTTGTACACATTTTGTAGATGGGGAGAGATTAGATTATTAGACAGCTTCCTTGGTGAAGTCTTCTGGAAAGATGGCTCTTTGGGATAGGTGCCAACAAGCACGTTTGTAAAGCCAAGACAGAACTGCCCAGAGGAACCTGCACTGACTCTGAAAAGCCCTGGGAGCCAGCCATGGTAGCGGCAGTGTGCATTGTCCCTAGTGGGGAAATGAGTGATGCGTTTTGGAGAGCCACATCTCCATTGTATTTGTACACTGGGAGGGGTAGTTTTGAAATTTGAAAGACTACACAGGCACATCAAGGGGTGATCAGACATGCTTTTCCCTGTCATGTTGGGCACTGGAACAGACTCCCCAGAGCAGTGGTCAAGGCACCAAACTTGCTGGAGTCTGGACAATGCTCTAAGACACAGGTTTTGGATTCTGGGTGGTTCTGAATGGAGCCATGAGTTAGACTCAATGATCTTCATGGGTCCCTTCCAACTTGAGATATTCTATGGTTCTAGAGTGAGTTGGTGGTTGGCCTTGATGATCTTAGAGGTCTTTTCTAGCCTTAATGATTCTTTCATTCTATGATTCTAAGATTCTTTGTTCCTTGTTGTCTCTGGTGCTCTGTCTCCTCCCTGCTCCCACTCCTTTGCTAACAGAGATATCCGAGGACAGGGACCACAACAGACCGTGGAAATACCACGTATTTTTAGAAGCGATATCTGAGTTGCACACATTTTTTAAGAGAGTTTTGGTGCATTGTAAGCCAGAACTAATCTCTCTGAAGAGTTGCGTTAGCACAACTGTGCCACAAGGGCAGGCACAAACATCTGAAAACTTCTTCAAACAGCTTCGCCACTGGAGAAAACACACCACCGGCCTGCATGGCTATGGAGGTACCTTGCTCCAGTTAATTAGCTCTGCTGAAAGGCACAGCTAATTAGCGTGGTGCAGAGCGGCTCTGACACAATTGGCTGCTGTCAAGGCTGGAGCCCACATTTCTGCGCTGCGCTGCGGCAGCGTGCCCACACCTGGCACCCTGGGCAGCCTGCTGTGCTGCGGGCACAAGTTCACCTCATGGTTGGCTGAGGAGGCAAGAAAAAGAGACACCGGTTCGTCAGATCCTTGCCTAGCGGGGCAGCCACCGTGGTCTCCTCGTGGGCAGCAAGCACTGAGACTCCCCCGTGCCCCGAATCTGAGGTACTGTTGTAGGAGCGACCGCTGCCCCACAGCTTGGTTTGGCTCGAGTACCGTCCGGCGGTATCGCACCTCGCCCGGCCGCGGGACGCCAGCGTCCGCGTCTCTCCCGGAAGCTGCGGAAAGAGCCGAAGCTCTCCGAGTGCAGCCGATGAGGGTCGGGGCCCGGCCGGAGCCGTCGCTGCTCCCCGCTAGGAGGCGGCAGCGGACGGGCGGGCGGGCGTCCTCGCTCCCCACCGCCCCCCCGCCGCGCCCCGCCGCGCCCCGCCCCGCCCCGCCCAGCCCAAAGCGCAGGAGCCGGCGGCGGCGGTCCCGGCGGTGCCGCGTTCCTCACCTGCTCGCTTCGGTGTTCGTCGTGGCGGCGGCCGCAACGGCCTTCCGCGCCCCCGGGGGCGGGGGGGTGGCTGCGAGGCAGGTACCGGGCTGGGCGGGAGGCGGGTGCGGGGAAAGTTGGCGCTGCCGGGGCGCAACCGGGCGGCCGGGGCTGCCGTGCCTGCCGTGCCCTGCGCTCCGGGCTCCGCGGGGCGGGCGCTGAAGAGCGGCGGCTGTTCCGGGCGGCGGGGCTGAGCGCGGTGCCGGCTGTCAGCGGGCGGCTCGGGGTGCGGCGGGGCTCCGCCCGCTGCCCTTCGTCCTCTCGGCCCTGCGCCGCGACGGGGCAGCGGGGCGGGCTGGGTTTCCGCAGGCTCCGCTACCCCTTTCCCACCTTGTCCTACTGAGCTCCCGCCGTGCTGGGGCTGGGGGCACCGCTCTGCGTGTTCTTTCTGCTCCCACACCTGTGTAACACGGATCGGTGTAACTTAGTGCTTTGGTAATGCTAAATGCTGCTGCCCCAAACAGTCCTTGCCCTAGAAGGCTGTATGGCGGCGGTGTTAAAGTTGTGTGCTGTTGAATAGAAAAGTTATTGATAAGAAGTGACTCTGGAGTAGGTGCACTTACGCTGCCGTTGGATAGAGGTGTGCTTTCACTGTAAATATACATGTGTATATATATCTGAAACCAGTCTGTAGGGGGAAACGTGTTGCCCTTACTGCCTGGATGGCTCCGGTCTGAAGAGAAACTCTTACCAAAGGGAACGTGGAGGGAAACTTACTGATGAAATTAATAACGAGTTTTCTGATGCTATGCTATTGCGCTGTCTTGCGGCAGAAGTATCTTGGTGTACAGGTGACAGGCCTGATACTGACAAGGCTTTGGGGTTACTGGAGGATGAGAAGCTGAATATCAGCCAGCAGTGTGCCATCGCAGCTCAGAAAGTGAACTGCATCGTGGGAATCATAGTAGGGTGAGGGAGGTGATCCTGCCCCTCTGCTCTGCACTGGTGAGGCTTCACCTGGAGAACTGTGCCCACTGTTGGAGCTCATCCAGAGGAGAGCCACAAAAATGATCCAAGAGATGAAACACTTCTCCTGCAAGAGCAGGCTGAGAGAGCTGGGGCTGTTCAGCCTGGAGAAGAGAAGGCTCTGGGGAGACCTGAGAGTGGCCTTTCGGTGTCTATAGGGGGGAGCTGTAAGAAGGAAGGGGACAGACTCTTTAGCACGGTCTGTTATGATAGGACAAGGGGAAACAGTTTCATACTAAAAGAGGGGAGCTTTAGATTGGATGTGAGAAAGAAGACTTTTATGATCAGGGTAGTGAGGCACTGAAATGTCAGAAGAGGTGGTGGATGCCCCATCCCTGGAGACTCTTAAGGTCAGGCAGGATGGGACTCTGAGCACCCTGATCTGCTGTAGGTGTCTCTGTTAACTGCAGAGGAGTTGCACTAGATGGCCTTTAAGGGTCCCTTCCAACTCAAATGATTCTATGATTCACCTTTGTTTTATAGTTCATAAGAAAAATGTGATATTCCGAATATTTCAAAGCACATTGAACAAAACAGGTAATCAAAACTATTTGTTTCGTCAAATGAAGTGAATTTTGTATCATAAAGCACTGTAATAATCACTGACAATGATTTCCTGGAAAGTCTCTTAGCACTTGTCATCTTTCTCAGAGATATAAGAAGCACTTATTTGGTGCCTGTTATCACCTTTTTTGTGCGTTTGAAGACTGAAGGACTGGAGCTTGTGTTTCAGAACAGAACTTTTGGGTACTATCACAATGACATGTTGTACTTCACAAGAATTGCTGTTTGCACTCAGCCTCCAGAATACTTCTGGTGCAAATTAAGACAGTCATATGACTGCAATTAAGCAAACGCTGTAATGTAGTGCCATATCCAGGAAGCTACATAACTGCTTCTTAAATTATTATTCTGTTTTCTTGGTTCTGAAATTATCAGTGTGTTGGCAATGGTGCTGAGTGCAGAAAATGATAACGGGAAAGCTGGTGTGGTGGCGGTGACATCGTTTTCTTGCCTATGCTTGAAGGTTGTTACATGGCAAATGATGCTTCTCTCTTCCAGTGGTCTGAAGTTGCCCCTAAATGTTGAAAATCTTGGGTGGTTTTTCTTAATAATCAATACTGTAGTAGAGGCAGTTGTCTGTACGTTTGTAAGCTGTGACCTACTTTCTGTATTGATGGGTAGATAACTGTTCACCGACACTACACGAGTAACCTTACACTGGAAGTGTTGTATGCAGAAACCAGCAATGCTAAATTCTGTGGGGTGGACTGAATGCAGATACGGTGCACAGCTGTTCTGTGTGTACTCAAATGCTGGCACCCACTTCTGGGACTATTTACCCATTACAAACTAAGTAGTTAAAAGGAAACAGAGATTTAATGGGTCAGGAGGATAATTGTTACTAACCTTATTATTTGGAGCGTCCATTGTAAGTTTTATAGGAATCTTGTGGCATGTTTTCCTGTATGAAAGAATTTCATACATTCTACAGCCATACAGATGAGACCTGAGAACAGTCAGAAGGAGCAGTGTGTGGTCATAGAATCGTAGAACATCTTAAGTTGGAAAGGAACCATAAGGATCATTGAGTCCAACTCCTAGCTCTGCACAGGACCACCCAAAATCAGACCATATAATATTTACTGACAAGTTTGCATTGAAGTGGAAAAGCAAGAGAATGGCATTTTTCAGCTATTTGCATGGAACTACAACCTGGAGTCTACCAAGCAGTTTAGCCCAGGCTGCGTGGAAGTGTTAGTGTCAGCCACAAACACTGCCTGTGGTTCTGTTTTGGAGTTGAACGCTTTTCATTAGCTGCAGTGTTTCTTGTTATCAAGGCCCAGAAAAGCCCAAGGTGTGTACAGTCTTACCTCATGACAAGTGTGAATTAATGAGAGGTGGGTTAATGTTTTCTGTTGGGGTGTTTGCTGAAGGGAAGGAGCAGGCGTGAAGGCATAGGAATGGAGTAACAGATGTGCTGCAAGTTCCATCCTGACTTCTCTTGAGATAATTTAGTCTTTCCGTACTCTAAGATACCATTGGCTTCATATCAGCATGTACTGAACGTTACAGGGAGTTCTAATTTCTATTATTAGCATTGTAATATTAAACTTTGTCATGTGTCCTGTACAGGGCTTTGTATTCCATTTGTTTCTTTCTTTCACATCCTTGCACATACTTCTTGAAGTAACAGGAAATCTGATAGTATATGAAAAATTCTCTTATAGCTTGCTTTGTGAGGCTTTTTGGTCTTAATTTTGTTTCCTTTCTGTATGCAGATTACATGCAAACCTTGAAGAATCTTTTCCAAAAGGAAAATACAGATGTTTCTTCACATAACTCAGCGGCTTGAGCTGTGCTGAAGTCTCATCAGGCATATCTGCTAGTTTTTGTTGTAGATTTCTGAGTATTGTGAATGAGGAATGGAAACAAAGGATTCCCGTCTGTTGAACCAAGATGACTGAAGAGAAAGTTCCAAACCTTAGGAGCACTAGTGAGGCCATAGCTGGAGTGCTGTATCCAGTTTTGGGGCTCACAGTGGAAGAAAGATGTGGATGTACTGGAGAGAGTTGAATATAAGGTCACCAAGATGGTGAAGGGGCTGGAACACCTCTCCTATGAGAGAGCTGAGACTTAACCTAGAATAGAGGAGGCTTAGAGGGAACTTCAGCAGCATCTGTAAGTACTTGAAGAGAGGATTTAATGAAAATGGAGCCAAACTCTTTTCAGTGTTTACAGTGCCAAGACAAGAGGCAGTGGGTGCAAACTGCAACATAGAAGGTTCCCTCTGAACAGTAGTCAGCACTTCTGAGCTGTGTAAGGGATGAAGCATTGGTGCAGGCTGCCCAGAGCTTGTGGGGTCTCCTTCTTAGAGATCTTCAGAAGCTGCCTGGATGTGGGCCTGGTCACCCTGCTTTGGATGTTCCTGCTGGAGCACAGACAGACCCAGAGGGCCCTGCCAGCCTCAGCCATGCTGTGAGTCTCTGTGATGCAGTAGGCATTCAGAGCACTGCTCTACTTCATCTTGTGAGTCTCACTTGCACTTTGCTTAGATGTTTAAGAAGCCTAAGCAAAATCTGGGTTCTGGGCATACAGTAAGAATATAAATTCTCAATTAGACAAGGGAGGTATTTTTAAAACTTTCAAGAAAAGAAGTTGGGAGAGATGAAGATACGTATCTGTATTTTCACCATGCTGATAATTCTTCAGGCTTTGGCTAAGGCATGGCCCATGTCTGCAGTTCTAGAACATTCTGTTCTTACGTGGTGTTGCTATCTCTTCGTGCTTCATGTCTGGTAACAACACTCCTTTTACAGGTCTGTATTAGATAAGAGTCTTCTCACCATTGGTTTAATAGGAGAGCACAGAACTGAATGAGAAATGTGATGGACCTCTGCAGGCTGTAGACTCCTTAATCTGAAGCCAGCATGCTACCATAATTGCCTCTTGAAATGAAGATAACTAGAATTGGACTAATCTGATGAGTACTGTGATTAGGTTTCCCTTGTAAAAATTCTCAAAATCTCTTTTCAGTAGGAAGATTAAAGAGATTTAGACAGGTAATGGAATTTTACAGACAAATAGAAACTACAGGAAATAGTAAAGCTCGTGCATGGCCCAGGTATCCATTTATCTCCCACGTTGGCTATAACTGTTATCAATTTCCTCTGTTGACAAGTTTAGGATTCTTACAAGTATTTACAGCAACATATGACAGGAAGGGAAAAAGAGTATCCCAGGTTGTGAAGTATGGCTAAAAGACAACCTGAGGAAATTATTTCAGAACCTGGAATTTAGAGGAACTCTTCAAGCTAAAAGGGTATAATCAATGTTCTAGCAGAAGGAATTCAGGGCTTCTTGAAAGATGCTGCTTTGCCAAAAGAGAAACAGGTACCATTCCTTACATCACAGAGCAGAAATACAGCAAAGTTGTATGCCTGCTTGCATCAATCAATTAAATGTGTTTCAGGAGATGATGTAGTTACCATTGACACAGCCATTTGCTTTTTATCAGATTTATCAACATCCAGCTTTTGTTTTCCTAACTCAGCTTGGTGAGCTGTGTGTTATAAGGCTAGTCAGACCATCAGTATTTACCTATGCTATGTAGTATTTACGTAGTAATTTAACAGTTACAAGGATGTTGTTAGTTCATACTTGTACATGTGTTATCAAAGTAGGCAGTAAAGTTGTACAAGAGCTTTGAGGAATTTTTCCTCGTTAAAAGTGAAAACAGAATTAGCGTACTATGCTTTCTGTAAGGCAAAAGCAATTAGATATACAGAAAGTGGTTCTTGCTCTCCTCTGCCCTTCTGTTTTAATGCAATATAAAGCTAATTATTTACTCTTGAGTTTGCATGAACTTTCAAAGAAGATAAAATGCTTTTTCTGAATTGAGATGAGCTATGATGTTTCATTATTATTTTTGATTTTCTGAAGGAGAAGTGGTAAAACTAGTGCAAATCATAAAATGCTTCAACTTCAGTTGTTGGAAAATGTAGTTCCAATTGGCTTGGTGCAGCTTTAAGTTGAGTGGTTCTGATGGATGGCAGTAGTATTACCAGGGCTGGATACCTCCAAAGTACCTAACATATCAAGGACATCATGCCATGTGTACCAAGTAAAGCTAGTTGGGTTTATAAATATATCAAAAAGCTTATTTTCAAGTCTCTTTATTTGTTATGTGCACTACCAACCAGGACTGAATAAGACTTCTGCAAAATAGCTGTGGAAGAAGAGCAGTTATGAGAAACTGAAATCAATGCTTAAGTATTCCAGTAATAAGTGAAATGACGTTCTGGGTGCGCTTAAAAGTATTAAAGTGATTCTGATTTGACATCTTGTTCACTGATTTTTCTGCTGCCCTCTCCTTCCACTCCTAGACAAATTCTGGGCTGCTGTGTGTGGAGTTATGGGAAGCAAGCAGCTTGTATCACCCAGCTGTGATGAGTAAGCAGGGCTGTTTCCCTAGCAAGTTTTGTGAGACAGTTACGCTCTGTGGAGTGACGCATTTTATGAATCAAAGTTGGGAGTGTGAGTTGTGAGTTGTATCCGTGTGGGTTTTTGTTCTGTACCACTTGTGTTGTTTTGCCTGCAGTTGTGAATATGGATCCCGTTGTTCAGTATTGAGCATCTCCCAGCACTTAGCACTGATTATGCAGAGACCTGGTCTCTGGGGTTTGATTTTTTTTTTTTCCTTTTAAGCTTAGTATTTCTATCCCAAGTATTGAATGAACATGTGATCAGCTTTTATTTCAACATCTGTGTTAGTAAGAAATGTTTTCCCTAGTTGTTTTATTTTATATTTTTGCATATAGTAGATGAAAGTTCTTGGTATAAGTAGAACCACTGCTTTTGGTTGTAGGCAAGCTTGGATGTATACCTAGAGTTAAGCACTCAAGGGATCTTTTGGTTGCTGTGGTTGCATTGGTGCTGTAGTGATTTGCCTGGAAGAGAATGTTTTCTCGAATGTGTTGCTGATTTTCTAAAGAGCACACTCAAAATCTCCGGTCTGCAGATAAAGTGGCCTGTACTTTAGCATGTGCTAGCTGATCTTCAGCTTGACCAAAGTACAGCTTGCCTTATTGCCATGTTGTTATTTTAGAATGTGCTAGTCCACGTTTGCTTTAGAAAAGAAAGGCATCTTTGCAGCAACCTCATGAACGCAAGTCATCTTGATTGGCTTTTGTTCTTGTGTATAGAGTGGGACAGTTTCTAGTTCTCACATTCCTGCAATGATTGCAGCAAAGCTTTATTAAAGCACCTCTGTTAAAATTTTTGACTAAAGTTTTGGTCTGGAGTGTGGGTTAACTCAGTAGGATATCGTTCAAACATCTGTTGTCTCTGGCTTCATATTTGTGGGTCTAGAGTTTCAGTGGATGTTGTTAATTATCAGAAGATGCTTAGAACTCAGTCTTGTTGAAGTCTTACATTCTGATAGTTTGCCCTTTCACCTGGGTGTCTTTAGACTACTGTTGTTTGCTTAAGATTTTAAGATCTCCACCCTTGTTTATTCACAACTCAGTTTCAAATCTGAATTCTCTTAAGTCTCTTATTGATGCAACCGTTAGAACCTTACTGCTGCGAATTTGGATGATGCATTAAGCTCAGCTGGCATTTCAGTCAGTCTCTGTCTTGCACAGTGACGCTTTAACTATGGATTTCTCGGACGCCTCAGAAAACAGCATTACAAACTCTGCTTGGTGGAAACTTACTGATGAACTCCAGTTTAAGTAGAGCATAAGTGCTCTCAGAATAATCTTGTACATTGTTCAGGATGTATTTGAAAAGAGATCATGTCTATGTGGAGTACTTTTATAGATCGATTCCAGCTTATTAAGGAACGCAAACTTTTCTTCCCTGCAGAATGTTTCTGTAAATACAATGTTTTGCATCTTAAAAAAATTACTAAGAATTCACTGATACGTGGGTTTCACATCTAGTTAAAAACTTAACCTGTCACCTTATCTACCGTAGTCTAACACCACAGCTTGGGCTGGTTGTGGAGGTAGACACATTTTTCTTAACGTTAGTATTTTTATCTGAAGTATTGGATGTATGCGGTTGGTTTCTATTTCTACATCTGTATGAGTGTTAACACTTACTACAATTTTTAATTATGGGAGCACCTGTATGGTGGAGGAGAAAATTAGAACTTTGTGTCTCTACAAATGAGATTTGAAGTATCACTGAGGAATTATGGATTTGTAAGTGCTGATCAAGTGTGGTCCTGTACTTCTTGTATGTTAAATTAATAGAAGCTTTTAATAGGACTGTACACGAGTGCTATTTAAATTTGTAGCTATGGTGGAGTGTGGTGTTTTTGTTTTTTGTTTTTTTTAAACAAACTTTAGCAACTGATTCTTCTTGCTTTTAGATTTGTTTGTCTTTGGCAACATAGTTAGTTGTTTTCTGAAGCAGTTGCCAGAGAATTTCATAAGCTCAGAGTGAGTTTGTAGGACGGTGCCAGTCAGGGTGCACTACTGGTGTGGCAAGAGATCAAAAATCCATGACAGAATTCAGAACTTGGCAGTGATGCTTCCACAGCTGTTTTAATTACAGCTTTCTGTTCATTACGTTCAGTGGATTTTAAGTTTAGTCTCCAGCTTTGTTTGTGTGCTTGCTTTTCATTTTGAAAATGCACAAGTGAGGAAAAAAAATCTATCTGAAGGAAGCTGGTGGTGGTTTGACACTTGATACTGATAGGGCTCTGGGACTATATGAAATAGGGTTGGTTTTTTTTTTTTTTGTAAGTAGGAAGTAATAGATTATTTAATAATGGAAAAGTTTGTGTATTTTTATTTTTTTTTCCTTGGCAGATATAACTTTCCTAATTTTCAGATAAATATTTACATTTTTCATTCTGTCCTGCTACTTGGTACCTTTGAACAAAGGCACACCTAGTTGGCAGAGCAGATGACTGTGCTGCTACTGCTCAGCAAAGAAGCACTGAGCCAGCTACTTGCATGCTACCTTCAGCTAGTGCCCTGTATCTGCCAGCTAGCATCTCCCTGGGATGAAGGAGGACTACCATAACATTAGTGGTGGCTGCATGTATAGGGTTGCAGCGTCATATTTCTTTAAAACATGAAACAAACACCTATCTCCATATTGGCAACAGGCTATTTCTGTTGACAGTATGTGCTTTTGTTGAACGCCACTAAACAATCACTTCCCAGCTATTTGCAAATATGCTTTTCCATTCTGCATAGCAACTTTGCAGCAAGCTATCTATGAGCTTAGTGTGAGGATAGCTGCATGTTGTGAGATTATGCTTTTCATACAACCATCACCTGTTGTATCAAGCACTTACAATTCCTTTTGTCCTCCTATGTACTTAAAGATTTAATTCTTTATCAGGATGTTAGATAATGTGAAAGTGAACATCCATGCTTAATTTCTAACTATCTAAGATGGGAGACTTGTCTTGCTGTTCTAGCCAAGTGTCAGACTGAGTGTTCTAAAAAGTTTGTGTCTTTCTAAGGATTTTTGTTCTGTTAGAGTGCAGTGAGTGTAGAGCAAAAGTGCAGGAAGCAGTGTTCCAATTTCACATGTTGTCCCGAGCACTAAAACAAATTTCTTCTTTCATTGAGGTGATTTTAATTTTTTTTAATTTTTTTAATTTTAAAATTATTACATATTGATATGATGTAAATACTACACTTTGTAATGTGAAAGTTAAGTAATTTTCTTCTAATCAGTTTGAACTGAATACACTTACAGAGGTGCTTAAAACCTGGGAAATTGGTGAATTCTGTTTATTAGGGGGCATCTGTTTTTACAGTAAAGGTGTCACTGGTTGCATGTTTAGAAATCAGTGTAGTTTGAAACACTTGACTTCACAGCAAGCTGCAGTTTTGTGGTAATCAAATAGCACGATTCAATAGAATATGAAGGCAGATCTATTCAGAATAGAACTGGTAATAAAGACGATTTGTACCTAGAATGAGTTGCTGCTAATTGTGTAGAATTTCTGATTCTGAATTAATTCCTGATTCTGATAAGATTTTCTTAAGAAATATCTCTGAGCAGTTGAATGACCTTTCTATATAAGAAAAGCCCATTTAATGTGCTATTTCTCTTAGATGATGAATGAGGAATCTGACTCCTTCTTAAAAGGAGTCCTGAAGGATAAAATCTGTCAACATCTGTTTAGATTGATTAATGAACTGAGGGCTTAGCAAGAAGGCTTTAGAATCTTGTTAGGCACAGTGTAAGATTAGCTGTATGGTGGGGTATTTTGAAGAGTGAGAGATTTTTGTTACTGCTATCAGTTACAACTCTGTTACTTGTTAACTAGTGTGTGTTTAGGTGTTTGACTTATTTAGAATAGAGTCCAGTTCTATTCTAAGGTCAATCTATCTGTGTGTGTGGTTGTTGGTTTTTTTTCCTTAATTACCCAGGAAATAAATCTTATAAGTAGACATTTAAGATTTCTCTTTTGGGTGTCTTAAAAAAGCAGCCAAAGACAAATAAAAGCTGTGTTATGATGGTATGAAAAAGAGAAGTTGGCATGTTTCTTGGAGGCTGCCAAGTGCAACAACTGATTTATCAAAGGCAAAAGTAGGTTTTTTTTGTCCTGTCTTTTCCTGTGACTTCAAGCATTTGTAAACAGAAAACACTGGTTTGAATACCAAACTCAGTTTCATCCCTCTTCTTAATGTAGGTGAAGTTACTTCTAAGCTCAAGTTAATGTGCTTATCCTAAAGATTTTCTGTACACAAGCAGATTGTTGGCCGAACATTACATCCTGAAGAATGTGTTTCCTTGTCACCTCTGTTGACTTGACTGTCGCAGTCCTAGATCAGCTGTTGAGCTGCTGATGTTCATGAGCTGCAAGGCCTAGAACTGTGTAGGGGTCTTACTTGGTTATATATGGCTCATGTTGCTCAGGGAAGTGCATTAGCTTTTGGCAGCAAGGAGAGAGACAATCTTAGCAACAGTTTGCTGTTCGTTCTAAGGCAGGGTTGAAGTCCTCTCTTAGGAAATAAAAAAGCCGGTTTTACTGCATTGCTCAGATAGTAGTTCAAGGGGACCGGCAAACATGCCTCTCACCAGTAAGTGAGGTCAGCCAGTGCAATGGGCCGAGTTTCACTGGTCTCTTCCTTTCATTCTTTAAGATCTCTTTGGGCAATGCAATGAGTGTGTAATGTGAAAGCTTCCATTTCTTTGGTACTTCTGTTTTTTTCACGTGCTGTTGGGTGATCCCAAACAACATTGGTTCGAATGAACATCCAACCCCTGAGTCTGTTTTCTTGTCTGAAGGATGTGCTAGTGGATGTTTATCCATATTCTGTTAATCTCTGGGTCTGCTGGTTATTAAGCTATGCACTATTGAAGGACTGGCATACAGAAGAGGCTGTCAGGTTACTGCTTGCCCTAGGGGATGTCTTGAAGTGTGGGATTCAGCAGATTCATATTCTGTTGTGCACAGTGGGTGATGAGAGAGCAGGTTCCTGATTTGGGTTCTAGGTCTACCTCTGTTGTGTCCCCTCTGCATCCTCTAACTGAAAGCTGAGTAAGAAAAGAGAGGGGCCTGGCAGTACTCAAACATATGTGGGACTTGAGGGCTTGGGAGGGAGGGGGACCAGAAGAAAGGAAGAGCTCTGATGTGGAGATGCTGCAGTCTAGGATTGTGAAATAAAGACCTGCAGGCAAACTAGTGTTTCTTGTTGCCCTGTACACAGATCAACATGTTTCCATTGTGGTTGCCACCATTTTCAGATACAATTCTGCTCAAAAACTTACCACTTCTGTTCTATTGTATTGTATTAGCACTGTTGGTGAAGATGGGTTGCTGTTCTCTTTCAAGGTGGTATTTTTTGGTTTTTGCTTCTAGAAGTGAAAACATGTTAGTTCTGTCCTTGCTGTTAGAAGCTAAACACATCTTATTGGTTATAGCATCTGTAGTATAGTGTTTAAATGTTCTGTTAACTTCTGGAACTTGCACATTTGCTTAATATGCATATGAAATAGGGCACTTTTAAGATGCATGACTATCCCAAAGTGATGGGACACCAGTGAAGGGTAAATGATGCAACTGATGATTAAATATAAGAGTCATTGACTGCAGCATTTAGATCGCGGTAGTTGGACTGTTACATAGTGTGCTGTCTGACACTGGTGAGGAGTTGCGTTTTTAGCAGACTGCAGGGAAGTCATCTGCCTCATCTGTTCTGGAGTTGTGCTCTGCACAGAGTGAAGCAAGCCCAGTCCCTGGAAGTGATGTGAATGGTATGCAGGTGATCGGGGACATCTCATGCACACCTGTGTGCCTTGGCACTTTGAGGTGCAGTGCCAGAGGCAGCCGCTGAAGGGGTCACCGATATATTGCAAGTTATTCAGTAATGTCAAAAAAAAAAAAAAGTAGTTACGTATATTGTTAGCAGTAATTAATTGAAATAAGTATTCTGTAGGCATTAGCTACTAATACCTATCTGTGCCTGCTGCACTGCTGATATTAAGACATGATAGTTGTTCGATTTGGGATAGTTCTCACAGTCCTCACTTAGCCTGTGTTATCCAATAATATGATACACCAGCATGCTGTGCTGAAATTTGAGGGTGAAACTTACTGTATTAAATAACTTGTTTACTGCTCCTGGTATTTGGAGCCTTTTTTTTTTTTAATTAGATGCCTGAATAGAAGGAAAACTATTTGCCTGGAATAGGTTGCTGAGAGAAGTGATGGAGTTTTGCTTGTTGTGGAAACATTTGAGATTTGACTTGATGAGACCTTGGAAGACCTAATTTAAAGCCTTGCTTTTAGGAACAATTGGATCTGATGATCTCTGGAGATCCCTTCCAAACAAGACTTTTTTGTGATTCTGTAATGTAGGTCACGTATAACCAGGTTCTCTATAAAATACTGGTGGTAGACGAACACTGTGAAAATGGCATCGATCATATTAAAATAATACTTTTTTTCCTGCTGAAAAGAATGTGGGAAATAAATACACCAGTACCAAACTTTACTTTACCCAGTGATACTTCTAAGGCTGATAACATTATTTCTCTAATATAGAAATATATTTTTATATATTAATGTATTACAATATTGAGACAAGTAATACTGGTACCTGGTTATTTTTATTTATGATAGTAGAATCTGAAACAAATGAAGAGCTCTCAAACTGAGAGTAATCCTGGAAGGATTTTTCTTGATAAAGTATTTAAAAATGCTTATTTCAAATATAATCAGAAAACATTTGGCTAGTAGCACCAGAGCCTTTATATTTTTCTTTGTTATTGGTTACATGTCAATGGCGGATGCTTGAATGAGGAGGATTTTATGGTGGAGTGTGTGTGTGTGTATGTTTATATATGTGTGTGAATATATAAATGTATATTTGTTGCAGAACTAACTGAGCATGTTAAGACAAACTTATGAATGGTGGTAAGATAAATACATATTTTTAAGACACTTTGACTGTTTCACGTTATGTTTCCTACTTGTTTTTTTCAACTTAGTGCTTTCAAAATGCCCAGCGTTCATGGTTTGCCTTCCTGGAGCAAGTCTTTTTGGTTTTGCCCCAGCAGTTACTTGGAGAAATCATTCAACCTTCAAAGTACACTTTTGTTATTCCTTGTAACAGTACTCTGGCTAGGCTTTCAAGTTTGCTGAAGTAACTTTGCTCACAAAATAGCTCAGGAAATACTCCTAAGATTTATGTCAGTGTGTTGATGTCTTTGTGTATAAGAAATGAAATGTGTACAGTATGCCAGAAAACCTGAAAATTTAGACCTGACTGTAAGAATGAATCTTTGGTGTCTCTTACTGGAGATAAGTCCTGTAAACAGCTTTATGGGGAAAATAAATATTCAATAACCTTATGTGCAGTTCTGTCACTTATGGCATGGGAAATTAAATGTAGGTATGCATTGCTTGATTATGATTTGGGTTGAGCTTGGATAGCAACTTTTGGCAGGTAGTTTCAAATGCTCAACTTTGCAGCCAACACCTATTGCATGAGTATGGATATACCTTTTATAATGACTCCTTTATAATGACTCCTTCTTCCTTAACTGCCTTTGCTTTCGGGCTCTTTTTTTCTTTTTAGGAAAAACCATGGCTGTTCTTCCAGCTTGTAAAAAAGCATTTCAGGGGGGCAGAAACAGTTACAAGTTTAACATTCCTCTGAAGTAAAAGCCATTCTTTTTCCCCCCTTGTCTCCTGTATTGTTCTTTTCTTGTTTCAGATCATCTTTTTTCTCTTTTGCATCTGGATCAGCTATACCTTTTTTTTTTTTCTTCCTGGCAACTACCCACTGTAGGACCTGTTATTCAATCTGGGAGTAAGGTGTTTTCATTGTGTTCATGAGAAGAGAGGCTGATGTAGATGTCCCCTACTCTTTCCTGACTTGTTAGCACAATAGCAGCCATTGCAGACTGCCTTCAAGCAGATAGCACTGCTTCAGGCGGTGGCGTGCTGTCACCTTTCTGTATCGATAGCTAGATTTATAATTAACTACTGCTTGCACAACTGCAAATAGAATAATTTAGCTGACAACTTCCTGGGATGAGGAAGAAAGGGAGGAGAGATCCTCAAACATCTAACACTCAAATAAAGAAGCTGTCTGTTTGAAATGTCTGCTCTTGCCAATTAGTCTATATATATATATATATATATTTTTTACAGCAGGGAATGCACAGGATTTGCTTCAGGCTTCTTGTCAGCTATAAGAAAGCAAACTTCCTGAAGCAGCACGCATCTCAGTGTTCAGCAGCCATGGGGCTGGGAGAGGCACTGCTGCTTTCTGAGACATGCAGAAGGGAGGGCCAGAGTCCGGAGCTTGGGGAGGAGGCTCTCTTATGGATTTGGTTCTGAAGCTGATTTCTGGGTTAGCAGGCAGCACAAGGAAGTTGATGGTATTGGAAGCAAAGGGTGCTTGCTGATGTTTGCATTGCCGGAAGGTTATCAGAGGAAAGTGACCAGCTGGGAGTGACCTTTCAAAACTTCACAATGAGTTTTGCCAAGAATAATAGACAGTTCCTTTGTTTTCATCTCTTTTATTGCTCTCAAGTAATTGTCACCCTCAGGTGAGGTCTCAGCAGGCTGTAATATAACAATTAATTTTGATCTTTTTTTCCTGTAATTTCCTTAAGTGTGACTTTGTCTTAATCCAGATGATATTTAACTTATTTGGTTGTAAATGTTCTCGAGCCTTTCTTCATGGTGTTTGTGACAAGAGCTGTTGTGATACTGAATTCCTTGGACTTGGTAACAGTGGAGCTGAAGAAGAGGAATGGCTTGTGGCTGGCCTCATGAGTTTACCTCATAAAGGTGCTACAGCCTTATGGGGACTCGAGCTGCTTTGAAATCCTGATCTTATCCTTCCAACCATTTGAGTGTAACTATAAAATTAATAACCTTTCTCTTATAGAGCAAGTTACAGTGTGGCTCCTGATTCAAACCTACTTAAATAAGAATGCGTATAGTGCATGTGCATCTGCAAATGTATTTCTTAGAAGCTTAGTATACTGTAGCATATTAATTTGTAATATTTTCATAATTTTGTCAGCTTTTTGCTTAATAACTTAGTATCGACCACTTAGCATACTGTTCTTGGTAGGAGAAGGATGATTTGCTAAACTGTTTTGTGCCAAAATGACTGGAAGCTTGGAGTGGGAGAAGGTAATTAGTATCGTTCAATGTGGTTGTAATTATGCTGTTGGTTGGAGCTACCACATTTATTGTTCTGCGCTTTGTTTCCTTCTCTTTCTAGGGATAGTAATAAGGTGATGTTGGAAAATTGATCTGAAAGTGTTAAAGTGAACTTTGACAAAATATTTGGAACTTCAATAGGTCAAAGCTTTATTTGTTTGTAAAACAATAAGCTAAAATCTAAGCATAGCAATGCATGTCTGGCACAGAAGGTAACGCCCATGTCTGATCATTGTGAGCCAGCTGTGTGTGTACTACATATTTGAGCAATGTTCTAGGAAAAGATGACAAATTCAGCCATAAGAGTGCCAAATAACTGAATGAGATGCCTCTGAGTCTCTACTACACTGCAGATAATACTGTTTGACTAGAACTCAAAGGCAGTGCTGACTTTCACAGATGAGCTAGTAGTGACCCTCTCCATTTTGTGGGGTGGGGGAAAAAAAATCAGGCTCAGCATGGAATCATGCTGTCAAGTGCTTCAGGAGGGAATTCCACGGCAGGTACTTAAACTTCTAAGGCTGTTTAAAAAAAAAAACAAAAAAACAAAATAATAAAACATTTCACAGTAAGTGGCCTATTTAAAAAAAAAAAAAGGCAAAAAATCAACACAACAGAAAAAGTAACCCAGATTTTTTTCTTACAGTGCTGGTAAGGATTTGAACAAATGGAAACATCGCTCACTTATTTTTTTTCTTAACTCTGTTCCTCTAAATCAGAAACAAACTTACTTCATCTTTTTTAAAGATGCAAGATAGCATCCTTCTATCCTATGTAACTTCTTCCTCTTCCACTCTCTGCCCTGCTGTTGTACTTTCGTTGCTCTTTGCTTTGTTCCAGTCCATCTCACTATGTTTTCATTCATCAACTACTTGGTTTCATTCCTCATCTTCTGCATGTTCTAGTCAAAAACCTCTCTACAGCTCAGAACCTGCATCAGAAATTGATGTACAGTGGCTGCTCTGAAAGCAATGTCTCCTATTTTATGTTGACCTATTATGTCAGAGGCAGATGGTGGTGGTATAGCAGTAGGAGTTGGCCCTGCCGCCCCCCCAGTATTCCATTGCATTCTGGTGCTGCGTGACAGATGGCAGCAGAGAAGCAGTCTGATAAAATGGCTTCCTACGAGGAAGTGTATACATAGCAGAAGTGTGTCACTGAATTCCTGCCTGTGAAAAAAATGGCACCTATTGACATTCTTTTCTGGAGACCAAATAGTGGATGCAAGCACAGTGAGGTGGAGAGTGGTACATTTCAGCAGCGGTGATGTAAAAGACAAGCCATGTTCCAGGCAGCCATGTACTTTCACATGACAAAATGAATAGCATCTTAATTGGCTCATCCGTGCAAACCAGTGGATTACAACAAGGGAACTCTTGAAGACAACAATCTTTTCCTTACCACACAATTATACAAGACATCATAGCAGTCTGAAGACCATGAAGCACATTGCCAATCTTGGCTGGACTGTTGTACCACATGCACTGCATAGTCCAGATTTGGTGCCTGCTGACTTTCATCTATTCAGGTTAATGAAAAGTGTGCTTTGTGTGGAAAGTTTTCCTAGCAACGACACCATTATGGCAGCTGTGAAATAGTGGGTCACCCGTGCTGGTGTGGCTTTTGTGACAGTGGTATGGAGGCTCTTGTTCATTGCTTATGGTGAAGACTATGTTGAAAAACAATGTTTCCTAGCTGAGAATTTGTTCTATCAAGTAATACTATTGTGTTCTTTGTATCTAGAAATAACTAGAAAGAACTAATGTCAGAACAATCTGCATATTTTGTCATTTAAACATTAACTGATACAATGCTTTTAAAATTTTAGGGAAAACTCTTTTTTATGAGTGTAATCAAACCAGGAGGTAGTCATTGTGTTCTTTCCTAGAGGTCTTGAACTTTGTCCCTGCCAGTGATCTGCCTTGAAGTTCTCCCATGCTTCCACATTACACATACTGATGTGATTCTTTTTTGGCAACTTTTTGATTACAGGGGCTGGATAGGCAGCCGGTCTGCAACCACATTCAGTTCCCAATAAGGCTGTTCTACCACTTATTCTGTCTACTGTTTCACGTTGCATTTCTTTCTAAAGGATTCTTGTTCTTGATGTGTTGCTCCAGAAGAGAGACTGCAAGCCATGGCATGAATTTTTCCTGGTTGAAGGTTAGATACCTTGCATATCAATTTCATTGAAGTTTTGGCTAGATTTGACAGTTAATCCCTTTTACTTTCTAAAGCTAACAATTTTTTTCTTTTTTTTTTTTTTAAGAGACAAAGTTGCCTAGGTAAAATTCCAGAGCTTACTAATTGAAGTGTGTGTGGCATTGGCCAGAATTTGTAATATGGTTCCAAAGATCAGATTTGAATTGAGTGCGTTCCTCAAGTGCAAATATTAATGTCACATTCACAAAGTTCTTGTGGGCAAGCAGACCACCTATGTGGTGGTGGTAAGGTACATTTTGCACTAGGAAAGCAATTAAGCAAATAAACAAAGTTGAGTAGGGTAAACAACCTGGGATAAGGGTCATTGTTACTGACCTTAACATAAGCTTAAGTATTACAAATCTATATAAAGTTAGGTAATAGCTTTTAAAATAAAGTTGCTACTTTATTCAGTCACTGATGCAAAATAAGCCTGACAACACCACTTGGAGAATTTATTTCAAATTAATTTCTTCTTTAAAGCTCTTATGACAAGCAGTTCTTTTCAGAGAAATGGACTGTCTTGTCACTGATCTGCCATAGCAGTTGCTTTTGGTTGCTTGACTAGATTTGGCAACACAATATTGTGTTTCTAAGTAATTTTTTTTTTTACATACCTTCATTTTAAAATATACTTCTGATGGATTGCAGAGTTGTGAAAGAAACACTAATGACAGAGCATTAGTGATTATAAACTTCTGTCCTATTTCTCGGTTAAAGTGGACTGTGACTGTAGCTCTAACCTGATAAGAGCAGCAGTGAACTCCCTCTTTGTCTCTTCCAGCCCTTCCATACTGCATTTTGAGGAATTTGCCTGTTGGGAGGCATTACTTATTATCACAGCTATGCAGAGCTACCTAACGGTGGGGCAACTGCCAGAGAGAAATTGGATCTCAGCACTGTCTAAGCAAGCTCTCCTGTTTTGCTCCTGTTTTAGCATAAAGCAGCGAAGTTGGCCCATTGTCTGCATTCCTCTGTAATCAGTTGCTGCACCATGCTAAGGTTGCTTTGAGGAAAGGAGATAAATATTCTACCTGCCAGCTAGAAATATAAACGCTGAAATAGAAATATTCTACCTGCCAGCTAGAAATATAAATGCTGAAATAGGAAGGGTTGGGAAATGTAAGATATACTTGGCAAAATGCAGTTTTTGTGTGTACTTTTAAAAATTCTTGGCATTATCTCACAAATTCACTGATTTGGAACTTGAAGTTGGAGGGTAGTTTGTGGCTCTGAAAAATAGCAACAGTAGATATGTAGAGGATAGCATGGGTTGATTCTAAAATAAGGAGGTCGTTTAATTCTGCAAATGAAATGAGCCTTGCTGTGCATGGGAGCTTTAACAAGCTCGTAAAGACAAGGTTCAAGAAGCTTATATTACTTGAGGTAGCAACAGGAAGATCATTAGTTGGGGAGCTGTGTTTAAAAATGAACAACAATATATCCCTCAGTGGGCTTGAATTTTATGTGAATGCACTATACGTCACTACAACAGTCAAATACAAACAAACACAAAACAACGGAGTGCTCTGCTGGAGAGCAGGAAGACCTTTACCAAGTCACCATTCCAAAATGGCACCCTGCAGCAACTCATGCACTAATGCAGCTCCAGCCATGAGCTGCAGGCCCCTTTCTGGCCTAGCCAACCCCCTGAGGCTGAGTGTGTGTGCTGACCGTGAGGTGTTGTTTGACTCTCTGGGAGCAGAGTTAATTTGTACAAAGGAAGAACATGACCAAAAGATAACTTCTGGTCCGTCTGCAGTAGAGGGAAGATATAGTATTATCTATTCTGGAGTAGTGTTTTTCAGAATGGTTTCCCTGTGGTGTGGTATGCTGTGGTCACTAGGTGCATGTTAATCTTGTAGTGTGATGAAAAAATTACTTAGCAGGGATATAAAGACATAAATGTTTAGATTTCTTGGGTCTAGAGCATACACTGTTTAAATGCTGATGGGAAAACAGAAAGCACAAATAGTTTGCAAGCTACAACATGAACAGTCATGTGTTTACACTAACTTTTTCTTTGCTATGTGTAGGAATTGCTCTTCTTCAAATGTGAACAGCCTAACATGTGCAGAGGTCAGACAAGTTGGTAGCCATTTTTGGTGGTGGTGTTGGTTTTTTTGGGCCTGTCTTCTCTGTGCAATAAGATATACAACAATACGATGCAGTCACTCTATTCCACTGAATATCTTGGCAAACAGTGATCTTGTTGGGTGAATGATAACATATTGATGTGATTCTGGGAGCTTTGAAGTCTTTGCAACAGCAACAAAGAAGGAAATGTGTTTTGGTCAGCTTAAAATATAAATTTTTCAGCTGATCGTAAACAGAGAGAAAGATCAGAAGAAGATGCATGCAGAAGGAGTAGTAGAAAACTGTACTTCCATGACACTGTTTACAAAGTGCAGATGTTCTTAGGCTGCTTCTTCTCCTTCTTGGTTTGTTTTTTCTTCCTGAAGATTTACAAAATGTCATGGTTGTAAACTTTCTGGAGAAGTTGTTGTTCCACAGTCCCCTCCAGTTTTGCTAATCTGAATATATAGAACTTATGATCGAAGTATTAGGAGTTACGTTAATTTCCTCACAGCGTTTAGCTTCTGGCTTTGTGTTGTGAGGCTTCTATGATACTACAGGAAAAAGCTTGAAAATGTATCAGAAGTAAAACTTTGCACAATTCTTTCAAATAAAATAGTTTTATGAGGCTTCGAAATCTTTAGACCTACTGTCACTTTGAACAGTCTGGAAGATAAATTTGATTGCAACTGTATTCTAAAGATTATTTTTTTCCTGTATCTGAAGTTCTAAGTTAAGTCGTCAGTTTTAAGATCCCTCCGAAAGATAACCTTTTAATTTTATGCTTGTAGTTGTGTCCTTCCTTCTTTTAAAAGAAGGATTGCTGTGGTTAGGTTATTCTCCCATTTTTTTCAATAGTATTCTGTGGTTAGCTGCACAATTTCCAATGCTTTGCTCTAGATCCGTTTGGGGACCTTTTGTGGCTGTAAGCTTTATAGCATAGGAAGTCTTTTGTCATGCTTGAGGGAATGTGTTTTAAAAGCTTGTGGCAGAACATGAATTGTGATGTGTAAAGCATGAATGTATAGGAAACAGTTCCATGAAATCTGGAGGCAAAGTCTGGTTGCAGAAAAATAATTCAGTGATTCTGAGGAGTGTCATGTGCTCGTTAACACGGGTTTTTTTTTTGTTTGGTTGTTTTTTTGTTGTTGTCTTTTTGTCTGGACATTGTCCAGTAGGAATGCTTTCTTCCAAAAACAAACAAAAAAACCCAGAAACCTGCAAGTTTGGATGGTATACAGTCCTATATTGTGTTAAGGAAGAAAATGTGTAATGATCATTAATAGAAAATCCTGGAGAGTGGTGCAAAGCTTCAATTTGGGTTTGCCTAGAGATCAAGAGTACTGCTCTAAGTCTAGCACTTAATTAAAAATGACTCAACCTGTTTGAGTTTCTCTGCTTCGTACCATTTTCAGCAGAAAAATTCTGTCATCAGTCTTGGCTGCTGCTTGCCTGGGTCTGAGGTTTGTGGAAACAACAGAAACTGTTTTAGCTAACAGCTGGGCAGTGTTATAAATATTGAACAGTACTGAAGGGCATCTGTGCAGTTTTGTTTTTCATGTTGGTGGGTCTTCTGAAAATTCTAACACAGGAACTCCACCAGGCTTTGCATACTGCAAAGTGCGTCGATGTTCTGAGACTGCTCCTCCTGCTACTTATTTGCTGTTTATTTTGCATCCCACTGTTGTCAGTGACAGGTAGATTTCATACAGGATTGTGAAGCCGTGTGTTTGATCCCGAACTGTGCCCATTCAAGAGCAATCTCAGTCAATTCAGGCTATTTTCCTGGTGCTGTAGCAGTACGCTGGGGAACTTCACGACCCATTTAATGTTCTCTTTAAAAGTAGAGTTAGCTTTATGTGGCATTTGTACTATTTTTATTGCGATTAATGCTTTTGTCCTCCTCCTCCTCTTCCCTTGGGCTTTCCGGTGGTTGACAGTCACTGCTGCCGTCAGAATTTATTAGCAGATTTCAGCTGTGTTCAGTTCTTTCATTTATGCTGTGACATTTAACAGCGCTGTAGGTAACAGCAAGCTCTTAAGTTTATTCACCAGCCAGTTACCTGCAGTGTGCTGCCTGCTCTTAAATTTGTATTACAGATGTATGCTTGGGCAATTGTAGAGCGGTTGTGATCCATGTTCAATTTGGAGAAAATAAGCTTGTTCACAAAATGCCTTTAGTAACATCAGAAATAAAACAAGACATTTAGGTATTGAATCTGCTGTTCTGTTTTTCTCTCTACAGCCTTGTTTTTTCTGCCTTTTTTTTTAAAGACCAACTTTTTTTTCTGTAAGCAAAGGTGCTGAAATGTAATGTACAATAACATCATTCCTACTGAAAAGAATGAGATGTTTGGTAATCTCATTGTGTGTCATTTGAAGCTTTGTCAGGAAAATGTATTAATCGGAGGGAACAATTGTAGAAAGAGATCCTTTACTAAGCTGGTCAGTATATAGAACAACTATTCTAAGTTGAGCAGTATGCAGTTGAGATACGAGGAAATTTTTTATTCGTTTTTGTTATTTAACATATCTGTAATAGTCAACATAGTAAGTGATATTACCTGCAAAGCATATGTATGCATATTTAAGTTTTTTGACTACCATGCTGCAGAACTATTACCAAATTACACACCATGGTTGAATGTAGATCAGCAGTTTTGTAATGGACAATAACTTGTCTGTTGCAAAGCATCATGTCTTACATAAGGGAACATCTTATGTGGAATTGATTCTTTTCTGATGTTTTCAGCAAAGTTTTTTGTCACAGTGACTTCTCATAGTGGAGGAAAAAAATATTTTTTGTACTGTAAGAGAGATTGGCACCAGCAAGCTTAGTGGATAGTGCAGTATTTATGTGAATAATCCCTGTTTTATGTTGAGTATTTTCCCTTTGTTTTTAAAACCAGTAGAACAGATCTGAGATTTCTTGACTAGTGTCACAATATGGATATATGAAAGTGTAGTATTTCCTATTTGAAAGTATTATTGGATATATCTGTTATACCTATAAGAGAGCTTTCAGATATTTGTGTTGATGCATTCTTTCCTCAACCTGTAATGCAAATGATCAAAATTTTGCTAATTATCACAACTGTAGTTGGTAGTAAAATTGTCATGATGGCTCTCATATGTTATGCAGTACTCTTGTGAAGTGTAGTTTATTGCCCACTAACAGAATACAAGGGCTTGTTGTATTTCAACTGAAATGTTTTGATCAACTTGACACCTTAATTTTCAGAATATTTCAGTAGCTTTTCTCTGTAAAGTTCAGTGGTGATTGCTTACTTTTGTTTCTGAAGATTTTAGGGCATAAATTATTTATTTAACCAAATAGCATTATTTGGTTACCTGCATAGTGTGGCTGTCAGTGCAGCTCCGTATTTTATAGCGTGAAAGTAAAAAGACTTCTCTTTGTATATTTCAGTGTATCCTGAACTATTTATGAGAAATGTTGATAGTTGAGCACTCCAATGCTCAACTTCTGATCAAACTGAGCTTTTTTATTCTTCAAATTTTCAGAGTTTTTAATGTAAAATAAAACTGAGCTAAGGAAGATAAACGTCTGTTTCCACACTGCAGGTGTCTAGTTGACATCATAAGTATTGTTTGTAGCCCCAAAAGGCATTATTTAGGAAAAAAATTAATGATAGGTCTTGTTTTATTCTGTGAGCCAGTTATCTTTGAAGCTGCTATAGTGTTTCAAGTAGAAGCAGACTATAGAGGAAGCCATCGATTTCCTGAATTCTCCAGTTCCTGTGGAGCCGGAAGTGGAGCAATGAGCCATTATTGAAGTGAGCACAGTGTTTTCAGTTATTTTATTTTAAAACAAATTTATAAAATAACAAGGCATCTCTTCTGAGCAGTGAAAACTACTGAAAACTTGAAAGCATTGTGTTTATCCTCATCTGAATTTTACAGTACTTGGATAGCATAGGGAGAAAGGCTCTGCTATTGCTCAATTGCTTTTTTCTTTCTGTTCATTTTTTTCCCCCTCTGACTGACTAACAGATAGTATCACTGTACTATTGCTGATCTGGTATCTAAGGCCTGACTGTGATGTTTCACATTGTGTCAAGTGATGTGTTGGATTGTGCACTGCCTTAACCACGCAGTTCAGTTCTATATTTGTAAAGTAGAATTGGTGAGGTTGGTTATGTGGACCTGAAGTTTGAAGGGTTATTGGTACAAGTTGGTTTGATCTTTTGTGAATGTGACCAACATATTTTCCGCAGAAGTTGAGTTAAATGATGCTTAAGAACTGGAGTACTGACATTGGTCAGTATTGTTTTTCCACCAGTAAGGTCTTCTAGAATTTAGTTGCCTTTAGGCTATCTGATTTCAAGACAAGCTTTCAGATAAGCAATCTGGACACGCTGCAGAGAGGCTGTGGTAATTCTATATCCACCACCCTCCCCTCATGTAAAGAACTTCTAACAGGATCTTCAACTACCATGCATTCTCCTCTTTGACTGAGTGAATGCATTGAGCTCTTCAACAAGCTTCATATCCATCTCCATTCATATCACTCTCCATCATATTTGAAAAGTCGTGGCTGTCAGGTGAGGTCCTGGATGACTGGAGGAAGGGTCACGTCACTCCCATTTACAAGAAAGGGAGCAAGGAGCACCCTGGGAACTACAGGCTGGTGAGTCTCACCTCTGTGCCTGGGAAGATCACGGAACAGATCATCCTGGATGATGTGCTTGATCACATGAGGAAATGGCATGTGATCCGTGACAGTCAGCACGGCTTCACCAGAGGAAGGTCATGCTTGACCAATCTGGTGGCCTTTTATGATGGAGTGATGGCATCGGTGGACAAGGGACAGGTGACCGATGTCATTTACCTGGACTTGAGCAAGGCCTTTGACATGGTCCCCCACCACATCCTTATCTCCAAACTGGAGGGATGTGGATTTGATGGGTGGACCACTCGATGGATAAGAAACTGGTTGAAAGGCCGCAGACAGAGGGTGGTCATTGATGGCTCTATGTCCAGGTGGAGGCTGGTAATGAGTGGCGTCCCCCAGGGTCTGTCTTGGGACCGGTGCTCTTTAACATCTTTATCAGTGACATCGATGATGGAAACAAGTGCACCCTCAGCAAATTTGCTGACGACACCAAGCTGAGTGGTGCGGTCGACACGGTTGAAGGAAGGGATGCCATTCAGAAGGACCTCGAGAGGCTAGAAAGGTGGGCCCGGATGAACCTGGCGAGGTTCAACACAGCAAAGTGCAGAGTTCTGCACTTGGGCCGGAGGAATCCCAGGCATCCCTACAGACTGGAAGGAGGAGCGGTCCTTGAGAGCAGCCCTGTGGAGAAGGACCTGGGGGTCCTGATAGATGAAAAACTTAATATGAGCCAGCAGTGTGCCCTTGCGGCTCGGGAGGCAAATGATATCCTGGGCTCCATCAGAAGAGGGATGGCCAGCAGGGACAGGGAGGTGATTGTTCCCTTCTACTCTGCTCTTGTGAGGCCCCATCTAGAATACTGTGTCCAAGTGTGGAGCCCCCAGTACAAAAAAGACAGGGAGCTGTTGGAGAGGGTCCAGAGGAGGGCCACAGAAATGATCAGGGGACTGGAGCACCTCCCCTATGAAGACAGGCTGAGGGAGCTGGGAGAAAAGAAGACTGCAGGGTGACCTCATTGCAGCATTTCAGTACCTAAAGAGAGCCTACAGAGGGGAGGGGAATCAACTCTTTGAAAGGGTAGATAACTGCAGGACGAGGGGAAATGGTTTTAAGTTGATGGAGGGGAGGTTTAGGTTGGACATCAGGGAGAAATTCTTTAGAGAGAGCGGTGAGGTACTGGAACAGGCTGCCCAGAGAGGTTGTGGATGCCCCATCCCTGCAAGTGTTCAAGGCCAGATTGGATGGGGCCCTGGGCAGCCTGGTCTAGCATTAAATGTGGAGGTTGGTGGCCCTGCATGTGGCAGGGGGGTTGGAGTTTCATGATCTTTGAGGTCCCTTCCAAGCCTGGCCATTCTGTGATATCAATAGAAAATCATCCATTGCTAGCTATAAATATTTATTCTCTCTTTAGGCATTTGCTCCATCCTTACTTGCGTTGTTTCCAGACCCTATGTTGTAGCAAATGTTGAAGCTTGTTTTTTGGAGTTATGTCTGTTTAGCTCCTATCCAGATGTGTAAGTACCAGGCAGCAGAGCTGAGTTTAGACTTGGTGGTTTGGTGTGCTGTGTGGTCTATCTGCACTAGCTTCCACACTAGCTGTGTGGTCTATCTGCACTAGTGCAATGCCAGGATTAACGCTGAGGAATGTCTATTTTCCACTCCACTCCTCCAGTCCACCTTTGACATTTGTGTACGGTCTTAGTGATTCTGGAGTTCAGAACAGCTGGATTTCTATCAAATATTCTGGCAATACAAGTTTACCTGAAATATGTTGTAGCTGAGGGTTTAAATGAAGTGTGGGGAAGACTTGCAAAACACTTTGTAAGTCTTATGTATTAGTTAAGTACTTGCAGTGATGTGAGAACTTTTAAAATGTATTAGTATGTACGTACTAGATCCTCTTCTTAGAGGCAATGATTACTGGTAAGTCCCTGATTTCTAGGCATGGGAGCAATCCAGTTTGTCTACTTACCTAATGACCTTTAAAATAAAGTTATGTTTCAATGTTAAAGAGTTGCCAGAGAAGAAAATATTCAGAATTACTTGTGGTTTCCTTTTTGTTTTTTAAATGAAGACTTTTTTTCCATACAACTGTCTACACTGAAATTAAATGCCTTTAAGTGTATTTTAAATAAGCAAATAAAGATGCAATCATATATACAGTCTACTATGAAGGCTTTTTGTGGATGAACTCCAACATACTGAGTTGGCAGATGAAGAAGAGGTGTCACTGTACTTCACAAAAGATGACTTTTTCTTTAATTTTAAGTATTGAACTGTCAATATGTGTGGAAAATATATGCTAATCTCAGTGATTTAATGCTATTTAAGTTACAACTTTTAAAAACTCTGTGCTTATATGGTTTTTGTTGATTTTTTTTTCTTACTTAATGGGCTCAGTTTTTGTGACTAATCCCAGGCTGTAAAATCTATTTTTTGGTAAAAATTAGGATAACTAGAATGTCTGAATCTTTGTTCCTGCCGTTTCTGATAACTTTCTCAAAATACTTGTAGCTGTTTATATGATAGGTAAATTATTTTACTGTGTTGGAATGTATCACAGATTTTGCCCTCAGAAGTAAATATTACAATGCTGAATCTTTTTGTCTGTTACATTGTGAAAAACTCCCTGGAGGTGTTCAAGGCCAGATTGGATGGGGCGCTGGGCAGCCTGGTCTAGAATTAGGTGGGAAGGTTGGTGGCCCTGCATGTGGCAGGAGGGTTGGAGATTCATGATCCTTGAGGTCCCTTCCAACCCTGGCCATTCTGTGATTCTGTGATTATTATAATGAAATTGCTGTGTGTTTTAGGAATCATGGTCGGAGAACTTGCAGCTACTACTTTGGAGATGTGGGTATTAACTTTAATTTCAGCTCTGAGTAAGAAGATTCTCCAGCATTGGATCCTGTAATGCTTTATATCTTAATCTGGAGATATTTTTATACCATCAGCTTTAATGTTTCTTCATGTAAAGCTTTTGTGCTTTTATATTTCATAGCTGTTCTGTATTTATAGTGTAGTTGATTTTTCTCTCTAGTGATGCAAGTTTTACCACCTGATACTAATGGCTTCCCAGATGCCTTTCTGTGTGACTTTTGAGCAGTTTGTCAGGCAAAGTCTGTGGGAAATAACTATAGGTAAGGAGATAGTGATAACCTATGTGTGTTGCTCAAAATGAAGCTTATCTTTTTGCTTTGCTTGTGGCTTTAGAAATGCCCTTTTAATTTGAGCGAAAACTTGCAAATATTATATTGTGGTTAAACATTTAGTGGGATTTTCTCATGAAGCATTAGAGCTGCATTTTAAGTTAATGGTATGGAGAGTTAATGGTAATGGAGATATGTACTTTCATATTGGAAATGTGGAAAAGGAGTTGTCTCTGTAGAAGGTGAAAATAGAAGCTTGTTTTCATGGATGTTTAGTTAAACTTCAGGCTTCTATTCAGGAAAGCTGGCTTAATAATCTAACCCTCATTAAAAAGCATTGGTGTTAGATATGGCTTCAAAATGTGTAAATAATACTTCAGTGCATGGGAGAAAGAGTCAGAATGTGGTTTATAAATAGTTTGGATTTTTAGGGTTGTTTTTTGTGATGATCATTTGGGAGATCGTTTCAGTTGGCAAACAGGGAAAGCTGCTGCATGATGAAGGCCATTTATGTTTTTTGTAGGGCTATAAGTTGATACAAAGACATCTTAAATGTGTTACGTGTCTTTGTATTCCCAGTCTTGTTTTCTTTTTTTTATTTCCAAAATTCAGGGTGTACGATGTGGAGTGGGGGGTATCCGTTGCTCATTGGAGAGGTGTGGAGGTTGGGTGTTTAGAAAAGGTTCTTCACTAGAGGTGGTGAGCATGAAACAGGCTCCACTGTTGCCATAGTGGGCACCCAGGGCAGGGGTTATGGCACCAAATTACTGGAGCTGAAGGAGCATCTTGACAACACTCTCAGACATAAGGTTTCAGTTTTGAATCACCCTGTATGGAGCCAGGAGTTGAACTCAGTGATCCTTTTAGGTCTCTTCCAGCTCAACATATTCTATGATTTTATTTCATATGTTTTGAATTAAGCAACAGGTAGCCATAAAATGTAACTCTTACTGAAATGTTGTACAGGACTTTGTAATTAAAATACTCATTTTCAGTTGAGGTTACTCAGATAATGCAAGTGAATGAGTAGTGCTAACTCTTCATAAATGTCATTCTCGTGCTCTGTAGTATTGGCAATTTTTAGTAGACCAACACAGAACCATGAATTTTCAATCATGATTCTAAAGAAAATATAAGAATGCTTAGAGAGCAGCAGTCTCTTTCTGAGGAGGAAAAAAACATAGGTGCATACATTGCAGGAGTAGAAATACTCTCCGTTTACATAATGGTTTAGTTTAATGAATGATGATTATTGTATTTTTCAGGTGTTCAGATTTGTCATGTGATTCTATGTAGAAGGTCAAACATAATATAAGCAGAAAAGCTGTTCTTGATTTAATTCGTTAGTAGCAAACATGCTAACGATAGTTATGCTGAGAATTGGGTCATAAGTTTCTTTACCAACAGTTCCTAAGTGAGTTGCAAAGATATGCAAAGCTGGCTTGGAAAAGGCCTCTTTAAAAAGTCCGCGTTCAATACAAAAGTGAAGGAAAACACATTATTTTTTTTCTGCTTGGCTGCAGCTTAATTCTTGGGGAAGCCACGCATAACCGAACTTGTTCAGAAATGCATTTAATGCACTTGGAAAACATTAACCTCTTTCTATAGTTAAGTTTTTTGTTCCTGTGAGCTTATTGCAAAATTTGTTTATGGGATGGAGTTCTATGTATTTGGTTTTATACTTCAGTATGAAAACAACTGCGTTTTGGGGTTGTTTGTTCTGTTTTGGTTTCTGTTTTTTTAATTATTACTCAACTTCCTGAATTTGAGATGCTTATTTTAGTAAGAGAGATATATACATGTTAAACTGTTCTCTTATTGAAAATAAGAGTTATCAATAAGACTATAATCTTATTGATAACGTTGCAATGTATCTTGTTTTGTTCCCGTTTTTTGGGAATTAGCATCCCACAGAAACTACGAAAGGGAAGCTAGGATTTGCATGTAATGGCTGCCCCTGGCAGCTTGGGGCTGGGTGCTGCCTGCGGGTGTTCAGACTAGGGCTGCTCTTGTGTGTCAGCACAGGGACCCTTTTCCTGTCCCAAAGCAGCTGCATTGTTCATAGAATTGCAGAATGACTTGGGTTGAAAGGTTCTCTGAAGACCATATAGTTTGAACTCCCTGTTGTGGGCAGGGCTGATGCCCTCTGCCCAGGGCTCCCGTCCAGTCTGGCCCTGATCACCTCCAGGGACAGCGCACCCACGGCTTCTCTATCGCTTAATATTGCAATGGTGTTGGTTAGCCAAGCATTCCTGTAATCTAGGCCTGTTTTATTTCTTTAAATACTGCTTTTAAAGCAGTTCCTGCATAAAAGTGGAAGTGCCTGTGCTAGTAACTGAGATTCCCATATCTTCTGTTCTCCTTTTGCCTTTCAGGCTAGGGACTTGCGGAGTTTGTGTTGTTCCTGAGAGTGGCACGCTGAGCTCTAACACACACAGTGACTTATGCTGGTGCCTGCAGCATGATCCCTGTAAAACATCTCCTTTGGGATTTTTGTGGCTCTTGTACAGGATAACTTTGAAGGACATGGAGCTAGCAAGTAGAGGCCAGTTTTCTGTACTCTGAGCACCCAGCTTCTGGCAGACTGCTGGGCCTTCTTTAGACCCTTTGAGCTCCAGCCTGACTGATGGTAGTGTGTTTGGACACCGCAGCCACTTATCCTGCTTTTCGCTGGGCTGCTGTGCTCAGCTGGCTCAGCCAAGGATCTGTGCATGCCGTAGGTGCAGTCTGGGACCTTCAACTGTGTTAGTGATGTCACTTTACATAAAACTGTCGGGGGGGGGGGGGAAAGAAAAAAGGAATTCTAATTTTTTTTTCGCATGCTCTTTGCAAATCAGTCTCTCTAGAAGGTTTACTTTTCTTGTGATAAATTTTCAAATTGGGCATCCAGCCCCAACTGTGAAGACCTAATGTAAGAAAAAAAACTAGCTTCAGCCTTTCGGATTTTGTGACAAGTAGCAGTATCTGAGGAAGTGTTACTATTAGCACTTGGCCACCTTCCACTGGTGCTTGGAGACAGATTAGCAGGTTTGTGGCATGGAAAAGAGTTGGTCTGACTTGTTGGAGGAGAGCCATGGAAGTTCTGAAGATGCATATTGTATGTTCTCTTTAGTAGCATTAAAAAATACTATTTAATCAAAAATTAAAAATTTGTGAAAACCTTCCAAATGGAACTTTGTTCTTGTTGCAAACAGCTTTAACATGAAATTCAGTTATCTTTTGCTAGTATTCAACAGAAACCTTGGGATTGAATTTAGGGAGTATGCTGTAGGCAGTGGGAGCAGTGACTGAATTTTGTATAGAGGTTAAATATATGTGCAGAGAAGTGAGAGGGTCAAATGGGATTTTCCCAAGAGTGGATGAGTATGTAAGCTTGAAGGAGCACAAGTCTTCACAGTGCAGGCTGAGCCCTGACGAGCATGAGGCTGCCCTCTGCCAGCTGACCAAGGTTTGCACCAGTCTAGAAAAAGCTGCTTCCTCATCCTGCGGTTGGCCCCAGGAAATAATTCTCTTCTCTTACCAATCAGTGACCTGGCAGGTAGTGACAGTGGTCTGTCACTTTCTGCAGTGAGAGGTTTTTGACCTCGGAGAGTGGAAAAGGGAGAAAAGACATAATTCATGTTGTCACCTGGCTTTTTGGTAAAAGAGGAACCCACTGGTGAATAAGTAGTTTTAAATGTAACTGTTAGGAACATACACATTCTTAACATTTTCATCTCTTTGGATGCCCTTGATAATTAGGTAACTGTGTATTTTCTTCAGCAACCATTCCTTTAATAAGACCTGGGTAAGGAAAAAATATATATATTAATGTACTATGTTTAAATGCAGACTGTATATCTGCAAGATACATCTACATATCTGCAAGAACGAGAATTTCATAGTAGTAGGAGTATGTAGTACTTTATATGAAAACAGTATTCAGAATTTACCTAGGGATCACCTCTTTTTTCCTTCCTTAAAGCAACAAAAGAGCGTGTGTGTGTTTGGAAAAGAGTAAGAAGAAAATATTGGTGATGTTCCAGAGGGGAAAAAAGGCAATGGGCTGGCTGGATGAATCAATTTTAGTAATTTAAATATAGTTTCAATTTTAGAAAGTAGCAAACTATGAATTGACTGACCATTCACTGCTTTGCTTTTTGTTGTCTTCAGTACTCTAATATTTTATTTTTCATGGCTCTGTATGCATTTCATGGTTTTTTTTACAACGATAAGGGGAATAGGTATGATGTTTCAGAATTTTATTTTGAAAACTTCAGTTTCTTTAGCTTTTTAAACAAACAACAAAAAAAAACCTGCTATGTTTTTAAGTCAGGCAGAGAAGAAGGGGTATATTCCAAAATAGTCCTGACCTTGCTCCTGTCTGGCTTGACCTGCTGTCTAGGAAACGCTCGCATTATGCAAGTTTTTTTGTAGCTAGCCTCTAATAAGTGAGGTATGATTCAGTAATTGGTATGGTAACTAACCTGGAAAACTATCCTCAGCTTCGCTTGCCAGCTGGCTTTATATGTTCTGATGTTAATTGGTAAATTGATCTAGTGGAGAGAGGCTTGAAATGTTTACAGGCTTGACTGTGTTTAATTTAGCTCTTTTTTTAGTGAATAGTTTAATTATTATTTTATATATACGTATATATTTTGCCGTTTTGGAAACACTTGTTTTCAGAGTTTGTACTGTTGAAGTTTTTCCAAGAAAAATTTGAAAATATATTTTTGAGTTTTTCTTGGATGTAGTTTTGTCTTCATGAATTTATGTATGGTAGGCTCTAAAATGTTGACTTGCATTTTTTGTTGTTTTTTGTTTGTTTGTTTTCAGACTAAGGCAAGGGCCCAGGTCTAACTTAAGAATACATTGCAGTAATTAATATGTTTAACAGAATCATAAGTAGATTTGGAGCATGGAAATCTCAGTACTTGTTTATGTTCTGGTTTAGAACCTGCTATTTTTACAATTCATTTTCTTCTATAAGAAGCTTTTGTTACTCTTAAGTACTTGGATTGTAATAAGACCTTTAAGTTGTTGTGGGTTTCTCTGAAGACTGTTGATGAAACATAAGTGAGTTGTAAGAACTGTTATTTAATGTATTTTTTGTTTTATAGGTTATTCAGCAATAGTTATGAACTCCCGTTTACGAGCCTTAGGTGGGAGGATAAATAACATACGAGCATCAGAACTACCAAAAGAAAAAACACGATCAGAGATAACCTGTAACGTTCACTTTTTGGATGGCTCAATACAAAGCTTCAAAGTCAATGTAAGTCTGGAAAACTATGTATTTATTTTAAATCCTTTAGTGTTCATTTGCAAGCTGAAGATGAAATATGAGACCCGCAGGTATGGGATTTCCACAAGATATTGAAGATGTAGCTTTGTCATTTCAAATTCCAGATTTACTGGTTATGAAACAGATTGATAAAGTGATGTTTTAATTTTCTCTAAAGCAACAGACTAAGGTCATAAAGTCTCATCGTGACTCTTGTATCTGGTGAAAGGTCTTCTGCATGATATGGTAACAACAAAGAAACAGATATGCTGATTGCTATCACCTGTGAATAAGTAATTCGTATTTAAAGGGGGACTCTTTGTTCTTTTTGCTGACTGATTTTATTTCTAAACTTTATCTGTTGGGTATGTACTGAAAGAAAATGAATTTTCTTGCCAAACAGGTGATTTTTTTCATTTTTATTCAATGTTTTTGTTTCAATATGTACAGAATTAGTCTAATATTTTAGTATGCATTTTACCCACTGTATACTTATATGTATTTATAATGTATATAGATACTCATATACACGTTTTCACATGTGTACGTGTGTACATATATAAATGTGTATATATAGGCGCTCACACAAATACAGACATTGTTATACAAATATCATGTGAAGTATCTAACGCTCAGTAGGATAGTGAGGGGCAAATGTATAAGAGAGCAGTATGTGAATAGCAAACTTTCATTGTTCATTTCCAGCATGTCAGTTTTGAATAGATCTAGCCTAAATGCCCCCTCATGCACAAGGACCTTTGAAAAAGGAGGAATTGAAATTTTTTTAAATCCCTGCATAGTAGTATATTCTTCTCAGTGAGCAAATGTTTACACAGCTTTAGATTTAGCATTTAGTCTGAAATCTAACACGGCATACCTGAATTTGTCCTTCTCATTTCATCCTTTGAGCAGCAAGTTCTAACAATCATCAAAACCGTTATGAATCTCAGGGCTCAGCTGATGTAGCTCAGTGCCTTGAAGGTACCCTCAGGGTGTCTCTAATTATCTCCTTGATCCAAGGATCAGAAGGGGCTCCTTCACTGCAGCTATAATGCTGAGCTGCCCTGAGGTAATACAGGACCTTTTGTTAAAAAGAAGCAACGGGCGTGGTTATCCAGGTACATTAATACAAGGACCAGTTTCAGAAAGATTGATGTCCTTGGAATACTGAGCTATCATTGATACTGGGGGAGCCCTTGTTCTTCTGGATTCCTTAAACTTGAGGTCTGCCTCAGGGCAGACTTTGCCACTTTCTGTTTGGGTCTGTCTCTGAAAAGGATTAGAAGCAAGCTGCTGAGAATTCATATTTGAGTTCTGCTTACATTAACAGAAAAATTCAGCTTCCTGGAGTTTGTGTGCATGCATCTGTTTTCATGGCCAGGAACATTTGTTTTTATGTCTTTGAACAGAGAACTTCAGTCAATCAGTGGAAAACAAATGCAGGCATTTTTTCAGGGCTAGTTTGTGGGCTAAGGGTACTTGACTGATTTATGATTTTCATGCAATAGCCCAGGTGGGAATAAAGGCTCCTTTAATTCTAATGAGGTGCAGCCGTTATCTGAACACAGAATTCTTACAGCAAGAAAATTTATTTACCAGGCATAGGAATGTTATAGAGAAAAATGGGAAAAATAAATGAAGAGTAGAAGCGGCTCAAAAGAAATTTTCTTTGAGTTTAGGCAAATGTATTTTCCAAGATTGAACTTTCTAATGTGTGATTGTCACTGCACAGATGCTTAGTTCTGATGAATTTGAAGTGAATTTATCTTTAATACAAAGATAATGGACTAAATAGTCTTAACCTATTGACATGCTGAAGAGAGAAATTTATGTGCTTTGTAATTTGAACTAATAGTGACATCTTTAAAATGATGGTACAATAGTCAAGAAATCACCAAATATTGAACCTTCTGGAGAACAGAGAGAATGGAAATGGGACTTTTTCTCTTCATTCCTTGTAGTTCAATTTCCTCACTTTGTTAGCAAACTGTGTAGGCTTTGAAGACTTTTAAAATGGTAACTGTAGGCATTTCTTTCATTCTCCTACATAGAACTTTTTTTCCAAGTGATTGTATCTGTACTAATCTGAACAAAAACTAACCATACTAAAATGGAGCAGTGGAAGTAGGAAAATGATTTTTATTTGTGGAAATAACCCAAGGGACTTCCTGTCTTTTGAGAGACCTCAATTTTACTGCTGAATTTGTTTCTGTGAATTTGTTCTTGTTAAGCTTGTATACTAAAGAATGCTGTTGACAGGTGAAAGGGGAGATTTAATTTCAAGGAAACAGTGTCTTTTTTTTCCTGAATTTTGAGTTGAGCATGGTAGTGGAAGTAGCCTTTCTTGCTATTGTTTATTGTTTTCATGTTAAATAACTTATTTTTGATGAATACAAAGTTTATATTGATGATCTCACAAAGAGTTAATTAGTATCACTTGTGGTATGTGCTGTTCTCTAAATCATTGTCAAGAAAATTCTCACTGGTGTACAAAGAGACGCGCTGCTTCTTTGTTTGCTGTTCAAATAGAGATATATGTTAACCTTACCAGCCCAAAGTGGCTTGTCTTGTCTTTTCTATATAATGTATTTCACTATTTCGATGGAAAATGTCCAATGTCCATCCAAAGAATGGAAGGTGTATGTAAGCCAAAACTTCTAAACATTAAAAAAAAAAATCACAACATTTGAAGTCAAGACATGACTATACTTGGCGTGGAATTTTGTATTTAATTATATTCAAGTTTTTTAGAACCCTTCTAATATATGCTAGATGTCTGAATTTTGTGGTAGGGTGAATTTATTTGTCTCCGAAGTTAACTCTGTCTTCCACGTGGGGAAGATAATATCAGTCTAATACATACAGAATGTGCCCATCTGCCATGTTTAGGTATGTTTAATAGGTGTATATTGAGCAGTAATGCATACTTATTTGCAACTTTTGATATAAACAAATAGGAATTTTCCATTATTGCTCTTCTTTGACTCATTTACCAAGAATGACCACTTGGGATGTATACATCTCAATTTCCAGCTAACTGATCTTTGGGAAAGCCTAAAACTTAATGTCAGATAATTTCTATATTGCATTATCTTTCTGAAGCACAGTCAGTATTTGTCTTTAGTACCTGTGTTTTGGTGGGTTTTTTTTTTTGCTTTTAAACTATTTGGCTTCCTTCCAGAAATATTCTTTCCTTTGAGAAATAAAGGGATTTGACTGTAATAATGAAGAGTCATTTGAATGTTTGTGTATTTTTTTCCACGCCATCTCAATCAAACTCCTTCAGTTGTTTGAAAAGGAATATCCTTGTTACAGTTAGCACCAACATTTGGTATTGGTACGTTTAAAACAATGAGCAGTGGTTTTCTTAAAGGTTTGTTTTAATTGTGGGTATGTATTATGACTTTAAACTGCTTATAGTAAAATGGGATGATAAAGTGTCATCTTCATAACAAAGTGTTCCTGCTGGATGATGTTGGATAATACAGGAGAGGTTGGTGCTAATCTGCATCTCTGTATGTCGAAACCTGTTGTATGGGATTTCAGACTGGCAACAAATACTTAGTTGTATGTTGAGTCAGACCAGGGTACTCTGTGATTGGAAAACAATAAGACAGCATGAAACTTGATGATGACTTCGAAGACAGCAAGAAAGTCATCTGGTCTACTGGGCCTGACTTCGTAATAAAGCTGGAAGAAAGAATTTGTGTAGAGGAGGATTTTCCAAAGTTAGATCTGGCATGACTAATCTCATATATGTGTTTTGTTTTTAGACACAGGAAATGCAGCTGGGTCAGTATTCATTAGGCTTAGATAACTATTTTGTGTGACTTTGTATAGGATAATGCTGAGCTGTATGTGGAATCTAGCAGATTTGCAGGATGGGCAGGGAATTGACTCAAGGTGCCAATTGTTCCTGCTGAAAAAAGATAACAGAACTGGACATTACTGGCAGAGTTCCTGACTGGCAAATTTCATTAACATGCTATTTAATTTTTTTAGTAAATTGAAAAGTGCAACGTCTGAGGCATTGTTAGTAATAAAAAAGATACAGGGGTATGACGTAGCAGACAGATTGCCACAAATGGGAAAATCAGTGCTTTAAGCTAAAAGCTTTTATAAGTAGTATTGCTGTGGGTGGTTGGTAGTTTTGTTTTGATTTTTTTTTTCCTTGTAGCTTAGTTTTCAGTACTGAAGAATAGAGGAGGAAGTCACTGGTGGCTTGATCTACTAGTATTGTGGCTGTGAATAAGGTGAGTGCTACTGTACATCAGGCAGGAATTTTGAGCCACTGTCAAGGAAGTATTAGCAGTGTTAGTCTTAGCATTTTGGCCAGACTCTGTGGAAAGTCACGTGCACAATCACAAGCAGACAAAAGAGGCAAGTTCCAGCTTGGGCAGGCATGGAAGGAACAGCTCTTGTGAAGGAGGACAAGGATATGTGTTATCATGTCTAGTTAAGGTGCTGCTTTGTGCCCCTTTATAGAAGTTAATAAACTGAAAAGGTTTAATTGCATGTTTACCCTTGCTCTCTGAAGAACTAACAGTCTTCACTTGCATTGGGTTTGCAGTTTTAAGGACCCTTGATCATATAAGCTGATGGGAAGTACTTGATGTTAAAACTACTGAAGGGGTTCTTTCTCTTTAATTTTAGTAAGCAAGAAGATTTTGGGCTTGTCTAATAATTTCTTGCTGTAATTAAGGAGCTCGTGTGGTAGCACAGGCAGACAATATTAAGTATAAGCTGTGACAGCTTTAAATATTAATTTTGGTGTATCCAACATAAGGTGAAAGCAATTTCAGGAGAGACTTAAATGGATCTGAATGATGTGTAGCTGTGAGGTGATTAATGCCTCTACAAATTAATTCTATGAACACAAAACCCTTAGCAGCAGAATAAGGATTGGTAGATCTCAGAAAATTGAAATAAATAGAAACTTTCCTTTCAGAGCAGAAACAAGAAACTATCACAAGATGGTACTCACTAACAATACTTGAGTATGGAATGTGCATAATTTCTTAGCTCATTGTAGAAAAAGAAGAGCATTATTAAGAGCTTTAACTACTCTCTGTAAGGATTTGTAGGGTTAAGAACTTGATTCTAAAGTCCAGTTTAGCTGAGTGATGTTCGTGTTGTTTTGCCTTCTTCCTGTGGAGGATGGGAGTAAAAAATACTGTGTTATAAAGCATTTGATATTTCATAGTGTTTGAATACTACGTGTATTAGGACTGTCTATGGAATGGATGTCAAAATTCAAAAACAGATGTGATGACATTCTTAGCCTGCCTCACTTTATAGCTGGATCTGAAACTTGTTTATGTGCAAAAGAGACTGAAGATTGTGCAGCATGAGCTGTGTGAATAATTTCTGGTTATACAGAACTGAAAAATGATGCATCTGTTTCTTAAAAAAGAAAATTAGGCTAAAGTAAATACACTTTTGCTAAGGAAAAGCAAAACAAAACCCTCAACTGCTGGGATTTTAACAACTGGAGAAGATTTTAACAGTGGGAAATGACTTCTTAAAAGGGGCATAGGTGTCTGGAGTGGGTGCTTGATCTAGGCACTGTGGAGAAGAAAACTTGTGCTTTTGATACCAAAGAACAAGGATTGGAGTACATAAAAGTGATATTAACTGCTTGTGAAAAGAAGTGGAGAAGAGGAGGAAAAAGGAATGCTAAGCAGGTAGAGAAAACTAGCAGTGGCTGAACATCTAGGGTTGGGATTCAGAATATCAAAATGGGCGGCTTGCTTGGTTTTAGAGTGAAGGGGTAGAAAGGCTTAGCATTTCATGTATAGCAGAGAAAGAGAGGTATGCCACTGACGGAAGGTGGGGAGAGAGAGAGAGAAGGTGGAGATGTCTGAATTGGATTGAAAGACCAGAAGTGTTAAAAATGATACGGGAATTGGGAGGCAGTGCTGTTGAAAAGAAAGAGTATTGGGAATGTCTGAATTTAGAGAGAGTCAGCAGTATAATCTGCTCACCATAATTTTCTCTTTGTCTGTTGGTAACAAAACCCCAAATTCCCAAACTGTTTTGATTGAAGTGTATGCATCATTCTAAGTAATTACTGCTTTTGGTTACAAAATAATCATTAATTTCTCATTTAGCTCAGTGTTAGAAGTATGCTCCAGAGATGTAAAGCCATGCTTCGGAGTTGTGCAAGCTTCATGTGATGCCTCTTGACAGTTTTTAATATTCTGCTTCCAAGGAAAGGAACAAGCAATATTATCAAACAACAACAACAACAAAAAAACCAACCACAGAATTCTGGGGAACATAACTAAGGAAATGTCCATTATTTCAGAGGATCCTGGTTGCTTTTGCTGTTTCCATTGGGAGATGTTGTGTACATATATTGATGCTCTCTGATAAAAGTCAGCCTTTGTATAAGGGCCCACCTCATTGACAGTGCTGGACAGGACTGCCTTCATAGTGCACATCATGGCCATGTGCGATGAGGAATGCTTATTTACATGCTTCTTGCCTGTCACTGAGATGCTGCAATTTTTATACTGAACTGAAGTCTGCTATTTCAAGAGAAAAAAGAAATTGGTTTTGATAGGTGCTTTAGTTTGAAAGGGGAAAATAGGAGAGCCTGTCAGAGGGGAAAGGCTAGTCTCATATGTAAGAGTTAAGCATTGCCTACATTTTTCTTCTTCTGAGACTTTGCTCTAGAGAACTAGGCATAGCTTTTCATAGCTATTGGCTATTATTACCTTACTTTTTGTCTGGAGTCTGGTGAAGAAATAGTGAGCGATCAGATCTCAGTAGAGTTGCTGGAGCAAATACTGAGTAATATTCAGTACTTCCAAATAAGGTGTGTCTTTCACTTGAATCTTTGGTTTCCTTATCTTCAAAATAAGAATGTTTTTATGAGATAAGACTATGGACTATGTTAATATTTTAAAGCACACAGTTACAGTGCTGGTGCACTGTTAAAAACAACAACAACAAAAAACTTGAAAAACAAGTGAAAACAAGAAGCAACAAAAAAAGCCAAAAAAAGAAAATCAACAAAAACCAGAAACAGGTAAATCTGTCTTCTGAGCAGGACTTGATTGTTATCTAATAAACAAAGTTTAGACGAAGGGTGTTGAATGCCATAGTGTGTTGAATGCTTAAGTGACTATTCTTACACACTGAATAAGGCCATCCACAGAGATGTGGTCACTATAATGCATATGCATTAAGTCCTTTGATTTTTTTTTTTTTTAAGCAAAGTACTTCTGGCATGAAAAATTTTCCTCTGATGTCACTTTTGTGCACACATACAACTTATTTCTGCTTTTAAGACTAAAATTCAGAAGATCTTATGAAAAATTTTACATACATATAATTTTTTTCTTTTAATAAACAAGAGGCCGAGCAAACTGGCTTGGTTTGACTACATTTGAAGCTCTGTACCTTGTTGCAATATATGTTATATGTTGGTGTATTTAAGAGTCTTGTTCAGGGGTTTTTGTTTGTTTGTTTTTCTTTAATAGCACTGATTAGTGTTGTTCTTTGACAGATGCTGGTTATCAGTATTCCACAATGCAGTGGTGTGAAGATAGACTAATTTAATTTCAGGGGAAAAAAAAATACCATGCTTACATGTCTTGATGTCCCATGGAATTCCCTGGTTACTCTGGTTCTTCTGGGAATACCTGACTAGATAGATGTCTAAGCAGATAGTGATGTGGTGTAGTGGTAATAGTGTCAGTGGGAATTCAAGCTGAAGCCCAGGATCTGATAGCTAGAGTTACATCTTCCTCCTGCCTTTTTTCTTCATTCTGGTGTATACAAACTTTCTCTTGTGAAAACTACGTGGAGATGGAAAGAGCTGCTTTTAGGATGACATCAGGAGCTACAGCAGCCTCATGTGGCTGTAAGCCATGATTGCAGCTTATTACTCCAGAAAAGGGTATTTCTCCTAAAGACTGATTGAGGGAGGGATAACCTGCATAAAAGTCAATTGCTGGACCGACCTCAATGACTTGTGTTCATACCAATTCATGTTGTGAGATTTGGGACACTAATGTGTTTTGGGAGGAAAGTCTCTTTTAGTTAAAAGTACTTTTTTTCATAATAAAGCTCTTACATTATTGAGAAACTGAACAAATTAATTAGTTGCTATTTCACAAGTGTTTTTTTTCTTAAATAAAACTTATTTCATTATTTTTGTCTTACAATATGTAAGTGTTTCACAGTTTCACTTCTAAATCTTTCTTGTTTTCAGAAACAAGACACTGGTCAGATTTTGCTGGATATGACCTATAGTCAGTTGGGTGTGACAGAAAAGGAATATTTTGGTTTACAGCAAAATGAAACTTCAGTAGATTCACCTGTAAGTATATAAATAATAAACGTGTGTGTATGTATATGTACATATGTATATATACATACACATGCATATAAAAGTAAACAGCCATTATTTGTAAATATGTTTAATCCATCTAATAGTTTTTCATTTCACAGCGATGGCTTGAACCAAACAAACCTATTAGGAAACAGTTAAAAGGTAAGACTTGGTTTTTATTTCTTGATTGTAAATGTGTAGTTCAGTTTTTCTGTGTTAGATTGTCTTTTAGAGCAAGTTTACCTCTATCAGTCTTTGTAAGTAGAACTTTTTGCATTATCTTACTGCTCTCTGGGTGTTATTAGGACCTGGTGAGTCGCTAACTGTGCTGTAACAGTGTCTGCAACAGGCATCTCAGCATTATTGGGTGTCAGGGCTGTGAAAGCAGTAGTGAGTTTATGGTGGCAGTAAATTCATCCTTACATGGAAGATAAGAAAGAGGGAATTTCATGCACGGGTTCTGACCATTTTTTGTCTCAAGTAACATTGGAAACTTAATTTTATGCTTGTTTTTAACAAACAACAAAAAAAATGTACTTCTAAGTCCATGCGTTGTTCTAGTCTTTTTTGTTCATAAACAGTTTTGAGTGGCACAGATTGTTTACCGAAAAGGAGAGCTTGAGGACAGGGCAGCCAGCATGCTACAGCATGTACAGCAGCCTAGAAAATGTAGTGTAGTAGAACTTGAATGACAGTCCTTATTTGTGTTAGAAAACTTGAGCTTTGTTTTTAGGATCTCTTATTTTTACTGTATGTTGTAGGTTGTGTAGGAATTTGGATAAAAAATGTTAGAAGTTAGCACTGTGAACTTCTGGTGTTTCTTGTTTTTCTACAATTAAGAATTATCCTGATTGAGATGCTTCATATACATTTGCTGCTTTTTCCTTTTTCAATAATGAAGTAAAGCAGCAAAGATAACTAGTACTGTTATGTAAGCACTTAAAATGAAAGCATCGTAATATGTAAGGATATCTTCTTATTGTGGTTGGTGAGGAAGATTGGAAGAGTCTTCTCAAAATAAGAAGAAACCACAAGTAAAATACATGAGATTACAGTATGATTGTTTGAGTAACTTTTCAGTAAACATAAACATAAGATTTTAGGGTGTATCTTTTTTAAAAAGAAAATTGATTTGGTATTCTAAAATGTTTTAGGAGGTTTTCCCTGCACCCTCCGTTTTCGTGTAAGGTTTTTCATACCTGATCCTAACACACTTCAGCAAGAACAAACCAGGTAATGTCTGATGTTTAATTCCATAAACTAAGTATGTGTAAAGCCCTCATTTCCACCTCCACAACATGGCAAACTGCAGTATGTAATATAACATAGCATAACCTTATAGTTCTTTGTATTAAATGTGTTTAGAATTAGCAGCTTTGTGTAACGCTCATAATAAATGGTTTCTGCTGTAAGCAGCCCACAGTTCCAAAATATTGGTAGAGCATAAGTTAGTTACAGAAATCTTTGTTTTATTTGCACCTTGGATTCTATTTCTGAACCTTTCATGGCTGCCTGTTGTGCTTTCGGTCTTTTATAATCCCTTAATTAACCGCATGCAGTGATTAAAAAATGGAAAGTTCAGTGATTATGCTGTCTGTGTGCCCTGAGCGTATCAGATTTTTCTTTGTATGAGTACTGAGTCAATTCTGAACATGTGTAGTAGATTTGTTTCCGGGGGTGTGAGAGGGCATTGTTTGTTTTGTTTCAGGAAGAGCAGGTAACAGTACTTGTTTTCTAGATCTGGCATTTTTGAAATGCTTTCTTCATTTGTCTACTAGTTATTTTTAGTACCTTGAGAATATAAATAGTAAAACATTATACTTTTTTTTTTTTACAGGAAAATTAAGTTGTGACCCATTCTGATATTTGCTCTTTATGCAGTTCTGCAGCTCTAAACTTAAATTAGCAACAAGATGAGGAGAAATGGTTTTAAATTGGAAGAGGGTAGATTTAGACTAGATGTTAGGAAGGAATTCTTTACTGTGAGGGTGGTGAGATACTGGAACAGCTTGCCCAGTGAGGTTGTGGATGCTCCTTCCCTGGAAGCATTGAAAGCCAGGCTGGATGGGGCTGTGAGCAGCCTGGTCTAGAGGGAGGTGTCCCTGCCTATAGCAGGGGGTTGGAACTAGATGATCTTAAATGTCCTTTCCAACCCAAATCATTCTATGAATCTATGAAATGATTCCAAGACTTGTTCTCTGTGATTCTTTACTCCCAGCTCTCCACTACTGCTCTCAAGTAGCGCTGTCAAACATTCTAATATGAGCAAGGCTGAATGGCTGTTGGGGGTTTGTTCGAGAGCTTTTGTCAGTGTATGCTGCTTGACAAACATCTTCCATTGGACATTAAAAACAGTCCCAAGATAGACTCTCAAAGAATGTTTAAAATAAATTATATCCCAGGTAGGTAATCCTAGAAGAAAAGAAGCCTGATTCTGTGGTGTGTTTTTTTGCACTGCAGTATTTTGCAGTGTTTGTTATGACATGAATACTGTGGACCTGTGGTTGTACTATTAATGGTCAAAGATCCTTAAAACTGTTGTGAGAAAGAATGGGTTTGTGAGTACGTATTTGTAAATGCCACTAAACCTTATTCATCTCCTTTATAATTTGCAAGGGAACTTACATCCATAATAAAATGAAATCAATACTTTTACCAATTGAAACAATACCTTTTAAATATGAGTGTTTTTTTCATTTTTTTTTTAATATTTTCTAGGCACTTATTCTTCTTGCAGCTGAAGACTGACATTGTGGAAGGAAGGTAATAAGAATCTTCAACTTCTCCATAATTCTCTTTAAAAGCAAAAACTAATAAATAAGCCTTTTTTTCTGACGATATCAATTGCTGCTATAAAGATATACCTCATGAAATACTGCTTAAAACAACGTGAGTTGCTTGGAAACACTTCAAATTTTCATGCAGCTGACTAAGAGCAGTTTATGAGTCTGCTGTGAGTAAGCTGTGGGAGATGTTGTTTCTGCACATACGTAAATTTCATAAATAGCAGATCATGCTTTTGTTTCTTTTTAGTCTTCCCTTTATAATGAACATTTACATGGTGGTTCCTTTGCCCGATTCCTTTGTATTTGTACAAGAAGTTGGTCCAGATATTTGCTGCCAAATAGAAATTGCCGCTAGGATCTCTTAGTAGGTGTTGGTTATGGAATTACATCTGAACACTAGATCAGAGCTGTCTTTGTACTGGCATTTGTCTAATTTTAGTGTTTGTTTAGTTTTAAATATATTGGATGGCAGCTATTAAAATGATGCCTGGAGTCGCATAAGAATCCCTTCTTTGGTTTCCAGAATAAGCAAGAATATGTCCTTTTAGGATGAGGTACATCTATTTGTGTAAGAAGCTGTTAAACAACTAATCTCTGCTGTCTGTTTGATTTGATGGTTAAACTTAACAAGAAAAAATCAGACATAATTTGAAGATAAAAAAAAAAATCTTTACTTGCTGAAATAATTGAAAATACCATGCTTACACTTGTGTTCATATTGTCTAAATAATTTCTCCTTTTCTAGGTTGTCATGCCCTATTAATTCTGCTGTTGTGCTGGCATCATATGCAGTACAATGTAAGTGATAATCAATTTTTCTTTGATTAGTAAGTATATTTTTGGTTGTTCTGCAATGAAAAATAAGGAAAGATTTCTTTCCTTATTTGTGTGAAATGTTCAAGTGATGGGAGGTAAGGGAAAGTTACAGCCTCCAGATGTTTTGCATAGAAAAAGCCTACTTCTTGAGTCGGTCAAAAAAAATATATATGATTAATGGTGTTCTTATTTGTGTGTGTTTGTAGAACATATACAGTTCCCAATGTTGTCTTTTATTTTTCTTCTTCAAAATCATAAAGCTTAGTGCATGTTACAGTAACTACAAAACTGCTTTCCAGGGAAATAAGAAATCACCTAGAGAACAGTTAAGGGGGGAATAAATAAACTATTATGATTAAGAAACACATGTTCTTAAGTAATGGTTTTTTTTCAGGAAATACTTATTTGTTAGGTATGGGAAAACTCTCAGCAGTGATTCTGCTTACAATAATTTCCATCCTTCTCATCTATCTCTGCTACTGATGGAAAGAAGTTTTAAGGGTGATAGCAAAAGAAAATCTTCTGTAGGAGAAACAAAATGGAGCTGAATCCTGTGCCTTAAAGGGATCCTGGATGGATAATTTAAAAACAGTTGAAGAGAGACCTTTCTTAGTATAGCAGAAAAAAAAAAATCAAAATAGAGTTTGAAGGATCAGTGAGGTTTGCGTCACAAAAAAAAAAGATGGATGGGGCAAGCATAGTAGAATAGTTGTACAATTACTTTGAAATTAGCAATGTCCAGAAATTATAAGAGGACATGAATCTAAAAAATTTGAATACAGTTTTCAGAGAAGAAAGTACAGAGTGTCAAGCTCTTGATATCTGTGAAAATCCCAAGTAGTTACAAAAAAATTCAGTTTTATGTTTATCGTATTCAGTACCTTTTTATTAAATGAACACATTCCTACTTAATGAGTTTGAAACCAGAACATTTTCTATAGAAGGCTGGCATCCCAGTTTTGTTGCAAAAGAAAATGCATACACACTTCTGCATCTCTGGGATGTGGTAGGACACTGGAATGCTAAAACTCTCAAAACTCTTAAGATGTTTAGTGAAGTATTGGCAATGCAATTGTGCTAAAGCAAGAAAATGAAAAGGTGTGCTGAAGAATGCAAATATTTATGTCAAGCTCAGGGTTACCAAGGTTTTCAAAATATGTTATGGATAGTGTACCTGAAATGCCAAAGTAATTTCAGTTTCCCTTTTAGTTTTATAAGAGCTCCCCTTTCAGTGCTTTAGATACTTTCTAGTGCAGTTAGTTTTATTAAAGCAGAATGAAGGTCAGTGAAGATTGTGAAAGGTGTGTTTTTAATCTTTCTCTTTGCTGGTAGACTCCAGAATTTCTCATTCAGCTACTTGCCTCATACTCCTATTAGTGTATTACCAGTTAAAAAATAAAATCCTTTTTCTCCTAGCTGTTGCTGTTTGTATGATACCTACCTTTATTGTTTGCTTCAGAAATAATGAAACATTCAATAAAGGCACATTCACTTAAAGAAAGTAGTCTGTTTTGCTACCAGGTTATTGCCATTCACACAATGATTGAATAAAAAGGACCTTCTGAGATCTGGGCATCTCAACGTGTTTGCTGGAATTCTTGTCAAGTAAAAATGTTTTAGTTCTCTGTTGATATTTTAATCTGTTTGTACTCTTTTTAAGGAGAGTTTAAGGTGGGGGGGGGGGGTATCTACTTGTTTAAAAAAAACAATTGTTTGAAGCTGCTGTGAACAGTTCTAGCTGAGCCGTTTTGTGATGGTTTACTGCAACTTCTGGTGTATGCTGAGGAAGATCTCACAGCTGTCTGAAAACTTTAAATTCTAAGTTTAATATTGGCCAATGCATTTTTGATAGCAGCAATTAGTGAATTCTGAAATCCTTTTTTAAGGAGAGTTTAACAAGCTGCATCTCATATCTCAAACCTGCTTGACTAGAGACATGCTCTTCTATTAAAATAACCAAATTTATTAATGGGTTGTACCCCTTGTTTCCTACCAGAGTAAAATGAGAATGTTGTACAATCTATAAAATTAAATAATGGATGTGTTTGTGTTAATTTTTAAATTTAAAATGTGTAACTGATTTTCAAGCACTTGTTTCCTGTCATTGCTTGCAGTAAGTTCTTATTTCCTCAATGGCATTTAAATGTGCCTAACTACAAGTATGTAAGAAGTCCTGTGGTGGATTTGGTGAGAATATGCTCCCATGTGTTAGTCCTTTGATGGCTTGAGACTTGAATCTGAGACACAGCAGCAAAGTCAACACAAAATACTATGAATACTTGTAAGCCTTATTTTTCTTGAGCTTCAGGTGTCCAGTTGTGACTGCCTATTTTTTTTCCTCCTCTAAATGTTATTTCTCTTATCCCTTCTTAGCTGTGCTTCGAGAAACAGGAGATCTCTAGCACACTGCTGTCTTTTTTTAGCAATTTACTCAGAAGGGGTTGATGGTTTGCTTGTTATTTAAAGGATCTTTGAAGAAAAAGAGGGCTTGTGAAGGTGAGGATTTTAGGAAAGGTGAGCTTAATATGCCGGTTCTTCAGGAATTAGGGGTAAGAGTTTATTCCAGTTTGGGGAGCTCCAGCAGAAGTTGGACAAGGCTGAATTCTCATCTGCGTCAGAGGAGACAGGCTGGAAGATTTAGGGGAACATCATGCTCATGAAATTAATAGCACCTCTAAAGTTAGAGTTGCACCGTGGAGTTTCTCCATCCACTTCTTTTTGCCTGATTCTTCTGACCAAGGTGTAGAATGAGGCTTTTAATTTATTATTTTTTAAAAATAGAAAATTTATCAAAATCTTAGGTTTCCTAATTTGCAGTCTTGCCTCTTTGCAGCTACTGTTTTGAGATTCTTTTTTCTTTTTGTATCATGAGGCATGGTGCTTTTCTGTTCTTTTTTGAAGGGAAATAACGTTTAGAAGGACATCATGGAGGCTGACATTTACTCAAAGGTCAAAGTTCTGACTACTATCTGAGTACTCTACTGAGTACTGGTAGCTCTTGTCCTTTGGAACCACAGTCAGATTTGATAAATACAGATAACTTTGATCTGAATTTCCAGTATTTGAAATTATTTTCCATGTATGTGAGGTAGTGTAAGGATTATGTACGTGGCCTGTCTGTCCTCCTGAAGTGTGTTGCAATTCTGTTTAGTCAGAGATGCATTTTATCATTGTCTGTAACACTTACAATTGACAGTACCAGTATGTTATTGGTGGTGGTGAAGGTATCAGAATTTGCTTAAATAGATGAATTAAAATACTTGTGTTTTCTTCCACATGGGTCACTGTGGTCTACCTTACTGACCTTGAGCCTGCTGGCAGCTCATAGAACTGCTTTGCTAAGATGATTCTGACAGCTTGTATACAGCAATTCTGCAGCTGTTTGGGGGTGTTCTCCCTTAATTTCATTTTTCAGTTGTGATAAGCAATACATAGGAGATCATTAATCCAATTGTTGTTTGTCCATTATCATTTCATCATGCTGCAAATAGTTGTTTGAATCTATAATACTTCAAAACATTGAAGTACAGTGCTGTAATCTCTGGAGTGGATAATCCCAAACTGGGATATTGGCCATTACTGTAGCTCAGGAAGCTGACTTCTTACAGCATCTTGAAGTGTAGGTGCTGTTTCTTCTATATTTTTAAGGTGGATGAACCTATTAGTAGGTACTTCTGTGCAACATAGCTAAAAAAGGGACTAGAAGTCTCCCAAGGATCAAGATATATATATATAACACATTTTAAACATTTCAAAGTCATGATACTGAGTTGCAGTGAATTCTGAGGCACAAGTAACAGATCTGTGTAGTGTTAAGTTGCATTAGTTCTACAAAAGTTCTGAATGTCTTGAGAGTACTAATAATTATTCTCATTCACAAGTACTTTATCTTATTCCTTGCCCATGCCCCCACAGTTATTTGTTCTGTTTTTTCAAGAAAAATGGCTCTTGTGCTTGGGGTATGCTTCATTTTTTTCAGTGCTTTTTCTGATTTTGATTGTATGGTTTCTGAAGTGTGTTTTGTATTTGAGAGCTACTGAATTTCTGGTTTTTATTTTTTTTATTGTTTAATTGTGATTTATGAGCAGCTGATTTGTTTATTTCTGAATGAAATACAGAAGGATGTTTGAATCATTTTTCTTTCTGGAGTCTTAATGGATAACTTTATACATACACAATAGTGTAAGTTAGCTATTTTTCTGCAAATTTTCCTTTACTTTTGTTGTCTGTTTTCTCATTCCTTCTCACTACAAAGTGACCAGCTTCTTTAATTGTATTCAGCACCTACTTATAGTGCATCGTCAAAATAAATGGTTTTATTCATGTGATAGCTAGTTGTACTTTAATCTCTACATTTTGGTGCTTCATTTAGTGTCATTTTAGTCTCTTTCTAAAAAGAGTCTACAGTTGTATGTTTCTTCAAAATTGTACTCTACTGTAGTAGATTTTTTCCTGATTCCAGAAATATTTTCATGATGGAATATCTTGCATTTACTATTTCTCAACAGTAACTAGCAGTACCTAAACTACTTGAATTGTATTTTAGTGCTCATACGAAGATAAATTTACAATCAACTTTCAATATTATGTTTTACTTTCATCTTTGCACATCACTCATGATTGAGATCCTCATGTGTAAACCGATTATGCAGCTCTAACTATATTTTAATCTTGGATTGCAGTTTTCTCACCTGATGATTTTTACTCCTTGGTAAATAGTTAACTAATTTAACCTTTTTTACTTAAACTTCCATGCATGTTATTCCTACAACATCATGAGGAACTGCTGTTACTGTATAATTTGTATCCTGAACTTGTCCCATCATTTGGTAATTTTCCATTCTCCTGGCAACATGAGCTGCTTGTGTTATTGTCCTTTTCTAAGACCACGCTTATTGTTTCACTTATTGTTTTATTAGTGTCAAGTAAAATATTCAACACTGCAAAAAGTTACAAATTCATTGTGAAACTAATTGATCTTTTTCAGGTATACATATTTTTCAGGTCTTCAGAAAGTTGATATTAAACCTTCAGGCACTAACTTCTTTGAGGATTCTTTTGAACCAAATTCTCTGTAATATCTGACTGAGTCCACATCATGCTTAGTAAATGAAGCATTCATACACTAGCCTTCTGATGTTTCTGTTTGTATTTATTTAGAACACCTATGTGTAAAAACTGGTCCTAGTGCTATTGCTTTGTACATAGACATTAAAAGAAAACTTCCAGAATTCGGAACCAACTTGTCTTCTGCAGCTCTGTGAGGTTTTTCACATAAACAGTGACGATTTTCTATTCCCTAAAACTAACTTCTATTCCCTGAAACTAACAGCTGATCTCATTAGAATTATACTCTGTGGATCTATCAGACATCTTTGTGGAAATAAAGAACCAGACCAGATTGAACTGATAACATTTTAATGCTGTTAGCATTCAACAGCAATTTCTAAAACTGGAGACAAGCAAGTAGTATCTTGGCCACAAAGCAGGGGCTTTCATGTCATCGTTTCGGTATAGCCACAGAAAAGTTCAGCTTGGAAGAAGCTTCTTCAAAGTCAGATCAGGTTGCTCAGGGCCTTTCCACTTCAAGTTTTCAGTTGCTAGTGTTCAGATTTGTCTGTTGCCTGTCATCTTTTCTCATTTTCTGGTCTTCTCATCTTCTGCATCAGAATTCTAGCAAAATGTCCAATTTTTTAATTTCTCTTGAACTAGGCCTTTCCTAGTTCTGTGCAAAGGCCATTCCTTTGATGCCTTCCTGCACAGAAGTTTTTCTGCTGTCAGGAAAAAGAGACAAAAATATACAGCCTCCCACATTGTTCTAACTGAGCAAATTCTTTGTAAGAAATCTGAAGAAAACATGATTTATTTAGGCTACAGTAGGACATAGACAGATCATATCCTGTGTCGACATGTATGAGCTCAAGATCTTTTGGTTGTTTTTTCAAACATTCTTAAATTCATACAGTACTGAATTGGGACTTCACCCAAGGAAAATTATTATATGGTTCCTTGGCTATTACAATATCCATTTACTGGGTTATAAAAGAAATGCCTTTTTACATTGAATGTTGCCTTCTGCGTGAATGGTGATATCATGTTCCCTTCTTAAAGATTGTTGTATTAAATACCAAACTGTAAGATACAGGAAACTGACATGAAAATAACTGTTTTTTTATTCCTTCTTGATTCAGTTTTCTTGCTTCTACGAGTTATAATGATTTAAAGAGCAATAGATAGTTAGAATGGGGAAATGTGTTTAAAAAATTGAAGGAAACACACCCCACTTTTTTTTTTTTACTGCAACTTTATACCCACTAAGTCTATATTTGCTGCTGACCTGGGTGATCAGAACAGAAGTTATGTCAGGAGAAACTTTGAAAGTATCTCAATATACTCTTACCTCAATCTCTGCTGCAAAAATCCAATAAAGAGGTTGAAGCCTTACGGGTTTTACTGTGGTCCTGACACACTCTAATATTTTTTTCTTTTTGGATAAATAGAATCCTGCACAAGACCATTACTCTTTCAAAGTGTCTGCTAATCAGCATTTATAGTTTCTCTTTCACTGTGACAGTCAAGTGTTGTCTAGGGATCTGAAGAAGAAGCAAGTAGTACTCTGAGCTGCTGGATTGGTATGACCTTAGTTGGCTTCATTTTGTTTTCTTCAAAGATGCATTGATAGCAGTATTCAAATATGTTTTAGTTCTAATAATACATATTCAAATAATAAATCTGAAATAATATTTAGTCTTTTGATACCTGTTTTGTTACTAATTTAAAAGTCAGGCTACCTTATGAAAGAAGAAGAAAAAAAAAATGAAGGTGTTGCAGGAACATTGGTATTTAAAATTAAATTACTCATTGTTCATCATTCCACATTCTTTTTCTATTTAAATACTTCACTTGATGTTGACAGTTACGTGTGCAACTGTATTAGCTTCTGACTGCATTTATTAAGAAACTGTTTTGTACCGTGGTGATTCACTTTTCTAGGCTGTACATGACATGCTTTTTGGATATACCAGCAGCAAATACCAGTTATAGTCTGCATTACAAATACACTATAGTTATTGTACCTGTAAGTTATTTCTGAAGTACACCTTTTTATATTTTTACTTTTCCTCTAGTCTAAACCATTTGAGTCTCTCTTCTATTAAATAATGGTAACAGAATGGCTCCTAAAGGTTCTTTAACTTCATGATTTAGTTGCAGTTTTCCATGCTGCAGTATAGATTGCAAACACAAATGCTTATCCTGTGCTAATTTACACACCATACAGAAACATTTTGGGAATCTTTATGGTTTATTGCATGTATATTAAAAAAAATAAGTAAAATTAATGCTCTCAAGCAAAAAAGTAGAACTGTACAAGTTCTAGTGATTTGCTTAAATATCCCATAACTTTAGGTTTAATGTCTTAAAAGTATTTCGAAGAAGTACCAAAGTTAATGTGAAATAAAGGTTTTAATTTGTTTGCTAAATTGAAGCTGGGTAGATCTGCCAAGTTGAATCAACCACCTTCCTGCTACAAACCTTGCATCTTTATAACAAGAGGAAATGTATATCTATCTCTTCTAGGGCATAAGTTTATGCTGATGTGTTCTTAAATAATATTTGTGTGGACTGGGGCTGCAGATTTGTGATCGTTTGTACTTCCGTGTTTTCATATATCCCACCAACTGTGTTTAAGAATTCACTTTATCTAGTGACTAAAAATATATACTATTTTGTATCATTTATTAAGGGATAAAGTTTTAAGGAATGTTGTTTTTAGTTTACGTATCTATAAGCATATGTTTAATTTTGGTAACTTGTTACTATTGTGTGTAAATTAGGAGCTATTTTTTATGCTACATTATGCCTCATGTTCAGTAGGGCAATTAACATCTGAAAATTCTTAGGGCAGTTCCAGTGGTTCTAGTTAAAACAGTACAGTGCAGTGTACAGTGTACAGACTAGTTCCTCTTTAAGTAACAGATCGAATTAAAGTCTTCCATTTGTTGTGATCAAGTAAAGATACCTCAAATTGATTTCATTTGTCTTTCTGGAGCATTTTGCTTCCCTTTAATGTTTCAGTGCTACTCATCTGTGTCACGTACTGTGTGGTGGTGTTACAGATTGGGGTTGCAAAACTGGCTGTATGAGTAAGTGAAGTACTGATTTCTTTCAGTACCTCAGACTATAGTTAGGGTAAGCATATTTTAAAAAGTTTTTCTTCGTGGTTATAATACAGTTAACTGTGTTCAACACTTCTTGCCTGTGGAAAAATAATTCATAATTCTTGCATTTCTCCTTACATGTGAATATTTTGTTTTATTTAATTAAGAGAAGGGATTTCTTGTAAGTGATAACTAACTATGAAAGTTTTGTGTTTTTTATTTTCCAACAGCACAACTTGGAGACTATGATGCTTCAATACATCATTCAGGATATCTGTCCAATTACAACTTTATACCAGAGCAGAACAAAGATTTTCTTACCAAAGTAGAAGCACTACATGAACAACATAGGTAACATTAATTTTTAGTTTTCTCTTGCCTTATAAACTCCAAAAAAAAACAAGCAAACAAACAAAAAAAACTTTCTTTTGCACTTCTTTTCAAGTTAATTATATTTCATATAATGTATATTAATTGAAATAATTGCTTTCAGCATATAGGTGTGTTGAAACTTTATAAAATAAATTTCTAACTATCGCAAGGAGTGGAACAGTTAGCATAGTACATTGTTAATGGCAACCATCTAGAGCACTGTATAAGATGCGTGTGATTTTTTTGGATCAAGGGTCATTGAACATTTCTTTAATCCTAAAGATTTTTTTGTCTGTCAGTGGAAGGAGTGGTGCATAAGAGAGCCAAGCCTTGATAACAGTGCTTTCTCTTCTCTCTGGAGTGTGATTGTAATTGGTTATTCCAGTTTAAGTCTACTGCTGATTACTCTTGCTAGCCTTGCTAATTTGTGCCTGGTAGGACTGAAGATTTAGAATTAGAGGTATTACTCAGATATTCACATGCTACATGCAAATATGTTAACCTAAGAAATTGTTTGTATTTGAGCGAGTGAAATCTGAATCACTAGAGACTCATGTTCTGCCATTATCTTTGTTGTAGCAGAGCTAGTTCCTACTCTCCTAGTTAATTTGATTTCTGCCTTAAAATCTCTCAATTTTCTTCACCCCTTAATATTCCTTAATTTTTTTCCTTTGCCATATTTCAGTACCCTAACCTCTCCCTCTTTTTTCTTTACCGCTGATGGATGTAGTGAGTAGTTCAGAACTTCATGTGTGGCTGCTTGGCACAGTCCAGAACATGCATGCTGTTTTGTTAGTTCTGGGGGTAAAACAGAGATAACTACTGAACTCACACAGCAACTCTTCCTTTAGCATAGGTAATAATCTGGTCTGCTTTTCTAGATGTTCAAATTCAGGAATGCAACACCCAAGGCTTCTGCTCCTTTCCAATTAATCTGATTCCAGAAGTTTCCAGAAAGCTCAGATGTCTTTTGCAAGGAACTTGTAGACAGGCATGAATAAATTCAGTCATCTTTAAGAGGAACTTGTCCTGCAGGCCACTTAGGAAAAACTCTGGATAGTCTTGGAGTGGGTACGCTGAGGTCATGGCTTTACTGTTATCATAGCCAAAGATATGACTGTGTCCTGCAGAGGACAAGTTAGAAGTCTACACAAAACTCTGTGTGAACAGGTGAAGTCTGTTGGAAAGCACTTTATTTTCTGGATTCTTTCAGTGAAACTGATGCTTTTGTTGAATGGTTTTGATAGATTAAGGCCATTGGTAGCTTTTTTGGTAGGTTAAGGCCATTAGTAGACTGAAGTTTAAATGCTCTATTGCAAGCACTCTGTTCACATAGGTCATGTAATAAAAGTTATGAATAACAATACTTGAATAGACTGCACTAGGAAAAATAATTCTTCATTCATTTACAACATTTTTTGATGCTTAAGTCTTCAGGCGTATTTATTTTGGAGTTCAGGGAGAGGGAGACAGGTTATTGTGTATTCTGGCAGTATTCCTTGCATCCCTCTTGGCAAGTATAGTGAATACTGTTGTCTGAGACATTGTTTTCATGAGCTTAGCGCCAGCAACATATTTGACAAGAGTGATTGTGGTATTCACTACACCTTCTAAGAAAGAAATGTGAAAGGGTGAATTTATCGTATTGTTTGAGGAGAGCAATGTTTTGAAATGAGATCTGAAGAGAGTTAGTAGTATTTGCCATAGGTCCTGTGCAATATCTGAAAATTATTATAACTTTTTAAACCATTCTTAAGTTTTCAAACCCAGCCCTGTGAAAATCTGTTTTTTCATTCTTCAGCTATCATGGGGAAAAAATGAATGATCACAATTACTGAAATGTAATATAGATTTGAGAAGACGCATTGCATCATATTTGCTCTAGCTCCAATGCAATATTTTTAACTGGATTTCATGTTCTTTTGCCAAAACTTAGAAGTTCTATGAATATGCTTAAGATACTATTCAGCAGAATGTAGGTGCTGAGAAAGCAACTGCTATCATTTCAAACTAGTAAGGCTTCAGATATTTTCCTTCTGTGTTCATCTCTAAGTCTATAGAGGGATTCTTTTCTCTTGCTTATCTATTTCATTCAGTAACTCCCCACCACCAGGGACTTGTAGTGTTACTTTCCCCTCTATCAGACAAGTACGGGATCAAACAAACAAAAAAAATCTTAAGTCTGTCTTGAGGCACTACTTACTGGCCTAAAGGAGACATGTTTAATCTGAAGTAGATTAAATACGCAAATTGAGAATTAAAATTTGTAGTCATTCCTTCCTGTTAATTGTCAGGCTTTCCTTATCTTCCTAAGCAAAATTCTTGATAAAAAAAAATTAACAAAATGAAAATAGACAGGGAACATCCTGTTGTGTAATCAAATTTTTGTTTTGTATGTTTGTTTTTCCATCCTCAACCTTTCTGACATACTGAAAGACACGAGGTCAACTTTTTTTTTAATCAAGGTGATAGTAGTCACCGTAGATGTAGATCTGAGTAAGGACCTTATTTGCAAACAGCTTTTTGTTTCCCCTTCAGTCCTTATTCCAATATTGTGACATCAAGCCACGCTGCTGACAGTGGCTTTCTTACTCAGGATAACTTGGTCTTTCTAGTTGCTTTCATGAAGAATGATAATCGTTAGAATGGCAGTTTGAGGGACGATTAGTATGATTTGGAGTTAAGAAGGAGGAATAGCATCTTGAAGTAATAGATGGCTGACTTTCAAGGAAATTACTTCTTTAAAAGTTAAAATTACTGCTTTATATGAAATGTCTCTCTATCTAAAGTCCTAATGTAACATAATGTGTTTTTCTTACAGGTTGTTAGTTTAAATCACATTTAATTAACATAATTTAATGGGCATTATTTCTTGTTTTTTCCTGTGTTTAGTGGTAGCCATAAGACAATAGTATCTGCAGGCTTTTCTTCTTAAATGTGGGTAGATGGTAATGGTTTGATCTCTGTTCTGACAGTTTATTTAATATGCTGTAGTGCCTGATCCATTGGTCTGTGCTGCAAGACCAGGATTATTGCTGGCACAACATGATGTCAGTAGCCTACAGCAGATTTTGCATTAGAGTGGGCTCTTGTCTAATCAATTCTCAGATAATAAAATCATGGTCCTACAGTTTGTTGGAAGCAACTACCTTCTTGTCATGTTTAAGGGGATATTCTTCAGGCTGCAATCCTTTCAGGTGAATAATTAGTAGGCTGCATGGGAAAGCAAACTATGTAGGGATTACTTGTTGATTTTTTGTGGTTTACAGCTCCTAGGAGATTCCATGTAGAAGTTCTATGAAGTTGTAAAGTTAATTTGATGTGTGAGGATTTTTGAGTTCTTTTTTGAAAGCAGATGTCTGTCAGAGTCTGAAAAAGTTTTTTTAAAAAGTAGAAGATACAGAATCCTTGCAAGTCTGGCACCACATTTCACACCTAACAGCATGGGGAAAAATAGGATTTTGTTTATTGATTGTAAATTTAGCTTGTTGGGTTTTATAACATTAACTTATTTAATATTCTTCTCTCCTTTCCCTTTACTTTTGCATAGATTCCTACTTCTAATATTTCTTCTTAACAGCTTTCTTCTGAGATAGTAAACAATATAATGTCTGTGGATACAGCTTCTAAGTTATAAAAGAAACCATTATAGAGGCCTTGTTTCCTTACCCCTTTAAACAAAACAGCTAAGAATGATTTTTCTGAAAAGTGCTGAATGACTGAGGCAATGACACTGTTTTGTGACCTAGGCAATTTTGAGAGTCTCTTAGGAAGTTCTTAACAAGTACAGTACTTTGTGGAACTCTTTAATGAAGTTTTTCACAGATGTTGGATAGTAGGATTTTTTTTTCCTGCATTTGGAATAAATTTAATGTCATGTATTTTATTTTGTCTATGGTCTAAATCTTTTTTTTTTGTCCTCTTTCAGTGGCCTCAAGCAATCTGAAGCGGAGTCCTGCTACATAAATATAGCACGGACGCTTGATTTCTATGGAGTGGAATTGCACAGTGGTAGAGTATGTTTACATTGCAATATTTCACTTGGAAAATGTTATATACACATTCTTGCAGATATATACAGCAATAAAAACAGTAGCATTTTATTCTTGACTTTACCATGTGTCACTTCTGAATTTGATATTTTTTCAAATGTTTTAGTAACTTAGATCCTGGAATTACAATAAATATAAAAACTAGATTAATCTCAAAGGAGTTACAGTGCATCTTAAAAACATATAGTTTAATGATGCTGTACATTTTACTTAAGGAATTTACTAAAGTTTATGAATGTCTTAATAGAAACAGCATTCATTTTCTTCACACAGCATTAAAAATATTGACCCATTTTTTATTTCTGTATCCTCTGAATATAGGCTGAATCCACGTGGTAGGTGACCACTAGAGATGTATTTGAAACAGTTTAGACACAGGGTATTCATTGATAAGAAATATGTCCTAGCATTTCATTGTCTACTGGCATTTCATTGTTTAATTAGTGTCTGAATCACCGTTACTTCTTTTTCTTGCATCCTGGTGCACAAATGGTAATTTGTACTCTTACGGATTAGTGAACTATTTTGGCATATATCTTGCAACATAAAAATGTAGTGATGTGCAATGCAGAAGGTTGAGCTCCTTAATGAAGATGACTGCTGTTTTTACTAACATTCATCTGAGATTTATTGACTATATTGAGGATTTTAATGAAAATATCATTAGTTTTACCAGGGGATGTTCAGATTGGATATGAGGGAAAATGTCTTCTCAGAGTGGTGAGGCAGTGGCACAGCCTGCCCAGAAGGTAGTGGAGTCACAGTCCCTGGAGGTGTTCAAGAAACTTTTAGATGTAGCACTACAAGATGTGGTTTAGTGGGGAAATATCGGTGGGAGATAAATGGCTGGACTAAATGGGCTTTAAGATCTTTTGCAACCTTGTGCAGTGGATAGAAAGGATCATTTTCTTTCCTCAGTAAAATTCTTTCTTTTTTTTTTAATGTATGCTATCACAAATGAGTGAGTACATTGAATTAATAAAGATCCCTAAACTGCTCATGTATAGAGCTACTGTAATTACATTCATACTCATGGAAAAATTATTTTAAAAAGCAGTAGTGGCTGTTTTTTAAAGGAACGTGGGAGTAGAAGGGGAAGGAAAAGACTAAAGGGATTAGAATGGAAACTATGCTCGTATGCTGATAGGGGAATTAGGAGAGGCCAGTTCTACTTGACTACTGTTAAGATACATTGTTTCAAATGCAGAGGTTGTGGGTAAATGATTCCAGATATTTGTTCATGTGTGCTGTGACACTGTGTTTTGATAGTGTAAAAATTTACCCTTTTGTTAAATGAGTATCCTAAATCTGACTGTCTGGATTCACTGTCCATTCTGTTATCTCTGTGAAATTCCTGCTTTGCTGAAGAGCCCCTTACCCATCACACCTCAGATTTCCCTGTATGCTTTCAGTTCATCAGTCTGTGCCTTTTAACTTTTTTTGGTCGCTGTTTTGATAAGAGACCTTAAATTCCAGACTCTCATAATGAGACAAACATTCTATTCTCTTAAAATCCATGGGATGCAGTTTCTGAAATTATTTAAATTTCCTATAGACTTCCTGAATTGTAGGCTATTGAAATATACACAGGATTTTAGTAGGAAGTAGGAAGGACAGTTCAGAGCGGACAGAGACATTTTTCAGCCAAACAAGATTTCAGTTCAGAGTAATGTTCTCTGGAAATACTGCTTAAACAGTCTATTTCCTATTTTCAGTGCATTCTTTTGTATCTAATGGATACAGGATTGCTGACTACTAGTCATGATCACCTACCCTACCTGACACCAAACAGTATTTTTTGTATGATCTGAATCGAATAGAGCACATTTGAGTCAAAGCATCTCTATTCCAGGCAGCTAAGATGCAGATTGTTTTGCTACTATTTCCATTTGAATTAATACCTTTGTTGCTATTCATTTATTTTTCAAAGCCTATGGGGAAAGTAATAGCACTGGATTTCATCAGAGTGGACATTCCTGGTGTTCTGTCCTGGTAGATACTCTGTCATTTGCTAAGCTGTAAGCCTGTGCTGCAGCAGCAGTCCTACAGAAGAGTATTCATCATGTGGTCTCGTCTGGTAGTTCATGTTGGCCATAAACAATACTTTTCTGAAGTTTGAAAGAGTGTGCTGAAATGGTCTCTGGTTCTGAAGACTGCAGTGAAGGTTAGATATCTCCCCTCACTACGTCTTTACTGAGGCTATTACATGAAAGCCCAGCTTTGACGGGGATATTTGGCATAGCTCTTCATAGCCTTCCTTGCTTAATACTGTTCTTAAATCATCTTTCTTGTTTTGCCAAATCCCAGTGCTTTAAACAGATGTTAGCAGAGGCTAGTTACAAAACTGACATTTGGAAAGGTTTTACCTCTGTGAATCCTTATAATTCAGCTTTTTCCTCATGGATAAAATGATCTTAGTCTTAAATATACTATGTGACAGAGAAAGTGGGTAACATCTGGCCTTTATGCTAATAGACAGAAGAAACTGGTCCTCTTGTACTGGTGGTCCAGAGAGGGATGCTTTTGGATAATGTTTCTAGTGACTGGCAACCATGCATATAGCAGGGGGATTGAAATTAGATGATCATTGTGGTCCTTTTCAACCCAGGCCATTCTGGGTTGATGATGATGAAACATCAGATGAATGTCTAGTTTCCTTAATCTTAGTGTTCTATTATGTGAAGTCAAACATTCTGCAGAACTCAAGTGTGTGCTTCCTTCTAACAACCAAACAGAACACTTTTGAGTAGTGTCTTAAACAGAGGTCAGTTTTCATCAGCAGTCACTTGCATTTCTCTGAGGATCAATGAGAACCTTTAGAGTTGTTATATTCAAAAATGAACTGATAGTAAGAAACTCAGGAGTGAATTTAATGCCTCAAAACTATATCAGGTTTCTTGAATTCTGTACTATATCTTCTTTTTAGTTTAGAACACTACCTGATCTGATGAATAATTGTTCTGATATTAACCTGTTTCTACTCTGGAGGGGAACCTATAGAAACTGAAGGGGTACCTTCAGTTCAGGTCAATGCTATTTCCATGTCTACAAAAATCTTATTGGTAATTACATTTGAAATTAAAAATCAATGAATATTTAACAAGATCACTGACATGATCATTTTTTTTACCTTGTTTGTGGTTTTTTGTTTGTTTTGTGTGCTTACCTCTATAAAGAAAGAAGGAAAAAGGTACATGTGTGACAGTTCTTAGTGCAGTTCAGATGCTTTGAAAGGAAAGTAAGTGCCCACCTACCTCATCTTTCTTTTGTGAGACCCTGTTTCTTTATGCTGGTCCAAGATCTTGTTTTCAGATTACTTGTTTAATATAGAAGAATTCCTTAAATGAATAAGCAAGGAAGATTAGGTATTTGGACTGAGGTAGAGGCAGAATATGAAGTTTGTTTTGGCACAGCTTCTAGAAAAAATAGAGTGCTTTGGCCTACTTAATCCCCATCAAGTGTTTAGCTAATTCTCAGGACATCAGGAAAAAAGTCCATCAGAGTATGGTCAGGCACTGGAGCAGGCTGCCCTGGGCAGTGGGCATGGCCCCAAGCTGATGCAGTTCAAGGAGTGTTTGGACAGTGCTCTCAGACATAGGGTCTGAATTTTGTGTGGTCCAGTGTGGAGCCAGTAATTGAACTCGATGACCCTTACGGGCCCCTTCCAACTTGGAATTTTCTATGATTATATGGTTCTTTTTCTGGTAAATAATTTAGGCTTTCATTTTTTTCTCCTAAGCTGTTTTTCCTTCAAACTATTGATTTATTATTATTATTATTTTTAATATTATTTTTTCTTTAAAGCAGGAACTTGCAGTAAGCTTCAAGTTCCAATGATACAGGCTTCTGCTCTGTGTTAGGTTGATGGTATCAGGACAAAAGCAGCTAAATTAGATGTATTCCCTTGCCAAAACTCTTTCAGTTTTTTTCCCCCAGCACATTAAAATAAAGAGGTGCAAGTTCTGGATTTCTGTATTATGCTGCCATAAACTGTGGCAAGCCAGGAGCATCTTCAGATGGAGGTTCAACCACCTCCTGTAGCAGCAGCCTTTGGAAAAGTGGGGCAACAGGGAATTGTTTCTCATTGCAATGAATTCTGCACTATTCTGAGATAAAGCTTGTTTGTACAGCTATCTATATAATTTTCATTTATTAAACTCTTAGAAATAGAAATGCTGTCTCTCTTGTCAGTTTTTAGTGCTGATGTATTATTTACTAAATACTTAGGTTATGCACATTCTTTGTGAAGTACTGTGATATTTCACAGGTTTGTAAACTGTTGCAAATTGGATTCGGCTTAATTCAGTCATGTACCTGTATCACAGTTTTATTCAGCCATTTTTAAAGGATTTGCTGTAGACTTTTCACTGTTTTTAGTTCAAACGGTGGGTTCATGTGGTCTATTCTTCTGTATCTTACTAATATAAAGAAATAGGGATTGAATATACAAGAATTATGTGTATTTCAGTGAGCACAGAGTACCATCTAGAGGAGCAGCTAAGCTATTGAAGGCTTTAATAGAACCTTTGACCATCCTTTGCAAAGTAATCCGAAGCTACATTTGAGTCAAACCTGATATTTTAACTAGTGTGTTCTATGCTTGTGTAGATATATGCACGTATTCTGCTCTATTTAGAAACCTGTCTGTGATGTACTATTACAGGTCCATCACAGAGAAAATGTAAGCCAAGATTTGTAGTTTTGTAACATCAGTTTGGGTTTCGCCTCAAATGGAGCATTCAGCTCTTTCCTCTTTTTTTTCTTGTTAACCTCAAATTTTTGCTTTATTTTTAAGCTTTTATTTTTTCTTCACCATCTCAGTAATCATAAAGCTATTGTAAATTATGGATGCATCTTGCCAGTTAAGCATGTTAAGCTAATACACAGGCTTCTGTCTTAATTAACAATTGATTCAGTTTTGTGTATCAAATATTCATATGCATGTGCATATTGGTTTAGTATATGCAGAATTGTGGCTACCTCTTGCCCTGTCTTTTGTAAGACGTCTTTGGAGGTCAGCTTCGAATAAGACTAATTTTGTCCCATTTCAAAAATTTTGACTGGCTGATCTTGAGATTCAACTTGTTTACCAGTGCTGAATTATGTAAGGCTAGGCTGGAATCTTCAGTGTCATATTGTCTTAAAGAATGTCTGACGTAGTTAGGTTAGCATTACAGCTTGTTTTAGTGACTGCAGTACCTAGTAGATAGGATCAAAGAAAAAGACAAAAAAAAAAAATTCTAACATGTGCTTGCATTTTTGCTAGGGAAGTTATATTTTAAGTATAGAAAACTTGAAAATGAATTTATAAGTAGATTAATAGGAATCGCACAAACTTATGCTTCTGCTCTTACAGTACTTTTCTGTTGCAGGATCTCCATAATCTAGATCTCATGATTGGTATTGCATCCAGTGGAATTGCTGTGTATAGAAAACTCATCTGCACAAGCTTCTATCCCTGGTAAATTCATTTATTATTAAAGAACTATATCTGATCTTTTAAATTGTATTTTCATCTGCTTTAACATTTCAAAGAAATTTGTAGTATATAATTTTGTTATTTATGAATTAACGTATTCCCTTATGCTGAGGTGAAAATGAAACTTGTTAATTCTTAAGAACTTTTAAAGCTTGAACTATGTGAAATCTTGTTTGAGTCCATTCACATGTATGTGTCAGTGTATAAATAGGAGTACCTTGTGGTTTTAGAGATGCGTTCTGTTATTGTTCATAAAGATGTGTTGGCTTTTTTTGCTTTTGTTTAAATCAGCATAACTAGGAAGCTCAACAGCTAATGGTCTGATATTCACTTCATGGAATGCAAAATGAATTACTTTGAATATTGGATTTATTGAAACAGGAATAATTTAACACGTAAATTTTTAGATGTCATCAGACAAGGCTGTCTAATGGTAACTTGTAAGATTTAGAGTCTATGGGGGAAGAGACATTTCATTGTACAGTGCTTCTGACAACACCTGACAGTGTTTTAGAAAATATTCTCTATGGGAAGAAGCAGTGTGTACAAGATGTCTAATGTGTATGACATCAGAAATTAGGAAAGCTCTAGTTATGAGTAGTATTCGTGTAGTTCATTTATATTATAGTAAGACCTGTTAAGTAAGTGGCAAGTGATACAGTGAATTTGGCTTTTCCTTAGGATTTTTTGATTGGATTGGAAATAAAAGAATGTTTCCCTCTTTCTTCTTTAAAATAAGTGTAATTAGATTAAAAGTACAGTTTTATCATGTTATACATAACTTCCTCACATAATTTTCTGAAGAAAGTTATCAGCAAAACTATTAAGCTCTTGTATTCATGACAGGATAATGCATTTCAGTGAGTTCTACTGGCATTTTGCACCTTGATTATGCAAGAAAGTGCCTATAAGCAATCTTCTTTAAATGCATAAGTTCTTCCGTCAGATCATTAGGAACATAATCTAATAGGTATTTCCTAGGATAAAATAATAAAATAGGTTTCCATTTAAATTTTAATGGTAAATGTACCATATAGTCTCTGGATTTTCTTTTCATTGCAGTGACTTCTCTTTCAACTTAAATATACTGTAGCCATGACAAATGCATGTCAATAATGCTTTCATATAGCACAGTAGTGTCTTGGTTTTTTCCTCCTCTAATGCACGCTACTCCATAGAAGACTTCTATCTCTCATCTTTGTGCCCCGAGCTCCATCCTTTCATATGTCAATCTCCCAGCTTCTTGAAACAGCTGCAAATTTTAAAAATTTGCAACTGCAAGCACATTTTCTATCTTTTGCAAGGCTTATGGTGCCAACTTCAGTGACCTTTGGCATGAATGGGCAATAGTAACACCTGAAAACCATAGTGACAACATCTTAAAATCCAGTACTATATATTTTTTTATAGATGGGAAACAGTGCTTTACAGCATACAAGGCAAGAGGAATGCACAATGTCCTGTTGTTCAAGAACTGCCTCAAACATAATGTCTTCTTTTTTATCATGTTAGGAGATGTTACTTTTGAAGCAATCTACATACTTTTATTCCTTCTTGCTCTTCAGGAGTAAAACACAGCTGCTAAAACATTTTGCACATAAAACTACTGTAACTGACAAAAACAAAACAAAAAAAAGGGGTGGGAACGAAAACATTGTTTCAGTTTGAGTAACTTTCTCTCCTGAAACAGTGGTTATGGGTGCTAGTAGTTTCAATTGATTGCTATTGCAATTGTTTCAAGCTTTCCTACTCTTTCTTTAAAATTGTATTCTCAGGTTGCAAGGAATGAAAGGGCATAAACCCACTACATAGGGGATGACTTTAGATGTTTTCTGAGTAGGTTATAGTTATTCATTCAGGAATGGTGTCATTTCTTCCTTTCTAACCCCTCCCTACTGATTTAAAAAATAATAATAATAATAAATTGTCAGGTAAGTATGTTAGCTAGTATTGTATGCACTTATAGTGTATACTTTAAATTTCTTTTTAGACATCAAAGTGGAATGCATTTTGGCAGTATCTGTAGTTCTCATGTATGTTGGTTACGTTGAAAGCATCAAGGATGCTCCTCATGAAGCATTGTATGCCTGAGAATGCAAAAAGCTATTCAGATAATTGGAATTGTTATTTAGTCTTTTTATGTAACTGCTTTTAGTAAGTCATCTTCCTGTGAACTGAGGAGGCTTCAGCATAAACATGGTGAAACTCAAGGTGGCAGCAAATACCATCAAAGCACTCATTCCAACACCAAAATGCTCTGCAGCATTAATGGATATCAGTACAACTGTATTGTATGGTAGTAGTCAAAGGGAACCAAAAGTGTTTGGGAACAGAGAGGCAGTGAATAGATTGCCCTGCCTTAGTAAAGGAAGGATTTTCAATGAAAGCAAACTTTGTTAGGAGCTGTGCACTCAGGCAGAGGCAACACAAGTCAAGGCAGATTTTAAAAATAACTTTGATTTTAACCCCAAAATTCATATTTTCTAGAAAATTATTCTTGGGGTGCTTTACTATTATGTGATCATTTCCAGGTTTGTTTGGCAGGTAAATATAGGCAAATAAAAGCAAAAATATACAGGCTCGTCTCTGTTCTACATCAGCAGCAAAGGTAGCGTATTATATGCTGTTCACTGGATGGGATGCGGATTCTTTGCTTTGATAACTTGAGAGAAATTGCTAAAGGAATATATGCTTTATTGCTAGCTAAAATCAAGAAACTACTGAACTGAGTCTTACATATACAACATTTGACAGGAGCTTTCCTACTGAATTTTCCTAGGGCAAACCTAGGAAAACGTAAGATTTACAGTTAAGAAATATTTTTCCTTCGGGTCAGAAAATACCAGCTGTTAGCAGCAGAACCTCCATGGTGCTTAGAAATAAGTAACTATGGTTCAGTGAGTGACGATTCTGCTTTGATCCTTGTGAATGATAGAAAGACAGGAGCCAAAAATGTATCATTGTCACTGAGCTTCAGCTATTGAGCATTTTAAAAATAAATGGTGAATTCTGATACTTCATGAAAGCTGCATGTTCACTGGACAGATGATTAGTGAGTGGTAGGGGCAGCTGAGCCACCTGTTAAAATGACTGCAATCCATTCAGCTCATATTTTGGATGTGACACCTTCAAACTCTTGTTAAATCTAAATCCTTCAATGCCTTAATCTCTTGCTTTAGTCTGTGACTTGTGCTGTATGTGAACATTGCCTTGACTAATAGGCGTAGTGCTGCAAATGATTTTGTGTTAATGTTACATAAAACTGTCACATTAGCAAGTGTTGTTTGTCACTGAATTAAATAGGCTTAGTTATGCTTTAAGAATGAGTGGAATTGAGAAGTGTGTTGTATATACAGTGAAATAAAAGAGACTTCTTGCCTTGAATTGATGTGAAGTGGTTATGTGGTCATGCAGAAAATTGTTTTAAAAGAAGTGGGGAGAGATGGAGAGAGTCTTGGTGTTTTAAGGTGCTGGTACCTTTTTGTTGTTAGCTGGAGAATGTTATGCTTAGTCTGCAAGGTCATTCATTTGTATTTTGTATTTCTGCTGGCACCACATTTGCCTAAGAGCAGTGACAGCAACTGTGTGAACAACTCCAAACGCTGAAGTGTAAGCAAAAGTAAAGAAACATGAAAGAAAAGAAACTAGAAAAGTACTACTTCAGCTAGAGTAGTACTAACATTAAGATAGATAGATAGTAATAAGTTCCACCTCAGTAAGTACTTCTACAAATTTATATGACTTGTGGGCAAGATGGGAGTGCAGAGCTTACAGATATACAGTACAGATCATTATCACTTGAGGCAGCAAGTCAAGTGGAGCAGATATTTCTAGAATTGTCCTTAAAAAAAAAATGGATATTATTTAAACTTTCCAGTACCTTGAACAGCAATTTGGTTGCCTAGGAATAGTATGAATGAAATTCTTGTTCATTTGTGGTTCTGTAATTGATAAAGGAAAATATTTTTTTTGGAAGTGAGCAATTTTCTGAGGTTTGGTTTTCTGCCCCTTTTATACAACAGTAGGAATTGTTCTTTCAGTTCACTTGTTTGTAACTTGCATATATGATCTCCTCTGTGAACAAGGAGAGTTGCTCTGTGACAGTGCATCCTTCACAGGAATGGAGAATGGATTATATGCTATGGTTCTACTTGCTGAGTGATGTGAAAACCATGTTAAGAACTGAGATTATCTTTGATATGCTTTGTATTTGAAAATCTAAGATGCTGTGAAATGTTAGCAGTTAACAGACTATTTCAAGACCTTTAGTAGCAACCTTCTGAAAATCTTTTGTGGGTATAAATAGCTTTTTCCACAAACATTGGTCAGACCTGAAATAGCTTTCTCCAGCTATCCATATGGTTCCACCTGATTACAGACAGTGATTTTTTTTTTCAGAATGTGTAGATTTCAATTGAAGAGAAGTATTGTAGAAAAGAACTGAGAATTGAGACAAATCTTGTTTAGCTGTAGGAAAACATGTGGGAACCTAGAAGTTTATTTAATCTAGCAAAACTGGTAAACACTTTTCATTTTAATTATATTCTTAAGCACCAATTCCGGTGTAATCCTAGCCTTAAAATCTTTATTCATACCACATATGTATTGAAAAGTATTAATTTCAGCTATATAGTTTGTTGTATTTTTTTACAGTGTTAATAATATGTGAAAAAAAGATTAACACCCATTCTTACAGTTTTCATCCGTCAAGTTTGACTATGATTACAATGCTTTTGTTGTTAAGAGTACATTGTCTTTCAATGTTCTGTGAAATTTCTGGGCAATTTTAGATACTGTTCGACCAATCTTGTCATGTCATTAAGGTCTTAAATTTTGTTCTTCTAGTCACAGTTGTCATATAATTCTTAAGCTATACAAACTTGACATGTTTAACATTTGTGCAGCTACTAAAGGATGTCATCAAGTTTTTACTGCAAGAATATATTTGGTGGGAGAAAATTGCTATGTGAGCTATTTAAAGAGTAAATGAGGAAGAACCTTAATTTTCAAAAGACCTTTCCTCCTTAGCTAAAATTTTTTTGAGTTTCTTGACATCTATTTGCCACTCAACATATAGGAGATGATTGCATATTTTTCACTGAATGTTTAACAACTGTAATCTCTTACGCTCACTACACACTATGTTATTTTTTAATTATTATTATTTTCCCTTCCAACATTATTTAGCGTTTCATGGTCTGCCTTTCTCTTTTAGGGTGAACATATTAAAGATTTCCTTTAAAAGGAAAAAGTTTTTTATACAACAACGGCAAAAACATGTAAGTAGTCATTTCACTTTTTTCTTAAGCGATTGTATTCAAATTTTTGCCTTTAAAACTTAAGGTAACAGATGGCTGTACCTGTAGGTGCTCTGTTATGTTAACTTGCTTTTGAAATTGTTTTTTATCAACTTGCTTTGCTATTGTGGTTCTTTTATGCTCACTCATTTCCCATTTTTGTTTCCTTTCCAACTTGGAGCCTTTCCATCTTCAGTCTGTTGGACTACGTCTTTCTAACTCTGGTATCTTTTCCATTGTATACTTCAGGGAAACACAGCTGTTCATCCTTTTTCAGTGTTTAGTAACCTAGCGTTTTACTTTTTAGTAGCTGCTACTCTTTTTTTTTTTGTTGTTGCCCCATGGAGCAATGAATCTACTAAATCTGCTTAGTTTTATAGAATTTAGAAAAATGGAGTGTCAGTGTGTAATGGTCTTAAGACTTTACTGCTGTCAAATTGAAGTTCTCTTTCTGGAGACCAGTGTCACCTTTGGAAAGAGTAGCATTTTTGAAGTTTGATCATTTGAACTTTCATTAAATGATGACATTTCCAAGTCATTAATTTGTTTTACCAATCTCTTACATAACTGTATGAGACCTGTATGAGATAACAGTAATTTGTGCTGTGTCATGCTTAGAGCTACAGAACTGTAGAGAAAGTGAGTCTGGCTACAAGACCTTTTACTCTTTCTTAGTAGATATGAAAAAGCAGACCAGATAAACTGTTAAACCTTTAGATACAGTCATCCTTGTCCTTTATCTCCCCTTTGCTTGAAATGTAGGGCAGCAGTCTGCATACCTGCAGTACTCTAATGATGCTGCTTTGAAAAGTCTGCTGTGGGAGTGAGGAGCAGTTGGACTGATATTGCATTTCTCTTGAACTCTGGGTTGCTTGAATGGTTTGTGACTGCTGGTGGCTTATGTTGTGTTGGTCTTTTGCTTGGAAGCACAGAGGAAAGTAAGTGAATAAGGCTGTAAATAAGGAAGGTAGAAGATCGTGAAGAAAGCAGAGTGGATGCTGTGTGTTAGTAGGCAATTTTTTATTAAAGATGGTAACAGAAACACTTCAGAATTTTGCATGTTGTATGTAGATTTTCTTTAAAATCTACATAATTTCTTAAAGGCTATGAATTTGTGGTCACCTAGGATGTTACCTTGATTTATTCTCCTGCTCCTTTTTTTTCCTTATGCCACGGTTTTGTGAAGAATCAACATACTTTGTCTCACTCTTTCTGTTATTCATCTCCACTTCTATCATCCCACTGTTTCAGTCTATTGATCTGCTATTTGAAAGAACTAGGCAGTATTTCTGTTTTTACTGAAAAGCTACAGAAGTACTGGAAAGCAAGACTAATGAACCACTGGATGTCTGATGTTTTAAAAGCCCACGTTACTTAGACTTAGTGAAGGGTATAAGATTTATAATAGAAATAGAAGCTATGCTAATTTACAGGCAACTTTTTTGAAGCTTCCAAAATAGAACTTGTGTGCTTATGTAATGCTTGAAAACAACTGTTCCTGTTCTGCATTTTAGTATGTTTTTACCTCCTATGCTGTAGACATGCCCAAATTCTCTGTGATGAAATAGGCATACAGCTGATGAGAGTTCTCCCCTTATGTTAAAATAGTAAGATACTCATTTTAACTGTTGAGACTTCTTCCCATTACTTTAATGGTGGCACGCTTCTCCAATCCTCACTTTTTGAAAAATGACTAGAATGCTATTCTTTTGGAACTTACCTTGAGAACGATGGTAAGTACTAAATCTTTGGATCCTACTAGAATACTCTTCAGCTCTTGAAATGGTACGTAGATTTTCGTGCTGTGACTTTAAAAGGTGGCCTGTTAGTGAGCCAGAAGACTTAATTAACAAAAGATTTTCTTAATGTAAAAATAGAACAGATTTTTCTAAAATTTCTTCAAGGTACTTATCTTAGCACATGTCCATATTTAAATTCTCAGCTATGTAAAAGTACTTAAGAAGATTGTGTCAGCAGTTGACAGAAATTCAATTGTGACCAAATCGTGTGTTTTTCAAATTTCAATTTAAAAAATGAAATATTAGGTGTACTTAAGTCCTTACCTTTACACTTTTCAGTATATAATTGAGATGTTCAGATAAACAGATTTTTATGCCTATTAAAAGACCAGTGCTCCAGGCCAACAGAAATATCTGAAATTTCCTTTGAATTGTTCTCTGGAGTAGTATAAAACACATGAAGTGGTATTCAGCCAACAGAGAGTAGGTCAGAAGTGCTGTTATTCATTAGAAGTTTAAGTGCTGTATGCTTGTTATCTCACAAGAAATTCTGAGTTAAAATTTCACAGGGCTTCAACATATTTTATATGAGCTAATTAAAGTAACTGTGGTGAGCTGACCACCAAGATGAATTGGTTCCAGTACGTTGAGAGTGTGCTGCGATAGAAGGTGATGATAGTGCCTTCTACAAGGGTAGGAGCATGCTCATAAAGGTATTCATTAAGATTTTGTTCAGAAAGTGAAAACTAGTTTACTCTTTCCAAAAAGCTAGTGGAGTCTCAAGAAGGGCACAATCTCTGGATAGAGATCCTGCTCACTTGGGCTGTTAACCCTTAAATGAAGGTGAGGAGGGTCTACCCCTCTCAGTCATTGAGGTGCATTCCTTGCACCTGAGCTCCCTGGACTAGCCACATCTTGTCACCTCATGTTCAGCCATTAGTTCAGGCTGTGACCATACAGGGTGAACAAACTAACTCTACAAAAAACTTGGGTTTTTTTTCCACTTTTTAATAGATACAGGAAATACATAGATTACGATCATTTAAACGCCTAGCAATGCCGAAGATGGCGAAGAGGCAGGTCATTTTTAGCTTCCCCTAGAGATTCTCCTTGTCTCTTCCACTATAGAGAATCTGTAAATGAAATCACTGCACTAGTTCAAGTGCTTTGCAGAATGTGGCATTGTTTTCTGATGCCATTTTTAAAATGTTGCATAAAAAGAAAAAGAATGCAAGAAAACTAGCTTGATTATTCTGGCCAGAATGGTCTGTTACTTCTAAACTGATCTGTTGCTGTGAACAAACAAAAGAACCCTGCAGCTAGAAGTCCAGGTGTCATCCATGGGATTTATTGCTGGACAGTAGTAGGAAGTTTTGTTAGGTCTTTGAGTCATTTAATAAACAGACTTTGCTACTCAAATCCTTACTTTCTCAAAAGTATGAACTAGAAAGAAAGCCTTGTTGACTTGGCTGCTTGCCTAATTATATGCTGCAATGACAAAGTTCAGAAAAAAATAGCTGAAAAAGATGAGCGATCAAATTGTGTACTTGCTTTTTTTTCTTTTTCTGCAGAGATACTGAGTTCTGATAGCCATTAAGCTTGCTTATCACACATTCCTTGCTTTACTCTTTGTTCTGCTTTATTTGTGTTGATAACCTCAGTAACTAACCCAAGATGTATCTTGTACAAAACTTTCTTGAGGACTGGGACCTGAAATGGCTCAACAAGTGCTACAGTTCTTCAGGACACGAATTTGGGTGGTGCAGTTGTGTTAAACCTATCTTTCACTGAGCACTGAAGTTGCAAGTGAGAATCTTCACAGCCGAAGCTTCATATTCTGCTTCCTTTTGGTCTCATTATTTTGGCTTTATGTTATAATCCAGAAAGCAGGATTGGATCCAAATGGTGGCAACTCCAGTCCATCATGGTTTCTTTCATTTTCCCTAAGTGGAACGCTTAACATCTTGGCTATCTTTTAAGAGAATATCAAACAGATGATTTTTGTATGCTATAGCTCTTGAGGGAAAATACGTATGTATGTGAAGTCTTATATGAAGAGTTTGAATTTGAAGATAGATTATTCTTTTGTACATTACAACCTTAATACATTGTTAAAGAGTTTTGTTTGTCATGGGAAGATCACAATCTGACAGGAAATAAAAAAAATCTGTTTAGCTGTTTTGTATTATACTTGTATATAAAATATATTTGACACTATAGATTTTAACATTGCATTAAATTAGCACTGTAATGATTAGAAACTGCTGAACTTATTAATAATTGTTAATATTGCTTACACTTTTAAAAGGTTTGTTTCGGCATTTGAATTTCATATACTCACCGTGCCATATCATCCATCTCCAGATCAAAATCTACTATGTGATGAATTTTTATTTTCCTGAATTTGATTTGCTTATTTAGGCTAAAAGTGATGTCATTGTTACTTATATGGTAGCTTTATAATCTCGTTTGCTCTGTTTGATCAGCTTGTATATGTTGAAACATACATTTTCTTACTGTTACAGAATGAATCCAGAGAGCATATTGTTGCCTTCAACATGTTAAATTACAGAGCATGCAAAAATCTGTGGAAGTCTTGTGTAGAGCATCACACGTTTTTTCAGGCAAAGAAGTCACTACCTCATGAAAAAAAAATATTGTCACATTATTGGACCCTAGGTTCTAGAAATCCAGCAAAGTAAGTATTGTGTGAAAGCACATTTCCCATTGTAAATGCCAGAAGGAGGATTTGTCAGTGACAGCTGAATTTGAAGTTGGAGAGCTCAGTTCTGCTTGTGATTGTGTCAGTCTCTGTGAAACATTGGACAGATCATCTAACGTTGTTTTCCTTTTCTTTTGCGCAATGATGTCGTTACAATATAATGCTCATAAAAAGTTATTTGAGTCTGTTTTACTGTTATCGTCTTAACTTGCTTTTTCAACATAAAGTATAACAACAATACAAAGTTAAAATGTTATGTGGTTAATGATCCAATAAGAGAATTTGCTGAACAGATTTGTTTTGAACTGTTTATTCCTTATTGTTATATAAACACTGTTTAATATGTTAGGGCAATTTCTGAAGTGCGTAAAGATCTCAGTTAGTTACATGGGGATGAAAAAAATTCCCCATCCAATCATTCCAGATTCCACTGTCGTGACACTTCTCATCTTTTATTTGCTTTGTTGGCTTCTGCTGTCATTGAGCTGGTAGTTTCACAGTGGTATCTAAAATGTAGCAAAATAACAAGCTCTGAACTACATGAAGTTGGGATGTACCCTTTCCATACGCACCATCTGGGCTGTAAGTCTTATGTCATTATCCTCTCAAAATGTGAGATTTCAGGGAGTTCTTTAGTCCTTTGATTATCCGTAGTCTCCATAGACTTATCAGTAAACTGCTTTTTCTGATGGTTTTTGGGAGAGTATTTTCTTGTTTACTTTATCTTTTCTTTACTTTTGCGGTGTTTCCCCTTAACTGTTGAATTGTTTCTTATTTAAATTATCTTTTCGTACTTGGACCCAGATTCAACTTCTGAATGATGTCAGGAGTTGGGCTATATCCTTGTAGGTCTCTTCTTACTCACTATATTCTGTAATTCTGTGTTATCATACTTCCAATAATTTCCCAAACTTTGGCAATTGGCTGTTCATATTCTGATGTCTCTTTCAGTACTGCAGAAATTCATACCGAAATGTCTAGCATTGCCTATAAATGATGCCAGTAAAGGCACAAGGAATTGTCCAGGCACAAGAACACTGATAAAATGTTACGTTTTCCACTGAAGTGGGATCTCCATATTTTTGCGTAGTACTAGATCATAGCTGGAATGAATAAAAACAAGCAGCTGAATGAACAATAAAGAATTTTTCTAAGTGTTTAGAGACGTGTATTTTAAGGATTAGATCCTTTATGGATCAATACAATTCCTTGTACTGAGGAAGTGACTTTCTTAACACTTGTCAGAATGCTATGTCTGGAGACCTTTCTCTCTTTTAAAACTGCAAGTGGATGAAAAGATCCTATATTTATATACACAATGCATGTACAGGCATTGCATAGCCCATATAATTTTAAGGAATAAGTTTCAAAAGGTATCACTTTAATATTATTCCAATTTTGGTGCCCGTTGTGGGACTTGCCACGGGGTTTGGTAATTGCTAGTCACTGTGCTAGTTTTTTTCACTATTTATGGAGCTTTTTGAGAGTCTTTTCGTGAAACAATACTGTGTAGCATATTCCTTGCTGTTTATTTTCTCTGCTATGTTTGTCATCTTCGGGAGTTGGATTAAGGTTTTTAATTTGCTGTAATGTGTTTGCTGTAATGTGTGGCCTTGGCTTATATAATAACAAAATTAACAGTGGACAAACTGATGTGGTGTATGAATTCAGCACTGCAAAATGACTGTTGTGGTTTAATCTGACAGGTGGCTAAGCACCACGCTGTTGTTCCTTTACTCTCCTCCCAATTCCCAGTGGGATGAAAGAGAAAATAAAAACAAATTAAGAAGAAAAGTAGAATTCATGAGTTGAAATAGTTATTTAGTAAGATAGAGATAAGGAAAAGTATAATAGTTATGACTGTGTAATAGTTATATATGATAGTTATATGTGAATGCATATAACAAGTAATGCACAAGTAATTCCTTAGCACCTGCTGAGTGATTCTCAGTTATCCCCCAACAAGCAGAAGAGAGCAAGGTAAACTTCCACTCTCTTCAAAACTCCTTCTGCATGATTTCATATGGTATGAAATATCCCTATGGCCAGTTCAAGTCAGTTGTCCTAATCCTGTTCCCTCCCAGCTCCTTGGGCCCTGAGAATGACTTCGGCTCTGTACAACATGGCTCAGCACCAGCTATAAATATCGATGTGTTATTAACATCGTTTTTCTCCTAGAACCAAAGCACAGCATCATACCAGATGCTCTGAAGAAAACAATTCCATCCCAGCTGAAACTAGGACAAGTTCTTATCTGCTGAGTCATCACATAGATCAAGTGGTTGTGTGCTCAGTTAAGCCACAGTGGGTTGTTACCAATTCATAAGTTTTAGCAGAAAACGTCTAGAATCTTGTGCCTCTATTTGAATTATGTTTTGTCAGGCACTTGGCTTGGTGCCAACAGAACATGCCAAATTTCCTGTTTTGCTTTCTATCTTCTCGAACACAATGAAGTTAAAAATAACTCTCAGTAAAAAATTATTTTTACCCAGGTTTTAGATTAGTATTGAAGTAGGGATGAACTAAACAGTTTTATTGCAACAAGTGAGGGACAGCAAATGGCTCTTTTATAGTGAGGGGGTAAGCACAGGTGATTCTTTAAAATGTGAATTATATAATGTACTTTAAAAAGTATATTTTATTTAACTGAATTTTTCTATGCAATACAATTAACATAGATTTTCACTTTTAATTCTTTTCAGGTCTGTAAACAGCCAGTACTGCAGAAAAGTCATAGGTGGGATGGTTTGGAACCCATCTATGAGGAGATCTTTATCTGTTGAGCATCTAGAGACCAAAAGCCTTCCTTCTCGATCACCTCCTGTTACCCCTAATTGGTAATATAAGTTTCATCCTATCTCTACCTTCCAAACCTTCTACCTTTTCTACCTTGCATGTCCTCTAGCAGACTAGATATGTAGTGTCTACGTACATGCTGTTATTTTGAGAGTATATGTAATGACAGGGAAAGAGTGGGGGTAATTTACCTTAACTTTAACAAGGCTTTTTAAACTATCTGTATTAACATTATATCCAAAGTATGATATCATGTTCTGGATAGGTGGATAGCAAGATGGGATGGATAACTGCTGGTCTTTGAGGGGTAGATGCTAATAAATTTTACTTGGAGAGCAGTAAAATGTGGTGAGTACTGCAAGGGTCTGTCATGGAATGTGTCTTGCTGTGAGGAGAGTCTGAAACAACTGCAATTCTTTAGCCTGGAGAAGAGATTTTCCAGTTGCCTATTAACAGCCTGACAATACTTAAGAGGAGGTTAGCTGGACATTGAGGTGAGGTTCTTCATATTGCTGCAGGGTGGGAGTACAAAGCAACAGAAACAGGAGAGGCTCAAATTGTAATTAAGGAAAAATCTGCTTTACCACCAACACGGTTGAGCAGTAGTTTGCTTAGAGGATTTATACAGTCTATGTCTTTCACATTTTTTGAGATCTGACTGGATAAAGCCGTAAACAGCCTCATGTGACCTGAGTTGATGCTGCTTTGAGTAGGACATTGCACTAGATGACTTCCATAGGTGGCTGAATTATCCTGTGACCTCCCAGTATCTAAAGGGGCCCATAAGAAAGCTAAAGAGAGATGCCTTCCTAAAGAGTGTAGTGACAGGACAAGGGATAATGACTTTAAGCTAACGGAAGGTTGATTTAAATTAGATATTAGAGGAAAATTCTTTACTCAGTTCTGGTGAGGTTCTGGAACGGGTTGCCCAGAGACAACATGTTGTGGATGCCCCCTCTGTGGAGTCATTCAGGGCCAGTTTAGAGGGGGCTTTGGGCAACCTGATCTAATGGGAAGTGTCTCTGCCTATGGCAGTGTGCTGGAAATAAATAGTCTTTAAGGTCTTCTTCAGTCCAAGTCATTTTGTAAGTCTATTAATATAACTTTAACAAGTACAGGTAGCACTGGGGAATGGTATGGACAGTCAGTTCAGTGCTATATACCTGGAAGTATATGATCACCTCGTGCCATACCAAATTTTATATAACTCATTATTTAAATTGTTTTATCTGTTGTTTAAAGTGAGACCTGTAAAACTGACAAGAAGACTTCAGGGCATAGATTGCAGTAGAATAAAAATCATCCTCAGAATGTTCTACATAGGATTACAACCTACTAACTTGTCTTCATGTTCCCTTTTTTAAGGCGGAGTCCTAGACTACGTCATGAAATTCGTAAAGCACGACATTCATCTGTAGATAACCTTACAAACGAGATTTCTTATATTACTGAGACAGAAGATGTTTTTTATACATATAAGGGCTCTCCAACATCCAAAGACAGCGATTCAGAGTTCTCTCAGAACCACAGTCCACAGAGGAGGTAAGGGCTTCTGCAAACAATGCATTGCTCATTTTTCTTGAAAAACAAAACAGCTTTCGTATAGAACAGTGATCATAAGTTATAATATTGAGTTCAAACGGCGTTTTGTTTGCGTAAGATTTATTTTGACAAATTGTTAGAAGTGCAGATGTGATACAAAAAGTGCTGTGTTACAAAATGACAAGTTTTAAAAACCAACCCTTCATCCCTGAACAAAAATTCTCAGTAAAGTCAGAGATGGCAAGCCTTTTTGTATCTGTAATATCCCGTCACTCAGTAGGTTTTGCAGCCCTTTCCTTTTCTCTTGGGGAATCCTCAATGGGCTCTTGAGTTTGTTTGTTTTCTACGTTATTGGCTCCAGCTGAAAGAATTACTGCCTTAGATTTAACATGGAAACAATGATTCTAGTGGTCATCTATCTTTTTCTTACTCTGAGGAACTGTAGATTGCCACTCTGACGGCAGTCTCTGCTTTTTGCCTTCAGGTGCTTTGTTCTATTCCTTAAGAACCAACTGTCTAGCCACTGCTATATTTGCTTCCACAACCTGAAGCTCTTGTGTTTCTGCACTGATTATTTCTTTGTTTGTATATTTATGTGGCTTTCCTCTTACTGAAGTATTTCTCAATGAGTAACTTCATATTAGCATAATGCTAGCTTCAGAAATAACAAAGGTACCAGGTCATTGATCAGTCAAATTTTAAACAGAAAACACAGCTATTTTGAAACTTTCATCTGGTGAGAATACTGTGTATTAAAATGCAAGTTCCTTTATATTATTATAAAAGAAAAATAGCTTCTGGTGATCCCTTCCTTGTAACCTATATACGTGATGTATTTTGAGAAGAAGATTGATAAGAATTCCTTATCTCTTTCATAGCATTCAGCTACACAGCTGTAGCTTTAAACCCTGGACATAAAATTGTCTTCAGACATGAAGAAAACAGTTTTTGTTACTACATTATAGCATTGAGGTTTCTATGGAGGAGGGTGAGGGGAATGAAAATTTAACATGCTGTATGCATATTTGGAGCTTGTCACTGGGTCATCAAAAGCATTTTTCTATTTTTCTTCCTGCAAATCAGATAAAACATTGTGCTAGTAGTGTCTGTAACAGCTGAAACAATTTGTTGCATCAAGATGTTGAGTAGCCACAGATATGGAGTTGTCTTTCCTGTGGTTTAACATTTACAGACAAGGTATGCCCTTGTAGAAGTAGTTAACCAAATAAAATTAATATGAAGTAGACCATATGAGGAGATGGTGAACGTAGAAACTGTTGGCAGAAAAACAAGTTGCTACCCTGTCTACTGTGACTAGTAGGTTATGTCCAGACTTCATCATTCTTGTTTTTATCGTCTCCTGCACTTTTTCTCTTTTCTGTTTTACCTTTTCAATGCCTACTGAGGGTAGAGTGGGAAGACCTGATTTTTTATGGTGTTTCAGACAGAAGAAATAAGGTGTTCTAAGTGTGAAAATAGCTTATTTATTTTCTGAGCAGTGATTTATTCTGCTGTATCTGAGTTACATCACTCACTGTGGAGATTATGGTTATACCTCAGTTAAGCCTAATTTTCTGTGAGTTATTCCCAAAGTATTCCTTATTTCTTTAGTATGTTTATAGTATTGGATTTTGTGCATGTAATTGAAAAATACTTACATAAATGTGGTTAATTTAAATTCAAAGTATGTTTAGGATGGTGAATATCGCGTATAGAATGAATGGTCCTTTATTACATTAACTGTTAGATGTTTGTGTAGTAAAATGGTTGTTAGTACAGCTGAGGTAAAACATTACAGTACCACATGAATAAAAGAATGTTTGAACTCTACACTTAGGTTTTCAACAGTTTGTATTAGTCCACATTCCACTTCTTATTCTTTATATTCTTACATTTGTCATTATTTGCCTTGCTTCTTCTGTTGAAAGATGTAAGGTAAAATTAATTTTATATGTAGACAAATATTTTTCTCTGAATGCTTCGGTGAAATAGGATCTGGTCTACTAGCTATATCTGCTTTGTAAGAAAAGCATTTAACTTGCTTATCTTTGGTATTATGTATGGACAAACATTTGTCCTGCACTTCTGCCATACTTCAGGATAATTTAGTTATTAACTTGCAAACAGCTTGCAGTGTACTGATAAAACTTTTCAAGCTAACTTGCCTATTTTTGTCAGACTGGTCTTTAGTAGACTTTTCAAAGCATGTCTTGATTATGTCAGTTCAAAATATTGAAGTTGCAAATCTGTTCTTGTAGAAGAGGGCCAAAAGTAGATTCTTGTAGCCCTGCTTTTGTACTGACTTCAGAGTACTCTTTTTTTTTTTTTTTTTTTTGCTACCTTGTCTGCAGTCTCAAGCAAAAGTGGTGGTAGTTAATACTGAGTATAAATGATGAATGTCTTTGGTGGAAGGAAAAATCTGAAAGAACTGTAGGAAGTTACTAGCAAACAAGTGTGCAAGATGCTGATATTAAATCCCTTTATTGTTACCTGAGCTGGACCTTGAATCTTTGTTATAATCATATGGCTCCTTAATCTTAATCTGTGGCTACTGTGAGCATTTTGGTGACTTGGGGAATGGGAGATAGTTTCTGTTTGTTTCAGTTCAGGCTCTGGATAATATCTTAGGATTTTTTCATCAAAACAACATCTACCCCAAGACAGAGTTGCCTTCAAACTCATCTATTTGCTTACTGGTGCAAATGTATAGATAGAACTTGTCTGATGAGATTTGTTGTGTACTTAATCTATTAAGTCATATTTGGAATCTTGGGGGATATTGGATTTATAGAAGATAAGTTTCCCAGTAAATCTTTTCTCCTCCTGATAGTACCAAGCAAAAGTATTTTCCTGATCAATTTTCTTCTTGAATGTGTTTAATAATTTAAGGGAATCAGTCACATTCTGTATTGTTTCTAGAAACAAGTACATAATTTAGAAAAAGTATGGAGAACAGTTCTTGGTTCAGAGACCTAAAACGTATCAATTATTAATGTTATCTTCAGTTATTTCTTTCACATTTCTCAATACATTGTGCTGTATCAACATGTTGACACCTATAACTGTAACCATGCTAGAGATGAGGGCCAAGAATATCCTGTTATTTATCATATTCTTTCTCTGAAGAATATAGTGATTGTTTTTAAAATGTACTTTGAGTGAGTATTCTACCTTCTAAGTAAAATTTGAGCTATAACCTACAGGCTGTGACTGAAAAAGTAAATAAAACTAAAAATTAGAACAAACAATGCTCATAAGTAAACTGCTGAAAACCAGGGCAGACTCCTATTTTGTTTCATATTGGTGTAACTAGACTGCTGTTATGTATGCTGTTATATGCTGTTACCAATATGATTTAAGGTTCTATTGCATTCAAGTAAATTTGAGGTTCAGATATTGTCAAAAGAAGCAGTTTTTCTCTCTCAGATTAGAATCTGCAGAGAAGATTAGCGCTATTGCATATGTATAATGGACAAAAAGGAAATGCTATAAGCTCAAATTAATGTATATTAAATAGAGCTTTATTCACACTTTGTGTGAATAAAGCCAAGCCATCTCAAATCACAGCTGCATGCAAAGCCTGTCATTGAAGACAGTGCTGAAGAGGACTTCAAGACTTCTGTTTAGTCCAGGATAATTCAACCTTTGTGAAGAAACCTTTCCTGTTCTTTCTCCTCTTGCTTGTTGTGCTGCTGTTTGTCTTATCTGACTAATACTACCTCTGAAAAATTAATCCTAAGACACAGCTGGAGTCTGCACTGAAGTCTTGCCTCTAATAGATTGCTTTGAGTATTAAACCACTTTTATTATTTCTGTGCCTCAGCAGCACCAGAGCTGCTGAATCTATCTTCCAACTCCATGTTGCACTATTTCACAATATATTTAACCCATCCCTCCATATATACACACATAGCTACTACTGTTTTGTTTCAAGAATAGTGGTAAGATAAAACACTGTATTTATTAGGGACTCTTGTTTGGTAGCTGTTTTTCACTTACAGTTGGCTTTCCCATCTTGCCCTGAAGGTATTTTGCTTTTGTTGAGAGATCTTAATTTTCTTCATTGAAGCACTGCTGAAATTGACTTACTGAACGTCTCATTTTAAGCAGCATGTAAAATTTATTTTTGCTTTTCTAGATTACATTTCCTATCTTCAGAATTCCTTACATGTGAATATGAAGGGTTATGACTTGCCTTTAATATAGAAAATATGTTTTTGTATGGAATTAGTATTTCTAAAGTCATGTCTGCTAAAAAGCTGCTTTATTGTGTAGCTTTTTCAAAGCTGTTTGTTATACCAACAGGCTGCCTGGCATCAGATCATCCTGACCATCTGCTACCCTGATAGGCAGAGTTGTGAATTGGAGAAGCTTACCTTTGAGAAAAATGTTTCAATGTAATATATTTAAATCATGGCTTGTTCTAAAGAAAGGCTGATGGAGTTGTGCAGAGAATTATTTTCAGTTAAGATTTTTCCTTTTAACCTACTGTGATACCTGAAGGTGATCATTGTTGAAGTCTTTCTTTATAACTGCAGATGTACTCTTTCCAAATTTTGAAATATATACACACACATGCACCGAATTTGGTACAGAAGAACAAATTGTTACTGATATTTCCACGACATTAACTCAGTAGGTACACTGCAGTGCCTCTTCAATCAGGTAGCAGTGATCGGATGAGAGGTTATGGCCTCAAGTTGCACCAGGAGAAGTTCAGTTTGGATATTACAGAATCACAGAATGGCCAGGGTTGGAAGGGACCTCAAGGATCATGAATCTCCAACCCCCCTGCCACATGCAGGGCCACCAACCTTCCCACCTAATGCTAGACCAGGCTGCCTAGGGCCCCATCCAGTCTGGCCTTGAACACCTCCATGGACAGGGCATTCACAACCTCTCTGGGCAGCCTGTTCCAGTACCTCACCGCTCTCTCTAAAGAATTTCTCCCTGATGTCCAACCTAAACCTCCCCTCCATCACTTAAAACCATTTCCCCTCATCCTGCAGTTATCTGCCTCTTTCAAAGAGTTGATTCCCCTCCTGTTTGTAGGCTCCCTTTAGGTACTGAAATGCTGCAATGAGGTCACCCTGCAGCCTTCTTTTCTCCAGGCTGAACAAGCCCAGCTCCCTCAGCCTGTCTTCGTAGGGGAGGTGCTTCAGTCCCTGATCATCTTCGTGGCCCTCCTCTGGACCCTCTCCAACAGCTCCCTGTCTTTCTTGTACTGGGGACTCCACACTTGGACGCAGTATTCCAGATGTGGCCTCACAAGAGCAGAGTAGAGGGGAACAATCACCTCCCTGTCCCTGCAATATTAGGAACAATTTTTTCTCAGAGGGAGTGGTGAGGCAGTGGCACAGGCTGCCCAGGGAGGTGGTGGAGTCACTGCCCCTGAAGATGTTCAAGAAATGTGTGGATGTAACACTGAGGGGCATGGTTAGTGGGCATGGTGGGGGTTGGGTTGGCAGTTGGACTAGATGGATCATAGTGTTCTTATCCAAACAAAATGATTCTATGATTGAGGGCAAAAGGCTACAGTAAAAGTTAAGTAGCCCTATTGAAGTATGTGACCCTGTTTAAGACCAAATTAGGAAATTTGTAACTTTCAAATGTAAGTTGTATTTAACCAGAGTGATAAGCTGATCACATTTTAGAATCATATCATCTAACATGCCTGAAGTTGTAGCAGATACTAGTATTTGTCTTGATATAGCGTTGTCCATCCCCAGTGCAAGATTTGTTTCTCAGAATTGACATCTATTAAAAAAGTAGCTGATGTAAGGAATATCAGCTGAGTGCATAGCACTCCCAGTAGTTCATATGTAAGATCCTTCACAGTTGAAAATCCTTTACCATCTATTAAGAAAATAAAAATGACTAAAATGAGTTTGCTCCTGTTGTGTAGATCTAAATGTTTCAATAATTCACATTTTTAACACTTGGTTAACTTTTAAAATCCCAGTATTCGAGAGTTCCAATAAAAACCATAAAGAAATGTAACTGAGTAGTAGTATTTTAAGGAGCTTAAGTTTCGTTTTTTCACATATGACTTTTCTTTCTCTCTCTTCTCTCCCCCCTGCCTGTAACAGCATTTTATTGAAAATTTTGGTGCCTTGGTTGTGACAGCAGTGTTCACACTTCACTGTGAAATGAAAAATGAAAGTAAATGGATGAATGAAAAGGGGGAGGGAGAATACAACTGTGAAAGGCACTTGTTTTATTTAATGTTCTTAACCTCAGAGGATCCAGCTGTGGAAAAATGCATGTTTTTCAGGCAGTGGCTATGAAATAAGAAGAGTATCTTCTAATTCCCTCATCGGATATTTAAGTTTTTAATCCAGTTTTGTGGGCAGTCCACGTTGTTGCTGCAAACAACCACACTTCCCCTTTACTTGAATGTTGCAGTATTAAAGCTAAAGCAAGCTAGAGTTTATTTCAGAGATAGCAAGGCTCTGGAAGTAAAAGGTTACTGAAACAAATGAGTTTTCTTATAGCTGAAGATGATGTTACCTGCTTATTCGTATTACTTGTGTGAGTCCAATATCTCCTGTTGGTGAGGAACAGAGTATCTTTGACATTGTAAATTCAGGTTGAATAGTTTAGGCTTTTTTTTTTTAATGCACCTGTACCCTTACTGTAGGTGAAATTGTTTGGACTGTAAATGTAGTGGCATGCTCTTCTAAAAGATTTTTTCATGTTTTTGGAGTGCTTGTTAATAAGAATATATAAATTCAGCCACATATATGAAGTGCTAGCTTAAGGGAAAAGAACACTGGATTATTGACTTGGAAAAGTATTCCTGTAACGCGTTGTAGAGATTCTTGTGAGTTAAACTGTTCAGTTTATCTTGTTTACTGTATAATGAATTAAACCAGGATTTTGGCCTGTTTGGTTTGGAACAGCAGACTGCATAGGAGCAAGTGTTTGAGTTCTTTAGAGTAGACTGCGTCCTAAAAGAAAAGATTAGCTGCAAGATTCTATTTAATCTGTGTTTCAGAAAGATTGTTGTAAAATATGTCTCTAAGAGATGAGTTATGGTATCAGTGAGTAAGAAAAATTGACAGATGAGTCTGTCTAAATCTTGTACTTATATTTAAAGACTTAGTGTTGATTAATCAGCAAGATAAATCTGGCTAATTATTCACAGATGATAGCATGTGATGTATGAGAGGAGTCAGAAGGCTGGAGCAGGGGGAGTCAGTCATGTTTTTGCCTTAGGCTGCCAAAAGAAGGTTATCAAGTATATGGAATTAAACTCTTCTTGGAGGTGTGCAACAAAAACATGTGAAGTGATGAACCCAAGTTACAGTAAAGGAAATGCTGAGAAGTAGCAAGGAAGATGAAATTCATGTTGAGCTTGATTAAGCCCTCAAAGAGGTTGACAGAAAAGTTGAGATTTTTCCTATCCCTGGAGAAATTAAAAACTCATCTGTAAAAAGGACCTGATTGTCCTTATCTAACTTTAAAGTTGGCCCGTCTTTGAACATCCTCCCATGCTCCTTTCCAACTTAAATTACTTCAATTCTATAATTTTGTTATAAATGCAACGCATTCCTGCATAAACTTTTTCCTTTGTTAAACATGTTTGCCAAAGCTATAAACATCTTTAATTTAGATTCTATAACTATCAATTGCTGGTGATATAGATGGCATAATGTGTGCAGTCCCAGAGTTAGAGGGGAAGGAAATAAATGAGTGAACTAGTATACAAAAGGAAATTCACTGTCATTATGCTATGAATTTCTGGAAGTGCATATACGTTCCTAAAGTAAGTGTGATGTATCATCTGACGAAGGCATTGTATTGAAAATAGATTTCCTGAGCTTAGGCTGCGTTTGTTCAATTCTTTCAGCTTACTGTGTTGATAGACAATAACTGTAGCTCCATGGTGAGAGTTGATAAACTTACTATACAAATACATTTTTTTATTCTAACAAAGATATTTTGGTATACAACATTTGGAAAGCATTTCTCTTGATGGAAGTACTCTTTAGATATATCAGATAAATTCCATTAACTGCTATCTTGACATGAAATTGAAAATACTTTTAAAGGACTCAATTTATAATGCTTTTTACTTCAGTCCTTAACATGCTTAATTTCTTGTTCTTACAAAATCTCCTGCATTTCTCAAGTCTGTTGTCTTTGTACTTCAGTCTTTCTGAAGGAAGATACTTTTCCAATATTAGGTAGATTAGGCAGTAGATCTCAGGACATTTCAATTTCACTTTAGTTAATCTTGTCATTCCATTGCTTACCATTTGCATCCTCCTCATCAGCTGTGTTGGACTTAAGTGTTGTTGGTTTATTGTTTTTTTGGTTTTGGTTTTTGTTTTTTTGGAGACTTTTCTATACTTTTTCTCTGTGGTTTATTTCTATTTTTTATTTAGTTCATATTCAGACAAACCTAGAATTAAAATATTATTCCTGGACCTTCACTTGGGATTATACCGTATGTTGTGTTCTATCATATGTTTCCTAGTTTGCTTGTTAATATAAATATCACTTCTCTATCCTCCCTCTGTTCCATTTCTGCACCTTTGCTGATGGAAGCTTGCAAAAACCACTTGTTAATCAACAAGATGAGGTAAAACGCATGTGAACCTAAGCGACTGTGAAATAAAGACTAAACATATTGTAAAGAAACGTAGGAATGCTGCAGCTTTACAAATTGTGACCTCAAGTTGTTATACATACCTTTCAGAACCCCCAGTAAGTGACTTTGGGTTGAACACCCCATGAGTTTCAAATTAGGCTTTTAAGACTGTTACTAATGGACTACTATGGATTTTACAGTGCTCTTCCACTCAAATATGTGAAGAAAGAGAATGTGTTTATCTTATGTACAAATCTTTTTAAAATATGTATCTTTATTGAAATGTACTACACTTTTTGTTTGTCAGTCAAAAAAAAAAAGTCATCTCTAAAGCCAAAATGCAAATCTGTGATGAGGCAAATTTTGCAGCAAATTGAGCTTTTGAAAATTACCAGAATACATGAAGCTATATGAAGTATGGTCAGTAAAGGAACTGTAGAGGAACTGAAGGAATCCTTTCATGGTTAATGGCAGCAACTTAACAATATGGATGTTTGGAACTTACAGAAAATCACTGCAAAACTTGAGCATACTGTGAAAGCCACAAGTTTTTCTGTAATAGCACTCAAGTATAAAGCAGAAAGAATCTATTTCTTCCTATAAGAAATTCTATAAGCTGTCTTAAACTGTTTTTCTGCTCACTTGTTCACAGAATTTCTGAATCTTAACTGTGCAACTCATGCTATACGTAAGTTTGCCTAAAAGGCAGCAAAAAGATGATGCTTTAAATATCTTCCATTTAATATTCCAATTAATATTGTTTATGAATAATAATCCCAGTTTAAATGGGTAGTTCTCAGAAAAGATCTAGTAATGGAAATACTGCCACATTCAGTCTCCCCACCCCTGCAGGTGTTAGAGAAAAGAAGCTTCAATAACTTGAAGAACACTACAAGGGCAAAACCTACAGATGTTTCCTTCTGTTGTTTGTAGAGAGGGAGTTTTGCTACAGTTCTATTGTTTCAGTTGTTCCTTTTCTCTTGGGATTTTACTTTACCTTATCATCGTCAGTTCTCAGAATAGCAAATTCTCTGGTAAGGCACACGTCTGAGGAGGAGGGGTCTTTCCTTGAAACTTGACAGAAGAGAGGTAGATTTTCACAGTAGAGAGTTTAATTGTAAAGATTATCACTGACAGAGCAATCTGTAGTGAGTGGAAGATTGAAATGGCATTTTTTTAGATACACAGTGGAGTAAGAAAGGGAAATTACTTGCTGTTTTGAAGTGTTTGCACACTGAGCCAATGGAAAGTTTATTCTCCTTGCAAGGAATGTCTCTTTTTCTTGATGAAAAAGTCGATTGGTTGGTCTGGTGAGTGTTCTCGTTTATTGACTTAAAATATGGTGCTTGTTGTTTGTTGTGAAACGAGGAAGATATCTTAGTAAAATGTGGAATACAGTTTGACCAGAAAATATGATCCTATTGTTCCTGTTCAAAGTACTTCATCACATTGGTGAATAATTATGTGTCGGAAGTAATATTTCATTGAGTTGTGAAGATTAAAATTCTTCAGCTATAGCATGCTGTGCTGCTGAGGACTTTATGAAGACACAGCTCCCTTGTCACTGATGAATTCTGTAGGGGTTGAATTTGGTCATTTTCTAGGTAACCTTTTTATACTCAAAAAGGTTACAGAATGATTCAGTAACTCCTTCAGACTGATACATACGAATTAAAGTGCAGTAATTCAACAGATGAACCTTCAGCAAACATTACTAAGAATTTATATCCCACATTTAAGTCTCTGGATATATTATTGAGGTGATTGAGAATTTGCTATTTATATACAGTATATGAATGAAAGTGGAAATATTCTTTTCTGTCTCAAATGGCCTCACTCTCTTGATGTGGGGTGAAAGGAGATTATATTAAAATAGAGAATCATGTCTAATTGCATCAGAATTTTATGGTGTGTAGTTCTTAGTGCAAGCTTTCAAGAGGGTTAACGTATGACAACTTGAATTCTGCACAGATGTTAGTAATAGAGCTGTATCCCTTCTCTTGTGGCAGAATACACAAAAATGTATGGCTTCACTGTTGTTTCCATCAGATGGAAATCAATTAGCTTAAACTAAAATAAATAAAAGCTTGTGTCATTGCACTGCCTGTCTTTCCACTTCACAAAGTCTGGACGACTGCAGTCAAATCCTATGTAGGTGTGGAGCTTTCAAATGTGGAAATTGTTTTTAACAAGCTCAGTGAAATCATTGACTAGACAAAAAAATGTTTAACCTTCTCTCTCTGAGTAACTCCAGTATGAGTTCAGCAGTTGTCTGCACTGCTTAGATTGGCTGCTCAGGCAGCATGTGTATGTGTGCATGGTGCCAAAGGATCTTTTCCAATGCTGTCAATTAAGGAGTGGAAGAACTATGAGGATTACTAAAAAGGAGAGCTGGAGGTACTTCTGGGAGAATGGGAGTGAATGTCACTGTGATCATGTGTTGCGGCATGGCTGTAATAAAGATGAACTGTAGCATTCAGGAAAAAAAGTATGTACAACCAAACCTTCACAAATTCTTACGGAATTTGCCATCTCTCTCTATCAAGGAGGCATTTGTTCATTTTATAGAATCTTTATGAGGAAACTAAACTAGAATGATATTTACCTTTTTACTGTAGTTTTAATGGAACACAGTACACAATTTACAGTCAAACAGTAAGAACAGCAGTGTGAACTCATTTTATATTCTTACATTTAATTAATGTCTTCATTGCTGGGTAATTATTGTGATGAAATCTTTAAAGGGAAAACAGTAATGGACATTAAGTCCTGTCCTTTAAGTTTAAAAAAAAAAAAAAGCTTTTAAGTTTGTTGGCTAACTGAATAGAGTAAGGAAAGGAGCACAATGGTTTTGACAGACAAAAAAAACATGCCATAATGGATGTAGCTAGGTTACTAAACTCAGGATAAATAATTGGAAAAGAAATACAAACTTGAGGCACGTCATTGCTTTCCTTTGCATGAAAAGTATGAGTATATTCATGTACAGCTTTCATCAAGTAAGTAAACTGTATCATGATACAGCTTACTGTGAAGTGAATACTGTGCCACCTGGACAGTTCTGACCTCCAGCTGTGGCCTCTTTCTGGAAAGGAGGCATCTGACAGGGTAGTTTTCGTGAAGGGCAGTTGTATTGGGAGTGTATCTGCTGCTCAAAACAAGCCACAAAGTGCTCTCATTTGCTGAGGTGTTCACAATAATTGGGTGGGGACAGACATGGGAACAGAGTAATTGGGTTCTAGGGGGACTAGACAGTCGTCTTAAGCAAGTAGAGAAGCCTCTGACCTGTGTTGATTTCTCTCTTCTACCTGTACAACCTTGAAGAAAATTCTGTGCATATTCTAGAAGAATTCCTTCATGAGAGGAATATCAGTTGTTTCTGTTTCCAACTGCTTTACTGTTCATCAGTTTTTCATTTAAGTATGGTTGAAGAAACCGCAACAGAAATCCCAAAACTGCCAGCTGCTGGTGACCGTGTCTTCTCACAAAGCATCATTAATGTCTGATTTCATAGAATCATAGAATGGCCTGGGTTGAAGAGGACCACAGTGATCATCCAGTTTCAATTCCCCTGCTATGTGCAGGATTGCCAGCCATCAGACCAGGCTGCCCAGAGCCACATCCAGCCTGGCCTTAAATGTTAGTTTGCCACTTCTGAGAACAGAGTACTGGGCTAGGTAACAAGTCTAACACTTTTTCATTCTTTTCCCTCCCAATTTAAGCTATCGTTTATTCTAGGACAGTAAGTTTTACAATTACACAGATTCCTTCATTCCTAGATGATAATGAGCAGAACGGAGAGTTTATTCGCTTAGATGCCACGTGTGTGGATATTCTTTTGATTATGCTGTTACAATCAGCCAAGCTGCTTTGTGGAAAAACCCTGATTAACTACCCTTCTTTTCTGTGTTAGATTGTCCTGGTCTGTGTAGTCACTGTTTTAGTTACATTTTCTGTTAAAATTCTGTCAGCACCTGTTCTACTCTTGCATTGTAACTAACATTTCTAAAGCAGCCTATGCTAATTTCTCATTACCTACATGTAAAGAAATACAATCAGTGACATCTTTAGTCATCGTGATCCACATCTAAAGCTTTTTCAAACGCAAACGATGTAGTGTATCCTGTTAAATAATTGCCACTGCAAACTCCAGCACAGTTTAGGCTAAAGTAGCAGATGTGTAGTATTGGTAGTTGGGTGTGTGCCAGAAGTGGAAGTGAATAATTAGAGCTGCCCAGTGATTTTTTTGTTGTTTCACAAATTCCCTAATTGCCTGATTTAGACTCTCTGCACAGGAATACATATTTTTTAATTTACTGTCAGCACATCTTTTACACAGACTTTTTTTTTCCTAATTAGAGTTCCTGTTTTCTTTAAGATTTAATCTCTGTTCACTTACTGAATTTTATTTATTTATTTTTAACAGGTCGTCTGAACAAGAATCACCAAAGTGAGTTGTCTTTAAAATTTCTACTACGGAAAAGAAATATCTTTAAGATATCTTTAAGATATCAATAAAATATATAACTTGAATTGATTTTTCTAAGTACTGGTCTTGTATGATTGAAGGCAGAAATAACTGTTGAAATCAATGAAGATGGTAAATCTTTTCTTAAAAATTACATTTTTGCATCAGGATGTGAGAAGACTTAAATCCTAATAAGTGTCTAAGCATTATTAACAAAGCAAAACAATGATTTTCTTCAACTGTTCCATTTCTTTTGTAAAAATTTAATGATGCCAGAATCTACTGGTGATTTTTCTGCCAAAAGGCAATAACTGAAGCAATTTGTCACATTATTCCAGCATTAATTTTTCTCTGGTGAAAACTCATTAAGAACTAAACTCCTAAGTTGCAAGTGAAATTTTGTTTTTAACTATATTCTGAAAAATATGTTATGATGTGTTTACATATAAGTGGTTCCTGCTTGCTTAACCGGAATCATGCTTGCTCACAGGAATCATGAAAACCTCTTTGAAGCTACCAAATAAAACCAATAATTCTTTTTTTTTAAGCGTCATTACAGTTCGCTAAAATTTTCTAAAATTATTGAAAGAGCCAAATGAATAATATCTTTGAAGAATATTTTCCATGGTAATTGAAAATGTTGTAAATATTGCCAAAAATATTTCATTCACACTGCCAAGTACATGTAATAAAACTGAACATCAGTAATGTTAAGGCAAAAATAAGTTAGCCTGCTGACCTATGGCATCATGTTTGTTACTTGCAGTCAGATTTCTGCAAACCAAGAAATAAATGTCTATGTTTATTAATAGTTGTTGCATTGCAAATCCTGCATGTAAAAAGCCTACTTTACATTCCCATATAATATAGTTTTATTTCTTCATGCTGGGATTTACTTCTACTACTACCATCCTGTGAGAGTTTGATATTGCTTTTAGGAATGGTGAACTAGATAATGAATTGAATATGCTCTGTTAAAAACAAACAAACAAAAAAACAAACAAACAAAAAAAAAAACATGCATACATGCAAGGGTTAAATACAATTCATTGTAATGCTGGTTGTCTGTAGCACTACAGAGCATGCTTGCAAAGAGTACTGGCCCTGGTCATGATCTATGATGCAAGTGAAAGATTTCTCTACAGTGGGGTAATACAGGTGAATAGAATTGGCAGCTGAAGTATTTTCCCCTGGGGTTTGTTCTCGTTTCCTTCTTTGTTGCAGTGATTTCATGTACCACTTCAGCAGTGCCTTTCACTGTTGACCTTCAACAGTGCTAAAAATGTCTCTCTTGCTCTAGTTTTATTCTGCCCAATCTTCTAGATCTCCACTGAACAAATAATATGCATAGATCATTCTCCAGTCCCATTACTTTGCATGTCAAGAAGTGCTGTTTAACCTCGAGTATAGAAAGACTTGTTCTTTTATCTGAGTGATACATTTGCACATTTTACTCAGTTTAATGTAAAAATCTGGATAACAATACTTTATATATATATGTATATATATATATATATATTTTTTTTTTTTTTTAATGAAGGAATGTATTGGGAAATAGTCCAACTCGGAATTCTCTGACCCATACCTCACCTAAAGCATTGACTCAGTCTCCCAACGGAGTTGGTAACATTTCTGACTCTTACCCACTGGAAGGGGTGGATAAACACTTCCTAGAAACATATGACAATGTTACAAAAAGTAGCTCAGCAGATGACTCCAGTCAGTACTACTGTGATAAGGTATGTTCAGTTGCATTCTTTTCAAGTCAAAACTGATAACATATGTAGCTTTGAACTGTAGATTAAGAACTCCAAAAAACTGTGATTTTATTCTGGGGTGAGCATGTTCTATGCAGTAACAAGAATAAAGCTTCTTGTCTTACTCAGATTTCTCCAAGGCTGTGTATACAATATGATAGGTAAACCTCCTATGTACATACATTTCTCATAGCAACCAGATTTCCAGCAGCATCTGCAGGAAGTTCTTAATGGAATGGGAATCCTTGCATGACTGTATCTCATTTGTTCTAGGATAAAGTCGCTCAAGCTCCTGTATGTCTTGATAGTGGCACAAATGCCATCTGGAATGGCTAAAAATTGTGTTTTGAATTCTGAGTTGACTAGAGAGCAGCTGCTCCTTGCTAGCTTTATGACAGCAGATCGTCCCTCACCTTTCCTCTAGCCTCTTCCAGAGCTGTGCTAAACAGCTTCCTAACTTGGCTTCCCACTAGCCATAGCCAAGTTTTAATCATCCTTGCTTGGAGATTTCATGGAGAAGATACCAGTTCACCCTTTTAGAGGAGAAATGTTAAAGAAATTGTAGTTCCTCCATAATCTTTAGAACAAAAATGTTTGAAGTGTGTTGTACCTTTTTTTCCTTTAGCTATGGCAATACATTGAAAGTTCTAATAAGTATCAGTCGAAAAAGCTGTGATGAGAGTAAGAGTGTAAGGACAGAAAAACCATAGAACGCATTTGCCGTTATGCGTAGGTTGCGTCAAAAGTAATGCCTCCTATTTATTTCTGTGAAAACTACAGTCATTACCAAGAGCACAGTAACACTATTTGGTAGAGAAAACTCTCAGCTACAATAAACTATTTTTCAACATGGCCACCACCATTAGCTCTGCATTTTTGCCAGTGATGGACAAGAACCTGCATCTCACGGTTATAAGTCTGCGTTAGCAGAGGTGACCTGCTGTTGCCACTGCACCACACACTGCCTTACTGTGCTCACATCAACTGTTTGCTTGCTTAGCAGTTTTAGAGACCATCGATGAATGTCAATTCATTCTATTTTTTCCACATAGGGGAATTTAGTGACACTCCTTTGCTTCAACTGCAATTCCGTGTCAGCTGTCATTGTGTCAGACTGCCTCTCTGCTGCCATCTGTCACATGGCAACAACGTGTAATGAAATACTGGTGGGAAGGTTCAACCCCTACTGCCATACCACAACATCCTCCTCTGAAATTGTGGGCCATCATCATAAAGTAGGAGGCATTACCTTCAGAGCAGCCCTTGTTGCAATTTTTACAATTTTTAAAGGTTGCGATTGAGGTATTCTTTAACCTTAGCTTCTTCCTTTTTTGAACATGTATTTACATGGAGAATTATTGTTCAGCGTGTCTAAATGTGGGTACGTTATGCTCTAATTTTCTGCTGCTTGATTTTAAAACTTAAAAAAAAAAAAAAAAAAACTTGGTTTGAGCTTTTTCCTGTATATTGCAGAATGAAGTAATTGAGGGAGATTTACTTTTGGTGCGTATCACACCAGATGAAGATGGGAAGTTTGGATTTAATCTAAAGGTAAATCAGCAATCTTTTTGTTATTTTTAAATGATTTATATAGATACTGTGATTTGATATTATGATTATTTTTTTGTTTTTAATGTAATACTTCAGAGAAATCAGTATATCCCACAGGAATTTCTTAAGGACTCAAAAATTTTTAGAAGTGGTAGCCTAATCCTTAAATGATAAAATCATATTTACGAAAACAGGCCTTTGCTACTTCTCTATTCTTTAGTTGCATATACTATGGATGTGAGATGTTTCCAAAGCAAACTGCCTATTTTGCTGTGTAGATATGAACTTGGAAACATAATTTAAGATACTAATTTCTAGAAAAAATGTGTCTGTGTTACAAAGCAAGTTAAATAGCTTGTGCTATCTTATCAAATGTATCCATGAAAAAATCACATAGGAGAGATGAAAATGAATTGCGAAAATGGAAACAAGTATTGATTCCTTCTGTAAGTTTTCTAATTACATCACCAAAAAATTCCATTTGAACAGATAGCGATACTATCAAAATCAGGGTAATGTTTGTTCATTTTGTCTTGCTATTTATTGGTGAAGTGTTGATAGAGCTTTACGTAAAGGGAATAAGGGAGTATTTATTTATTTATTTGAACTTTGATCCTATCTGATCTCCTGCACACTCACCATAATTCCTTAATACTGTCCATCTTGTGAGTTCAAATGTTGAAATAGGCTTGCTTGAAGGATAGGTTTTTTGAGTAATGCTGCATTTGTTCTGCTTATTGCCTCTTAAAACATGTGGATAAACAAAGCCACTAGGTTGAGTCTACTGGAAAAAGAGTACACCCATCCTGACATTTGCTCATGAGAGTTCAGTCTTACTGGCCTCAAGTGACAAAACAAATTTCATATGAAAGCAAAAGTAGGTGATTGTTTGTTTAAAACGATGTATTGATGGTCATTATTTACTTGACATTCCTGTAGGGTGGTATAGATCAAAAAATGCCCTTAGTGGTATCAAGAATAACTCCAGGATCACCTGTAAGTAATATCTTACCATTATAATCTTTCCTTTATTACTACTTCTACCATTTTCATAAGTCTTTACTCACAGGAATCTGGAAATGCATAACCAATATGAAACAGTAACTGAGTTGTTCTCTTTAGAAATTGATCTGACCAGTGATTTTTTTTTTTTAAGCCGTGGATGAAAAGATCAGGAAAGCATATTTGTTTTCTTTCATTGTTTCAAATAGTGCGCTACAACATTGAAAATACAAACAGGATGATTGAAGATGCAGTGCAGAAGTGAGTGGTATGGGCCTATGCAGCCTGTGAAAAAGAAACAATTTAAGGAAAGTACAGCAGAGTTATTAAGATTTGGAGCACTGTGAAATGAGTGGCGGGGGATTCCATTTAAAGAAGAAGAGGCTATCAAGTTAGTTAGTGAAAGGCTGAAAACAAATGAAAAGTAGTAGCTTTACATGCCTGAGACAGACTTGTCATGGAATTTTACAAAGGGTACGCTGGTCCTATTTTTCCATGCATTTTTACATATGGAAATATTTCTGGACTAGGTGGGATATTCATTGGAACCCACACAGTCACTGAGTTATTATGCTGAATTGTGGACTAATAATAGTGATGCAATACCTTAGTAATTTTTTTCTACAAAAAATTGTGAGGACGCCCTATCTCATCTCAAGTTTTTTTTTCCCTCTCTTTCTTTTAAATTTATATAACTTTCATAAGATAATATCAGTGCTAACTTGCTAGAAGATAATCATGCGTTACAAGTTTGGAGACATTGAATATTATAGACTCTTGAAATTTAATAAGCACTCACAGAGCTAGTATCTGAATGTCCTAATGTAAGTTGAGCTAAAACAGATTGTTTGAGAACTCGCGTTTTGTCCTGTTTGAAATATATGGCTTGACTTACGCAGTGCGCTGAACTCAGTCATGAGCTACAATAACTATGTGAATATAAGAGTAGTAGAAAATTATCATTATTACTTAAAGCCACAAAGCAAAAATAAAACAGGCCAGATTTGCAAATCTAACAAAAAATAAAGGTGATTTGAGATACTGAAGTAATGCTAGAAGCAGGCTTATTCTACAGTTGAGAAACAGAAGATGTTTTTCCAGAGGCGGTGACTTCCTGTGGCAGATTCAGATTATCTTTTGGGAGGTACAGAAGTTCTGATCTGTTTTTATCTTTCTGGGTTGGAAAAGGGCTGGATGCCCAACTTATTTCATTTAAGTGTCCCCAGTTAGCAAGTACTGGCATAAATATGAGTGACTTATTAGCTCCCTAGATGAAAAAGCACGCTAAGTGAGCAAGTTATGAAGAGTCAGGGGGATATTTTGAAAACCGTTATGCAATGCAACATAATAAAGGGCAGTGCAAGAGAAATCACGTCATGTTACAGCAAGAGGAAAATATGTAAGTACTTTTAGCGCATAACAATATTAACATTGATTATATTGTTTTCTGTAAATTAATTTTCACCTGCTCTTGACTATTTAATGACATACAACTGATATTTGTAAGTGTAAATAGTTGTGGAGTGTGTTTTTGGTTTATTTCAGCTCCATGGAACTTCAATGATGCCTAAAAGATCCATCTTTTGTGGAGAAGGGGAAATAAATGTACACACAAGGCAGTATATCATTTTTGGCATCCTAAATATTTTTTTTAAAATTCCCTTCTACCGTAGCAGAAATCTGGAGTTCTGGAGAGATTTGAAGACAAAGAAGCAAAAAAACAACCATTTATTATTTTGGTATTTTTTTAAATAAGATTCCTATATTGTTTTTTATTTTTTTTTTCCCAGAAACAGTATTAATGTCCTAAGGTGATACAGAAGTTGGTGTAATTGGATTTAGTAGAACTTTTGGTTGAAAAATAGTATGCATGCTTCCTGGAACAATAACAAAGAGACTAGCATAAAATGAAAGATTGGGTGAATCAATAGGAGAGGAAACCTCTGACATAATTAATTGTCTGAAAACGCTCAGTATCTGAAAAATCTACAAATTATGCTTACACGGAAAGAATTAATTCCCATTTGAGATCAATCTGACTGTATAAAATGTATCAAGCAAGAGAGTTGAGACATTAACACGTCACATGATTAACACAACTTCTTTGAACATCGATATTCATCTTCTCCTGTAATAAAGAATAATAGCCAGCGATCAGCCAAGAAATATAAATTATAGATAAGTGTAGGAGATCAGACACCATTCTCTGTGTTCTTGTTGACTACTTGACACTGCTGGACTGACCTAATGTGTGACCAGTTTCACTGATATGAACTTTATATCATTTATCCTTTCAATTATTGCTAACCATTATATTTTATAGTGATTAAATCAATTGTTCATAGTTGCATTTTTCAGTCTTGCCTTCATAAATCATACAAAGAATGACAGCGTCTCTTTTTGGAAACTGAATATTTAGTTAAATCAGTATTGAGGAACACCATGGCTGTTTCCTATTCCCATTCTGCTTCTATTTGCATATCTTTTTCATGCAGCATTGTCAATCTTCCTTATCCTTCATTTGTTTCTTTACTTCTTTCTATAGAAAATGTTTGACGTTACTTTTTGTTTTTGTAGGAGGAAGTATTTATTTTTGTGTGTTATTGGGTTGGTTTTTTTCATATTGATTCTCTCATTATCACCTCTCTTTTGTCATTTTCTGTTTTTAATTTGGTAATGATAGACTTAGTTCAGGCAAGTTATCCATGCTTCCTGCAAGGCATAACCAGGATAAGAAGGAGAGGGCTAATTAGGATATCTTTTTCAGGTTTGCTTTTTGATAGAGCTAATAACACTAGATGAATAAAGGTTGGGGAACCCGTGTTAACATTGGGAACAACTATAAATGGAGAATAACAGACTGTATTGGACTAGATCTAATTTATAAAAGATTTAAAATGCAGTGTGCATTTAATTAAATCACTTCTGTAAAGCTGAGTACTTTCTAAAGAGAACAAAAATCAGAATAGCAGTGATAATAAAATGGTTACACAAGTTGGCACCCTTCTCAAAGGTTATAGAATCCTTCCTATTCATGTTACCAGAATCGTAGACTGGATGAGATTGGCATGAAATCTGGAGGTCCAACCCCCCAGCTCAAACATGGACACCATGAGCCTGTTGACCAGGACTATCATCATATCTTGTCCGTGGCTTTAATTCCTTTGTGCTGGTCACAAAGCTAAGTATACTAAGTATAGCAGGAAAAAAAAAAAGCCAAGCAAGTCCTAAATTTCAGCAGATGGGCTAAATTGCTCTAAGTTGCAAGATGTAAGCTTAGTGAAGCTCTTAGTGAAGGAAATTGGGAAGAAGTAGTTTTCTATGCAAAACATGAATAAGTTGAAGTTGTAGAAAGGAGCCCGTGTCTGGGGAACATTCTTTTACTTAAGATATGTTCAGTTTAATAACCTCAAAGTCATATTTGGACTTTCCAGTATCACGGCATAAAACGGAAGGTTGCAAATGTCATCTTGTACACCTAGAAGACCTTTTTATGAGAGAAAGTTTCATTTGTTAAGGTTTTCAGCCTGAAATATGGATCATTATGAGCAGTTTGGTAATAGTTATCTGATAAATATGAATTCTTCTTTTAGCTATCAATATGCTGTTTGAACTATTGCTCATCTTCATTAAGAAGCTTTGGAGCAACAAAAACAGCTTTAGATCTGATCGCTTTGATTGAAATTCTGATACAGATGGTGAAACTTTTTCAAGAGAACTCTGAAGAATTTGCTTACATGATGAACTTAATATTCTCATCTGTTCCTGCTTATGTGGCTGGATGCAATGACATTAACATGTTTTTTTTGTCTTGAAACAGGCTGATAAATGCAGTCCAAAACTGAATGAAGGTGATCAGATAGTATTAATTAATGGCAGAGATATCTCAGAACACACACATGACCAGGTGGTCATGTTTATAAAAGCCAGCAGAGAATCTCACACGAGAGAGCTTGCACTTTTGGTCAGGAGGAAAGGTAACTGGGCTTATTATATTCTAATGTTTTGGAGACTTGCTCTTCTGCCTGAATAGGTACACCTATTCTAGTAAACGTGGTTTTGCTTCACTTGGAATAAGTTTGTGATAAAAAAAAAAGTACTTCCTCTTGCATTGAAATTAATAGCATAAATATTTTTAACTGTGGGCTCTTTCGAATACAGATGAGTCTATCAAGTTAAAATTTCTTATGTTTTTAACTCTAAGCTCAAACAACAAATGTTTCTTCTCAAAACTTCTTTTTGGAAACAGAGCATAATTTCACAAATCTTCAGTTGTGATTTTGCAAATACCTATGAGCTGCTGTTTCCCAGCGTAATGATTCTACAAAACAAACAACCTGCAACAGATATTTTTATAATGAGACGCTTGACCCATGTGGAATACTCACTAAATTCCTGTTGGCAACAAGACAGTTTCTGAAATATGTAGGGTAATAGGTATTTATTTGTTAAATATAAGGAATCACTCCTGCTCCATTTTTAAACACATGTAGATTGCAGGAACTTTCAGGTGAAGTGAAATGATGATTTACTTTGTTATTTACTTTCTCTGGGAGCAATGGTAAGACCTTAACACAAATGATTATAGAAAGGCTTGGCAAGGAGTTCCTGACTGCATTATGACTTAAAAATCTGGAGGGGTTATGCACTGCTAGGAAACAGGAGACAAGAAAGCTGCATAAATGTTGTATGCCTCTGTAGCATTTATTTTAAATTTCTTATGTTTCTAGGAAGATAGATGAGCTCTTCATGTCATTCTCCCTGAACACAGTCCTGCTTCAGTTATTGCAGGTCTCTCCACTGGCCCCAAGCAGTATTTAGTCTTTTCTTAACTTTTTTTAATCCTCTTCCTACTTGCAGATAAGTCTTTGCTTTGAGCTAAAGACTTATCCTGTGGCCCCATGCCAGTCATGTGTATAGACACAAGTAAGAACTCGCCATCTTTTTATAGTTTGGCTAGAATGGGCCATACTGATCACTGCAGGGAATAACCATAAGTGGGCACCTTCAGCAATGCAACAACTTCCATAGACAAAACTGTGGTGAAGTTTTTCAATAACACTTTTCATGTTCTTCAACATCTTAGCAAGAAAACTGTCAAAAAATATTTTGTGATTTATGTGAAAATGAGTGATGTGACTGAATAAGAAATTAGAAAATAGAATTTATTTGCTCCTCTAATGGAAAGGGATTGTGTAAATGTATTTGTTTACTTTGCAGTGAGGGGCTCCAAACTTTTAAAGATATTCCATTAATTATCTTTTAATTTTTTTTAATGTAAAACTTGCTTGATTTCTACCGTGGTAATGTTGTGAGTCATTACCCTATCCAGCAGATAATAGCAGCAAAAAACCTTTTGTGCTTGGAAACAGTCATTTTTAGTTAGCTCCATAAGGAATTTCTTTTTCCTAAAGGAAATTGTCTCCAAGGACCATTTACTCTAGTCCTTTGTGCAGTAATATGATATATAAATAAATGAGGTAAATATGTTGCTATTATTCACTTCCTTGAAATTTTCTTTGCAAACTTTATTGCTCTCACAAGCTAGTAAATTTTGGCATGCATTGCAAAAACGTGAATGCTCTACATGCAAATTAAAACATTTTAATACATCTTTCAGTAGTTAAACAGTTTGTGGAGCCTAGATTGGAAGATGAAGTTGATTCCCAGAATCTCCCAGAAGCTCTTCTTTGTTCTGAATATGCTGATACTCTGGATGAGTCTATGGAACAACTAAGGAAAGGGCTGGAAAGTGGGACAGTAATTCATCAGTTTGAGGTGGGTAATACTCAACTCTCTAATGCTGTTAGTATAGACCAATAGCTGTGACCAGCATGTAACATCAGGGCTTAATTGATTGGAAAACTTATTTCTCCCTTTCAGTCTCATCTTAAGAGAGCAGGAATATGAGTTGCCCCTTTGATTTGATTAACATTTTTCCAGCTCAAGTACCCAAAGCTCACTAAATTTTAAAAAATTGTTTTATTGAGTAAAATAGTAGGAGATTGACAGAAGATAGTTTTGTAGTTTTTCTTCTATGCTACTAGGTGAGATTTCTGAAACATCTTTTTTATCCTTAGATTTTTCTCATTGTCATGTTTTGCTGCCTTTCATGGAATAACATCAGCAGCTTGACTGTTCCTGCTCTTCTCTGAGATGTTAATATGGAAGAGTTGCAATGTTAATTTTCATATGTGGTCTGTAGTGTCCAGTCTGATGTTTTTTCCTGGCAATATAAAGCACGGATGGTTAATTCTTGGGCAGATTACTCCGTAGGTGAGATTCCCCTGTATGCAAGATGAGACTTGACAAACTGCTGTAATTCATCAGTGTTTGTTCTTCGAAATGTTGGCAAGGCATACTCTAGAAAGCTGATCATTAAAACATTTGCAGTTTATTAAAACAGTTCTTCAGTGTTAGCATAGAAATTAGAAGCAAGAAATTAGAAAAGGTAATTCTGTTGCTTTTCTAATGGAAATGTATCACACACTACGTTTGTGTTCATTTTTACTGTTGGAGATACAAACGCTTATTTTGTAGACTTTGTAACTTTGGAGAAATTCTGATTATTATGACTTAATAATTTCACACTGTTAAAGTCTGGCATTGTTCTTTCAGACTCTGTAAACATATTGAATAGCACTGGCAATTTTCCCATTTGTGTTGCTTTTTTTTATAAATGCTGTAAAATGTTATACTGGTGGCTGAAGAGTTTTGATGCTGTTTATTACAAAACTCCTTTTGTGAGTTCTCCTTTGTTTCCAAGATTTCTAAAGGGTTAAGTCTGTCGTTTAGGAATTCTTGACACTGTGGTTTATATCAGCTTTCCAAAATCCGCAACAGTGTTGGAATGTTGTAATAGCAAATCTATTAGCTACTGAAACAGTAACTCAAAAGATACGAACTAGTGTTTCAGTATGTTAATTGTACATGAATTTAGCCAACAACTCTGACAATGTTCCTTCAATAATTTTCATTGGATATTTGATTCTTTGACATTTTAATTTCCTGACAGCAGTTTTGGCAGGATGTTATTGATGTTACAAAGAAATGCAGAACCCTTTTTGAAATCTAATAAATGTAGTGAGCTAAGTGGCCATCTTCAAATTCAGTGTCAGTTGCAGAGTCTCCTTATCACCTTTGGTAACTATCATGTTCTCCATTCATGTTAGTAAAATAGAGAATAATTAATACGCTATCATGTACCCAATTTTTTTTCCTGAATATCTTTCCCTGTTTTATTTCCACTTTATTTCCACTTAAACATTATTCAGGAATTCTCTCTATTAAGCAGCTTTTTAGCCAGGCAGCAACAAGAGGGTTCCAGGATTGTTGCTTTATGTGAAATTGCTCTTTCTTGTCTCCCACAAAAAAAAGTAGAAATTTTACCTTGTCTCTGTTAAAATGGATCTTAGGTCATAACTGGTGGAAGCTGTTTGGTTGCTATGTAGATTATCAAGCTCTCTTCCCATACATCCTCTTCCCTTATTTGTGCTGAAAGGAGGCTGAAAAATGTAGTGAGCTATGGTACATACTGAGTCCTGTGATTCAGTAAGTCTTTTAATAGGATAAGTTTTGTGTGCTCATCCCTTTCTCTTAAGTGAAGTAGGAGATTTTAGCATCCTATTGGTTTCACTTAATTTTATGTACAAAACCATATTCTAAATCTTACTTAAACATGAAAGCTGTAATTACCTCTTTGACAAGTGTTAAGTGAAGCACATAAAACTCTGGCACAGCCAGGTTAATAACTCAGTTGTAAATTGCTTTCATGTATATTTAATACAGGGAAACTATAATTGTGTGGTTGCGTTTCTTCAATTTTCTTTTGTAGTGTTCCTCCCCCCCAGTACTTTTTATTGCCTTGTACCATGTATTCAGTGCATTTGACCTCAGAATTAATTTTTGGTTATATGCACATTTGCCCACATTTGCTTAAGATAAAGTTTGCAAGGTGTAGGTCTTGGCAAGATAGAAGGGAATTACATATTAAAAGTGCTGAAGATTTGCCTTTTCAGGTATTAACAGAGTTGAATGTGGTAGTTTTAGTCCAGAGAGTATTTTAATTTTTGTATTACAAAAGTTGATTCCAAGTAATAACCAAAATCAGTCTGTAACTTTTTCTGTTGTCTTTTACTGCTCAGTTCTTCTACTTTCTTAATTTTTTTTTTTCCTTCTAGCCCTTCCACAATGATGTGGTATGTGTTATAAGAAAAGAAGACTTTACAAGGAAAAAGCTGGTTTAGATCAGTGACTCTCACATTTTCTATTTCCTTCTAGAAATTCTTCTAGAGATGATGATGAACTAGCAATAATAGAAGTTATTTTCGTGTAAAAATATAAGTAATACTCTCAGGGGAATTTTGCAGTTGGCTAGAAAAAATTGAAGTAGCTTCTGATTTTTTTTTTGTTGTCTTCATGTGGATCTGTTTAGCATAATCATATCTTACCCTTTTGTAAAATTCCTTTTTCCAGCAACTTTATAGAAAGAAACCGGGATTGGCTGTTACATGTGCAAAAGTACCTCAGAATATGGACAAGAATCGATACAAAGACGTTCTGCCTTGTGAGTATTAAGTACATATTTTCAGCATCTTTTGTTTTATTTTCTTAATGGTAGTATATATGTTTAAAACTGCTTTATATAACTTCTTGGTAAAGCTTAATTTTCATTCAAAAAAATTAAATAATCATTCACTTTATTTTCTAAAGGGTTATCTATTTTGGTTTGTACCCTGCTGTTTGTCTGTCTGCAGTTCCTCTTTTTTTTATTAAAAGGGAAACATGTCTCTTATTTTCTAATTTGATTCCCTCTTTATTATTTTTTTTTGTGTGCAGATGATGCCACAAGGATAATATTGCAGGGAGATGAAGATTACATTAATGCAAATTATGTGAATGTAAGTCATAGGATGACCTGCACTTCCTTGCTTTTTGTATTGTAATAGCACACTAAATTTAGCCATTTTAAGGAGTAAGCTATATTTGTTTTAATTTCAGGGGATTCCTGAATATAAAAGTTGTGTAGATGTTTTATGGTATGAATCAAGTGTCGCTTGTGAAACAATCAGCTGCCTTGATACACAGAAGATAGAAACACCATTATTTTTATATACTGCATAACATAAATTTGTGGGATTTAATATTTATTTCTGTATTGCACCTCAGAATATGGGTAACATTCGTGACTATTTTTTTCATGTTTTTAAATAAATATTGGAAAGCGATTTTCATCTTGTGACTTTTCTGGGCTACCTCAGAAGAGAGGAGGCAGCAGGGCAAGAGAGGTTCCCCTATGCTCAGCCTCATCTGGAGTACTGCATCTCCAGACCTGGGGCCACCAGAACAAGGAAAGTGCAAGAGCTATTGGAGCAGGTCCAGAAGAGGCCACAAAGATGATCAGAAGGCTGGAGAACCTCTTCTATGAAGGAAGGTTGAGGGCTTGTTTAGCCTGGAGAAGAGAAGGGAGACCACATTGCAGCCTCCTGGTTTTTGAATGGAGCCTATAAAGAGGAAAGAGACTGACTTGTTCAGTTGTCTGATCGTGACAGGACAAGGGGGAATGGCTTTAAATTAAAAGGGGAAATGTTAGAAATTATTCATTCAGAGGATGGGAAGGCCCTGATACAGCTGCTTAGATAAGCTGTGGCTGCCCCATCTCTGGAGGCATTCAAGGCCAGGTTGGATGGAATTCTGAGCAGCCTGGTCTGGGCAGTGGCAACCCTGCCAATACCAGGGAATTGGAAGTAGATGGTCTTTAAGGTTCCTTCCAACCTGAGCCATTCTGTGTTTCTCTGACTGAATAATTAGGCATTAAACTAATGAAGCAGAGCAGTTAAGTCTCTTGGAGGTTTTTGCTAGTTGCCGAAAGCGTTTCGCTGTCTGAGCGCAGTCATGGAGATTAGAAGTATTTTAGAACAACATGTGTTGGGTATTTTGTCAACTTTGATTTCTCAATAAATACCTCAGTAGCCTAAGAAGCATTTAAGCTGTTATTATTGTATCCAGTATCAGCCATTACACAGTTTTTACTAGTGCACCTTGGGTATATTTTGCCATCTTTCCTTACTAAATATTAAAGAAAACTTGGAAAGGGGTGCAGCTTCACATTTTTAAATACATTTGAAAACAGAGATACTTTTACTTGGCTCTTCATAGTTCAGATGAGGGGATTTAGTATCTATAGTTCTGGTTTAAGTGAAATGTTTAGTTATCGCGTAACAGATTGTGATTTTGATTATCTTATTGCTCAACTTTAATTTTTAATCTTCCTTCAAAATGTTCTTTGTTTGAATGAAATGCTGAATATTAAAAATAAAAATAACAGTATTGCATAGTGAGAACTAATTTTACTTAAATTTCTTTTTATTTATAGATGGAAATTCCTTCTGTGGGCATTGTGAATAGGTACATTGCTACTCAAGGGCCTCTTCCTCACACATGTGCACACTTCTGGCAAGTTGTCTGGGATCACAAGTTGTCGCTGATCATTATGCTAACAACACTCACTGAACGTGGGCGGGTAAGTGTGTTCAGGTTCTTTGTATTCTGAAGAAATACTACACCTTGAAACTGTTTTTCCCATTGTTGTGATTAAAGAACCCTAAAATAGGCCATCTTATTCTTTTGAACAATTTCTCTGAAGGCCGGGCTTTCTGAATTAATTGGGGAAAGACAAACTGTGTGACTTTGTTATTTTCTGTTTCTTTGAAAGCAAACCAGCTGTCTGATCATCAGAATTGACTTGAATTTTACTGATCAGCCATGTACTGCTTACTGTTCTTTCCCATGAGAATTGGATTCTATGTCGCAGTTGCTTTCCCAGTGACACAGCAAATGTCTGGAAGTTCTGAGCAAAACTCGCGGTCCAGCTTGAAAGTGGAATCTATCATTTCAGTACTTACTAGTTTTAGCTAATAAGTACCAGCTGTCATAATTTAACCTGCTGACTTTTATTTATGTCAATTTAGGTAAGACTAGTAATGAATAGGTTTGTCATGTTCTTTTGTTGAAAGGAAAGCATTAGAATCAGTTATTTTAGGCCTCTGGTGAGGCATGTCTTAGCAGTTCCAGCAGAAGATATTCCATCACTTCTTCGGACCTAAGAAGTGCCAACATTGAATTGTTCTCACCTGTATTCCAAAGATTAATTGTTCTTAACAATGAAGAATTTTATTCTTCTATCCTGCAGTAATTTCCTCTGAAGCAACCTCTACCTGTTGCTTATTGCTTTGCCACTACACATCCTTGTGAAAACAACACACTTCTTAAAATCGCCGTTTAGATACGGAGTGCCTGCCTTAAATCCCACTGTATCTTTGCTCTCTAGACTGAACAAACCCAGTTTCTTCAACCATGATGTAGGAGACCTTCAGCTGGATCATCTCCGTTTTCTTCGTGCAATGAAAAACATACTATATTGACATACATACTGTGTAGATTATGCATCCATTCTGAAACTTGACTGGCTTGCATGTGAAAAGCAAGGTCTGTTAAAGTTTTTGTCACTGAGTGATTCACAACTTCGTCTACTATTTCATTTTTTTAAAGGAGCTTTTAAAGTTTCAAAGCATTTTTACATCTGGATTTTTAAATTTGAAAATAGATACTTAGTTTTGGATGCTCTTTCAGAAAAGTAAATACGTTTTCTTCTTTGAGTCATCATAAACTGGAACGTAATAAAAATTATCAGTGATTGTTTTGCTTTTACAAGGAACTTCTTTACACTTCTTGAAGATGTGTGCTTTTTTTTAATAAACTTGTCATACACCTCTTTAGATGAGCTGGACTTTTACAGTTCATGACCTTTTGTGCAGCCAGGAAAATTGATAGTGTTCTGTTTCATTGAGTTCAACACACTTTCCTTTTTTTCTACCTGTGTGACCCAGACTGCTGACCTCTCACTCTCCCTCTCAGTCATCTTTGATAAAAACAAGTAAAGATTATTGGCTTTAGTGCAGAGTCCAAGACATTTCCAGTGGTAAAATTGAATTAACAGGGTTGTTTGGTAGTGGCTGGACTTGCTATAGGTAAATGTGTTTGCCCTATGTAGTGCCTAGCTTCTGATGTATTTGAGACGTGCTTTGTAAGTTGCGAACTGTTATGATGACATAGAATAGGATTTTAAAGTTATATAGTATCTTCCAGGGAATTTTAATTCAGTTACTTTATGGAATTGAAAAGCAATATATTCATTGTAAGCCGTATTGTTGCTAAGAACTGACTGGAGAAAGAAAAAAAAAAAAAGACTAGATAAGCAAATTTTAACTGGAAACTAGATTCACAGCATGCCCATCTGCTTGTACTTAATCTGTATCCTGATGCTCAGTGGAGTTCTATGCAGCTGCTTGGGAAAAGATTTGTTAGTAAGCAGGACACTGGTGATATCTCTTATCAAGCTCTTTACACAATACTGTAAGCAGTTTACTTCTTTCAGGACTATCCTAGTAGGTTGTTCTTTGATATGTTTCTTTGATACTGTATTCAGTATTTGTGATTGAATTAGAGTGAATTAGAAGTGTACTCATCAAACTTTGATAGAACCTCATGCTTTGAAAAAAAGTTTTCAGAAATGGAAGTCTCTGGCAGAAAGCTTTTAGCTTGCATCCAATTTATTTGAATTTTTTTATTATAAGCCTATAACACAAGTTTACAGAGGATTTATCCTGTTCCGTCATGTTATGTTTGAGTTTTGAACATTATCACCAGCAAAGGATTATAGTTGTTCCCTGAATTTCTGAACCATGGGAGAGAAATCTGGAATCAGAAGTACTTGTTTGAGGTCTTGATGTGCACTTGATTTTCCTTTGTCTCTACAGACAAAATGTCATCAGTATTGGCCTGATCCACCAGATGTAATGGAGTATGGCGGCTTTCGTGTCAGATGCCACTCAGAAGATTGTACAATTGCCTATGTTGTCAGAGAAATGGTGATTACAAACATTGAGGTAAATGCTTCTTGTCTTAAATTATGTCTAAGCAAGCTGAATGAACATATATGCAAATAGGTGGATGTATGCTGTGTGAATATATACATCTTTATAAAAAGATGAGTGTATAGAATATGGATCAGTGCAGTATAATTATTTCTTTAGGGTTTTCTCAAAAACATACATTTTGAAGAGTTGCATTGTCTTGTAATATATTAATCCATTATACTGTACAGATACTGTAATGAGCTTCATGAAGAAGTTTGATGCTTTACTGTAAACACTGTTGCAGTCACTGACTTTTCATAAATAGATTTTCAGTAAGATTTTTTTTCAGCGTCCTTTCAAGGATGAGGTATGGGTGACTTGGTTAATGGCCTAGAATAGCTAGCAGAGAAGCAATTTGCAACAATGTTCACTTCAGAGAGTACACACAATCTTACCAGCTCTTTTTTATCATCTTTATTTAGAGTTTAAAAAATAAAAAATCACTCTGAATCTCAAACCCAATGTACTCAATTTATGTATGGCACTTAGTTACTTTAGCTGTTAATATTCTATGCTTACAAACTAAAAGGGAAGTGAAATATATGGAACACTACTTACACATGAGCTTGTTGTGAAATTAACATTCAGGTCCCATTTCTGTCTCCCACAGCACGAATATAGGGAATAAAGTTTGGCTTTTGTTCATAGGTTGTCTAACATTTCTTATACGTTTCCTTTTTCTTTAGCTCTTTTTCAATATTCACAGAATATTGAACAAATATTTTCTAAAAAGAGGAATGGTTTATGCTTGTTATGAGAAACCATCTGTTCAGGGAGCACTATGAGTTTTCGTTCTGTTTTTCAGCAAACTGCTCTGTAAGTGATAAACTTGAATGTCAGTACAGAAGAAACTAACCTCACTAAAGAAGAAAATATATAGGCAAATTTCTATTCACTATCATTCGACCTGGTTGATTGCCAACTAAATTTGGTTATCTAACCCTTTTTGTAAATTTTAGCTTAAGCCCCTTCAAATTCTTTTTCCCAGTTACTAATTATCACCGTTTCATAATTTTGAGTAAATTCAACAGTGACCGTATTCAGTATGCGTCACTTCTAGCTTCTAGTTACTATCGTGTGGTTGGCAAAAATGTTAGTGAGAATGGGGCAGGTGGTTTTTTTTTCATACAAGTATTTTGAGATAGATTGTTCTTCTGTGGTCATACTAATGTGAAAGTTCAAGGATCTTGTACAAAAAGTTGTCTCATGTAGCTATCAGCTGAGAACATCATTTCTACTGCAAAGGTTTATACTTGTGGAGAGCTCACTGCCATGAGACAAAGTGGTATAATTTTTAAAACCATCCTAAAGCTAGAGCCCAGTGGAAGTGTTACTGTGGGAAGAGGTTGTTTTGATTGTGTTCTGTTTTTGTTTTTGCTGTTATTTTAAATCTGTTTCATTAAGGACAAGTTTTCTTGTACATTCAAATGGAGTGGTCACATGGTCACACTCAAAGAAACACTCACTATTCAGCTGTCTCATGCAGTTAAAAATATGATCCTAATAACTGAAAGCCCTGTATGAGTTTTATGTTTCAAAATAACAAGATACAAAGGCTTTTATTTCAAAATGTAGTGGGGAAAAAAACAATGAATTATCTCCTAGTTTTTCATGTCATTTGAGCTGCTTTTTGGAGCTGAGTAAATCTATTCTTCTGGGGCATCTTCTGCCTAAGAGTATACTTTGCAGAGCCTTATATGTGCTCTCACTCACAAATATTGTTGAATTCTGTAAAGAATACATCAAAAGTCATATAAATTCAAATCAGGTTTTTATCATTCCCTGATCTATAGCGAGCATCATTGGATTGGTCTTTATGAAGACAGGTAGCTTTTCCTAATAAGATGGATAAAGCTTCAAAACTCTCAAGAGATTTGATTTTGATTGGAAAAGCGTGTTTGTGAAAAATCTTTGTGTGTATTAAATTGCATAGATTTCAAATCAGCCTTTAGAGGAAAATTGCTCAAAAGTGAATTTCACAAAATGATGCCCCTGGCCTTTTGTTCACATATATTCAGAAGACTTGAACTAAAAAAATTTAGGATTCTTCTCACCCAGTTTATCTTGGTGCTTCTTTACCTGAAATTGAAGCAAGTGACTGCAAATGTATGAAATACATATGTAGCCTTTCTAAGCCTTGTGGAAAAAAAAAAAGGAGGTTTAATTTTCCATCATCTTCAAGACTGAAATGTATCTTATGCAAGAAAAGCACAGAAAACAGTAAGTTTGTTTTGGGGGGGGAAAGGCTTTGGGGAATCAAAACAAACATACCCAAGGAAAAAAAATTGTAACTGATAAATTCATCACACAGTGCACCATTTCATAAAACAAGACAAGTGTTTGTTTTTAATCATTGAAAAATTAGGATGAAAAGCCTGAAAAAAACCTTTCATTCAGTTACCTTTGGGTATAATTGCCTTGAAACATGCTGACCTCTCCAATTTCAGCCAGTTATATTCTGAACATTTATTTTTCTAGTTTCCTCTGTCTTTAAACAATTTCAGTTAAATTTAACTAGAATCCTGCTGTGGTACTTAGGAAGGCTACGGAGATAATATTTGCTGGAGCATAGTAGTCAAAAAGCTTGAAATAAGAAATGTTGCAAGTTAGGTTTTTTTCATTCTGTCACATTTTATGTTACTTGTAGTCGTTTCCAAAGTGCATTATCATTCTCACTCCTGATTTGATTATTAACTAAAATAAATCATTCAACCAAAAAGAAAAGTAAAGATACTAAAATATTGATTTAGTTTCATCCTTTAAAGACCAGTTAAACCATTGCCATAATAACAATTGAGCACCACAAGGGAGAGCACTGACACCTTATAAACAACGTAAGTCAATGTGATTAAGACAATTCCTTGTATTAGAATATGGAGTGTTTGCACAAATAATGACAATGAAAATAAGATTTTGAGAGGAAAGCTCATTTTTAATTTATAAGCTATCACTTTCCATTGACATCACAGGGATGGACAGGATGGTTTGAAGAAAAATAAATAGATTGGAGTATCAATTCAAAGAAATTGAAAAGTAGGCATGAATTCGTTTTGCTAAGGAGGATATTGCTATTTGCTACAAGTAGGTAAAATTGCAAGACAAATAATGACACATCTTTCTATTTATGAATAGACCAGCTTGCAGGCCTTCTAGTCATAGTATTAAATTGATATGAGATTAGGCAGTAAATAAGCAGCACCTTCTTCTATCAGCAGCGGAAAACATGGTCTTTCTAATTTTTTTTACAGATTTCTGTTCTTAAGGTTTAAGTTTCCAGGCCATTTGTCGCCTTTGCAAGTTGCATGAGGTACAGCAGTTTGAGGGAAATATTCAGCTTGTTCACATTAAAGACCCTTAGGTTGTTTCACTGAAACTTATGTTTCCACACATTATAAATAAGACCTTTTATTTTCTTTCCAATTACATTTATATAAATTTGACCATGTCATAAATGTCTGGAACCTACTGCACTGCAGAAGTACTTTAAAGACTTCTCTGTGAAGTATCTGGACTGAATGTATTCTATTCTGTCAAATACTCACTGTAGGAAAAAAATAACAAATGGGTTCTGAATATAAAGAGCTGAAGAACAGAAAGTAGATGAAAAATTTTATGGCAGAGGTCTTCAAAAGCATAATGAGACTGGAGTAGTGGTGCAAAGAAGTTACCACTCTACCCTTCACAAACCAGACCTTAAGCCTCATCACAGAGTTTTAGCTTTCAATATATTTGTAAAGCTCAGTAGCTAGAAGTGTACCATTTCCCTTCAAAGATGATGGGACTGTTTCAAGGTAAATATAGTTCTACACTGTAGAAGTACCACTGTTAGAAGATCAAATTAAAAAGTTAAAAAGAAAAAATGAAAAAGTAGAATGCAAACAGAATTGTTCAAGTTTTAAGAAAAGTAAAAATTAAAGTTGACTATTTGAACCAAAATTTCCTTCCTTTTAATTTCCTTCCTTTTATTTAAGTATTATAATTCTTGTGTGTGTGCTGTTTTTTTTTTTTGAAGAACACCTGACTCTTTTATTAAGCAGTGAGAATCAATCTAGCAAAATGCAATGAGGAAGCCTACCTTTCAGTGTAATTCTGAGAAACGAGATATCAATCTGCAGAAAGATGAAGGATAGATATTTTTGTTGCTAAAGATCTTCACAGATGAGATTTGTTTCTTAAGTGTTACAGCACGTATTTCATATTACCTCTGCCAACCCTAGAAAAGGTCATGGTGTTTTTGAGAGAAATCCAGGATATTAGCCTAACCACAGTGAAGTTGGATTCGCAATAAGGTGTTCTTTTTGTAGTTCTACCCGTATGGAAATTGATCTCTGGAAATAGCAAGTACAAAATACAATTGAAATCTGTCCACGTGATTGAAACGTCAAGGTGTATAATGTCAAGTTAGGCAAATGTAGCAACTGGCAATGAGCAGCTCTTGCTGTCTCAGTGAGTGTATGTATGTTTAGACTTATAAAACAGGAGTCATAAAGCCAGATTTTCTAAAGAGAAGTTCTACATTTATCAGTATGTTACAATATCAGGATGTTACAATAATGACTGTTGCTTAAAATCTTAGTGGGGTGAAAAAAGAAACGCTAATTATGATTTAAGTTGCCTTGCAGGCAATAATGGTTTGCAAAGTGGCTTAAGTGTAATGAGAGTCTACCTCTTCATTTTTCATTACCAGTTTTTGACATAGAAGCAGGGTCTGGAAGAAATTGTTTAAAAATAAGTATTGTTATTCAGACATACACAGTGGAGCTAACTGTGGGACCAATAAATATAATTCTAGCACTTTTTTGTCTATTTAACCTAGGAGTACTAGATTTTGTCGTACATGCATAACTGGTAATGCATGTCATTTCCATGTATTTTTAGTATTCTGCTGACCAGTTCAATTCACTGTAAGTATAAAGACTTGAAAAGTAAAAACAAATAAAGGAAAACACCAAACACTCGAACATAATGAATTCTAGTAATAGTTTTGTGTTTTCTGAATGAGATATTTCTCATTTCATATTTAAAAAACCCTATTTCTAACACAAATATACTTGAGCATTTTAATAAGCAAAGTAGTGATCAGTAGTGATCAAAGTTATTGACAGTTTGAATCATCTCAGAACAGCACAATCAAAAGAATAGCAAGCTGATTATATCAAAACACAAATGACTAGAAAACTACTCTGAAACTAGAGAAATATGTGGAATAACTAACAAATTAGTATGTTGGTCTCTAGGAAAAAATAAGGCATGCAGTAGAAAATGGACTATGATGGCACCAGAAGAAACTGTTCTGAGGACTAACAGCATGTACAACTCTTGTTGTACTCAATGTTTATAAGCTATTTAAAACAAACAAAAAAAAAAAGACTCAAGTTTTTCAGACCTGAATTACTAAGTAGTTAAAAGGCCATGCTGCTTCTTTTAGAAATTCCTGTCATTGTGGGTTTTTGATGACCTGGATGAATAGATCTCAAATATTTACCATTTGAATTACATTTAGTTTGGTCATTAATGTCAGCTTATATTGTCCACTTAAACTTTACTCTAGACATTTTAATTCTGATTGCTCAGACTCTGCCTTCAAGAAGCAAAGTATAAGATCAATGTGTCTTCATATTCCTGGATATAAACATAAATTCTTGTGATTATGTTGCCTGGAATTAAATCACTTCCTAGACCTCTGCTCAGTACATAAGCAGTAGGCATTCTGTTGTCTTGCTGCTCTGTTTTACTGGCTTGCTCCTTGGGAATGGAACCACTTGCTCTAATGGAAGAGAAAAGCAGAAGTCGAAGGCATTTGAAACAGGTCATATATTCCAGTAATTGTACACTTAAGAAAATAAATAAAACTGCAAGTCTCTAGCATCAATAAAGCATTGTTGCACAGACAACTTGAGAGAGGTCAGCTTTTATAGACTAGTGCAGTGGTAAAGGACGGTTTTATTTCAGTAAGTGTCAAATGTTAACTTTGGCTATGGACATCAGTCAAACAGAACTAACAGCATGTCTGCTGCTAAATGTGGAAGAAATAAAGGAATGATATGAAGGCTTAGTTCATGAAGAGTGATATATCCTCATTGCACAATGCAGCAATGCTCACAGTCTTTGGCTTCTTGTTTGCTTTATTTTTTCCTACTAATCATTGGCAACACCTGTAATATAACAGTTGAGCCCAATTTGAATGGCTTCATAATCAAAGTTAGCAAAGAGCTAAAATGCAAGACATTCTGTAAAATTGCTTTTAAGTATGATTGAATGGAAAAAAAAAAAACTAGTTATTCATATCGCAGAATCTTTCAAGTAATTAGCTTGATCATAAAGAAAAATGTCCTGTGGCAGTACAGAAATCATTTATATGTTTACAATTAACATATATTGTTTTTTAACAGAAACTACAACAAGCAAATGTTAGAGCCAACTTTATATTTTAACAGTCTGTAAATACACACAGAGGTGTGTTTAGTTAAGATATGCAGCTATGCTTTGGAAGATTGAACTGAATTGCAGAATGAGATGAAGATGGCATTCATCTGTTTTTTATGGCAGGACCTGATGTTCTGCAGGTTATGAACAAGTGAAACGCACCTTTCAGCATTGAGCTAGTATGCAAGTGTAGCATTCCTGTAGCATTAGATGTGCTACTGTATACACAGCCTCATTTTTATGAAATGTAAAGTCAAAACAATGCTGTTGAGCTGTGATTGGGAAGCCCAGATGCCCATTGTTTTGGTGTTATTCTGAATATTTATTCTTTGGCTTGCAGCCTCTCCTGTACTGTTGTGTAAGTTGTGTAGCATTTTGCCTCAGGTGAATCATTGATGTCAAGGTATTACAGGTCAAGAGTCAATAAATTTAAAAATTGAAAATCTCCAAGAATTGTGAGGGGGTTTTCTTGTGTTTTTTTTAATCTGTTTAGATCACAAGTAAAACTTGATACCTCATTTATTTAGGAAGTGTCTGTTGCATGCTTAGAATTACATGTTTATACATTACTTTGAATTATAAAATGACAAACGTTTTCGGTGTCATAGACATCTTACAGCATCTGCAGATTATGTGAAAATTGTGACTTGTACCTAATAAACATCAACACAGGAATTGTAACGCTGAACACTCTTTGCAAATCTTACTGTATTTTAGACAGAACAGCAACACACTGTCACTCATCTTCAGTATGTTGCTTGGCCTGACCATGGTGTTCCTGATGACTCCATGGATTTCTTGGAGTTTGTGACCTGCATGAGGCCAAAGAGAATAGAGAATGAGCCAGTTCTCGTTCACTGCAGGTACTTGTGTTTTAAGATTCTACCCATACCTTCGCTGTAGCCTTACAATAAACATTTGCTTTGAGAAGTGTCTTGAAGGTAGCAGATTCCTTTCATTAAATGGGAACACTAAGACTGAAATACCAGTTTCTTTCCTTTCTCCTGCATCCTTTTGGTGAAATTGCTTAATTACGTAATTATCACAAAACTGATCGTCTGTAATGTAAGTTGTTCTCCATTTTTATCCCCCATCACCTCTGTAAATTCATTGTGAATGGTACTTCAAAGTTTTACTGTGGTTGAAGTACCTGTCAAAAAGCAGTCAGTTACCTCTTTTTAGTCAAAAATATAAAGTCAGTACATGTAGTTTTATAAGTGGGTATAAATGGAGATTTGTAAGTAGCTATAACTGTTAAAAAGCATTTACTTTGGGACTTTTTGGCTTTATTTATGTAATTTTTTGTTGTTGTTATCATTGGCAAGAATTGTCATTGAAATTGCTTTAAAGATAAGCTTTGTGCTCTATTCTAATTGTATAAAGGTCATCCTGTAATTCGCAAAGCTAGTTAACATCATAATATTATGATAAGAGTCTGGCGAATTGCAAAATCCTAATTTTATAGACTGTTTTTCTGTTACACTTCACAGTGCTGGAATCGGTCGCACTGGTGTATTGGTCACTATGGAAACAGCCATGTGCTTAATTGAAAGAAACCAACCTGTTTATCCACTGGATATTGTAAGAAAAATGCGAGACCAGCGAGCTATGATGGTTCAAACATCAGTAAGTGATGGAGCGGGAGCCCTCATTTTCTGTATATGTTTTTCTCATGTTCATTTTTAAAACAGATGCGAAGTATTACATGATCTAGTTGTATCTGTCTTCAGGTCCCTTTACATTTCATGCTTCCTATGCCTTGCATGACATGGTGCGGTGAGACATAATATTTTTGCTTCTTTAGAGGAGAGGTGTGCATTTAACTGTAAATATTTCTTAGCTTGGCATTAGGTGATTGATTTCTATTCCTTGCACTTAGTTAGAATGCAGAAAGTCTTTAAGTCAAATCATCTGTTTATATTCCTTCATCTAAATTCTGTGCAGGAAGATAAAAACAACTTTTTGGTTTTTGTTCTTTGTACAGAGCCTCAAAGGTAGTTCTCAAACTGGAGGTAAAATAGAAGTGTCTGTGCTGTGATTTGTGGAGGAAGCGTCATTTGAAAAGGAGTAGAAATTTGATAGGAATAATATGGTTTTTAAATTGTGCTGCTACTCCAGTTTAGAAAAACGAGGGGTAAGAATAAAATTCAGGATAAGCTGGATGATATTAATGACTGAAATATGAAAATAAGAGTTGATTTTTTTTAACAAGGAGGTGGTCTGAACATTTGAAATCAGGAAGGCGTTTTTTGTGTTAAGTGTGGAAATGAACGAACTGATGTTAGAGATGAGGGATAGGAGTCTCCACTGCCTTCAGAAGAAGTCAGGTAAAAGAATACTGTGTGCACTATCTAAAAGAGCTAAATGCCCTATAGTAAATCAAAGTAAAGGAGTTTATACCCACATAGTCAGCAGCTAAACCTAGCATTTCTGTCTTTGATCTTAAAAAGCAAAACAAAAACAACAACAACAACAACAAAAGTCACACACAACACCTCGGTTTCCCCTTGAGCAGAGGAATCACAGCATGATTAAGGTTGGAAGGGACCTGCTGCAAATATGACTGACCAGATGGGAGGAAGTCTTGCATTATCCAAGGGTATGAAAGCATTGGAAAGCATCAGGAATTACGGTTGCTAGTGTAATACTAGAGTGTTCTGTGAACAGATTCCTCATGCATATTGCTGAGACTCTTGTCATTCATTGCTGTATGAGTGCACTCCCTGGGCGTATGATTGAGGAGCAAGTTGTATGAATAGTGCCCTGCCTGTTCCTTATGGAAATGACACATAGCATCTTAGCCTCAAGGTTTAGGAAGCTGAATGTTGACTTACTGAGTTTGCTGCCTATGCCTCTCAGTTTCTAAGATGAACTGAGGAAGTTGAAAGTTAAACTTTCTGAAAATGGTCTTATTTTTAAGAATCTGATGTGAGAACCTGAAGTTCTCTAAATTTTAACGGGTGCTGAGAACCTCCTGTTATAACAGTCATCAACAGGAATTGTTTGGCATAACTAAAGAATGTGGACTATAGTGATAAATACATTGACCATCAGACTTTGATTGTGAAAAACTACGTACTAAAATACGGCTCTTTACATTGCATGCTGTGTTTCACAGTTCACTATCAGCACAGTTAAGAGAGAGATATGTAGCAGCAGTACAGTGAAGCTAAATTCACATGTTACTTCTGAAGTATGCAGAAGCCAATGAGCAGAGCTGGCATACGGTTCTATGAATGAGGCAAATGAGCGAGCACTCAGCTGTGAGAAAGCAGATGACCAGAGAGCTCCGTGTTAACTTATATTTATCTATTGTGAATACTCTTTCATTCCTCTGCATCCATTTCAGCTGGCTCCACTGCTCATATCAACTGTAGGGTTTCCAGGGGAAGCTTGTTCGGGGTTATTCAGCTGTAGCAGCCTGACCTGAGCATTTTCAGTAGCTCTGTAGTTAGTTTCAGCTCTGAAAAGATAAAATACGTAGCCAGATGCGTGTCATGATTTAAGATCAGATGGTAGATGCCTGATAAGAATGGACTTAGCAGAGCTATTAACAAGTCAATTTAGTGTCTTTTATTTATTGTGTCAGAGTTGTGGGTTTTTTTGAAAATCTATAATCTGGTCATCAGGAACAGCAAAATTTAAGAAGACAACAAAACAACAAAAATTAAGAAGAAAATATAATAGCTTCAACAAAATTTGTGTAACTCTATGGCCTTATTATTATTTATTTTTAAAGGTACTAAATTCCTTTTAAAAGACTAATTAGAGATACTAAACAATGTGGAAAGCAATGCTTTAAGACATACATAATAGAGCTAGTTATGAGCAAAGTGAACAGTAGGAATACAAGAAATAGATAACAGCAAAGAAAACAAGTAGTCTAAGTCTGAGTCAGAGAAAGCAATGCTGAAGTGTTCGTTCTTACTTGTTCAATAACTTCATCACACAAAGGAGTTAACAGAAGTAGTGAACAGAGAGCTAAATGTTGCACTTGGGTTGTTCTGGCAGCAGAAATATGCAAATGAAAATAACAAGAGAAAAGTCAAGGTAATTAAGAATAAAGACAAAAGAACAGAGTGATACTAGGGGTGGGAGTAATTGACTGAAGGTTTGAAAGAAAAGGCAGGAAATTGAGAGAGAGAAAATGAATTTCTATCCTGAACTTTTCCTTTATTTTTTTTCTGTACTTAAGAAAAAATATTTTGAACATGAATGGATAAGAATAAAGGTCTGAACTACTGGTATTGAAATGCAACATAATGTTCTTCATAGTCCATACATTGTCTTTTATTTCTGTCCTTTGAGAGATTTTGGGGGAATGCTTCCAAATCCTCCTGGAGTGTTGATGAGAGTTGACATAAAAGGGGAGCTGGGAGAATATTTCAGTGATATGAAAAGGGATTCAGAAAACATGAAGCTGTGCTTCTCCTAATATGATGTTGAGGAAAGGTTGTTCATTTGGAGGTTTGAGTGAGCAGTGGAAAGTACTTTTGGAAGATGTATGCTTCAATCCTCACAAGTTCTTTTTGTGTTCTCAAGATTAGGCTAATTGTAAATATTTGCTTTAGCTATATGGAATTTTCATTGTGCATTTTAATGTTGTCTTGTATCACTTTTCAGAAAGAGATTCTCAGGCTAATTGGTTTTGACAAGTAAGAACTTTGAAACATTGTGGAAGAACCATCTTTGTAATAGTGTAATTCAGAAAACAAATACCAATCTAATTTGTTAAGACCCTGTAAGAACTAAAGGAGTTCAAAATGTTGGGGACAGAAGAATTAACATGGCTGTTACTCTTCAAAAGTATTCATTCCAAAAGTTTTGATCACATCCTTTTATGAAAGGAAATAATGTGTGATGTGATTACCCATTTGAAATAAAGCAACTCTGTCTTCTGTGACAACACAGCAAATGTTTAAAAAAAAAAAAAAAATTTTTTTAGCAAGGCAGTATGGACTTTGAATATATCCTATCTGGTAATTTTTTGGTCGTATAACTTAAATGTGTCTGGTAATATGCAACAGTGAGATTGAGAATACTTGTTATTACCAGGTAACAGTACAAAAAAAAAAACCTGTGGTGAGATGTATAAAAGGTATGAAGAACTACATCATAGTTTCATCAGAGTCAGAAGAAACTTATGAAATTTTTTTGTTTTTACAAACAAATGATATTCCCTAGGGCGTAAGGATATGTTCTTTCAAATTTGCAGACTTTTTTTCCTTATTATAAGGTTTTTAATGATTGTCGTTCAGAGAAGAGTAAATGTTTTACTCATGTCATATTAATACAGCCAATTTTTGTACTTTTTCTCCTGTTATTGTCCAGGAGAAAATGAAACAGTGAGACTGTTAGTCCTATTAAATACTACTGTATAATCAGGTGTTTGACTTAATCCACCATAAATGGTTTTTGTTTCTTTCTTTTTCTTGTACAGAGTCAATACAAATTTGTTTGTGAAGCTATTCTTCGTGTTTACAAAGAAGGATTGATTCGACCACTGGATTCTAGTTAGCACAGCAGTGAGGAAGCATTTTTTTCCCCTAAAAAGACTGCTTTTTAAGTAAAGCAGGGGCTTATTTCTCAAAGCAACTGGAATGGACTAGAAGCCCATGAGAAGACAGATGAGCACATTTGAACTGTGGCACTTTAAATTTCTCAAGAAGATTGCTAAATCATGTACAGTATAAAGGAATCATGTAGATAAATATGAGAGCAATTGTGTGTAAATGCTTTACTTAGGCACCATAAGCAATCATGGAAACCTCAATGTATATCTTTCACTGCCTTAAACACCCCTCACTTTGGAAGTTACAGAGATCATTGTGTTTCTTTTGAAAATACGAAAGGAAAACTAATAGGACTGAAATGACTCAGTTTAAGAAGGTATTTAATATCTTTGTATGAAAGTTCATGGAAAGTGAATATTTGTAACTTTTTTACTGGGACATTAAATATTTGTAGGAATGTAACCTTGACTTCTCAATGGCTGATGAAAAGCTTCAAAGCCTAATGCATAACTACTGTACATTAAGAATAGGAGAAATTAAGTATTCACTTTCCATAAGTCTAATAGTATGCCAGCTGTTATAATACTGTATCACTGTATGTGATGTGCAAAATGATAGTTCATTTATACATTTAAACAGATGGTACAGTCTACATCTTCTGTTGATCAGTTTTACTTCCGATTTGCCCTTTCAACAGTGACCTACTTCTTAGTGTTAGCTGTTGTATTTTTCTTCTGTTTCTACTGTCCTCCAAGATGGTTATTCTTCACTGCTATTTCTGTATGTGGACTGAAAACATTCTAATCTGAGATGAGGTCTTATTCTCTTTCACCTTTATTTCCATGCGTATTATGAGTACTCAGATGTAAATGTGGATTAACATTGCACACAAGTGCTAGTTTGACTTGCTGTATATGCAAAGTAGTCTAATCCAATACTGGAAGAAAAAAATTACTACTGAACCCATCAAATATGTTGCTGCTAATTCAAGGTGTGAAGCTTACAAGGACACAGGTGTTGCTAGTGTTCAGATGGTGATAAAATGTTGACTTGCTGCCCTTCAGCAAATGTGTGTTTATCCAGTGAAACACAACTCTGTTGCAAGAGTTCTGTGGATTTATTGTGTTTCTTGCTTTATGGAAATGCAGCAAAATTCATGTGAAGATTGACGTAGAAAGAGAGAATGAATTTGTACTTTGTTACATGATTCACCCTTAAGGTACACTGGTTTCCATTTCATTTCAAATGGGAGAATTGGACTTTCTGAACAATATAACCACATTTGTATGGTGTTAATTTATTTTGTGTGTGCTTTATGATTACCCTGAGATAGTTCTTCATTTTTGAATATTATCTAAAAAAAAAAAGGAAAAAAAATTATTCTAAGGGACTGTTTGAAACTGTTATTTAAAAAAATAGTCCTAAATAAGGAAAAACATTTAAGACGTATTAACCAAATGTCTATATGTATATAAAAGGAAAAAAATAGATAATTTTCTTTTTGAATATATATATGTATCTAGACACGTATACATCCAGATATATTTTAGAACTATGGTTTGTATTATGGATATTGTCAATTATTTTTGAAGTTTCATTATAGAAACTGACATAGCTATATAATATGCATCTCTCATGTTACCAGAAGGTTGGATTGGTTTGTTTTGTGTTGTTTTTTTTCCCCAGGAGATGACTGAAAAATGAATGTAGTACATGCTAAATTGCTAATCCTTGTCTCCTATGGACTCATTCCTTTCTTCCAGGTTACATTATTGGTTAGAAGTAGAGGAAAGAAGATTCCTACTTACTTGGTTAAAAAAGAGTTTTTTGGTTGCTGACACACAAGGTCATCAGCAACACAAAAATCTTCATGGCTTTATAGGTTGAAGGGTGAACAGATTTGTGTTCATTCTTATGTATCGCATTCCTGATTTTATCATTGCTTAAAAGTTTTTATAGTGTATGGGGTTTTTATCCTCTTGCTTGATTGGGCATAGATTGGAAACCAAAAGATGGTAAATCTGGTCAACTCTTTACTTACTAAACTGCATCAGGTCACTCAAACTGTCCGTGACTTCAAATGTAAAATACTTCTGGACACACATTTTGCTTGGGAAGCTTTTTCAAAAAGTACATGTGGAAAAGTGCTGTACAAGCTGTCAGCTGCTGTTTGGTAGCATGTTGAGTGAGAATGCCTAGTGACATGTCTCCACTTGAGTTGTGGTCTCTGAAGGGTCTGCCTGCTATTTGACAGAAGCTCTCTTTTGCTGTTGTGTGCGCCTTTCTCTTAAAATATCTTGCTTCAAAGTTATGCTGTGCCTAGATCTTAAAGTCATTGCTTGCAGTTTGTGTGACTTTGTCAAGAAGTGAAAAAGGCACAAAGGAGAAGAAAAAAAATAAAAGCAAGAGAATAAATAGAAAAGATTTAGAGCATCTCTGTGACATTTGTTTCTTTAACAGCAATCCCTGATTACCGTTTGTGTTCAAGGTTAGTGACCTATTCCTACCACTATTTATGTTCCTTCATGTTGAATATGTATTTACCAAAACATGGTAAATTTCTTCAGTATATAACTCCAGTCTCAAGATGCATGGTATCGGTTTGACTTGCATTAGTATGTGTGTTTTTACATGACCATCGTCAGATTGTGACAAGTGCTGCTCTTGTTCTGATAAAGTTAGATGGCTTTAGTAATAGCATTCTTATGCTATTATTTGGATTTTAATAACTTGTGTGAAATTGCTGGCCACTGCTGCTCCTCTTAAAGCTATAAAAACAATAATCTGTGTAATATTTGATTTATTTTTTTGTAAAACCATAGAGCAAATATTAACTACACAGTTGTCTTGTATGTTGTGTCCATCTTTATTTCAATCTTGCTGGGTTTTGCACATGTACCTGTTGGGTCTTTATGGGAGCATGAAGAGGTTTTTGTCTTCTCTCTGTACCGTGTTGATGACTTCGCACTGAATGATATATGCCTTACATTTGATCTGGCAACAAAAGCATAATTATGGAAACATCATCTTACTGCTGGCTGTTGTTTCCACAAGACTTAGGAAATTAAAAAGGAACAGAGTTGCTTGATTTTTCTTGTAGGAGTTAAAACTCCTAACACAAAATGTTTAACTGCCACACAATGGACAAATAGCAGAAAGTGCCCTGTAGTCAGGGTTCTGTATAACCCTCCTAAATGTTTTAACCTTACATTTTGCCTCTGCTTGTGTAAGGGTAACAGTAGGCATTTTGAGTTTCTAACATTGTGGAGGGTGAAGAAAGAAAACCGTGGAGGTTTTCACCGATATAAAATAGTGACATTATTTCCTTGGAAGTAAGCAGATATTTACTACTGGCTTTATGTTTGGTACAGAAGTAATTAAGATGTCTAATTCAGAGCATCTTCCAAAGTATTACAAGAGAACACTTCTGAGACAGAAGTGCGAGAGAGAGTCTTACTTTGTATTGAAAATGAGAAAAATGGTGCCGTAAACCATGAATGCCTTTTGTGTATTGGGATAGAAGAAACATGAATCATTAAAATACAACCAAACTTTACATAGCTGTGGGGCTCTGCACACACACAAAAGAAAGTTTCATAATCCAGGGCTTTGCTCTCTGTAACCTTATCTGTAGGTATTGGTACTAAGTTATAAGCACTCACAGTATATCCAGAAGATCAGCAATATCTTTTAATACACCTTCTTTTCACCAGTTGGTTTCCTTTTTTCCCTTCCTTTTCTACTATGCAATACTTGGTTAAATAAAAAATGTAAAGCACTGTAGCTCTGAAATGTGTATGGAACCATGCATTTACTTTATTACAAACATAATACTATTCTACAACACAAGTTCTTCCTTCCAGACTCAATGTGTAAATGATCTACTGATTGAAAATATGGAAAATAGGCATATGTGGTTCATTTTTGGTAATTAAAATTTTAAACACAGTTATTTCACTGATAACAGCTTTATTGTCGTATCTTTAAATGTAGCATTTAAGAGCAAATTTATTTTATTCAGTCACATAAATCCTTTCCGGAGCTTGCACTGGGAAGTATTTGTGTTTCAGTTGGTAAGGTGTAATTAGTCTACTTGGTTAAAAGCATTTATGAATTGAAACTGTATAGAAGGTAAAGTTGTAAAGTGTCATGAAACACTTTGTTCAAAGGCAGTTGAAAGCCAAGTGAATGATTAATTCATTATATAAAACATAATGTTTTGATTAAATTGATTCTCTTGCATTTAATTTCTGACACTGATAGTGTTGAGCCATCTCAGATGACTGTCTGTTTTAACAATAGCATTATATTAACAGTTTAAATATAGCAATTTAATGCAATGTGGTTTAGATTTAGTGTGCTTTAACATACTTAATGTTTCCATTGTTCAGTAGCTGTACAAGCTTCAAACAATAGTATCCACAGTCACCGCAACTTGTCTTAAGGCAAAAAGAAATTTCTCTGACTGCAAAGAAATAACTAGCACATGGTTTTGATAGATTTATCCATTTTCCAACTTACCTCTTTCGCGGTCTAGCTCTGATTCGGTCATTGGTAAAAGGCAGCAATTGAAAGCCAAGAATATCGTGGAAAAAGCAAAATCTGTGACTACTGACACTGTTTGGTATGGGCTACAGTTAAGGTACCTTTAGTTGATGACTTCAAAATAAAGAAAGAAATAAAAATCGTCACATTCATCTTGATGTGACTGGGAATGGAGAGCAGGATGGACTTTTTTATACCTTTTGTTGCAAACTACTTGGATAAGAGTCTGTGTGCTCTTTTGAGCTTTTTTAGCTGCAGTTTTTGAGTCTTCAGTGAATTTATTTGAAATATTCGAACATTTATTTTCGTGAAACACTTCAGTTTAGTATTAGTAGCTCAGTTTCTTTTTTCTTGGCTTTCATGATGTAATTTCATAAGTTGACATTGTACCTTATCAGATACTTTCAGGTTTCCCACAGCTGTAAAGCAGGCTCTGTCACAGATAGCCCAAGGACGTCGCTGTTGCTTACGAAGCGACATTACCTGTGCCTGCTGGAGGTGCTGTGCGGCACTGGGACCCGCCTGAGCTCAGCTCCTCCCTGAGGAATTTGAACAGTGCTGTGTAGCACTGATGGAAATGGTAAACGTAGTTTGAAAGACCATGTAGGAAATGTTTTCTTCTACATTGGTAATGTTTTTATTTAAAAAAAAAGAAGTTTGTAAGGAAGAAAATGTTTTAATGGGTAAGGTAAGAGTGGAAAATGTAGGGTTTTGTTTTTCCCCCATGTGGAATGCTTTTCTATGTTCTCTTGGAACTGTTGCTTCAGTTAAAAAAAAAAAAAAAAAAAAAAATACCCGGCATTTGGTGGGATTTCATTTTTTGTCATACTTACCCAGAGAAGAATTAAAAGATGAATTTATTCCTCACTTACTACTCTGTCTTTTTAAATAACATTAAAGGAAACTGAAATCTTTTTCTTCTAAAAATGATTTTGGCTGCTTTCATTTAGTGTTTTTTCTGTCATGTACATGGAGCTCAAATGGAGGTGGATCACTAGTGAGGTTGCCACACGTGCTAACAGAAACAAGCTTCGCTAGATCAGTTAGAGCCATTGCCTACCATCAGTTACCAACTGAAATCAGTCTGTCGTCATCTTCCTATCAGCTTTCTAGTGAATGATTGTTTCCTAATAAGAGTCTTTAGCTTGCTCTTCAAGCATCAGGGCTTCCTCTAGTATTAAAGTGAAATTGATACTTCAAAAAAAAGAAAAAAAAGCCTGTTTTTTTTTTTTCAGTAAAAAGGTAAGCCTATTTACTAAAATCCATACGAAACAAACATATTAAAAAAAAAAAAGCTTGAAGGGAGCATCCTTATTTCCTATGAGTTCATTTTAGGTAGACATAAACCAGACGAGTTCTCAACTAGCAAGCAATGTTGCCACTAAAGCATGGAAAAATCAGTGCTGACCCAAGTACCGATTAATTTTTCAACTTCCTATAGAGGTTGGTTGCTATCCTGGTTCCTAAATCTTTGTTGTGAGATGGAAGGAGGAAGGACTACTTTCCTCCTTTCTGGGGATGCATGACAAAATCTCTGCTCAGTATATCAGCAACCTGTGTTGACCTTTGTGGTGTTGCGCTGCATTATCTAATCTGAGTGGTCCTGTTATTACATGTGATCTTACTGTCAACTTTGCAGTATCAGTCAAATCTTTTCTCCCTCCGAGGAGGAGAAAAAGAAAAAACATCAACCCAGTGGTGTCAGTTCTTTGTGGGTTTCATTTACCTTAATTAGGTGGTAGTGTAGTGTGGTAGGTTGAGTTATTCTTCATCAATGCCCTTTTAATTCAGAACTTAGCATACATGAAAGAAAGTCTGGCATAACTGTTGCTCCCCTAATTTTTAATAGAAATTATGTTACTGTATGTAGAAGTTAGGTGGGGAGTTGGTACATGTGCTCAAATATATCTCAAATCTGGATTTTGCAAACTAAATGATAAGTATCAATGCTAATTTTCCAGAAACCTTTGCAGTGAGTACTAAACATAATTTATGGAGGTTTTCACACTTCATTGTGTAACCTTAATAAAGAGATGCTAGATAAATGAAGGGGATAGTCCTATCAACACTAGAAGTCATTGGGCATTCATAATAACAAATGAGGAATTGTTTAAAAGTGACCTTCATTGCAGCACACTTAATAGTACTGGAGTAAATTACATAACATTTGAGAAAGCCAAAGCAGTTTTTTGGAACCTTTGCAAAAGATTCCACTGTTATCATTGCAAAGTTTGTCTTTCTGTGTATGTTTAGTTATTGTTTTTGTCAAAGATGTAGAAAAACCTTGGGAGATGATATCCATTCAGTGATATGTCTGTTTTATGTATCTTTTTGGTTGGTTATGGTTTTATACTACTCTTTAGTTTCTTCTGAGACCTTAGGTGCCAGTGCATTGAAGGAGTAGGAGAATGTATTTGATATATTGGAGGGTAAGGAAAGAGTTTATTTTGTGTCCCAAGTTGTGCTTTTCTTTTAAATCATTTGGAATGTAAATTTATGTGGACATTACAAATGTTAATTTATTGTTAAAAATATAGACAGCTGCTGAGATGAATGTATCATTCTTTTTTATTATTATTATTTCTAGAAGAATAAAGTATTGATTAATGATTTAAGTAGTTTCTTTGGGATTTTGAACTGTTTTGGACAAGAACATTACAGCCACCATTTTGTGCTCCTTGGTTAAATAAAGCATTGTGATGGTGTAGTAAAGCATTTTTGGCTGTGTGGTTTTTCTGTGACTTTATTCAAGGAATCATTAAGAGTTGCATGAAAAGGTTTGTGACCTAATTCCTTTAAAAAAAAAAAAAATCACACATGGCTACAGCTTGAATTTTATCTCAGCGAGCAAGCCAGTATGGGAATTGTCTGCTCCGTATAGATAGTGTGTAATTTTTCATAAAGAGCTTGCTGGGGAAGTAATGCAACCAAGTAAGCCTAACATTCAGAGGAGTATTCTACTTTCAACACTGCTAATAAAGGAGAATTGCCTTGACTAATTAGATCACTGGAGCTTTGTACTCATGACGTGTAAGGCCACATACACAACTGTTTGTACATTTTATACACAGCAGCAAAAAATAAAATATGCAGGCTGCCGTTCCCTTTGGGATTTCCAGTCCCTTGCCTACTCCCAGAGCTGTGTGAGTTGCTGTAGTTCTACACCTGCTGGTGCTCCAGAGTTATCGTCATTTTTTCACAACAAAGCAGAGCCCAGTGGTACTGTTCTTGAATTGTTTCCTTTTGTGTGTGTGTTTGTAAAACAAAAGTTTTTAGATTTCAAACTGGAAAATGCACTGAAAATTGAATCCAGTGCTGGCAGATGGGTGGAGCACTGACCTTAAAATTTGTTTGGGATTTGGTTAAGAAGTGGGATAGCTGTTAGTAAGCACTTTTTGCAATTGACAAGAGATGTCTTTGCCTACTAATTAGTCTTTTTATGCTTGAGGCCAATAATCCTTCAGAATGATCCTGATGAAGCTATGAATTCAGTGAAATCTTGGTGAAAGAAAGAGCAAGGCCAAAAGCACTCATCTGGGCACTGAGGACATAGGATATTGACACAGGCTCGAATCTCTCATAGATGCAGAACAAGCTGTACCAAGATAGAGGTTTTGCTGAAGATCCGTATGAAACAGCTTACTGAAAGATGTAGCAATGTCTTCACAACTTTTAGCGGAGTAGGATGGGGAGGAGTCTTTTGGAGGATGTTTAAGACAAAGGAGAGCACTTTGCCTTCACACATCTATGCGGTTCCAGAGCTGGAACCGAGGGAAAGAAAGAACTGACAAGTTAGTTCTGAACAGAGCCTAGATGTTACACACAAAGCTTGCAGGACCAGAGCATGACTGGGCCTTCTGGGGGTGCAGCTGGATGATGATTTGCAGGGATCTCCTTGTTCTTCTTTCAGTTTCTCTTAGATGTTTACTCAGAGGAAAACAAGCAGTTGAGTTGCAGTGCCTGTGACAGGGGTGCCACAGCAGGTCTGAGCTCCCTTTAGGGTGGAAAGGTTTCTTCCCTCCTGTAATACCAGCTGTTCTTTTGCAGCCTGGCACAATGTTGTTTTTCTATTACCCAGCCTAACAGAAGCAGTAGTGAGTACTCAAACCTGGTCAAAGCCATGGGAAAGCAGTTCCTGAGCTGTGTAACCAAGAAACTTGCCTTAGCAACTCCTATTACAGAGAAATCTACGTGACTTAAATTGCATTGCTTCCACATGCTGACTTGTTCTCTATTAAGTGAGTAGAAAGTGGATGTGTAAACATGCGCGCATATATATGTATAAAAATAATAGCATGTATTACTGAGTATGTGAGTATGAGAAAGTAACTCCAGATAAAGCAGAGCAGACATACATTTACTTCAACTTTTCAAACACAGAATCCGGAACAGGAGAGTTCTATAGCCAAGGTAGCAATAGAAGTAACATAAATAATATATAAATGATGACTGCTTTCTTCATCCGTGCCATTTTAATATTTGTACTAAAGTAAAAATGTTAACTAAGATATTGAAAAAATCCATATATCACCTGATTTTGTTATTTATATGCATAGTGTTTGCTTTTGCAGATTCCTGTAATATATGCAGATATTTATTCAATTAACACTGAGTATTACTTACTTCCTTGCTGTTTGTGATGTTTGGGTTTTGTAGTTTTTTTTTCCATTGCAACATGGTTATTTAGGTTGAGATCTTTGCTAAGGCTTATCAATTAAATAAGAGAATTTCCTGGAATTTGAGGGAGTTTAGATGGCAAAGAGCAGGGAAAACAAAATGCGTTTTGTAGCCATCAAACTGCATTCAGCATATATTTAAACAGACTTATGTATCACATCTTGTTTCCTTAAACCAGTTATTGCTCAAGTATACCTGATACAGCTAGGGTGCTGCATGCAGTGCAAATAGCTACTAAATGTAATCCCACTTGCAAAGGATTTTCAAGCAGGCTCATAGCAGAAACAAAACATTGTGTTCATGCACAATCAATCAGACAATGGGATGTAGTGAAGCACATATACAATATCATGCTAAATAAGAAAACAAGTGAAGTTTTCCTCCTTCATAAGGATGTATCAGAAGCAATCAGAAGAAATGATAGGAGATACATTATAAGCAGAAGCTGAGCCACGTGAACTGAGAGGCTTTCTGAAGTGCCCAAGCGCCAACAGTGGGAACAGTATTGTTTGAAGTCTGGCTTATCCAAGTATAGCAAGAAAGAAGTCATAGAAACTGGAAGCAAGGTGTTGGCACCGTGCCTTGAGAGGAATCCCACATAGTGCCGAGTGCTTTGTGGAAAGAGATTTGAAACCCTGTGTAAAAATTTGCTCCTGCTGTGTTCTTGCTTCACGGAAATAGGGCATTGGTGGAACTGTGCTGATTATTTATGTTTGTACCAAAAAGAAATATTTTTCCAATACAACATTCTTTTTCATTTTTCCTTTTCATTGTATGTTTATTCTTCCTCCTCCCCCCCAGAAGAAGGGTGATAGCTGAAATTTTACAGAAGAGAACACATTTTTGTATAACCCCCCAGTGAATATAGTACTGTGAATATCTTGTTGTCAAGACAAGTTTGATTTACCATAGTGTGAGATAAACTGATTTAAATCCATTCTTCAAGGGGATAAGGTGAGGTACAGAGCAGTTATTCCCAGCAGAGGTAGCAGGTGGGGGATTTGAACTTAAAAGGTAAGTTCTGGTTCTCTGTGTGTGACGGATGAGGCCAGGGCCGATGCCTGCTCCCAGATGTGCTTACACTTGTTTACTTGTGGAAAAATGTTTCATGGGATTCTGTGCTGGAGAAGGTTCATAATAAAGCCAACTGTATTACTGCTTACAGCTGGTGGTGAGCGAGTAGGTTTGGGGGACTGCATGAGGACAAAGCAATTCACAGAATCACAGAATGGCCAGGGTTGGAAAGGACCTCAAGGATCATGAATCTCCAACCCCACTGCCACATGCAGGGCCACCAACCTCCTCATTTAATGCTAGACCAGGTTGCCCAGGGCCCCATCCAGTCTGGCCTTGAACAGCTCAAGGGACAGGGCATCCACAACCTCTCTGGGCAGCCTATTCCAGTACCTCACCACTCTCCCTGTAAAGAATTTCCCCCTGATGTCCAACCTAAATCTCCCCTCCCTCAACTTAAAACCATTTCCCCTCGTCCTGCTGTTATCTCCCCTTTCAAAGAGTTGATTGAATGCTTTTTAAGCATGGCTCACTGAGCATCCTCCTAATGCTAGCAGTAGCTGTCCCTTCCTTATCCTGGTTGTTCTCCTCTGTCTCTTGCAACACATGTGCCTCCCCTGCACACACAGCATGCAGTGCTAAATTCTGGTCCTGGTGAGTGGGCAGAAGTGGGTGAGTCGCTGTTGTGCTGGAACAGATGGCGTCTGCAGTGCAGCCACCAGCTCTGTAAGTGTGTTGTAGGTGGTTGCTAAAGGAAAAAGGAATAATTCAGAGCTTTAGTTGAAAAGGTTGGCTGGTTTTCTCTTATGTATTGGGAGTGGGGCAGTTGGAAACCTGAGACCAGTTTGAGTTTTACAGTGACTGATGGTTGTCCATTGTAAGGCTTGGTTTTGTTGAGATGTGAGGAATTTTGTGCGCTGGGCCAAGGTAATGACATGGGGATGGTTAAGAGAAGAGGAACCTAACCAATGGTTTTCTGCCTTTTGATAATTTGCAAGTAGCTGGATTTCTGGACCATAGCTTCCACGTGTCCCCATCTTCCTCTGATCTATATGTCCCTTATTGTAACTGAGGCCACCTGCCACTTCACTGTGCCTCCTGGTACTGGGTACAATCCAGAGGGCCTTTGGGGTGTGTCAATACATCTGTCCCAGTAGAGGAAAGTCACTGAAGGTTAGCTGGTTAGGTGGAGCTTTTCGTGAAGGTTTTTCTGAAATGATCAGAAATATCATGATAAGTGCCTTTTGTTGCAGTATTTCATTTGTGGCAGCTATAGTGGATTTTTTAGCTTAAGAGACTTTAATCCACATGAGAGAAAAGCTGGCAAAACTTGGAGGAGGAGGTATTTATTTCCAACAGCTCATGAACGTATTTTTTTCAGTACAAATGTTTTAGTACAAAAGGTTGCAGCAGTCTCTCGAAGACCTGTGGCACCAAAAGGAGAAGCTGAATTCTCCTGCTTAACTACAGAGCACTGGACAAGCTTTGCTGACCTACCAGTAACAACATACCACAGGTTACCACCTAATGAAATCAGAAAATAATTCACATATGCTGTATAGCTCACCGTTTCGTGTTTCATGCTGAGTGATGTAAGCTATTTATCAGCTGGTTTAATAGATCAGCTCTCTGCCTGCACCTCCCCACGCTCGGCTGCATGTGGATTGAGGCTGACAGCTCTGCCTTCATGAAAATATTCCTTGCTCAGCCCCATGACTAATGCAGATAATTATTTTTAAAGCAACTCTGGATGTCACTGCAGTATGCTTTCATGTGCACACAGAGTGTGCATGTTCATCTGGTGTTTGTGAACACCAGACACCATATAAATCTTACTCTAACTGTGCAGTTTAAAGAAATACCTTGTGGAGCCAGTGCAGCAGCAGGGAGCCAGTTTGCAGCTTTATTCCTCTGGTTATCCCAACCACGACAGTGTAAAATAAATAAAGATGAGCATCAAAGAGATTTCATTTCATGACACATTATTAGGCCATCACAGTCCAGAAGACCCTTGAGGTTGGGCTGTTTCTCACAGTGACCAATTGATTATTTCCCCTTTCTAAACCCTGCTGAATTTGGGGAAAGCCACAACCATCTCCTAAAGTGAGAGAAGGGTCGTTGTGGGATGGAGAATGGTTGAAAAGTCAGAAGGCAGAGCCCGTCCCATGAACGTCACTTGACTTCCAGGCAGCGTGCCATAACAACAAAGAGGCAGAAGAAGGGCTTTGTCGGGATCCTGTGGCTGGAGAGACAGCTGTCTTGACTTGCATATCAGAAATAGTAGTGGCATTTGGGTAAAATTAAGAAGAAATGAAAATAAAATCCACTTTTTGGATTTTACGTCCCAGAAAGATAATGCAATGAAAGCTAGGTTTATTTGATGTGATTTTCAGTGAGTTGTTGGTGGTGATTGCTTGTATCTTGGCTGCTTGCTGCATTTTCACATACAATTAGTAATTTGTTTCAGTGCTTTTCTAGGAATTCAAATCAGAACTATTTCCTCTATTATCCTTGAATATTTTGACTACTATTATTATTTATTTTTTAGGTTGAATGTCTTGCTTGTCTCTTTCCGACTGTCCCATGCTTTCTCCCAAGTGCTCAATCGAAGTTCTAGTGATTCTGAAGAGCCGTCTGGATGTATTTCTTTTGGCAGAGCCAGTTAGATAAGCTTAGGCATTTTCTGCTTTCCCAGAGTACTCTTTGTCTCACTCCTTTTCTGGAGCCATCTCAGCTCCTACACCCATCCCTGAGCATTATATTCCTCTAGCTGTATCCTTCTTGGTGAAGACTGAAGCAGAGAGACATTAACTGCTCTGCTCCTCAGCACTGATTACTCCCACTGAGAAATGATCATGATTATCTTGCTTAACATATTGATTTATATATTTTCCTGTTAAAATTACTGTTCTCTGGGTCTGTTTTGTTTCTTGGCCTTTGATTTACCCTTATATATTCATGCTCTTCGTTGTGTTTATCTTGAATAACTTAATCTATTTCCTAATGTTCATATTTGTAAGTTTCAGGCTTTTGCAGAGTTTCTTACAGAGCCAAGTTATGCTTTCTCCTCGCTGGCATAGCTCATGCATGTGCTGTCAATATCATTAACATAGGCAGCTACCCAGCCTGCCCAACTCCCTTTTTCCTTTAACTTTCTAGAAAATTGTTACTATCGTATTCCAACAAGATACTGAGCTGCTTGTTTGTTTATAACATTATGTTGGGAATGTAAAAGGCTACCAAAGTCTCCAGCTAATAGCTTAGGGGGGGGGAAAAAAAAAAAAAAAGCAATTGAAGCTGTCTACCTAATGTTGTCCACCCACTGATGGATGACCGTGACCTGTAGTACACCTCACGTGCGCCCCATGCTTCTTTGCTAATTTTCCTTACTAAATGGAGGTTTCTAATATGTTTATCCTTGAGTCCTGCCAAAGTAAAAGCAGAGCATAAAATAATTCACTGATGCACCAAAGGACACAATTCTTTTTTCCTTGTTAGTTCTTCCTATACAGTTGTAAATTTTTCTCTTAATAATTATCACACTGTGTCACATAACAAGCTTTTGGAATTGTAATTACGTTGTAGTCAATTGCTTCAGTTCTTTTTCAGCTGATATATTTATTTTTAGAGGAAAATTTTCTTCCAAGTGTTGTCTAAGTTATATTTGAGAAAAAAAAAAAAAAGGCTAATAACTCATTCATGGAGATTCTTTTTTATGGTCAAATTAGTTGTTAGCTTGCTTTCCACTCTCTGTGTTCAGGGCCTCATTCCCTGGAGTATGGAAGGATTCTGGTGAGAAGAGTCAGGAGAAGCATCTATGTGTGCCAGTGAGGCAGGGAAACTATATTTGTGTTGGTGGTAGTTTAGGGAAGGGAGAAGGGGGACAGGACTCATTCCCTGAGTACTGCCAAGCTCTGCATCTACTGTTTAATAAAAAATAAAAATGAAGTGAGAGAGTGAAGGACTTCCTTCACCCAATCTTCTGAATAAGCACAGGGCGGATGGCTGGACACGTGCTTCTCATCACGTGAGACTTCCAGCCAACCAACTGGCACATGGGACTTGATTTCACAAGAGCAGAGTGTTAGCTTAATGGTGACTCCCGATGAAGCTCCCATGCCCCCTGTAGCACCTCTGCTGCTGTTTGCTGAACACAAACAAAACTCCGTGGCTGATGAGCAGAGCACTAGCAATGCAGCAGGCAGAGAAACACCAGGCAGCTGCTGCATTTGGTCCTGAGCGCTGTACAGCGCTGAGACTGTAACTGTGTGAAGCATTAAGGCCTCCCAGCAGAGAGGAAAAGTGAAGGTAATAGTTCTTCATATTTTCATTATTTAACCTATTTCTCTTCATGGCATCTTGACATAAGAAATAAGAAGTCTCTGAAGAAGGTTAATGCAAATTCGTGGAGCATTTTTCTTCTACCTTGCAGCCTGCAGCATACATTAGCTTGAAGTAAAATATTTCACTGCGGCATGTTATCCTTTTCCTGAAAAAGAATTAAGATAATAGCATTTGGAAAACCTAATTACCTTGACAAAAGGATGCATAACCAGGCTCTTCTGAACAATCTCTTAGCAGTTTGGGCCTGCCTGGCTTTCATATCAGATTTTCTTGTTTTACTGATTGTCTTGCATACCAGTTTGCTTCTCCTAACGAATCCAAGGACCATAAAGATGGATTTCTGCAGTGACCATCACTGTCTTTTAAGGAGGGAATTTAATAGGGCATGCAGTGACTTTGGCACTCCAACACATCTTCTCCCGTGTCAGTGGTAAAGCAGCAAGTGAAGCAGATCTATGCAACACCAACAACTTGAGCTCCAGCTCAAGGTGCACCTGGCCTTTTAGGTATGTCAGGAGGATTATTTTGCTTCATTATTCTAGAAGTGCAAGTTGGTGTTGTGAACGCTGATCCTATTTATTTTCCTTGACAGTGTTGTTGGCAAAAAGTTTTTGCAGTTCTTGAGGAAAGCCCTTCTAGCCACAGAAGTAAGGAATTTTTATGGAAGAAAGCTACATCCAACACAAATAATGCTTTTTAGTCAATTCAGATGTCACAACGCTTCCTGATGTGTATTCTAGGCTTCACCAGACATGCTCCCTTCCCTGGCATGGCCTACAGTGAGCAGCAGATCTCCTGCAGCCCAGCAGACCTACCTTACCATGGCTGGCAATCTTCTGTGCAGGCAGAGGTGGGCTCAGAAGCAACAAACTACAGCTTTTATCAGGATCTTGGAGGCTGTTAGAACTGAAATTATTTCAGAATTAGTTTTTCTTCCCCACTCCCATCTCATTTTCCACAAAAAATGTGAACAATGTGACTTTTTCATCAAATGCTTTTTCCTGGGTTATAAATTCATTTTCTACCCTCTTCAAATTCTTTCTTGCTGGACCCTGAGGGAGAAATGCAATATTGAAGCCTGGGTTGCTGGAGTGCTGCATGCATGGTGTTCTGACAAGCAGTGGCACAGAGACTCAACTGTATTTGCAACTCACAACAGCTGACCCCAAATGTGCACAGTTTAAATAAATCCAGGCAGTACCATAGATCTACAACCAATTCTTAAGCAAGTTGTTAGTCAGTAACCAGATAGGCCTAGTGAGTATTCAATTTACCTGGGAATACACTGGCTTGCAAAATTCTTGTTTTTATCTCCTTGCACAATGGGTTAGACCTGAAAGCACTGAAAAGCTTAGAAACTATGAAAGCTCTTTCCTTCAAACTGGAGATACACTTTTAGATGCATAGAAGAAACACTTATATATATTTTAATATTAATAAGTGCACTGGAAGTCAAGCTGGTTGGAACACTTATGCAAACAGCAGTTTGAGAGAGAAATGCAGTGAACAAAGCTAATCCGAAACAATTACAGCAAAAATGGCACTGCCATTTCCTGAATTAACTGCCCAGCAGTGCATGGGCAGGGACACATGCTCTTGGTTTTGTATGAGTGTTGAAGTTCTCTGGGAGGAAGGGATGGCCTCTGCGTTCCCACTCCTGCCCCTTTGCCTTTCCTCTCCTAGTTGGACTCCCACAAGAATGTTTCACCTAAGGCAGTTTCCTGACATTCACTTACTGATTTGCCACCCTCTTCATCTTTCCCCTTTCCTCCCTCTCCACCCAGAAGGCAGCCCAGATGCCAGCACGACCAGTTCCTATGAGCAGAGCAGAACAGAACAAAGCTGGGCTGGAACAAGCTGGCTGCTCTGTTTCTGCTGCGTGTATCACATTGGTACTTAAGAGGGGACATATGCTCAACCTTAAAAAACAATTGAAACATGACAGGTTTCCCTCCAGTTTGGATAGCAGCCAGCTCTACCTGCTGACTTCTGGAGCTGCTGATGCTCGTTTGGTGCCTGGGAGGAACCCCTGTCACCAGGACTGTCACCAGGTCAGGGGCTGTGCTCTCCGCTTGGTACCCTGAGACTGTGAGGTCTGCCAAATGGTAAATCTCCCTTGTTGTGCCGAACTGCCTTGTCTCTTCTAATTGCAGAACTTGCCTTAAAGCTGCCTGGGTTTTCTCAGATAGGAGGTTTTACAGCTGTCACTTATTGAGATGGCTTAACTTCTTCCAGTGGAACAAGGCTGGCTCTAGGCTCCAAGAAAACAGGCCCTGGAAAGCCCAACCAATGGCCAGCTGTAATCAGAAGGGTGGCTGTGGGGTCACTTCTGTGTTCTTCCCTGGCTAAAAGCTAAGTTTCCAGGGAAGGAGGAAATCCCAGAGGCTGCCTGATCTAACAGCTCCTCATACGTTTGCTTGTACCCCTGGCTTATCGGTGGGTCTGGGACTCAGCCCAAGAATCTCTTCCATTTGTCAGTATGAAAGCACCATGCTGCCTGAGCCTGCATAGCAGTGTCTCAACAAGAGCCCAGGGAGATTCCAGCACTGTGGTAGTAAAATAACTTGAAAAAAGTGAAGGTTTTAGCCTCAGGTCTTGAGTGGATACTTGATTTTTTTGTTAGTCAAGAAGTTAAGAGCTATCTAAAGAGCAACCATCAGCATTTCTGCAGTCCCAGGATGCATTCCCCACCTTCAGTCTTTATAAGTGTTGCTGGTAGGATTGCCGGGTTGGATGTGCAAGGAGGAAACCCACCCGTTGCTTGGTCATCCTGTGTCAAAGAACTGGTGCCACATCAGACCTCTATCTGCTTTTAGAAACAGTATTATAGGCTGCCTTAGTTAACTAATTTGTCTGGATGCATTGTGCCAGCTGTATCAACACAGTCTTGACTCCCTTCCCTCCCATTCAGCACATTACTGGGAGCCAAGATTTGCTCTGCTTACCATTTCTGAATAAGGCAGGGAGGCACGAGCTAGAGCTCTTTTTATGATCATTTGTTTTTCTCATCTTGACTTACACTGCAGTAGCTGGCCTTCTGGAGCACGTACATCTCTAATTACAGCAGCAATCAAGTATTTAGTTGACTGTGAGGTCACCACTGCTGCAGAACCCGGGTAGCCTTTGGGTTTTTCTTAATTGATGCAATGTCCATTACTCTTTGAAAGCAGTGGTGGGCACTTCAGGAGGTAACTCATCACTACCTTTTGAGTTTTTGCATCATCTTCTGCTCAGCAGTTCTTCTGCTCCTACTGCTTCTCCCAGGTACTGATTTTTCCCATCTGACTTCTTAGGTCTTTCTTCGACCAGCAGATCCAAAAGCACTTCAGCACAATATACTGCTGCTCTGTGCTCTTCTGCAGATTTACAGCAAGGAATATTCAAGCAGGAGGTGTGTGATTGTGTGGGTTTTCCCGGTTACAAACTCTTACTCTCTCAAGCTCTCTTCACGCTGCAGCTATATGAGAGCTTTGCTATATGAAAATTGTAGCCTTTTTTAAACTAGAAATTATTATGATGAAAAACTGAATGTTACAACAATATCATCCAGTATTTATTGTGCAGAAGCACAAATAACCTCTTAGACAGAAGGAGGAAAGTCTGGCAGACCGTGTGGCAGACTTGCAAGGCTGCTGCATTGTCTTTCTGTAGGTCCAGATAAATATAGTAGAATCTATGTAAATCTTCCAGTCTTTCTTCTTAAAACAAACAAACAAATAAACAAATTGCTCTTTAGAGCTACCTAAAAGGAGGTTGTGGCCAGATAGAGGTCGGCCTCTTCTCCCATGTAACAGCAACAGGAGGTCTTAATGATGGTCTTAAGTCGCCCCAGGGGAGGTTCAGGTTGGATATTAGGAACCATTTCTTCTCAGAAATAAAGAGCGGTGAGGCAGTGGCACAGGCTGCCCAGGGAGGTGGTGAAGGTGTTCAAGAATAGTGTGGATGTGGCACTGAGGGACGTGGTCAGTGGGCATGATGGGGGTAGATTGGCAGTTGGACTGGATGACCTTAGTGTTCTTTTCCAACCTTAATGATTCTGTAATGCTACTTTCCCTCCCAGCACTGATCCAAATCATAGCAAACTTCTGGATCAGCTTTCTGCTAAAGCAGACAGGGGCATTTGCTGCTCAAAGCTCATCATCTTTTATTTATATGCACTTCCTATCTTTATAGCAAAGGTCACCTCAAGCAGTGTACAAAGAAACTCCTTCTCAAAAAAAGCTTTCTTTCTAAATACAGGGAGTAAAACTGAGAACAGGTTCCAATTTTCATACCACAATTTCTCTAAAAAGTAAACTTTTTATTAAAAAACACACACTGGGAAAAAAAAAAAACAAACAACACCTTCAATCCCATACAATACAGTACTTTTCTGAATACTAAAAGCTTGCTCAGAAGAATTAGGCAACCTACCAGGGCCATCTAGAAATGCCACCAGTGACAACGTAGAGCATAAGTGTGCAACTTTTTGGCTTGCCTGGGCCACAGTGACTGAAAGGGTACTGCCCTAGGCCACCTACACACAACTGCCTTGTACAAAATATTGCTAAAAGCCATATAATAATCTTTAATGTTCATGATCTTGTGAGGCTGCATTACTACCTGTACAAGGCTGCATGAGGCCCATGGCTTGGGTATGTGTGATGTAGAGCAAGGACTAGAGCAGATCTCTGCCTAACCACCAGTCTGCTGCATGCATTCACAAAGGAATGAAGATAGACAACTGGGAGTTTATGTTACCAAGCGCTCTGGGGTCCACGTGCAGTACTGAGCTCTTAGGTCTGTTACATCATCTAGTACAGCTGGGGCTCCTGATCTGGGTGTATTAATGCTGTTTCTACGGAGATTATTATAATCACATTTGCTGTGAAATCTTGCAAAGAACTTGCACCAGATCCCACCTATTCCAGAGCCCAAGATAATCCCTGCTCTGCAAGGGAGAGTTGCCATGTTGTTTTCAATAATAAATTATGACTAAACCCAGCTTTTTTAAATGCAGCCTGGCAAGCTAAACAACTTCTTTACTGCTTTTTTTTTCTGTGTGCCTTAAAGGGCTGTGTAGTTAGCATATTGCAGGTTGTGCTTTTGTATAAACAGCCTGGCATTTAGCTGATCTTGAAGGAAAGTCCTTTATTTCTCCTATCAATTTCACTACAGCCAGATGTAGCTCATCTCCTGACTCATAAAGAAAGTAAGTGCAATAGTGTTCATGCCTGAGGAAACAAGCAGAAGCCTTGAGACAACCATGGCAGAATTAAAATGCTGAGCAGCTTCACTGGTTTATTGTGGACACTAACCCACATGCTGGACACTGTGATTACCTTTTGTAGGAATACCTGCAAGAGAGATGAGCTTGCCTGCTCATTCTGCAAGCAAGACCTTATCCAATGTTTTAGAAGAGAGATACGCAGTGAGGTGTTAACCTAGACAGAAACCAGCGATCTGCCTTAACAGAGCTTTAATGTATTTTTTTCTGCCAGGAAAGATTTGAGCCTGGTCAGCCTCAGCAATCTGTTCCGTAAGCCTGCTGCTTCCTGGGACCCCAGGAATGCAGACATTTTGTCCCACGAGCAACGTTGTCTTTGGTGGCCTCCTGATGAAACACACGCTACATGTGGAACTTGTCTTCTCCTGGTGTGAGCAACGGGCTTGCAACATTGAGCCTAACATCAGGTGGGGCCATGGGAGAGGACCCTGCTACTCTGAAGAGTCTTGGGGGTTCCTCAGGTAACAGAGGGAAGACTTAGCATGCTAAAGCTTTTCCTTTTGCTGCTATCAGTGTATGACATCATCAATATAGGAAGATCTTGATGCAGATTCATTCAACTTTTCTTGTGCCAGATGCTAAAGTCATTTTTTTTTCTGTCTCTCAGAAAACAGCACATCTGTATGCTTCATATTAATGTACAACTTCATAGATTTGTAGGTAGAAAAGTACATGTCTTGGGCCTTAGTCTATTACTTAGAACAACATTCTTATTGGTAAGTCTTTAAAAGGAACTCCTTTTTTTTTTTTAACCTGAGTTTTGGTCCCGAAAAGACATGACAACATCCCCTCAGTTCCTTAACAAAATGGGACATGCTATCTGTTTTGTTGGACAATGAAAAAACATGGATAGATGCCAACTGATTTGCCCCAGGCCACGCCAGTGGCAGTCCCAGGTGAATGACTCTGATCCTGAGCCTATGGCCTGCTCTAAAGGCTCCGGCAAGATTCTGGGTCAAGGACAGTATGTATGAGTCATCTCAAGTCCTAAAGAGTAACCTTTTCTCACACTCTTCTCGAGAATTGTTCATATCGACAGTGTGCCATGGAAGCCCCAGGGGGAAGCCAGCATTATCTGGCATGGCTATACTCAGCATGATAGATGGTTTTGTTTTCCATCTCTTGTTTGTGTGAATCACTGCACCTGGACTCCTGGATCACAGAGTTACCCAGAGAAACGTGTCCACATCCACTTCAGTCAATATTTTGTATCAGAACAGCTTAGGTTTATACCTTTTTCTTCAATCCATCTGTGTCTATTTATTTTAACTAAGTTGACCCGCAAGTGTTGGATCTGATGTCCATTTGACCAAACTCCACACATCCTGAGGAACACTGCACAGATGCTGAGCATGGAAGGAGGATGTACCACTCCTCAATGTCAGTTTAACTTCACCCAAACATTTGCTCTTGAGGCTGCACCACAGAGATGCAGCTTTTGCATTCAGGGTCTGGCTGTCACAGTAGTGCAGATCCTGCACTGCATTGGGGATTGCAGGTAGAGGAAAGTGAAGCACAGAGCCCCATGAGGCACCTTGGCATCATATCAGAAATGAGCTAGTGTACTCAGGCTAGAACACTTGGCAATTTATTCACGCAAAAGTTTCCTGCAATCATATGCATTGCCAGAACAAAGGTTTGGGCTTTTGGCTTTTGTCTGCCACAGTATGACACTATTAGAGAGACGTGGATGCTACCAGAGGTTTCTTTGCTAAGGGGTGGTGCTTTGCTTTTTTTTTTTTTTTTTTTTTTTTTTTTTTGCACACTCACTGGTACCAGGAGTTTCTAGCTTGGCCCCAATGGGGCTGAATGATTCACTTGCTCCACTAGGGACTGACTTGTTACAGGGGAGTGCCAACACCTGGAATATACGTCTGGGTTTCCAAGCAGACATTTAAACAAAATAAATCCTTCAAAGCAACTTGTCCAACTCATTCTGAATATATGTGTGTTGCTGGTTTCCCCTAGAGAGCATCTTGTCTGCAGATTGATGCATCTGAAAAAGGAAAAGGAAAAAGGAAAGGGAAGGTGAAGGGGAAGGGGAAGGGGAAGGGGAAGGGGAAGGGGAAGGGGAAGGAAGGGGAAGGGAAGGGGAAGGGAAGGGAAAGGGAAGGGAAGGGGAAGGGAATTTGGATTCCACCTCTTGCTCTCCCTCTAAGATGTCTAACCTCCATGAGTGCTGCTGTACTGTCAGGGCACTGTGTGCTCCCCTTTATGTGCCTCCAAACACTAACACCAAGGCACCTCTGTGGCAGGCAGGAGAGTGGTCCCACTGTAGGTATCCTGGGGGAGGCTGAGCCTTGTGCATGAGTCAAGGAGAGATTATACAAACAGTGTGTGAAAGGAGGATAAGTGCTTTTTCAAAGAGAAGCTCAATGGTTTAGTATAATGGAAAGCAAGCAGCAATTCAGTGGTTATCCCTGCACTGACTGTGAGCAACTCTGGCTCCCGGTGTTCAGAAGTGAAAGATGAAAAAGTTTTTTTCATAGGTCACAGAGTAATTGGCAAAGAAAATAGCTTTCCTGCTGGCTGCGAGGAGGTGGGAAGGTGTTAATGCCTCAGCTGCTGCTCTCCTGCCATCATGTCCAACTGGGAGCCCCAGAGGGAATGCAGGCGGAGAGAGAGCAGGACTTGAAAGCGTTGAGTGTGTTTGCATGGAAAAGAGAGCCAGTTCCTTGATAGTTGCCTCAAGTGTTGTTACACGCACCCTTTCCCTCCAACCTTTCACACAATATTTCCAAGATGCACCTCAAATTGAAGTTTTGTTCTCCCAGGCACAGAGCTCACATGCTCTCTGAGCTAATGTGTGTTTTTAAATTATTAAATTTTCTGTTTGAAATTTACCTGAACTTTCACATAACATAAATGTGCAAAGTCTGGAACAGAAAATAAAAGGAATCAAATGTATCAGGAGTCTGGTCTGTGATTACCTTTGCAGAAAGAAAGAGGCAGATGAGCAGCATTGCAATGATAGATGGTTGCTTTTGATGGAAAAGTATTTTCATTCATCTGTTCAACAGAGTGAGTCAAAAAAAACCCCACTAAAAACAGCCATTCAGAAAATCCTTTCTTTTACTGTATTTGTAAGCACATGTGCACATGCAGATGTGTGTGTTTGTTGACCACATATGTATGTTTCACCATTACTTAATCGTCTTACTGTCTTTCACCTGCGTATTAGCTCCTTGCCTCACTGTCTAATTAATGACCATCTCTAAATGTCATAAGTGAGTTAATCCTCTTTTCCAGATCATTCACAAAGATGTTAAACAGGAACTCATGCAGGACTCACACATTCATCCTTGTAAGCCTTTGCCACATCTCCCTTGACCTAAGGACTGCAACCATCAACAAAATGAACCAGCAGATGACTGAGCCTTCTTCACATCTATTACTTTCATGGGTGAAGTATGACAAAGTCAATGCCTCTCTGAGTACCTTTCCCACATCTCTGCTGCCACCATTCCTGAACCCTCTTGAGGCACACAGGCCATAGCAGCAAAAGAATTTCAGGACAGTGTTGTTCCTTTACAGTTCACTGAAGACAAAGTGATGATTGCACTTAAGTGCTTTGCTGGATGAGGACATAAAGTATGCTGCAGCTATTCATGCGATTTTTTCCTTAAAAAACTATGGTGAGCCAGATATTAGTACAATGCTATTCTATCTTTCCCTGTAACATCTTGTTTCCTTTCAGATTTTTTGTTTGTTTTTGCCTACAGACAGATTGTCCAGAGATTGTCACTAAATTGTCTATTACAATGCACTGATGCCTCTTCTAAATCGACGTACTCAATTCAGTATCTAACAGCATTTGGAAACTGCTCAAATCACATATATTTAATCTGACAATGTGTTGTCTCATTTTCCACCTTTCTTCAATTCCCTCTGGAGTACACCCAGAATAGATCATTTGTCATTGCAAATCTTGGAAAGAAAAGTGGATTTCAGTTAATGGAGAATTGTATATGGACCTCGGTGTATTCTATATTAAAAAAAAAAAAAAAACTATTAGAGTAATAGTTAATTGAGAACAACATAGCTTCAGTTTTAAACCACTATTTAAGTGCTAATGACAAACCATGGATGCATGCCCTGCATAGCTCTCTTCTCCTCCACACCCATGAACTCTTGTCCCACCCAAGAGACTTGAACACAAGAGGAGGCTGCTGGGCCTCCCTTGTTCCTGGCTTCCTCGTTGCACGAAACACTTAAAGATTTCAGAAACACCTTAAGAAATATATTTATACATATATATATATATATTTCTAACTCTTAACCCAGCAGCACAGGACTTTGCCTAGATTGCAAAATATCAAAGAGCTGGTTAAAAACTATGGACCTTTCCTCATGGAAGACTTTGTAATCCTTTTGTCATATCAATATTCCATCCTTCCTTCCTCTAGAATTCTGAAATGTTTTGACCAAAGCTGCTTACCCACCCCCCACCCCCCCAAGCGTTTTGGGCCTTGTATGCATTATTATGCACTTTGTCACTACCAGCTTGATGTTGGTGCTATGCATCATTGGCTGCAATGTGTCCTGGTGTTGTACGTGCTCCTAGCACAAAGTTGTGACTGCGTGGTTTGTGAAGGTGTCTTAGAGGGGCTGGGTTTCTAAATGCACACTGATGATGTATGAGTGGTGCAGCCTGCAAAGCTGGTGTTTATGTACAGGTAAGTCCCTGTTTGCTCCTGGCCAGGAACATGACTATGTGAAATATCACAACAGCAGCAGCCCCTCTCCATGCTCAGACTCTCAGAAACAGACGAGGACTGCTGTGGTTGCCCTTTGCCTATAACAGACAGATGTACAAAAAAAAAAATCCCCAGCAGCCCAGAGCTATGTGAAAATGCCAAGTAAATGAAGACCTCACAAGCAAGACAGTCTTGACTCAGGGATTTTCACTTAACTTAATTCATTGCCAGTTACCATAAACATTTAATTGCGGATTTGAATACTGAGGAAGGGAAAAAAAAAGAAAACAAGCAATAAAACAAACTCTTAGGGAAATGCCTTTCTTCTCCCTTCTCCAGGCTGATCTTCAGCCCCATGCTGCTCCTCCCCTTTCTCTGGTCCCCATTCCCCTTAAGTCTGCTGTATGCTGCAGAGTTGCTGCAGGGTGCGTTGACAGATGACACAGATGACATAGGAGGCTGGGGTCAGTGCATAGCAGTTTATCTCTGCCAACCCAGACTTCTACTGCTCCTCTGCCCAGTGTGGGTTTTCCTTGACATGGAAAGCCACCTCCCAGATGAGAGTCTCCAGCCTTGTCCCCACAGTGTCCCATGCCATCCTTTTGTCATCTCTCAGAAGTCACAGCAGTAAGCACTGCTGCCCCACCAGGTAGAAGAACCACACCAGCAGTAGGAAGGCAGAAGAGCTCGCATCCTGTGCAGGGCCAGTGCCTGCCCAGATGGCCAAAGGAAAGCATACTGATGTCTTCTTGAATTGAATTGTCTGTGCAAATTTGCTTTCTCCCTGTAATATCAAGAATTTTCCTCAAATAGGGTTACACCCCTTTTCCTTAAGTTCTTCAGGGTATGCTCATTTGTTTTTATTATGTTGCTGGCTGTCTTCAAATTTCTTTCAATATTTCTTTTTTCAGGTGGAAGTGCTAGATTACTAAAACTAAGGCTCTTGGTTTTCTGCCAACAGTTCCTGGCTGGATATTCTTTATTCTGACAGATGTAGAAACCTCTAAAGTACTCAAGGCCAAGCAAGGTGAGTGAGTACCAGACATCCTCTGTGAAGCTTACACTGAAAATTTGAAGAGTGTTTGTTGTTCAACTGGAAGAGCACTTTTCTAGGGCCTAGCTTTGAAGAGAAAAGGTGTGAATGCACTGTGGTAAAAAGAAATAACTCTGCATATAGAGAAATACATCTGAGCCACTGTATTGCAAAAATAGCTGCTACTCACCTTTTCTATTCCTCTGAAGAGATGCAAGATGCAGTAATTTGTGTAAGTTACCACAGTTTTCAAACTGAGAAGTTGCTATGGATGCTCAAAGACGGCAAAAAATTTTAACAGAAGTGACCACAACATAATGATTCAATAACCTGTTCTGTTTGAAACAAGGAACAATTTTAATTATTAAGTAGCTGACTGACAGAACCACATTTTGGTTCTTGACATATAGAGGTAAGTTTCTACATTCGACATGTAGAAACTGATGAAGTTTTCTCATCTGTTTTGTAAAATATACACAATACTAGCAACATGTCTGTGGCATTAACTGTTCCCCAAATCTGTTGCTTGTGTTTGGATAAGTAAGTTAAAACGCTCCTCTTTGGCACTGCAGAGAAAACTCTCCAGTCTAAGATCTCAACTCCAGTGATCCAGAAAAATACTTTAGTAACTCTTCAGATATTACTTCTTTGGGAATATAGTTTCACCTTTACCCCTGTGTTTCCAGATTGTTTTTGGTGCTGATCCAGACTAGGCAAGTTCTGAACAGATTATTACAACATAGTTTTGTCTAAAGCACATAAATTTTGCTTCATTTTGGTCTGAAGCAAAGACTTTTTGCTTCAGTTAAGCAAAGATACTAGCACCCTCAGTATATGCACTTGTCCTGAGCTGATTTCCATCCTTATGAAGGTTGTGCTGTGAAAGGTAGGAGTGAGGCTCACAGGCTGCTGCCTTCACAGATGGGCCCTTCAGAGAGAACTTCTGTGTGATTGATTGATGACACAGTCATCTTTGCTTCAGTGTGTATCTGAAATCCGTTTGCAAATACATGTCCATGCTCATGGTTGGCTGGAATTCCCCAGTGGAAATGATTTCTGTCCCCTTCTGATGCCATTAACTATCCTCGGGAAGGGGGGAAAAAACACCAAAAAAAAAAAACAACAACAAAGGGAAGCGTGGGCAGCCTCCCCTTCCTTTGGTATGAACTCTGAGGCACAGGGTACCTGTAATGAAGATGTGCTGCAAAACCCTTGAGAACTGGCTTCTGGCTGTGGACAGTGCCTGGGATTCAGGGGATCACCTGCTGGAGGATGCCAGCAGGTCTTGCTCACCCCTCTGCACTACTGATACTCTGATAAAATATCCTACTTCTTGGGCTTTCAGTGGTGGATGCTCCCAGACAGCTGACAGCTGACAGTGCTAGCGGTCTGTTCTGCTGGACTTGGGTGCTGGTAGTGTTCAGCACACACAGCAGTACTGGGGTTCAGCCTTTTTGTCTCAAGTGTTCAGCCTTCAGCCTCTGAATTTTCACCTTCAGCTATCAAGACCTGGGCTTTCACTTATCTAATCTTGACATTGTTTTCTAAAACTTACCTCTGTTGAAAAATGGCTTTTTTGTTAGGCTCTTGTTTGATCTGTTTTGTATTGCCTTGGGAGAGCCTGGGTCAGTCCTGTATTTCTACACATCACTTTAGTGTAGGGCTTGTTGCTGTACACTAATTGCTATAGATGAATTGTTCTGGAGGAGCAGGTAGTGTCAGAGCTTGCAAAATTTAAATTTTGCATCCTACTTGGCTTGCCCTCCTGAGGATTAAATCACAGGGAAGAGTTACAGTAAAGAAATTTGGAACAGAAGTCCAGCCTGTGCCACGTGCCTGCAGTGATACGCTCCTGAATTCCCTTTCAGATGAAAAATATGTATAAAATAAAAGGGGGGGTCAAGGGAGAAAGCAAACAATTTCTCAGCTGTATATTAACCTCTGAACAGTTTATTTACACATGTAATAGCCTGGGACTTGACTGTGCTGTAGTCATTGAACTCCATCTCAGGGATGAAATGAAAGTTGTTTTTATGAAAAATTCCTCTGACCTATCTGCAGGCACAGTCACTGCTGGCTTTTTTATCTTGTCTTCGCATCCTGCTGAGATAGCAATGCAGAAGCCAGGATTTGTTGGAATGAAAGGATTTGCTGCCTATTTTGTCATTATAAATGGATTGTGCAAAGGAAACATTTGAGGATGGTGGCTCCAGAAAGTCATCCCAGCATTAGCTTCTGATGCTGGACTGACAGACATCTCTTAAAATCAGTTCTTGCAGCTTTTGGAGATGTCACAAAGCAAGCAGACAGCCAACTCCAAAATTCCACAAGCTTTGTTAACAACACATCCTTATTTTCTGTAAACTTTTGCCTAAATTCTAAATCAAAGGATTTTGCAGGTAGCAAATAACTCATCAACGTTTTAGTATTATATAATAAGGTGAGCTGGATGTATCTGCTGCTAGTTCTGCTCTCAGCTACACAGACCATGGGAATAAATTAAGCTTGTTTTGAAGAAGAACAAACACTCTTAACACTTATGTGTCCAGAAAAGATTTCTAAATACAAAGGATGCATTAAGCATTACTAGAAAGCACAAGAGGCAAAGAGTAGCAAAGCACTCACAGGGTGTGAGACTTCCCTCTCCTTACAACCAAGGAATGCAACTGAACCAATGTTCCTTAGCATTAGAATTAACTAGTGCTGACAGCTGAAGCTAAAGTAAAATTATCACCTACCACTGGAATATCTGAGATCTTAAAACACGATGTGCCTTGTCTTCTTGGGAATCATCTCTATCTGTCAAGGGTTTTAAAGAACTGATGCACATTTTTACATAGACTTGAGCACATCTATTGCTCCTCCCCAGCAGCTGGAATATATCATCATTTACGTGGTGACAGCCAGTTTTGCAGCCTGTACAAACTAATGCTAACTGCTTTGTTACTAGTGAATACTGGCCTTTAACTTTTAAAGACCCAGATAGTGTTGATGGAGGGGTAGGCTAGCCTGGGCAGCAGGCTCTGCTCTCATGACCTCCTTATCTCTATACATCACCTGTTGCACTGTGCCATGGAAATAACTGCAGAAATATCATGCTCTTTGTCCAGACACCAGTGACTTATCAGGTGATAAATACAAGCCTGCTGTGATCCCACATTAATAATGGTAGCCAATTGTATTACTCTCAGGTGTTCCAGAAGAGTGAGCCAAACCAGCTGTGTAGGTGAAGGTGTAGAGCCAGCACGGGGAATTGGTCCTAGTGAATACAAGATCGATCAAACTCCTTCCAAAAGCCAACTCTTTTGATGATGTGAAACATGGATTTCCTAAAGTATGAAAGGAATGATTAGTTCTACTGTTGTTAATGGCTAAAGGCAAATATTCACGAGACTGAATTAACAAAACTACTACTACCTTCGAACTGCTGCAGCTGAAGGCTCTCCTGGGAGCGCACTGACTCATAAGAATGTTGCTCATCCTTTTCAGCCCATCCAGGAGAACAACATGTACAGAGGTATGACACTCTGCAATTGCAAGAAAGTGGGGGAGGTACAATTGTTTCAAATATTAACCTCAGTGCCAAGAATAAATTGATACGCTGATCAATGCCAGTATTTTGAATGTGAATGTTTGCATAGTCAAGCAGGCAGCTTAAATTTTCCATGAATTTTCATTTTCTCATTTTATTTCTCAACTTTTAAAAATAAAATGTCATCAGTTGAACTGAGTGAGGCACCTGCGGTGATAGAATTGGTAGCTGAGCCAAACATTTAAAGGGGAAAACAGTTCTGTTGCACACTCTCTCCCTCTTTTTTAAATTTAAAATGAGGGTGGATGGTGAGAGCACAAGGGGAAATGGTTTTAAACTGAGAAAGGGGAGGTTTAGGTTAGATATTAGGAGGAAGTTTTTCACTCAGAGGGTGGTGACACACTGCAACAGGTTGCCCAAGGAGGTTGTGGATGCCTCATCCCTGGAGGCCTTCAAGGCCAGGCTGGATGTGGCTCTGGGCAGCCTGGTCTGGTGGTTGGTGACCCTGCATGTAGCAGGGGGGTTGAAGCTAAATGATCATTGTGGTCCTTTTCAACCCAGGCTTCTCTGAAGAGAAAGAAAAACGGTGAGTACAAGCAAGGCCAGTTAGTTGAAACACACTCTATGAAATTTGGGCATTGTTACACTATTTTGTGGCTCCTGTTTCTGAGTTAAAATAACATTTAAAATTTTATTTGGAGGTGAAAATATGAAAGGACTCAAATTGCTTTATTGAAAAAGCCAAGATGTGAGGTTTTAACTCTTCTGGATCCTTTCCCTCTCCTCTTATTTTTGACAAAGGGTCTTCAGTTGATTGCTCTTTATTCCTGGTTTGATCTAGCGTAGATTTCTGTTCCTGTTTGATTTTATTTTATGACATCAATGCCGCCCGTGCCTAGTGACAAAAAAGGATCTATTTTCATAACTCTCAGATGAATTTTCTAGCAACTCGCCTTTCTCCTGTCTAGTTAATTGAAATTTCCTCCCCTGGATTCACTGTTTTCAAGGGCAAAAGCAAAGAGCATCTTCTGGGGTTGGTTCCCAGAAAAAAATGTAGTAGTCACAGCCCATGAGTCTATTTCCTAAAGATGTCTCCTGTTATTTTTCAGAGCATGGCTGTGATTTTCTGTTGGCTGTTTGGTCTAATCAGCTGTTTTCTCATTGTTTTGATTAATGCAATTTAAGCACAAATGGCAGTGTTTGAACTATAAATATGGAATTTTGGCATAGTAAAATTTTCCCACTTATCTCCATTCTTTTTGTTTCTCCTAAAGCAAAAACAGAGGGAAAAAAAAAAGAAACTAAAAAAAATGACCCATCAACCTCTAGTAAAAAAGTACCTTGGTAATGCACATTAGAAAATTGAAGATCTTCCTATTTTTTTCCATCTGAGTGACCACAGCTTTTAGTCCTTTTTGTCCTTTTTGTGGTAGTATCTTTCACAAAGAGATGTCATTCCTCAGGCAACCAGGTCAAGTAGAGGACTTCCTTGCGTAAAACCTACTTACCATCACTGCTTGGAAATATGCTGAAACTGCAATTATGCATCCTTTGAAATATTTTCAAGCAGTTGTGCTGTTGCTTCTCTCTGTGTACCTCCACAGATTCTTGATGTGCAAAAATAGATAAAATCATAGATAAAGAAATTTGAACTTTTTGCCATCTGATAATAGATGGCTTGGAAAAAGATGAGGCTTTATTAATGTCTGTGTGCATGGGAAATATTTATTAGCAGGATTTTTTTAGTTACTGACACTCATAGACTTTTTTAAGCAGAGCTTTTTTCCACAGGGCATGTACAAAACAGCCCAGTACCAAGGTATTTGCATGGTATTTTCCCAACTCTATCTTCTGCAAGATAGAACAAGGACTGGTTCCATTGGCCTTAGACAAAATCTAGAAAATGTGCTCCAGACACACCTATTCACAGGAATAGGTGAAAGATCAGAAGAAGACAAAACAGCTCAGAAGGTGTTTCAAAATGTCATAGTGCCATAGCACTAACTCTCTGAGATAGAGGTTTCCATGTCTGCCTTGAATCTAGAGTCCTAGCTCAGGGTTCTTCCACATCTGTCCTTCTTAGTCAGCTGCTGAAATGTGCTAAAATATTCTTTTTATATTCTTAAATATTTGAGGCTTTTTTTTTTTTTTTTTTTTTTAAACAAACAGAAAATACTCTTATTTGGAGGGCAGGATATAGCATGAAAATTGTAAGTATGATGGATCTGACATCACCTACTATTTCCCTCACATTTTAAACTGATCTTTCCCAGTGATGAGAACTACACTGTGATGTACATCGTCCACAAGGATGCACAGCTTCTAGGTGTCAGTTTTGGGTCAAGTGCTCCTTTGGTGACCCATATTTAGCTGTATTTTTGTTATTAACGCAATGTCAGGAGAGCGCAAATCTCTGCTGAAAACTCACTTTAACCTCTGCCCACAAGAGGAACTGAAAACAGCACAATACAAATACACTGTCTTTACTATTTGATTATGTGTGTCATAAGCCATGAGGGTTGCCTTGAACCTCATCCTGAAATTAAAAATACTTATGTAGCCAGAAGAGAAGTTATAATTTTTACTCCGTGTACTTGTCCCTAGAGTGCAATGAGATGCTGTCCTACTACACTGCTAAAAGCAAGGTCATCATCAGGCTCAGGCGGTCACGCTTGTTTGACTTGGGCCAAAAGGGACAGCAAACCTCATAGCGAAAACACACACAACTCTTGTATTGATGCAAAAACATTCCTCTGGAGACCTGAAAGGAAACTGTAGCGCTGAGCTAATCCAACGTGTTCTGGTTAACAGGGGCCCAGGTGGCTTAGGAGCAATGACATCCATGTGCTTTAGGGTCACTTCTATCCCAGAAGGTCTTTTAAGAGCCAGAACAACACCCATGCTGCATGGCACTGCTGCAGCCTGGGAAATATTTTTGGATCTGACCTAATTCTGCACTGTCTTCATGAGATGCCCAGAGACACCCTCCCAATCCATGTGACCTGCTTTTGACCAGTATGCCTTGGAAGATGTCATACTATCCTGGAAAGGCAACATAGCTTCAGGCTACTGGCTGGTGGCCCTGAGCTGTGCAGGACACGGTGATGCCCACCACGATTCTGAGTTGCCCTTAAGAACCACTGACGGAGGCTCTGCAGACCCCTTGCTCTAAGCAGCTTTCACACTTGCACATCTTATTGATGGAAGGTTGTGTTTAACACCTTGCCCCAGACAGCTGTGTGCACTTTTTTTTTTAACAAGTAGTAGGATAAAAAGAGGAAATATTTCATTGACGTTTCACTCTATGACAGCACTTGTTATGTTGAGAAGGCACTGCAAATGAGTATCGCTTTAATGTGAACTCCTAACTTTTTCCCTGGGGGCAATAACTCTTGTTTTGAAGATATTTTGTAATCTTTTTTTTTTTTTCTTCAATATTTTTGTCTAATGAAATCCAATATATCCAGTCTTTATTTTCTTGACTGCCACTTCCCCTTCATTGCTGTCCTCCTAGGAGAGAATAAAGAGGGAACACACTGAGATAGAGGAAAAGAGAAATAAGAAAATTCTCTCCCAGGGATAAATTTCACATTTTGAAATTGGTACATTTGGAAACCTTCAAAAAGAAAATGTTAAAGCATGTGATTTCCCACATCCCTTCTTCTGACAGTCTCTAATGATGTATTTTCAACAGCATTTTAAATTCAACCTATAGCATATAGTAAAAAGCTAATTATCATTCTGCGGTTTTAAATTGCTTCCCAGAAAGATCCAGGGGGGAATTCGAAGCATATCATGCTTGTCTTTTTAGGGGTGAGTGGAGGACAGCAGTTGGATTTTGCAGCAACTCTTGCTGTTTTCAGCTAGTTTTGTAGCTGTAGTATGAAGATGTTTCTAAAATCTGAACTAAAGCAGGGGGTTGGGAAGGTATTCATCTTTGGTGTCTTCTGAGTCAGATGCAGATTTTGACCCTGAATCACTGTGAGTAAGGTGGTTCAGATACTTGAGTCCAGATACCTCCTTCATTCTCTCCTTTAGGAACACAGCACCCTGATGGCAGATTAAATGTCAGCAGTTTGGGCCAGTGCCTTGTACCGTGGGGACTAGTTCTTGTAACTACAGTGTTGTTTTTTTAAAGTGTGCTTATTAAACAGCTGAAATAAGCTTGTATTCATAAAGATTGTAGGTGGGTGCTGGGAAGGCAAGATAAACAATGTTCGCTTCTGTACTACTTATGCGTGTGTGTGTGTATAGAACAAACCAAGAAATACTGGCAATTCTCTGTATTCACTCATAGATGGCACTAGAAATTCTTGGAATTCTTTTCTTTAGAAAGTAGGCAAAACCATTTTTACTTTGCTACCAATAGGTGGAACTATCAATGTCTGTGTTTCTTACAGCCTCACAAAAGGAGAAACGCTTGTCCTAGCTCCGTTTAATTAAAAAGCAAAATGCAAACAAATTATCCCCTGAGTTCCAGTTTCTCCACCAGTATCTCTCAAAGTGCAGTCCCCTCCATTAAAATAACAGTACTGAGTTCATTTCAACTATGCATGCTAGCAGAGGGAGAAGAAGGAACCCATGTGGTCTAGAAGGCAGGAGGCTGGTATCCTCCCTTTCCCACCTGAATAAGCTGGAGGCCCAAACCGCTTATCCTTAACTCTCATTTTTGCAAATTTAGCCTTCCATTTGAAAGTAAACCATGCACATGGTGCAGCACAGTGACCGTGCTGCCTGCCAGCTGCTCTGAAGTGTTCATTCCATCCTTACCAGTATTCTTGAGATAATGCATGAAAATTAGGGCAAATAGTCTAATTTCATCACATTTAAATTAGGTTACATTCACCTCTGATGGCTAATCTTAGCTATTGGCCTCCTTAGCCTTTCAGCATTTTTACTTCCTATACAATGCAGATTCTGCTGTTTTAATTGGAAATGATCAAGTATGCAAGGCTGATGGCCTCCTAGATTGATATTACTGGAATGATGCACTTCAGAAGCAGGTGAATGAGGCAGTGTCCAAAATGAAAGGAGGTACTGATAGCCCCTGAAAGGGTGAATGCATCTCTTATTAACGTACAGCAAGGACATCAGGATGAATGGGGCTGAGTGTGCATCCCCTTTCCTTTTGATGGGTTGAATGAATTAGGCAGGCTCAAAGGTTTATCAGTTCCCTTTCTTGGCTGAGAGAGTTTTTCATTTGACATTGTGAGGGAAGAGACTCAAAAGTCATGAGCCGTATTTTCCTCACCTCACTTTCCTTGGTTGCCTATTAATGATGGAACGTACAACATGCATCCAAGAGGAAAAAAAGGAAAACAACAGAGACTGAAATTTGAACAAGTGGGAAAACAGTTCCTATTTTTAAGAATGAGCGGAGCAGCTTAGCAAGCCAGCATGCTTTCAGACTCTGCAGTACTGAAAACAAACTAGTATCCAGCTATGTTCCCACCATGTAGCTTAGTGGTGCTTAGATGCAGAACACAGCGGCTTTATACACAGGACAATTTATAGATTGCCTGCTGCTCTCTGCTTCATATTCTTTTCTGTCTCCCAGGGGTCATGAATAGTACCAATGACAAGGCTTTTTTTTTTTTTTTTCTCCTGACTGCCTCACTGTGCATGCAGGGCACGCAGGGATTTCCCAAGTTGCTCCCCACTGAGGAAAGCATTGCAAACACTTACATCTGCCTTGCCAAATAAAGTGATACCCAAGGGAAAGGTCTTCTAGCAGTGGGAATTTTTTTTTAACTTCACGTCAGACCAGTCTGGATGACTCTTTTGGTGACTTTTACATTTCATTTTTTGTTTTTGTCTATCCTGGGGGAGAGAAGAAAATGGCCAAAAAAATAAAGAAAAAAACAACAAACTTTTTTTTTCTATATAACTTTGGCATGCAAAAATATCTCAGCTTTATTTTTAAATACCCCCCTTTCCAACCAATGATTTTTTTCTTGACAGCTTCTTTAAAACTACATTCTCTACCTTGGCTTTTAGCACTGTCCTTTCATCTGACAGCTGTAATACTCATGTGTCCATTTTCATTGCCTATAGCAAAAGAGAAGAAAAAGAATGAAAAGATAGTGAGTATCAAGCAGAAATAACTAGGAGTTTGCTTGTTTCTAAGGACAGTAAAGATGGTAGACCAGAAAGTATCGAAGTATCCAACAGATGACCAATTCAGTGATATTACGGGCTGTAACCTGCTAATTTTATTAAGTTCAATAACCCAATATCAATTTGTTCGATGGAGCTGCTCCAGATACTCACTCTTTTAAGAGTCAGACAAAAACCTTTCATTTGTTATGCCCACTTATGGCTATGTTATTCTCACACTAACAATATTTTTAGCTGGCTTTCTCTTCTTGTGGTCCGTTTACTTTTCAGTGTGCAGCACTGAGCAGATGAGTCTGAATATAAAGTGGTGTCTACCCTATTACCTTAAATTAAAAGGCTATTATTGTCAGATAAGGGAAAAAAGCCCTGTTCCGAGAGTGGCTACGAGTTAGATGAAGAGAAGAATATCCTCAAGCAGCACACTGGTGGTATCACAGCACAAGTTTATCCAGCCTGCTGGACACCCTCATGATTGTGCTGCTCAGACAGCTAATGCACCACTCGTGTGCTATCTTCATCACAGTCACATTAAAAATGTAATGCATTTCCTTAAAAAGATCACCTGAGAAGCAGATGTGCAATGGATGGACACAGACTACCCTTAACCTATGGAAAAATAATGTATTAATTTCAAAACTATCCCTTTTCTACCCATCCAGTAACCTACAAACTGAGCACCTAGCCCATAACAGCCAGCCACTCAGAGGTCAGCAAACTCATCTGAAGGGAAAATACCCAAGCTCAGGCCTGTTACTCAGCCAACCTGCTGGGCTGCTCAGGCAAGGACCCACTGCTCACTTTGCTTGCGCTCAGAGACCTCACCCTGAGCACGAGTGACTTTGCTGTGAAATGTTTCTATTCAGTAGAATGGATAGCTTTGTTGTCAAAACAATCTCTGCTGGTATCTCAGGCAAAGGTTCCTAACTGTGTACCAGGTGGGGCCTTCAAGTGTCAGGTGTTGATAAACAGCTTCTCTTGCAAGTCAGGAGGGAGGCTGATTAAATGCCACAACCTACTGTGCATGGAGTGCCCTCAGCTTCCTCCAAAGCAGAGTAGGAACGAGAGCTGCCTCGTGCTTCCTCGGGGGAATCAGCCTGCAACATTGTGCTGGGGCTTTTTGTGCATGCAAAGGAGGAGCCAGGTCTAGTGGTTGGCAACCCTGCCCAAATAAGGGGTGTTGAAACTAGATAATCTTTGAGGTCCTTTTCAACACAGGCCGTGCTATGATTCTCTGACAGCAGGTGAAGGGAAATGGCACAACAGACAAAGAGTGTCTGTGATTATGCTGGCCTTGGGCAAAATCCATGTTCATTCACAAGCCCCAAATCCACCCAGAATCTGCAAAAGTCCTTCAAGGGCAAAGCCAGAGAACAAGCTCATGTCCCTGCTATTCAATCCTACCATCTTCACATGGAGAAGTACCCTAACCCTCTCCCCCCCCATTATACTACACAGTAAAGAGTAATGTCAAGGAAAAGTTCTTTTTTCTTTTTATCTTTTAATTTTCATTCACTGAACATAAATTCAAAAGCTAACTGATTCTGGGATGATGTTTGTGTTGTAAGCTGTTCTGTGATGTGTGTTTTGCAATTGATTCCTTAATACTTACAGAAAAGTATAAGTTTCTGCATGCAGTGTAGCAGAGAAATTCAGCTTAAACTCACAGGTCTCCTAGACTTACTGCGTCTAACAATTACCTGAAAGACATCGAAGGGAAAAATCTCACACTTAAAGTTTTTCTAAAAAGTATAACAAAATAGTTAACTTGAATATTGCAGTAGAGTTTCAAAGCCTGTTTTGAAGAACAGCAGTACCCAACACACGTTACAACTAACAGAGACAGAGGCTTCCCTAAAACTGTTCCTCAGATTTCAATTTTATGTTAACTGTACCCTTTAGAGAAAGAGAAGTTCATTTGCTGCTGTACTAACACTGCTGAAGAGCTGTAATGCAGCTGAAACAAATATGTAACCTGACCTGTTATCTTGCATTCAGAAAAGAAACTATGAAGTTTCATAGTCCAAAGTCAAGATGAGACATTGCCCTGAGTGTACGTATTCCTGTCCTGATAAACAGAAACCAGGGCTTTTGATAGCCAAAAATATTGCTAAGGTAACAAACGTTTGTGGAAGCTGCAACAGGAGAGAGTTCAGATACAGAATAATTAACCATGAAATTGTGAAATGCTGAGATTCATTCAGCTAATTTCAGAGGCTTTTTCGTGGCCATTAAAACAACAGCAAAAAAGCGATCTTATCTGTATTTCCTCCTCCTGCTGAGCAAGAGAGTGGCTGCTGTTACTTTCAGAGCCGATTTGTCTGTAATTACGTTCATCGGTTAAAAGATAAGATAGTTTAGGGTACAAAACTGAAATAAGGAGCCGGGTTCTTTGGTGTCAGCTGTTCACAGTGATATTGCAGGGAATTTATATGCAGAGATCAAAGCCTGGAAAACCCCGGCAGTCGATGCCAGGGAGGTGCAGTACGAGGTCTTGGCAGCAGTTCTTCTCTCATGGCTCAGTGGCCCAGCTTCTGCAGAGCCACCTGGAAACTCGCAGGAGTCTTAATCAACTGTGATGAGTTCTACTTTTTTTTTATTATTATTATTTCATCCTGGCTGATCTGAAAATCACAGGACTCTGTGATTAGACCTGGGGAAGCTGAATGTGTGTGTGGGTGCTCTGAACTATTCACAGTGGCCGTGGGCTGCAACACAGGAGTGGGTGAAGTTTTTGCCGCAGAGGAAAAAGCATTTCAAAAATGGCAAATAGCTTAAATAGAGACTATGCCATCTTTTAACTTTTTTTTTTTTTTTTTGTTCCCCAAGAAATGCACTTCAGCTTTTTATTTTGTGAAATGTCTGTCTTCCAGGCTATTCTGTAAAGTGCTTTTTCATAGTTGAATCATAGGAAGTTAAAATTAAATATGCCACTGCAGAAATTAAAAAGGTAAGCAAGATAGGAGAGCTGAGGAGGCACAAAAGTGCTGCGGTGTGGACAAGAGTTATCACAGAAAAGCCTCTTGGATATCAACGTGTCGAAGTGCAGCAGCAGAGGTGAGGTCTGGCTGAGAACAAAACCTGAGGTATGGACTGGGGCTACATCTGCTCTGTGGAGGGGCTGTGGACAGATTGGAACTGGATACTAGAATGGCATTAGAAGTATTTAAGACTGACAGCAATGTAAAGGTGTTTCCTGTCAGGGATAGAAGTTGCAAGTATGGACGGCCTATTTATTTTTTGCTGAAATATGCTGATTTAGAACCTGCTTTTCTCATTGGAGCATGAAAATTATGTTTAGGAAACACTGAATCATAGAATTAAGGTTGGAAAGACCACTAAGATCAGCCATCAACCCATATGCCTAAGACTGCCCTAGACCGTGCTACTCAGTGCAACATCTGCCCTTTTCCTTGTCCCATTCACAGTTAAATCCTGCCTTCAGTTTGAGAGAAAAGCCAGAAGCTCTCCAGCTGGCAGCAAATTTCTAAACACAGGAGAGGAAGAGTATACTGCTTGCAGCTTCTGAGTATACTGTGCACTGACAGTGTTCTGCGACTGGTCTGTTTTAATGAATGACAACTGGAACACAAGTAACAAAATATCTACAAAGCGTGGCTTCACTGTGATCAGAGCACTTTCCAGGTATTCTGATAATTCAGGAGAAAAAGAAAAGCAAATCTGAAAAATAAAATGAGATACCAGGCAGAATTAGTAATGTGTTAGACACAAATCATCTTGGTTTGTTTCACTCTCTGGATGACGCCCTGGCAATCTCTGGAGGCCTGGAGCTTGGAAGAGCTCTTCCAACGTGCAGCTTGAGTTGGACAAAATGTGAGCTTGGTGCTCAGTGGGCAAAAAGCCCTGTGCAATGATGGGAAGTGCTGGCTGAGCTTCTTTGGATACAAAACTCCTCTAGCCTCATTAAGTCGTGCATGATTGTGTGAGGGACTTGCACAAAAGCCTGTGAGATGCCTATTGGCTGAAGACCAGCAAGTTCTGCATGCTCCCCAGAGAGTCCTGGCTGGCTGTGGACAAAAGGATGTCAGGATGGACCTGCCCCAGGGTCTCACACTGTCTGTGAGTGGTATTCTGTGAGAGCTCCACCACAGGGTTACAAGATGACCACCGGACTCTCTGCAGCCTCGGCAGGGGAGGGCCTGCAGAAGCCAGCTGCCGTGTTGGCACTTAATCCTGGCTGCTGCCAGGGGCGAAGGCTACAGGGAACAATAGGGAATGAAATATTAATTTAAATTGTGTTTGATAAATCTTTAATATGCCAAGACTGATGCATTGAAGGCTGAAGTTACTTTCATTAGAAGACAGGATTGTGTTATTTCACAAAATGAAGCCAAAGCTGAGATTTTGAAGAGCACGGCTCTGTGTTCTACTCCAATAGCAGCGCTGTGACTCACTCTTTTCAGTGAATAATAGCCCTGTGCTCCACTCTTGGGTGATTTCACAAAATTTACATTAGTTTGTGAACACAGCCCTCTTGTACTGGATAAGTTGCTTATCAAGGTGACATACAGCCATTGTAGCTTTGCACGAAATCTGCGACAGTTGGAAGACTTTCTAATTTATCTATTTTCATTCCAAGAAAGCTAAATTTGGCAAATCAAGGTGAAATATTGACCTCTCTGTGAAAATAAACATAAGTCTGTTTGAAGAATAGGGCGTTCTTTGCACATGAAGAACATGACATCCTTTCCTTAAACTACCATTTCTGCTGGCTTAAGGTTAATGTGCAGTCCAAATTAGTTCCTGCTGACAAGAATCTTTCCAATTTAAAGCATTTTTTTTTCCTTTGGAGCCAGTAGCAAGTCATATATTTTCCTTCAGACTGTAAGGTGTGTGAAAGTAAGTGCCCATACCTTTTCTGCTCTATTTCAAGAAGAGTGAAAACAGTAAGATGGAAGGATTGGTGTTCTGGTTGCAATTTTTTATTATTGTTAGTGGTGCTTATTTTCTACTTGATTAGCTGGAACTGTGCAAGTTGGGAATACAGATCATGTCAGAATATGTAATTTCTCTTGCATGCTACCTGCAGGACAGAGATCTTTTCTAGTCTTACAGTTCACATTGTTCAAAAAAGATCATGAAATCTTCTTGGTTGAATTACACATGTATTCAACATCCAAGTGAAAGCTTTGATTTTTTTTTTTGTTTGTTTTTTTTGTTTTACAGTCTATACAGTCTGCCTCTATTAAGGCAGAGATAACAATGAACAATTAAGCTCAAATTACTTTGATAACAATGGGAAAGGGCACTTACATTGCAATCTGAAATTTCCAGCACACATAGCGCTGCTTTTCCCTGACCCCAGAGTAGACTATTTGGCCTTTTCTGCCATTAACAAAATCCGTAGGACCCTCATACTCTAAATATTCCTCAGTTTTCTTAAAAACAGAGATTAAACATGGTATCTTATAATTAACTTGTCTCTGTTGCACCCAGCTGCACATGGGTGCAAGGAACTTGGAGCACCAGATGAAGAAGTTTCCACCAGCCCATGGCTGTCAGGCATGATTGTCCATTTCTTGTTCTTTTCTGCTCTGATGCTCTTCCCACTTAATCTCAACTTTTAATTTTAATATAATAGCTGTTTATACATATGCTGTCTCAGAAGCTCCCAAGCAAGTTGCAGCTTTCATTCATAGAATCATAGAATGGCTTAGGTTGGAAGAGACCTCAAGGATCTTCAAGTTTCAACCATTCTGCCACAGGCAGGGTTATTATTCCCTGTGAACTGCAGACTTGGGAGCTGCTGCCTTGTTTACCCTATTGCTGAGACCAGGAAACAGATTGGAAAAGCTAGGCCATGAGCTATGTGCATGTTTTCTACCAGTTTAGATTTTATATTATCTTCTGTGTCCGTCAGGATGAAGAGGGGGCTTTTCAAATCTAGTACCCAAATACGCTCAAGTTTGTCCCACAGTTAAGTTTATCATTTATGTTGATGTTTTCTCAAGCTGCTGTTTCACTGTTTCCCTTTTTTTCCAGTCCATTTGATGAGGTAACTCAGGGTATTGGGCTGGCCACCTTGTTTCTTCATTTAATATCAAGTTCTGTGCTGCAGAGGAGACTTCTGGCTCTTGTGATTCCACCAAGGCATTGTAATTCTGTGCAGCACTAACTGTGGCTCTTGACATTCAAAACAAACATGATTTTTCTAATGGTAGTCTTTTGTTCCACAATCATTCAGGCTAAATAGTGTACACTAGTTAAAATGCACAGCACATCCAAGAGACATCAAGATCTCTGAAAATGAAAAAAAAAAAAACTACTTTTCTTCTTAGACTGCTGATTACTTTCCATTGCAATTGGGACTTTGGCTCTGAAGCACTGCTAATATCAAATTGATTCCTTTTCCTATTAAGCCAGAGCTCTGTTGCAAGCAGGACAGCAGGGGCAGACCTTAACCTGGGGCAGTTTCATGTCTGCATACTGTAAAGCTACTGCCTGTCAAAGCCACTGAGACACCGCTAGCAAATATGAGCTAGTCAGTTTATAATGGAAGATGAAAGTCTTCAGTATCTAGTTCTGTGGATCTCAGCAGACCTCAGCTAATGGCTCACTGGGTGTCTCTCGTGGGCATCATCCCTGCTCCATTCCCACCCTGTCTGCCAGGCCGGACCTAGAAGCTGCTTAATGCAATGCTCAGCCTCTCTCCAGGACACTGTCTCACTGGGTGCCCTGGGTGCCAGGCATCATCTTTGTCTTATAAGGATCCTGGCTTACTGCAAGCCACAGTGCATGAGGTGCCCTGTGTGTGCTTGTATGCCAGAACACCCTAGCAAGACCTCCTTCCACTGTGGCTGTCCATGTAGTTGGCTACCATGCTATACATGATCTCTGCTTTAATGTGTCCGAAATGTGTGAGTAAATCTTTCATGTTTGTTTCCTCCCTCAGTTCCTTTTTGCTTTCAGGAAGCTGGTGTGGGTTTTAGCTCTTATATCCCAGCTCGCTGGGATTTTGTTTGATGTTGCTATTAATTCTACTGGATTGAAAAGCGCTTCTGTGAAGGACGCTGTTTGAATGCACAGTGTTGTTATTTATTAGTGCACACACATTTGCGCACTGATCATGAAGGACGAGGTGATTTCTGTTGAAGTTGGGAAAAGATAGCACAGTGTCATTTGTTCAGGCAGGGAGTAACCTTGAAAGCACTGTGAGAGAATGAAGTTGCCTCTCGTGATGGGGGAGGGTGCGGAGCTTTGCTGTATTGAGCAAGAGTGAGCAGCATTTGGAGAATATTACCAGAGAGAAGGGTGAATCTCTGTTTTAAGGCCATGTTTTTTGTACAGTATCTTTGCTTTCGAGACATTTTCCACTGCAGTAGTTAGCATACATACACTATTTCTTTGTAAACACACTCAGTATGACTGATGAAAGAGATTTGAATCTAAGTATTTTTCTATGTCTATTATAAATATATGTGCTCAGTATTCTGGGTTTTCCATGTGTTTTTATTTGTATGTTTGTAGGTACATACACACTATGTCACTAGTAGTTTGCAATTTATTTTACTACATACCTGTAATAGCACAAATCTTCAGTATTTGACACTGTAACAGATAAATTCTCACCATTAGGAACAGAATGAATCTCCTACCCACTTAAAGATATGGAGGTACTTAGACTTCAGCTGTAGTGTCAGGACATTGAGTTATTTTGCATCTCTTCGTTGTTTATCAAAACTTTTCTGAAGGCATAATTTTTCTCAAAAGGTGTTGATTTAGCTGGGAGGAAAACTCTTGACTGAACTAAAATGATTTCTTTTCATGCAGGTTTTTTTTTTTTTTTTTTTTTTTTTGACCTGGCAAAAACATGGGAAGTTTGTGTGGGTTTTGACTCAAGTGTAGCAAGTGCTGCATTCCTTCTGATGTCCTTTGACACAACATTTTTGTGTCTTTTGACACAAAATTAGTAAAGACAGTAACATTTGTGAGGGTTGTAGGGAAACCCTCACATCTGATGAATGTGAGCAGCTCTTAGAGGAGAAGTGAAGAAGTATGTTCGGAGTTAGAAATGAAACAACAGCTTAAACTGGATTGAAATTCCAGAACATGGGAGTTTCTGCTTCCTCCTCTCTTCTCAGCCCCAAGAGGTATTTCTGGCAGCTATCCATCCAGGCAGGAGAGAGAAGAGCAATTGCTGGTAGCTGGCTTCAGAGGGGTCACTTGTAAGACAAAAATATACAAGAGCTTGCCTGGATTTTTTTCCTTCCTAATTAGGTGATTTGTGACTATATTCTTATCAGTGACCTTGTTAATGCATCTGTAACCATTCTCATTAGCTTCTGAGTTATCCTTGGGATTTGCTTAATGAGAGTATGTACTATCAGGACATCAGATGCACTGCACACTAGCCCTCTCTGGAAATATACTTTCCAGAGATACTGCCTGGAAGAAGAGAATTGGGTTATGTGAAATATATGCATTCAGTGGTCTCTGTAGGCAGTTTCCAGTTCTCCAATTCATGAATAAATCCAAATGGAGACATGTCAGAATCTTTCTGGAGAGGCTCCATGATAGAAACAGAAGACACTGGGCAAAAGAACAGTGAAGGAGAGAAGAAGGGTTGAGTAAAATCTGGGAGGTGCTTGCCACACACAGCAAATACTTAGCTGGTATCACCTCATGAAAGAGAGCCTATAATTTTGTTCCATGGCATAGAAGACACACGAGGCATGTCAAAGCTACACTGGTGAAGCTGAAGTTAGAGCCCAGCCATGTGTGTATTTGGCATAACCAGACACACACAGTGAGGCAAGGGACTAAATGAACCAGGGGATGAAAAGAAAGTTCAGTGCCTGGATTATGGATGTTTATATTGTCTGTGCATTTTTAATGCCAAATATCATATAGATATGTCAGATGTTTTGGGACAGCAATGTGAAAATCAAAGAAGAGTAATTCTGAAGGAGCAGAGGCACCACATGCACTTAAAAACAGCTAAATTCAGTGTTACTTCAGCAATATGTTCATTATTATGGCAGTTAATATTTTAAGAATTATGTTTTGGTCTATCCATTATTTAGAAATGTCAACTTTCAACAACTGCCAGTAAAAAAAAAAAAAAAAAAAAAAAAAAAAAACAACTGAGAAAAACGTTACAGCAAATAGTTGGAAAAATGAGCCACGGAGTATGATGAGCCATGAAGTATTTACTTTGATTCCTTAAAGTGGAACAGAAATTAGAATTCTGGAGGCTATTTGATGAGACCAAGAAAAACCTGAGGGAAATTGCATCACATGAAAGAGACAGTGATCCTTCTTTCACTTGATCTCTGCAGTAGTTCTCGATACTCATGCTGCCAGATCAGAAAGGGTCCATTTTGTACCAATGCAAAAGATGTGTAGGCTTATGGAGAAGTTCTCTGCACTATCATATGCTGTGCTTGTGGCCCATGCTGGGATTGAAAGTTCTGGTGAACCAGTCTCGTAGCTCTAAATGGAAACTTCTGGGCACAGGACTTTCTCGTGTTCCGCAGAGGCTTTCAGCTTGGGTTTGGGTTGCCTTCTATGATAGCACTGCATTTGGGTGAGATGTTGCTTTTGTGTTTACAGAATTACACAGTAATATGCCCTCAAATACACAGCTTACCACATCTGGCTGCTGAGATCACTGTGGATGTAATTTGTTGGCTGTGTCACCCTGGTACTCCACTGCCTTCTCCGAATTCTTCTTGTGGCTTTGCCCTAGAAACAGCGATGACAGTTTCATGGTGGGCAGCCTGGAAGCAGTGACAAGGTCACTGGACACTAAACATGTTGGCTTCTCCTGGGCATGATTCTCAAAATGCTAAACTGCTTGACTTGTCACATCACTCGCTGTGCAGACAGCGTGATGACCTTTCCAGTAATGATGGCTATGCTGCTTGCTTCAAAGTTGATAAAACTTCTATTCTTCATTAGCTCCAGACTGGCAGCATTACTAATATACCTCATCCATTTCCACTCCATTGTGTTGATTGAACACGGCCCCTAATTGTATGAATCCTCCCTGGTGCCAAGCAGCAGGCCCTCATGCCATGGAGCCACATGGGGAAGAGGGGGAGCGCCTCTGTGTCAGAGGACAAGGTCAAAAGTGATAGGAAGGCAACTTAGTCACGAATTAATGAAAATGTGCTTGATTGCTTGATCTGTTGCCAAGTTACTCCCAGCCTGGAGCAGGAGCAAGGCCTGGAACAGGCACACGTAGCTAAAGAAAGCTCATTTGCAAGCTGAGGACTGCAGAGGAGAAAAAAAAAACATTATGCCCTGAATGTCTCTCATTTTACTCGTCTTGCTGTCTTTTCTTCCACAAGGAGCTTGAAAATGGCAGCCATCAGTGGAAACAGCTCCATCCAGAGCCCTGAGAGTGGATGAAAAAGCATTGTACTTGTACGCTGAGATCTTTCCATTCATACAGTGAAAACTAACTTCTTTTTCTTCTTCATGCTTCTTCTTCATGCAGTTTTTCCCAGGAGAGAGCTGAATCTTGCATTATGAATACATTAGCTATATCCATCTCCCTCTTTGTAAGCGTCAGTTTTGTCTCTTTGTCATCAGATTCCCCTGCCCTTTCCAGAACTGAACTCTATACTCATTTAGTAGTCAAAAAGCCTCATTCTGAAAATGCTGAGGCTATTCCCATCTGTTTGTAGTTCTTGAGCAGATGTACTCCAGAAGCAGAGCTTTTTCAGGGGATCCATCCACATCCTGGGACTGAAGGCTGCAGGAAGATCACTCCTGCCCTGCTTTGAGGAGATGACATTCCTAGGCCTTGAATTCAGGTGTTGGAGGGTAAGAGGACAAACTCTGCTGGCTGCTTTTCCCTTAGGCTGGAGAAGGTAGAAAAGCAAATATCAGGAGCAGGACAACCACTGAGGAACAGTTGGTTCCTCTTGCCCATGGCTTGCTCAGGGATCAAAGCCAAACCACAACACAGACAGCAAGTTGGGTGTCAGCAGTTTTGCGTTTTGCCTCCAGAAGGAAACATGGGAGTCTGAAGATATTGCTGGACTATACCAAATGCTATTTGTTTGTGTGCTAACAATGTGAACACCATCCATTCAGTCTCTCCATTGTTTTGAACAGGCAGCTTACAAGTTAAGCTTCCACTGATTCTGATGGGGATAGGTTGCTTGTTGAGTCTTTAGACACAGAGAAGAAAGCAGGTTCCAAAATGCTCTAAGACCCATATTCTGTATTGTCCTTAAATTGGATTTTAGTTGCTGTGTGCCTTTTACAATCTGCATTAGAGCCTTTTAAGGCTGTATGTCCCCGCCATTGCAGACTACGTGTTCTCATCTTTTGCGTGCTGTAGGGAGAAGAGGAGGAGCAGCAAAGCTGCAGAAGCACAGAGAAGCACAGCAATGTCAGTGCCAGCAGGCAGAGGGGCTGGCACACATAGCAATTTAACTTTGCTGAGCCAAGGGCTCACTTCAGTCACACAGAGCCAGCTATAAACTGTGCTTCCCAAAAAGTGCCTTTGCATTATGTTTTCATGCCAGCTAAATAAGGGCGTGCTGGCAGAACCATCAAAGCTAGGGAGGTTTACACCTTTCAGCAGGATCACACTCAGCTTTGACTGAAAATATGTCCTTTGGCTATGATCTTAAAACCATATGAATATGTGAAAAGATATTTATATATGTGTATCTTAATATTCATTGTAGAATTACTATACAGAAACAGACAGCTTTGGGGCTAAATCCCATAATAAGATATGGAACGTGGCACTCAGATAAATGGCTTAAACAAAGAGCTGTGGTAATCTTGCCTATAAGGTGTTAATAAGATTTTCCCACATCATTTCAAACTCTAAAGCCTGTGTAGGAATGGTATAACTTTATGGCATGAGTACATTACTGAGTTCAGCCAAAAGAAGACCTGGAAATGACATTGATTTAAAATGAGCTAATACTGTGGCTAGGCTTGTTTTTTAAAATAGGGCTGTACTTGCTGTAGCAGGTGCAGCAGTGGTGAAGCCAAGGGGTTCAGCTTGTTTGATTTGTTCTACTCATTTTATCTGCTGAGCAGGAGCTTACAAGGGAACTGAAAGATTGTTGTGATTTTTTAAAATTATTGCTATTTGAAAGATGAGCTCCAATACATTTCTGCTCACATGTCCTCCTCCGTTCTTTGGGAATGGCTGCATATGCCAGCTCACCGGGGTTCTAACAGATCTGTGCATTCACGTCTGTTTATTTCCATTGCTCTCATTAAGCCAGCTATGTTTGACCAGTGGAAAGAAAATTCATCACAATATGGCAAAGCAAAACAGAAAAGCAATGTGTCCATGATATGAGATCTGAGGATCTTTCCCAGGAATATATAAAACTGGCATGTAATTTGCAAAGATTGTTGCATCTTTACCATAAATACAGAATTTATGCTTGTAAGCTTTCAAAATACTTACAAATCCTATTAGGAATTATAAGACTATAACATGCTGTATAACCACAATGCTAATATTATCTCTCAGAAATTCCTCCAAAGCAACAGAGACACGGAGTGCTTAATAGTTTTATCTTCTTTACTTGATTCCCCATGATTTAGATAATTTCCAGTCTGACAGTGCCTTGGACTTTTTACAGCATTCCTCATTGGTGGATCCCAGAGCTCTCTACTAGCAAGTCTAAATACAACTTCACATTACATAAAAAAAGGGAAGGAAGGGAAATCATAAGACCACGGTCATGAAGCCAAAGGGCTCATTCACTTCAGTTTTGTGGATTCCATCTATTCTAGTCCGCACACAGTGACTCTCATGAGCGTTCTCTCCTTTTACAGTTCTTATTAATGGTATTTTTGAACCTACTCTGTCCATCTTTTGCACATTGAGACAAAGTATATTCTGGAGAGCTTCTAGCAGATTTCTGTCTCTGCAGTCTGATTAATCAGATCTGGGGGCCTGAGGTGAGAAGTTATGCAATCCAAGCTTCTCTATGGAGCTGCTAATTGGAATGTTCCACCTTCTGTGATATACGTTACTGAATGGAGTCACAGTAATCGGGGTTTTTCTTCACAAACCTTACCGATTTGGTAAACTGGCTAGATATGGAGAGTGGTAAACCTGAAGTTCCTGAGCACTGTGCTATTTGTGCATCTTGAAGCAGAGTCTCTAAGCCTCCAGGCTCATGGAATATTGGACTTCTGACAAGCATAGATCTGTAAATATCCCTTAGGGAATACGGATTACAGGCTGGGGAAATGTCTCTCTTCTGAAGTACAGTGATGCATATGCTACCAGCAGTTCCATGTGGGCCTGCCAAACAATGAGGCTGGTCCTCTAATGCAAAATAAAAGAGAGGTTTAGCAATGCCAGCTCATTGCAGTGTAGTTGTGACAGTAGTAGTTCTTCTCACATTTTCATTGATAAAGTATTTGTAAATGAAATTGGAGTCCTAGGCAGTGGAAGAACCTGCCATAAACTGCAACTGGCTTTTGAGGTGGAGATCACTGCACTGGCATGCAACATGACATAGCACTAAGCCAAATCCAAGATCAGAAACTGCTGATGGCCTAATCCAGGGCCCAGACAAAGTAACTGGAAGCTTTCCCTGGCCTCGCTGCCTCCAGGTCAAACCATTGCTAGAAAGAGTAGAATTAGAGTATATAGTGATTCAGGAGTCCATATTAATTGAAGCAAAACAGAAATAATCCAGAGGATGCTAAATAATATATAGCAAAACACTACATGTGGGAGAGCCAAGGCAGGTAGTCATTTCAGCTCACTATCAAAAAACAAAGAATGCTGATTCATTTGCCAGGTAACAGAAACCTCTGCTGGATATGGGAGTGTAATCTCTGCCTTGTTTCATAGCTGTACCCTCTTTAATTAGCAGTATGTGGTGGATTAACATTTTGAGAATTCACACAGGAATAATTAATATGCTAATGTTGTTGGTAATAATCTTCATAAAAGCTTTTTAATAAGTTTGGTGGTTTAGCCTGGCCAGAACAATTTAAAAGCTTCAAAAAAAACACTTGCCTCTCTTCAGGAAGAGATATCTCTAATATCAGTGCCACAACAAATGGCCCTTTATTAGCACCATCTATAAAATGGGGAAGGAGATCAAATTAGTAAAGTCTCAGTAGGACAGCAGCTATGTCCTGTTTTATAGCTGTCTTCTTGGGAGAGCTTTGCGAGGAGAGGCAAGACCGTATGAAAGATGACAGCCTGCAAGCAAGAGGCAATCATCTCCAGATTCTGCAAAGTCAGAAGGCCTGATGGGCAGAGGGCACATATCTGCAGGCAGGTGATGCTTTCTGGGAATCGCTCTCTCACCTGAGGAACTTGGCCTACATCAGGCCAGAGCTGTTTCTGGAAGGGAGATGATCTCTCCCATGCTGCACTGTCTGATTGCAACTGAAAGCCATAGCACTGTACAAAACACCTGAAGCCTCTCATTCCTCTATTAGGTGTTGCATTAGATGTTTCAGTGGGAATGAAACCTTTCTGTGTAATTCTTTTCCAGTTACTAGAAGCTCAGATAAAGACACAAACTACTCTAGGTCAAACCACGGGATCTACAAGTGTCCAGGGGAACTAGAAAATGCAGCTGTTTGAGAAGGACAGAGAAACTCAAAGGATGTAGAGTTCCACTTCTACTGTAGACTTTGGAAGTCTACAAGGAGAAAAATAGATGGACCTATGAACATGGGCTTGAGAGAGAAGGACGCAGGTGAAGGAGAAAAGAAATCCATCAGTATATTCCACGAGGAGTCAGTTCCCAAAGCTCACCTGATAGCAAAAGATGTATTTGCTAGAAAGAAACAAAATGTTTATCCTCACTATATATATTCATCTTGCAACATCCAGTGTAATGTATTTACCCTCTGTGCAGAAAAGGGGAATGATAAAAGCGACTGTGAGCTGCTATTGAACAGTTGCTGTTCACTCCTCCAAAGGCAGAGGAGTATCTCCAGCCTAGTTTTGTAAATCAAAATCAGTCAGGCATAGTCTTGGCTACATTTGCCCATGTGTCTTCACTATTCCAGCCAAACTTCTGACCTCCATCGGGGTTACAGAGAGAGGAGGTCTCAAGGGCCAAACTGTAATGACTACAAATGAGATACACTTGAAATCATAGAGGAGGAGCTTTGCACCCAGGCAAACCTATTTGCAATGATAGGTTTTGGTTCCCTACTTGATCCAGGTTTATGTTAAAAATTTATATAGCCAGATGTTGTAAATATAAATCAGTACATGAATGCTCATTTAAGAAAAAATAAACTATTGCAGATATTCCACTGGGAAGGCTAGAGTATATTTTTCAAGATCCCTAAAGCCGAGAATTCTCATCTGCTTCATTTAAGAGGTAACAGATATTTGGTTTTGCTCTGGAAAGTAGAGGCACTAAATCAGAAGGGAGTTAAGGAAGAGTCCATTTTGCAGGACTCAAGGGGATTCTGCATATGTTACACGAAATAAACTCAATTTCAGTACTTTGTAGTGTTGTTTTCTGTTGTTTGCTGGCTGAACCCCACCTTGATTGAGATACAGCTACCTTTGCAAATGGCACTTTGGATTCTGTGCCAGTGAATACTAATGGTAATGACAGGTGTTATTGCAGAGATGCAGTACAGTTTATCAAAAAGCAGAAGAGGATATCCCAAACCCTTTTTAAGTTGAGTTGTGTAAATAGTGGTATAAGGCTGAGTGGTATAAGGCTTCTAAATGGCTGTTTGGTGTTATGCCTATTAAAGACAATGAAGGTCAGCAAGGAAGAACAGGCTGATGTTCTCCCTGCAGCATGTCCTAGAGTCTGCTACTTTGTTAGAACAGTGCAGTACAACATCCTACCTGTTTACATGTATGAGTTAGTTTCTTAAACTGAGCTCCAGCTGTCAGGGCTACTATGTAAAACCAGTTGTGGAGTGTATTGGGTATACTGGGGCTGCCCCATGCCGAACACAGCCATTTTCAGCCAGCTCCAATGGACCCACACCAGGGAACATCTTAGACCATAAGCCATGTGCGTGGCTATGGGAAAGCACACCTAAGAAAAGTTAAAATTGTTGGGCCTCAGAGGAGGAGAGGGAAAAAAGAGAGAAAGAGCAGTATGAGCATCAAAGTGAGAGAAAAAGGAAGGGAAAAGCTGATCCAGTTGCTGGAGCAGAGATTCTCCTACGGCCCATGAGGAGGATTACAGTGGAGCAGGTGGATACTTCCCAAAGGAATCATGGCCTGTGGGTAACTCAGGCTGAAACGGCCTTACCCTGAAGGACTGCTGCCTATGGGAGAATGGGAGAACCCACACTGGAGCAAGGGAAAAGCGCGAGGATGAGAGAGTGGTGAAGAGCTCTTGTGGACAGACCACAACCCTCAGTCCCCAATGCCTGGGCCACTTGAGCATGAGGGGAGGAAGAGGAGTTGGCAGCGAAAGAGTGAAGTTGGACCTGGGAAAAAAGGTCAGGAGGAAGTGTTGTATTTTTATTATTTTGTCTTAGTTTCTCATTACCCAAATCTATTTTAATAGGCAATAAGTCCAGCTAATTCTCCTCAGGTTGAGTCTGTTTTACCCATGATGGTAACAGACAAGTGATTTAGTTGTCATTTTTCTCAAAGCAGGAGATCTTTCTTCCTATTCTGTCTTCTTCCCACCCACTTGAGGAGGAGTGAGAAAGCAGCTGGGTGGGGACCTGAGGTCAACTCACCCCACCTGAACAATTAAGAAGTTAATTCACTAGTTCTGCCACATGTTTAGCATCTGATACCAATTGTCTGCCTGTAGTCTATACTTTTTCTATACTGTATTTCATGCTTTTTTTTTTTTTTTCTTATCCTCTTGCTAGTTTTTCAGTCTCTGAGCTAGAAGGAGTTAGAATTGTTCAGGGCTGAATGAGGAGACATAATCTAGTCTGCCTGAAACTAGGGAGGAATTCATGAGCGTGGAACAGCTAAACATGGAACATAATGAGCAGAGAGGAACAGATAAGGTAAGTGTATATCAGCTAGGGAAGAGGATATACATGTGGCTGGTACAAGAGCAAGTGCCTGCTACCAGGTGCCTTCGGAACCACGTGTCTGCTTTACTGGAAGCACTACCTGCTTGACCCAGTGCCGTATTTTGTGTCTAACTACCTGTTGTAGTGGGGAATTCTTTGCGTATTTAAAAAAAAATATGTGGGAAGAAGATTAATTTTGATTCAGCTTTTAAGCTTATCTGCTTAGTATTACTATCAAAAACAATTAGAGTCACCAAAAATTATCTTTGTGATTCACCACACTGTTTCTACTTAGAAACCTGCCCAGTTTTCATGTAGGTTTTCCTGGGTTTATTTGTTCCACATGACAATAAATTTGCACGTGCTACATCTATTCCATATTTTTCTGAAAGGTTTTCATTATTAGTAATGTTTTCTTGTAAACGATCATGTTTTTATCTGCTAGTTTTTCCAAGTTGCTAGTAGTAAATCAAGACCTTTCTAAGATAATTATATTAAATATGTGGCAGCCCTGCTTTCCTGAGAGGACCTGTTTGAAAACAGTCTGTCGTTGGAAATATGGAAACGCGTTTTTGTGTATGAACTGCTTGCTACTTTTACATCTCCTCCTCTTTATTTGCTTTGACAAACTCTGCTGAAGTGAAAATGGGAACCATCTCCTATGGCTAGGGAGTTTATTGTGGAAGGTTGTATTAGAGTGGATAGTTGCACTCTGAGTGGCAATTGCTTGCCAGAATCAATGACTCATTATCAGTATTTATTTTTATGGTGTATTTTTAAGAAGGCTTTCATCAAGTAATAGACCATCTGAATGGATTACAGTATCTGGCAAATTCTGACATGCTGAGGGCAATGTCAGGATGTGTTCATCCGGGAAGCAAGGAGGGAGTAGGACAAAGTTTGGATCAGCGTTTACCTCAAGGGATGATTAAATTTGTTATTGGATGAAGAGAGTTTGTATATTGAGTCTATTTCTGTCTATCTAATAAATGCTAAAAGGAATGAGGCACATCTGCCAGTGTGCAAGCAACAAATGTGATTTCCTCTCTTCTTTTGTTTCCTAGCACAAATGCGTTATAATTAAAAGTAAGTGGCATATAAATTGCAGAGCCGACCAGATGGCGAGGCTAGCCAGGTAACTAAGTGAATTGAACCATGCTCAGCATTGTATAATTCCAAATTCACTTGGCAGATACTGTAAAATACCCTCTCTTATGAATAATCTGGCATTGTGAAATGCTTCCACCTCTGAACTGTAAACGTGAATTTATCTTTCAACCTATAGCGGTGCGGCTACAAAACCTTCACCAAAGTGGATGATGATGTGTCACCCAGCACAATTTTTCCTGCTTTTGTTTGGGGATCTCCTGTTTAACATTAGACTTCTGTGCCACATAGCTAGTGAGCTTTGCGATGGAGCTGGAATCTGCAGAAGTGTAGCATAAATTGTGTGTTGGCTTTTTTTACAGGCAGGTGAATGCTTCTTGTTGCACGTACTGTCTTTCATCTTAACATCTATCTCAAATGTAAGCATCTGGATCTCTTAAATTGAAACTTTCAGGGGACTCAGCTGAGTTGCATGCAGTAGAAGTGTAATAGATAATAAATTGAAACGTACTTGGTGAGGTGATACAAAATCACAGAATCATAGAGCCATAGAATGGCTTGAATTGGGAAAGACCTCAAGGATCCAACCCCAAAGTCTTGGTGAAACTGATGGACCAAAGCCACTTGGTGTGGGTAGTCCTGTTATGTACCATGTAGGTGTGAATTCTAGCCATTGCACAAAACGATTTGGCAAAATGTTTTTATTGTTTCTCATTGAAATGGATGTATTATTAATAATAATTTCATTTTGGGACACTTTTATTTGTCATCTAGCAGACAGACATCTATTAGTGGTTTTCCTATAACCTTTCATCAAAACTTAAAATGGGTTAAAAGGCATTCTGAAGTTCCTACAAACATTACAATGTTGTGAAATGCTGAAGGCAGAAATAATTCCATGCTGGACAGGACTCTGAGCAATCTGATTGAGCTGTGGATGTCTCCGTTCATTGCAGAGGAGCTGGACTAGATGACCTTCAAAGGTTCCTCCTAACTCAAAAGATTCTATGATAATTTTGTGACAGAAGTGTTCCTTTTGTGCCTGTTTGGTTCACAAGCATAAAGTGTGAATCCTCGTTCAATTAAAATACCTAAATAATCAATAGTAGAACTTGATGTCTCACCACACTGGAAGACCAGGCCCCACTTTAAATGCTGACAAGGAATCCAGCTGATTTGCACAGCTGCTTATGATCCAAGGATGCTGACACCTCACATGCCTACAGATGGGAAGTGGATTAGCCAGTGGATGATAACTTATTAGATTGCTATTAGCTAACTGTGAATATGAGCCTTTTATCTCTTTTAAGAATAGCCCATGGGTTCCTGTGTTGTTCAAGAGCATCTCTCTGTGCTGGTAAATAACCCATCATGTATCTTATGTCACTTTCTAATAGTCTTGAAAACCTTTGAAATCGTAAGAAGTGTTCCAGAATGACCACTTTAAATAAACAGCCATTTAGCTTGCTCACTAAAAGTAATTTGCATCTCAAGAAATAGAAAGTAGGTGTTCACTTCGGAGATGAGTTTTTTAAATTAAGCTCTTTATATCATTCCAGGAGTCTAGGAACCAATTTTCCCTTCCTCATTCAAAGTGTAATCAACACCTGCAGAGACAGCATTGTGTTATTTGTGTTAGCGGAGATCTGAATGCACCTCCCTTAACTAATGGGCTGGAGGGTTTATACTGGTATATCAGAATTTGCTATTAGAGGTTATAATGAAGTTAGCAAGGCAATGGATAAGAGTCACAGATTTTCCCAAAGCATAGAGCAGTCAGAAGCAGAGGACTTTCATTGCCCTTGAAGATGGAGACTTCTGTTGCAACTTGTATAAACAGTAGTACTTGATATTAAAATAGAGCACAGAAGGTTTGATTTGTTGCTTCTGACTCAAAGTATGGGATAAAAGTAATTTCATTTCAAACTTCTGGAGATAGGAGTCCACTCTTAACAAATTATCTGGAGTTCTCTTGCAGTTAGTGAAGAATAATAACAGGTAGCTTCAGATAAAGGAATCTTGGCTATATTGACCAGGGGCTGCCAAAGGCGCAGGCTCTGATTTGCACAGTGCAGCTTATTTCTCTGGAGAGGTGGCCAGAATACGATCTATCAGCAGACTACCCCTTTCTTACTAGCTTTAGCTCTGTGAGTCCTTTCAGACATGAGAGAGGAGAAGATACACAAATAGTCTTTGAGACACAGATCCAGACGAGGCTTACTTGCCTTGACTGGGAATGGAGTATTTTGAAAGCTCCTATTATTCTGGCTCTTGAAGTAGACTGCAGCATCATTTGTTTTTTTTTTTTCCTCCCTTTCCCAGAGATTCTCTTTCCTCTGTCAATAGGAGACTTCTTTATGATAGTGCTTAAAATCCCAGGTATATTTACAATTTGTATTCTTGTCTGCGAAGGGATTTAGGCTGCAAAGTGGAACTGAGCTTAGGAGCGTTTCTCATAATTCTGTTAGAAAAAAAAAGCTGTATTACAGTAGGATGCTGAAAATGGGATATACTGAAACAAAGAATATGGGGAACAAAATACTTTATCTGTTTTAACACCCTATCCTCCTCTTCGAAAAATGAAATGCAATCCTCAGATGTTTCTTATACCTGCAAAAGGAGAAGAGAAGCAACAGGTGATACCATTATTTAAAGAAGGTGAAAAGTGTCCCCGTTTTCCTTTCCCATGTTAAAAAAAAAAAAAAAAAGTGGCATTTTCCTTATTTCAGGTTATGCCTTTTGTACCTTGTCTTTTCTCAGACCAAATCACCTTAGATGATTTCTAAAAAGTTCACGTAAAGTCACCATGGGAACTGATAGAAGGATAAAAGGAAAATATAAAAGATCAGAGAGCTGAACAGTGGAGAAAGAAACAGCTCTGCAAGTTCACTCTGTGCTTGAAGGTAGTTTGTTTAGCGTGCACCCACACAGATACACATTTGCTCCTGCCTACTGGGATGAGATGTCAGTGGCAAAAGCAAACAGGAAACTTCAGAAAGTTTAGTTACCAAGAGTGCGAACATCAATACAAATGTCAGTGGAACACTCATGCAAAAAATCAAAATGGAACCAGGTCCCGCTGCTTAACATTTGTGGTAAAGAGCAGGGCTGAGCAGGCTTATCCTATTACACTTTCTCCCAGAACTGGATAAGCTTTGAAATGTGAACTACACACGTGCTAGGCATGCCCATGGCCTGTGCCAGTAGGAGCTGCGTGGCTTTTCTTTACTCGTAGGCTTTGCAAAGGCTGTTTCTCTGCAGTGTCCCCTTGCCTTCATCCTGCACATCCTCCACAGCCACCAGTGATGGAGACAGAGATGACACTGCAGAGGCTTCTGTGTCCTCCTGATCAGTAACTTCATGGTAACTAGTATCAACAAGACTGGCATATGCCACAGCTGCCTGTTTAGCAAACTGTAATTCTCCTGTCCTGCAACTGAGAACTCCAGGTGTAATCAGCAATTGTGTAATTATTGTAGTCCCTGGCACAAATCAAGCTCTTTTTCTATCAGCTGTGTTGCAGTTGATTTCCTTGTCTGTTAGCTGGATACCTTGAGCGTGGGAAGAAACCTGAATGTTATATTTCTGCCCTGAGCAAGTCAAACTGCAGATCTGCTTGTCACAGATTTATGGAGGACCAGGGGTCTAGACCCAGATTGGTGCTCAGAGAGATTGGTGCTCAGTTTCTAACCACTTGCTGTCTTTTCGCTGTTTCTTTTTCTTTTGTTTTCATTTATCTGCATGTCAAAGAACTGAAGTGGCTTTCTGCTCTGCTGCCATTGCCAGCTGCTAAAATATATGTGGAGGGGAAAAAAAAAAAGCAGTTTTGGTGCTTGGATAGGAAAATATTGTTGGCTGTATTGGATACTGGCAGATGGCAATTTTCCTCTTTCTGTCACCACATAGCACATTTTCAGTGAGGTGTCTTAGCCAAAAAATGAAAACAGACCATGTGCTTTAAGTAACCTGAGCTTCTTTTGATCAGACTTGAGCCTCTTTCCTTATCCTCCATATCTATCATAATGCCTTCATAGGGACTGGGCAAGGTGTCAGCAAGCACACATTTTCTGTGGACAGTACTGTCAGCTGCCTGGCAGGATTGTAGCACATGTAGGTACCATCTGAATTTTCACAATTTCTCTGTGCTTGCTCCTGTTTCTCTCTTGCTTTGGTGGAAATTGTCTTCTTGCAATGTTTATGCCTCCAAGGAGGAGCATTTTTTCTGTGTCCTGTGCTGAGTCTGAAAAACACAGAGTCCTTAAGGTTGGAAAAGATCTTCTAGATCATCTTGTCCAGCCATCAACCTGACCTACCAAGTTCCATCACTAATCCATGACACTTCGTGCCACATCTGTGTATCTCAAATATCTCCAGATACGGGATTCCAACACCTTCCTGGGTAGCCTGACCCAATGCCTGGCCACTTTCTCTGTGCAGAAATTCTTCTTTATAGTCAGTTAAAACCTTCCCTGGTGCAAATTGACGCTATTTCCTCACATCCCGTTACTGGTCACCTGAGAGAAGAGATAAAAAATTACAGTGCATAAAGTGATTGTATACAGTAGGTGGTGTTAAAAGAATTTTCTATTTGCCAAGTGAAGAACCATAGCAGTCAAAAGCAGGGAGTTGTTTTCTCTTGTTGTTGATGATGGCATCATTTGTTATATGACCAGATGATACCACTCCTGCAAAGCTTTGGTCAGCATGTAGAATGGATAGTACTCTGTTTATGAGCAGGCACTCAATTTTTGCTGTTCTTTCATTATTTAATGGGCTATTTACCAAATTCTGTACAAGCTTTGTTGTGAAAAAATAAGTTATCTTTGCGTTGTGGGTCTTTGTGTGGCATTTATGATTGCAGTTCTCGCCACTTGACAAATACTATTTTCTCAGTGCTCCTTTGAGTCTGAGAGGAACTATCACCATTTCTGTTAAAAAGAACATAGCAGAGGAAAATTGCAGCTGAGTACTTCATGAATGTTGGTGTCCTGCTGCCAGTGCCAGCACTTTTACCTGTGCAGAGTCTCAGTGCAGCAGGAGCAATGCTTGATTCCAGCTTCCATGCTGACACCAGGGGCTCAAACTCAATACCTCGCCAGTACCAAGCTAGCAGTTAATTACCATCACAGAAAAGTCTGGCTTCTTTGCTCCTTCAGCACATGCATGGAGAAAAACTGGCCCTTGAAGCATTCCATTTGGTGATGACAGCCATGAGATGTACCAGGGTGGAGGGGCTATTCTCCCCTTGCATGGCCAGCTTGGCTGGTTTCCAACAAGCCTTTATTTAATCACAGGTGACAAGCTATAGTTTAAAAGCAGCAGCCCCATAGGTGGGAAATAAAACCAGACTTCTCAGAAAAGCATCAGAAGCGCGATGATGACAATTAGTGAGCCATTTAATTCCCATGAGGTAGGAAAGCATAGCAACTTTAAATTTCAGCAGTAACTTTAATGTTAGCATAGTTAAGATTTAGGACTTCACTTTGAAAACTTATTTTTTTAATGTGCTAGCTGATTAGAAAACTAATTAGTTCTATTCTGTCATTTTAGATTACCTAGCTGTAGGTGATGTACTATATCGTGTCTTAAGTTTTTCATATATGAACAGAAAAATGCAAGACCCTTCCTCTTCACCTCTGTTAAGGCCAAAAGTCCTGCCTGCATGCATGACTCACTCAACTCCCTGTATTATGGCATGAGGTCTCTACACAGTGCCTTTGCTCTCATGTAGGTCATGAAGACAAAGAAATGCCTTTCTAGGAAGCTGGAGGGTCACTGCAGCTTTTAGCATGAGTCACCTTGGATTAGCTCAGCCACAGGGCAGGAGGCATTGAGCAGGGATAGTGGTGTGGTAGCACCTGATCTGCAGCTGCATTCTTGTGAAACTTGCTGCGCAGGATCAGCCCTTGGTGATCACAGTGCAGACCAGGAGCTATGAGATCTGAAGAGAAACCCAGCTCATAAATCACCTCACAATAGTATTATTTGTTACTTTCCCCCTTTCCCTCCATTCAGAGCATCTCCTTTTATCCCTCTGGAAAGAAGATGGTGCTTCATCATAGATCCAACTCTAAAAATAAAAGTGTCAGTAATAAAAACACCCTGTCCAGCCAGGATATGCTGCTGAGTTTAGCCATCGGAAGACTGGAATAAAGAAACCACGCTTTGCCGGGTCATACTTCAGTTTTTCCCAAAATTTTATATTTTTTTCATGGCCAGATAAAATCAAACACTTAATTTTAATTAGTTCCAGTATTTTTTTTTTCATGATTGGTATGACTTCAAAACAATATTTAGTCAATGTAAATCTGTGTGGGTTTTTTTCCATGAAAAATGTCTTATTTTCTCTGTTTAGTTCCACTTCATGCATAGTTCTTTTCCAGTCACCCTGACAACGACAAAGCTAAATGCTGAGTACCAAAAGACTGCTGCTCTCATACGAGACTGTGACAGTCCCCTCAGCTACCTGGAGTGATTGCTGGCATCCTGATTAGTGCCTGATGACCAGATTGTTCTGCATCTGGAGATGGAATGAGTGTTCTCCTATAGGCATTCTCCTTAACAAATGTAATTGTCACTGATGATGTGTTATTGCTGAAGTGATTTGACTTGTCAAGCTTTCAACTTTGAAACATTTGGATTTTTCTGAGGTTTTCTAGATTGGTATTGTTTTGCTTTCCACTTTGTGCCCACTAACCACCCCTTTCAGTTTCCGTTATTCCACGTGCTGTGGATGTATATGCCAACTTAATGCAAGAAAAATTTTTTGGCAATTCGTGTTATATTTCTATATGTAGTAGTGGATTAGTTCTAGAGGAACTGCTGTCAGCTATCTGAGGTATGGTTGGATGAGTTTCTTTAACCTGCACCAGAATCATAGACTCAATTAAGGTTGGAAAAGACTTCTAAGATCAAGTCCAACCACCAACCCATCCCCACCATGCTCACTAAACCACATCCCGCAGTGCCACATCTCCATGTTTCTTGAACACCTCCAGGGATGGTGACTCTGCCACCTCCCTGGCAACCTGTGCCACTGTCTCACCATGCTTTCTGAGAAGTCATTTTTCCCAATACCTCAATTCAACGTCAACTTAAGCTATTACCTCTCACTCTATCTCTGTTACTCAGGGGAAGAAGCTTAGCCTTCTCTTCTCCAGACTAAACAATCCCTATATCCAGCTACAAATATACACAGCTTTGAATAGAAGTGAAGCAGTTGGAGTTCTGCAAAACAAACCAGCTACAGAAATGGTAAATATTCATTAGCGCTATAGTGTTATTTTGTTTATATCTGCTTAAAATAACAAAGCACTAAACGAGGCTCTCAGAATTGTAAACATAGCACAGTATCAGCAAGATATACGGGATTCTCAGCAGCCTCCTAGCTGTATGTGATAAGAAATAGGAGACAAAGTGAACTGTACAGAAATCATTTTGTATTTAATTTCATGCGTCTGTTTAACCCAGCTGTTTATTGTTATGAACAATAGATGCTATCAGTGTAAAAGAATGCAGCCAAACTTGCATTTAATGGCTAAACAGAAGAGTTTGCGTGTTTCTAATCAGGAAACATTATAAATGTTTCTACACTATCAAATCTTTAAGCATCTGTTTTACATTATTAGTATGTGTGTGCAAACACATCCTGTTGTATTGCATTTCACATCCTTTCTAAAAGGAAGCTGTATTATTCAGAACAATACTGCAGGTAGTTTCAGAGATACCATTTCTATAGGAAGATGAGTTGTGTGGGATTTGCAGAGTCTCTGGGTGCTTTTCTTGACAAGGTCCCAGCCTCTTGGTGGTGGGCCTGCAATACTGCGAGCTGTGAGGAAGGTGGCTTTGGGACGAACAAGACTGTGTGACTATGGATCATCCTCTAAGCAGGTCACAGGAGGTCTCACCTAGAGCCTTCTGTGAGCCTGGCTGCCCTTCTGCAGCAGTACCGTGGTGTATTTGGGCATGCTGCACGCTCTATTTAATGACAGCATGTGGGGAGGGACCACATCCTCCCTTTGTTTCTTTCTGATTGACCCTGGGTGGCTGATATCACGTTGGCAGCCCTGCATGGTGGGTGACTCACTGTTGCACCATGCATGTCAAGGAAAAAGCGCCAGGAACACCTCAGTGGAATGTATTTGGGTCTCCTCCTCGCACATCTGATGGCTAAACTCAGCAGCACATCCTGGCTGGATGGGCTGTTTTTATTACTGATACTTTTATTTTTAGAGTTGGATCTATGATGAAGCCAACAAACTCCAACAGCACATGATTAATATCCCAAACAGAGCACGCTGCTATAGAATTACAGATTGCTGATTGTTTTTTTTCTGAAGACCCTCACTTTGTGAGCAAAGCAGCTGCCAATGCTCCTTCAGATTGCAGAGATCCTTGCCATCCCCAACTTCACTGAGACAGGGGAGGAGCAGAGAGCATTGAGCTCTTGAGGGAGGAAGTGAATGATAAGGGACCCTCAGTAGAGTTCAATGACAAAACAGAAAGGAGGGAAGAAGCTTTTTGTGGTGTCATGCTTTCGCACACAGACTTTTTCCACTACTCTCCTAAGGGTCCTGGTAGAGCTGCCATGGTAATTACTCACAAAATTGAGCAAGGGCACATTTTTGCACGTATGCTAGAACAGAGGTCTACTCAGGTTGCTGTTCTATTTGAAATGTTAAACTTTTTGCTAGCCTTCTCCTTGGTAATTCATTCTCTTTAACAAATCAGCTTGCTGTTGCATTATTTGTAAAACATCTTCCCAGTGTTTCTTGCTTATGTTGGTACAAATGTATGTATTATAGCAGAATTCAGCACCAGCCATCCCCGCTGTGCTGGAAAAGGGGCTTGGTGCCTTCTCCCAGGAAGTTTCTCAGAGAAGCCCAGCTCAGGTTTGTTTATTGTGTTTTATACAACCAAATTAAAAGACCAAGAACTGTGGCTGTTCACACTATACCCCCTCATGTTGAGTTGGATGTTAGGAATCATTTTTTCTCAGAAAGAGTGGTGAGGCAGTGGCACAGGCTACCCAGGGAGGTGGTGGAGTCACCATTCCCGGAGGTGTTCGAGAAACATGTGGATGTGGCACTGAGGGACGTGGTTAGTAGGCATGGTGGAAATGGGTTGATGCTTGGACTCGATGATCTTAGAGGTCTTTTCCAATCCTAATGATACTGTGTGTGTGTTCCCAGAATACAGTTACTTAAACCCAAACTCATTGGGGGTAACTGAGCCTGAAGGTGAGATGTTTGGCATGACTTTCTAATTCCACAAAGAAAATGTTGTTTGTGTTGCTTGTTCACCAAAGAAGCAAAATTTGAGGGTTTGACAGCTTTCTATTATGATTTTATTTCAGTTCTGCTTTGCCTCATAATTGTGAGAATATCTTTATTTATATATCCACTTAAATATGTACAAAACAAACAAGTATATCTACCATCATTTCTGTCATGTCAGTTCTCTCTTTTTTCCTGTGAAAATTGTAAACACAAGCTGACACAGCATTAATAAGCTACCTCCAGTGTAATTAATATGAAGAACAGGCATGTTTCCCTAAGGAATATCAAATCCATTCAATTTCTCTTTACCACAGCAGGTTACCAGTAAACAAATCTGTGTATATTTTTCTGTGTGACCTGTGCAATGTTATTGCAGAAGCAGGACTCACTCTCACAAAGGCTTGCTGCCATAGCTACCAGGCTACCTGTAGAAGTAAGGACCATGGTCTCTCTTTTGCCTATTCAGGGAGAAGATAACATATGTGGGTGTAAAGGAACAAAGTCCCGATGTCTCTGATCAACATGACTGAAAGAATTGACATCATGTTGATATGACAGATCATTTTAAGAAAGAAGAATAATATTAAGATGCTTTACTCTATGCTTAGCAATAACATATGGGCTTGACATCCAAGAGTGCCTAAGCTAACCTTGCTATTCAGCAAGGTCATAGAATCATAGAATGGCTTGGTTTGGAAGGGGCCTTAAAGATCACCCAGTTCCAACCCCCCTGCCACCCACTAGATCAGGCTGCCCAGGGCTCTATCCAAGCTGACCTTGAATGCCTCCAGGGTTGGGACATCCACAACAGAGATGAGGAGATCTACCTGCACCTTGCTGTCCTGATGTAGACCTCTGATAGCAGCCAGTGGAGCTGGTCTGCCTGCCTAAGGAGTTAAGAGAAAATTTAATGGAAAAGGAGTGGTGCTTATCTGGATGCAGAATGATGGTGCTGCTTATAAACTCTGAAGCAGACAGAAAGTTCAACAGCGTTAAAGGAAAAATTAAATGCAGACTGCCTAGACAGATATATTTTTTAATATCGAAATATCACTTTTATCAAAAATATTGATCTGTTTGCCAGGCACCCTAGAGATATTCAAAATGCAATTGTAAATATATTATATTGAGATAATGTCTGGTGCTTCCAAAAAGCCATGCAGAACATAGAGCGAGTGTCTTGTTGGGTTTTCCTGAGAATGTGGTGGCTGTGGCTAAAAGATGCTCAAAACTCTTAAAGGCTGTTCTACACTGAGGACAACCACTCTTGGCTTGACTGGGGAGGTAACTGGTTCAACATAAGTAATTTCATACTACAAAATCATCAGGGTGATCTGCTCGAGCAGTTGATGATCTTCATCCAGGTATTTCATGCATGCTCTGCTGTGTTGGTGTTGCTGACGTTAGTAATTAATGAGTATAATTTTAATTCTGCACTACGCTCCTTTTCAGAAGTCTCAAAGTGACTGAGTTGCTGGTTACTCACAGGCTTAATTCTGCATTTGCTGAAACCATCTGTAATCAGGAAATATCTCCCCTAGCAGTATTGGTGTCACACAAATGAAGCAGAGCTGTGACACCATGAACAAGCACTGTGAGTATGCTTGTTGCTGCACGCTGCAATCCCAGCTAGCTTACCTCATGTCTATCAATCTACCAGGAAAACAGTCACAAGCTGGAAGGCTACAAAACAGCTTGTCGCAGATGGCTAAATTTCTATCTTACCAACCTGTCACACGCTTGCAGGTGTATTTCTGATATGCATTCCATCCACTGTCTCAGACATGATTCATTAAGGTTAACGATTCTTCTGTCGGCACGCATCAGTCATTCTAAGCTGCATACTTCAACCGCAATGTATTTAAGGACTTGTCATTAATTAAATGCAGTTTGTACAGAGATTTGTAAATGTGAAGTGCTATCTGAGGACTAAGTATTAATAATTGTCATATCCTCAAGAAAATTATAGAAGTACATCCACATTTTCCCCGTCTGCCATCCTTGGAGGAATGCAATTTTTCTATCAAATGTTGTCTGCAGGGAGATGGGTGCAAATCCTCCAGAGCAATTTGTTTCAGACACCTGTATTTAGTACTAGATGCATGCTGCACAACAGAGGTTTGAGTGTTATGTAATCCCCTTCTTCTGATGCCTCCCTATTTGTGTATGCGTGTGTGTATGCTCAACAACAACATGCATGACCACAGTAGATGGGGCTTTCCTCTCAACTTTCTGGAGGTATCAAGTACTCATCTTCAGGGGCTCTGTGTGTTCTGTGCTGTCTTTGGGATATGGATGTAATTTTGTTACATGTTGTGCATTAAGGGCCAAGATGGGGTGATTCTGCTACTCCTGCTATTCACCTACAAATAAGCAGCCAGTCTAAATATTACAGTTCACTCATACTAGACATCATATCCACTTGCTTTCTAGAGAAACAAAAACTTCAACAAGTGTGAGACAAAACTTCTTCCTTGGGGAATGGAGTAGCATTGGAGAGGAGAGCTCATCAAGAGCTTATTGTTACACAGTTTATGTGCCTAAGATCCCAAGGCATGCTGGTGAGGATTTGCTGATATACAGAGACCATTGTCTTTAATTACATTTGAGGAGAAGCATCACACTGCATTCCAAACTGATTTCTGCAGAGATCTTGTCTCACCAGACATGACTGCAAGGTTGGGCAAGTCAGAGCTCCACAGATGACTGACTTCTGCAGAAGGTAAACAGAGTGCGTATTTTCCTTTCTAACAGTGCAACACTTACATACTTTCAACAGCTAAAATTTTTCTTAAGAATAGTACTTCAACTAGGGAGCTCTTAAACTTGGCATGGGCCGTCAGAATAGGCTCATTTCTGCTCATGTTGCTGGCCGTAGTGTCCACCAGAGCAGGAGCGCTCTCAGCAGACTTAATGAAGGGAAGCCTTTTCCACATAGAAGTCCGTGATGGAAGATAAGTTTGCAAAGGAATAACCAGCAGCAAAAATGAAGAAAATGAGGTATTTTCACCAGAAGTTGTAGTGATGTTTGTTTATTTTCCCTTTTTTTCCCCCCTACCTTCTTCATCATATCCCATCACATGATCACATGTTCCGATGGGATGAATGGAGGGAAGTTTCTTCTCAACTTCAAGACAGCTTGCAGGTGCTTTGCCTCTATTCCTGTGACCAAAATCACCCCTGTACCACGCTGCTCATCTCTAATGGCTATCAAAGTCTTGCTCGGACAAACGTGTACAGTAGACTGGTAAATATCATCATCTATTAGTAAGCACAAGGTGAATAGCTGATTTAAAAAAAAAGACAAATGATAAATTAATGCCATTTACAGGATCTATAAAGACATTTTGATTGTAGGATTATTAGATGTTAAACTATGGCATTTACTATGTCTGCCCACATCAGGTATGTGCCTATGTTGCAACTAGGAACCAGCAGATTCCACATTTAGGCATGGAACATTTTGCCATCCTTTCATGAGTATGCCATGAAGGATAAATTTTCTTTGATTACATTTCCTGCACTACCAGGAGTTCAACCAGAAATTTTCTTTTATTGTTCAACATCAGTATCTTCTTTGTTTACAGAAATGTCACTCCTTAGTTAATCCAGTCAAAGCTGTAGACCTGAAAGCCTAAGTATGCTCGTACTGTTAAAAAGAAAGCAAATTGTTATTTTGGGTAGCCCATTACGAACCCATGCTTAATGAGTAAAATATTGTTAATGGGTTTTCTACTGATTTTTGTATGTATGAATTTCATTCTTGCACTATTGAAGCAGTACATCAGCGGAATATACAAACCTTTAATGAAAACGTAAGGATCCCATACATCTTGCAATATACATATACATTTGGCTCTATATTGTTGCAGTTAAAATCTACACCTGAGAGGGAGCAGATGAGGAAACAGAACAGGATTACAATTGCTGCCACGGAGAAAGTATTTAAGCTAGAAACTGTGAGTGAAAGAGGTTTGACAGAAAGGACAAATGAAATGTAGATCTCACATCAGGAAAGAAGAAATACACAGTAAACAACTTCTTGAGGACACCAAAATGTAATAAGTAATTTTTAATATGGTTTGTTTGTACATTTTTCATCTTCTTTTTATTACAATTTTGGTTATGATTTAGCTCCCAGGCCATCTCTTCCATAAAATCTAGACAAACTGCTTCATGCTACTATTTATAATAAAAGGGGAAAAACAAAAAAAAAAAATCTTCAGTGAACAAGTTAGTGTAGTTAAAAAAACATTTTTGGTGGATGATATTTGTTTCACTTGTCATTACTCACCATTTCTCAAGGCCACGAGGATTTAACACTTTTTGAGATGTACTTTTTACCTTTCAGCAGTACATTTATTTGCACAGTAGATATGACTGTTTGCAGGAGTGGGCATAGGACAGATACTATGAACCAAAGTTCTTCAAAAACAGAAAATAAATTAATCCAAGTGCTCAACAGAAATGTAATTTAACACCAATCTTTATAAATACGTGCTATGATACCAAAATGAATTTGCACTTGGGGATAAGATTTATCTGTTTTTTGCTTCCATTCCCCTGCACCTTATAACACATATTTTTTCATATTTCTTGTAGGACCTATCTATCTGCAGAAATATATTCAGGCCTTGCTGTTTGCCTTTGATCCATGTACTGACTTAGATGAATTGATGATGAATTGGTGATGAATCCAACCTTCAGCCGACTTCCATGCGCTGCCCTTGCTCTTCTCTGTCACCCAGGGTTGTCTGTCCTCACCTGGCATCCTCCTCCTGATGCTCCTCTCCAGCAGTAACATTTTTCTCATCTCTGTGTCATCGTTCATGTCCTGGGCTTTTGTTCCTCCAGCTCATTTCCCCCTGCGCCTCTTCTATTTGTCAAAATCTTTCCTCCATCTTCCACCCAGTAACTCCTGATCTTCCTATCCTGTCAGTCTCAGCTTCTCCTCCCACCCTGTGCCTACTCAGGCCAGGCAGTCCCATAGTTTTTGTCTTGTTCAAGTTCTGTAAGTCCAGCCCTTGTCCCACCTCTGCTTAAAGCAAAGCTTTGGACAAGGTCACATGGGATATATGGGAATCTTGGAGTTCACCTGAAGCCATGGAGGAAATAATGGAAAGTGAGCTTTTATAATGACACTTGTGGAAAAGCATTTTTAACCAGAGATGAACTAGCATTCGTATGTTTATAAATTATTTTCTATAAATATTTTACCATTTTTTTTTTTTTACTAACTGTATTTTTGCTATCTGGAGTAGTGTCACAAAATTCTATGTGTGTCCATTGATTACACAGAAGTGAATGTTTTTGAAAGAATAAAAAATGCAAATTGATGTCATATGTAAATATATGCTTAGGTTAGTCCTCATATATTCTTTTGAAGAAGAATTCTCTGATTTAGATGTAAGTTTTTATGATTCACTCACGGGCTCTTTTATTTATTCGTGTCGTTTCATTCTACACTCTTAAGCTATCACAGATATTGTATATGATGGTACTTAATTGCTTTCAGCCACCAGAAATGCTGATTGAAAATTAAAATGTTCCTATTCATTTCTTTCTAGAGATATGCACACTGAAGATTAATAGATTCATTCTTATTACTTACGTGAAAAAAAAAGACCTCAGCAGTATGGTAAAATACTTTAATTAATAGTTTTACAACTAGAAATCCTACCTGCAGGTAGTTGGGGTTTTAATGGATATTGCACATTAGCCTTGACCAGCTCACTAAAAGTCTTAGTATTTGAACTTCATCTTCATTATTTGGTCAGTGAACTAAAGAAAAAAAGATCAAGATCAACACATATAAACTTTCAGTGAAGATGTACTGAAGGTCCATTGAGGTAAGGTAAATCCATTAAGCAAGGGGGAAACTACCTTGCAAGGCTACCATGTTGGTGAAGTCCATTACTGCATTTTCCTGGGAAAGGAATAGCAGAGGCAGACTGAGTAATCCCACAACATACTGCATTAGAAGAAGAGTTGAAGGGTGTTTTCACGTTAGCACATCCCACTGCAATATGTTAATGCCTGTTGAGTTGAGCAGATAGTAAGGCTTGTTATGCAATACTTAAATCTCTCTCCTGTCCTCAAATCTGGCCATGGAGTGGCAGGAAAATATGGCTGAGCCCCGTGCTCTTTCATGGCACTCCATGTTCACAGTCCTGAAGGGCAGGATTTGCTCCGTTTTCCTTCTCTGCTGAGGCACAGTGGGAGGAGCTGTGATTGGAGGCCCATAAAGTAAGTGCATCAGAGAAATAACTCTTTGCAGTCATGACCTGTTGAAAATGTGTGGCATTCCTCAGTATCTAGATGTGGTATTGCTACTTTGGCTTATCAGATTGAGTAGGGAAAAAAAAAGAAATGTGGTCTGTAGCCACACATTTAACCTTGGGTACAGTGTGCCTTTGACCTCTAATGATAATCAACAGAAGATGTGTTGATTTTGACTTCAATAGGCCTGGGGAAATTGAATGTTGCATCTTAAGCTGCCGATGAATTCATTCATGCCTGAATTAAAATGAAATGAAGATAACATGGCAGGTTCTTCCAGGCAGATGGCAAAACAAGGGCTGGGTTTGACATGTTGTGTATGTAACAATTGTGTATGCAACCCTTACCGTGGAATGAAATTTGTTCCCAGGTGTTGCATGCTCCAGGTATTTCACCGCTTGAATACCTTGCGTTCTGCAAGACAATGATGTCCTGTCTCCTTGTGCCCATCAGGAATATTGGTGCACAAATGGAAATGATGGAAGTGCACCCGGTTATATCAGATTAGTCATTACAGTCTTATACAAGCAGAGTTCATAGAAGAAATACAATTCTCATAATTGAAATCGATTAACATGTGTGATTAACATGCTTTCTTTGGTGCGCTAGTTTTGCCTGCTGGCAAGACAAAGAAAATCAGGAAAGGAAACCCCCTCAGAGTTACAAGATCAGAACAGAGAACAATGCAAAAAAACTGAATATGTTTCCAGATTTTTATGGTATGCCGCCAGCACTGGCATTGGTACCGAGTCATGCAGCATGTAGAAGCAAAGGCAGGTAAGATAACCTAAGTAAAGTTAGAAGTGGTTTTAGTAGCTTTGTCTGGAATTGCCACAAACCTTGCAAAGAGAGCACAAAATGTATTTGCAAATGGTAAATATTTTAGAATTCAGCACGTCTCTCTTCTCTATACATGCATGCATCACAGCTGTGAAAAAGTGACGTTAGTCATAAGTTCAAGCCTCATGCCCAGCATTTCCCAACTGGCAAGTTTTTAATTACATTAACATTCACATTTACTTGCTTCCTTGTTCCTCAAATGAAGATTAATTTTCTCTACGACAGAGTTCTGAATGTCACAGGATTTCTGCAGTCATCATTCACAGTTTGCCAGGGAGTAAATAGTAAGAGCTATTCCAGCTGTTGTGTGGAACCATCTGAAGGTTGATGACAAACAATTGCATGATCTTTCAGGATCTATTGAGAATAAATATGCAATTCTTACCCACTGTCTTTATATGGATAACCCTTTGCTTAAATTTTGAAGTAACAATGTGATTTCCAGAATTTGAAAGGTTTGTTTTGTTTGTGTGTGGTGTCTTCAGTGAGTACAATGGCTTGTGGCATACAGGAAGATAGAGAAAGTAAATTGCTGCAAAGTGAAAAAAGAACAGCAGGAAAAGTTCTGAATAAGAGTTATGCTCTGTGGTATAATTTGGACAGAGGGGATTCATAATTTACATTAGCAATAAGATAAAGGACTTAAAACACTGTAGCTACTTAATTAATGCAGCTATTAATTAATTTTTTATTATGTGCATGAGGAAAGATGGATTGTCTCACAAATATCCTTTCCTAAAGTTTGTGCAGTAATTGGATGATGAACGAGGCAGTGGTTGCAACAGCAGGTAGGAATAAGAAAAATGTTGTTGTGCAGGAGGAAATAATGAATGCCTTGGATTGAGAAACAGCATCAGGGGCTGTGTATTGCTGCTGTGGTTTTCAAGCTTCCATGCAACTGCAGATGCTCTCCTTTTTCTCCTTGTTTGTTGTAGAAAATGTATTGCACGCTGAGTCAGTGAGCTCATGAAGTCTGAATGGCAGCAGAACAGGCTGGATAATAGAAACTTTGGTGACTACAACATGCATTGATGCACAATGAGAATCTGAGCTGATGTTTCAGCCACTGATGGTAGCATCTCAAATACCAAATCTTTTCATCATGAGAGCTGAAGAGGCTGTCTTCTCCTGAATTCTGGGATGTGCTACTGGTGATGAGTCCAAACTTACTGTCTGTGGCTCCAGGGCCTCTCATTTGTTCCTCTGGGACTGCCTTGCCTTGTGAGGCAATAACTCAAGGCTGCATGCTCATTCTGTGTGACTCTTTGCCAAAATTAAACTTCCACTAGTGCATCCTCTGGGTGTGGATGCAAGGCAGGGACACAAGGCAGGGAAGATGGAAAACATAGCACTGAGGACATGGAGAGATATAGCTCTGGTCTGATGTTTTGCAGAAGGTCAGAAACTGGACGTGTTCTTGGATCAGTACTTAGAAAGGAGACCTCCTTCCTTAAGTACTTAAGGAGCTTAATTTATTTCTTATAATAATTTAGCAGCACACTTCCCTTCCCGTACTTGAAGGGAGCTCATAAACAGGAGGGAGACCAACTTTTTACGTGGTCTGATTGTGACAGGACAAGGGACAATGACTAAACTAAAAGAGGGGAGATTTATGTCAGATGTTAGATGGAAATTCTTTCCTCAGATGGTGGTGAGGTGCTGGCACAGCTGTCTGGGGAAGCTGTAGGTGCCCCATGCCTGGAGGTGCTCAAGGCCAGGTTGGATGGGGCCCTGGGCAGCTGAGCTGGTGGGGGGCAGCCCTGCCCATGGCAGGAGGTTGAAACTGGGTGGGCTTTAAGGTTGCTTCCAACATAAGCTACTCTATGATATTTTCCCCCCAAAATATTCTATGATTTTATAATTCTACGATTCTATGATGATTCTAAATGTAGCCTGAATTTTAGCTCTTGTTCCTCCCGTGGAGAAACTTTCACAGGCAAAATCACAAGATGGTTGAGTTTCAGATATCCAGCTAGTCAACTCTCATTTATTTATAGCAGTCTGGTTCAGCGCATACCTGCTGCTGTTGCATTTCTGCTATTTCACTAAAACCACTTCTGCCCTTTCAGAGCCCTCTACAAAGTGCAGAAGTGCTCGCTGCTCAAAGGAGATTTGTGCTGCTCCTGCAGCGTGTCCCCCACTCTGTTATTATCAGTTTGAAAGCTTTCAGGAAGATGTGATTCTCTTTGGAGGGCTGTCCTTCAGCTGCCCCTCAGCAGGCAGCCTGGCTGCTGCTCTGCACCCATCAGCAGTTGTGCCAGCTTGTGCTTTTGCTGCTTCTTGACCTGCGGCAAGGCAGGCACAGGGACCTGAAACCACAGAACAGGGAATACCACAACTAATTCAGCAGCAACACAATATTCAGTCAGCTTAAACTGACATAGAAATGGCACCCTCCATGTCAACACGAGGCTGCTGTAAGTCCAGAGGCACTTGGCAGAACTGGGCCATTTAAGCTGTGATCTTACTTGCGGGGGGTCACATCCTAACAGTATAAACTTCATTTTTTTGCTTGCCCATTACTGGTAGAATGCTGGTCTATGACTATTTCACCAATTATCTTCCGCCAAGTGCATTCTGTTTTATGCCTAACCAAAATATCAGTACTCTTTTTGCTGTCACAGCATTGCTTTCCCTGTTGCTGCTGAGCACGTTGATGCTAATGGGGCTCGCCACAGACCTGTCTGAAATGCAGCAATTCCCATGCACGGAGGAACTGCTAGGAGTGCCTGGATCAGAGCTGGTGATCAAAGCCTGCTGCTGTACCAAGATTGCTCTGTGCTGGAGGCAATCTCAGCTGCTGGCTGAAGATCACTTTGCGCTGCTTGCAGGGGTGGGAGGAGGGGGATTTCTAGGGAAGCAGCGTATTTCGAACAGTTGGACAGAACTGAGAAAGACTGTAGAAGGTCCATAAAAATAACGTATTTATCAAGCAATTTAGAAATAATAGATGACTTACAAGAAGAACAGTGAAACAGTTTTAGGAGCCTCTGTTTTCAATTTGATTGTATCTATAATAAATCTGTCGGGGTGCACGACTGACAGGCTGACCTGCGCTACGACTTGCTGGCATGGCATAATGTTTGATCTGGGCCTAGTTAGCTGCTTTTCAAAATGATCACATACATGCTGACTTGGTGGAAGCATGTTGCAGGCACTGCATATGCATATTGGTGGGACACAGCATCCTTATATCTCAGGATACCCCCTCAGCCTAAAAGCCTAAGCTGGCGCAATTTGTTCTTGTGTAGCAGCAACCAGCACAGTCTTTTGAGACAGATCTGCCCTGGATCTATTGCAGTTTCTCAGAAATGTACTCATCTCATCCCCAAGCCCGCTTAGAAGAAATAAATTTACCTAAAATGTATGCTAAGGATTTCCAAGATGAAGATAGATTCTCAAATGCTCAGTGTAACAAATTGGGAAAGATGGCTGGAGTCTCTTTTTCAGGACATTTGAGATTCAAATAGATGCCTGGCAAGGCCTGCAGAGGTAGCACAGTAAGCTGAAACCCACAGAAATAGATTACAAGCTATTTAGATACTCCTTGATGTATGAACAGTTTCTTTAAAATCCCCATACTTCCAAAAAATCATGCCCACTCCTAATATCTACAAATGCTTCTGTAAAAGAGAATATAGCTCTAAGGCAAAGGAGAGGTTTTTTTTTTTTCTGTAAACAGATTCCTTCTCATAAAGTGATTTGGATGAGCTGAGTGAGTTTTAAAATCAGACCCATTGCTGGTAAATAGTTGAGCTCCTAATCCTCAGAATAGTGAAATATTTCTGAAATCATCCCAACCGACTGTTTGCAACAGCAATCATATTATTTGTTTTACTGTCTACTTTTTAAACAACAACAAAAAGTGCAGTTTTTCCTTTGCAAAAGGCCCCATGCAGTGTTGCAAGCAATAATTATTTAAAAAAAAAAAAAGTATAGAACCACTTAAAGCGATTTTTGTTCCACTTGGCTGTATTGGTTTGTTTAATTTTCTTTATTGGTTTACAACATTCAGTTTCCTTTCTCTTTCCTTCTTCAGTAAGCGTGGCATCAAAGGTTCTCCTTCCTTACCATTACCTCATTGGCATCCTACAAACTCTGCCCCCAAAATGATGTCTGGTGACAGTAGGAATGAGCAGTTAGTAATCATTCTAATTGTGGTGTGGAAAACTGACGGCTGAGCCAAACCATGTGGCCCAAAGCTACAGACATACAGATTTCTTTACCTCCAACAGCTGGGGAGCATTGAGCAGTACAAGTGCTGCAGTGGTGCCGCAGGGAGCAGAAGTGGTGAGTCAGTTCTGGTGAGGCCCTTTTTTCTCAGCCACCACCCAGAGCCCAGAACTATTGGCATTGCTGTGTTGAATCTTACTTCTAATTACAGGGGAGACAAGTTAATAACACATTCTTGCTTGAAAGACTTTACTTAGCATTTGTCATCAAAGGAGGTTCGTAATGTGTTTATAGCAAGGTCAAATTCTTGGTAGTGTTGATACAAAAACTGATTTTGGCTGGTAAATATGGGATGAGTTTTTTCCATGCTAAGAGGATATCTCAGACTAACTTGTTTTCATTTATTTGTGTGGAGAAGGGAGCAACACAATTTTTGCTGAAGCAGCTTTACCATTTCCAATACATACATTCTGGAAATTTTTCTTTGAAAACCTCTGTCATGTTAGCACTCAAGGACCAGCTTGTTGAGTTCGTTCTGTGTAAAAGGCTTTGTAATACCAAACTGGCATGGGACTCAAGAACAACCACTCTTGACAGGATGGTTAGATGGAGAGCAAACCAACCTGGGTAGGATGTACCAACAATTGAGTCATATAAGGCTTTGGTTAGAAGGTGACCTTGTGCCGTACAGCATGACTTCACTTCTTGGCTAATGCTCCAGCTTTACTTCACTCTTTAAATACTGCTAGGCTGCAATGACTGGTGTCTGGCTTTCTCACATTATTGATCTTGCTGAGTGCATGTACAAGTTCCCTTCCTATCTCACTTCACTGTGGTGCCCTTTGCAAAATGACTTTCTGAAGTCCTGGGGTCAGCACACCTTTCCTAGGAACAAGAAGAGTGGCACTTAAGAGGGGATTGGTGGAAGAGGTCTAATGATATGCCCTCCAGAATAGTGCTCTAGAGAGAGCAACTCACAAGCAATACAAGTCTTTGTATTTTCTGTGCAATGGGAAAGATGTAACACCTTTGTTTCTTCAGGTAATGACAGCTTTTAAATAATATATCGCTCTTGGAGTACAAAGGTTTGTTTCTCTTCCTTTAGTGTGTATTTCCAAGTTCAGTATACATTTTTTGGTGTAAAGTCTAATTTCTTTCAAAAGGGAATTGGTGCTTCTTCCCACTATTGGGCTTATATCTGTGTTTTGTGGTGCTGAGTCTTTGTGCCACCAAAGTGAATAATCTGATGCTAAGGATTGCAGCCTGCTGGAAAAGGCAGTCTGCAGCGTAGGTGGAAAAGGGACATGGAGAGGAGAGTTTGGAAACAGACACAGTGAGAAGTTTAATTCCAAAATCTCACTTACCTCAGAAAGAAATGCCATACTCCACAGCTGAAGAAGAATCTATGCAGAACAGAGGAGACACAAAATCCATTGTCAGTAAAGAGTTACCCTTAGAGCTGTATTTTAAATTGATTTCTGAGATAATTGCAAAACTAAGAGTGTCTATTTTTAATATTCTTCCTCCCACCAAAGAAATCCCTCAAGAATAGGAAGTAGCACCTGTTTATAGGCAAAATTAGTGTTGATTGCAGTAATGCTGCATGCCAAACTGCTACATGATGCCTACTCAGGTCTCACAAATTGACAGCTACTTGTAACTCAGCGACCTCTGAAGATCTCTGAAGTGACACCCAGCATTACAGGAGTACCTAAGGGCCTTAAATTTCTTGCTGTGAGGGAGAAAAAGCAGTCAATTATTCTCTACTATCTATGACTTATAATGTCAGGCAAAATTGGGATTTTTATTATGAAGACTTTATTCTGGGTCAGTCAAGCTCTATTATGCTGTACACATATATAAGTGTGAACAAGATTTGGGTAAAGGAGTGCAAATGAGCATATACAAGCAAAACTGAAAGGTGAGTGGGGCGCACAGAAGCAAGATGAAACATGTACAGCTGTCGTATCTAGGAGTCCCCTGGTCCTCCAGAACTCAGAAAAGAGTGTCCTGCCATCCACCTCTGTGTGTCACATCGAGTCTTGAGGACTAAAATCCAGCACTGGATGTTGCTGATTTTTACATGACACACATTGCTTTGTCAGACTTCAACAAGACAACTTCCATGACTTACTTCACTGTGCTTCTGCTGCTATCACAGACTCACGTGTCCTCTGTGTAGGTGGAGTGGGTGTGCTGGTGCTGCTAGTGAGCTCTGGCCAGCAAACCTATGCCTGAGGAAAGTAACGTGGGATAGAACGGGCCATCCGGTCAAGCAGCAGTACTGTGGTGCTCTGGAAAGGACCCTACAACCCTGCAGCAACATATGCTCATCCTCAAGTTACACTGCTCATTTATTCTGTGTTAAGCTATGAAGTTAGCACTGTTATCCATAACTAGCTGAGAATTACCACACAGATAACCTCTGACTGCAGCTCACATAGCAACAGAGCAGGAGGCAGAATGCTGCAAAGGGCTTCCTTTTCCTACATGGGCACAGTAATCTGCATGAATAACTCTAATGGGGAAATAAATAAAAGGAGCAAGCATCCCAGACTGCAGACTGTGGCAGTGCTGTGAAGCTGTCTGAAGAGATGGTCCTTGAAGACTTCCTGGAGAAAGGCACAGAGAATGGCAGAAGGAGGGGCTGTTGGAGCATCCAAGTGCAGGTGGCAAATCTCACAACACATGCACCATGCCCCCTTGACTTCAGTGCATTATGACTCCCTTAGGCCAGGCTGCAGAGGTCTTAGTTGCCCTGGTCACATTCTGCTGGTGAGCAGGGACTGTGGGGTTTCAGATCAATCTGCTTCTCACCAGTGGGGAGGCCAAAAATGTTCTCAGCATGAAGCTGCTTCTCTGTGAGCTCTGTTTTCTGTCTCTTAGTCAGCAGCACTAAAAACGCTCCATTTTTTCTCACAGAGGCTTGAAAGGAAGGCTGGCAATCTGAGATACACGGCAACAAGCTGCTGCAGCACAAACTCCTCTTTGCTACCTTCTGAAGAGGAGAGCTGATGGGAGCTGGGTTTTGGCCTGTTTGCTGCTCCAGGGACGGGTTTCAGCTCAGCCATGTTGGCAACATCCCCTTTACTTCTGCAATACATTTGTTAGCATCAAAGAGCCTGCTATGCCCTCTGCATGAAGCAGGTCAGATCTCTTCCTCCAAGCTGCAAGCCCCAGAGACACCCATTCAATGGTTCTGGGTAAGTTTCAAAATGCTGACAGCATTAGAGGGAAAATGCAGCCTGTAGTTCTTGTCACATAAGTCGATCTGTAGCCGAATTACTTTCTCCTCTATAGAACAACACAATTTCTTACAGCATGATAACTCCAGCTGGGATGTGGGCAGAGGGCAGTTTGGATGAACTGGGTTCCCTTTGTCCTTGAAGCAGCTGAGTGGTGGCTGCTCATCACCAACTGCTGTGGTGCAGAGGAAGGGTCCTTCCACCACCTGCCAAGTATTTGTGAGTATGTTTCCTGTTGCCCGGCTCCTTTGGAGGAGAGAGCAGTGGACTTTCATTAAAAGAAAGGCATTGAGGCCCTGGATTATGTTCAGAGATGGGCAACAAAGCCGTGAGGGGCCTGGAGCTGGGGTTGTTCAGTCTGGAGAAGAAGACACTCAGACGTTATAGCCCCCTGAAATGAGGTTATGGTGAGGTGGCGGGGTCAGCCTTTTCTTTCAGGCAAGAGATAGTGTGAGAGGTAATGGCTTTCAGTTGTGCCAGAAGTTCAGGTCTGGTATTAAGAAGCATTTTTTCTCAGAAAAAGTGGTGAGGCACTGGCACAGGCTGCCTAGGGAGGGAGTGGAGTCACTGTTCCTAAAGGTGTTTAAGGAAAGTGCTGATGTGGCACTGAGGGACGTGGGCATGCATGGGTTGGTGCTTGGACTAGATGATCTTTGCAGTCCTTTCCAACCTTAATTTCTATAATATATAATATTCTATAATATATGTAATGGGCCTGCAAGCCCATACCTCCTCTGGAACAAATGGCCCCTTCCCAGCTGCTGGATGTCACCAGGCTTCAGCATAAAGCCTGGCTGAGAGGAGCACCTGATGGCATGAGGTGACGCTCAGTGCACAAGCAGTTCCTCGTGCCAAACAGAGTGGAAGCAAGTACCTTCAGGAAGTGAATTACACTTTCAGTGGTGTGGGTTTGGTGCAGCTGCAGTTTAAGTGTTGAAGCCTACATCTGCTGTCACGTGTTTGAGAGAAGGAAAAACTATTCCTTGTTCCTTTTTGGATAAGTGTGCATCAAAGCGGACTTTTGAGTGAAATGTGTCCATAAAAGTAAGCAGCAACCTGTGTGCCCAAGGAACTAAAATGTGTCTTTTGTGCCTATCTTAAAATGAGCAAAAACTCTCCCCAGTACTTGCTATATGCACATAATCAGATATTCCTCATTTTCTGTTATGAGATTTCTGTGGATTAATTTTCTCTTTGCTGCTGAAACCCATTAAAAGCAAATGATGGTGCAAGCAACTAGAACTTATAAGTGTTATAATGTTCAGTTGTTTTCATAATCAAAAGAAAATAAAGTCCAACGGATCACCTAATAGAAAAATGAAAATCTGAGCACCATCTCCAGAAATATTTGCTTAATGAATTTAAGATGGCATTGGTGACAACATTTCTCATTGCTGATACTTTATTATATAATGGGAACCATATTATGCACACGATAATTCTGGTGTGTGCTTTTTAATACATTTTTACTGTGGAAATGTAAATCTGATGGCTTTAAATGAGTGCACTTTTCATTTGTATGGGGAAAGATGGAAAGAAGGCAGAGGAAAAGGCTTGGAAAAAGGAAAGGAACATTATTAGAAATAAAAAGGAGACTAAAGGAGCCCTTTATGACATGAAATATTTCGGTTGCCCTTCTTCATTTTCACCCACCGCACATATCTCTGTGTAAGCAACAGAGATTCTGAAATCTCGTTACAAATACACATCAGTGAGAACATGTTCAGCTGCCATTGCATTTTGGAAGGTTTCTACAGATTTTTCTGCAGCAGTACTGTCCATTGTTTGTATTCCTGCAGAGCTGGAGCCCTCGTGTGAGTGTACGCACCCATGTATATTTACATGCATGAGGTAGCTGCTACTAATTTATTCCTTTGGGCTGATGGAAAAAAGAAACAGAAGAGAAAATGGCTGCTGGAATTTCTTAATAAAGTTCAAAGGGATTTTAGTTATAAGCGATATTTTGTATTTCAAAAAAATCTGTACCAAAAGTTGCTGAGTTTCAGCAGCTCCTTTGTCATTGTTAAGAAATTTGCCACAGGGGGTATATATGCAGAAGTGGAAAATTCATACTACATTGCCCTCTCTGTTGGAACTGTTGTCTTTCATTATGTAAACAACAGAAATGAACTGCCTAAAGATTGGGTGGGTAGGAGAAGCCATCTTTTTCTTTCAGTGTAATCCATTCTTCTTTAGTTCCTGTTATATATGAGAAAGATCTAGGTTAAAATCCTTCCTGAATCTTTTCCCATAAATGCCAGTGACACAGACAGTGAGAAGTTGCTTTTCTCATGTCTTGGTCACTCCAGCATGGAACAAAACACAAGTCTGCTGCAATTTATACTCTGTAGCATTCTTTGCTAATTAATCCTGACCCCAAAGGAAGCTAAGGAGAGAGAGAGAGAGAAGCAATGAGTTAGAATAATAAAACTAGCGTTATGCAAATAGAAAAGAACATTCCCCAGTGGTTTGCAGGGTTAGCATACATTGCTTTTTTTCTCCTCCGTGTGTCCTCTTTTGCTTCTCTGTTTTATTCATTTTCTTTTAATTCATCTTTTTAAACTCATCTCCAGAAATCCTGGCACGAACAGCAGAGCACAGATACAACAGTTGAAGCACATGGTTGCATACATGAGGTACAGCTGCCCATATGGGAACGTTTCACTACGCGGTGGTATATGATGGCACATGTCCATCCCCAGACAGGAAACTCCTAGCCAACAGGGTGTTGTGACACAAATAGATGTGCTGTTACGATCAACCCCAACAATATTCCTGGAGGAGTTGGTCTTGATGATCTTTATATGTCCCTCCCAACTTGGAGTGTTCTGTGATATCCGCGAGTCATCACTGGGATGTAAAAATGAAAGGCCTGTATTTGTTATTATCATTTTTCTGCTTTTCAGACCCAAGCAGAAGTGCAGGTCAAATCACAAAGGGCCATGCAAAAGCCCATGAAAATGAGTAGGTATAGCCAGGCCTCAAGGAGACTCCTCGGCATCCTATGCTCAGGGTAATCCTGTTTTGACCACCCCTCTACTCCATGCTTAGGGATGTAAGGGTGTTGAGGTAGGTGATGAACATGTAAGCAATAAAATAGAAACAAAAAAGCTTTCTACATCAAGATTGATGGGATTTTGGCATCATTCCATTTCCCCTTAAAAACCTACCCCTCCTAATGCATCTGCAACTTTGTGTAATATATTTCACTTGGACAAAAAAGAGGTTATACTCTGTATGGATAGGGGACCACCATTTTAAAGATGAAGGAAGCACAGATACCAGAGTTTTAAGTAACTCAGTTCATGGCGTAGGTGCCTTGTGATTTGATTTCTGCTCACTGTCATTCAAAGCAGATGATCCAAGAAAAAGCCCCAGTCAGTCTTTCTTGACACAGCACACCCAGGCTACACACAAACAGGAAGCTCCTTCTCACAAAGGACTGAATTCAGAAGGCATGTCCTTGGCACATGTGCATACAGCGTGTACTGCATGGGGTCCTGAACACAGTTGCTGACGCTGCAGCATAGCAATTAACAAGGAATTGGAGCAGGTCTCTGTTGCATAGCCTGCTCAGTCTTGATGTGTTACATCCATTAGAGCTGATGGAAGAGCAAGCTAACAGCAAACTGAAGAAGCATGTGGACTGAATATCCTTGCCTTGAAATTTTTGGGATCCCAGCATACACAGTTTTCTCTTATCTTGCAAAGAATAGGCAAAAGTTTCCAAATATAGAATCATAGAATCATTCAGGTTGGAAAAGACCACTAAGACCATCTAGTCCAACTCTGGCATAATGGACTTAACATGCCAGGTGTGCTCAAGAGTGAAACTGAATGCAAATTAACTGTTTTGTGCAAATCTTAGCAAATCTAAATACCTAAGCTGAATTACAGCTTTCTTCTCGCTGAAGTTTTGCCATGTGAACCCAAAACAGCACAAAATTCTGTGATGATCAGGGGATCTAGAATCATAGAATCATAGAATCACTAAGGTTGGAAAGACCACTAAGATCACCTAGTCCAACCACCAACCCATCCCCACCACACCCACTGACCACATCCCTCAGTGCCACATCCACACGGTTCTTGAACACCTCCAGGGACGGTGACTCCCTGGCAGTCTGTTCCAATGCCTCATCATTCTTTCAGAGAATAAATTTTTCCTAATATCTGATCTGAAACTCCCTTGGCGCAACTTGAGGCCATTCCTTCTTGTCCTATCTTCCCACTGTAGCTGTTGCACAGATAAAGAAGGGGCATCATAGGATTCTGAACATGGACAGGTGTTCCCCCCCTTCACAGGAGCAGTCTACTGGAGAAGCAGGCTGCCCATATCTTTGTGTCTTAGCTGTTCCCTAGCACTTGGTAGGCATCACCACCTTGCTCACGCTTGTAATGGAGACTGGTTTCTTCCCTGCTATCACTTTGAAATGGCTAATACTTTATTTTTCTTTAGAAAACAGTCTCTCATAAAAGCAGAGAGAGAGATTTCTGAATTATTCAACAACTCTATTCAAATAGTAACTAATTTTTTGTGATGCCCTGGCAAGGTGGGTAATTATATGTTATCCTTTCTGACAGGCAGAGACATCAGGTTTGAATCACTGGCTCCAGACCAGAAGAGAACTTTGAAATACATTTTTGAGCGTTCAGGTGAAATGCTGGATAAAGTCCTAGTTTGATCAGAATGCAGCTTTTCATTTTCCATTTTTGTCTCATCAAGGAACCTGGCTTGGAGGAACATCCCTTGGCTGAGCTGCTACAATACGTTCATAAATTATTCACTTGAACCTTTCACAGTCAAAAATGACACTGAAAGTACCATGGAAATACATTTTTGAGGGTAGATGAGTCACCTGGGTTTCATTGCAAGTAATGATAAAAGATGATTCTGTTACTCACCTAAATTTTATCCTGGCTGTCTAAAATGCTGTTACTGCCTCCTCTGTGTGCGACCTGGCTGGATTGATCCAGCCAGAGCTAGGTGTGGGGTCATGTCCTAAGTGAAGCAGCCACTGCTATGGTGTATCAGAGCTGCATAGAGCTGGAACAACTGCACCCATGTTAGGTGCAGCCCCTTAGCAATCTGGAACTGGCTTGTGGTCTGAAACAGGTTTTGTATCTCTTCCAAAATCTGCCACCTACAACAACTCTATTATCTTGCAGATGACTCACTGAACTCTTGTGGCAGTGAGCTCCACATCCTAATTAGAACAACAACCTGAGCTATTTCTTTGCATAGGTTTCCTGTTCTATCTGCACCTGCTCTCTGCTTTTCCTTCATTTACTTCCCTCTGACCTGTCCTTCTCTGCTTGTCCACACAGTGCCCCAGCAGCAATGACACAGGAGTTACACAGCGGCATGATGACAAAAAGCACTGTTTCTTTCCCATCATGGCACCTTGCTAAACTGCTGACCTTTAGATCATAGGCATGCTCTCACTGGAGGTGTCAAACTGTACTCACTGATGAAGGCAATTAGCCGTGCCCCTCGAGTGCCCTGGGATAGCCACATTCATCCCTGAGTACATCCTACTGACACACTTAATTGCCACTACGGGCACAGTCTTTAGCATCAAAAATAGACCAAGAATCACAACCATGAAAAAATAAGGAGTGTCCTGTAACCTGACCTGCACTGCACAAGGCCTTGGTCCTGAAAAACATTTGCAGCCTAAATGTTTCTAAAAACTCTTTTTCTGCTTCTCGTCAGGAACTATTTTTACATGTTCTAAATGTTCGTTTTTGGCAAGAAACAAACTTTCAAAACATAACTTAAGAGATATACAATGAGACTTACAGCAGATCTTTGCCTCATTCTATGACAGGGTGTTTAAAGATCTCTTTATTCTGACTGATAGAGATGAATGGTATGAGGAATGGGAAAATGGAACAATTTGAGAAAAGTCTCTCAGGAGACTACAATGACAAACAAAAATTGGAATATTATACTTCTTTTCTGGTATGTTGTTTGCTAAACAACCCTACAGTTATGCTATAGTTCTGCTTGCTTATTTTAAATAGAGTGTTTAGAAATCAGTTCTTGTAGTGACGTTCACAAGTGTGTACAAGCAGGTATGGCATGTATTTCTTTAAACTTTTCTTCCAGGAGTACATAGGAGCATCAGCTGTGAGAACGGATTGTTTCGTCCTTATTATCAGCTACTTTCATCCTGGCCAGTAAGTATATGGAAAACAGTGTATACCGTGCTATGAATAATGAGGAACAGCAATGAGTAAAAAATGCTAAGTATTGTTAAAAAGATAGAAATTCCTTTTTAAGCACATCTGCAAAAAGATTGTTAAACTCTTCAGGTTTGACAGGCTTAGCCTCGTGCAGTGGTACACCAGCAAATTGCAGCGCTCTTGTAGTTTTAGCCATTTACACAGATGTGACTTTGATCAGGAGGAAAAACTAAGGAGATTTATTTTGTTTAAAAAATTGGGAGTTTGAAATTTTCCATTCTGAACAGAGGGAAAAGAAAAGCAGCTTGCTTAGAAAAGAGAACATAGATAACAGTACGAATGTCTCCAGCTGAGGACAATATCCTGGAAATTAGTCTGTGGAGAAAAATCAGCTGAGTGTAATAGAAACGCAAATAAGTCAGCCTGTGCTCAGGCAGCTCCCTGAACAGCCAAATTTCTAAGTTTCTTTCTCTCAACAGTGGTGATCCTGTTTTATGTGTTTAGCTAAGCATTCATCAGTCTGAAAGCAGAGGTAAGAGACCTTCTACATCCTCTACAAAGAGGAATGCTTTAATCATTGAGCACTTCTTGGTATGAATCTCAGTCTCCTTCACACCCCAGAATCAATTTTGGGCTTGGTAAAACTTCTGGATTAATGTATTGAGTTAAATGAACCTGTTTCACCTACCTGAAACCTTTTCTTGAGATAGGCTTATAGAATAATTCCATACCATCGTTGTTTTATATATATTGCATGAGAATGCCATCTATTTTGGTGACCTATTTTGGTAGACATATGGGTTAGACCAAAAAAGGTTTTTCCCACTGCTTTTTCTGGTTTTGTTTAGATGCTGCATGCAGAAGTTGTTGAGAAATTTATTTTCCTATGTTCCTACTCCAGAGAGATTTGTTTTTCCTAACTCTGAGCTTCTGTTGAAAGGCGATGAGTAACAAAGCCTGGAAAATACTGAAATGTTGTCCCTAAAAAAAGAGTGGATCTAAAACTCTTACAAGAACTGTGAAGTGGCCTGGTGAGTCTGCCTGCCTCAACATTGAGTTGCTAAAGGACTGCTAGAAATAGTGAGCTCAGTCACTAATGGATCAAGAGTCTCACGAGATCTGATTTAGAGTGGTTTTGTAACGTCTTCCAAATGCTGCTAAAGGTGCTGTCTCATGCACAAATAAAACTACACAGAGGTAATGGTGATCCTGAGGTGACATTTTTCAATCAGGTATAAGTTCCACAAAACAGATGACTTCCAACTTTGTCAAAAATATGTAGTTTTATCTCCTATTTATACTCCTAATTTGTCCCAAAGAAGGCTCCAAGACTAGCAGGATTGGCTAACGTGGTAAATAGCTCATGATAGAGAGAATAGGATGCATGAGAAGGAAGGGAGAAAAATAACTGAGAAAGGGTAGAATTAGTTGAGAAATAGAAGTGTGAGTAGCCTAGGAAGAATAGAAAAAGCAATGAAGATCTGCAGAAACATAGACATGTAAGCTTCAGAGTAAGGTCAAAGAATCCCCTTTGTCTCAAGTACGTTAAGTGCTTGATGAGGACATTTCATGATACCTCTGCAAATTCTCAGTCTCAAATCTCAGGAGCAGAGGGAAGGTCATGTTGTTCACATCTAAAATGAATGTAGATCTGAAGTGAAGAAGGAACAGTCACTTGGCCATGCAGACAGATTGCTGGTTAGCCACCAATGTAAGTGAAAATAAATTGTTCACCACATAGGGAAGAGTAGAGAGTAGGATTGCTTCATATGTAAAAGTCAGAGCTCAGTTCATTGCAACTCTGCAGCTGTGGCAAATGATGCAGAATTAGAATGTGTCTGTAAAATAAATAAATAAATAATTAACGATTACCAGCTGTTCCTAAGCCTTCTCTCTCCTCCCCTTTCATGAACGCTTCCTAATTAGGTTACTTTCAAATGTGGTTACTAGTTAATGAGAACCTTCAAAAGAAAGCAGTGCTAGATTGACAAAGAGTATAAAATAATGCCTAATTCTTTTTCTTTTTAATGCTTTGTGCCAAGCAAACTGGCATTTTCCCTATTTCTATAACTTATTTTAGGTAAGTTGGTTGTCTCAGAATTAGTATGTGCAGACATGCAAGAAGACAGAGTTTAGTATAAGCACACCCGCACTCAGTCCAATTTTCATTCTGAGTTGGTCAGCACGGATACAATAGTGCAGAAAAATAAGCAAACCCTCCTTTAGCCAGAGCTCGTTACAGAGCAGTAATTATTTATCACTCATCTCTCAGCTTGCTTTCCCAATAATGCAAATGCAGAGCTACCTATAAACCTTGTATTACCTGTTGCACATTTCCATGAAAAATTATGTGTACAGTGCTCTTATTGCCTGTGTAAGTATTACTTAAGCTTCTTTAAGCAGGTAAGTGTTGGATCTTCACTGACTAAAGCACACAGAGCAGGGAATGGAAGATTTTTCCTATGAGCTCAGAGGGTTGTCATCAGTCGTGCTTAGTCCAGTTGGAGGCCTGGTGTTCCCCAGGGGTGGGTGCTGGGTCTGGTCTTGTTCAATGTCTTCATCAATGACCTGGATGAAGGGATAGAGTTCAGCAAAGTTGCAGGTAATACAAAGATGGGGAGAGTGGCTGGCATACCAGAAGGCTGTGCTGCCATACAGTGAGACCTGGACAGGCTGGAGGGTTGGGCAGGGAGGAATCTGATGAGATCCAACAAAGGTGAGTGTAGAATCCTACACCTGGGGAGGAATAACAGTACATGTTAGGTGCTGACCTGCTGGAGAGGAGCTCTATGGAGAAGGACCTGGGTGCCAACAGGTTGGCCAGAGTCAGCAGTATGCCGCTGTGACCAAAAAGGCCAATGGTACCTTGAGGTATGTTCAAAAGAGCAGGGCCAGACGGTCAAGGGAGGTGATCTTCCCTCTCTCCTCTGCTTTGGTCAGGCCACATCTGGAGTACTGTGTCTAGTTCAAAAAAGACAGGAATCTCCTTGAAAGAGTCCAGTGGAGGGCAAAAAAGATAATTATGGGCCTGGAGCATCTCTTGTACGAGGAAAGGCTGAGAGACCTGGGGCTCTTCAGGCTGGAAGGAGAAGGCTGAGAGGCAATCTCATTGCTGTTTATACGTATCTAAAGTGCAGCAGTCAAGTTGATGAGGGCAAATTCTTTTCAGTGGTGAGCAGCAGTAGAACAAGGAGCGACAAGCAGACACTGGAGCACAAGAAATTCCATACAACTTTTTCACAGTCAGAGTGACAGACCACTGGAACAGGCTGCTCAGAGAAGCGGTAGAGTCTCCTTCTGTGGAGATATTCAAGACCAGTCTGGACACTTAGCTATGCTGCAAAGTATCTGTTTTAGCAGATACTTAGCATTGGTCTCAATGATCTCTAGAGGTCCCTTCCCAGCCCCTACAATTTTGTGATTCTGTGAAGACATTTTGACTGAAGAAATTCCATGAGGTATAATTCTGAAGAGTGCAGAAGAATCTGTTGCTGTTACAGGGAAAATATCTTAAAGCAAGTGACTTTGCTAGAATTGGAGGGGAAACAAGGTGTAAAAGGGAGAGGAAAAAAAAAAAGTAAGGTGTGTGGAGGCAGATAATTATCAGGCAGGCACTGCCAATATATGAGCAGCAGGGAAGAAAGGGGGCATCCAAAAGGAGTTAGAAAAACATTGAACAAACTTGGTGATCTGGAAGGTATAGGAGAAGGTAGGGACAAAGGCCTAATGGAATGTTTTGAAGATACACTGAGAGTTAGGAAAAAGGAAATTGGTTCACAGGCCTAAAATGACATAAGTAGTGAGATGGAGGAGTCAGAAATAAATAACTAGAAAAAGAAATAAATCCTTGATGCAGCTCAAATGTCTGATGGATAAGGGTGAAAGAAGTAAAATAGGAGAAGTACGCATTACATAAACTGCATGTTTGCTCGTGTTTCTCTGAGTATGACCTTTCCTTTCTTCTTCCTGAAAAATCTCTCTAGTTTTGGAAGGCAGTTGCAGCTTTGATGAGAGAGGTGGTGGATGCCCCATTCCTAGAGATACTCTCAGGCTGGACAGGGCTCTGAACACCCTGATCTGCTCAGGTCTCCCTGTAGGAGATTTGGACTAGATGACCATTACGTGTCCCTTCCATCTCAAACGATTCTCTGATTCTTAAGGGTTCAATGTTCCCATGTTGCATTTGAGTTGGCAGAACCCCAAGGATCCTGAATCCGCAGAGAGCCCAGCTCAGTGGCACCGTGTGGGAATCTGGTGCTGCCCTATGATGATGTTTCTACTACATGTGGTTTGTGTCAACTTCTTTAGATAGGTCCTAGGAGTAAGCAGTCAGGGTGGAAAACTTGGACAGTTTTGATCAGAAGTTAAGCATGCAAAAAGAAAGAGGCAAATAATACCTCATCTGTATTTTTACGACTTTGACTTTACTGCCATTATAATAATTTGGATAAAACCTGAAAAGTGCCACAGAGTGCAAAGTCTCTGCGTCTGCCCTGACTGGTGGGATGCAGTGATTTGGATTCTTTGTGGAACTCCAGAGTTTTGCTCATTAGCTTGGTTTGCAGGAGCGGGGCACTGAGGACGAGAGAAGGTATGACAGCAAAACGCAGAAAGTGAAGACAATGCAGCATGCCATTTTACAGCGGAATTGCTAGCTGTGAGGTAGATCAGGTGTCACCTGTTAGCTTCAAGCTTCTCTGTGCTTTTCAACATATAAATGTACACATAAGCATATAGGAATTCTTCAGATGCTTAGTTATAACTCAGTAATTTATTAGAAAGTTTCTTCACTGATACTTTGCATGTTTCATTCTCAAGACAAGAGAAAAGAGGTGGAAACAACTGTTCTCGATACAAATCAGATCAGCCCCTTCAGTTTCTTTGTTATGGTAATTGGTAATTACAGGAAAAAAAAATCTTAATTTAAAATGAAGATTTCTCTGAGTACCTTCTCTACACATGATCTGTCAGCAGCCCACCTCTTGGTGACACGTACATTGGAGGTTAGAACAGGTCACAAAGACTCCCCGCAGCCACCTTTCTCCAGAGCGTGAGGAACGAGCACTGGGGCTGAAGAAGCACTGAGACCTGGGACAGTGAGCATGTGGACCAAGCAGTAGGCAGCAATTGGATGAAGGGTCTCCACCTGGTCCTTGGGAAGAGTAAGGCAACCTTGTATTACAAGGTTCGCCATGGTCTTCCCATCAGTGGTTCCTGAACTGCCCCAGCCCACAGGGAGCTTTATGGGCTGCTATGGGAAGTTGGATCCCAGCAGTGTGAGTGAGCTGCTCTGACAGGTACCTGGGCTACAATGGCAGGCATAGAATAAGGAATGATGAGATGGAGAGATTAGGTTTGAATAAAGTCCATATGAGCTCGGGATCTGGTAATTTTCAAAGCAGAACCAAGAATTTTAAAAATGGTCCTGGAAAAGGGGAATGTATTTATTCTTAGGAAAAGTTCCTGCTCACGCTGCTGAAAGTGGTTATAGTTTGATTCAAGGACAGCTGTGTGTCTTTGATTTCTTTTGACATATATGGGAGCTTGCTTTCTGATATTGACAAGATACAGGTATTTACTTATGCCCAGCTTATGCTGTTGTGCTCCTGTTTTCTCTAAACTGTTGTAAAAAAGGAAACAGAAAAAAAGCAGTGATGTGAAAGATAATTCCAGCTAGCTCTGGATGCCTGACTGTATATAGGTGCGCTGAAATAAAAATGCAGCCTCTCTGGAAATGTGAAATGGGCAATCCTGCACACACTGTGTGCAGCAGGAAGAAATCTTCTAAGAGGTAATAAATGAATAATATCGGTAATAATATTAATAACCTAAAACAAATATGCTTCATTGCTAACTAGAGGACATGTGAACCCAAATACAGTCACAGTTTCAATTATACAATTTTACAGGACGTTGTGTTCATCTATAAAGCTTCTAAATGTAAAGATAGAAAGCACCAACTGTGTATATTCAATGAGAAGTACCTAGCAAACATGCCATATCAACAGGAGTCGTCATTGCCTGGATCAGACCAGTCAAATCTTACCTCTTCTGAGAACCAGGGTAATATTCTATACAGATAATGTGAGACAAGCTAAAAGCAGTCTGACGTTATCTAGACTTTCTAGGTGTGCAGCAAACAATAAGTTGCCATTTACTGTTTTTTTCCTCAGTCCAATGGACATAATTAGAATTGCATTGATATTACCATTAAGCCTTTTCAACTTGGTTTTGCTTTATGAGATTTTTGAAGAGTTGTTTTGGCACTCCTATTCATTCTTTATCATAAAACCTGTTAAGAGGATTGCACGCTTACTACACGTAGTGAATGTGCTGTGTTTGTCCAGTATCTTGTGGCAGACCTAAAATAACAATTTGTGGTGACTGAGCTCATACAGGGACATCTGAGCGTGCCCCAGAAAAAAGGTTACTACATTAAAAATAGTTGTGACGTTGTTTTGGGTTTTGGCCATTTGATCTCCAGATTAGGGCCTCATTCCTTGTGGGCTTTGACCATTTATCTGTGTGAAGGCTTATAATATTCCTAAGGTATAAACAACTGCACACAATATGTTATTGCTTTTATAAACTCTAACACTTTGTGCAAAATCACATTCACGCTTCGTTTACCATATCCCTTAGCTCCAGAGAAATCAGGGCCATTTGTTCCTAACCACGTGGACATAAGTGAGAAGACATGGAGGGCAGGAGCTGACTACACGTATTTTAAAGGTAGTTTACAGATCAATAAATACAGGTATATCTACTACAGCTGTATCCGGAGGCTGCGCAGAAGGAGGCAAGTGTACATTTGCGGATCATAAAGCTTCCTGAAGTTCTTCAGGAAATGTGACTCTTAAATTGTTTCTTGTGCCTTCATGAAGACTGGTGTAATGAATGACAAAGGAAAGCCATTGCCTTTCTCAGAGACAGCTTACACTTCCTAAGTGGCTCATGAACAGTTGACTCTGCTGATGCCTGCGAGAGCACAGTCAATAAAGATAATTGTATTTAACACAGGGGACAAGAAGTATAGGTAAGCAGTACAGTAAGAGAGCCTGCTTGGAACCTGGGCACCTTTTCCAAGGACAGTCCTGACACTAGCATGAAAAATCATTCTGAATTGTAACTGAAATACAAAAATTTGAATTTTTTACTCTATTTATAATTTCTGGGAGATGTTGACTTAGTAATCTTCTCACTTCAATCATATTTGATTGTTTCATTTTAATGAAGAAAAATCTATGCTTTACCTTTTTAGTTACTTTTATTTACAGATATATCATGCTAAATGTAGCATAAATTCCACTGGAACATTTAGTGAGAATCTATTCTGTCTAAACTTTTTGACCTGTTGCAAATAGAACTTTATTAAGAACTCATAATGTTCTGAAGGCTGATCTCTTTTTATATACATAATAGAGTTAAACGTATGTCTTTCTAGATGGTTTGTAGTCAGACATGATTCCTGAATTTGTTATATTGAAGTTTGGAAGGGAAAATTATTTCTCTGCTGGAGCACAACCTGGGAGAGATAGAACAGGCTTATTGCTATGCTCTCCACCCTCTTAAACTTTCATCAGTATTAATTTGCATCTCCTTTAGTCCCTCTTGCTTCCATTTTTTTCTTTAATGAGCATAGGGAAAACTGCTGTATTATGAAATAAAAGCAAGATTCAGGTGAGTGATGTCAGCTGAGAGTAGCAATATGAACATGTGTAGAACGTGCTCTACTTCTACCACTTCCATGTCTTAAGCCCTAATGAACTTTGCAGCACTGTTGGTGGGACTACGAAAGTAGCTTTGGGGCAGTCCCACCACAATGCGTGCTTGGAAATGCCCATGAGTGCATTCTTGGTGCATAGCTTGCCAAGCTTGGTGGTTTCCTGGAAGGACAGCACTAGCTGGGTGTATCAGGCAACATCTCAGTGAAGGTGTTTGAGTAATTGGCTGTATTTCACATTCAAATAGCACCAGATTGACTTAAGATGCAATTTCTCACAAGGTTTTAATAGCTTATTTTGCTTTAAAAAGTGCAGTCTATTTCTTTTTTTCTTTCTACAAATATATTTCTATATGTTTGCATGTATGTATACATAAAAGCTAAACTTGGAGCAGTGCAGCCTAACACTTGTGAGGCCCCATCTGGAGTACTGTGCCCAGTCCTGGGGTCCCCAGTGCAGGTAGGATGCAGAGATGTTGGGGCAGATCCAGAGGAGGGCCACAAAGGTGGTCAGAGGGCTAGAACACCTCTTCTATGAAGAAAGGTTGAAGGAGTTGGGCTTGTTTAGCTTGGAGAAGAGAAGACTCCAAGGAGATTAAATTGCTGCCTTCCAGTACTTAAGGTGAGCTTATAAATGGGAAGGGGAACAACTTTTTACTCAGTCTGACAGTTACAGGACAAGGGAGAATGGCTTTAAACTAAAAGAGGGGAAATTTATGTTAGATATTAGGAATAAATTTTTAACTCTGAGAGTGATGAGGCACTGGCACAGGCTGCCCAGAAGAGGCTGTGAATGTCCCAGCTTTGGAGGTATTCAAGGCCAGGTTGGATGAGGCCATGGGCAGCTTGATCTAGTGAGTAGCAACCTTCCCACAGCAGGGGATTGGAGCTGGATGAACTTCAAGGCCCCCTTCAACCTAAGCCATTCTGTGATTCTGTGCTATAACCTTTCATTCATTTTATTCAAGATTTGTGCATCTCTTGAGATTTTTTTGAGCTTACTCCAGTGATCATAGTCCCTGGCTTCTTTTCGAGGCCTGCTCAAAGACAGCAGTCCCTCCATTTATTGGACTGTATGAGGCCTCAGTGACTCAATGCCAGCTGTGTGCGAGGCAGTTTTCTGCTGTGGGGGTGTGACACCTTTTGTGATGTTCTGCTGGCCCACCTGGCCTCTAGTCACTGTTCCTCAGAGCAGAGCAGCGGGAAATCTGCTTGTGCTACACAATTTAAGGGTGCCCAAAATGTCAGGCAGTGCAAATGACTGAGTCCCAATGTACCTCCTGTCTCTAAAGGAAATGATGGGAGGAGAGAATCATGAGATCCTGACATAGAAATCCAGGCTTCTAGCTGCTACTGTCCCCAGTGCTGCTGTTGTAGCTTTGCAGTTGCGCTATAATTGCTGCTGCTCAATGGCTTTGCTTTTTCTTCTGATTACTCTGTTTTTAGAGCTGCATGTGGGGAGCTGCAGCTTCACTGTTTCCTGACTGAAGAGAGCTTATGTGAGGCTGGACTGAATGAGGCTGCCTGTGGGAATCACTGCCTGGTGCCCTTGGTTGCCTTCCAACCTGGCTCCTCTCTGTGCTGCAGACACCAAGACCCAGGTGTAGGGGGTGGGATAATGTGCAGTGCATCTCTGCCATGCACACAGAGTAGCATTTAGTAAATTAACAGAGACAAGGAGCACTGGCTGCAGACTAGTTTTAACCAGTGCTCCCTCTTGTCCCATCCTGATGGTGTAACCCAGTGCTGTCAGTGCTCCTTTCCAAACAGGAAAATACCTCCCAGCCTCCCCAGATGGGGATTTTTCTGTTCCCTAAAACACAAGGCTTAAATTCTTCCCAAAACTTCATTTCATTTCTGTGAGACCTCTCCTACGTTTCGTGAACTGGGGGGGGCTGTGCAGGAGGGGGGGAAGGGGAAGGATAATTATTAGAAGTAAAATACGTTATTAAATGGGAGATGGCATGTGTCAGGCTTATTGATGAGAACTTTCATAAAATGTAATATTACTTCATTCCTACCTTAATTGAAGATATTTTCAGCATAAGTGATGTGTAACTGCTTGGTGATTTAGCTTTCTTTTATGAATAATTATATTACATGTATCAATGGAAATATATAGAGAGGATACATAGCATTAGCCTCTCTCATAATAGGCTGCAAAGGGCCAGGCAGATCTTACTTTATTGAATGTCTTTGAAAACAGTTTATTTTGCCTTCTTAAAATCAATAGTTAAATTAATAAACATAATGAGAAACCTTTCAAATGAGGGGAACGTTCCCTCTGCTTATGATCGAATTCCCTGGACACCCACTTGCTAAAGATTTGACAGGAGTAACATGAAGCTACAGCATTCGCTATGTGGTTCATTTTTTATCAAACAAGACAGAAAGAATGAAGCCTTGTCTGTGTTTGAAAGCTGTATCGTGTTTCTGCCATTTCCTTAGGCATTCTTACAGAAATCTTTCAGTTCTCCCTTTCTCATCTTCCGCAAGCTAATGCAGTAGAAAAAGCTGTTCTGTGATTAACAAAATGATGGTAATTTCTGCATGAAACATAGGTAAAGTCTCATTTTTACCCACATTCTCATGAAATAACCAATTTTGAACCATGATGAAGACAGAAATAATTAGAAACAATTCAGCAAATAAAGAAATCTTTATGAGCCATATTTAATATTAAATGTTACAAGAGAAACTTCCCAGGCAACAGATCAAGTTGAGATTAACAAGATCTTTTCTAAGGGGCATTTATAATGTGAATTTTTAAAACCAAATAATAAAAAACACTTTGACCAACTTTTCCATTATGGCCACAATCTGCATCTAGACCCAACGAAATAAAAGGCAGGAAGGCTGCCAGCAACCAGACTGAGGGTATGCAAATGTCCTGTTCTGCAGTACACTGATAGCAGCCAGAGAGCTGTTTAAAAGCACCACTTCAAAGCTTTTCTAGGAAATAACTGAACACTTAATGGTTTTAAAGTTTCATGACAACTCTAATGCCAAATTGTGGTTTAATTTAATATATTTAGCTAATGATCAACGTGTATGTCCGGAAGGTGCTTCTCTGTATACATGTATTTGTGGCGCTGCTGCAGAGATGACTGGAACTAGAGATGTGTTGGGACAGAGGCCTTGTCCCAGAACGGTGGGGTGGGCTGGATAGGTGGACTTCTGACAAAGTGAGAAGTGCTCCTTTGGTAGCAGAGTTAGTTTGACCTGTGTAATTTGGTACCAACTGGTTTTGCTTCCAAGTGAACCGAGAATATATCCTCAAAGCACAGCAGAAGACCCAGACTTGCCTATGGCAAAGAAGGAGCAGCTTCTGCTAACGCATTGTACAGTGACTTTGCTGCCTCTGCATAATGTAAGCTGGCTGTTGCCTCTTGGTGGAGGGTTCTCCGACAGATAAATTGAGATCCATAGCGTCATCCACAGAGTGCTCTAGCAAACTGTCTCTTATGCAGCTCTGAGGTCACTTCTCCTCTCCCACCCACTGCCACCGCTTACCGAGATCAATGAGTCTGAAGCACATAGTGTCTCTGTGGGTGAACGCAGCAGGTGTAAAGCAGCTTGGCTCTGGAATCAAGTGAGAAATAATTTGAGGAAGGAGATAAACTGGATAATAGGAAGCAACCAATCCTAATCTCAAAGTGCTGAACATCCCTGTCAAAATTGCAGTTATGTTTTCTCAGTGTACAGATGTTATTGGTGAGGAGGTACAAAAGTTAGGATTCTCAAGGGAGAAGTGAGGAAAGCGTGACTGAAGCCTTCGTGGTCAGCAAAGGTGTGAAATAGAGCCTAGGAAATGGTAATTCCCAATTTTTCACAGAGTACTAGATCAAAATAAGTAGTTCTATTCCATACCATCTGTAATTCAAGGGTGGCCTTCATTGCTGTGGGGCAAACAGGCACATGTACCTCCATTACCCAAGGTGAAGGTCACTATGTGCTCCTCTTGCTTCTGTTCACTTCTCGTACCCTGAGGGAGCTCCAGTTACATCACTTCTGTGTAGCCACACTACATCTGTCATGACCTTGAACCTTTGTTCATCACCTCTTCTGGTCTCAGGGCTATCTCTGGCTTCTTCTGTACTCTTATGAGTCAACCCTGAGATATGCTGAATGGTTACCCACACAAACGTTTATAAAGTCAGTGGAGAACCTATGCTTGCCTTGTAGATAAATAGGAACTTTCAGCCTCTGGATCTCTGAAATAAAGCACGTGGCCTCAAAAGGCCATCAATCCTGTTGGTGGAAAAATTTTCCACAGAACCTCAATGAAGAAAAATGTTTGAGAGCCTTGCAACATGAAGAGGGGAAAGAGAAATTTCAGCCAGCCTGGTCTTGTAGAGGGATTAATTCTTTATAAATTAGCCCCTTTGTACCTATGAAACGTTTGATCACATTCCAAACCATGGCAGTTATTTATGCCAACTGGGAAGCCAAAGAGCAGAGGAATGTCTGATATTTAAATATTTTACCAGCCTTTCTTCTAGGTTAATGTTTTATTAGCAGCAAATATACCTCTCTGTAAGAGTTTAAAATCTGCTTCTCACTGTGGCAAAAGCCAGACCACAGGTAGCCCTACATTGAAGTTGTACAGCCAGCAGGCCTGTAGGATGGATTGTTTTGTAGCACTGTATTTAAAAGTCATTCAATTCTAAATCTGACAATATAGCTGTTGGTGAGACAAGTATGCCCATGATATGTCCTCTGCTACTCACTAGCAAATGTTTAATTACTAAGGGTTATTGGCCTCTCATTCTGCAAAGAGCACAAGATCAGAGTTATGGCAAGAGGAACATCACTGGATCTCTGATAAGATCAGCCGTGGATACTGTGGAGTGAGCAGGAAGTTCCTTGATCACTCACATGTGGGTGAGTACCATCACTTGGGGAGATTCTGTTCTGGGGGGGAGGAGGGTGTTTGTTTGTTTTGGTGGTTTGGTTTTGTTTTGTTTGTTTGTTTGTTTGTTTTTGTTTTTGGTTCAGAACTGTGAAGCTGGAAACAAAATTTCCAGTTAATGTATCGGGTGGACTTTGCATCCAGAGAGGTGAAACATGGTGGTGTCATCTCTCTCGTTGCCTGTATACCAACAAAGCTGTAGCACGTGCGACTTCAGGAGTCAGCTTTGTACAGTCTGGAACATCTCCACAGCTGGAAAAGCAGAATGTGCTTGGTTTGCCAGGCACGCTTAATATGATTTCACCTTGGAATCTCTCAATTTCTTTGTTGTCTCTCTTTTTTTTTTTTTCCCTTCCATTTAATGGAAAGTGAGACCCTGAGTGAATAATAGGATTTGCAAGGTGACTTGCTGGGTGTTTAGAGACAGCAGCCAAAGTAGGATGCAAGCAGTAGGCTCTGCACTGTGCTGCAGGCTCACCTGGCCATGAGCAACCATCTTCAGTGTTGAAATGTACATAGATAATTAATAAAAAAGCATGCAAGACATTCTCTGTCCAATTGCCTCTGAGGAGCTTGTCAGTCAACCTGTTGTTATTTTCCAAAGTGAAATAAGGTCCCATCAAAGCATGTTTTCAAACACCCTGTCCCATTAGACATTGCTTGAAGATGGTCAGGGATCACACACACATACACTACTCCAGAACTGTCTGAAAGGAAATGGACTGTTAACTTCAATGAACGATCTACTAAAGTAAAACTTGTGGGGGATCATGTATTTTTATTTGTATGTAGTGAGCCTGCTACATTCAGTACTGCTCACTGGCCAACATATAGTGGAATACTTGTTCTACCAAAAACATTAAAATGGTTTTCTTCCAATATTTTGTTGAGGAATACACAGCATAATACCAAGAACTTGTATGAAATTTAGTATTTGTAGAGATTGTAGTAATGACTCAGACAACCCTGACTACTTCCTTCTTCCATCCTTTCATACTGACTGTCCTATTAAATTAATTAAAAAATTGGGGAGCCCTCCAGTGGCTAAAATTATAGCTAACTCAACATTAAAAATTAAACATTAAAAATCAACTTCTAGTTCTTAGGCATCTACTTTCATAGGTAATCTCTGGGAATTTTAGCATGTTCTGCATTTGGTAATAAAATTGTTCTTCCATTCTACAGACTGATACTTAGTATTCTGCTCCAAAAAGGCAGGGGAAGGGACAAAATCATAATCTCAATTTTCTGACAATCTGTTTATTGATTCCTTTGCAAACTATACTGATGATTTATCAAGAAATGGTAGTAACAAATGTGTCTGTTCAAAGGAGAGAGAAAAAATATACAAACCTAAAAAGGAGGGAGAAAAATATACAAACCTAAAAAGAAACTTAATTTTGAGTCCCAGAGCTGTAGGTTGTTAATTAAAGCAATTAAAAAGTGTAGGGAGACTGCTCTGAATCCTCCTGATCTCACTTCTAAAACATTCATTGATTTCCATGAGAGAAGATTTGGACTGTGGGGAGGTGTTGAGAAGAAAAACATAGTTTTTTGTCCTTACGATGTTGATCACATCCTACTACATGCTTCATGTTTTTGTACAATTGGATTGAAACAGTAAAATAAATATTATTTCTATAAATTAAGGCATTCAGGACCATTTTATCTGTGCATAATTCCAACAGTCCAGGAAGCTAATGCAAAGCTTGTTTAAGATACCAGCCTTTGGCTTGTGCTCTTGGAGAAAGATAAGTGGATCAAATTTAGAAAAATGCTAAATCTGCCTTTGAGCCATGAGCACCCTTGTTTAGGAACTGACTGTGGGACTGCTGACATTGTCAGTCACTCAGGCCAGCACCTGAGCTCCTTGTCACCTACGGCCCAAGGCCACGATGCAGAGCCAGTTAAGTCAACAGCCCAGGAAGCACCTCCTGCCCTCTAATTAGCTACAAAATGGTGTTGCTACCTGTCTTTTTCTCCTCTAATATGTTGCAGTGGGTTACTGCTGCCTCTGTGTGCTGCTCCTACTGATAGACACAGCGCTTTATAGGCAGCTGGATACAACCTCCTGTCTCCAAGAAACTGAGCGGTGAGATGTGTGTCATAGTCCTGCCATACAACTAATTTAGGGGCTACTTACCTCAGGGTGTCCATCACCCAGCCTGGTAGCACTGGGCTGCAGGGACAGCCACCCTAAAAGAGTCTGAGTATCAGCTTAAACTTGCTCCTGAGTATGATGGCCAGAATCTCCAGTGCTGCACCACCACTGGCTGCCATTACTGCAGAGGTCCAGTAGCTCATCCCTGAAGAAAAGGAGGTGCTCAGCACAGCCATTAATCATCTGCAAAAGCACAGAAATAGCATGGGGTGCCTACAGGTTGCAAGCAATCTGTGTCATGAGCTGTCAAAAGCTGTGGTTGCCACAGGGATAATTGGTCTGTGCCAGCTGTAGTTGATGGATACCAAGCTGATGAAAGGAGACAGGATAACATGCCTTCTGTTGTTTAATTAAGGATCTTCTAAATCTGCATAAACTGAAAGCTCTCGATGCTGAAAGCCACCCACATGTACCCCAATATTTGTAACAATGAGAGGATGATGGGGAAAGAGGATTCTTCCCTAAAAGTACATGTGCATACACATATATGGAGCCCTCAGTGCAGGAAAAGGCCGTGTAGCAATGCTCTCACCCTTTTCTTCCTGCCCAACAGCTCCCTGCAGATTAATGTTTGTGAGAACCTTTTCTTATCACAGGGGCTGCAATTTTTACCTAATACCCTGAGGGAGGGACACTGGGGGTTATTTTACACAGCACCAAGTGATTGAAATACGACAGAAAACTGTTAATGCAATCCCAAAAGTACTGGCTTACAGCCAAGTATCTTTTCTACAGTCGTTTCAAAGACAGTGATTAATAGCATGTCAGGGAGTCGCTTTGTATACTAAACACTACTTGGAGTACTGTAAATAGATAAAACCAAATGATCAACAGCCTTATATTGAAATAAGAACAGGTACCCAAAGGGTGCTGGGAATCTCAGTTGTTGAATTCTACTTTTATTGCTGTTAATGGTAGGTATCAAGAGGGGATGAATAGCTGCCAAATTAAATTTGCAGCTAATCTCATAGTAGGAAGCAAAGACTCTATCATGCAGGCAGAAACCTTATTTGGAGGATATAGTAATAAAATTCAACCCAGGCAATACAAGCTAATACAACCAGAATAAATGAACAAACATGTAGATGTTTGATGGGGCTGGAAGTGTGTGGAAAGCATCAATGTCAAAAATGTGCTGGAGAATGAAGTGGGGCGATAGAGAAAATTGTCTGTCAGCGTATAGTATTACCTGGCAATGGGGCTGAGCAGTTTGTAAGAGCAAGGCTTGTGGCTGTGAGTCTGGGCAATGTGAAAGGGATGACATTCACATCAGAGGATGGATGCACTTGTGAAAGAAAAAAAAATGATCCTTTCTATGCCAGCAGATTTGAAACTTGTGAATAGAAGGATGGTGATCTCAGGGTGAAGTGTTTATTCAAAGTTTTGGGATGGCTTCCACACCAGGAGTCAACACAGAAACCAGGAGTCTCCAACCTGGGAATGAACCTGTCCAAGAATGGATGTACCAGCCGCACCAAGCAGTCTGGGAAGGAAGGTGAGGAATGACTGCTGGTTGTCTCATGTAAGCCTTTTGCCCCACACAATGGCACCAGGTCAGAGTTAACCAAAGGAAATGATTCTTTGCAGAGGTGGGTAAAAACAATCACACTAGTTTGAAAGCAACTAAGTAAATTTACAGACATCTACTCAGGCTTCTAAGTGCCAGAATAACACTTCTGGATCAAGAAACTTTCAGAGGCTAGAAGAATGTTCTGGGAAAATGTGCCTACTCTATTCTCTACTCTTGTTCACATGCCTGCTATGACCAGAGACTCAATACTGGGACAAACTGACCCACAGCCCTACTCAGAATGCCATTCTGATGTCTCTGTTGCATACCACAGGTTTTCCTGACCATTTCCTCTTGGACAGACTGTCTTGCCACCATGTGAGAACTGTACCAGGCCGCTCTTGGTGCCTTGCTTCTCTCTTCTTTTATTGAGACAGCTCATCTCAAACTACATGCTCTTGTGCCTCCAATGACCATCTCTTTCAGTAGTCATTGTCTTCTCCCCGGGAGGGCAGGCAGAAACTGAGAGGAATCTGAGTGTCTGAATTCTTGGAAATTTAGTTTTTCTAAATATTTTAGTGTTTAAATCTTCCTTCTGGGAATAAGTCTTTCTGAAAAGTGATTTTTTGCTTCCTCTGAGTGATTTCACTCACTCTGCAAATTACTTTCCAGTCTGGCTGGTGTTACCTTTGCTGTGTTTCCTGAACCTGCACTGGGCAAAGCCTTGGCTGGGGCAAAGCCTGCCACAGGTAGACCATTTTCCAAGGTTCTCTATACAGCCTCTTGTCAATGGGTTTCTTCATATCCCAGACACTCCTCCACTTGAAGTTAATGGTTCTTGCAGAAACCTTTGTTGTACCAAGCAAAAAACCCAACCCCAGAACAAACATATTTGACTGCCCATTACATATGAATGGAGTACAGTGTAATGCTCTCTATCCTCTTACATGTTTGCTGGGTTTGGGTCAGCATACTTAGCAGACAGAATTGCACTGGCAGCTCCCCAGTGTAAGGAGCTTCTCCCCATGCTCAGCTTCTCCTTTTCTACCCGAAGACAAACTCCAGATGCTTTTGAAGATTGTAAGAATAATCAATAATAGATTAAACTGCACGTTTTCTTCAGGCACCATGACTGCTTACATGTAATAAGTGTTTACAAAATAAGGCATCCTAAAATTACAGAAATCAGTTGATAAACCTGAACCTAGATTCTTTTGCAAGACCCTTGATACTGATTTATTATGCTAAGAAGATAAATTTAAATCACTGGCATACTTTCTGCTTTTAGCTGTGGCAAGCCTGCATTGTATTTGGAACCAGGGGGCTAGTCCCCCGGCCACTACTTTTTCTTAAGGATGTGCATTTTTTGATGAAGATGAGTTGATAAGACGTGAGGATTACATTTAAATTCAGCTGTATTTATAGTTTAAACATGTGGGAAATTAGATGAGGGGAGGGAGAGCAGAGAGCTTATGCTAATCCAAACAAATGTGAGAGCTCATAACATTTTCAAATACTGTATTTGAAATCACATTACATTCTGTTTGCAATCTGATGCATTTGTGAAATAGGCTGCCAAAATATGATCACCTGTTGTTATTCAACCACTCCTGGGCTTCTAATGACAGCACAGGACACAGCCACAGGAATGCCTAAATCATGTGTTGCATATGCAAAGCACAACAGAATTTATTAAACAACTAATCGTCGAAGCCTGACTTTTAGATCTCTCAGGTGGACAAATGAAGACAAAAAGGCAGGAACAAGCCTGTGGCCTCACAGCAAGCCTGCCATAACCAGAATGGAAATGCAGGAATCTGGCATAACTTCCAGAGGTCTGATAGCCCTGCTGGGGATGCGCTCAGCCTCTACCTGGAAATAGGGTACCAGAATATCCCCAGTTGGAAAGGGATATCAAACATCACCCTCCCCTATCGCATGCTGTTCCACGCCATTCCCTCGGGCCCAGTCGCTGTCACAGAGATCAGGGCTCAGCGCTGCCCCTCCGCTCCCTCTGAGGAGCTGCAGCTGCCATTAGGCTTCCCCTCAGCTTCTCTGCTCAGGACTGAGCTAACCAGGGGACTATACATCTCCCACTCTAGACTTTGGGGTTGTTTTGCTCTGCAGTCATCCTCTCCATCAATGCATGTTAAGTTGTTTGTCTTTATCCACTCATTTCCATCCCCCACTACTTCTATAAAACAGGCCCAATGGTCTATGTTTGCAGTGCTGGAAAAGGTGTAATAACAATATTTCCAATATTCAACATTTTTCTTCAAACCATCTTGAGAAAACATTTTTTAATGAAACACATTTACTACTTCTCATTTCTGTGTGATCTGTCTGATTTCCTAACTCTTCAAAATGACAAAAAACATTTGTCTGCTCAGAGATGCTGGCCCTAAGCCCATCACACCCACGGGCTGTGGTTGTATGATAAGAAATGTTTGCCTAATTCTCCATACTCTGGAATTATAACCTTAGTATAATGAAGAGAAAAAGCCCGTTACATAAGCAATTCCACCAGAACATGGAATTAAAGGACGAATCCTATCTAAGCAACTCGGGGGAGCAGCATACATGTATTTACTTTCAGAGATTACCTCTTGGAGAGTGCAAAGATACTACAGTGAGAGTTTCTGTTCTAAAATCAAAATACAGATGGCTGTAGTCACAGTAGTCACTGCTCCTGAGTATACCAGAAATGCTTTTGCCTCTGCTTTCTGCATCTTACTCTCATGAAAGAGTGGCAGGTAACCAGTGCAGCAAGGGTTAAAATAAAATAAATAATAGACTATAGAATCCAACTTTGCAAGCTGTCAGACTGTTCAGGTAGATGTTAATTGACCTCAGCTCTTGATTTCAGTGCTTTGCTAGGCTGCTGCTCTAGATAGAAGGTGGCATGCGATGCAGTCAGTGCTTTCAGCAAGACTCTCTGCCTGTGCCAGTTTTCTTCTCCTGTGGATGGGTTGAGGCACAGATGGTATTTCTTGGTGAGTTGTGGGTATTTCTGCAAATCACTTAAATGACCTTGCAGCAATTCCAGCAGATAACATTATACATTCTCCCCTTTCCTTTATAAATCACATCTTTATGTCTTTTAGGCTTAGGGATACAATTGTCCCATTGCATGGCTCACTACAACAAAATGTTTCTTTCTCACTGTGGTGACTTAACACTGCAAATACTTCTTTGTACTTCCTGATACCAAAAGCTACTCATAAACAATAGATGAACTGTTTATGTTTATGTAGCTTTCCCTTTCCCCAGAATTGACACAACAGTTTCATTTTGAATACTCCAGCATCTGTCGAGTCTGTACTCCACAGGGTCTTCACATCCTGCTTCTAGGCACACTCTGTTTTATTCCTTCCCTGACAATGCTAAGCAGCACAGGGGCTGTCCAGCTCATGTCCAGCTTTCCCAGGGAGCTGTGGGTGCTCCTCTGCCTGTCTCACCAGCAGGACCCCATTCAAGGGCAATGTCCAGTCCCTGACCAGCTATATGCTGCAGTGGCAAGGCATGCCCTACTGTACTGGTTTCTCCCATCATAAATGTTTTCTTTTGGCTACTTTGCAAGCTTCATTGTTGGCACACTGACTTCCCCATCACCCTCCAGCTGCAGCATAAGTCATGCAGAGAATGTGGGCTCTGCCCTGCTCTGGGCTTGGGTCTTCTTAAATATGAGTGAGCATAGTGGCTAGCCACAGAGGATTCTAAAATGGAGAAGAGCAACTGACGAGAGACTTGTACGTGAAACAAGTCCCAGAGAAGTCTGACGCTGCTCATATGGACTGCTCTTGGCCTACCCACATGCAATATTTTCTATCCTGTGGTGAGCTGGAAGCATGAACAAAACATGTTAGGCAGATTCAGCCAACCTGCAGAGCAATAGGATGTACACTGTACAAGAGAGTTAGATTTTACTGCAGGACATCCAGGACACCAAGCTACTGGACCACCAAGATGGGAAGGAAGAGGAATCCCATGCAGCATATCATGGTGTGCCATCTCAGAGTGGAGGTGGGCCCTTGAGGAGGAAAGGCAAGCTAATGAGGCAAGCAGATCCAGTTTAGCCATTCTTGTGTGTGCCACCAAGCATTCAAGCAGTGCAAGTGTAGGCGCTTGTGCTCTTCAGCGCTCACCTCCCACAGCAGCCGGTCTGAAAGCTCCTTTCCCTGGCACTTCTCTTTACTTGTGAATGGCTTCTTCCACAAATATCTACCAAGAATATGCACAGAATAAATTGCAGGTTACAGGCAAGAAATGATAGCAATTTTTTCCCTCTGTTTCTTTCATCTCTTAAACTAGCTGAAATAAATTAGCTATGCTGCTGCCTTAAATCACTGATCACCTTCAGCAAGGTTCCCACTTTTTCACACCAAGTTTGCAGGTCAAAGTCCTATTCTTTGTCAGTTCAGACGTAGTTTGAAAAGTAGCCAAGGTTTGGGACATGATGGTTTCTTTTTTGTATTTGGAATGGAAGAAGCAAAAAAAAAAAGCATCACTTCTGAAATATAGGTGAATCAAAGCAATTTCTTCTCTCTTTCTGTCAACATGCAATTACTTACATAGTTTTGACTTTCATATCACATAAATATTAGGGGGAAAAGAATGATGCTTTAAGTTTTCATTAGTAAGGAAGAAAAGTATTCAAAAGGAGCATTCGCAACCAAAAGTCACTTTGCTATGATAATTACGTTATTGCTACCAAAAGAAAACCCACTAACCATAGAACATATTTTTGAAGACTGGTATCAGCTAACAAAAACTCCTTACTCAATGAACCTTTTAAAATCAATGGGTATGTCTTGATAAGAATTAAAATTACTTCGAAAGGCGTGCTTTTAAAGGCAAATCAAACAAACAAACAAACAAAAGCTATTGGGTGTTCCTGGGGAAGGTTCCTCTCCATTGTAAAAAACAGCAACTGCAAACCGCAACTTTTTTGCAGATTCTTCTTCATTCTTTTGTAATGACCATGAGTGATTAGTCCACCCCTTGAAAGTCCAGACAAAATTTGTTAGCAGATGCTCCATTTCTACCATAAGAACTATAGCAGCTCTAGAGCAGGGAACAGAAAAGCAATTGATTCTCACCCACTGCTGTAAATTCATTGTTTCTCTCTTGTCAGTCACTGTCAGGGGTAGTGTAGGAGAATGACTGAGAAGCAGATGGCTACATCTAATAAATTTTGCAGGCTCATTTTGAAACCAGCAAGGCAGTCAGCAGAAACTCTTCTGCCTGTGCTCCTGTCACCGGCAGCACTGAAATCATGCTCTGTGTGCTGCTGGTTGGTAAGCTGGTCAGGTAGGCAGTGTCAGCCTCCGCCAAAATGCCCAAAATACCAGAGCAAGTTTCTTCCTCTTTAGTACGTGTCCCTTGGGGGTGGGAGCAGAGGAGAAACCTGGTGAACAAAAAGAAATAAATAGAATGATACATACCTCCTTCTTGAGGCCACTTTGATGCTCTGTAGCACAACTGCGTGCAGGATTGCCGAGGACTCCTTAGTATTCATCAGCAGCAAGAACCAATTGCTGGATCATGCCGCTGATGGTTTTACTCCCTCAGCAGGACTCACTCTCCTTCTTGCTTTCTGACAGCTCAGGAAGCTATTCTCAGTGCAAGGTTGGGTAGGCCCGTTATATGTTGCATATGTCTTCAGCAGTTTTTCAAAACAACGGTACTTCATTGAATGTATATCTGCAGATACACACACTGTTATGGGTACATTATTATTAGGCAGGCACATTTTGCAGCCATGCCAAATACTTGCTCTCTGAAGAGAGTGCAGGGAGTCAATTTCTGTTGTCAGTAGAATCCAGGATAGAAAAGAAAATCTGTCTTGAAGGATTTCTGTAAGTGAAATATTTAATATTTTCTGGAGGTAAAAGTTAGTTTTCTCACATTGCTTCCATTTTACTAAGAAAGTAGTTGTGTATGCGTATTCTGAGTATATAAAATTGATGGAGAATAATTATGTAGTAATTAGAAGTAGGAAAAATGGTTACATTTCAATTACTTTTAGCCTGAGAACAGCTTTGAAAATAGTCCTTCAAATGTTAAGAAAATATAGTTCACTTATATAGTTCACTTTTGATAGAAGATCCTTGCAGGTACCATGTGTCAGAGCATGTCAGAAAAGTCTCCCCTTTCAGACAATCTGCAGACAGAGGACTCAAATGCTGTTGAATTTTTTTGTTTGTCTGTTTTTAGTATAATTTGCAATTGAGCAGGTGAAAGAGTGTTATGCTGAGAGTTCTGAGGTTAGTGCCCATGGAGAGGAGCGGGGCATTCACCAGCATAGTGAGGCAGCTGCCTGGCAGACCTTCACAGTGATCCATGAAAAGAAGGAAAAAGCGAAAGATCAGCTAAAATTTTTCATAACAAAATCACATAAAGACAGCTTGTTTTCCAGATATGTAAAAACTTTGGAAGATTTTAAATCAATAACTTCCCAACTAAACCTGAACATTTGTTGGCTTGCTTCTCTGCATACTAGGATAAAAGCAAAGCATTTGCTTGAACATTCTTGAAAAACTATTTTTGGCATGTACAACCTTAACTAACCATAGCTTGCAAATTTTACATTCCAAAATGCAACTAAACATTTCATATCTTGTTTGAACATCTTCAAATCACTTCCAGGTTGTAGAATACAAAAGTAAATAAATAAATAAATAAATAAATAAAAATTAGACAGAGAAGCCTCTGCTATGAAATCAGTCTTTGAAGAAAATGAATATTGCACACCTGATAAAAAAGCAGTCTACTCAAAGACGAAAAGCCCAGTGCACAGATACACACAAACTTTTGATACAACTATAGATCTCCCACTTGTTTAAAGAAGCCAAGCCTTACTGCTAGACATAATGGCCATAAACATAATTAATGCAAATGATGCATTGTTGCAGAAGGTTAGGTCTTCTAGGAATATATCTTCAGTGCTGATCTCTGCTTTTCCAGGCTGCTTCTAGCTGGGATTCAGTGTCTATGAAACGTGTCCTTCACACCTTCTCGTTTACCTACAAGTATTCCTGTTAAACACCACAGGCAGCTGGTACTTTCCACTTTTTTAATTGGCACAAAGTAGGTGATTATTTCAGAAAAGAAAAGACCACTTTGTTTTTGGAGCTACAAGTATATTAGTATTGGAGGTGTTATTTTGTGATATTAAACAGCTGATAGCTGTCTCTCCACACATGCTTTCCTTAGACTGAGGAAAATAATCTATAACTTCAAAGACCAAGTGTCTAATACATTCTACTGCATTCCAGTATTACGAATTTACAGGTGTGAGCACCTCCTTCCACAACTCCCCTTTTCTCACCAATAGCACTTCACCATTGATGTGAAAATAATGTAGGATACAAATAGTATTTTCCAGGAAATAGCGGTAGGTTTGCTGTGTTTGTTGTGTTTGCTTACTAAAATAAATTACTTTCCTTTCTTTTTGTGGGGAGACAAATAATATGTGCTAGTATATAATTTGCTTTTCTTCAATATCTGTCTTGCAGATTGAGAGTGCACATAACCATTGGTTATGGAATAAACCTTTGGAGACTGCAGCATTTCTAGCACTACACAAAGTAGAAGGTATGGGGCTTTGGCATTTCTTTTATGTGTTTCTCCTACACCAGGTATTTTGCCTACGAAAATAGAGTATGGCAAGAAAACACACTTGCAATCCTTCTTTCAGTTTTGATAGTTTGTGTCCACTATTACAATTTAAGACCAGGCAGATTATGCAATTACTCAAGATACAAGATACACAGGCAATCCTTACCCTAAGAAAATTGTGCTGATCCTACTTGTGCATGTGGGTAGTTCTACCCATGCAGGTGATGCTATTGAAAGCTGGGAAGCTCCGTGCCTGATGCAGTTCTTAGCAGCTGGAAATGCGGTTTTTGGACTTGGGCCCTTTAATATTATTTGAACCATGCTATGGTTCGTTTGCTCATGGTGGGTAACATATTACTCTGAACAGACTCCCACTGGCTTCAGGGAGTCTGTTCACAGTGCAAGGACCCATTCAGCAGTCAAAATCTGGCCTCGGGCACTGCGCGTGTTATTACAGTAGAAATTCATTTTGAGCTGTGCTTAGGGAAAGGCTGCACACCTCTCCAGGTAACAGTCGTCAGCGTGTGTGGTGCTGCTTCCCAGATCATCTCCATGCAGCAGCTCTTCTATATGAGCTATGCAAGCTGCCAGAAGCACATGCAGCATGTTTCCCACAAGCTGCTGTGCAAACCTCTCCCATCACTAAAGGCTTCAGGCTCCTGGGTCCTGCTGGCTGTGCTGCCCTGTCCCATTTGTGAGCCTTGATGACATTGCTCCTGAGCTTTGTGTGCATTTAAGGCACTGGAGTGAGATGTCAGGGACAGAAGCTGAGGGCTTTGGCACAAATAAGATCCTCCAAACTAAATTTAGGGGAAACTCCACAAAACACTATTGATTTTTTTTCTTCTCTGTACTTAATTCAATATCTCTTTGCTCTAGAAGGATAGCAAATTGATAGGATTGTGAGTCCCCTTTACCACGATGTCATTTCAAGACATCAACTGCCTGCTTTCAAAAGGATGTGGACTGCCCTCAACTATTTTGTCTGCAAGAGATATGTGAAAAGAATATTCAGTTAAATGTTAAGTGCAGAGTGACAAGAGTGTTCATATGGCTGGCCCACTGTGAAACCTGGAACACGGAGCACCCACATCAGATTGTTGGTCTGATAGGCTTCACTGCTTCACTTCTCCCTTTCAGCAAGACAGAGCTGGCTGCCACGAGCATCCTCTCCTGCTGCTAGGAGGAGCAGGTGAAAGATGAGGGAGGGAGCGACAATGAGGGCAGCAGGGACTCATGAGGGAGAAGAAAGCAGAGTGTGTCTTGAATGACTCACACTGGGGCTTCAATGATTGCTCTTAAGCGTGGCCACTGGTTACTGCTCACACATTTGCAGTGTTTGAGGTGTAGGAGGACATGGTCCTCAAGAAAAGTGAACATCAGCTTTAAGGCAATACACCTTCATATTTCATTCCATAGAAAGTATCCTTCTATTAATAATCCTAGAAAAGACCAATTGCAGAATAGTCTGTCCTCACTTCCACATCTCTCATTTATTACACCTAATTCCTCACACACTCATGCTAGTCCACTATTTTCTGGTGCTTTCTCTTGCTCACCATGTGAATCCCATGGCAGGTGTTTGGGACCAAGCCTAAGCTCTACCTTGTGATGTGCAGGTACACTGATGCTTGTACATAGGACAAAGCAGGCAAAGCAGAATATTTCACAGCTGTCCCACATACACAACAAGCTTGATGCTTAGGATTACTCTAACACAGAATCATGGCACAACTTCTTACAGCAAGGGCCAAATGAGACCTGCATTCCTCTTTCATGAGCCTGAGACCACAGTGTGTGAAGATCATGGCTTTAGTGTAGATAGAACCACTAAGAGGAGATTCATACCTTGGCCATTGGTCCCCCTGTTTCTTTAGAGTCTGTGAATTTGCAGAAGGCAGCAGCAAAATGATGTCATTAAAATTCCTTATGAAGATTGGAACCTGTGCTACAGTTTCAGTTTCCCCCCCTCATTTTTTTTTCTTTCCCTCAAGTCAGGAAAGTAAATATAGAAAGAACTCCACAAGGAATGTTGAGAATTATGTTTCTATAAAAGAATTTCCAGAAAGTAACAAATGACTAATATTACTGATGCAACATGAATATAATAGGTGAATCTCAGCAGTATATCACAATCATGATACCTATGCCTTAGGGTATTAAGACGTGATGTAAACTTGAGCACTTTAGAGACCTCTGATCTCTATTCTGTTACAGAGATCTGAAAGCAATATCTCATTAAAATGAGGGGGGGAAATGAAACAAGACTCAAGTCTTTAAAAAGCTGCTGTTTTCTGGAAAAAAAAAGGAAAAAAGAAAAAAAAATATATGCTCTTATCAAATTTCAGATGTAATCATGAGCCTGCAGCATGAGATCTTGACTGTGCTACTGTGATAAAATCTATAGGAAAACTGTCTGGACTCTTTAAATTTTTTAACAGAGGTTCAAGCAAAGGAAAATATTAATTGGAATGGTCACAACCAGATGAAATAACACATTTCTTTTTAGGACAATTATCCAACTGCTTCCAACAGAACATAGGGGAGGAAATTACTGTGAGGAAAACCAGGTGTTGGAGCAGTTTGCCCTGGATTGTTGTACTGTCTCCCTCCTTGCAGGTTTTCAAGACCTAGCTGGATAAAACCTGAGCGCCCTGATCAGATAGATCTCGGAACCAACACTGTTCCCAGCAGAAGGTGAGACTGTCGACCTCCCGAGGTGCCTTCCAACCCAAGTGTTCAATGTCCACTTTTGGAATTGCATCTGAGCAGTGGCTGATAGTCCTGCTTTGTGGTGATACACATATTATATATACATATATATTACACATAGAAAGGGGGTTACCTTTTGTATGGGAAAAATGAAATCTGAACATTTACATGAAAATGGAAGGTGCAGGAGTGTCAGCTGCACTCTTCTGAGCCTTCTGGCTAGGGTGGTGGCTCCAAGGGTGGGACACCCAATTCCAGATCCCTGCTGTGTGACTCAGAGTAGAAGTTTGCACCCTACACTGCTCCAGATGGGTTTCAAATGGGAAGCTGTCTGGATCCGGGTTTGAAACAGATAATTACCCTTGATATGCATGTGGTCATTATTACATTTGTGGCTCCGTGAGGCATCGTGGCTTTGACCAAGTCCCAAGCCTTGAATCCAGCAGCAGTCACAGGTGGTGCAGGGACAACTGCAGCTTGACTCAGCACCAAAGGCTGCTGAGTCTGTTTTGGTCTCTTTCTGCTTACAGGACAGCTTTGAAATTCTGTAAGGGCCAGAGCAAGGTCACATTTCAGCTTTACTCCTTCTTATTACAAAGCTGGCATGGCACAGATGGGGTAGATAAGAAGCATGGGAGTAAGAGGAGATGTTAGTGGCCAAATTGTCTCCTTAGCTATCTCAAAGCCAGCACAGAGGGCTGCAGAGAACCCCTAAGCAGGCCAGGTTTTCTGGTGCTGCTCTCAGCTCCCTCATCATGCCATCGGAGGTTGGCCAAAAGCTCCCAACTGTTAATCCTGCCTCTGAATCAGTCTCCAGCGGCCTCAAGCAAAGCATTTCACCTCTCTGTTGCAACTTCTCCATCTGTAAAATTGGGATAATGACATTTTACTAACTTGTAGGAGTGCTGTGAACTTTAATTAAGGCAGGGTTTGTAAAACGCTTTAATGAGGGAAAACTCTAAGAACGAGTAGATTATTTGGTTAAGCTGGCTATTGTGGTGCTTTCAGACTTGCCCAAATAACTCAGGATCTGTGTGTACAAACTGCAGATTGTTATCCTGCAAGCTTTCAAAGATAAACATTTCAGGGCTTGAGACTTGGGAGATAGAATTCGGTTTCAGAGCTCCCATTCCCAAGTACAGAAGTGTGCAGCACCTCTACTTGCTGCCAACCAATTTTCCTTAATTTTGTAGATAATGAACAACAATTTACCAAGAGATGTCTTTTTAAAAGTTACAATTCTAGATGGTGGAATAGCCTGCAATACCAAGGACTGAATGCAGGGCATCCTTTCTCATGCCTTTTTTTTCTGAGTGTAGTTGAAACTGCACACATAAGGTGCATACATATCTCTGTCACATCCTGCCAGCCCATCCTGGTGGGATGATGAGCTGGATCGGACCAGTACTTCAGCTCTTACAGCCAAAGGTAAATTAGAACTGACTACACTGCATCTTTGGTCCTTCAGGTCACAAAAGGCAGACAGACATAGGGATGCTGTGGGGAAGATGTGTCTCCCTGCAAGGACCCTTCCTAGTATCCCTTCTTTTCAGGGTGGACAGAGGTGTAGATGCCATTGCAGCCTTATCTGGGGACCACGGCTCTTCTCTGCTCCCTCTTGGCATCCCAAGAGTATCAGGAAGGAGCAGCTCCTCCAGTTAGGTCAGCTGGAACAGTAGTTAGGCCTGCAACTCCATATTTTAATCTGAAGATTTAATCAGTCCAGCTGTTAATGCCAGCCTGTTGCTCTCTGATCAAGGATTATTTAAGCTATTATTGAAATATTGTGCTCAGATTTCTATTATGGTGAGTATTCACAGGAACAATGCTCCTCTTGAGCTGAGCAAATAATGTGGAGCTGCTTGTTTTAGACAGAATTCCACATATTCATTTTGTATTACTTTCACACTGCTGGTCAGGAACAATAATATTAGTCCAGTGCTAGAAATAATTACTGGGAGTCATATTTTGGTGACATTTCAAGCAGGCTTCTGTGATGGAAATTGGCTTGCAGCATTTCCAATTTCTTTAGGAAACCAACATCCTGTTGGCTCCCAGGTATCATCAAGATTAATCAACATCTTCTTTCAAGATTTCAAGAAAGACTATTCAGAGCTGCTGATACGGAGTCAGAACTATGGCCACAGACCAAGAGTAATGAGTTTAAATGTTTGCTTCTACTACTCAATTCAGATAGCTGATGTGGTACACATGGACATGTGAGTAAAGAAAAAATAAGCTGCTGAAATGAGCTACTATTCAGGTTCAGCAAATCAATCAATGTTACTGATAGTTATGATTTTAGAGCAAAGTTCCAGTGAAGTGCTTTTTTCTGAAGAACTCCTGAGAAACACCCTGCTCCCTTTTTTCATTTATGTGTTCTTAAAGAAGGTTTCAGAAAGGTTCTTTCAAGATACATGAAGGATGAGAAAACTCCAATTTCTTCCCCACTTAACAAAATATTTTTAATTGTTGGGTTTGTCATGCATTTGAAAACCATTGTGTGGTAAATCCAATAATCCAAATTATTATTTCTTAATCCAATTAGGCATTTAATTAAACTGTACGAAGTCCAGCAGTGCTGTGAGATTTTATATCTGCTTTTGGACTTGTTTTATTTTAGAGCTTTTGTTTGCCATCAGAGAACAGAGCTCTAACACAGAAAAACAAAGGTGCCCACCACGCTGCCATACTGAGCAGGGGCTCTCAAATGTTCCTATCTCATTTCCCTCAACAGCCAAACCAGACAGAATTGTAGATCCTATCATGAGCAATGGCATTTTGTCCATTCCTTCACCAGCATGTGTGTTTAATTCGGTTTCCCTGTGACCTTCAGCTAACCTTCAAATTTGTCCAGAATGCTGCCATGGGTCCAAACTGGTGCGAAAATTTGGTTATATAAAGTAGCAAAGCACAGGAAAAAAACTGAAAGTAGGGGATGCTTGTGAAGTCTGTGAATTCCACCAAAATAATCATGTAACCATAGAATATCCCCAATTGGAAGGGACCCACAAGGATCTTTGAGTCCAGCTCCTGACTCCACACAGCAGCACCCAATATTCAAACCCTATGCCTGAGAGTGTTGTCCAAATGCTCCTTGAACTCCGCCAGCTTGGGGTCATGCCCACTGTCCCGGGGAGCCTGTTCTATGCCCACTATCCTCTGGTGAAGAACTTTTTCCTGACACCCGGACCTGCTCATCCCCTGACACAGTTCCATACCATTCCCACGGGCTATGTCACTGTTACCAGAGAGAAGAGATCAGCACAGCCACTCTGCCCCCTGTGAGGAGCTGCAGCAGCCATGAGGCCTCTGCTCTGTGTTGAGCGGACTTCAGCTGCTCCTTATACATTTTGCCTTCCAAACCATCTTTGTAATCCTCCTTTGGATTCTCTCTAATAGTGTTATGACCTTCTTATATTGTGCCCAAACCTGCACACAGTGCTTGAGGTGAGGCCGCAGAGCACAAAGCAGAGCAGGACAACCCCTTCTCTCACTCGGCTGGCAATGCTGGGTCTCATACACCACAGGGTACAGTGTGCCAGGGTGCACTGCTGACTCAGATTCAGCCTGATTGATGAATCAGAACCCCCCAACATAAGCAAACTGAAGTATGCATGAGCTATAGTTGCTTTGCTCTTGATAGAAGACTCCAGCTATTCAAACATACACTTTACTCTCCAATATGTCTTGCTACATCTCCTATAGTTCTTGTGAGAGAGAAGGAAGGATGATATGACAGCTCCCTTGTGCCCACACCTGGAAATTTTCCACCCTTCCTCCTTGTGCTGGAGGTGAGTGACCCACACAATGCCTCCTCCTGTGTGCAAAGCCAGACACAGGCAGAGGATCAACCTGTCCAAGCAGAGCTCTGATGAGTTCATACATCCTGATGTGTCACTTTCTGCATTAGCACAAGCTTTGAGCCAGCAAACAACTTCACTAACAGCTCTGAAAGTGCAACCTTTCCTTTTACCTGCACACAAAAAATGCTCTTTCTGAAGCAACTGAAATTGCCTGCTCACTCTGCTAGGCAAGCAATATGACTGCAATTGTGATTTCTCCTCTTGAAGATGGGACATTAGACCTTGCCCATCTCTGGGCGGAAGGTGGACATGAGAGAGAATAGAAAAGCAATACTGTATTTCTCTAACTTTATTCTTTGGAGCTTTACTCTTTTGTCAGGTTCAATTACTTTATTATTTCTTTCATTTTTACTGATCTCCAAATGTCTCCTCCAAACCTCTGCCATTCAAGAAGACAAGAATAGGTAGGCCCTTTCATGCTGTGACGCTGCTCATCAGACAGCCCTGCTGCCTGATGAGCGGAGGTCCAAGTTTCACAATGGCCATGGAGTCCTCATCAGATGCTGATGTGATTTGTGAAATTATACATTAGCTGATATCTGAGACATATAATGGCACTACTAATTATACCCACCTAGAGGAGGTGGTAAAAAGATTCAAGCCAAAAAGCCAAATACAGACCATCGTCCTTATTAGCATGAGCATTAACTTTGCCCTGCACCAGCCTTTACGATGTACTTTACCTGGGACTAGACTCCAAGCCTACTCACAGGCACCAGCAACCTAGCTACTCATCTGCAGGGACATACCCCCACTGTGGAGAACTCAGTGCTTGTGTCTCATAGACGGCAAACAGCAACTATACTCTGCAGCAAGGTTACTTGTGATCCTGATTGCAGCTGCCTCCCTGCTCACCCTTTCCCCTATGCCAGCAGCAGAACCAGCCCAGAAGCTGTGCATTTCAGAGTGGGAGTTGTCCGTGGGTAGCCCTCAGCTCTCCCAGTTGGCTGGGCAGAGCTCCAGTATGGGATGGCTGCCAGGCTTTTTGCCTGAGGACAGGCCTAGAGGGTTTTCAGTTACGTGTAAGTGAGATTTTTTTGGGTCTGACTTTACCAGAGGAGGCCATATCACTCTAGCTTCCCTTTCTTAGTTTTGCATAAACAATTCTGTAGGCTGCAAATATGTGCCTCCAGGCACTTTAGGAACTGCATAACACCTCAGCTGAACGTTTTATCTTGGAAAGCAGGGAGTTACTTCACTGCAAAATGGAGATGGTCCTTGTTATGTAGCTAGATAAGAAAGTTTTCAAGAGAGAGTTACATGTCAGTTCTAGATTGTACCTGGCTATGTTCCCATCTGAGTTTTCTGAAGCCTCTAAGGTAAGATTTTTCTGTTTAACATGCTTGAAAAATTCCGAATTTCCACCTGAATGAAGAGCTTAAATTTTTATGAGTGGGCCAGAGAAAGAGCAAAGTGCATGTTTAGTTCCAGGGTTCAAGGCAAGGGCAGTGTGTGAGAAAGGCCATATCATGACATTCAAAGCACACGATCTGGCACTACAGAACACCACGCACAGTCCCAATTTTTTTCTGTCAACTTTGGAAATTGAAATATAACTTTTTTTTCTCACCATGCCATGCAGTTCTTTCACAGAAAGTATATGATTGGAAAAGAGGACTTGGCACATTCATCCAAAACACAAATTTACAATAAGCTGGTCTTTTAAAGAGCTTGTGCACGGGCAAGCAAATACTCATCTCTTTCCCACCTCCAATTTTTTTTTTTTTAATCCAAAATTCAACTCTTCCCCCCACAGCAAAGGAGCTCTTGGTAACATCCTGTCTGGAAGCCCAGTAGCTCCTAACATTAGCTTGCATCATTATGCAAATACATCCCTGCTGTTCCCACGCTCTGGGCAGGTAGCAATCTCAGCTTCCCAGCATGTTCTACAGCTGCTTCCAGCCACTGCCACCAGTTAAAACTGGATTGCCATAATCACATTTGTCCTGACTTTAGTTTTCTTTTTTTGTAGCTTCTGTGGCTAGCTGTTGTGGATCTCATGCTCAGTGTTCCTGAGTCTCTCTACTCCATCTTTCAAATGCAACATAACATAACATTAATAGTTGAAAATACACAACATCAGCTGCAAACATTTGAGACAAGTGATGAATGCAGTGTTGTCGTCATAATGCCTTTATCTCAATGTCTACATGGAAACCTAATTCAGTAAAAGGTAACTTTCTGTTTACCTCTTCTGGATATCTATAAACCAGCTCAGCAGTTTCAAAAGACTAAAAAAACACAAAATGCTGTTTTTTGGATATATATTTTCTTTTCTCATTTATATTTTCACTTCTGAGCAAAGCCTAAGAAAGCTTTAGAATACCTGACAAAAAGAAAGCAGTCCAGTTTGTCTTTGGTCAAGAAACACTAGTGGCACACTGAAATCCCTTGTTCACTTAGGTCAAATAAACTACGCTGGCCCCAGTTCTTTATGAAACAGGATTCTAGCCTGAACACACTGAAGGCTAGGCTGCACAGGATTCTAGGCTGTTGCTCCTAATTGGTGGCTTGATGGTCCTGGGCTTTTTTTTTTTTGCACACTGAGTACCCAGAAAGTAGCATGGTTCCATACACCTGTGGGGGGACAGGTCTAACGGACTTGAGATGCCCCTTTTCTCTCTACCTTTCCTAAAAGACCCCCTCACCTCCTCAGATGGCAGAAGGGAGCAGGTAGTGACCCCTCTCCAGCTCCTTTTCCAGTGTGGGAGCCAGAAATCTTTCCTGCCTATCACCAAACCTCTGCATTGCTCCATTTAGAGCAACCCTCATGGAAAAAGTGTACAGCCCAGTGGATTTTCCAATTTCATTTTGTTCATCTGTTGTGGCAAGAATACTTAAATGCCTAAACAGAGAATACTTACGGTTGCCTGCCTGTTAACACAATTTTTTACGCCTGTCTCCAAAGATGTAAACATGGAATCAAACATCTGCTGTGCTTTCGGCAGGAGAAGGGATTACAAGGAGGTACAACATTTTTTTTTCTGTCTTAATTTTTTTTTTCCTTAATTGCTAAGAGGTTTAGCACAGTAATACAATATAAAAGAACTTACATTTAAATAGGCTTACAATTATTTTCACTATATATTAATAACTTGGATGACACGTTTTACTCTTTCAGAGTTGCCAGGGTAAAAAATCCTGTCTAGCCCAGCAAGCTTCACCCTGCATGGTTTCACACCAGGGAACAAGAAAGGAATTCTTCTCTTTGAGACTCCAAAGGCTTCACCTAAAGCCACTTAATGACCTTGCCTAGTCTGCCATTGGTCCCACTCATCAGGATTTAAGACAGATGTTTTCTGCACTGCAACTGTGAGGAGAGTTCATATGTTCAAGTTTGCAAAGGAGTGAGGCCACTGTGTCTGAAGTACATACATTCCCAGTCAACTGTGTTCAGCTGTGGCTGAGGGCATGCAGAGCACTTCAGAGACAGTGCCTATTAGGGCTAATGGTCTAATAAAAAACAAAGGCATGTAAGTGGATTTGTTCATTTCAGGCAGAATTCTCCTTAGTAGTCACATTTGTTTTCAAAGTGACTTAATTTTAAGACAGATTTCTTGTGTGTTCTAATTTGGACTGTATTTAAGGGAAATTAAGTAAACAAACTAGTTGCTTCTGTCTCCTCAGCAATGTTTTACAATACTGTCAAAGCCATCATGCTTTCTTACAAAAATACCACTAAAACATTTTAGTACAATTAAGTACTGGGACTCATATAAATGATACATATGAGATTAATCATCCTTTTTTTTTTAAACTTGTCCTGATGAAGACATGTTATCCAGCACTTTGCTCTTAGATCATTATGCAACCATGCCCTCTAAGCAAAACCAGTCTTTAATCAAATGCCTTTCAATGCTTTTTAGAGAAAATAATGTCTTTCTGTATTGCTGACTTTTGAAAGATGAGAAAAATAAATGAATTTCTCTGTGTGCTTGGGAGCCACTGCCTTTGTCTGATATTCACAGAATACAAATTTCCTTCCAGTGATATAAAGAAGGATTTTGTGATCCTCCTTCTCTGTGCTCCAGCCAGTCTATATTGCTGTAATTTTGAGTTTTGGCAAGGGCTTCTGCAAACCTGACAGAAGTTTTGCCCTGTGACTGCAGCAGCCACAAAAGAACATGAGAGCATTCTGATGCCTTCATGGCAACACGGCATGGGACAAAGCACGCAGCACAATGTGGGGCTGTAAGAACACGAAGATGATGGGCACATAGCAATGTATTTTTGCACGATGTGTACAAATTAATTTGTGATAGGGGAGGAGAAGAGAAGAATTTAGGAAAGATTTCCTTCAGCTAGAGCTGTACTTTTAACTAAATCTCTATATATATCGTGGTAGGAAAAGAACATGTCAGAAAGCCAAATTGATCAAGTAGCTGTTAAGCCATTTAACATCTTGAAAATGTTTTTCCCCTCCAAGTCATAGAATCATAGAATCATACAATGGCTTGGCTTGGAAGGGACCTCAAGAATCATCAAATTCCAGGCTCCCCACTGTAGGCAGGGCTGCCAACTGCTGGATCAAGTACTAGATCAGACTGCCTAGGGCCCCCTCCAACCTGGCCTTAAACACTTCCAGGGACAGGACAATCACAACCTCTCTGGCCATATACTTGAAAGAGATACTGCTCTCTAATCCTACTGTGGATTGTTTTACTGTAAAGAAACTTGGCTTTGTGTCTGACAATCACTCTTGGAAGCAAAAGTTGACAGACACACAGGAGAGAGCTGTGTGTTTCCCCATCAATATGCCATAGAACAGAAATCAGAAGCCATGGGGTGATTAACTGATTTGGTCCTTCTTAGATTTTTCTTTTTTGAACAATATATGAGTTCTTAATCTTGTATTGCACATTCTTATTCAGTGGGAAGTAGATGGTGTTATTTATTTTGTTTGGTCCTCAGATAGATTATTGTTATCAGACAGATATAGAATACAGTTTAATATTTTTTTATATTCTAAAATGAGTTGTTTGTTGCCTTGGAAAATGCACTCAATGAAAAACAAGAGTGACAGAACATTTCTATTTCATCAAATTTTACTAATTTAACTGTTTGGTTCCACATCTCAGCAAAGCCTGTGGTAAGTAATGCAAGTAATGTTTGCAAACTGGAAACGGATTTTATTTTTTAATTTAAATGACTGATAGTCCAGTCCTTCAGCCTCAACTTTTTGTTCCTGTTTTCTTGGTACTGGTACACATGGGACAAAGAAAATGATATGGCAGCCATGTGAGCAGTTGCATCTTTTCCTTTTCTTCCTTAGAAATACTTGCCTCAGTTTTTCTTTTTTTCTGACTGATTTGCCTCTGCTGGGTTCTTCCTCTTGCAAGGTTCTTCCTCTTACCCTGTCCTCTTTCTGCTCCTTCATCTCTGCCTCTCTGAAACAGTTCATGAGATGAGGAATCTGAAGCTCCACATGAGGAGATTATATCCTTTCTGCTACCAGCTAAATGGAGCCAAGGAGAAAAAAACTTCAGTTTCTGACTTAAGTGCCTTCTAATTATCTAAACCTAATGGGATGTCACTTATTAAAACTTTTCCCTTTATTTCATTTCTAGGATGATGTTCAGTGCATGTTGAAGGTTTCCAGCAACTGATTCATTACCCCATCATACCTAAACTGAGTAGCATTCAGCATTGCTGTGTCAGTCAAGAGACCCTCATTGTAAAATTTAGGTCTTACCAATTCCTGCAAAGCACCAGAAGCACCAGATATCTGCCTTCCACTAGTGACATAAAGACACATAACCATGGTTAGAAAATATTTCAAGGATGCATTAGTGTTTCAGCATGTGATATTTGTATATAGGTAATATTCTAAGAAGTGACATCTTCATGGCTGCCCTAGAAATAAAATAATCAGTGGAAAGATGCCTCCTCTTTTTTTTTTTTTTCGGTATTTGATATCTCAGCCATTTAACACAGCATTGAAAACATTTTTTTTCATGCTTTAAACCTAGATTTGATTTATATCTATTTTCTATGAACCAAGTTCAGTACAAACATAAAATTCTCACTAAAGGAAAGAAGCACCTGGCGTATAATGAACTTGCTTAGTAGGTGGATGGGAAACACTGCAGAAAGTTGACTCAGCAAGAAATCTTTCTGTGGATTTTCAAGGAAAGGTTTTTTGCTCTTGCATCTTTACAAACATCTCTGGATATACTACAACAGCCCTATATATAGATGCACTTATCCTGGAATTGGTTGCTTTTTTATTCACTGAGGCAGGAGAAAAGATATTTTTCTCCAGAACACAGGAATGACATGAACAGCAATACCAGCTGAAATTCATGTCTGCTCTAATGCCATATATTGTATGCACACTGCAACATTTTTTTTTCAACTGGAGAAATATTAGATTTATTTCCACATGCGACTCTCTTGTATCACTTGGCGTTGATGTATTATTAAGGAAAACCCTGACTGCCTATGACTGTGTTGCATATTCTGCAGGAATACATCTAGTAGCCCCGATAACATGGCCATGTGATTTGCATAATATCTTTCTGCCTATCTAAATTCACATTTCTATTACAATTGTGCATGAGATTCCTAGTGTTTTTTCTCTGCTGTTAAACAGATGCTGCATTTCAGACTTGGTAAAATAGTTTTCTCTTTATATTTTTTTTTTCCTTTACAGAACTGCTTTGGGATCTCTTTAGCTGAAAGATAGCATATAAATGCAAATCACCCTTGGCCACATAGCTCAGAATTACTTTTGCATTTTATTCTCGATCTGCTTCTGTATATAGAGCATTCCTGAAAGACAGTGAAATTAGATTTACTCATATGGGCTGACCTGCTTTGGGGAAAATAAACACATGATAGCCTTGTGCTACATGAATGTCATGATCTAATGAATGATCCTGGTGAAAAGTATCTCCTTTAATTAATTACTGATGAGACAATTTCATTCCATTTATAGCTTTAGAAAACAAACAAAACAGAACATCCAAAAGCCTACATATATGTATGTCACACCTTCTCAAGTTTTTTTTTCCCTAGTGTTATTAACATAGATATATACATTTGCACCAATAATTGCTCTTTGTTTGAATCCTTTTAAGCAAGTCTCCTTTAGTAATGACTATCACAAAATATATTCTGGCAGAATATGCAAATTCTGCAAAAGATAAATCTGTTTATGTTACTTTGTAAAGAAATAACGTTTACTCAAGAACAGAAACTCTACCTGCATGCAAATTAGATTTAGAGCACTCCTTTGCAGATAGTTAAAGTCTTATCAGGCCAGGAGCAATCCATGAATGTGACTGTAGGGATGGAAGGTAAAGCGAGCAAGAGGTCTCTGATTTGCAGACAGTGCACATGTACCCAATGCAGGAAAATTCCCTCCATGGGATTGTCAATGGTTTGTTCACCATCCACAAGAATTGGCTGCCTCTGTTATGAAACTTTGGAAAAGCAGGCAGAAAAAAATATGAATAAAAATGAAACTCCAGTTAAAAGAGCTAGAGCCAAGCACTTACTGCATCACATCTTTCATTCACTTTCATTGAGCTGTGGCTAGCAAGTGTCACCCATGGTTTCAGATCCCACATATTCCTGGCACTGCCCACGTGCCAGCAAGGGGTTTAGATGAATACTCTCCCACGTGCAGGCTGATCAGCATAGTGGCAAAGCATGGATAGTGCTGGCTTACCTGACAGGTATGCAGCCATGCAGATTGGTACAGGTGGCTCACCTGAGTTCAGGAAAAGGGTAGATGTGAGGGACATGGGTAGTGGGCGTGGTGCTGATGGGTCAATGGCTGGACTAGATGATCTTAGCTGTATTTTCCAACCATGATTCTGAGACTAGAGAACTCACTGGGAGGTAGATGTTGCAGTGAAGAGCTATTTTGGTGAAGATTTAAAAGCAGTGCATGTAACTACAGCATAGCCAAGGACCACAGAAGGAACTGCAATTTATTCATGTGCCCCTGAAGGGGAAGAAAGCAAGCAGTAGTTGTGATGAAGAAGCACCACAGGACAGATGTACCAGCAAACCAGATCACTTCAAGGCTTGCCCAGCTGAAAATGAAGAGAGAATGTAGAGAGGTAAAGTGCAAACCAGCATGTAAATATCCATTTTATCACCTCTCATCTTGCGATAAATGTGTCTTGGCTTCCTCCATACCCACAGTTGCTCAAGGCTTTTGTTTCATTGCTAAAGATAACTCTCCTGGTAGCATGATACAAAACAATGGTAGATTGTTTGACTCCAGACTGAATACAAAGAAACAGTTATTTACAATAAGGGTAGTGAAGCACTGGCACATGTTGCCCAGAGAGGTGGTGGATGCCCATCCCTGGAGACATGCAAGGTCAGGCTGGATGGGGCTCTGAGCACCCTGATCTGCTGGAGGCATTCGTCGCAGGGGGTTTGCACTAGATGGCCTTTGAGGAACCCTTCCAAATCAAATGATTTTATGATTCTATGAAAAAGATCTCCAAAACTTGAGAAGCAGCCAATAACTTCTGTCCACACTCCCTAGATTGTGTAGCTGGCCATGGGTGACACTGTCCAGCAGACACGACGTGCTGTCACTGTGTCCTGCATGGCGCCTCGGCAGATGTGCTCCTTCCAGAGCCAATGTATGTAAACACTGATCTTATTGACTCTGATACCAGTGGACGCAACGTGACGCTGGAATAAAGCCACACCTGTGCCTCGCAGAAACCAGAGGGAACAAAACACCAGAAAACTCTGGAGGCAACGCTTTCTCCGCGGGACCTCGTCCAGCTGGTTGTCTCCTTAACAACGCCGACCTCAAAGGGAACGCGGGAGCCTCTCCCCACCCACCCGAGGATGTTTGCACACAGACCCCGCACGGCGGTGGCCGGGCTGCCTCGCTCCAGCCTCCAGGCACGACGGCTGCCCTCCCGGCGCCGCATTCGCCAGGCAGGCACCTGCAGCTCCTTGGGACCGCCCCGCAGCCCCTCAGGTGAAGCTAGGGACGCACCCGCCCCGCGTCGCTCCCTTCCCTCCCCTCCCGGCGAGGGGCAGCCACCGCGCAGGCGCCGCCCCGACGGCCGGAGCGAGCGTCCCAGCGGCCGCGGCAGCCGCTGGCAGAGCGGCGCGGTGCGACGCGACGCTTTGTCCCGCCGTGCTGCGCTTCGGAGCCGCGGCCGGCGGCGCGAGGAGGCGAGGCTGAGGCGAGGCTGAGGCGGGCCGAGGGCGAGCGGCCCCGGCCGCGAGGCCACCGCTACAGGTGGTGCCCTCCGGTCGCCCGCCTCAGCGGCTCCCCCTGCCCGCGGTCCGCGGCAGAAGGGGCGGCGGCGCGTCCCGCCCCCCGTGCCGCTGGCGGGCGGCGCTGCGGAGGGCGGGGCGGGCGGCGGGGGCGGGCCGGCCGGCGCCCGGCGCGGGCTGGCTCCCGGCGGGCGGCGCTGCTGCGTTGCTCCGGGAGGCGCCCGGGGCCGGGCGCGGAGCTGCGGGCTCGGGGGTGTGAGCGGCCGGGCTGGGCGCCCCCAGGATGCTGCGGTTCCTGCGCAGGACCTTTGGCCGGCGGTCGATGCAGCGCTACGGGCGAGGAGCGGGGCGCGGGGCCGGGCGAGGCGGGCTCGGCGGTGAGGGCGACGAGCGGGACGGTGGGCTGCGAGGAGCCGCCGCCGCCGTCTCCGGGGGCTTCCCCTCCTCGCCGCACCCCGGCGGGGTCGTGCACGGCGCCGGAGCCCCCGTCCACATCCCCGCCGCCGGCGGCAGCAAGCCGGTGCTGCAGTGCCGCGTGCTCCTCCTGGACGGGACCGAAGTCAGCGTGGAGCTGCCGGTGAGTAACGCGGTTCGCGCCGACCCCTCCGCATCTCCCCTCCCCTCTGGCGTCGCTTCCTTGCTCCCCTCTCGCCGCCCGCATACACCTGCTGCCAGGTGCGCCGCGCCTCCCGCCATGGCCGCGGCCCCTTCCTTCTTCCCCGGAGCGAGCGCGGAGAGCGGCACCTGCGCCTCCGCCCCCCGCCGCAGCCCCAGCCGGCGCTGCCCGGAGCCGCTCGGGAGGAGCTCGCTGCCGGGAGAGCCGCGCTGCCGCCCTCGCGTCCCCGGCTGCGGCCGCGCATCGGCGGTCTCGCCGCTCCCAACCTGTGGAGCCGATGCGGGGGTGCCGTTGGGCCGTCGGTGCGGGGCCGCCTCCGAACTTTCCGCTCTTCTGCTTCTGCGGCGTTCCGGAGCGCGGTGGGTCGCGTCCGTGTACCGCTTCTGAGGGCGTTTCGGCGTCGCCGGAGCCCGGTTGGTGCCCTCCCGGCTCACCGCGACGGAGCTGCGCGGTGAACGCCGTTCGGTTGCGGAGTTTGGGTTCTGGCAGGTGGCCGTTCCCGCGGCCGCTGAGTGCCTGGCGTCCGTCCCTTTTTGCTGTCCCTTCCCCTCCCCCGTGAGAACCGAGCTTTCCTGCGAGGCAGTGCTACAGTTTATCGTATTGGCAAAACATTTAAACTTGTTTCGAAACTGAAGAATCGGCAGCCGTTAAGCCTGACCTACAAAAGCAGGTGGGAGAACTTGGTCGCGGCGTAGCAACCTGATCAATCTCATGCTACTTTTAGAATCATAGAACGTCCCAAGTTGGAAGGGCCCGTAAGGATTGAGTCCAACTCTTTTTAGTCTCCACTGGTGTGAAAGACGTTTGGTTTTTGTTTCAGAATACTTGAATTTTGTTGGGTGCCGTTCATGCTAATACTCACCTGTGTATGCTGGCATGATTTAACTAAAATACAGAAATTGGAATCCAACTGGTTTCTGTTTAAAAGAAACTGAAGTGATGGGGTCCTTCTCTGATAGGGGAGTGTGGAATGGGGCCACCTAGAGATGCTGCCTCACACTCAGCCGGCTCCTTTCCTCACAGAGCAGATCACACATCACACACCTCTAGGCACTGGCAATGCTAATGCCTTTCCTCTCTTCACATCTCTCCTTCACAACTTGCTGCAGTCCTACTAGCATCTCAGCACAAGGCTAGTCTAGAAAGAACTTGCGTGTTATCTGCATGCTGAGTATATGCTTATAGACGTCTATGTAGATAAGCTCAGTAAATATTTCTTGTATTTTACTCCCTCCAACTTATCAGAGTCCAGCCATTCCTATAGAACCTGTTTAAGATAGTCTGTAGGTTTAAAATAGCAGGTAATGGTAAACCTTCAATAGTCCTTGAGTATTGGGAGCATGTGGAATTGTACTAGCTCGGTCCATTAAAGAAGCTGTAGAGCATACTTGCTTGTGTTGTGATGTCCAAGCCGAGCCTAGGCTGTCAGTGGTGACACAAGATGCACGCTTGGTGGTTGTAGTTCCTTTATCCAGTGAGAGGATAAGAAGTCAGTGTGCTTCGCTGACATTTCTAGGTTGCTGGAGGATGTTGGGGTACAAAACAGCTATCGGTGCCTTTCGGATTAGAAAGGGTGCTGTTGAATTGCATCTCTGCTCCTCATGCTGCTTTCCTTTCTTTCACAGAAAGTAACACCCACACGGAGAGTCAGAAAAACTGAAAGAGGCGTTGCACCATTTATAGAATTTGATTAGGAATGTTTCTCTGAGCTTTGGAACGCCGGTTTTTATGGGATTAGGACCTGAGACAGAATGCACTTTGATATTCAGCAGCTGTTGTACTGTACTTATTAAGCTGAATGAGCACTATCTTGATAAAATTAGAAATGAAGAAATCAGTGTATGGTTGTTTCTCAACATTTCAGCTTAGTTTTGGTGTTTTTTTTGTTTTTTTTTCTGGTGAGGGAATGAGTGTGGTCCCTGCTCTAGCAGTGAGACAGCTTACACTAGAAGCCTAGTATGTCGGTAATTGCTAGGGACTTTGTGCTGCTGATCACGCTCACAAGCACTTATTTCAGGAGATACTGGCATCTGGAAAATGTGCTCTTTCTACTGCCTGCGAACATTAAAAGCCAGCTGTCTTTCCAGGGGTAAAAGGAACACGTTGGCATTAGGGCACAATAATTTCATAACTAACGCTTCTTAGACTGCTACCTGAAACTTAATTGGAATTGATTTCAAGGCTTGTTAGATATAATTAAAAAGACTGCAGGGTCTGTGTGTTTGTGTGGAGGAATGACGGACTGCTTGAAACCTTCAGCTGCGTGTGCAGAAAAAAAAAGTTCAGTTGTTTTGCTTGGTTGGTTTGTTTAATACACATTAAAGCTAAAACCCTGACTCTTTTGTCTAGGTTAAATGCATCAAGCTCTTCCTCAGTGTTTTCTCTTATGTGGGGGCTGATGGTATTGCTGGAAAAACAAATGGCACATCAGTAGGCTGATACCATCTTTGAGGCTATCAGTGTTTATGCAATACGTTAGAAGTGGTAGAGTTGGTAAGTTTTTGTCATGCTCCCACCTGAGTCCTTCCTTAGCTCGTTCTTTTGGAGGCTGCATGGAAGTATTGTGACCAGAGTCACCTTTCTTGTTTATCTGCATTTCCCCTCCCATTTCCTCATGGGATATTTGCACTTTATTCTTTCTCACTGCATATGCACAGGGCCTCCTCTGCCCTCAAAGTTCCCCATTTGCCTTTCACTTGTAGGTGCTCTCTGGCTTTCCTGAACTTGTTTTCTCCCCATACAGTGTCAACATAAAATTATTCTGAACTGTAGAGACCCTTGGATAATGATTTCTGCACTCAGCTTCTTGCACAGAATTTCAAGGATTGCTTAACAGTGATGGCTTTTTGTTGCTCTTAAGGCAAGGCTTAGAGTACTTTGAAAGTATTCTTTCTTAACAGAATAATGCACTGGATGGATTTTTAAACCCACAAGCTCCTGAGGGCCCTGTGCTGAATCTGAGGCGCTCTTGAGATTGCCTCTGGGAGTGGCTGTATGGGAGTTGCAGTTTGCCCATTGTGTTGCTTTGGGGTGACTTCCCATGATAGGGGGAGTATAAAGAAGGTATCATCACTTCCAGCTGACCCGACGCCACACCTGTGCACATCTGAAATCTGGTTATAAGGATTGATGCAAAACAAAACAAAACAAAAAAAGGAATATACTTAGAAATAAACATGCAGTGAAAAACGCAAGAGGAAGCTGTTATGTGTTTGGGTCTTGCATCTCAGCTGTGGGTAGATGGAAGGCCACTTGCTCACTACTGTCAACACAATCCTTCCTCTGTTTTCTGGAGGACTCAGGAGTTTAATGAAAGAAACTGGTTATAGGTGATGCTGTGTTCTTACATAAAGAATACAGGCAAGGAGCACTGACATTTACACAGCAACGATGATGCCTGCTAGTTAATACGTAAATGGGAAGGTTTGTAGATAGCTTTAAGGTGAGGCCAAAAAAATCCCAAATTTTTGTTGACGTGGATGTTGGCATTTCTAAAAACCGAGTATCTGATTTTTTATTCAGTGCATCTTATGAAAGCTTAAAGAAAGACTCAGAAAGATGACTTCTCCATGAGATGGTGCGGAGTAGCGGGGATTGATGTTCTTTTTTTAGTGCCACTGAAAACGGTGTTCTGTGATAAGGCTTGGGGACAATGGGGGCTGTACAAAACAAACATTTTTGTTTGTTTGCTTATTTGTTTAATGTAAGTGGGATGAGAGAGAGGGAGCAAATAGTAAGCTTACTCTGCTGTGGAAATCCCCATCTTGCAAAGCAGACATAGGAAACCATATGTTTTCGGTGCCACGGAGCCACAGCAGTTGAAGCACTGTCTGTCATAATACTCATTGCTGTGGCAAATTTCTCTGCTGCCATGGACATCGTTACAAAGACCTACGTGATGTATTAGGTTGTAGGTGACACTTAATGATTAAGTTAATGAACAAGTTTTATGTATCTCTTGATTTCTATGGATTGCTTTCAGGCGGAGAGCTTTCATATTGTTTCTTTGCCTTCCTTTTGGTGTATCTGTTTTGATAATTGTTTCGGCTGCTATGGAAACACTTCAGGATAGGGATAGTAAATGTTCTTCCGTAGCCTTTTTTAATCTGCCTAATCTTCTGTCTTTTGTATCCTCCTTTTTTTAGACTTGCATGAGCATAACAAAACCTATTTGCTGGCCTCTGTGCTTAAATAAAATGTAAATGTTAAATTAACTCTTGAGTAGTCATCTCAATCTTAAAGTTAGAAGTATGTTTGACTAGAAAAAAAGCGATAAATATTTGTAGAGGGATACCACTCAACATTTCGTTTACGTAACACATGATTTCCTAATGACATTTCAGGAATAAAAACTGCAGGCACTGAATTTAAGGTATTCTCAGGTGTCTCCTAACTGAAGACTTCCTCTCCACTCAAATATATATTTTACGTCAGGTGTGGAACAGACATTTTAGAATTAATTCTTTAAAGCTTTTCTCACATGCGAAATTGATAATATAGTTCTTTATTTAGAAGGTACCTTTCAACAGTCTAAAATCAGAGTGCTTCAAATGTTGAAAGCATGTTTTCAGGCCTGCAAGGGCTGCCTTGTGTGCATGAACTACTGTGGCAACCACCTCCTGTACTCCCCTTCATAAAGTGATCAAGCTCTCCTTGTAGAAATGCTTGGGTATTTTCCTTCTGTCACTTTTGTTGAAATGCTCTTTCATTACCATAAAGCTCTGATGAAGTAACAGTACCCAGAGCTTGATGTGTTATCTTCTGGCAGTAGCCTTTAATTACCTTGTGTGTGTATCACACGCTTCAGTGCATTGCTGTGTCTGCTGAAAGTGTGTGGAAAAATATTCATAGTAGGCATTTTTACTAACAGCCAGGGACCTGTGCAGCCCCAGAGGAACAGGAATGAGAGGCGGGTGTACATGTGGGACTGCAGCTGTGCCTCAGACTTGCATGATGAGTAGATTCTTGATAGAGAAGAGGGAATTTCAGGCTCTTGGCATGTTCACTAAACAACCTTAACAGCAGATAAAACACACTTGAACAGTATGTAGTGAAACAAATGCAGTGAGCAGTGTTTTATTTTGGCACACATTAGATAAATTTAGCTTGTGAGTACCATTAGTTATTTATGGAAGTCGATACCATTTTTCAATGCAATCGGAGCACTGTTCTAACAGGAAGGAGTTGTCGACAGGTGAGGGAAGGTCAATGATGAGAACAGTGTACTGCAAAAACATGGGGCAGCTGGCACTGGTTCTTTAATGGAGGACTTATGTTTTTGAAGAGATGGAGAGAAGATGAAATTGTTTTATGTACTATTTTGGGAGTGTTTTTACAACAGAATACAACCATGCTCAAGTGAAAGAAGTTATGTCTGTGTGTCCTGACCCCTTGTTGGTTAATGTAATAAATGCTTTGTAGCAGCAGTATGAGAACTGGGCTTCATTGGTGAAAAATTGAAGGCCACTATGGATTTGAATAAAGAAGGTCAGTAAAGAAGGAAACTTTCTGAGGGGTTAGAAAATGCATGTTTATTTGCAAATAGAGTACATCTAATATATTTTCTCCTTGTGGTTGTGTTCTCTTACTGGATAGCAAACCTGTAGCTTCATGCTCCTGGGAGAGGTACTGAAGAGGAAGAACAATATCTGATTGGGCATGTTAAAAAAAAAAAAAAGTTCCTGTGAAGGAGGAAAAAAGAGCAAAGTGACTTTGGAAGTTCAGACAGTGCAGAAGAGCAGAATAGTTCTGTTGGGATCACAGAACGTAATACAGGAAGAAACAGGCTTAGAATGGGAGAAGAACAGATACAGAGCTTGAGAGAGAAGTATAAAATTGACAGTAAGATAGATGATGCAGAATAAAAATGAGAATACGAGGTTGCTCCAGGTATGCCGGAGAACCAACTGCTCTTCAGGTATCAGAAAGAAGATAACCTGCAGTAGAAACTGTAGTGCTTTCTCTTGTGGGCTCATCAGGATGAAAGTAACCTTATGTTCTGGGATGCAGGAAGATAAAGGAGTGCAGACATGGAGGCAGCGTTATGGGGCCAGGACAGTGAAAGGAGAAAAGTTTCGGAGTGTGGAAATCAAAAGACAAGGGACAGAAATGAGTTCTCTCTCTACTGTTGCTGTTCTTCCTCGTGCTTCTACTTGAAACCTCTCTGTAAAAAGCCCTTTTCCTGTAACTTTGAGAAGCTAATTCCATTTAGTGTCTCTCTTCTGAGTATAGATCCTCTAGGTCCATTTTCTTTTTTCTGTTCAGAGCTTCTCTTTTTAAATTCCCAACTTGTTTCCACTCATCCTTTTCTTTTTCCATCTCCTTCATGAGCAATTCTCTGTACTTCCCCGTGGACATCATCTGTGTTACTAGTGTGATACTCACTGAATTTCCTTCACAATAAGAACTCTTTTCCTTTTTTTTCTCCTCATAATAAGAACTCTTTTCCTTTTTTTTTTCTCCTCACTGTTTTCCCAGTCTGTAAGAGCAGCTACAGAAGCTGTGAAAGTTTGCTGTGGAGGATCTCTTCTGGGAGGCACTTGAAAGCACTCTAGAGGTCTGCTTTCCTTCTGTTTGGGTCCTTGAGCATTGCCCTCTGTCCCGTCCTCTCCTTCCCATTTAGATTATTTCTGTGATTCTCTGCAGTTATCAGAACTTTGGAACTCCCTTCTGTTCAGTTCTTCCCCACCAAAAGGCATTTTCACAGCTATTGATAGTTATGCCAGAATGATGAAGTCAACAGCTGTTAACTGTACATACAGTGTTGCTGGGTTAGTATTTTATGTTACTTGAGAAACAGATTTTTTAAATATGTTTTTCAATACAGACTACGTTCTTTTTTCTTTTCACATTGCATTAGAAATAAAAGGGTTGGAGGGTAATGAAGTGCTTAGAGTGACCATCTGGTCTTTATTTGACTGGCTATTTCCATTTATTTCTCTGTATCAGTTTAAATATGTCCTGGACCATTAGCTATATTATGATGGATTATTTTGAAACCTTTGTTGAAAGGTTTCAGACTCCAGTTATGAAGCATGAAGAATATTAAGAGTTAATTCATCTTGTCTGTTTACATTTTTTTTCTATTCAGATTGAGACCAGTTTATTCCCTTGTTGTTAAGGAACCACAGTTAATTCAAAGATACCTAATGTCTCTTAAGTAGTATTCTGAGAAATGTGTTGACTTGAGATTTTACTGTATTCTGTGATATTAATACATGCGGTGCATCTTATATGACAAACAGATGCTGGAAATCCTAACAGAGGATCCTGTCTTTTGCTTGTGAAGTATCGTAGGTAACTCTGCATAAACACGTGTAGAGTCTAAGCCTTTATTTTGAGGAATCTGGACTCGTATGAACGTAGCAGCATCAAATATACAATTAGAAAAGCATTGTGTTATGACTTGAGAAGTGTGACCTGTAGTTAAATTAGTGTTATTTTAAAAGTTAACTCATCCAAGGATAAATCCTGTTGTGGCTGTTTGAAAACAATGCTTTTTATTTTCATTTTATTTTTTAAGTACGCTTAATGATTGTATGTTTTATTTCCTTCAGTGTTTTTTGTATATTATGTATACGTATTTCAAAATGTGCACTTGAGAGATTTCTCTAGCTTAGCAGGCTTAGCTTCCCATTTTTTCAGCTGAAAGTTTCTTATTTGGCACATTTCAGTACCTGGAGTGTTGTATGTTGGGTATTAGATTGTAAGCAGTTTATTTGTTACATTAAGCTTCAAAATTATCCTATGCTACAGACAAATTTATAATCTGCTAATATTGACAGACAAAATAAGCCTGCTAACTGCATCACACCTTTTTAGTTGGTGTTAAGTCTGTGAACAAAATTGCTTAGTGTACAAGTGTTACCTGCTTTCAGTTTGCAAGTGAATATTTTCTGCATTCTTGAAGAAAATGAACAGTTCTGTTTGTTTTTCTTTTTTTTTTCTTCCCTTGTTACCCATCCAGTATCAGTCAAGGTTGTTTTCTGTCATTTAAATTTCTTATGTACCTTGTTAGTCATTCCAGAAACTCTGATATATGATTCAAAATTGAGGGCCTGCATTTATGTAAAAAGACCAAAACCAAGAGCTTCTATTTTTACAAGCAGAACTGAGAACTCCAGTACTGTGTACAATCATCATGTTGCAACAAAGATCACTATTCAGTGGAGATGCAAATTCACAGTATGTAGGTTTTGTATTCAGGCTACTTACTGAGTAGCAGTTCCTGAATAATGAACCTTCCATGAGTGCTTTGCTTTGAGAGATGATGATGAATGATGAGTGTGTTATCTCTTTGAATTAAGCAGAATAATTAAAGAGCAATGTTCTTTAAAATAGGTCGTATTGCTAGGACAGGCAGTGCCCTGGAAGCGTGCTATTCACTGGACAGTATCCGTTTACCTTCTGTCACACCGTGATCTTTGGGTTCTTGCCTATATCTGTGTGAGTTGAGGCCTTCCTGTTGTAACAGTGGGGTGGGAAGAGTTGGTTTAATAGAGCAGTAATAGAACTTGTTTGCTGTGCAGCAGACTTCTTTTCTTCTTCCTGCTGTTTCACGTATTGGGCACGGTTTATTTGTTTTCCTTTCCCTGCTATTCACCTTGCAACCCTCTCTTTGTTGCTGTTTTGTTATGTTACGGACATCCTCTTTCTCCAGGGTGGAGACTTCCCAGACTTGTTGCCTGGTTGCTGCTGCATCTGGAGATGTTACCCGTGCTTGGCAGGGCTTGGAACACCTGGCTGCAGGCTGCCCTGTGCAACTGGGTATGCGTGCCTTGGAGTTTTGCTCTTGACTTCCAGTTAATTAAAGGTGTTAATGTTCTTGAGGTTCCTTTTTAATAAGGGGACATGCTTACTAAGAGGCTGGCTTCTAAAAGGAATCAGCAGTGAAGTCATTCAATGTTGACTGTAGTCCACACTGCTACTGCTTCACGCTGGGTTCAGACTGATGGCTTAATTGTTGCAAAAAGTGGCCACTTTAAAGGAGATTTCTCTTCTTGAGTTAAGGACTGTTGAAAGTTCACAAGTGGTCTTATATTTTAGGAGTGAAGTGTATAAGGAAATAATCTGTACAATAAATATTTTTAATGGTTTTCTTACATTCACAATTAAAAACAAGCTAAGACTATTCACTGTATTCTCTTCTTCTTCCTCTTGAATTCTCTGAGCCAACCCCTCTTTGGTAGCTTAAAATGGCTTCTTTCCCTGTGTAGCATCTAGATGCAAGATTTCCATCATAAATTTATCCCGTAGTAAGGCCTTTCTGATTTGTGACTGACTTCATTTGTGGCTTTAAAAAGTGAAGATGATTAGAAAATATAGGGAGAAATGAGAGAAGTTTGAGCAGTTGTCTGTATATTAGCAAAAATAGGTTGAGGCTGATTACTGCATTTCTCAGTTGGGAGTGGGAATAGAAAAATTCAATGCTGTGAAATGAGAACAAGCGTTTTTTTGTTTGCTTCTATTGAAATTTGCCAACAGATGTTCTCTTTTTACAGTTTGTGCTGGGATTTTGATGTATTTTCACATTAAGCACCCACCGTATTTTGGTTTATAACTTCATCATAAAGCATATTTTAAAAAGTAGTTAAGCTAATTTCTTAAAGATATTGCTTCTTTAAGAATGTACTTATGGCCAGAAAGAGGGGACCTTGATTTCTGTCCTGTCCAGTATCAGACGCTGATGAATTTAAACTTATTTTTGCATTGATAACAGATCATGTGGTATTTCCATCGTGATCAGTCTGAAGTATTGGTACGTGAAATGGAGTGATGTGGGGTTTTTGGTAAAAAGAAAACATTGGGTGATATCTTGAAGGGATAGCCCTCCAGATGAACTTTCTTTTGCTTTCAGTGAACAAGGCATGCAGATGGCTAGGTTGGGAGGAAGGTAGGGCGATACTGAGCTGAAAAATACCAATTCCTATTCCTTGTGTATGCGTTAACCTCATTAGCAGGCTGCTGCAGCCAGGGCTGGAGTAGCTCTGCCTCCTGGGAGCTACCAGCTGCAGGCGATGGGAAGCCTCCCGGTGCAGGCAGCTCGTCCCTGCAGAGCAGCTCCCAGCACTGCTGCCCACGCTCCCCCAGCGGCTCCTCCAGCTGTGAAGACCCAGTACCCACAGGAAAACTTTTCACCCGCTTCTCCTTACTTCAGTTCTTGCTGCCACAATGCTTCTGTCATTGTATTTCTTTCACCAGCCTTTTTTATAAAAAAAAAAAAAAACAACACCTTTTTTCCCTCTTGCATGCTTCAGCTTTAAGCAGTGTAGTGGCAGGCTTTTATTAAGTGTTAAAGCATGGAATTTTGAGCACTTCAGCTGATGACTGCAGTTTTTATGAGCCTTAGAGAACTGCAGATTTCTTGTACTAGTCTGTAAAGTATGACAATAGTCTGCATTGTGGAGCTGATGCTAGTGAGATGGAGAGCAAAGCCTGTTTGCCTCTGTGGTTTTGTACCTAAAGTGAAAGCACTGCTTGAAGACAAATGGCCAGATAGATGTCCCGCTGCAATCCGGGAGAGGATTGTCACGCTACAAAATGTCCCTGAAGGCAAAATGAGAAATCAGTGCCGTTGCAAAGTGACGAGGTGAGACCGCTTTGTCTGCTTCCAGGAGCATCAACCTGCTTTGCTTGAGAAGTTTGTAAACATTCCAGCTTAGATAATATAAACAGGACGAGAGATGTTGGTGGAAGTTCTTAGATGAACCAGGGGATGGAAAGCTGGGTACAGGGCTGATGAGGAAATGTGTGCTGTGGAGTATACTTCTATTTCTGTCCTATGCACAGACATAACCTGCAGTGCTAATAAACTTGGAGTGGTTGTGTAGCTGAAGGGTAAGTTATAAATGTGGAAACGGGCACCACAGTTACTGCTGGGAGGCAAGCATGCAGCTTTGGTTTCAGATCTAAATGAATTTATGATGTTATTCAAAATGACATTTGTATCTTAAAAAGCCCTTTTGAGACTGTTGGTTCCTGGTTGGCATAACAAAGCAGACTTGATGTTTAAGGTAGCTAGGATTTATGGCACCTATTATTTTAGTACTCTTTGTGCTTGAGCAAGTAGATAGGGAGATAGTTCCCTTATGGCTTGACTAAGTGAATGCGTGCTTACATATAGTAACAGGATCACATTGCTCTTGCTTCTGTTTCTGCAAGCATTTTTTGAAAGGGAACTAAGGTAGAAAAAAAGTTTTGCAAAAAATCACTGCTAGGATTACCCTCACTTATTTGTCTTTTTTTTCCTTCCTCTTTCTTCTGTGAAGGCTTGTCAATTTTATTGCTGCTTTCGATAGTGCCACTTCATTTGCTAAATGAAGAAATATTCCTTCTGCTAAGTGGCTAGCAGAGGTTTCAGCTATCTTTGTTCTCATTTGTTCCTACTTATAACATCTTTTGTTAAAGTTGTTACAATTATGTTAAATGGAAGTTAACTGACTGTTCTTCCTTTGTCATTTAGAATATTGCTCTTTAAATTATATGGGATAGTTAGTCATATGGATGACTGGAAAGATGTGCGTTGTGAACTGCAGATTTATTTCAGGTCAGAGTGGGCCATTTATGAACACTTAATCTTTTCTCTTTCCCTGACCAGTCTCTATAACTCCTTTCAGAAAATGTTTTAATTCTGTCACTTTTTAGTGATGTCTCTCCTTGGCTTTAAATAGTTTACCTACTTTTAAGAGTCTGTAATGAGAAGCAGTTACCGCTTCAGGTTGTGTGTGGATTCTTTAAAAATAATAACAAGCTTTTTAATAAATCAGATATTTTTATGATCCTTGTTATCCCCTCTCTTAGTCTGGGCAGGCTTGTGATGAAGAGACCTGGGATTATAGGGAATATGCTCTCTGTATGAAGGCTTGCAAAATTCCACGCAACTCACCTCTTAATCCTACTTTTATTCTAAATAGATAAAAAGAAATTTGATTTCCAGTGGCCTTTCAAGCTCAGAATTACTCTTGGTATCTTATTTCTGACTGTGCTGATGTGCTGAAATGCTTGGACACTTGAGCTGAGTGCACTAATGTTGTTATAATGGTTAGTGAATGTTACATGAAATGGCATTACTCCATTCCTAATGTTGCCTTCTTATGCATTCAGGGCTCATGTTTACTTCCTTGGCTGCAGTGTTAGACTGAGAGACTCTTGTTTGTTTGTTTTTCTGTTACACCAGAGTTCTTACAGAGCTGCTTAAATCCGGGGCACTATCTTCAACCTAATGAACGTGACCAAAAATCTTGTTTGTATGCATGACCTGTGGCTTCACTGATTTATGCTACAGTGTGTTGATGCAATCCTGCATCCCCCAAAGATGCGAATCAGTCCGTGCAACCAGTGAGGCCCATCGACTCTTGCTACTGTGCTGGTTTGGTGACGTTGAGCAGCAGTGATTTTGTTAATTCTTTCACAGTGGAAACTGATGATAGTGAGCAGAACAGAACACTTCAGGATTGCACTGTGCATAGCGCTGCTGGCTGGCTGCTTTTCCTTTTGCCCTTCCTCACTGTGTAAGTTGCCTTTTTTTTTTTCTGTCTACACACACATCTATTTCAGGAACGCTTACCTTATTTTTGCCCAGGTCTCTCCTGGGCAGTGTGAGCAGCTCTTGGCTTCTCTTCCCATCCTTATGCAGAAATCAGGCCCCTGCCCTTTCAGCTGTGTGGCAGTGCTGAAAGCCAGCTCAGGGATCAGATCCAGGTGTGTTTCACTCTAAAGATGCTTTTGTAGGATTGAATGTCAGAAATACTTTCTGTTAAAGGTATGATACAAGAAAGGGACCAAGCAAGCAGAAAAATCTGCTCTTTAAGGCAGAAGTGCTGTGCAAGCCTATGTTGTTGAACTGGGGCTTACGGGTGTAAGTAATCACTTTAGGAATAGCTGATCCAGTGCTCTCATAGCTTGATTGTGGGGATGTTCCTTACCTGCACCAGTTAAGTTAGCCAGCTTAGTATGAAGTGAACAAGAGATACTTAGCTGCTGTGTTGTGGGATTCAGTGGTGGAAATAGTAGCAAGTAGCTCAAGCTAGATCTCAAAGAGCTGATCAGTGCCCAAGTCAGATGTCTTGTGGAAACCTATTATTCTGAGGTTCTTTATTGTTGTTATTTAATAAATGTGCAGTCATATGGAGGAAGAAATTATTCATTTCATGAGATTTAATTTTCTTCAAACCATTGAGTGGTTTAAATCATGTCATCTAATTTATTCCTGACTGGACCTGACTGTCTAGTTTCTTTTTATTTTTCAGAACCTAATGGAGAGCCAGAACTGATGAGAATAATAAAGCTGATGCTGAAGTTAGAAAGATTCTAAGAATTTTACAAAGTCTTTTTTTTTTTTTTTCTGGGCTCCACCAGTGGAGTTTCAAATAGAAGCAGAGCTGAAAGCACTTCTGGATGGTCATTTCTTAATGTCGATATCCTGTGATGGAGTACCTTTTCTATACTCCTTATCTTTTTGACACTGGTTGCAAGTGAAGTGAAAGACAACTATGCTGCTGAGGGAACACAATACTGCTTTAAGCAATGATTGGATGCCTAACCTATCAGTGATCAACGAAATTCAAGCTGTCTGAGTTTATTGCAATTTTTTGTATGTAGATATTCCAGAAATTAATCTTGTTGCTAGTACAAACAGTCATTCTCGATCATGAGGGGAGTGGAAATATACCAAATATCTAATTCCTGAATTATTTTTTTAGCCTCTCATTTGAAGGTTAGACTGTGCATGAGAGTTTGATTTCATGATTAATTTTCCCAGTTAAAAAATGTTCTTTTTTAAAAAAAATATATTATAAAAATATTTATTTATTTTTATTAAAATTATTTATAAATAAATATAAAAAATACATGACACAAAACAGCACTTAAGTAGCAGATGGAAAATTGTCTTGAAGGCACTAAAGGACAGTTCTGAATCATGTTAAAAAGAGTTCCAGTGGAAAATATGCTTTTTACCTTCAAATCCACAAGTTGCATTAGAAAGACAGGTTTCAACTAGAATGAGAACTATTCTAAACATTTGAATAAACATGCTCTTTGTTTTGTTTTGCATTTTTCTGAGAGAAAAAACAGGGGAACAATTTTGCTTCAGTATTTCCTTTCTTATGACCAACTGGTTGCATTCTTGAGCTTGTGGAATGAGCCCAGTTTTGAAAGTGTTTGAGAAAACAGAGTTCCCAGGCCATCTGGTGCTTCTTTGTGTATCTGCATGCATCTGAAGTCAGGGACATTGTGCTGGAATCCGAGCGTGATGCCATGCAACTGCAAGGTGAGGGAGTGCATTGCAGCTCAGGGTCTGGGAAGCCAAAGATGAATGTGTTTTGACCAATGAGCTAGAAGCTACTACTGTCAGCCATCCTGGGTAAAGATTTCCAACTTAAGATTCAATTCATTTTTCAATTTCATTTATTTTTAGCTGTAGGCATTTATTGCTTCTCTTGTTGTGCTGCCAAAGCTTCCTTGAAGATGTCCTACTGTCTGTGTTGTAAGGTGACGATGCCGGTAATCTCCTGGACAGAAGGATTTGAGACTTTGATAAACAGCTGTAAAAAGATTACCAGAGATTGCTAAAGATGTCATTGCCTTCAGCTATCTTGCTCTGTGACTAAACTGGCAGAAGGATGTGTGTGTCAGTATTTTAGCCTGTCAGCTGGAGAACCTGATTTGAGTTTAAACCACAAAAACTTTCATCTCTGACAGTGAAGGAATGTTTTCTGCAGTGGAGTGGACGGTGGTCCTCAGCAGAGCCATGGCACTGTACAGAGTTCAAGATTTGTCAGCCTGAGTGTCCACCTTAACAGAAAGTCTACTCTTGTAGCATGCTTCATCAGTGTGGAGGAACGTCTTTTGCTCGTGTTCCCATGAGCTCACTGTTTCAGTTGCCAGTTGACATGGGAGTTGAGCACTGTTCTGGCTCTCTGAAGAGCTGGGAACAGTGGTTGCTTGTCCTGTCAATTGTTGGAATGATTTTGGGATGGTTATTCTACATCCATAGTGTTATTCTCCAGGGATTTTTTTTTTTTTGCCTGGGAGGCCTCTGTGAACTGCTACAAATGTATTTCAGAAGCAAATTTTCAGTCTTATACTGGCCAGAATGGGACCTCAACCTGTATGAGAAATTAGCTTTTCTCTGGACTGATAAAGTGCAAAAACATAAGACATACTGTGTAGAAGTCATATAAAGCTCCTTGACCAGCATGAGATTGAGGAAATTAGTTTACTGTAGTGCCTTTTCATCTGGACTTTGTTCTAGAAGCAGAATTTCACCTTGCACAAATAATGGAAGTTGACTAAAGGTATTGCAGTGTTACAGTACAAAGTTCCTTTTGCTTTAACTTCTTTATTGTATGAGATTGAAGTGATTGTCTTGTGGGAAACCTTGTAGGGTGTTCCCACTTTTTTTCAGATGAACTTTTCTTGTGGAACACCCTGTGTGAATCTTCCTGTAAGACATGATTAAAAGCTTACAGCTTTTTATGTGAAGCTGTCCACAAAGAATTTGATAAAGAACGGTGCTGAAGTACAGAGCAAGATAATTAAACAAGATATGGTTCTACCTACGCTACAACCAATCTATAGAGTTTATATGTATTCTAAGTATTCATTGGTGACTTGATATAGTTGTACACTTGAAGTCAAAGAAAGTCAAACATTTATGACAAACTTATCAAGTTTGTGGATGAAATTTTGTTGGGCATTCCCCTACCCAAATGCTTAGTATTTTGTAGGTTCTACTCTGTAGTACTTTGTAGAGTGGAGAGGTGGGGGAAGGGAGGCTCTTCAAAATTAAGTCCTGTGTTTGCTTTTGGCTTGTTAAATGCTTCTGCTGATCTGAGGGTAGAGAAACAAAGTCCATCTGCTTTTGACTAAATACATGCATAAATTCATACATTTGACACACACATCACTATTGTGTCATTCAATCAGGGTAAAACAAATTAAAATAGGAAGTTTAAATGCAATATTTATATCTTGTGTATCACATAAAATATTTTCATATGGTTTATTTACTGATTTACTAGTCTCAATGAAGTACAATCTTAACATACACTTTGTAATAACCATGTGTTTGAAGGTAGGGAAGTGATTTATCTCAGTGTGCTTTTTGTTAGAACTGTACTGGCCCGAAGAGTTGCTAAAACCCTGTGGCTAAGTTGCTTACTTTCCTCCAAAATAGAGAAGTTTTCTCTACTTATTGCTGATTCTGCTTGCATGCATTTGAATTTAAATATGAAACCTTACTGTCCTGAGTTGAGTGTCTCTACTCCAAGCAGCTAAACACTGATATCTGAGGTTAATCCTCTTGTACTGGCAAAATCCATGCTGGAAGTGGTGTGTACTAGACCCCAAGCCTTATAGTGCTTCTTGCACTATGCTTGGCAGGTAACTGCAGAGCAGAAAGCACTAAAAGTCATGTTGATTCCAGTGTTTTAATGAAATCATCCTTAAATGCTTTTTCAAGGACAGTCTGATTCTGTAAAGACTGGAAGTGCTCCAGTAGTGGATGATGTTAATTGAATATTGAAGTTTACAACAAATCAGAAGAGAGGAGTAACAAATTCCTTTTATACCTCTTTTCTCCTGTCCTCAAACAGATTGTTTTTAAAATTCAACCCGAGCATTCAAATTAAACTTTCTTCTTTTTTGATACTTTTAGTATGAAGTTTACATCATAAATGATGATTGTGGTGTTATCAGAGTTTCGTATTTGCTGTCAGCATTACATGTGTAACCTGAATAGTTAAGTGTCTCTATACAAGGGTAGCAGATCGAACAGAGCTTAAACCATGAGCTCACTGTTTCAGTTGCCAGTTGACATGGGAATTGAGCATTGTTCTGGCTCTCTGAAGAGCTGGGAACAATGGTTGCTTGTCCTGCCAACTTCTTGGTATGATTTTGGGATGGCTACTCTACATTCACAATGTTAGTCTCCAGGGATTTTTTTGTCTGGAAGGCCTCTGCAAGCTGCTACAAATGTATTTCAGAAGCAAATTTTCAGTTTTATACTGGCCAGAATGGAACCTCAACCTGTATGAGAAATTCTGCTTCTAGAACAAAGTCCGGATAAAAAGGCACTCAGTAAACTAATTTCCTCAATCTCATGCTGGTCAAGGAGCTTTTCGTGACTTCTGCACAGTATGTCTTATGGCTTTGCAGTTTATCAGCCCAGTGAAAGTATACTTTCACTTTTTATTCTTTCTCTTTCTGTGTGTTCCTCAGCAGTCTTTAACAGACATGGATGTTCCATCTTGATATGTAAAGCTCTAAGTGTCTCCCATGTGTGCTCATCTGCACAACCTTCATCATGCCGATAGAAGAACCAACTATTTTATTCTGATAATTATTTTGAATCAACTTCAACTGTACTGGCTGGTATATTCAGGACAGTGTTCATGTGACCAGTGCTGTAGTGGATCTCCGTCCTAGGATGGCTCTAACAGAGCTATCCTGCTTTCACCAGTGTCCTGCTTGCTGCACAGTTCTCCGCTTATTTCATCCTCTGAACTTCAACTGCTCTCTGTGGTCTGGTATACCAAGCTCATAGCACTTTGTTTTCCAGCTTAGTAGGCATCATATTGTAAACTTGCTTTGGTGGACACTTGGTGAGTAAAGCATGGTTCAGTCTGTCAAGTAGCAGAGACCTTCATGATGCTTTGAAATTTGGTACTTTGGCATGCAGAGTTCATTCGATACTGGAGAAGGACTTGGTTAAACTGTTCTTTGGCCTTCTGGTGAATAAGACAATCTAGAAGCTCAGGTGTTTTTTTGATTTTTAAGGCAATAAAATCAAGAAAAAGCCTCAGGTAGGTTAAACTGTTTTTTTTTTTAACCTTAGTGATATTTGGATTTAGTTAAATGGAATGTTAAGCATTAACACATGAAAAGATTAATGGCAGAATACTGAGGTTAAAAACAGAACAGCTTATAGAGATCCATGTAAAGCACTATGATGATTTGCATTTTTCTAAACAAAGATAAACTTCTATTTTTATTGAATGTAGAGGTGCATTAACTCTACTGGAAGCCCGTGCAACTTACTGTAATCTGTTTATAATAGTAAGAAATAACACTACAAACTGTATGCTCACTCAGCATTCCTGACAGAAAAAAGACATGCCTTCAATTTGCTGCATGATTTCAGGAAAAAAAAGATTTAAAAATCCTAAGATCATTATACGTAGATTTCCCCCACTCCAAGGAGTTTGGAAGTGTTTGATAACATGTACAGAAATAGATCTTAATGTAAGATGTTGGAAGTTTGTAAAGCCTTTTCTTTCTAATAGATAAACATTTGAATGAAATTACTGCTTTCCTCAGTGGTCTCGTGTTCACAGAATGCAGTAACTTGATGTTTTTACTTCAGAAAACATCCAAGTGCACCTGTTATTCAAAAAAGCTTAATTATGTATGCTTTGTAACTATCTAATGATCTGTTTTGAGTTGCCAGTGACTCATTTGGGGATAGGCTGTGATGACAAACCGAACTTATGACACTTACCAATGTTTGGCTTTTATGTTCTCTTCGTGAAGATGTGCTCTTTGTGTATATTTTTAATGACTGCTTCCTGACTTACTATTGTATGTTGGTGCATTCTGTGCTCACTGTGGGCAAAGGAAGTTCCAAGTGGGACCTAAAGATATGTGGAGTGATTAAAAACTTATTTCTAAAACAGTAGATGAATAAACTGGCAGCAATACCTAGCACAGTGCTGGGAAAACTGACCTAAAAGCAAACCTGAGCTTGGGAAGGTAAGAAATGAGTTTTTTTTAATTAACAGTGCTGCCACTTGTTTTTCCAGTGTAGATAATGTACTTATTTAGTCTGGAGAAAGTTGTGGAAGAAGAAAGGACAAGTATGTCAAAGACATGCATGCACTCCTGCAAGAAATGTGGGCGGTCTTATTAGGATAATCTCCTATGGTCAAATAATAGCTGTATGATTTCTGTTTGTTATAGAGATTCTGTCATAGGTGGAGGATATATTCTCTATTTGAGTGGAGTTTAGCTTTCTCACTTGCATTTGTAGCATGAAGTGGTTTGTTTGTTTATTTTAAATTTTATTCTGCCATTACTTTTTAAATCAAGGTTGATAGAAGGTTTCTGGAAACTAACAAGAATAGAACCTCTGCTTTGGAAGGTGTAGTGTAAAGGTTGGAAACCTTACATTAATATAAAATGTCACATGAATGAAAGAGCAGTAAAATAAAGGGAAGGACAAAGGCAATAAGAATGTGACTTTGGTAGTTGGCTGCGGCATGTACACACCTTTAATAGCTCCATGTCACAAGCTCTCTGTTGACAGTGATCACCTCGCTGAACTTCTGCCATTGTCACAGAATGAGGCGTGACTCGGGCTTCATAGCTAATCACACTGATTTTTGCATTCTGCTAATAACAAATCCAGCAAAGATCTGAATCTGTAATGTAGTTAAATAGTTAAATTTTGTCAGTTTTTTTTCCTTATTTTTTTCCCTTGTGCTCTCTGCCTCCTAGTTATTGTGGGATCTGGTAGCGAAGGTTGGTTTTTTTTTTTTTACTACCACTGCCTGAAATTTAAAAGCTGAGCAAAGATAAGTGTGATGTTATTTTGTGAACAAATTGAAATGACTATGCTGTTTGTCCTCTGAAATGAAAAATTCTGCCTGCCCAAAGTGAGCAAGAAGGAAAGTATTTAATAGAGTGCACAACATGAATAAGGTCATGACTTCAACAAATGCAGTTCTCCTACGGTGATTTGAAAAGCAGTAGTAGCTTATCCAGAAAACACCACATTAAATACTGTTATTTATATTGTTCATTTAGCATGAGAGCCAATTTTCAGATAAAGGAAGTTGATGGGAACAGATTGAGGTCAACAGTTTGTTTTATTCCTGATGTTTAAGGGATTACATTCTTTTTAGTTCATGTTGTAAGGCTTTTGCTGGGAGAATGCATTAAAGACTAAAAGAATCACCATGATCAGTTCCATTCAATAGCTAAAACATCCTTTTTGTCTGCATTATTTATGTATTAAATTTGAATGCTTGCTTACTTTGCACAGATTTTCCAAAGTAGTATGTATACATAGTAATTAAAACACAGGCAACTTAAAAGGCACTATTAAATCTAAGAATGCCAGGTTTGAGGAAACCGTGTGTATGCTGTTGCTGGAGAAATTTGTCATCTGAATTGAGAATGAAACCTTCATTGAAAGCAAGTGAACTAGGAAAGAACCGATCCAGCTGTAGTATAAATGGGCCTTAGAAATAGCTGTAAGAGCAGCGTTCATTCATACTGCAAACTTCAGATAAATGCTTCTAACACTGTAAGTATATTTAACTGTTGTGTGGTGGTTTTAGTTTTTCTGAGTGTGGAGTGCGGATGTGGGAGGCAGAGGAGGAAAGGTACATTAGGGAAAATTGTAGTGTGTCCCATTAATTCAAGAAACCTAAGTTGATCTGCTGGCTTGCTTTTGGTTTTGATATTAATGAGTGGGTTTTGAAGTGCTTTTTAGAGGCTGGTGGTGAAAGTGTGTCATTGCTAATGTTGGTGAATTGTAGCAGTTTGTCATTAGGTATTTTTACCTTTGTCGATCCATTTTTGTTGATGTACACTTCAGGCATACTGAGATGATGTTCTTTTTGCCCACTAGCATCATGTATGTAGTCTATATGCTGCTGCACTGCCTTCCTTGAAATCACGTTTCAGACCCTATTCCATTCTCATTACTGATCCCCAAGAGGAATATGACTCCAAAGCACTGTGCTTGGAACACAGGAAGACACAGATAAAATTTCTGGACAAAACCAGAGTGAAATTGGTATTTCAGAGTTTATGGTGGTGCTAACAGGCTAGGACCTGCTTATTCCAGTGCTCACCCTTGTCTGGAGACAAGCAGGCAGTGCAAACAATAGTACTGCAATAGGCCTTTCACCTGTGCAGAGCAAATAAAGGCCTGGTGGACTGTCTTGGCAGATGGTATTCAACCGTGATGAATTTCTCTTTGTAGTTCAGATTGGCATAGATCTGTTTGTCCATACAGGAAATATGCTTTGTGCTTTAAAGCAAATATTAAGCTTCAGTCTTTGTTGTCTCAGTCTTCTTTCCGCCTGCTTTTTCAGTAAGTTTATTAGGGGAAGAAGAGAAGGATTTAAGGAAGTGAGGAGTAAGCGTCCATGTAGCAGTCTACAGCCCGATCCTCAGATTTGCCATCTTCTGTTTTGGAAACAAGGTTATTAAGAGAATAGACCAAGACACCTGCACCACGCAGCGGAAACCTTTTGCAGATCTGCATTACTGCAGGTGTCTGAGGTCATCCCTTATATTGTCACTATTTGAAATTTTCTAAGAGGGATGCTAGTCATACGCTAACTCCTATTCCCATGCTGAGCAACATGTGTTTTATCATTATTACAGCCTGCAAAGTAAGCCATTTTTGAGCTTTGCAAATGTGCTGCCATCAGTTGCTCACTGGAATAAACTGTCTGAAGAGCTAGAAAATCCACTGTCTGCTGTAGCCGCTGGGGTTAAAGTGCTGCTGTGATTCTTCTATCTCTTTTCCTTCCCTCTCCAGTTACTTAGAATGTTGGTTTTGTTTCAGTTGCACGAGAAAATCAGTTGCTCTCATTCTTCCCTGAGTCACTTGTAGGCCTAGAATATCTTTAGCTCTGTTAGATTTGTTGGCAGGAAAAAACATGAACAAACAAGGAGATTGCTAACATAGGTGCTCTTTTTGCATTTCTACAAGGAGGCCTGACAGCCTCTGTCTGTGCTCAAAATGAGTAGGTGTGCAGTGGAGCTCTGTAGGGCAACTGCTGCATGCTGAGCGTTTCTTTCCCCAGTGTAATTTAGCAGCTGCTCAAATTTGGGAGCTCAGTTCTTTTGTTCATATTTAGGTATCTAAAGGTAGCCGGGACTCAACAGATTCTTCTATTGCAAATGTTGAGATTTACTATTTGTTGCCACAAGTGGGATGTGAGTAGGCAGAATGTGAGGGAACAGCTCTTACACAACCTGTGGTTGTATGGACTGTGTGTGAGTTTTACTTGGCTTACATTCTTCCCCTGCCCCCCTTTTTTTCATCAAAATTGATGTGGAGATATTAACGTTAGCAAGGGAAGTAAGACAGTGGAGACTAAGCTAACTTCATTAATGATATACACACATCTGGGATAACTGCAGCTCCAGAATGCACACCCCGCACAATTGAGCAGGCTCCATGGACACTGCTGGCTGGGTGTTGTCTAAAAAAATGTCAGATGCTTGCTTGAAAGAAATGGAATTCAGGGGGAGAGAGATGGTTTCTCAACCGAAACGCATTTACTGAAGACAGATAATGATGAGGTTCTTCTTGCATACAAAGTGACACCATATTCTGCTTTTTCCAAAAGTGAGTGAGAGCATGTGGTGCAAGCAAGTATTGAGGTGGAACGCAGATTCAGAACAGAAGGATATTACTGAGCACTGAAACCAGAATGAGGCTTTGGTTCCCTTCTTCACGGTGTGCCTGCCTTTTGATAAACATGAGAACTGCTAGCTCAACTTTGCAACTCTAACCATGTACCCAAGCTCTTTGGTATATGCCTTTTCATGTCATGTAATCATAGAATCACAAGGTCGGAAGCTACCTACAAGATCATTTAGTTCAACTGTCCTCCCATTACCATTACTACCACAAGCTACTAAACCATGTCTCGCAGCTCCTCATCCAGGTGCCTCTTGAACACTGCCAGGGACGACGATTCCACCACCTCCCTGGGCAGCCATTCCAGTGCCTGACCACTCTCTGAGAGAAAAAGTTCTTCCTCATGTCTAATCTAAATCTCCTCTGGTACAACTTGTGGCCATTTCCTCAGGTCCCGTTTGTTGCCTGGGAGAAGAGGCTGAACTCCTCCTCACTACAACCTCCCTTCAGGAACAATCTACTGTATGATAACTTTCTATCCAGAGCACAACAGAAACATGTCATGATTTTTATGCTAATTTTATTTCATGACCAAATCCTGGTATATGCAGATTCTCATGGAGAGGTTTAGAAAAAATCACAGCACTGTCCACACAAAATAGATTTATCAGCATATAGCCTTGGGTATTTGTCACAAATGGTGCCTGACAAGAAATGAGCAGTGGAACCACATTTGTCTGTGATGTTGAGATGTGGTTTCCAATCCTATGTTCATACTTAAAGGATAGATTTTAATGTGTTTCAGGATAAGCTGAATATTTCTAGTTCTACATTCTGACAAATCTCCAGCAGGTTTGCTGTGTGCCTGTGTTCTGATGCATAAGGGAGGAAGTATTACAAGCACTTCTATCTTTTCTTAAGTATCTGTCTCTATAAATAAAACATTGCTGAAACCTTTCCAAAAGAGTGTTTTTTGGGGGGTGGTTTTTTTGAGTTAATTTCTTAATTCTGTTACATGTAATATCAAGATATGTCTTGTTCAGTAAATGAATGAAAAGGTAGACGAATTAATGTTCTGTTAGGAAGATCATCAGTTTTCTTGGAAGAGTTACTTAAATGAGGTTCTTCCCTCCTTTCCTGCTCTCAAAAAAGGCTAAATTAATGAATGCTTTCTTACCAACCTTTAGGTATGGAATCTTAATTTCAGCTTAAATGAGACTGGAATGTTGTTTGTTCTTGTGCACTCGCTTGTGTGCCTCTGTGCATGCGCATGTGTGAGATTTCAAGACAGATATTTATGCTACAGCTCTTACTACTGACATCTGTTTTGATTCCTGTATGTTCTCTTTTCTACTCCTAAATGACATCTGCTGGAGAGAGTTGCTTAGTTTTTAAATGCAATTTTGATGATAACTCATTTTGTTGAATTTCTTGGGTCCCTCAAAGGTATTAAGAAGCTGCACTACTGGAATAAATAACACTTAATATTTATGTGGAAGATACAGAGTTATATTTTGTTGGGTTTTTTTTCAGAATACAATTTGTTTTTGTTTTTCCCGAAAGCTGATAGTATTTGGTTGAAAAGCAGTTGAATAACTTTGTTTTTGTTTTCATGTATGAAAGAACTATTGAGATAATTAGAGAGCCATTGGAATGATGACATACCTAGCAGAGTCAAATATCTTTTTTTACTACAATAAATGGGAAAGATATGGAATGCTTTGCAACCAGTGAAAGTGCTAAAATCTCAAACAGTAGTAGTTAAGTTTCAGTAAACTAGAACATTCTGAGCCTGGAGAAACTGACCTGATCACTTGTAATAAAGCAGAAGTGCTTCCAATGAAAGCTGAACCCACATTCCAGGATTATCTGATGTGAATTGTCCAGAACATTTCTCATACATTAGAGGAAATACAAACTCAGTACTATGAAATAATCTGTAACAAAGCAGGCTTCTACTAGTCAAAGCTTGCTCGTAACAGAGAGTAGTATGCAGGAGAAACTAATGTAGAAAGAATCATTACGAACCTGCATTTCTTCATCTGAGTTTTGGATGTTGAAACAGCAGAGAGATAACTGAGATTTTGCTTCCGTACTTGGAACCAGATAGACATGCTCAGTGACCCAGAATAAAGAACGTTCTTACTAGTGGTAATATTGAGAGCAAATAGAGCTTTTTATAAACTGTGTTTCCGCTGACATTATCTGAACTCTCTGCAGACTTAATTGAAAGCACCTCTGCCTGTGCTGTGCATTGTTTACATCTCAAAGTATTGCGGGAAGCTGTTTAACAAATAGGGAAAATAAGGGACTGAAGCAATAGTGAAAGACAGGGTTTAAAATTGGAAGTCTGCCTCCCAGTGTCGTTACTTCTGTAAGCTGTTCCTTAATTATTCCTCTATTCGAACCTGAGGTATAGCTGAAGGTTAAGTTGCTTGATGGCTGGTGCTGTGTGCCCAAATTTCACTTAATTTCAGTTAGGCATATGCTAGTTCATGCTGCTTTGTAAATACCAACCTCTGTGCGTGTGTGTTTCTTATTAATCCTGAAAGCATTTGTCTTGTTATGTTTGATCATGGCATGCATGTGTGTTAGCTCTCTGGTAGAGATGAGTCACTGAGACAGTGTACAAGTGCGGTGCTGTTTATCAAGTAGTAATTTCAGATTTCATTTAAATATATTTCGTTTAGCTTGAAGGTGTGTGTGCCTTGAAGAACAGGCTTGACAAGATCTTGAAGTTGTAGCAAGACATTACAAACGTGATATGTAAGGAGTTGATTCCTCGAGTAGTATTGAGAGCTGTTGAAATGATGTGGCGAACAGAAGAAAGATTTGGTAGATAGTGAAAAATCTGGAAGAGAATATTGAAAGGGCAAAGTATAAAATAAGATGGTGGGGAAACAGATTGCTCAAGTCAACCCTGTAAGGAAGTTCTATTACGTTCAAGTTGAGCTGCTAAAAACGATGACAGAACAAAAATTGTGAAACTGAGATTAAGAAAAAAGCAAGAAGAGGAGTGTTTTAGTATTTCTTTTAAACTGTGCCTAAATACTCTATGGCATTTTTCATTCTCATATACGTGCAGATGAAATTTCAGTGGTTTGAACTGTGGTCTGCCAGGACCTTCTTTTAATTTTGTTACTCCAAACTCCTATGCAAAAGGAGGCAGTAGGCACAAACTGAAACATAATAGATTCTATCTGTAGTAAATGAAGTAACTGGTGATGGATTTTGTTTGTTGTTGTTTTGTGTGTCTTTTCATTATTTTTTTTTTTAATATGAGGTTTCAGAGCACTAAAACAAGGTGCCTAGAAAGTTAATGGGAGTCGCCATCCTTGAAGATGCTCAAAAGCTGTCTGGACATGGTCTTGGGCAAGCTCCTCTAGGTGGCCATGCTTGAGTGGGAGGGTTGGACTAGATGACCTCCAGTGGTCCTTCCTACCTCAGTCATTCAGATCCCGTTCCCTAACATGAGCATTTTGTAAATTACCAAATTCTTGAGAATATCCAGGACTTCAAACTGCAAAGGTATTTTGTGCCATAGAAATGCAAGTGGTCAGTGTTTATTTGCTTATATTAGTAGGTCGTGGTCAAGTCTTTTTGGACCACTTGTCAATCATGCTCTTCCAAATTATCAAAGGCAAGAGATCCCATAAAATCCTTCGGTGTCCTGTCCCTTTGTCTTACTGTTCCTACTAGTAAAGCTTTATTCTATTTCAAGTCATCTCAGCTGCAAGATTAAACCTTGTTCTATTTGGAACATTTGCACTGGTAGCTGTTCTCTTGATAACGTGCTTTTGTGCATTGGAAGACTGTGTCGTGGTTACGCTGTAGATTCTTAGGTGGTAAGCAGAACTATCTTTGGGCTTTTTTCTCTTCACATTTTTGTGACAAACATCCAAACAGCTCTCATACTGTTCCTTATGAGCCTTATAATCCTTATTTGCTAAAACCATTATCCTTGCTGTCTCCTGTCTCTTGGGTACTTTGTCTTTATTTGTTGGTAGTTTAAAACTTGGAGTTCCAAGCTGTATATTGGATTCCAACTGTGATACATTATTAGCGCCAAGGAACAGTAATTGCTTTCCAGACCTCACTGAATGTCTAGAATAACACTCTTCCTAGAAATGGAACTTGCTTCTGTTGGCAACAGTCTAGGTTTGGCTAGGTTTGGTGTGCAGTTTTCAACGCGCTGTTAGCTTCTCATTCTCCCCTACAGTAGTGCTTCATTGATTTATCTCCTTTGTATAGTATTTTGTGGTTTTTTATTGTATAGTGTATTTGCTTAAAACTCTTTTGGCTGATACTTGCTTTATATTAAAAAGTCAGTGATACTAGTGCATTTTTTAATTATGGATTCAGAGTTTATGTTGGACAGTTTCACTGAAGTTATTTGAAATATGAGCTATATTGTTGCCGTCTATAAATATTTAAACTGTACCCATTCTGTCATGAAAACCACTAATTAAGCTGTTGGAAAGAATCAGGTCCAGGAAATAACTTAAAATGCCCTTCTGCTGGTTATTTAGCAGTTCACTGCAGAGTTGTTGATGATTGCTGTCTTTTGACTGCAATTTTTCTGCCAGATGAGTCCCCACATTGTTCTATTTTAGATCATAATTCTTCGGCCTGTTTATAAGAGTACTTAAGGAAATTTATGCTGGGACCATATTAAGACTGAATCTGTGGCTTTCTTTTCAACCTCTGGGTCAATCAATCTGTTGGAAAAGAAAGAACAAGCTTTGAGATAACATCCATCTGATCTCAGCTGTACCTGCTTCATTGTGATTATCTGGAGTCTAAATGGGAGACTTAGATCCCTGTGGAAATGCAGAAGGTCATCTCTTCAGTGGAAGTGCATGAAATATTTTTGTCTAGGGGGATAGCATCAATTATGTACTCCCCTTCCTAGGAAAAAAAGCCAAATACTTAAGAGTGAACCTCAAACTACCAAGAGATTACAGGAATAACTAAGCGTGAAAAGAGGGTGGCCCTCTCCTATAGCTCTATTCTGATAGATACCAGAAGTTGCGGAAAGCAGCACTGAAGAGTTCCAGCATTTTAAGTATTAGGCTGGAAACAGTAGTTTATCGGTAGAGTAATGTAAATGCTGTTGCCTTCATTCTGCTTCCTAGACAAATCAAACCCCTTGTAAGTTCAAATGAGAATTTAAAAAATAAACTAAAATCATTTTTCCAGGACCTTTGATCATATGGAGTATGGTACCTGAGTTTTTGTTAGGGTGTTATTTGTTTTGGGTGTGTTGCATGTGTGTGAATTTGTTGGCTAGTAATTAATTAGGCATAAGATCCAGTTGTGTGGAAGGACTTATTCTTCTTTTGGAGTATTTCATTTCATATTTTGAGAGCTTTTCCCCTTGTTATTAACCTCAATGATAGTGCCAGTATGTTATTAGTAAGAGAACTGACATTGTGGAATGCCTTCTGTTACATAGCTGAATGTTAAATGTTAATCCCCCTTTAAAAGGCACTAATGTTTTCCGGCATACTTTAAGTTTTTCTTTTAATGGAATCAGATATATCCCAAAATTATGTAGATATGTAGGTTTATAATGCAGTTTAAGTCCTGGAGACTTTGAGAGATATCATGTGCGAGTGGATCACGGTCATAGATAGGTGTTGGAAGCATTGGAAGGAAAAAAGGAGAGTTTGTACTTTCACTTAGGCAGCTCCTTGTTTGCCCAGAGCTTGAATATGAAAGCAAAAACATGCTTGTTGAGTGTGAGGCAGAATCAGAAAGAAGAGAACAAAAGTGAGTTTGTGTGGAGGATTTCACATAATGCTGAACAAGGAGGAAATCTTAGGTGATGCTTTTTGCAAGCAACTAGAGATCTTCTGCCTATCCTCTTTACAGAGGCTTTCAGCTATACAGATATCTTGCTAGAGTTGGAGGCTTGTAGATGAAAAATTCCTAACAGCCAAGGGTAACGCTCTATTTGGCACATTTCATGCGTTTGATCGCAAAGGAGGAAGAAGCTGTTGGATTTTGAGCTGGCTGATTATTGACTCAAGAAGACTGATTTCAGGATTTGGAGAAAGTTGGTAAGCAAAGCAGGAAAAGCAGGACTGTGGACTTCAGTTTACTTGAACTGATAGATGAGAATCCTTAGGAAGGTAACTCAGGAGGAACTTTTTGAAAAAATAAGGATATTTAATATAAAAAAATATATATATTGAAAACTGGAGAGCAGACCATTCAATTTACCATGAAAATCAAGACTTTAAACAGAAATGCCACTTCACAAGAGTTTTTTTTATGAATGTAAACACAGAAAAGGAGCACATGATAGGTAGACAGACGGGTCAGCTACAGAAGTCTAAAAGAATTTGAGGATGGAAACAGCCAGAGTTGAGCCTAATGAAGGTTAACAGGGTTTCTACAAAGGGATCTGGGCAGGCTGGATTGATGAGTCCAATAGCACAGCCTTAAACAAGGCTAAATGCTGGGTCCTGCACTTTGGTCATAACAACCCTGTGCAGAGGAACAGACTGGGGAAGAGCGGGAAGTTGTCTGACAGAAAACTATCTGGCTGACAATCTGCTGAATGTGAACCAGCAGCAGTGTGTCCAGGTGGCCAAGGAGGACAATGGCCTGCAACAGAAAGTGTGGCCAGGATTGTATGTGGCTCTGTGATACTGCACCTCAAACATTGTGTTCAGTTTTGGACCGCTTGCTACATATTAAGTTGCTTGAATGTGAGCAGAAAACAATGCTGATGAACGGACTAGAAAACGAGCTATGAGGAGTGGCTGAGGAAACTGAAGTTATTTATTCTGGAGGAGACTGCGGAATAACCTCATTGTTTTCTACAAATACCTGATAAGTAGTTTGCAGCGAGGAGAATATCGGTCTCTTTTCATAGGAGACAATGAAATGGCCTCAGGTTGCACTAGGGAAGATTTATATTGGACATCAGGAAGGATTTCTTCACAGCAAGGGTAAGCAAGCAAATCTTCTAATTTTCAACATTTTCAAGGTGAAAATCAACTTATCTATACTATATTTCAAATCATAACAGAGTTCAAGATGAAACTTAAGCTATAACAAGCTCAAGTTATGGCAAATAATTTTACGCATTTGGCTAAACAGAGTCCTGTGAACAGTGAAGAATAAGCAGCCTTGCTTTCCATGTTGATAAATGAATTTGAAAATAAAGTCTAAGATTTCAAAAAAAAAATCATCAATTTTTTTGTATTTTGATTTTTGCAACTTCATTTTCATTCTACATAAATACATCACCTGTAAATTTTCAAATGGAATGTACAAAGTTTCAGTCAGGTGTTAAACTCAAAAAACTTTGATCACATCTTTTTACCACAAAAATATCTCTTGCTTCACTCCTTATTCATGTCATTGCTTTTTGGCAGTGCATACATCTGTGAACAACTATTTTCATGGATGAAATACAGGAAAAGTGAAATATCTGAGTACCTTGAGAACTCACTAGAAATTGCAACCACTTTCATCAAAATAGATACTGATACGTTCATTTTAAAGAATAAGGTCGAATATCCCACTAATTTCATGGCTTTGTTATCCTCTTCTTTAATTAAAAAAAAAAAAAAAAAAATTAGAGCAGTTTTGTTACTGACATACATTAACTATATTATATATTTTACAATGTGACCCAGGAAGACTCTTCAGTCAATGCAGCCCAGGCAAGCCAAAAGGCTGGACACTCATGTGATAGGCAGTATGGGAAAGAACGGCATATGCAGTGCCTGTTTTGCCTTGGTCCTTGGGTAGCAGTAGTTTATTCTCACCTTTGAGTATGTTCAGAAGGAGATAGACCACGTTTGGGAACCACATGTTAAAGACTACTAATTGCAACTGGATGCATTGAGATTTGTTGTACCAGATGAATTTCACCTTGGAAAGCTGAAAGTATTGGCTGTTTTGATTGCAAGAATATTATGAATTCTGGGTTTTGGATCAGGTGACCTCCAGGAGTTCCTTCCAACCTTAACAATTTCTATAAGGAAAAATCATGGTAAACTGCTGATGCTATAGCTATCTTTGAGAAAACTGGGAAAAACTACAGTAGTTATAGGTCTATCAGCCTCATTTCAGTTCCTGGAAAGATCATGGCCCATCATCAGTTGGAAACCATTTTCTAGTATATGATCAAGAAATTAATCCTTAAAATTCAATTTATTTAATAAGGGCATGCTTACCCTTCTAAGGGAAAATGACTAGATATATGACTGACAAGTGCAGTAAATATACTGCTTGGCTTCACTAAGTCTTTGGATGCTGTCTGCCATTGCGTTCTCATTTAGGAGTTGAGGAAACATGGGATGAATTGAATAATCAATTTATTCACTTATAAATCAGCTAGACCACTTGGCTCAAAGGGTAATCAGAGGTTCAATATCCAACTGGCAGTACATTTAGGTTTGTTTTTCCTTTATTTTGTTCATGAGTGTGTGTATAGATGTGTAGCCTCTATGAACTGCAGGTACTCCAGTGCACAGGGGTAGAAGTTAGGAGAGAAAGACCATTGGTCCATTTGAACAAGAATGCTTTTTTCAGCACTAGTATCAGTCATCTTTTGGGTTTTACCCTATGGGAGCCTAGGGTAAAAATAATCCTTCTGGCCCCAGCACTGCAGTCTGGTTTTTCTTCCTATCAACTGGAGGCTAAACACAGTTCTATTACATTTGGGTTGTTTTTTCTCTTTGTTTGTTTGTTTCCTTTAAAATATTTCTTGTAATGATGAGGAATGTCCTCCCAGTCATGCAATTCTAACAATTCTTGTTGGGAATCCTTAGTAACCTTATTTCATTGCTTCAGATCAATCTCTGGACTGAAATGGGTTTGAGAAAACAGGATGTTAACTATGTTTGGGTATCTTCACATGTGCACCCACATGCAGATTTCACCACTTCGAGAAACTGAGAAGCAGTCGATTTGTAAAATCCTTGTATTCCAACAAGTTTCAACATAACAGGAAGCAAGAAATTCAAAAGCACTAGAGAGCTTGTGAATTCTTAGGGTATGTTTAATAATCCCTGACTGTTTTCAAAAGCTAGTAAACCTGTATGTACTCACACCAAAAGACAGTTTTTATGTTTTGAGGATTAAAATTGGCTTGTGTTAGCAGCAAACCTTTCCTCAATATGCTTAATACTGAACAATCTTTTATACCCATAAGTATACTACTGATCATCTCTGTAACTTCATCTCAATTCCTGCTTAATTATTGTCTTTCAGAAGTGTTGTATTCCATATTTCTATACTTACTGGAAGTGATAGTAATTTTGGAATAATTTTTCTGTTAGGCACGTGTTGTGAACCTGCAGCATAAAACACAAGTGAATTGATTTTGAGTTTGTGTTTAAAATCTGTAGCAGAGATAGTGGGTGTTGCTATGTTTCCTTTCTGTAAATTTGAGGCACTGGCACTTTGAAGCTTGTTACACAATTTTCTGGGACTATTTGTCTGGGCAATGTGTTGCTTGGGCAGTCCTTTGAATATGGGCTGTTTATTCAGGACCTTCTGCCAACTGATTGCTCAATGCAATCTGTTTGCCAGTGCAATTATTTATACATTCAAGAGTTCCGTTTGTTTTGGGAAAGAAAAAAGAAAATCAGTCTTAATAAATTTGTCCGTAAATAGTTTGTCTGCATTATTTTTTTAATGCCATATACCTCTCCCACCCCCACCTCTTGGTCCTCCAGACTTAGCTTTTACATTTGTTTTTGTCATTAAAGCAGTTCTTAAGTAGCTTAAACTTGCAATAACTGTGTTTAGGCAAAACCTCTCTAGTTTTGCCACTGTGCGATGCCTGTATTGTGAACATCTAGATTATGTTAACCAGCCTGGCACTATTTAGGGATGAACATTGTAGAATCAAGCAGCAAGATGAATTCATGACTCCAAACAGATCTTTGTAGGACTCAGTAAAGTATGTGTGATGTGTCAAATAGAGAAGAGTGCGTTTGTATTAATACTTAGCAACCTCTATTGGTCTCACGCTAGTGGAAGACAACTGGCTGCCTTTATATTGTTTTCCACAGACTTTTTCCCCAGGCTTCATTTCCCTTGTATATACCTCATATATGTGAAAATGTATGCCTCCTACCATGGTTGTTATTCCTGTGTTCTCAATTTCTTTTCTGGTTTTCTGTCTTCTTTTGACTCTTAAATGTCTCGTGTAGTTTGAAGCTTTCAGTTTGTTCAGGTTAAGTTTTTCACTTCGCAGCAGTGATTTTTTTTTTTTTTTTTTTTTTTTTTTACTCTTTAATTTCTGAATCAGTGTTTATGTGCTAGGTAGTTATCTGCTTAATGCAGAGGGAGTACTTTCATCTGCCTTAATACCATAACACTGCATGAACAAAAAGTTATTTGGGTTTACTAGCCTCCAAGGTATCTGGAAGTATCGAGTAAGATTTAGTCAGTTTACCAACATGCTGAAAAAAAAATGATAATAATGGCAGAGCTGCTACAAACTGCAGAGAATTAATATGCTATCTACAGCTGCTGAGGAAAATCAGATGTGATTTTAGTGTATGATAAGAATGTGTTCTCTCTTCTGTTACGCAGTGTTAAACTCATGTCAGGCAGTTCTAGTTTCCTTAGGAAGTTTTTTAAATAGTGCAGCATACCTGCTAGTATCTTCTAGAGTGAGGAAGATGTTCACCGGTTGTGTAAATTCTGATCTCTTCCTTAGCAACATTAATACTCAAAAACATCACTGCCTTTTCTACAGAGTAGACTCAGCTCTTTCTGGTTTTGAACTAGATTCAGGACTGTTGGTAGATGTGTTTTTAATTCTTTTTAGAGATCTTTATTTTGAGCAGTGTATGCTGGTATGAACTTTTAACCCTTTTTAACCCTTTTCACCTATGGGTAATTAATTTCATTATGTAAGGGAAAACAATTAATTAAATTAAAACAATTAATTAATGGCATAGGGAATTTAACTACAGCAGTTCCAGAAGACCTCCTGTTCTGAAACCTGAGAAATCTCTTTCCAATGTATGGAAGTTACTCCATAATAACTTACTTGTAGCATTATCTCTCCATGATAGAACTGGAATATCAGTTATCATACAGAGGAATACTCTCCCAGGTTTTGATGGTAAGTATTCCAAAGTAAACAAGCTGTAGTTCACTGCTTCATTTATATATGCGTGCTAGAATCTTGAAGACAACTGTTAGTTTTTTGCAAGATGACGCACTTTGAGGTACTGATTGTGTTGGTTACAACCAAATGGGTTAGATTTGTGCCTTTTTGAAAATTGTTGTGTCATCCTGTATGTCCTGGGAACCAGATGTATTACACCAATGTTTGTTTTACAAATGCTTAAGTGGTTAAGCTCTCATTTTTAATGCACGTACACTGTTTTGGAGTAGGATATCAGAAAAGATATGTTGGGGTTTCAGCTTGATGTCTATCATTATTACTCACCTCTATGCATGGAAAGATCATGGAACAGATCTCCTGGAAGACATGTTAGGCACATGAGATCTGAGACAGCTAGCATGGCTTCACCAAGGAAAGATTGTGCCTGACCAATCTGGTGGCTTTCTGTGGTGGAGTGACAGCATCGGTGGGCAAAGGATGATGTCCACCTGTTGTCATTTGTGTGGACTTCTGAAAGGCCTTTGACATGGTCCCCCACCACATCCTTATCTCTAAATTGGAGAGGTATGATTTGTAGGGTGGAGTATTTGATGAATAAAGAGTTGGTTGGAAAGTCACTGCCAGGGGGGTTGTGGTCAATGGCTCTATGGTAGAGGCCAGATATATACAAACTAGGAGAAGAATTTCTTGAAAACAGCCCTGCTGAGAAAGATTTAGGGGTCCTGGCTGATGAAAACCTGAACATGAGCCAGCAGCATGTTTGCTATCTAAAAGGCCAATAGTATCTTGGGTTCCATCAGAAAGAAGGGTGGCCAACAGGGATGGGGGGTGATTGTCCTCTTCTACTCTGCCCTCATGAAGCCCAAGCTGGTCTACTGTGTCCAAGTCTGGGACCCCCAGTACAGGAAAGATGTGGAGCTTTTGGAGAGGGTCCAAAGGACGGCCACAAAGATGATCCAAGTGCTCAAGCACTTCTCCGATGAAGACAGATTGGCTGAAGGAACTGGACTTGTTCAGTGGAAGAGAAGGCTCCAGGAAGACCTCATTGCAGCCTTCCAGTATTTAAAGGGAATTTATAAACATGAGTTGAAATGAACTTTTTACACAGGTAGATAGTGATAGGGCAAGGGGGAATGGTTTTAAACTAAAGAAGGGGAAATTTAGATTAGATGTCAGGGGGAAGTTCTTTACTATGAGAGTAGTGAGGTGCTGGCACAGGCTGCCCAGAGAGGTTGTGGATGCCCCATCCTTGGAGGTGTTCAAGGCCAGATTGGATGGGGCCCAGCGCAATCTGATCTAGTACTTGATCAAGTGGCTGGCAACACTGCCTAATGGCAGGGAGGCTGAAACTTGATGATTTTTAAGGTCCCTTCCAATATGTCATTCTATGATGATTATCTTAGTGTTTCACCATATTTCTGCGATTTAATATTTACTGTAGTTTAGACTTTATCCTTAAAATTCAAAACAATCAGATGCTTTAATGGTAATGAAGGTAGAACATGACTGGAACATAGTGTAAGAAAAAGATTTGTTTGTAAATGTTGCATTGTAAAGAAAACTGAATTAATTCAGTATGAGTTGCACAGAAAGTCAGGAAAGGCTTGTTGCAAATAAATTGTCAATACAATGTCTGTTTACTAGTGGGGATTAATTTGGGAATGGGGAAAAGTGGGATGGCTTTATGACTTGCAAGAATTGGGAAGTAATAAATCTAAACCTACATTTACATTTAAAGTAGCAATGCTTTAAAAACACCTTTGATGTTCTAAATATATGTGTAATATTGTCATTTGCATACTTTATGGCTTCATAGTTAGAGGGGTGGGGAGGGTTCACTGTGAATGAGAGGATAACCCAAACTAAGGAAGGATGATTTCAAATGCATGAGGACATTTTGGAGTTCCTGGGTGTTGTGAAAACGAGGCTGGAAAGCATTTGATCTTGTTTGTAGGCACGTGTGCACTCTGAACTGACTCTGTGGCCCATTAAGTCTTATTACTTTTACACGGAATACCTAAGCAGGAGAGAGCTCTCACATTGGAATAACCAATATCCTGGTGGCTTGATTGTGTCTATGGCTGAAAACTTATTAAAAATATATATATCCTCTAGTTATTGATTAACAGAACGGTCATTTCCTCCTTTGAATGTTTGAGGTGGAGAGATTTTCTCTTTCAGCATAAAAATACTCCACTCGGGAGTGAAAGAGGATTTTATCACTCATTGAGGATACAAGTTCAGTGCTCAGTATTGTGAGTAGAGAGTATTGCATTTCAGTAATGAGTATGGCAGATCTCAGATAACCTTATTTTAGGCTAGGTCAGAAAGAATGCCTAAGGTGACTCTCTGCTCTGTCTTTCCCCAAACACTGGCTATTTTGAATCTAATACTGAAGGCCTAGTAATGTGTTTGAGAAGCTTAGGTACCTAGATCAAGACTGTGGAGTCTGAGGATGGGTAGGCATCCAAGAGTTAGACATCAAAAAGATCAAATACTTTGCATCGAAACTGTCTTTGTGTCAAGGCCACACAGTCTGCTGCTTTTCTTTTTCTGCACTAGTTTCAGATGTAATCATGATATATGAATTGTTTCCATTGTGAGGTGAGAGTTAAGCCAGGAGGCATTTGTGAAACAGTTCAACAGTGATGTTGTCTGGAATTAAAACGAAGTCCACCTCCTCCCTCTTTCAAATAAGAGCATGTGCAAATTTCCTGCTTTGTAGGGCTGTGCCGTAAGTAACACTACATGTGTATGACTTACAAGTCTGCTGAGTTGTTGATTTAAAAGCTATTAGGCAGTAAAACCGTTACTATGGTCAGTGCTTGGGTTAGATAACTTTGCTCTAAAAAAGAACCCGAGTCTCCCCTTGAGTTGGTTGGCCATGTCTGCAAATCTAGAGATTAGAAACTTTTGTTTCTGTTAGTAAAATAATTTGCAATGGGAATTAAGACAACTAAAATCTGGTCCTGCTCTGACAGTCACCTTTTCCAATTATCAGAACACTTTGTATTAATGCTGGTTTAGGTTTGATTGAATATGTAGTTGAAATATTGCTAGTTTATGGGAATATTATGCTCTTGTGTTCACTTTATTTATGAAATAGCTACCCTGAGACAGAGCCTCTTACTGATGCTTTTTATCTGCTTTATATACAGAGATGTTTGTTATTATCTATATGGAGGCTGTCTTATAACTGCTCAGAACAGTCTTTGTTGGAGTCGCCATAGTGATTTCTTTTTCAACTAGATCATTATCCTTCCAACTAAAAGCCTGCTCTTAAGTGGCTTTTTATTACAGTGGCTTTTGGAAATGAACTTGAACATGAACAGCATGGTTGATATCTTCATATTGTGAGAAGGGAACTGGTGTACTTCTTGCCATATTTTCCTGGAACTAAAATAAAACAAATAGTAGTTTCTTTTAAACAACTGAGGTGGTTGCGGTTCAGCAATGTGTGACTCTGAACGGGGCAGAGTGTTTGATCTCATCTGTCTTGAGGTCTAGGCTCTGAGAAAAAGGTTTTCACAAAAGTTGTAAACATAACAAAACTTCTGTTGAGATCAAATGTGTAGGTGGAAAGAGCCAGCCACAAGGAATGCCTCGTTAACATACAACAGGAAACTCGGAGCATTGCCAGCTTCGGGCTCTACTGACTCCGTCCCTATACTGTTACAGTAGTAAAGTTTTCTTGTGTTTGTGTGGTGTTCTGAATTAACTGTTAGCTCCTATTAAGGTTTTGATGATACATCTAAATATAAGTCATGATATGTGTGAAGTAAGTTAGCTAACAGGTGGATAATTATGGTGCTTGAGTTTAATTTCCACTATGGTGATTTGGATTTTATTTTATTTTCCTTGGCATGTAAATATTCAGAATCCACTTAGTGGCTTGGAGGCAGGCTGAGTAGCCAAAACTAAATGTGAAAAATAAACCTCTAAATACTGTAGTCTGAGGCAAATGGATTTTCAAGTCAGACCATTAGAGTGGTGGCCTTCTAACTGTTCCTGATTTATTTATACTGTGTGGAATGGGTGGACAAACAGCATGCATTTTGATTAAAATATTTTCTTTTTCATCTGTATTTCTGTATGTAAAAAAAATCTGAAGAGGAAATGCTGGCATATCGTATCTTGTTCAAAGAGGCAACAAAAATCATAGTTTTCAGGGAACTTGATAGGGGAGAAAAGCTGACACTAGTGCAGATTTGTAATTCCTCTTTTCTGTTTTTCACTCATTTTAAAAATTTTCACTTTTCCAGAATCTGGTTGATATTCTTTTTTCATACTAATATTGGGATTAGAGATGTTGTTAACAGTCCCTGCTTTTATGTGCTTAGCTTGTTACTTAACTGGGAAACCTGTTAGCTGAGATGAAATATAAGAAAAAAATTTAACTCTAACTCAAATCTTTCTATTCTTCCTGTGGACACTCTTAGGACTTCTTTTTATAACTTGGAGCATTGTATATTATTGTAATTGTAGTATTTTTTAAAAAATAAACTACATGGCTGTTCCTATTGCAACTTCTGTCTGTGGTAGAAATATGTTGCTGATCTTCCTAAATTGTATATTGTTGGCCAATTACATTTGTGTTAAAGAAGAATCATGTCCTTTCAGCTACCTGCTAAATGAGCAACTTTTAGTGGCAAGCCTCTCTTTCTATGTTCTTAGAACTGCTGGTTATTGACCAGGTATCAGTAAGTCGGTCAGTTTTTTCTACTGACTTCTCCCATTCTCTAGATGTCTAATTCTCTTCAGAGGCAGTTGAGCTGATTCTTTGACAAGGTCCTGTGACTTAAAGTATGAAAAAACAAGGAGTGAAGAGAGTGGTGTTTGAAGTCTGTTGGCTACCTGAATAAATAGGTAGAATCTAAAAGTGTTGTGTTTTAAATCTACTGAGCTTCTGAAGAAAGACCACTTTACAGCTTTGTCCTGAAGTTCTAAACTCCTTTTGTGATCACTGCTTTTGATGTTTCATGGCTCTGAACTTCATCAACTGTCTGTAGCTGTCAGGATGATCAATGATTACTATGATTCAAATGGAAAGTTTAGCACTTCGTAAGATTTTGTACTGGGGAAGTGAATAGGTAATTAATGTTAGCATGTTGTGGAATTAAATCCTACTATGAAAAATGGCACAAATAGTAAGTGTTAGTTTTAAAAAACACAATAGAAATAATTGACTTAACTTTATGATCATAAGCAGTATACATTATTATGCAGGAGGAGAGGTATGATGTGGAAAGTAAGGCAAAAGGCTTCTTCAGTGCAGAGGATTTCTGGGCTATTTCTGATTGCAGAAACTTACTAAAAGTAAATGTTTGTAAAAGAATAAATGAATACACATCTTGCTTTTACAGGTCAGAAATTTGTGGAAAGCGGAGGACTATAGTGTTCTGTACCTTAAAAACAATGAGCAGTAAAATCATTGTGTAAGATGCATGTTCTCAGAGCAGTCCCTCTGGATATTGCCTCCCAGCTGCAACGCACCTTCCTCTTAGGGCATCAAGAATCACATTTTTACAGGGATCTTTTGCTTTCACAGAGAAGCAGGTGCCTAAGTATTTGGCAGTGTCTGGACCTCAGTAATTTGCAAATATTCAACCTTTTCTGGATCTTTCAGATTTCCAAAATTCCTTTTCCACGTTTGTTGCCAATAGGCAACTCAGATGCTGTAATACAAAATAGTGGTCTTCAGAATTGTAACAGTTTGCCAAATGAGCAAAAGGTAGATCCTGTTGGTCGTATTTCAGATTTGCAGAACAGAAATGAAAACCTATGAAGTAGGCTCAGTAGTACATATAACTGTTAATATCCCTTTTCAATTTGTTTTGTTGCTGCCTCTTCATTTTAATAGGGTGAACCTCCAGGGAGACCTCATTGTGACCTTCCATTCTTAAAGGGAAGGAAGAAAAGGAAAGAGATTGAACTTTTACATGGGCAGATAGTGGTAAGAAATGGGGAGTTGTTTAAAACTAAAAGAGGAGAGATTTAGATTAGATGGGGTTAGTGGGAAGTCTTTTACTGGGAGGGCAGTGAGGCACTGCCACAGCTGCCCATAGAGGCTGTGGATGCCCCATCCCTGGAGGCACTCAAGGCCAGGCTGGATGGGGCCTTGGGCAGCCTGAGTTGGTGGATGCCGACCCTGTGCATGTCATGGCATTGGAACTAGAAGATCTTAAAGATCCTTTCCAACCCCAGCCGTTCTATGATTTGTGGCATCTTCATTGCCCCATTACCCAGCTCTCAAGAAACAGCTCTTGACGTGACAGACCTTAATGCTAGGATGTACAGTGTGGACTGTGAGTGAGTGTTTGGAAGAATACTGAAAGCACTGTTAGTCTAAATCAGTAGTGATGTTGTACTCACGCGACTTCCCCATCTAGTCACTTCCTTTGTACGGATCAAGGTGGGTGGCTCTCCTGACGGACCTCTTGGCTAAGAATTGGAACCTGGTCATCTCAGCTGTGTCTATGCCGGAGGAAGGTTATCTGTCATGTAGAGCCTTGAAAGTAAACTGTGTTAAATGTCCTACTTAGAAACAAAGCCTGAAAGAATTAAGCCAGGAAATGCATCCGTGTGGAAAATACTGTTTCTACAATTGCATCTTGTTAAAAACCACTTTTATTAACAGAACATTCAAATGCTGATGTAGAAGAAAAGAAAGATATCTTTTGAAACTTTGGCGCTGCTATTAGCATAAGAAAGCGGAGATTGATCTCTTCTGGTAGCCCTTGTCTCTTTGTCCTTGTTCACTTCTAGGTCAACTTAGCTTACACTGGTGTTGTGTTACTTCTCAAATGCAGTTTAAAGTCGTTATCTAGAATCTTAGCTAGCTCCATCAAAACAGCTCCTGTGTACCATCATGACTTGTGCGCGAGAGTGAAAAGCAATTCACACAAGAGAAGTGTAACTCTGTGTTTAATGCTGTATTTCCTTAGAAGTGGCTGCCATTTGAACACCCGTTGCTTAACTTTAATCAGACTCTATCTCTTCTTCCAGAGATACAGAATGGAGAACTGTATCACAAGTGGAGAAATGTGTTTAAGAAACTCTCAGCATCAGTTTCTGTTTTCAGCATTCTCATTACTTGGTGTTTCTGCAGGTGTTTTCTTCAACCCAATGTGTCTGTAGTATTTCAAGTGGATCAGGAGGGGGAGCTGGCACTCTAGGGGCGAAAATCTCTTTCCAAGCAAGTAATCATTCATATCTCCCCAGAATGTAGAAATGTGATGGGGAAACCTACCTGTATCTGAGATAGCAGTGAGATAGGCTGGCCAGCAGGAGTCCATAGTCACTTCTAGAACATAAAGTCAGGTTTACTTTCTCATTGTACGGCCACTTGTATATTTTAGCTACTGCCTGAGGATCCCATTTAAAGTGTTGACAGTGCTTTTCTCTTTGAAGAGTTATGTGTTGCCTGTAGTGCATATACGTAGGTGATAGGGACAATGAACAGAAGTTCTCACCTTCACCCGAGTCCAATAAAAAAGTCTGTGCTGATATTGGGGTTGCCAGTAGTAATTGCACTTATGGTATCTGCTTGCTTGTCATGTGATTTTTGGAGAGAGTTCAGACTGCATGCCCTTCAGATGACCTCTGACTAGACAGAAATGTAAAACTGCCCTGCTTAAGGATTTTCTATGTCTGGTGGGTTAAGCTTGACCCACATGAGAGCACCGAGCCTGCCAGTCAGTCACCCCTCCGATGGGAATGGGAGCTTGGGGTCAGTACAAAAACCTCTGCCAATCCTTCCTCTTACACACTTTTCCCCTGCTCCAGCATGCATCCTCTCCACAGGCTGAAGTCCCTCAGGAATATCCAGCTGTTCCAGCACAGGCCCTCCATGGAGGATATTTGCTCCAGTGAATGGATAGTATCCTGCTTTGACACTGGTGTTCCCTCTACTGTTTCTCTTCCCTCTCACACTCCACATCTGGCGTGTTCTGCTCTTTCTTAAATACATTTTCCCAGAGGAAGCATGCATGTGGTTGATGGGCTCAGTTGTGGTCTGCAGTGAGTCCACTCCAGAGACAACTCAAACCAATTGTGTCTAGCAAAGGACCGTCCCTGACCTCTTCCCACAGAGGCCATCCATGTGGTGTGCTGACTACCAAAACATTTGTCAACTACACTGAATACACAATTTTCCCTAGGGAAAACTGAGCAAATGGTGAAGTTCTTCCTTCCAGATTAGGTCTCTAGACATGAGTTTGACGTTCCTTCTCACCACCAACATGGACTTCTGAGGCTCTAGGTATGCTATAACTAGTTTTTGAATGGCTATGCTTTAAAACCCAGCTGGTGAAAATGCATATTTTGAAAACAAACACAGCTTTCAGGGAAAAAAAAAAAGAATAGCATCAGGCAGGCTATTTAATAAAGCTGATCCACGTGCTGTTGTACTTGCCCACTTAGGGAGGAGGTGGGATGTGTTTGAGAACTGGAAAATAAAATTACTGGAAAGCAGGGATATGTGATCTGGCAAAAGGAAGGGAAACCTTATCATTGGCTTTCAGACCTCTCCTGACCTTCTTGAATCTGTATTATGTTTCAAGTGTTGCTGTGTGACATCTTTCCAGCAGGTTACTTGGCATGGCTTGGACTCTCTCGTGATTGTTATGTGCATAAGGTAATTCCCCCTCTGCTGTCTTTTTTTCTGTGGATTCTCTCCAGTGCTATGTTAACATTCCAATCTCTGATTCATCTAATTGAGTTTGTACTTGAATAATTCAAAATCCTTTCCCCATTCCTATTGTGGATTTGGAAAAGATTGTTTCTTCCCCCATCTTTGTTTTTTGAGTTTGCTGGGTTTATTTTTCACTTTTTTTAAAAAAAAATTTCATGGTTGATTTGCAATTACACAGCAGGTTAAAAGCTTTCATCAAATCTCTCCTGTCTGCCTATGCCATTTTAACATGGTCAAAAGTGTCTTGACATGACCAGAAGTTCCACTGCTGCTTAGTTTTTTGTGATACCTTGCTACGTATCAGTCATGGTTAGGTTGCGGTTGGACTTGATGATCTTGAAGTTCTTTTCCAACCTGAGCAATTCTATGATTCTGTGGCAGTTTATTTAATTGTTGTTCAGCTTTTCCTTTATGGTACTTCCATAACCTTTCTACCTTGAAGCCTTGCTGTCCTGTTTAAAAAGAATAGAGGTGCCATTTGTATACTGTAGTTGTTAATCTGTATTTTCATCATCTTTAGCAGGATTTGAACACCAGTTCTTCTCACCAATAACTGGTAGAGAGATGTGCATTTTAATGCTGATGGGGAACAATGGAGTGCAACAATAGAGAGATTTACTGTGCCAACTGTTAGGGATTTTTTCTTAATATCTGAGAGTTCATATAGGCATCTTTGCCATAGAAAGAAACTCAGCCTACTTGCACTGCTATGTGCTAATCTTCTAGCAAGGTGAATGCTCTTAAATGGTAGCGTGCTGTCTCTTTAGCTGAGGTTCCTTCCTGATAACCTAGAGGAAATAGCTTGGGCGGTATTATTTGTTTTTAAGCAGCTTTTTTTTCTTTTTTTTTTTTTGCCCAGAAAATTGCAATTTCAGATTGGGTCATTGACAAATAGAACTAGGAGCAAAATGTGCGTTCAAGGTAATGATAAGTAAATGTCATCCAGGTAATTTATTTTTTTCTTATGATAAAGGGTTGGAGTTTTGGTAGTGCATGTATGTATTTGTCATTTGTTAGGAACTGGAGGGAATTCCACTTCAGAAGCAGTTTTGTTTTCCTACATGTAAAACTTCACATGCATCATCAGTTGTGTTTTGTTGGTTTTTTTTTGGGTGCACTCAGGAATGCTGTTTGTTTCTGTGGCCTGTACCATATTTAAACATAATTAGCATGCAGTAGCAGGCTCTGAAGCAATGCATCTGTTACTAGCATGACAGTGAGGGGCTTAATGGTCAATTAAAGCGTGGCATATTTTAAGGGGAGCTTGGAGCTAGAACTGAAAACTTGAGTCAGTGGCTGATTGGTAAGAAAATAACCTATCGTCTTCAAGGAGCTCAAGCAAATTAGTGTGCCTCAAGGAAATGAAACATGTTAAGAAATCACTCACTTTTCTTTTAGTGTTAACACTGAATTTATTGTGTATTGAAAGGAAGCAGTATTTGCATAATTTTAGACACAAGTGCAACTCTTTCCATATTTTTATGAATCTGTTCAAGTAGGTTCCTTGGGAGAAGAGTAGGGCAGACACCAAGGCCATGGCTACTTTGCAGAGAGCAGCATGCCCTATGCAGGGTGTCATCTCTGATGGCAGTCAGAAACTGAAGCTTGAAAAGCTGCTAGTTCTGACACTGCTACTTGCAGCAGCCTTGGTGGCATAGTGTGCTGGTGTTTAGTGCAGCTTTTCTAAGTCCAGCCATGGCCTCAAATGCCTACTTGGCTACAGCTGTAAGATACCACAGCAGTTTTACTGTAAGGTATGTGGCTCTTTTTAGTTGAGAGCTAGCTCTGACGCGCCTGCAGGAGTCACAATCCAAACGATATCTTGACTGTTGTCACATGCCCCCAAGTGACCAAGCTAAAAGAGTGCAGAGGGTGGTGCCTGGGAAAACTGAGAGCTTGACTATTGAGAAGAGAGCAAATGAAAGGAGAGATAATGAGCACTTGAATCACAGAATGGTTTGGGTTGGAAGGGACCTTTAAGATCATCCAGTTCCAACCCCCCTTCTATAAGCAGGGACACCTCGCTCTACACCAGTTGCTCAGAGCCCCATCCAGCCTGGCCTTCAGTGCTTCCAGGGAGGGGGCATCCACAACCTCACTGGGCAACCTGCTCCAGTGCCTCACCACACTCACAGTATTTTTTTCCTGATATCTAGTCTAAATCTACCCTCTGCCAATTTACAGCCATTTCCCCTTGTCCTATTGCTACCTGCCCTTATAGGAAGTCCCTCCCCAGCTTTCCTGTAGGCCCCTTCAGTTACTGGAAGGCTGCTATAAGGTGTCCCTGGAGCCTTCTCTTCCCCAGGCTGAAGAGCCCCAGCTCTCTCAGACTGTCCTCGTAGGGGAGCTGCTCCAGCCCTCTGATTGTCTTTGTGGCCCTCCTCTGGACCCAATCCAGTAGCTCCGTGTCCTTGTAGTGGGGTCTAACTCAAGGTTAATAGGAAACCTAAATGGCTTTATGCACGTTCTGACTGTAATGTGTTAAAAATACTGGGAAACAGCATTGCCAGTGGCTTTTAGAAGACAAAGCAAATTCCTACTGCTAAGCATTACAATCAGCAGAGCTGGTAAAGCCTTAGGATTAGAATTGAAAAATGAGTTGTTAACAAATCACGTGTAAGAGTAGTAAGCAGAACTACTGTTCCAGCTCCTTAGATGTCAAGGAGAGATGTTGATTTCTACCAAGCCATATAACGCTTGCAGAGCAGGGAATTGCTAGTTACAAATACTGCTTTACTAACTTACCAGAAGCTAGAACTTGATATTTGTGACCACTCATAGCTCATAGCAGACCATTCTTCAAAAATATTTGATGCATTGCAGAGTGCATAATACTGTGCTTCCTGTAGCAAAAGACTAAATCTGCCCTACATACTCCCTTCTGCTACTGCTTGCTGTTCAGTTTGGCAGAGATTACATTTAACTGTCTTTGACATTTTTCTTTGAAGAGGTTTATTTACTTTTCAGGTCTTATTTTCTTAGCATGCAAGCTATTTCTTGTACTTTTGCCCTATTTGACAGGTTGTTTTCCCAAGCACCACTTTAGCTATTTCTGAAGTCTGTTAATACTTAGATTGTAACCCTATAATCTTAGAATGGCTTGTGTTGGAAGGACCTTTAAGATCATGTAGTTCCAACCCCCTGCTATGGCATGGGCACCTCCCTCTAGACCAGGTTGCTCAAAGCCCCATCCAGCCTGGCCTTGAAAGCTTCCAGGGAGGGGGCATCCACAACCCCTCAGCACAACTGTTTGTGGGTTTTTTGCTGGAAACTCTTTCCTGGAACAAACTGAAATAGCATCATCCTTCAGTTTTGTCTTCCTCCCTTTTCAGCTCAGGAGCCATTGCCATAATATCTCCCAAAAAGCATTCACTTGTACTACAACAGAGAGAATTATTTGGTTTTTTTTTTTTTTTTTTAGTAATGCTGCAGTCTGAACTCTCCAGTGTGACTCAAAATTCTCTCTCATTCACTCAGTTAGTACATGTGTAATGCACTGCACTTGGTTGCTACATACTATTATTTGATCCTTTTCAGAGCACTTCAGCTTTCCAACTTTGCTGTCTGTGATCTGTAAGACTGATCAATGACATTCTTGCAATGCATCTGCACTAGACTGGGGAATTTTTTTGGCTTCTGTATACTCTCTCAATGCCTTCTGGCAGAAACTTCCAAATAGTTCTGGCATACCTAAAATCAACACTGAACAGCCTGTTTGGACTAAACCAGTTGATGCAAAATGTCCCTGGCCGATGAATTTGCCCTTTCCTTCTTGCCCACCAAAAGCATGTTAAAACTTCTTACCTATTCACATGTCAAGTTTGGAAGAGTTCTGGTTGGAGAAGTTTATCTTTGTTTTGTCAGGTTTTAGCTGACGTGAATTCTCTTACATTCCCTGAGTCTGGGAGACTGACAATTAAGAGTTTAGACTTACTTTAACTGTGGGCTGTGCAGCTGTCCCTGTGTTTTTAGAAGGGGTCTTATGCTTATGCCAGTGTGAGTTCTGGAAAGAGGACCCAGCACTAAGTCTTCATTAAACATAAGAATTTTCTTTTGATCCTGTGATTTATAATTCTGAGGAAAATATGGGGGGGAAGGTTATTTGAGGAGGGCTTCCAGGATACAGAATTGAAGCAACTTTCAGGTGTGAATGCTCGCTAGGCTGGCTGATGCAAGGAACTATTCCCCCTCCTCCCTTTTTTTTTTTCCCTCTCAGTAGTGCTCTCCATTACGGAGCTTCCCAACTGGAAGCATAATTCAGTCTCTGTGCTTCCTCAAGGACCAAGAGGTAAAAGGGGATGCAAGTGACTGCCCTGTGGTAGTTCAGTTTCACCTTGTGTTGTGGTTGTAACTTGGTTTGTAAGTTTGACATTTGAAGGGCTCAGTATTTGTCACAGAATCACAGAATGTCCAGGGTTGAAAGGAACCTCAAAGATCATGAATCTCCAACCCCCCTGCCACATGCAGGGCCACCAACCTTCTCATTTAATGCTAGACCAGGCTGCCCAGGGCCTCATCCAGTGTGGCCTTGAACAACTCCATGGACGGGGCATCCACAACCTCCCTGGGCAGCCTGTTCCAGTACCTCACCACTCTCTCTGTGAAGAATTTCCCCCTGACATCCAACCTAAATCTCCCCTCCCTCAACTTAAAACCATTTCCCCTCGTCCTGCAGTTATCTACCATTTCAGAGAGTTGATTCCCTTCCTGTTTGTAGGCTCCCTTTAGGTACTGAAATGCTGCAATGAGGTCACCCTGCAGCCTTCTTTTCTCCAGGCTGAACAAGCCCAGCTCCCTCAGCCTTGTCTATGAGGTTTGATGATGTTCAAACAGGTTCTCTTGGGATCCAAGGAACTCTCCAGCAGAAAAAGGCAGTGATTTAGCTGTAAAAATAAATAAATGTTTTTGCAATTTTCATTAATAACATAATTTTTCCAAATTATAGTAATTTTCATAACAACAAAGTAATAACTCTAAGTAGTTGTCTGTGTATATTGTCTTTTTGTCACTACTGAGATGTAGGCTATGCAGATCTTCTGACAGTTCTCAGCCATTTATCTAGCAAATTAGGGCTATAAAATATTCTTAGGCTAAGTATTTTTTTTAACATACATTTTCAAAAAAATTCACAAATTGAAGCTCTATGGAGAAGGCATGATTTGTTGAATTCCAGCTGATCGTATCTTCAATGAAAAGTTTGTTTGACGTCTATTTCATATTCTTGATACCATATTTTGATTGGGATAGCATTTGTTTGGTTTTTTAGCTTCTGTTATCTGGAAGGAAGGGAGGAAAAAAAGACTCAGTGCTCTTATACGTGTCGGCCTATGCAACTCCAGAGGAAAACCCCTTCTGTTTTGTCTGTACCATCCATTTGATTCATTTCACAGGTACCAATTTATCAGTCTGCAGTCTGACTGGTTGTAAGTCAGTGTGGAAGGCAGAAGGAAGGAGAACAGGTTATCCTTTACTGTTAGTGGAGGAGAAGAGTTACCTTTATTGTTCCTGAGTGTAACATTTCAAAGCCTTTTTTCTTGTCAGCAGTTTGGTGGCTGCAGTGGCCTTGTTATCTGCGTGTTATGAATTACTGAGGAATCTCATTTAGTGGCAAGTTAAATGTTATAACCTCCTGTAAACTATGTATGTAGATTGCTCCAAAAGTAATGCTTTCTATTTATTTTCATGGAAACTAGAACAAAGAGCACCATAATACTGTTTATAAATTCTCAGCTACAAAACATTCTTTTTCAATAGTGAACACCAGCAGCTATGTGTTTTTGACCTAGTGCCACTGTCACCACTGCTGAAATGCACTCCACCTAACACCTCACTGTATTCACATCTGCTGGTTGATCTCGTTGAATGTTCAGCAAGCATCAGTGAATGTCACTGGAAACATCTTTCCTTCACCTGCACTTCCATGTCAGACACCATTTTGTCGGACTGCCCCTCTGTTGCCATCTGTTGCATGGCAACAACATGTAATGGGATATTGTTGGGAAAGCTCAAGCTCTACTGCCGTATCATCAACGTCTGCCTCTGATGTTGCAGGACATCATAAGAAAATAGGAGACGTTACTTTTGGAGCAGTTCTTGTTTGTGGTACTTCATTTACAGTCTTGCTGTGCTGAGGAGAGCTATTGTCCATGTGACATATGTTGAACATTAACTATGCTTTGGGTACAGAAGGTGGAGTGTGCACTCTCTGGTTTCTGTTGAGTGTGTGGCATTTGAAGATAAACACGGAGGTAGTTAAAGCTGTAAAGCAAGCAGCTGAGAATAGAGTAATTGTAGGGCATCAAATCAGTATTTCCTGGTTCCGTGAGCACCTTGCTTCTTGTCTTTTTATTGCTTTGGAGGGTTTTCTTGTCCTTCATTAGAGCAGAATCATTTTTAATTCTTCTGTGCTTTGGCTTGGCTTTTTTTGACTGAATAGTGAATTTACTATGTGTGAGAAAACATGTTCTGGATATGTTTTTTGCAAATTTTTGTTTTTGTTTATAGCTATTATTGGACATCTGAAATCTGTGACTTCTTTGTAATGTATTGCTTTAAGATATTCTCATCTACTTTCAGTAGTTTGTTGAAGTTTGATCGTCTGTTTTTGACTTCTTGCTCCCCCACTCTAAAATAACAAAGCAATATCATCTGATGGTTCAACAGTTGTCTAAGTTTTTGTGCAGCTTATTTTAATGGCACTCCTAATGCTGTTTCTGCAATTAGTTATAGGTTTTAAACAGTTTGGATGACTGGACAGGAGTTCACATTTTGATTAATGCCGGTACTGCACAGGAAGCTAAATTGAACTGCAAGTTATTTAGCTCTCCTTCAGCTGAAGTCAGTGAATTCTGCTAGTATTTGGGGTGAAGTGGGAACACCTAATAAACTAGAACATTAAAAGTAAAAATAAAAAAAAATGTTTTTTCAGAGTTATAGGATAGCAGGCAGAGAACTGGTTTCTGCATACTGTACCTTTCCTGTATGAACTACAGCTGTAGCTTCTGTCTGCTTGAGATTTATGGTAGCGTCAGACATCCTGAGTAACATGAAGTGGTTTGCAGAAAAATTGGTTTGTTCCTCTCTTCTTCCTGCCCACTTGTAAGCTCCCTGCCTGAACCATTGGGTGCTTAAATTCTTGATTTAACCTCTGCACAACTACATGGGCAAATTGCAGCCCGGCTTTAAGGTCAGCTAACTTTGCTACTAGTGCTTGTGGTCTATGATTTGGGTTGGTTTAATTTCTGTTCCAGTGTGTTCCAAGTGTCATGCCAAATGAGAATTAGAGCTACTTACCTGGCTCCATTTGAAGGTTGTAAATCTGATTGCAATTAGCAATTTTATTGAGAGATTCTTATCAAATACCATTAATTTTCCTCATGGTGCTCTTTAAGCGTTCAAGCTGTCCAGAATGTATTTTGTGGCTTAAGTAGTGTTGTGTGACACTGCACAACTGCAGTTGATAACAACAGGCAGATCTCAGGCAGTGTGTTAAGCAAGCATTTGCTGTGGAATTTGGCATCCTAGAGATTTAAAATGTTGGCTCTGTGACTTGAAACGCTCACAGGACATAAGGCTTTCATTTCTCTCCTATGCTTTGAGTGAACTTAGAAGGTTTTCTTTGAGAACTGAGTCTTATGCTGTTGGAATAGATGCAGATGGAGCGTGTCACTTGTATTTTTTGAAGAAAATCTTTAAGAAAACGAAAAGAAATGTTAAAATGTTAATTCTTTAGAACACACAGTGAGACGCTATTTCTTGATGTGCAACTTTTCTCCCCCTATTTGAATCAACAAATAAAACAAACAAAACAAAAAAACCAAAGCCCGTATGCAGTATCCTCCCATGCATACAGATATGAAAGTGAAACAAAACAAAACAAACAAAAAAAAAAAACCACCTTTTTTTTTATTTTGTTCCAGAAACATGCAAAGGGACAGGAGTTATTTGACCAGATTGTGTATCATTTGGACCTTGTGGAAACTGATTACTTTGGCTTACAGTTCATGGATGCTTCCCAGGTTACAGTAAGTATAACTTCAGTTAAATTTTATGTTCTACAGTAGTTTGCATTGTCTGTTATAAATGTGTTATCAGTGCTGTTTCACAGAGAGATGTGTAGGCAGTGAGGGCTATACTGCTGAAACAACTGGTATCATCATGTTTGGGTCCTGCAAAGAAAGTCTCAAAATAAGACATCATTTTGTGACGTGCATGGCTTCTTCATGCTATGTATGAATATGCAATAATTGCAGGTAAAAGAAAATGTGCTGTGTTTAGTAGTCTCATGGTTTAAAAAAATGGGTTATATTTCTTACAAGCAAGGATTTTGCACTACTCGTATCCTTGGTGTTCCAGGCACAGGTTATGTTGCTCTGCAGATTTAGTTTCATTTACAGTAGGAGAGAATAATTTTCCTTCTCTCCCATACTTAGTGACCTCCAGCATTTACAGGTAAAAGGAGGAAAGGGAGAATGGGGGAGTGGAAAATATAGTGTTTATAATGCAGAGAGATATGGTTAAAGAACTTAAACCTTGTGGCTAAACTGTATTGCTATAATTTTTTTCTCTTTGCTCACCTCACGTGTGGAGTTATTGTGTATGACTACAACCTGAGTTGTGAGTAGAGAGTATACACAGCTGGAAAATAAGTGTGTGCTTTTAAATCATCTGATTATTATGCAGGCATTTTTTCCATAATGCAAGAGAATAAAAACATTCTGTGATGTTGGAACAATATAATTGAATAACGTAGCAGAAATAGTAATGTCTTGTGAGAAATTGTTGTCATCTCACAATTTTTAGCTTTATTCTCTAACTTGAGAGTCAATGTGATTAGATCAGATCAGTGTTTTACCAACAGCTTTGTGATCTGTGTTAGCCAATGGCTTTAAATAAAAAATAACAATATTCGGACAGTCTTGCTAATAATAATGATATCGAGAAAGGAGATCTGTGCTTTTTGGGAAGAAAAAGCAAGTTCACGTGTTGATAGTTTAATATGTGTTCATGAAAAAACATATATTGCATGAAACATATACCGTTTTATGATGGAGACGATCATTAGGATGCAGCTGAAAGAGCAGTGCCTGCACATTATAAGCAAAAGAGATGATATTGCAGTTGATGGTCAAAGCTCTGAATTGGGAACTTCATAGCTGAGAATGGTTACAAGTAGTTCAGTAACGTTTTGGAAGAAGGAAAGGAAAAAGGGAGAGCTGAATATCCTTTCCTAGCAAGAAAGAGGGCAGACCAGAACCAGAAGACTTGGTTTAGGAACTGTAGAATGCTTATGTTCATTATGAACATTAGCAAAAAGGAAGGATTTTTCATCATGAGTAGTGAGGAGAATGAAGCAGAAATGTGAGCAAATGTAGTTTTCATAAATAGCTGTATCGCTGGTGTTCAGAGCAAAATGTGTCTATGTTCTTGTGTTTTAGACCTTAGACCTTAGCTTTGCATGCTACTCCTTTCCTCAGTAGTATGGGTGGGGGCAAAAGTGTAAAAGTAAATCAGGACATATGCAGCTATAGAGGGACAGGGGCTATGAACAGCTTTTGGAGGGCATGAAACGTGCTGTTTGGAGAGCTTTGGTAGTAGGGTTATAGTTTTCTGGATCAGGGTGGATATTAAGGGCAGACTTCATCTCCACAGGTGCAAGGCTGGAAGCTGTCATTTGTTTTGGGGTTCTGCCTGGCTGAAGCTGAGCAGAGAGTAAAACTTAAAACTTTGTGCCTTGAACCCCTTTATCATCCCTAGCACTATGCGGAAAGAGATTCTATGCCTTTCATGGTCTATTTTGAACTTGTGACCTGCTCATTTCATTTGCATAGCAATTAATGCAGAGCCTCCCTGGGCCTCTGTGTAGTGCCAGCCCTGCCACACAGTGGCAATTGCAGGACTCAGAGATTAAAGTTGCGTAAACTTCTTGAGGCTCTAAACCTTTGCCTTTTATTACATCTTTAAGCCACTATTATAAATAAGAGAGTACAGAATAGTCTTTGAGCAGTGGCAATTACTTCTGTGTTCCAAGGCTAACAGTTTTTCTGCGGTACGTTTCTTAGTAACTTTGCCAGAGTCAGATTAAGCGGTGTTGATAACTGGTTTGGAAAAGAAAATCATAATTAGAGCTTATCTGTTTACTGTTTGAACAGTTCATTCTTAATACAAAAATAAAAGTCTTTGATACAACCAAAATGCCGTAATGTTGGAAAAAGCAAGATGTTAGCAGTAAGACAGGAAATACTTTTATAAAGACTATCCAGTGAAATTTGCATTAATTTGTATCGTGTGTTGTTCGAAGATATTCTATGAATAGAAGGATGTAGAGAATCACTCAATCTAAAGAGCTTTTAATAGGTTTATTCTAAAGCAGAACTTTGCATATTGTTGCATTTAATTTATCTGGTACTTAAGCCAGAAGAAGAAATACTAGGGGAGGACAGGTGTTGTTTTGATAGTGTGTGGAAGAACTTCATGTAGTGAAAAGTCCTTATTTGTAAGTGAAAAGATTTAAAGCATAATGTAGATGTATTGTCCGATAATATCCACCACTTTGACTGATTTAGAGTTTAGAGGTTGTAGTGAAGAGTAAAACTACATTTTTACTGTGACTGTATTATTATTATAGCTTTGAACCAACTCTTTCCTACCAAACTCAGTAACAAAACTCCTGACTCTCAGTGTTCTGCAACGGTTCTAGTGGTCAGAAATGTGTTACTTGCTGTGCCCAAGATCCTTTATGACAGTGATCTCCAAATTAAGTTGCACGGGAGTTGTGCAAGATAATCCATTGGACTGCAGGAAGAAAATATCAGAAATTCTATTTATATATATTTTTAACTGAATTAAAGCCTTTAGAATTTCTGACTTGGTATACAGCTAGGCACTGAATACTCATCCATTCTGTATGTCAGACTGTTATGTCACATACTCATACTGTAGGCAAGGTGTCCTGAGAGAAGACTGAACATTCTACAGCATGGAGGCTGTGACAGTGGCACTCTTGCTCATTTGTTCTCTTTCAGCGTATTGTGAAGATGTTGAACAATATTGGACCTTCTAGGGTGCAGCAGTAGTTATTGGCCTCCAACTGGGCTTCATACAACAGATCACCATCACCTGATCATTGATCACCACCCTCCACAACTGGCCAATCAGTCAGTTTTCAATCCCACCTCACAGTATGCTTTTCTGTTGATCCTGTTTGTGGAAAGGAGAGAAGAGAAAGGAAAAGTGAAGAAAGGAGACGGGAGTCAAAGAAACGATGGTTATCACTAGGCTCTCCCTATCTTTCTTGTTCAACTAATTGTAACAACACTTATACAGGGAAGCAGTGCTCAGGATGATTTTCAGTCAAATGTAGGAGATTTAGTGGTAATGGAAAATTTGGGGTTTTGGGTTACTTTTACTGGGACGTGTGGGATGTGTGTGTTATAGCAAAGCAGGAAGGCTTGAAAGCTTTTGTCGAGGCTGGAAATTGCAATAGTCAAATCTTGTGAGACTACACTGCACAAGTTGAGTTGCCATGAGGAAGTAGTGTTTTTGTTTTTAGTTTGCTTTTTTGGGGGGGGGCAGGGGAGAAGGTGTTCTGTGTGAAGCATTCCATGGTTATTTGGGGTTCCTGACATTTATTTGAAATTGTTGGTAGCTAATGATTACTCATTTTTGTTCTTCCTTTATCTCTTATTCCAGATTGTCATAAGAAAAAAAATTGTGGTTTGCTGCTTTCTGTAAGCTGCAACATATTCTAAGATTTCCATCAGGTTATAGATCTCTCCTTCTGTGGTGGTATTCTTTGTCCTGTGATAGCAGAACACGAATGCCATCCCAGTCTCCTTTGTTCTACACAAATTCCAAACTAAAAGATTGCCATTGTTGAATAACTTGAAATTTCCTTTTGTTTACTTCATGATTGTTCCTATTTATGAGAATGTTTATAGAGTAATTGAGAAGGGAAAAAAAAATGATACATATTTGCTTTTTGTTTGTTATTTCCAAATGAGCTGCTGTAATCTTTCAGGTGTGAAACATTAGCTGGGAATGCATGGAAACAAAAATATTAATACTTTTTTTTAATAAAAATAGAAAAGTCTCAGTGAACATCTAACGCCTTTATGCTATCTCTAATGTCAGAAAGGCTCCTCATCCCTAGCTTAAAGAAGGGCCCTGTGGAATAGTCTGTCACAGCTGGATACATTGCACTCTGCAGACAGCTGCGCCATGTTGGATGTATGTGCACATGCAGTGTGAATGCATTGGGCACACGGGAAGTGCTGGATTTATGAAGTGGACAACGTGACTTTTGTGCAAGGTCAGCCTAACAGATGCTGGTGGCTACAATGGGGGCCAGAGTTTCCTGAAGAGGTGAGAGGGGCAGGACTGTCCTGCAGTGAGTTGTCCTGATAAGCTGCATTTTTGTCTGACTTCTTAATATTGACCAGTTTCTGAATAGGACTTTTATTTATTTACAATGAAAACTGAGAAGACAGTGGTGGGAGAAAATGGAGAAGAGTGGTTTTTGTGAAAGCAGTATTCCAAGTAAGAAAATAGAAGAAATGTGAAACAGCAAGAACTATATAGCCCTCAACATCCATCATTCGCTACAACCATCAACAATATATTGGAATCTCACTGACCAGGATGTTGAGATCTTCATCTGTATGGAAGGTGCCCTTGTGTCCCAGTTTCTGAGAAGGTCAGGATCATATATGCTTTACCACATAGTTTTCCAGCACTGTAGTGTAAAGGAATCAGGAGAACAAAAAATAATATCCTAATGCTTTTCTCCGTACACTATAAACTAGACTCATGGATGTTTCAGTACCTATTGGCTCAGAGCCCTGCTATATCTGAATTTTCTTTTAAGGGTTTATTGTCATTCAAATCAGGAGTTTTTATCCAACTGCTTGCTTTTGATAGTACTACTGTTACTTTTTCTTAATTGTGTGAGGGATGTGGAAAAGAAGAACGACTTGAACTAGTCAATTAACCTCATATTGTGTTATCTGGGAGTCTTTTTCCTTATACATTGAGTAATACTGTAACTATGAGTGCTTGCTAAGCAGAAAAAGAAAATAGGGAAAAGCCTTACCATTTGGTACATTGATACTGAGAGAGGGACTAGTAAATACTTTGGTAATGCAAAAGATTTCCTTTTTTGCTTCTGGCAGAAACATCTCATTTCCCCTTAAGTAAGTCCCCTTAAATAAACTATCAAATTAATCTGTGACTCTGCTTCCCCTCCCTGAATCTCTTATTTCTCTGGATTATGAGCTCTTTGGGATTGTGGTTGTTGCAAGCTGTGTGTGTATGGATTGTAGCCCAGAGCAACAAATACAGAGCACAGCTGGAGAGTATCAAGAGCTGTGCAGGTAACAATATCATGTATATTCAGTGCACTGACAACTAATAGTGACGGTGATATGAATACCAGCTCAGTAACTGTTCAAAGGCAGCTTGGCTGACTTTTATAGAAATGCTAAACATCTAAAGAATAACTACTACTAACTGCAGCTGTCCAAACTTGTATTGCAGCCTGTGAACATTTTATGACAGACTCTGAAACATTAAGAATTCCAATGTTTAGTTTTCCAGCAGTCTTCACTATTTCAGAAGGGCTGGAGGCCATTTCCTAGTATAGACTTGAGAAGCAGCCATGCAGGATGGGCGGTCATGACTGCCTATTAGTGATGCTTCTCCACCTCTCATTAGGTGTATAGAAGTCAAATGTTCAATCTGTCAAGGACTGAATAGATTTTGTTGTTTTCGGTCGTGTATGATTGCAACAGAAGTTGAAGTGGTTTCCTTTGTTTTCTCTCACAGATTTAGTCAGGTTTGTTGCCTGTTTGTTACGGATTATTTCAGTTTATTTTTGTAGGGTGCAAGAAGTGTTTGGGGACAGGCTTCAGAATTGAAGGTGATTTTGTTTTTATTGCTGGAATTGATGTGGAGTGGTATTAGCTTTCTTCATTTTTATAATAAATCTAATGAAAACTTTGCTAAACTGAACAATGAATTTATATAACTTCGGGGTTCTTTTTTATTTCTGACGCACAAAATTTCACCATCAAGAGGAAAAATCTTGCATGTGCAGTTGTTTTGTGTGATAGTGATTATCAGTCTTGACATTCAGTTATGTTCTGCTTTTGTTACTTCAAGTCTGCAAAGCAAAATCTTGCTTGGGCTAAAGCAGATTGATTATCATATACATATGAATTAGGATAAGATACTGGTTTTGAAGGATGTTCCTGTGACTCTCCATTATTCACGTGTAGCTTATCTGGATTGCAGATAAACCATGTCATGTACCAGGATACTTCTGAGATGGCTCTGTACAGACTCAGACTAGGATACTCTAGGTTTTCATGAATGTCACTGCTTGGTTATATTGAATTCCAACATTCCAGAAATAATATTGTGCTTGGGATTTTTCTTTTTCAGTTCTTTCAGCCTCATTATTCATTGTGATAATTAAAACATTACCATGGCAGATTTTGAAATTCATGTGAGATTATTTTTGTTGAGTTTCAGTACATAAAAAAATATATATATCTTCAAGTAATCCATACACAGTGTGAGCCTAAATGTGTTTTGAAGTGGGCATGTGCAGGGTCTCTATGGCAGCCTTTTCTTATTAGAGAATTGCAGGTTAGTCTGTAGCTGTTAATCCCACTGATTTGGCAGTTCATTTGAACTAAAAGTTACCACTTATGTTCTGAAAAGAAGATAAATATTCTGTACAACCACAGTCACCTTCAGCACTTAAACTTGTTCTCATGCTATAGTCCTGTGACCAGGAAAATGCCTTCTTCTGACTTTAGAAAAACCCTGAGAAAATACTTGCTCTGCATCTGAGTCTCAACATGCTGTGCTTAGAAAACAAGACTCCTGGAACAGGAAGTAATCTCATCACATTTTTTCTGCTCTAGCCAGGCATGAAATGTAGACATTTGTATTGCCTTTGAGATAAACATAATCATTAGATTTGTGAGTTTTTCTGACAATGATATAGTAGAGTGCTTACAGACTGGTATTGCAGATTCCCGAGGTACTATGGACTATTTCTAAGGACTTCACAGGAGTGAACTAAGAGGGAAAAAAGTAACACTACTGGCAGCAAGTTTGAATTAACTATACTAGAGTCATCCCCTCCATGGGAACATTTTTAGAAGCTTGCATTGAGAGAGACGGAAAAATTTCTGGGAATCTGCAAGAATTTTTCTTAGAACACAGGAATAGAAACCCTTTTCCTTCCAAACATAGCTTGTATTTAAATATTTTCTTAGCTTATCTTACCTCTGTAACATTATTACTAACAGCAGCTGTTGCACCATTTTTGTTTTTTAATTCAGAGGAAACTTGCCTCTGTGGTATTCATGGTCCAGAAACAGGGCAGATTGTTTTCATCCAGTATCATGATCTACACTTACTAGACCATTACTAATTCCTCTAACTCAAAAACTTTCATTCAATTCAAGATTTTTCCATAGAGAACATAATAGAACAGAAAAGTTTTGTGTGCCTTTACCATTTATGGAACCTTGCAAGTATATACGTTTAAAACAAAAACAAAAAAACGTCCTTTAGTGAAATAATCCCCCTGCCAGTTCACCAGTTTACCAAACAAACTGGGAATGTTAGGAGGAAGGATAAGAAGGATGATTTCAGTACTCATTAAACAATAGCCTAGAAAAATCTTAAACTATTTTCCCACACCAGTAGATTTCATGGCAAAATAACTTACTAATTTTTTTTGTGCTTCAGCTGTATTCAGTGAAATGGGGAATATAATACAATGAGATATAAATAACTCTCCTTCCACTCTTAGATTTCTTTTGTTGTAGGAACAAAGGCCATATTTGTACTGAAACAGCACACATCAGGTGGCGAAGGATACCAGGAAGAGGAAACTAGACCTATTAACTACAGAATAGTGCGCTCTCTCCATTTCCGGCTCTGAGGTGTTTCCTCAAGTCTCCCACTGTCAAGCTTACTATCAAAGTGTGTGATATGAAGCATTACCTATAGGAGCAGAAGATGCAGTTACAGAGCACATGAGTCAACCAGGCATGCACAAGTTCAAGCAGTGAAAAAGAGGTGTATTGAAGGGTGCCAAGGGATTTGGTAGAATTCTTTTAAGGGCTGCTGTCTGTTATCTTGGAGAGGTCATGATGCTCAGTGAACTCTCCTGGCAAAAGGCAAGCATTTGGCCCCTATCCAGCAAAAAAAGAGGATCCAAAACCAAACCAGCTGATATAACATTCTCCTCATTATATGAAAAGTTTAGGAACAACATCTGCCAGAAGATCACACTGAAGGAAAAGGTGGCATATGGAACATCTAGCCATGTTTCAGATACCTCTGAGGACAGAGATTACACAGCCTCTCTGGATAACTTTTCTGTATAATCACCCTTGTTAGGGATAACTTTTTCCTTTAACTAGCTTTAATGTATCCATCTGCAAATTTGGGCATGGTGCTGCTTGTCCTGCCAAGGAACATCCCCAAGAAGACTCAGGCTTCTCCTTCTCTACACCTTCCCTGTAGGCAGCTGTAGCCTTCTCTCCTTAATGCAAACCAAAGGAGTTCTCTCTGCCCTCCCATCCACCACTGGATGCCACTATCTTGAATGCCCAGAGTGCGGTCCACACTACATGGATCAGGATCTTTCCTGTACTGGGGAGACAAAGGGACGGAGGAGTCCAGATACAGTTATAAAAGTACCAAATAAGAGGGGAAAGCTTTTACTGATTTCCATTTATTATTATTGCTATTCATTGTCCTGTCTTACGAAGATATCCTAATGAAGCATCGGAATGGACCTTAACACTGCATTCCAGCACTTCCTGGCAGACCTGAAGTCTTCTACGTCTCCAAAGAAGCAGCACTCTTCTACTACTTTGACTGATCTGCTGTTGTTCTTTGTGAACCATCATGGAGGGTCTATCTTCATCTGCCAGCACCTGCAATGTATCTTTCTTCAGGCTGAGATACCCTCACCTCTGGACCCCAAGGCCTATGGTGGCCCTCTGAGGGGGCCTCCTGTCACTCCAGTGCAGCAGCCAAAAGGAAGCCAAGTCTACCTTTGCCAGCTTTCTTGGGAATAAATGCAGAAAAGAGGAGACATCTCCAGAGGGGACAGAGATGGGAGAGGAGGCTATCCTGTGGACAAACATGCTAGATGTCAGGATGGCCTCTCAGCTAATTTGTGTGGAGGCTGTGCAGAAGGCATGGTGCTGGGCACCTGGACCTTTGATGTTGCTGTGACTGCACCACAGGGAGCCCTGGCAAGATGATGATGTTCTGGATCAACTAGGCTTAAGGTGGATCCGCTTCCATTGGTTCTTCATCTTGAGGTGGATCCACCTCCACGTGTTCCACAACAGTGGGCACTATGCAGGCCATTGTACAGGCACTCTTCCTCCTCCTCTACTTCTTTGCAGGCCTTTTCTGCTTCATTGGTTCTGAGAACCAGTTCTCTTTTCCCATATAAAGGTGTGCAGCAGTTGCTCCAGGTCATCTTTGTTCCAACCATGGCTGGCAATTGCCAGAGGTCTGGAAGCTCAGTGAGTGGTGGGACCAAACACAGGGGTGTTTTTTAGGGCCCAGAACAAAGGCTAGGGCAGTGGTAACTACTCTGGCATCAGGAAACCTCTGTGATGGCCACTATGATGCTGAATGCAGTGTTGGATGGCTTGGAAGATGCCCTTTGTGGAAGAAGGAACATGGTCAGAAAGGCTGAGGACGCTTTACTTAGGATGGATCCTCTGTGCTGTTTGGTTTGCCAGAGAAAAAGGCTGTCCGCTGGGCACAAGGACTGCCCTCCACCTCTCTTTTTCTGCCCTTTCTTTCATCTCCCTCCTCATCCCATGTCTGGGGTTCCTGTGCCACAAGATAGTCGGAAAAATATTTGTAGATCCACCATTGCCCACCACCTCCCCCTCCACTGTCATGGCTCTTTGCCAAGTGGTGTAGCTCCCTGTACTCAACAGGAGCTGAGAGGGGACAGAGCTTCCAAATGTCCCACAAGAGAGAAAGGGTGGCATGGCCGGTCTGCACAAAGTTTCCCAGTTGTCAATAAAGACACTGATTATGGTCAAGTGCTTTGTGAGCCCTTCCTTACTGTCCCCACCATCTACCCCTGCCCTAGGAGCATGAAGGTACCATATCTTGTACCCTGAGCCCCAAGGGAGAAAGAAGAAAAGGAGAAGATCCAGCCTCCCCTAGGCTGTGTTGCTGGCTATAGAGAGAGTCTGTTGGGGGGCAACTGGAGTCCTTGCAGCCTGGAAGCGTGGGGTGTTAGGGAAAGATCAGTATGAGCTGCCCCTTGATCTCTTCTCTAGATTCAAGAACAAACCACATCACTTTTGCGGCATCTTGGCTTCTCATTTGGAGGAAAAGCTCTCCTGTCTGATTGGAAGAATCATTAGCAGCTTCTGACTGATAGCCTCCAGGCACGTTTGCAAGGAGAAGTTCATTCTCTTTTAAGAGATCCACTAGAATGTGCGCAGCCACAAGGCAGTTGTTTGTTAGACTGTGCTTTACATTTAGTTTTCAAGTCGAAGCTGGTGATCGTGTGACCATGGGTCCAGGTGGTTATAGGACAGAGGCCACCTTCCCACGTGGTTGTGGGTGTCCGTTCAGGTATGTGGAGGCAGGACAGCTGATCCTCAAAGATCCGAGATGATGGGAGAGACATTTGCTTGTGTTTGGTCCAAACAGCTGCTCAGAACTGGCCTAGTTGGATTCAGTTGCTCAGGACCTTCTTTCTTCTTAGTATGCTCAGTATTAGAGGGCATAAAAGCTTGTCTTCTGGTGGACCTGCTACAGGGAAGGTTTGTTTTTTGTAGGACCTGAAAGGTTGTGGGGGCTGAAGGCCCCTTTCCTGGGAATGATTCCTTTCTGCATTTTGCTAGGCAGAAAGGCTACCCTGCATTCCACCATGTGCCCTGGATTCTATCAGCCCCTTATCTCGAGAGTCTTGTGTTGTAGGCTTGATACTCACTGAGGAGCACATGCAGTCCTTTGAGTCTGCTCACTCAAGGAATGGGCTTACTCAGTGGCTCCAACACTGCCCAGGCTAGGCTTCTCTTTCAGGGGCTTCTCCATTCAGGGGCTTCTCTTCTCTATCATGCACCACCATGTGTTGATTTTACCCTTACAGCCACAGGTCTTTTTCTGCAGAGCTGCTCCTCCGTCAATCCCAGTGTTGCATGCACACCCAGCCTTCTCCACTGTGGGCACTTGCTGCTGGGATTATCTGTTTTGATCTCATAATATCCTCATTAAAATAATTTCTTCAGCCACTTGAGGTCCCCGACTGTAAAACTGTACACTGCCTGCATAGCAGCTCTGTGATTTGGATTCATCAGTAGCCCTACTGAGGTGCATTCAGCCACATCTCTAAGATTACTAGTAAATATATTAAGCTTTGTTGACCATACTGTTCATTAAATCTTGTATTCAGAAAGTTCAAAAAGTTGTACTTCAGCAATTTATTTGAAAACTGTTTTGTTCTATGTCTACATTTTCAATTCAAAGCATAACTTTCTAGGATGGGTCAGAGAAGTTCATATAGATTTATAAGGAACAATCTTTTCATTGAAAAGAAAGAGCTTGAAACTCTTGGGAGCAGGCAGTGTTTCTAAATACATGCTTGAGTAGTCCCTGGTTCTCTGCGCAACTTCAGTTCTGGTCCATTTCTGTCACTAGCACAGTACTTAAAAGTTGACCTTCAGAAGAAAAGAGAAAAAAGTTAATTCTCTTTTGTTACTTTTTATGCTAATGATGTATAGACAAAGTCCAAAACTGTGGTTAGTAGGGTAGGGTTTTCATTGGACTTTTTTTTTCCCCTTTTTTTTGTTGTTTTAGGGAGGAGGAGGATTCCTTCCTCCTGTATGTTAGGATTTTACCTGCTCTGCTTTAGAAAGCCACATGGCTAATGGCAGACAAATAGATTTTAGGGCCCAAGAAATCAGATAGCAGAAAGATATGGGAGGGATAATTAAATTCTGATTTAAAAGTTGCCAGCTTTATATAGAATGCCTTCTTTTCTGAAGTTGAGCATTTAACACTGTTTTGGATTCTTCTCCCCTTGCTATTCCTTCAATAACTGCTTGAGAAAGCATTTGAGCAATACTTTTACCCAACAAATAAGACTTCCAATGAGAATGAGCTTTCTGCTTCTGAAAGTTAAGCATATAAATAAGGAAAAGCAGTCTATTTAAGATGTTCTTCATGCATTTTAAACTAGCAAAGCAAGCTAGCAAAAAAAAAAAAAGGGTCAAACCCAATTTTTTTCCTTTACAGGTCACCTTTGAGGGCTGTATAGATCAAGACCAGGACTTTTCATTCTTTTATGAAGCAAGTGGGGAGCCAGTGGAATTGGAAAGCACAGGTGTGTGATGGGTTTGTGTCAACTTGTGGTACCCCCCTTCTAGTCATCTTTTAGCAGTCACTGTGGTCCTCATGCAGACTGCTTCAGTAACTACAGATTATCTGCTATATCTTGACACAAATACATCTTTGCCTTCCTGTATGACAACTAGATTTTGAGAAAAATATTGATTGCTACCACTGAAGAAGTGTTAAGGTATTTTTCATCTTCAGTTAGATGAAGTGTGTGATTAACAGGATAATGTGCTAAGTTCGTGCTTCCACTTTTTTAATAGACAGTGTTTTGGTTTTTTTTAAAAAACAGGCTTTTTAAAACTTTTGTTTTGTTTTAATGTGGAATTGGATGGTACTTAGCTTTCTGTGGCTGCCCGACAGAAATTACGAATCTTCTCTTAAAAATTCAACCTGTTAATCCCAACCAGTGACTGCTGTTTTACGTTAATTAATGCAACAGGAAGCATTATTCATTTGACAATAGGGAAAAAAAAAAAAAAAGAATTATACTGAGATTAACCAGGAATAAAAGGAGGCTATTCCAGCAATTGAAGTTTTGTTTTACCCACCAAAATGAAGAGTCGCAGAATCTTGTTTACCTGCAGCCTGACAGACTTTTGTTTTTGTGGCTTTTTTCCTTTACTGTGGGCAAAGAAGCTATCTTTCTGTTGTAAAACAGTCTTAAACCTATTAAACTTTTTCCTTCTCCTTGTTCTGCACTGATGCTTTTGAATTTAGTCTGGATGTGGGAATATAGCATTGTACTGTTGAAATGTACACTGTGACATCCGAAGTTATGACTCTTTGGATTTACATCCTGAAATAATGTGTAGTTTTTTAGCCAGAGCAGTTGCTTAGGCAGAGGCATAGTCATTAGGTTCTGAGAGAATAGAAGGCCCCTCCATTTTCATTCATTTCCTACTTGACTTCACCCTTTTCACTTCCAGATTCAGAAGTCAACAAGCAGCAAGTCCAAACCTTTTTGGCTGTAGCTAGAATGCTACGCAATCTTCAACTCAGTGTTTGGAGATTTTCTTCTGGTTCATTAAGAAGTGTTTTTGAGAACACTTGCTACACCTTTGAAGGTATTCAAGACTTCAGACCTCTCAGCTGTACTCTGTGTAGCCTCACAGGACAATATTTACTTTTCTCAACACACATACTGTGTTCTGCTTACAACTATCTAGGCAGTTTATGTGAAATGGAGTAATAGGATGACACTACTTGAGCATAGAGGACACTTGGAAAGCTGGCATGATTTCCAGCGTGAAGAAGTTCTCTGTATCTGAAACGTTGGAATTTGGTCTGGTTTTGACAGAAGTAGCACAAAATATTTGACTTAATTTAGCATTGGTTCACAAATCTGCATGAGTGCTGCTGGGTCTAGGAACTCTAAGCCACAAGTACTACCAGTCCATGTCCAACCACTATATTTTTACTTTGAGAACTGTGTGGTGGCCCTTTCACAGCCATGGTGTGCCATTTGGGATGGGGATAAGTCTTTCTTTGGAAGAGATCAGCTTAATGGGTGTTGTGTTTTATCTCCTGGATAAGCTGTCTGGCTGCTTGGGTATGGAGAATAGCCTCCTAGATAGGTTACATCTTGTTTAATGGTGTGAATGAGTAATTTCTAAAGTCTTATTAGTTATTTTTCAGCCTTTAAAGTATTTACATTCATGATTCAGAACTTGTTGTTATTTGAGTTTTAGTATACTTAGAGCACCACATTCCAAGATTGGGACTGTCATATTAACTGATATTTCATTGGAAATTATGAAGAGGTATCAGAGAATTTTTGTCTGTAGGATAGATGTTTTTTTCATATTTGTTTTGTTAATGTTGAAGGTAAGGCTTTCTTCTAATGGAATCAGGTTATACTAGCTTTGTGACTAATTCATCTGTAGTCAAAATGAATAGTGAGGTGAGACAATTTTGCAGTTAGGTATTTGAAACATAAGAATTTACTCTGCCCTGGAGCTATGAAAGACTTGTACAGTTTCCTGTGAAATTTTACTTTTTTTTAACATTGATCATTTTCCTTATCAGAAATTTGAAATTTCATGAAACTTATGTGAACTGCTGTAGTTTCTGGTGTAATTCTTCATGAGAGAGTAAAGTAGAGACAAAATAAATTCCTTGCAACCCTAAGGAATATCTAGTCATTTCTCAGATTGCAAGGACAAAATTCTCTGACAGCTTCACTTACGGAGGTTTAGCAGGTCTCATGTAAATAAAAGCATCTTTAGAATAATTGTTCCATTTCTATTTCTCTCTTTTTTTTTTTTTTTTCTTAACATTTATTTAGCTTAGAGGTCTTAAACTGGCAAACTTTTGAGCTGTGCTCATCCACTTTGCTATATGAATTATTGCCTTGGCTTTAGGACATAATAAATACATACCAACACTGTCATCACAGAATCATAAAATCCTTAGAGATGGAAGGGACCTTTAAAGGTCATCTGATCCTGCAGTGAACAGGGACATCACAGCTAGATGAGGTTGCCCAGGACTTGATCCAGCCTCACCTGTAAAGTCTGCAGGGATGAGGCATCAACCACATCTCTGGGCAATCTGTGCCAGTGCCTCACGACCCTCACTGTAAAAGACTTTTCCTTATATCCAACCTAAATGTATCCTCTGAACTTGAAGCTGTCTCCTCTTGTTCTATCACCACAGACCTTGCTAAAGAGTCTGTCCTCTTCTTTCCTCTAGCTCTCCTTATTTATTATTTAGATTTTCTAGTAAATAGGTAGGTATTTAGCTGTAGGAGAGTGATATAGTGAAACAGTAAGTAGTCGCTCAGAGTTTCTCCTTTTCCTGGAAGTGATTTTATAGGGGGAAAGGAAGGTGGTTTTGTTTTTGTTTTTTTTCTGCCAAAATTTTGTTCATTGGTGCCTTCTTTATTATTTTGAAATAAATATATGCTTATAGAAAAAGAGCACTTCACATAAGTCTGGATACTCTTTTATTACCTTATGGTAGGAGAATGTAGGTGGTGTTGCTTCAGCTCAAACTGTAGCTTTAGGACTTTGTGCAGCCACAGATACAGATTTAAACTAAATTTATACTTTATGGCTACTTGTTGAAGGTGCAGCTTACGCTGGTAAGAGTGCATGAACTTTTCTGTGAGGCATACTTTTTTGTCATCTTAGTTGTAACTGTTCAAGAGCATTTGAATGATACATACATCATTTTTTCTGAACTGCTTTAGTGAATTTAAGTTGGGAGTTCATCCTTGTCTTGAAAAACTTGACCATGGAGCCATGGAAGGCCAAACAGTACAGGATCTGGAGCGTTTTCATGAGATAAAGAAGTTGAAAAAAAAATGAAAGCCAGGATTTTGGCCTGGGGACACTCCATGTGATATTCGAACCTGAGGGTGAAAGTGTGTTTTCCTTACATACTGCTGTCTTGAGATTTGGGGTTTTAAATTTTCTCCTTTGAAAGGGTGAAACTTCCCTGGCAGTACTGATGCCTATAGCAGGCTTTCTTTCTTGGAAAAAGATGCTTGATGACTGATAAATGTGCAGATAAACACTGTGGCAAATGTGAAAAGCTGAGCAAATAAACATGGCAATTTTACATTTTAAGAGATATTTTGCTTTAATGAGTTTAATGTGATAACAAAATCTTGACATGGAGCTGCTTTTAAATCTGGATTTTTTTTTTCTTTTTTTAGCATTGGTTGGACCATTCTAAATTCATTAAGAAACAGATAAAAAGTAAGTACCATGTCTCTGCCTATTTTGTTATTTCCTTAAGAGTTTGGAGTATTTTAACACGACTGTGTAAATATGACCTTTAACAGATTGAATATTTCTTAGAAAATAGATTTAATTTAATGGTTAATTGGCTGGCTATATCACAGATGTCAAAATGCAAGTTCACGTATAAGGAATAGATCAGTCTTCTGTACCCTCATTAAATATGTCCTGTTTGTTTGAGGCAGAGTAGGTTGCCAGGTAATTTCAGTCTGATTTGTGACAGCAGGTTGCCTGGACACAGATCTCAGTTTCTGTCACTTGTGACCCATAACAGGCTTTGTGATTTTATTTTTTTTCCTTCCAAGGAGTAAATGGAAAATATTTTATTTTGTAGATCTCGCTATCTTTTTTGTACATTTTATTAAAACCAGCAGAAATACACGGCGTTTTTTCAAAGAGAGTTTAGAGTGGAGGGGTTGAGTTTGGGTTTCCTCATTGAGTTTTCTGTGAATATTTGCTAAGATGGGCAAGTTGCTCCTGCAGCTCTAACAATTTGGTTGCAGGCTTGGACGCAGTACAGGACAGTACTAACCTGTTTTGTTAATACAGTCTTGTAGACAACAGCCATAGGCCAACTGATAATGCTGCTTCCATGAAATTAAAATACGGTGTTTTTCAAGGAAGTTATGGGATTTTGTAAACGGGTAAACAGTCTTGATTGCTTCAGTGATGCTTTACCTTTCTCTCTAACAAGCATCAAAATAAGCAGAACGTTTCTGAAACTCATGAAGCTTTTCTTCAAAGGCCTTTAAAAGACAGTTTGCTTTCGCTACACACTGTGGGTGTCAGTCTGCTAGAATATATACGTGCTATAGGTAATTTTTTGTTGGTTGGCCTTCTCTTGCCTGTTCATAGCATTGCAAGCAGCTTTACCTTAACTGGCAAAGTGATTTCCAGGTGCACTTCCTGTAATTTCTTTGTACTTCTCCTGATCTTTCTTTATACATGGAGAATCTACAATTCTCTAACACCTTCAAGCAGTTAAGGTGCAGTTTTGTCTGTGCATAATCTTGAAAGTGCCTGTATTAAAAGCAGATTGTCTAACACTGGTCTGAGGAACCCCTGAAAAGTAAAGCAGCTTGATGAGTGTTGTATTCTGTTGTGAGACAGATCTATACATTTCATTACCTTTCATTCAGTGGGTGCTTTGGGAAGAGTTCCACTTTCAGGACAGGTGCTACTTTAGTGCTCTTTTTTGCCCCCTGACAGTGGGCAGTTAAGAGTCATTATCTTGCTGATGCTGATCTACCAGTGGTGCCCAATTGTCAGCCTGGTGTACTGAAACCTATGTCTTCTTGGAGCTATTCTTGGAGACAAAATCAAAGCTTTAATAATCAGAGTTTTTGCCATGGTGATGTAGTGCTACTAGAAAACTAGGTGAAAAATAGTCATCTTTCCACCACTTAAGATACTTGCAGACTGTTGTCCTACCAGATGAGGCTTAGGCAGATAAGAATGCATTGGCCATCTCATATTAGTAGGATAACATTTTATTATTTACATCTACACAGAAAATCAGACCTAGTGTGCGCCTTCTGGTACTAGAAAACAATGATGCTTGCATCTTTTCTCATGTAATTTCCTAGCTTTCTGTGTTTCTTAGGGTTGTGTGTTTCAGAGTCATCTTCAGCACTTTTCACCTCATTGCTCTTACTTTTTCTCATTCAATTGTATCTATTTAATGAAAGCTGATCTATTGGATTTGGTTTTTGTACCTTGTAGCAAGAAGCATGGCTCTCTCCCTCTCATTCCCTCCAATTTCCCCCACCCCTCAGCAGCAGAAGTGTATCTGAAATTTAACAGTGAACAAAAATGTATTTCCCAAATGTATTGTTTTTTTGATTAAGTAGTGATTAAGGTATTTTAAGGTGTGGTAGGCGTCTACATTTCTTTTAGAATTAGTATGTAATTAGTATTGCATATCTTTTAAAATTTTATCACTGGAAATACTTGGTTCACTTCTCTGAAGAATTTAAAAGCATATTTCATTTTGGGTTTCTTTGGTTGTGGGGTGGTGGTGGTTGTTCAGCTTTAGCAAAACTTCAGTAGCATAAACTTTTTTTTTCTCCTTTTAAAATCTCTGCATATACAGTTGGACCTCCGTACACATTGCATTTTCGAATTAAATACTATTCATCAGAACCAAACAACCTTCATGAGGAGTTTACAAGGTAGGTTCTATGCATGGGTGAGTGACTTGCAGAAGGGTAAGTTAAATATCTAAAATACATGGGAGTCCTTTAAGGCAGTGATTTGAGAGTTCTTACCAAGAGTGGTCATTTTGTCTGACTTCCTAGCTGTTTTCCTGCTATCAGAGAGATGTTTTTTTTTTATTTGCTGCCAAAATACATCTGAGGACCCCTCCAAGTATCTTAGTCTGTATAAGTTGTGGTAGCAAGTCTGAAGTTAGTAAAGAAAAGTGAAATAGATGGCTTCAGTTGGCTGGTTGAATCTCTTTCACTTTACCGCAAATTCTCTATGGGGCAGAAGGTATATAAAGTCTACATTGTGTAAAAATTTCTTAAAATAGGTGGCAATCTTTTGTTTTGATCTGATGGGCTGTTTTCTGGGCCACGAGAGTTAGCCCTTGCTTGGTTCATAGCATTCTGGGGTGATCTGGAGGATACTCTGAAAATTGGGAAAGGCACAACTGGAGGAGAGGGTTTTGTAGCTGATTTCTTTATATTTTCTTTGTACAGTAATCATCTTTCTTAATGTTTCTTTATAATCTTTAGTTCTTTTTCTCACAATGGGAGCACTTTCTTTAGCTTTTACTTTTCTTGCAAAAATCACCATCATTCCAATCAGACTAAGATGTTTAAAGATTGTTGATTGTTTTGTTCATGTGCCTGTGATGTTTACGTGAAACTCAGGTGTACAGGCCTACATCTACTGTCTCCTGTCCTGTCTGCTCTGTTGACCAGGTTTTTTTCCACAGTCTCAGACAAGAAGATCAAAGAGCTAATCATCACCACCTTATTATGGGACTGCAATGGAAGCCTTAATATCCATTATCAATTTAGTACAGCAGTGTTAATCCAATAGAAGGGCGTATTCATATATGTTACATAATTAACTCATATTACTCCCTGCCAGTTACATAATTGAGTATAAGATCTTTGTTCAAAAACCAAGATGACTTTTGGGCCTCTCTAATGAGAAAATGCAGTTAAATTAGTAGGAATAATATGTATTTTCTGACAATTGATATGTCTTCATATATCAGGGTACATCTGACAAGTATTAAATTTCCCCTGTGGTCAAATTATCCCATTACTGTCTGCCACAAGATTTCTTTCATAATCCTCTGAAGCATATGATCCTAGTCACTGTGAGATGTGGGTTTCGGAGCTATGTGATCACTGCTGTGATCAAGTAAGACATTTCCTCTGCAAGTATTAACCTCTGCTGCTCTATGATCTAATTATTGCTGAAAGTTGTAGCATTTCTGAAGACTGTTTTAATTAGACCAGCACTTCAATTAGTTAAATTTTCAGTGCTATGATTATTTCTTTAAATTATAAATTTGACAGAAAACCATAGCGAAACTGTGGAAGAAAAATGAAAATGAGTTTAAAATTGATTTTACCGTTCATTTATATTGGGGAAAAAGTAATTTTGGTTGCTGGTTTTCTTAATTTTTTTAATATATATATATTTTTATTTTATATATATTTTTTAAGAATCTTTATGTTGGTTGGATCATATTTTCCATGTATTATGTGGAGTAAAAAGTGGAGATTAACAATTGTATACTCAGAATTATTCCAAGCCAGAGTAAGAGGAGGAGGAAAAATGTTCATTACCAGTAATCATGAAATGGCCTGGTTGGGGAGGAAGAGGAGTTGTTGGAGATTCCTTGTGCAGACTGGTTTTTCAACAGGCTCCAGTTCCTAGTGAAGCTGTAAACATCACATTCTCATAATTAGCACAATAATGGAGAAGTGTTGAAACCCTTCACCCACTCTGTCCTTTTCTGATTTGAAAACACAACTGAAGGCCAGTGCATCTTGGAAGACATCTGTTGTAACTTTTATGGGACCTTGATTAAGTTAAGGTAGAAAAACAACAGAGGAACGTGTCTGTACATGTGTTTTGTGGAGAATTTTTAAGGTATTTTGGTGATTTGGAATGTCAGTAATTGAAATGCAAATGCTTGTCCGTTGGCAGGCAGAGAAGAAGCAAAAGTAAGCCATCCCCAGCAGTGCAGAGCTGCAGCACTGTATAGGCAAGTTGGCATTGAGAGAACTGCTCAGATTTTTATTGCAAAATCAGATGAGTTCATAGGATTGCGAATCATCAGGGAAAAAAATAAGAGCAGGAAATATACTTGTCTGTCTTTAATCTGTGTTCACATATCCAGATTTGATTGGCAAGTCAGATATTAGCCAAGTATGTGAATTAGAGATATGACATGGAACTAATGTGGATAAATCTCACTTTACATCAAGAAGTATTTTTAATCCTACTTTTCAGTTTTATTGTCCTTCCTGATTCCAGCTACGCATTCTTCATCATGTTCACAGCACGTCTCCTGTGATGCAAAGCACATTGTCTTTCTAGCATCTTTTGTGAAGATAGGTTTGCATCTGCTTGGTTGACTGTCAGCAGTGCTTCGTGCTCTCTTCTCTTGATTCACTCGTCACGGCAAGCTCCACCCCTCAGTTTCCAGTGCAGTGCAGAGCCTGCTTGTGCCATCCTGTCCTGTACAGAGTTCTTGCATGGCCTGAAGCACTTCTGCATGCCTCATACCTAAGCTCTGAGTGGCTGTGAAACATGAAGCACACCTAGAGCTGAAGATTAACAGGCGCTTAAAATACTGCTGTTCGCAGGCTGTAAATACCTACTTATAATATAAATAAATGCGTGGGCTCTGTGGAATTCACGTTTCTCTTATTCAGAACTTTTCTAGTATTTAAAGTGAAAGTGCAGTCTGAACTTTTCCTTTTGCTCTGCTTGAACTTCTTCCATGTTCTGTATCTCTTACTGAGGAGGTAGCCCTGAGAGTCTCGCCTTTCTTTGTGTCCCATAGTTTAGAGTTTGCCTGAATTGGGCAAGACCTAGTTCAGAAAAATGTCAATGTGTTAATAACTTTTAGATAGCCCTGTTTTGTGCTCAGAGTGGGGCAGTGTTTCATTGCTACCGAAACAGAGTTGCCTCGAACAGTGTACTGGGTGCAAGCAGTAGGTGAAGAATGGTCCCTCCTTTCTGATTATGGTGAAAGTTAGGGGAACTTTGAAGGTGGTAAGGTATGTCTAAGTGACCCCACAGACCCTTTTCACTTAAGAGAAAGTAAATGAAAGTGTCATGACTATTTAGTGAGTTGGGATATTTTTCCTGACCTTGGTGCTGGGAAGACTGCACTAGGATTTTACTTTTGACTTTCTGTATTTTTATTTGTCAGGTACCTGTTTGTATTACAGCTCCGACAAGACATTCTTTCAGGGAAGTAAGTACCTCTCTGCTCTTGCGGCTGTAATTTGAAATATTTATATATTAGTGATCCTTTAGTTAATCTCTTGGTGATTTGAATTTTTTCTTTAACTGTTGATCTTTCTTGTTCTTCGTGGTATTCTTGCACAGAGTTGTAAACAAGGTGTGGAGTTCCATATGCCTTTCCTCCTTAAGAATACAGAAACATATGATATTTGCTTTATGACTATATTACTAAAAAATAAAATGAGTAAAAACCTTTTAAGGATTGACCAGCTGACAAATATATGAAGAGGACAAAGCCTGTCCTGACTTCTGTGTCTTTAGCTTGCCATATTTTTCAGTCTGACAGGTAACAAGAGGAAGAAAAGATGAAGTGCAACACTCCTTGTGCAAGAGAAGTCTTCAAAAAAAATTTTTGTATGCTTACAGTCTCACCCTGGCCAATAAATTCATATCTGATCTATATTGTTTCTAATTAAAAAATAATAAAAACAACATGGTTGCCTTTTATTAGTTCAAGCTTGCTTTATGATTGATCATATAATGTTTCATCCTATTGAGAATATACTAAATGAGAGAATAATCACATGCAAGTAAAATTAATCTTAGATTATTTATATCACTAGTAGTCTGTGGTCTAAGTGATCTAGTGAAAGTTAATGTGTTCAACTCATCTCTGAATACCTTTTAGTAGCAAGAAGTCATGGAGAATAAAAATACATTTTTATAGCTTGTTTTTTTTGTTTCTTTTGTTTTTAAGACTGAAATGCCCTTATGAAACAGCTGTTGAACTAGCAGCTCTGTGTCTTCAAGGTATGCAGTCTTTTCTAAGTGATTTGTCTTAACATATTTTAAAACATTCACTTGCTGGTTTTCTTTTCAGTCTCCGTTACTAATAAGTTTTCATTCACAATATTTTCATGACGTTCCTTTACTTGAGGAGGAGAATTTCAGGGGGATCTCTTTAGTGCATTCTTTCAGTTCCTAACTTCTGAGCTCTATTAGCCCAGGTTGGCATGTCTTGGGGAAGTAGCATCAAAGGCATGAGCAAAGATTTCATGGAAACTTGGTGAGCAGGGAATTAGAAACTCAGTTTCCTAGTGGTGGAGAAGGTGTGGTGTGTGCACAGGTTGTTACCTGTTCAACCTGAAGAGAAGTGGCCTGACAGCATACACTTTATGGCATGTTGGTCCTTGCGGGTCTAGACTTGAACATGGGCTTCTTATTGCCTGACCAGTACTTAAGAGAAGTCCTCTGTGGTATGTGGAACAGGAGAAGGTTACAGCACAAGGGAGGGAATGGCACATACTGAAGAAGAGAGAGTATTGTGGAAGGGTAAGAACTAAAATTACTTCTGTGACAGAAGCAAGGAGTACAAGATTTTTTTCCTACAATAGTGAAACACATTTTTACAAATACTCTATTTCTGGTTATTTGTTATGCAGATAGAGAGGAAACTTGCATAATGAAGCTCAGAATTCATTTTTTTCTAAAATAAAGTGTTGTGATCTGGATTGTTCTAGGCTTATAAGCAGCAAAATGAATTGAAGTGAAAAATACTGTTCTTGTTCTGCTGGTGGCTGGCAATGACATATGAAGTTCTGAGGCAGAGCCTCTTAGTTTCATACAGCACTGAAGATAACTCACTGGTTCTAGACGGACTCAACAGTTAAAAATGGGAATTCATTTCCAGACAGCAACAGATGTAAATCTTATTCCAGTGGCTTATGTGTTGGTTTCCATTTGCATCTGTCTGGGACAGCTTTGATTGTTAGTTGCGCAAAGAACTACTGCAGGCAAACTGTGTGTGTTTTTAAGATGAAGAAAATCTGGAAGCCCGTATTTGATTCACTGCTTCCATTTTCACGGATAAAAACAATGGTAACCTCACCCCTGGTCTAAGCAAGGAGAACCAAGCAAAGAGAAAATAGCTTGATGCCTCAACATTTTGGATAGTAATTAACACCTGTGATTACTATGTAAATGTAATAAAGAGCCATTAATCATCCATTTGTGGAATATAAGTATTTGTAATGTCTCTAATTATGCATCAAAACTAATACTTCTTGACGTTGTTTGCGGGAACATACCTAAATTTTGTTGATGCTTTTATACTTTTCTACTGTTTGTTTTCTACTATTTCAACATCACTGCAATACGTTTCTCTGAAAATATTTCAGCTATTGCAACAAATTTATTTTCTCTGTTGGCATATGTTATAATTAACATTTCTGTGTAACATTTATTACATTTTTATCGATATTGGAAGCTTTTAATTAAGCAGAATAGCTTAAAGAAATGTCAAGTGATTATTCTGTCCTCTTAGGTTACCCTTACCATAAAAAATCTAATCTTCTCCTTAGTGTGGCTTTCCTTAAATTGAGGAAAAAGCTAAAAAGCTATTTAGAAATAGGAGCCCTAAACTCTCTGAAAGAAAGGTTTTTCTCTTTATGAGACAGCTTTGAACTTCATTATGTTTTTTTCGTTCTGTTACTTTAGTTCTTTCTTTGTCTCACCCAACAGCTTCATAGGTTGCTGTTTTGTATGAACTATCTTTCAAACATAAATTGTTTTGTTGCCTGTCCTGTGAAGGAATTCTCTAAAAGACGATGTAAGTTTGCAGTATGGCATAATTTGTAAAACAGATTCATACTCACGCGCTTCACTTAATCACAGAATCACCAAGGTTGGAGAAGACCTTCAAGATCATCCAGTCCAACCATCCACCTATCACCAATAGTACTCATTTAAACCATGTCCCTCTACACAAAATCCAAATGTTCCTTGTACACCTCCATGGTCAGTGACTCCACCACCTCCCTGGGCAGCCCATTCCAGGGCTATATATGGTTATTCACATAGCAATTATAATCAAAGAAACTTGAATCATCATTGGTAGAATAAGTTTCTGTCTATCTCATTAGTCAGGAATGGTTTTTGTATTTAACCACATCTACTTTAGAAAGTACTAAATAAACTCCAAGGAGAATATTTTCTCAGACCTCCAGTTTTCAATTTAAAATTGAAAGAACCTCAGTTCCCCCAGCCTTTGCTCATATGGTAGGCTTTCCAGTTCTTTGATCATCTTAGTTGTTGTTCTTTGGATCTTCTCCAGACTGTCCGTATCTTTTTTTGTATAGTGGGGACAAAAATAGAGCACAGTGTTCTAGGTGTGGCCTGGTAAATGTCGATTAGAGCTTGGTAATCACTCCCTTATCTCTGCTGGTGATGCCTTTTGCTGATGCAACCCAAAATCTTGTTGACTTCATTTACTATATCAGCATACTGTTCACTCATTGAATTTATCATCCACCAGGACCTCCAGAGCCAGACAGGCTTTTGCTAGCTAGTTTTTGTTATTTTGTTTGCTTGTTTGTTTTTTCCCCCAAAGTCCTCCTTACTGATGTGTTTATTGTAGTTCCCCTCTTATATTCTGGAGACTGGACTACCAGTATTTCTTAGCAACAACTGTTAAATAGGTTCCCAACTTAGATAATACAGCAGCAGAACAGAGGTATCTCTGTTGAAGATGTACGGCTAAGAATATTGTAGCTAACCATAGAAGAATACTGTTGAAGACAAAAAAAAAAAAAAAAAAAAATCTGCAAGACAGTGGTTAATGGGTTGCATTTTGAAAGTAACTTATTATGTTTTAATATAACCTGCTTGGCATCTTTGAAGACTGAGAGTGAATTAATGATTTATGAATCTTGATTATGAATTTTTACAGCAGTTATGTGTAAAACTGCCCTGAAGCAACAAAACTGTTTCCTTCAAAGGCTTTCATTTTCCTCTATCTTTTCCCTTGTAGTAGTAACAGTAAAGAGACAAAACTTCTAAAGCATTGGTTTGGAATCACAACACATGTCAGGTGACACGGTGTTTACAGGCTGAGGGAGCTGGGCTTGTTCAGCCTGGAAAAGAGAAGGCTATGGGGTGACCTCATTGCAGCCTTACAGTACTTACAGGGAGCCCATAAAAAGTTAGGGAGTCAACTCTTTGAAAGGGTAGATAATGGCAGGACAAGGGGAAATGGTTTCAAGTTGAAAGAGAGAAGATTTAGGTTGGATGTCAGGGGGAAGTTCTTTACAGAGAGAGAGGTGAGGTGCTGGAACAGGCTGCCCAGAGAGGTTGTGGATGCCCCATCCCTGGAAGTGTTCAAGGCCAGGTTGGATGGGGCCCTGGGCAGCCTGGTCTAGTATTAAATGTGGAGGTTGGTGGTCCTGCATGTGGCGGGGGGTTTGGAGGTTCATGGTCATTGAGGTTCATGGTCCTTGAGGTCCCTTCCAACCTGGGCCATTTTGTGATTCTGTGATTCCATGCTGAAAAATGCATTTGCCGTTGATGTTTGTGTCTCAGACCTGAAGCAGTGACATTACAGCCTCTTTACGTACCTTACAGGTTCTAGGTGCAAAACTTTCAGCACTTACATCTCCTGCTTAGCTCGGTAGATCTTACAAGTTTGCAGCTCCTAGAAAAAATTGTAGCAGTTCCTAAATAAGGTAACAGGAGGTGATACTTCAGTTCTGTTGATGCTTCACTGTTTCTTTCCTTAAAAATAGCTTGATCTGAATATTACACCATCATGATGATTTAAAGCAAACAGACAAAAGCTGTATCACTGATTTCTTGAGACTAGATATTATCTTACCGTTTGGACTCCTACAGTAATGTAACAAAGCAAGCTGCAGAATGTCTTGGAATGAAAAGTATGACCTTATTACAGTGAGAGAAGACTTCAAAGTAACCTTCTCTGAAATAGTAGTGTATTGATATTTTGATTTTAAGAGAAACTTAATTTCCTTTAAGTATTTCAAAATCCAGAGAAGAGGCTGCAGCTCTTAAATGTTAGAAAGTGTTTTAATTTTGAGATGGTTTTTTGTTTGTTTTTAATTTACAACATCAGCAGAAGCGTATTCTTGTACAACGTATGGTGATCTTTGTTTTTAACTTTCCAAATTATTAATTTCAGCTGAACTGGGAGAGTGCGAACACCCAGAGCACACACCAGAACTTGTGTCTGAATTCCGGTTTGCACCAAACCAGACTGAAGCAATGGAATTCGACATCTTCCAGAAATGGAAAGAGTGCAGGTAGGGTACTTGTATGGGAGTGGCATCTAGCAATAGATTGTTTTCCTTTCTTCCAAAGTCAACTATGTCACTAAGTGACCCCTTAGCAAACATAAAGTAGCAACTGTGCTTGAGAATTGAAACTGTATACTAGAAACCTCTTCCCCATCCTCAGAAAGAAATAGATTTAGCTTATAGAAGGTTGGTGAAGTTAGGTTTTTTTTTGTCTTTTCTTTTCATTGTTCTGTAACAGGTTATGTTGTCTGATTCTGTTTTTTTGCTTTTTTGTTTGTTTGTTTGTTTTAGTTTGGTACTGTCAGAAACAATTCTCCTTCATGCATGCACTCTCAAAGTTTTGTGTTCAGGGTAGTTGTAAAAGCTTTTTCTTTCTTTTAATAAATACAGTATATCTTGGTAAACCTTAGCTGAATTCTCATGCTTATTGACAACTGAAAACCTTTCTAAGTTTTTATCACTCTGATTAATTTTCATTTAGAGGGAATAGGGTAAAAGCATATGCCAACTTTGAAATTCCTTTAACGTCAGTAAGATTGATTGTTCAAAGACAAGGGGGTAGGGAAAATAAATTAATTTCTAAAACAGGAAAAAATTTTGTACTGTAATCTAAAATAATTTTTATGTTCTTAGGGGAAAGAGTCCAGCACAGGCTGAACTGTGCTACTTGAACAAAGCCAAATGGCTAGAAATGTACGGTGTAGATATGCATGTAGTTAAGGTAAGGTACATGTTGTACTTTGTTTTATTAAGATGGGGTCAGAAAATTAAAGGGAGGTGCTGTCTCAGGCAAAACATAGAAAACTCTGGGAATGTAACTTAATTTAATATACTGCCAATTAACACAAACTTTTAATTACCAGTTTGGTTACTGAGGAGAAAAAAAGAAGACAATAAAACAAGCATTGATAGAAACACGATCACCTTCCCTCCCTATTCCCTACGCTAGCATATCCTTCAGTCTAGCATATCTTCTCTTCCTAGAGTCAACTTCCCTTGTTTTCCCTGCAGGTTATACTCAGTCCCTTCCAATTCAGGTCACAAGGTTGGGATCATCTGCATAACAGTTTCTTTATGCTGCTTCCTGCTTCTTCCTCATTCTCCACTACTGATGTGTGCTTGTTACTGCTCATTTTCTGCTGTGAGGGTTACCCACAGGCTTACATTCCCTTAATGGCCATCCCTTGGGGGGGATTGGACTAGATGATCTCCAGGCATCCCTTCCAACCCCTAATTCTGTGACTGTGTGCGACTCTATCCTGGGATGCGTTCTCTGTGAGCTGCAGTCCGTCAGGGCTGTCCCTCGTCCAGTGTGGAGTATCCATAGGCCATAGTGCCTCAAGGTTTTCTTTGCCCTTGTGTTGCCACAGTCCCTCGGAGTTGTCCCTGTCTTGCTAAGAGATGTCCAGAGGCCATGATCTGTCAGAAGTTCCTCCTCCTGTGTGGTCAGGCTCTTCCAAAGAGTGCATCTTGAGCCAAGTCTCTTTCCACATGACTTATCCAATGTCCATGATTTTTTTTTTCTTTTGTATCTACTTCTCCTCGCAGCTATTGCTTGCTCTTAAACAAATGCATTTAAAAGCTCCTTAGGTGTCATGTTTGAGCTCCTCTGGTATCAGAGCTGCCTGAGACAGCATATGGCCTCCTCCCCCAAAGGGTGCTTTGCAGCCCTCAGCTGCCAAAACCCTTTGATTTACATCCACTACAGATGCATATTCTTCTCCTCTGTAATGATAACAGATGCTAACCTTACTGTATAGATTAAAACCAATGGATTTTGATACAGTGTGTATAAGATTTATACTACTAATTGCATATTGATTATTGATTCTGTGCTTGCTTGTAGGGAAGAGATGGTTGTGAATATGCTCTTGGACTGACACCAACGGGCATATTGATCTTTGAAGGAGCAAATAAAATAGGCTTATTCTTTTGGTAATCTGCTTTTCTTTTATATATATATATATATACACACACATATATTTCTTTTGTTAAAATGCTGAAGTCTTTCTGCTTTCCTGTGTTTTGTAATGCAGATTGAATCTACCAGTTTAAAATAGATCAAAAGGTAAAATGGCTTGGTTGGAAGTACCACTGGCAAATGTGGTTAAAAAAAAAAAAAAAAAAAAAAAAGAAATATTTATTGAAATATTGCTACATTTCCAGGGCCTTATAATAAAATCATAATAAAAGTATAAGTTCTGAAGTGTTCTGAGATTGCAAATCCCTGATATATTTTGGGGAATTGTCCTAACATACAAAATGCAGTTTTTCCATTAATTTTCTGTTTGCTTCCTATATGTTTAGGCCTAAAATCACAAAAATGGACTTTAAAAAGAGCAAACTAACACTAGTGGTCGTGGAAGATGATGAACAGGTAACTTTCTGCCCTTTCTTTGGCCTGGTCCAACAATGTGCAGAGTGTGTTTTGACTGATAAGAGCATGAGAGGCTCAGCACAGTGTTGGATTGGGCTGTGTTTTTTGCCATGGACAGTAACTAATATCATGCATGCCAACTTCCAAAGCTTCTGTTTCTGCATTTAGGGCAGAGAGCAAGAGCACACATTTGTTTTCCGGTTAGACAGTGCCAAAACGTGCAAACATTTGTGGAAATGTGCAGTGGAGCATCATGCTTTCTTCAGACTGCGAGCCCCAGCAAACAGTAAATCTAGTAGATCTGACTTCATAAGGCTGGGATCACGCTTCAGATTCAGGTATTTAGTGAAGTAACAGCAAGATATTAGTTTTACAGAGGAGGAGATACAGCATTCAGCAAAAAACAGCAGTTAATTTTATTTTTGTATTTTAAGTGGACGGACAGAGTATCAAGCAACTCATGGGACAAGATTACGCAGAACTAGTACGTTTGAAAGACGGCCCAGCAAACGATATCCTTCTCGAAGGCATTCGACGTTTAAAGGCAAGTGTATGTTGGTTACTGAACTGTTCATGCAGTAGTTGCTGTCTGGAACAGAATGAGCTAATATTCCCTTAGGATGTCTTTGGATTGCCATGTATTCCTGGAACATGAACCTCAGGTCCATTAAAAGTCTTTGTGGTATTACAGGGGCACTTCTATTTCTACCTTCTCACGTACAAAGGAGGGAAAAGGACAGCAAGTAGGCATGCTCTCTAGAAGCTGTAAGCCCCCGCCTCCCTTCTTAATCTCTCTTTTACAGACATACACTATATTTATGAGATATTTACTCTCATGTATCAAATAATACTTATGTATGTATGATAAGTATGGATGGTTTCTTAAGTGGAAGGTAAGATTATTTTAAACATTTTGTAACAATGGTATCTGTCAGGCCTTACGTTGCAGTGTTTCCATACAGTGGCTTATGTCTGTGAGGGGGGATGAAGAGAGAGTGTGGCTTATGATCGCTCTAGTTCTCTGTGCATAGCAGCTGGGCAGAACTTCTGCCATACCCAGATGATCTCCATCCTGAGATGCTGACAGAATGTTTAAGTTCATGCAAAAACTCATTTTAGGTTATTTTATCACACATCTCTTTTCCTAGCCATACCCCACAAGCATTGGATTCTGTCCTAGCTCAGTCACTTTGTACTTTTACAGTGTCTGATTAAGTCTGTAGTCCACTTTCTGCATTCAGCACTGTCATGGATTTTCAGTTATTTCAATTAGGGTTTTTCATTGCTCTTTCTAAAAATATGGTGTGTCAGAAAAAAGAAATAATACAAATAATACATCCCAGCTATTCTATTGGCTTCTTCACCATTTGTGTAGCCTGTCCAAAGCACAGTCTAAGATTTTGTTCCTGAAGATTGATCGATGTTTCCCCATATTCCTACCTGATAGCTTATTTTTCGTTGTAGTAATACACAGTTTGTTACCAACTTTAAGAATACTTTGAACTCTGAGATGCAAAATCTCTATGGGAAGTAGCTTTTGATTTCCAAAGGACTCAATGTTACTGACGTAGTAGCTATAGTAAATGGAGAGAACTGGTGATCTGGTTGTGCCGAACTCGCTCTGCCTGAAGTCCTTCCTTCTGGCTGCTGGGGAGGAATAGTCTTCTGCAGTCATCTCTGATGGATCTTGACTCTTGCAGAAACAAAGGGGAATCTGTGTCTGTCTTATACTTTACGAACTAATGGGATTGCTAGAAGGTGCAAGACTGTGCTTGGATTCTGACACGTTTGTACAGATGTCTGTAGAAGAATTCACTTTAGCTGTGGTATAACAGCCCAATGATGATAACTGTAAAATGACTGATGTTTCACATGTCTTATGGGGTTTTTTTTGTTTTTTGTTTTTTTTTTTTAAGCAAACAATCCTGTGAAAGCAGCACAACTGTGGTAAGTGATTCTTCAAGTTCTCTCTACCTGTCAGTAACTGTTGTAAGTCAAGGGATCCTGAAGAACAGTTCTGTGCCAGGATTTGTTGACACTCATTCTCTGGTGTAGGACAAATTGCTTGGGAATCTGTCATTATGCTGCACCAGATTCTCCTTGGGGACAGACTGTGAGACTTTGTGCTTTCATTTTTTAAGGTGTTTCTGTTTGAGATCAGATTAAAGTAAAGCATATTTCCTTTCTGCTCATTGCTGTTATTCTAATTCATCTAGCATTATTTGTTCCTGTTGCTGTGGTTTATATCTTGAATAAACTATGATGTCCTAATTTTACTTCACTGTAATACTTCCTTGAAGAGTAGAGCCCAGAGCTATAGGAAATTGCTATGTGGATATTTTAATAAAAAGTAGTAACTTGTTAGTGCAAGTAAACTGTTTTGGTTGTGCAACTGAGTGAAACACAAATAAGAATAATGATTCCTCAGTTGCTCAGAATCCTTATTCTTGTAACTGACTGCTCTTAAGTAGACTTAGTAGGATTCTAACAGGAATGGATCTTCCATTGGACATTTATAGAATGAGGCCTATAGTGTTTTAAGAAAATGAGTTTTTCTGTGTACCTTTGGATTTTGTCAGTATTTATTACATAAAAGCTTTTTTTTCCTTCTCCTTCAGTGCTAAAAATACTCCTGAAGTCCACAACTACCAGGTAAGCATAAATATTGTTGAGGAAAGTATTTACTTTTAAAGTGCTCTTACTTAGTGGCAAATAATTCTTCTGGTCTATAATTATGACAATTGCTTTTCTACCTTTCCTTCCACTGGAGTGAGTTCATAAATTTGCAGCATTGGGACATTCTGGATAAAGCACATTGGGAATTCTGGATAAAGTGAAGGGATTTTTCTATCTTGCTTCCCTTGTCTTCTTGGATACTCTGCATGCTGAATATACTCAATTTGCCATCCTCTTTTGCTTTCCTTCCTGTGAGATCATGGGTTAAAGACTATGGGACTGTGTGTATGATGCACTCTTGGAGACTGCTTTGTGAGAAGCACTTTTGTGAGAACAGCATCTGACACTGGAGGAGCTCTCACAAGTTCAAAGTTGTGATTATCTCCCCCGTAACAACACTTACTGAGTTCATTGCTGGTCAGATGTTTGTGGTGGTGTTTTTCTGTGTGTGTGTTTTATTGTAGTTGATTGTTCTTTTGTATTTTTTTAAACAACCTCCTTTATAAACTTTGTTGGAAAACCTTACCCAGTTTTCATCTGCGATGGCAATCTGTACTACTGAGAAAGCAAGCCTGAGTGTGTGCATGAGAATGGAATGCTTGTTTTTATTAAAAGCCTTACCAGTTATTTTATTTCATTGTTTCTCTTTAAGACTTCATGGGTATGAGAGAGAAATGCTGTCACCAACGATAGGTGACCTTCTGAAGGCATCCACTGTAATAACCTTTCTCACTCTCCACCTTTGATTAAAGCTGAGCATACTGATGTGTTTTCTATGAGAAGCACTGGATGTGCCAGGTTGTCGCTCAAACAGAAAACCAATTTCTTTGCATTTGTCCATGAGTATGTCCTAATAAGCAAGCTTATCATTAAGAGGTCTTGTACATGCGCTAAATGGCATGGAAGAAGGTCTGAAAGAGTGGATTTTTTAGGGCTCACAGCCAGCATGTTCCTCATGGCTCCAGAAAAAAAAAGGAAGTTGAAATTATCAAGGGGTTTTTATATGATTTTATTAACCAGTTTTAATGTTTTCACTTGCAGCCACAGTATCACCCTAATATACATCCTGCTCAGCCACACTGGCACCCACATACACCTGTGAATGTAAGGTAAGCAACCTTCATGGAAGAGAATACTTCTTTCTTAATCTGTCAATATGAAGCTTTGGTGGACTTATCAGGTGATTTTTTGCATGTGAAAAGCAAATAGCAATTAGAAATATAAATGAGTGAACAGCTTCTTGCATTACAGAACTTTTTTTTCATTTTTTGCTGAAATATACATGGAAAAATAATGTGTACGTGGAATAATATCAGACTCTCTACTGATATTAGTGCAATTATTTTAGAACTTTAGAACAAAAATATTCCTGTTGTGCTACTTTGTGGTGAACTACTAATGGGAGAAATGAAGTGAAAATAGATTTTGGAAGAAATTCCATCTAGGCTTGAACCATCTTTTGAATGCACATTTGGAGGCACACACCTGATGGTGGATATGTGTCTGTGTACATACACGTGTTAAAAATTAGCTGCTATTTTGTCCTAATAAAGAATAACCTTTCTAGGCCGCTCAGGATTTTTTTGGCAAATACTTACCATCTTGACTGAAAAATACCAACACCTTTATCTTTACTCTTGTTGATTTTACCTTTTAATTTCTGTATGCTTACATCAGATAGCTAGACTTTGTTCTTGGTGTGGGTGGGCTCTGGAAATGATGAGCTTAAAATGGATGAAAAGACAATTTAGCTTGAGTTTGAATCTGAGAATGTAGGAAAAAGGCAAGAGAGTTAGGCAGAGAAGCAGGCATGCTCATTGTCGTCTCAGAATTCCTGGTATAAAACAGTAAAGCAGACATGAAAATTATGCCAGAAACAGAAGGCTGTTTAAATTGAATAATTAACTCTGCCTGTACTTTGTCTTCAAGATCCTTCCTGGCTTTAGGGTTTTCATGTCCAGACTTTTGTTTGTGATTTTAAATATCCAATATCCAATTTTACGTTACTCAAGAGGAAGTATTGATAGAAGTTAGTAATTTTATAAGTCATTTGAGGTTTTGCTGATTTTTTTTTTTTTTTTTTATCCTAAAGATTTCATCACTCATGATGCATTTTAAAGCCAAATAGTTAACCTTGGAGCAGAGCAATATTGAAATAAGCACCATAATGTACTATAAAGTGTGTAGACAATCTCCCCCCCTCCACAACCTCTGCTGCCCGGGTAAAGATTAAGGCCAGTGAAATATGAACAATGACATTCTTATATCTAGGCTTGCAATTCTAAAAGGATACTTAAATGCTCTTCTGTAAACTCATTAGAAAAGGTGCTTAGAATTTTTCTTCCAATTTGGTACAAATGTTTAAATGTGTAGTTAAAGTAGAAGCTACAAGTTATTTTAATGTAGTGTCAAAGTAGTGGAGCTGGACATTTAACATCTTGGTTAGCCTTATTTGAGAACGTTTAATTCATTTGACTGAATCTGAGATCAAAACACAGATGCATGAGATTTTTTTCTATTGGCCATGCAAGTCCAGAATGGGCTATAATTTGAAGTGAAACTAAACATGTAATACTGTTTTTATATATTTCTTCATAGTTGTTATTATCTAAAAATTTTTACAAGTATTTCTACAAAATATTTGTTAAGTAATATGTGGAATTGTCTCTGTTTTCATAGTAAAGTCCTTTAAATGAAATTTGCATTTAACAAAATGTTCCATCCTGTGAGAAAATTCATTCCAATTAACAGTTGTGATTTTAGAATTTTAGAATGTCTTGTTTTGTTTTTCAAAATCATTCAGGAGAGACTGTAGAATTGGTTGTTAATATCTCTAACTACCAGTAAGTAATGAACAAACAAGGAAAAAAGTTATTTTCAAACTTTTGCAAGTTACAGCACATAGTCCTACAGAAATATCTGTACTACCTATAGGCTCTAGGTATTCATCTTAACAGAATGGACTGTATTGTCCTGGCTGCTTTGGTGTATATATAACTGCACCAGCCTCACCAGGTGAGTGAGTGGCAGTATTTATGGAAGAGCAATTTTCATTCTTAATAGGGTTGTCTTTTTTAATTTTTTTAGTCTTAGGGATATTTTTTTCATGAGTTCAAGTTTTTGCATGATTTATTTTACTTGTTTGTTGTATTCATGTATGTTTTCCTATGGCCCCACCATCTCTCTGGGATTCAGGATCATTGGTGCACAACACTTGAGAACAGAGATTTTAAATGGCTTAGCTCTAATTCAAGGCCCTTTGAAGTGAATTAAGGATTCCCAATTGCATCAGTAGATTCTTGTGAGACCTGTCACCACTTTCTTCTCTTTGTGGTAGCTGTCCATCACAATGTGTGCATGCTTAGCATTTGCTGGATGAACTCATGTTGCTGTGTAGCACTCATAAGTTTACTTCCATCTCTCACTAACCAATACCTGTGCAAATGGTACAGGCCATCCTATCATGATGACAGGCCATATTGGAAGCCCCCCACAAGTGGAGAGGACAGCAATTTACGATATATTCAAGAACAGAACCAGAAGAATTTAGGAGAAGTCCAAAGTATGGTGTACCAAGATAAACTCATGACGACTCTCTGAAAAGTCATCTTCATTTCACCTGCCATCTTAGATGATCATTGCATTCCATGGTCCTTGTCTGTCTGCCGTATGTTCAAAGTGTATTGTGCATGAAGTGTGTGTCTTTTTACGTACATCTTTTTATGTACATCCATCCTTGTTTAGTTCATGGACATTCTTGGGAAAAGTATTTTCCATGTCTTTGTAAAAAGAAAAAAATCCTGAAAAAGCCTTTGTGAAAGCTGGTAAGAATTTTCAGTGTCCCAGGAACAGGAATATTTCTGGGGATTTACATTCTACATTACTTTTTGAATCTGTGATCTGTCTGCTGTTGAAGGTTAGCCATTACAGCCTCAATGATTTTTATTATCTTGTTTCTTTTGACTCAAATTAATAGATGAAGTTGGAGAAATTTTGTCTTTTAGTTGATGTGCAAATAGGAGACTGGAGGGAGAAAAAAAAGAAATCAGATTTCACGCTGGCAGTTAAAATGACTTAAGGCACGCCACCAAAGGGAGCCTGCTGAGGTAGTCGTAGGTTTGGGTGTCTTTTGCTTTTAATTTTTGTATTCTACAGCAGAATTAGAGGTGCTTGCCGAACACTGGGAAAGAACACTGTAATAAAGTTTATAGAGTATGCTTTTCACTTTTTGACTAAGTGATTATATAAATAGCATCCCCCAAAACCATACCTGCTGCTATACATGCAAGAATGTTAAAAGTGAATCCTTGCTAAAAGGGTGCTGCTGTCTTGTTATTTTTAATGTGACTACAAAAATGAATGACACAATTGCATAAAGCTACCTACTGATAGCTCTTCAGTGCATGGCTTCAAGACCACAGCTTATCATACTGAATCACGGAATTGTAGGGGTTGGAAGGGACCTCTGGAGGCCATCTAGTCCAGCCCTCTGCTAAAGCAGATTCCCTACAGTAGGTTGCACAGGACAAGAGGAGGATGATCCAGTAAAATAGCTCTATTTTTTTAAGGTAGACATTTGAAAAGTTGAATATATATTTTACAAACCTAGTTCTTTTAATAGTCTGGCTGGCATTTTGATCACTTGCCGATTTATTTTTTTTAACTGGGAATCAGTGCCATCTTCACTCACGTGTTTAACTTGGCCTTAGGTCTGTGGTCTCTCTGAAGTTGTAGGAATTAATAAATCGTTATATGGGATATTTGAAAGCGAAGTAATTTTTAAACTTGATTTTGATTAAATATACATTTATAAACAGCTATAACCATGCATTTTTTTCAGAGCAAATTTGATAGTGTATATCTTTTTGTAAAGTTTATTTGTTTACAAATGCTGTCTTTTAATATTTGTTTTGATCTTTCCTGTATGTGCTAAGTACAAATAAAATTATCAATCTTTTTCTTTTGGTTATGATGCATTATTTGTTTTTGAAAGCTTTATGGGGAGGGTTAGATGTGAAACACCACTGATTTGTACCTGTGTTGCCCTACTAATGCTGCACTGTAGTGTCTGTGTTGCTACAGATAATGTCTGTGCTACTAATGTCTATGGGGGTAAAAGGGGGGAAACAATAAAGCAATTGTGCACTGGGATGCGACAGTGCCAGAGTAAGTCTCAGATCATAGAGGCTGCCTTCAGTTTCCCGATGCTGGTCTTCCTCTTTTTCATCAGTGTTTTATTTGACAAAGGAAGAAATAGAAACTTCTTTCTGGAGCTGTTGGAACAAGAGCCTGGTTTAGCTGCACTGAACGCCCTCTGGAGAAGGAGGTTTTTCTGGTTTTAGGGTGTTTTTTTTTGTTTTGTTTTGAATACATGTTAGTTAGGTGGAACATCTATTGCTTCACAATTCACATGCCTACCTTCATAACACAATATTGGTTTTGTCACATAAATTCTGTGCGGTTTATTGACAGCATTCCTCCTCATCATGTGTTTTTATTTGAAGTTAGGTTTATTGCTGAGGTACACTGATCTTCCTGACGGATCTCAAGAAAAAACAGCACAGACCCTAACCAGTCTTTGAGTGTTAAAAGGCCTCGTGTAGGAGATCTGAGGTCTGCACATGGATGAAGAACATCCTGTGAGACTTCTGTGCTCTGTATGTGGTACGTCACCTCGAGGGAAGCTCTGGTCTGAATTGCTTCTCTGAAGAAGGAGCTCGCGCACTCTGCAGTCTCCTTACACTTTTCCATTCCACATCCTCCTTGCTGCCTGCAGAGTTTTGTACCAAAATGTCACCGTGCATTTGGATAGGTAAGAACAGATGAATTTCTCTGTCCTTCCTTGCTGTGGTCACAGCTGGCTTCTTGTCACAAATCTGCGGGGATGTGGTTGGGAAAAGGGGATATTTCTCTCTGTTTTTGTTGGCCTTGATCTGACTCATGCACACCTGAACAAGGATGGATGTGGGTGCCCCTGCAGTGAGCAGATAAAAGACTGGGGATGTTCTAATGATATAAATCAATGGTGTGTCTTAGATTCATGCTAGTACAGGAAGCCAGTGGTAGTTTACAGATGCCCAAACCCAATGCAGAAACTTGATCGTCCTAATAGGTGAGTGTTTTCACCTTGCGCTGAATTATTATAACTAGTCTTTTCTAAGGAGGAAATGCCACACTGATACGTAAAAAGAGCATATTGTGTTCGTTGCAGGTACAGATAAATCAACAAATTTTGTATGCATTGTAAATGTACCGGGAAGTTGCTTTTAAAGGGAAAAAAAAAAAAAAGTGCCTTGTGCATGGCCTGAAGGAAGTATCACTTTGTGAATCCAAATGAAGCATGTTCTCAGGAGCACCTTCTGAACAAAGTATGTACAAACTTTCCCCTCCCAGTTCTGAAGTCTGTTCATTGTGTAAGTCCGAAATCTTCTTTTTACAAGTCCATTATGCACTTAGAAACTCTTCTGTAATCTGATTACAGGTGATAAAGGCTATCCTTGGGTAATATAAGCGGGGGAAATTCTTTGGGTACAGTGCAAGGAACTGCAGAAATTGGACTGATCTGAAGTACAGTGTGTAACAGGCTGCATTCTTCCACATGCTGGAGAATTGCTTGGTGCATCGAAACTGAGTACCTGCTGGTCCATCTCTGTATGTTTCTCCTGCATTTTCTACAGCTATAAACCAGTCCTTTCCCAGTAAGCACAGGGCTAGTATTCTTTTTTTACACTGAGGTTGCTTTTGGCCACTTACAGCTCCATAACCTGCAAGCTCTGCCTTAGGAGCTGTGGGAGGGGATCGAAAAGCTGGCAACTCCACATCTGTCACTTGGGCTGAAATACATCACTCTTCAGCCCCAACCAGACCCTAGCGTGCAAATTAATGATTAATGTTGACTACTAAAATATGATACTGAAATACAATACTGAAAGTGTTGTCACTTTCAGTAAATTGTTTTAGCGTGGGCTTTTCCTTTACACTTTCGTTTTCAGCTATTTTTCTTTAGCTGATGTGAGTCACAGGCAAACAGAACAAATGGATTGGGCTTTGTAATGTATTTCCAAAGCTGGCAATCTGAAGTTTGCACATTTAAGGGCAAGAATCAACACATCCTTCCAGAACGTTTCTCCAGTGAACCCATATGCAAATCATTCAGAAGAGGGATTTCTTTCTCATGCTGTGGACAAAACCAAATGGTATTCTGGGTCTTTGATGTAAAATGTCATTTTTCCCTCATTTTGGATAAGTGTGGCAGAAAATCTCTCTTCTACCTGAGAGGAAACTAGAGCCTGCAAATAATTTTGGAAATGGAACTTCCACTGCTGACAGGGAGTTGGGGAACTTCTAGGACAGGCGAAAATTGAAGATCACTTGCTTCTCACTTGTCAAAGCTGACAAGATGGAGATCTGAAGGAATGGAGAAGACAAATCAGATTTTCCACCAGTTGCTGGTTGGCGTATCCAGCAGGCAGGCTACAACTACCTAGCTGGAAGGACTGAAGAGATATCCACCTAACCTGACACATCACATCTCTGGAAAGACTGCTGATAAGCAGTTCTGCCTTACTCTGGCAACAGAAAACTGAGAAAAATAGTGTGGTGGGAAGTGCTGTCCTTGCAGGCCTAGCCGGGCATTGCTAAGACTTCAAAACAGAGCTGCTGCAGACCAAGTAGCATTAATGGACATAAAGAGGGATTGTATTTCTTGAAATTATTCTCAGACTCTGTGCTGCACTTTAAAAAGGGACAGATCCACCAGGATTCTGGCTGCTGTGTTAAGACTGTGCAGGCCAAGGATCTTCTCTGAGAGCCATCTTGAAACAGCATTCTACCAGTTAAGTCTGCATCTCTGCTGCACTTGTGCAACAATACTGAGGATGAAGATTTTGAACCTTTAAGAAATGAATACTTTTTCCTACTTTATGTTCAATTTGCAAAAGCCTGTAAAAGCACCGTGCTATATTCGATGCTCACGTGTGCTGAAGGACGTGCAGTAAAATCAGTTCTTTGTTCAACAGGCACCAAACAGGCAGGAGTATTCAGCCAAAACAATGCCAAAGTAGATAAGTGAAAGCATAACGTAAACGGTACTTGTAGACCACACCTATCAATCTGTTTGTCTCCTGTCATCATAAAGCAGTGTGTGATAATGAGAAAGACCTTTTTCGGTTTCCGTTGTTCTCCTTGTTTTTCATATAATCTTGTACCTGGAAGGGACTGGCCAAACAGGCCTCCTTTCTGACTGTGTGCTGTTTGTCTTATTGCCACTGCATTGCAAAAACAGATAAAAGCTGGTTTCAGCTCAAGTTCCTCTCTTAAATGAGTCACTTCAGTAATAAAGCTTCTGCAGGTAACGTTCTGCTCTCAACTACTTACCGATGACTGTTTCATGACTGTCCTTTAGAGTGAGACAACTTATTTTTAAACAGTTGGTTTCATGAGTGTTAATCTGACTTTAGTTGTAAAGTTCTCAAACCAGGTCTCCCTGTGCACTGACTACTGCATGTATTAGTGGGCTAACACAGAAAACATAAGCATGTGTTCTGTGATCACTTTCTGTTAGCTGAATAATATAATGTTTTTATTATATAATGAATAATGCTTTTAATTTCAGTAGATTATAACCTTCAATTTTGAACTGGAGGAAAAGTTTTTTATTATTATTATTTTTAATGCAGTTTTTTAAATCCAACTTTACTGAAGATTATGGTCTGTGTGTGTGTGTGTATGTGTGTAAGAGAGAGAGAGAGATATATAGACTTTTTTTTAATGTGGAGTCCTGATAGATTTGACACATAAAGAAGATAGGAGATAGGAAGTTCCACCAGCCTAATATCTTACCTCCAGTGTTACTTCTTGGCTTTGAGTTTCCGGGATAATGGCTTTCTCTTGACTGCAGGACTGCTTTTGGTTTGGTAGCATCTTATCTTCTGTGATACGTTGCACATCCATATGAATTGAAGAAATGCAAAGAAAATGAAATGATTTCTTCATATGAAGAAATCTGGTTCGTTTTGTCTCTGTGAGAAGAATGAATGCCATTATGTCTGCCATAGTGATCAAACCTTCTGAAATCTGAGTAACCTTTCAATTTAAAAACAAGATAAAAGCTGAGCTATTGGAGAACCAGTGGAAGTGCCCTGAGAGTTCTGTTTTCTCTTCTCATCACAATTACGTTTCCAATTTTGATTTCTTATTGTACTTCCAGTCTTCTAAGTTTGTAATGTGCTTGTATTCTTTTTCTTCTTCATCTTTTTTTTTTGTAGTAGTAGTAGTATTCTTACCTTCAGCTAAACAGCAAAACTGTACCTCACAGTGTCAAAAATTGAATTAAAGCACAAACAAGCATTTCAAGTAGAAAAAAAGAAAAATGGAAAACCTGTATTTCCTGGATTAACAGTGTCATATGTTAAAGGATTATATACATTAAAAAAAAAAAAAAAAGTATATTTTAAAATAAGACAAAACATCCTTCCTGCCTCCTGGAGAAAATGGAAGATGCAGCCACAGCTAATTACTAGTAGGAAGTACTGACCTACTGCAATTTAAACTCCAGGTAACAAGATACTTACTTATAAGTATTTTATTTTCCCCACTAAATATTGCGCCAGGGGTGGTTCACGTTGGGTATTAGAAGAAATTTCTTCTCAGAAAGAGTGGTGAGGCAGTGGCAAAGGGAGGTGGTGGAGTCACCATCACGGTGTGTGGATGTGACACTGAGGAACACGGTTAGTGGGCATGGTGCAGATGGGTTGGTGGTTGGACTTGGATGATCCTCTTGGTCTTTTCCAACTTGACTGATTCTATGATTTTTAGAACTTAGTAGAAACAGAAAAAGTTGCTGCTTCTGAGCCTAGAAGGGCTCCGTTTGTTATCAGTCATTTTCAAATTCTACTGTTGTATTTAATATCTCTCTCTTATTTGCAGTTTCTGATTTTAAAAAATAGTCTGGAAATTGCTTTTAAGGTGAAATGAAAAGTTTCTTGCTGGAATTCTGATGAGTTGCTCAAGTGTTGCATGAAACTGTAGATAGGACAGCTCACAAGGCTTAGAATAATCTTGCTGTATGTGCTGAATGATTGATTTTGTGTTACTTTTACCTCTTGATGGAAGTTTTTACTTGCTGTACACTGTACCTGTTCAGTGGCTATATTGATAATGCATTTAAAAGAACAGCAAAAATCTATAATGTGAGTCCTTTTGTGTGGCAGTGGTGTCAGGTACGTTCATGCTAGACTTTGAAGTTACAGCACATTCAGGTTACCCTATGTTTCTTTGTAGGGCATTGGAAACATTTAGAATTAGATTACTTAGGAAGCATGACACTTCTATAGTTGGATTAATTTATTTTAAAAGAGGTTTTTGAAAGCATTTCAGCTTTGCAGGAACAGAGACAGCAAATTTTTAAGCCTTGCTGTGGTGGTTGGCACCAAGCATAGTGAGCAGCACGTGACTTTCAGGTTGCTGTCCCTTTCCTTCCCTTCTCTCCATCTTCTCATGCTGCTGCTTCCTTGATATACATAAATTGCCCCATTTTCTTCCCCTTTCTATTCTCTGTTACTTTTATTTTCACTGTGTCGTATTTTTTGTTTGTTTTGTTTGTTTCAGTGTAGAGGTATCTGTATTCAAATTTCCCAAGGCTTTTCAGGTATTTTGGATCTTATGTAGTATATTACTGATAGCATTTTGTAGACATTGCAAGAGGCTTCTCACCAAAAGGTCCCTAATTCCTTCGAAGCTCTGTGAGCTTTGGCCATTTCTCATGTAACTCTCCCTGCAGAAGGCGAAATAAGAAAGGCAGCAGTGTGCCTAGTTTGGAAGGCCTGAGATACTTCATGGGTTAAATGGCAGGAAAGGCTGTCACCTGGGTTACTAACCTGAGATCAGCTGCAGGCTGTCTTGGCAGCCAGAGCTACTCCTTATCTTTGCTCCCAGAGCACCCTGGGTTACCAGCTGGTTTCCCAAGTGCAGGCTGAGAGGGGAGGGCAGCACTGGCTTGGGGTGGGTTTTCATCTGTCTTGGAAAATTTTGTGTTTTCTTTTTGGAGTTCTTCTCATCTGCAAGGACATCTGTGACAGTGGTTTTTTTTTTTTTGACAGGTGATTAAATATCATTAGCTATCATTATCATTAATTAAAACCATTTGTAAATGAAGAAAAGCAAGTTCAGTTGCCCAGTGGGGATATTTTGCATGACAGTTTTGCAAGGCAGTATTTTTTTAATGATCTTTATACAGATAAGGTGAAGTCTGTGAGGACAATGGCTGTGTTGAGCTGAGATTTGTTCCTTGGTGTTTTATTAGAACATGCTTTGCTGCAGGCTCTGCAGATTAATTGGAAGCTGGATCTACTGCTTCAAAGCTTAGCTCAGCTTCTCCTAACACAAGAAGCTGGTGTATCTCCTACAGGAGATACTCTCTCTGCTCTCAGTGTCGTTTCTGAACATCTGCTTCCCCATGGCCATTTCCTCCTTCCTTCCTTCCTGGCTGGCTGGTTTGGCTGGGAGAAAGCTGCTGGCTGCCCACTCTGCTTCCAGGGTGGAAGAAATACATGGCTCCCTGAGGTGTCCCTACAAGTGGATGAGGACTGCTGCAATGTATCTCTTCAGTTCTCCTGTCATCTGCTGGTGTGAGGGCACAGCACGGAAGTATAACAGTGCTGTCAGCTTAAGGTACGCTTTCTGCATTTTAGGAAACCAAGAGGCCTCGGTTATGTGGTGCAGGGGAAAAAAATCATATAGGTGTGTTTGTAGGGATTACAGAATCATAGTGTGACTTGGGTTGGAAGGATCTTAAAGACCATCCATTTCCAAGCCCCTGCCATGAGCAGGGTTGCCACCTACTAGACCAGGCTGCCCAGGTCCCCATCCAACCTGGCCTTTCTTCTTTACCTAGGAACATTCATTACTGTTATATGTCCCAGTCCTCAGCTGCAAAAATGAAACTGCGCTCTTTTTCTTTTATGAGCAGTCCTCCCTCTGTGGTCTGGCTTCCTTTCATGTGTAATGCTGAGTCCTAAGTCTTTTGCTTCACCACACTGGTTCTGGCCATTAAATGATGTTTGCACAGGGCACCGCGTTCTGTTCCCCACATTTCACTGCTGCCCACAAAGAAATTTCTAGTGTGCTAGTTCTTTCTATACTGTCTGTGCCACTTTACATGCTACAGTGACACAAAGGGTGTATGAGATTCTGAATAAGTTGAAAGCAAGGTTTACTAAAAAGTAACTTGTTTTGTTTTGAACTTCTTTTGAAGCATGGGCAGGGAATAAACCCAAAGTCTCCTCCTTTTTTTCCCTCCAAATGCAGAGACTAACCTTAAACATGAGTGCTTGGCTTGACACAACTGTGAAATCTCATTCCCTAGCTGCTGTGCTGAAGTTTAATGTGCAATCACTACTTTTGTTAGACTTCTGAAAGTCTCTGCTTCACACATGGCTCCAGCATGGGTTGGTTGTGACCTTAGCACATGTAAAAGTTTAAGATGCAGCTCAGGAGGAATGAATGCTCTTAGTTCCAAGTAACCTGCTTCACAGATCAGGAGGGAGGGATGCCTGGCTGCTTTAGGAAAGGGTGGTATTCCCAAGGATGAGAATTTGAATATGAGTCAAGAGCTGTGTGTTATTTAGGAGAAAGCAAATGTTGTGTTATAGTATATACACAGAAACTGGTCCCATAGGATATGCGAAGCATATAATGCCTTTTTAACACCTCAGCAGGAATGCCCGACATCTCAGAGGCAGAGCAGGGGGTGGGTGGTTGGTGTGCAGAATTGGGTGCAGGAACGATCAGAGCAGTAGAAAACGTGATGAGTGAGGGGCAACTGAGAGTTCAGGAAGCTTCAAAGCCTGGAGGAAGATATGAAAATTGTTTCCACAAACATGGGCTTCTGTAGCAAAAAATAACTTGTTCGTTGACAGATGGGAAGAGAAATAACAGGCTTAAACTGCAGTAAAGGTAACTTAGGTTAAATGGAAGAAGTAAGTGCAGGCATGGCCTGACACTGAAATAGATTGTATAGGCAGGTCATGAAGTCTGCTAGGGAGAGTTTTTAAGGTTCAGCTCAGCCAGTCAGCTGGGGCAATGTAGGACTGCAGGGTCTTTTTGTAAGGGGAGAGGTAAAGAATTCAGTCTTCTGAGTTCTTTCTCAATACCTTTCTATTCCCCATTTTTTTCCTGATCCCCTAACATGTCTGTGTGAGTTGTACAAAAGAGGCATGGTTTGGTAATGCAGCAGATAGCTGGAGCACATGAAATTTAAGAATGCCATCTCAAACTATCTTCTAAAGCAAAGAGTGAGGACTATAAAATTGGGATAGGGGGCTAGTAACAAAAATAAAATTCAAACAGTGGAAAAACTAATAAGAAGATATATACCAATTGCTCTGTTTCTCTACAGTCTGTCTTTTTGGTCAGAGGAAAGTAAGTGTGGAAGTTTGAGGCTGACAGTATTACCAAGTGTCTGTGAATTTTGATTCTTTTTAAAGGTTTAGCGTGGGGCTGCTAGAAGTGCTTTGCCTGTGTGCAGGATGGAGAGGGAAGAAATGTTTTCTTTCTTTAGAGAACTGTCTGTAGAGCACTGCCTTTTTCCTTGAAGGGCAAGAGTTGGTTGTGTAGGGAGCAGCTGGAGCTTGATCAGAAAACTCAACAGGTAAATAAAGCAGGAAACCTGCACAGCAGCCTATTGCCTATCAAAAGGCAAAGCAGACGTGAAACATCGGTATGTACCAGGAGGACCAAAAGACAATTACAGGAGAAAAGATGAAAACCGGTATCTGCCCACGTTTGCACTTAGTTTGAAAGCGTTATGTCTGGGGAGCAAGTATGAAAACCTGGAGAGAGCAGGATATAGTCTGAAAGCTGACTCAGAGAAAATACTGATTTTCTTGCATCAATGGATGGAGAAGGATGTGTGAGCACATTACGTATTCAGGTAAGTCAGATAGAAACAAGCAATAAAAAGGAATGTTAATGGCAGAAAGATGCACTGGGGGAAAAGTGTCAAGACTTTAGATATAAGATAGTGGGAGAACACTAAAATTAGTGAAAATAGATGTGACATCTCTGCTAAATGATGCCACGATGATACCAGCTAGATACCATCTTATAGCAACTACAGTATGATGCCTAATGTGCTCCTAAATTAAACAGTATAGAGTAAACAGGATAGGGATTAGGACTACTCATTATATTTTTTTGGGGGGTACTGCCAAGGTTCTCTAGCAGAGTAGATCTGAGGCTGCTGCAAGCACTGTTGTTGATGGCTCACCATCCTATAGTGTGTTTGTGCAGAACTCTTATGTGGGAAGGAGGGCGTGGATGTGGTTTTCCTCACCCAACCCCACATCTATCAGAAGTGCAAGAGATCACTGAGTGCCAAGATGAGCTTGTGCCCATATCTGCCAGTTGCTGCCAGCCTCAGAAGAGAGTGGGTGACTGCATCCTCTTAGCTAGGCCAGCATTTTCAGTAAGGGTTTGCCCATCAGAGTGCACTGCATGGACTTGGATTTCAGTGCACACCTGAACATCAGCTTTGTTGGGCTCTTTACTTCTTTGAAATAAAGGTCACCCTGCGTTTTATGTGGAGAGAGCTCTCCTGTCTGGACAGTCAAGAGATACATCTAGAGAACTTGGGGCAAATTCATAATTGTGCCAGAGCTGCTGGGTTCACTCAGTTACCCAGGTCATTCCTATTTCAGCATGGGAGCTACCTCGTGCCCATAGCAATACGAGGAATCAGTGTAAAGATTCAGTGTGATCTTATTTGTTTTTAAAAGACTGGTGAATAACCTGCTAAACAAACCTGTCAGCCAGTGAAATGAAAGCAACTCCTGAATTTGTGTCCTGAAAGATGTTGAATCGTAGACCAGAAAAAGCAAGAGATGTGCTGAGACTCCAGCCCCGTACTGTTAATATTTTCATTCTGTGAACAAAACCAGCTCTTCTCCCTGTCAAAAAATGTCACTTTGATCCAAAGAGCTTGAAGGGGAGAGTGCAGGCGAGCTGTTACAATTAGTATGCAATCTCATTAGCCTGTACCATTTTTCCCCAGTAGGCACTTACTTAATTTGATTATAAGAGTGAAGATATAGTACAGTTTCAAAAGACTGTCCTGGATTATCTGAGCTCACCAAAGCTCTTCCCTGTGTATGTGACCCCTATTTGTGTTGTTTCCTTAAGGCAAATAGAGCATCAGAAGTGCCTTTATTGGCAGTCCTTGCTACATGCTGGGAACTTGCCAAGGCGAATACACAAAGCCTTCCCCTCCCCGCCTCCTGCTTTCAAAAAAGTAACCTGCACAAAAGCGTTATTCAATTGCTACCCAGTCAGAAACCTCATGCTGTCAGTTGTTGCTAAGAAGGCAGTTGTTACTAATGATGCACTGAGTCGCAAGCTTCGGCATATCCTTGGAAATGATGCAGATGTGTGTGTGTCCAGATGACTTGTTAATTTTGCTTTGAATCAGTAAGTAGTCTGCAGAAAACATATGTAGTGAGTAGCTAGGTATAATTCATTCTTTGCTCCTTTAATTATTCTGTTTGTCTTTATTCCATGTTGTCAGGTTTTCAGCTACTGTCGGTAACAGAAGCGAACTGAACACTCGTGGGTGGAGAGATAATTTTGTTAGCCTTTTTCAGATGGACAGGGGCTTCTTCTGGATTTTTTTTTGGGGGGGTGGGGAATGAATTGATTTACTGCAACTGTTGCCTAATGCAGTACTGCAGAATTAGTTAAAACATTATAAATGTTTTAAACACTTCATTGAAGGGATTATTTCCAAGTCATTGGCAGTGTCTGTGTAAAATTATGTCAATCTTTTTTTGGTTGCTGGCATATTTCTAGGCATTCCTCATCATTTCAGACAATAAACTGAAACAGCGTCCATTGAAACTACTGCATAAAAGTAGTAGTCCACGTGACACATCTGAGGTAGAGATGATCAGTTAGAATGTCAGTGCCTCCATTTCTCCATATATTGTAGATTGACAACTTAGTCTCCTGAGTAAACTTACACAACAACAACAACAAAAGGTATTTACCTGAGATGCCATCCCTTTTGGACCAAGTGCTATTCTGTGTGCTGTTACCTGTAAAACCTTTTCTTTCCAATGGGATCTTTCTCCATTTTTTCCCAAGTCCTGTATTTTTCATGGAGCCTTTTCAACATTATTTTGTAGTCCTAAACAGTCACAGACTTTATAAAGTCATTTGAGGACTGTTCTTTGCTTTTCTCTTCAGACAGTTTCACTTTAAAAGAATTATTATTTGTTGCCTGACCTTTTTTCTATTGGAGGTGAAACTGCAAATTCCTGCAGAACAAATTTTGATGTTTTTGAGAGCCGTATTCCATAGTTCAGTTAGAATTTGACTCGGTGTAAGACTCTAGCAGAGCTTGTGCAGTGTGCAAAATCAAAAAGAATTCTGACATTAAAGTCATGTCAACCAAGCAGAGGAGTCCTTTTCCTCACCCTGTGACACTCCTGTTAACAGAGATGTGTAAAAGTCATTAAAAATATTATTTGCCAAAAATTTTTATTAAAAAAATATTTTTTTCCCCCAAGGAAATTTGCACTCTCTTCTCTCCAAAAGTACAGTTTATCCTTCTGTTTCCCACTCTAACTAGAACCGAATTTATTTTGTAGCTATCCCTTGAACAACAGCGATCTGCACCAGTTCAACATTGAGGAGAATGGCGGAGCACCATATGCTGCAAAAATGCCTGCGAGGCACCACCACCACCACCGCCATCACCACCACCATGCTAACTACGGCGCCCTTGCTCCCGACAGCAAAGACATTGTTTCTGGAGCTCCAAACCCAAATAGTAAGTCTACTGCTGTCAGTGTTGTGTCAGTAGCTGTGCTGCTTTCAGCTTTGTCTCTGGCAAGGAGGCAAAGGAAAGGAAAACATCACACGTGTCATTTTCCTTCTGTGAAGAATATACTTCCTGTTATTATTTTCTAGCTCGGTACTACGTGCAAATGAGACAAGATGTACAGTTTCTTGGCTTTGCTATGGGACTGTGGGACTTGGTGCTAGATTGGTGTTCTGCAGCTGAACAAATATCCAATTAGTCACAGATACTGAGTCTCTAGCTACTTGGCACAGGCTATTTTTTCATTGTTACTATTTATCTCTATAATATGACAAACCTATCTTCATCTGCCATTCTTTTGCTGATCTGCTCAGCTGGCCTTCAGCCCTCGTTGTTTGGATTTGGCTCTTGCTTTCACGTCTGGGCACAAGCAGCAGAAATTTTGGAGCACTGGGCGAACACCATTGTGCTCTCTGTTGTGGTACTGGGGTCCACAGCTGTGGAGGAGGAGTAACTAAAAAAGTATTGCACTGAGGCTGAGTCCAGTCCAGTGCAACAGACTCTCTTGGCTCTTTAAGAAAACTTCTGCAAATGCAGTAGATTTTAGTAAGAGCAGCAAAGATGCATTCCCATTCACAGGCTCTCCCAAATTCCAGGGAGAAAGAACAAAAGCTCAGAAATACCTGAGAAGCTATGTAAAAAAGAACTGTTTCACACTGGCAAAAGGACATAGAGAGATGTCTATCAGAAGCACTCTTTTCATGCCTAGGGGTTTACTATCTTCTTCAGCACTGGTGTTCTTCCTTCTTGAAACAAGTGATGTCTTTCTCTGTGGTGTGTAGAAAGGGCTTGCTTTGCTGTACTGGCTTTGGTCCCAGTGGTTGGCATCACCTTGGCCGGCAGTAATGTGGATGATTTCCACTCAGCCCCAGCTGCCACCACTGGAGTACGCTCACTTGCTCTTACACAAATTCTGTGTAGAAAGCAAAGAGGAGAGAAACTTGCTTGTTTCTGAAACTTGCTTGTGTCTAAGTTCAGACATACGTCTCGGCTGCTGTATGTGTACAAGCTTGTAAAAGGTGCATAGCTTGGCCAGGTTTTTGTAGGTTTACACAAAAACTTGAAGAAAAACATCCCTGCCATTGAGCAGTCCTGTTTCTTGCGCTCCAAATTTATGGTCTTGGCACTCTGCAATGCGTGAGATGCTGGAACTGTATAAGAATTTCAGCAGATGGACAAAACAAGGTGTGACCTACTATTTTCCGTACTTCAGGAGCATGCTAAGTTTTTCCTCTGTCCATATTTTGGCTTTGTGCATCACTCGGAGAGGCATGTGTTAGGGAAACTTTCAGCCTGTAGCCAGGATCTAACCATGGACAGTGCTGGGTGCTCTTGGCTCCTGGCTTTCCTCCCTTAGCAGCTATGCACAGGCACCTGTCAGTGCAGAAGTTTTATTCAAACATTGTGCAAGAAACCTGGAAGCTTTTTCTTTAGTTTTCTTTCCCAAAGAGAGGGAGATGAAAATTTTAAGCAAGAGAAACAAAAGCAAGGCACTGCAAGTGTTTGAAGAACGAGTTCCAAGCAGCAATATGAATTGCTTTCTGGAGCTTTAAAAGAATCTATTCCCTTAGCAGCAATCTGCAGAAGCTCTACTATACACGTTTGTGTTCATGCACTGAATGCTCCACATTAGAGGATTTGCAGAAGGGGAAATGCTGCTGTGGCACTACTGGGGTGGGGTGGCCAACGGGAAAGGGGTGCTTCCTGCTTTATGAAGTGGGGCCGAAGACTGCATGCAGCCTGTCAGCCTGATGCTGCAGGAGCCAGAAGCCTTCCCATGGCTCTGTGCCAGCCTCTATTTTTTATTTCCTAAATTAAAGGTGAAGCATGCCAGTGGAAATGCAGCCAGTGCCAGCAGCAGTGCTGATTGAGAGCCTGGGCCTGAGGATGCTGTAGTCCTGAATGTCCCCATCCGCAGGGCTCCCCCACAGCTCAGACCCCTACACCTCTGCCAGGCCATCCCCCTCTGCCCCAGCAGTGCTGCAGCAGGGCCAGACTCCAATTCCTACAGCCCTGCTCTACTGGGAAAGGTAATAATTGTAATAATGCTTCCTGCACCCAGGATGCTACTCTGGCACAGAGGCCAGGCCCTGCATGCTCTGCCCAGCAGCTGCTCTACTCCCAAAGCAGCCCGAATTTTGATCTCCCTGAAGAAACACAAAGGAACATGAGTGCCTCCTGCAGAGGGACTGTGGTGCCACTTTGTAAGCTGGCTGTCCGGACTGTCAGTCAGCCATCTCAAGGCAGACCATGTCACGGTTCCCCAGTGCCCTGTACCCATGCACTCTGCCTGCCACACAGCTAATTTCTCCCAAAAGGTAGCCCTCCCTGAGAACAGGTGTGCTCAGGCTGCTGCTTTTGCTTTTGGAGTGGTGATGGTGTAGATGGGACCACCACCTTGGAAACCCTGGATCAAAGCTATTCCTTTGTGCACTGGGGAGGCAGCTCCGTTTGGAGGTGAAGCTCCATCACCTTGGCTATCAGCCACCTCTCTGGAACTGCATATACAGCATTGTGGGACCAGAAACACCCAAGCTGAGAGACGAGATGCTTTCAGGGGTCTGGATAAGGACTGTGGGGACATGGAATCTTGTGTCTGGCTGAAGGCTGTATGAAAGGTTCCCTACTGGGAAAGTGTTGCTAGGAAGTATGTGGTCACTAGCCTGAGGACACTCTTGGGAAGAGGGTGCTTGTGACCAAAATACCTCAAGTGGGCATGTTTGGAAGGTCAGAAGATCCACATGAGGAATATGCTAGCCAAATGGAAATCTCCCTGTGAGGCTGAAGTGGTGAGGCTGTGCATGTCAGCTTGGCTACCTGATGGTTTTCCAGGGGACCTTGAGCATTTTGTTAGTTGTTTCAGATCTTACAGGACAGACTCATCTCTGAGCTTAGAGGTGATTTTAATAGTATGCGAAGTAGAACTTGAAGTGACCCACCAGTCAGTACATAGCATGTGATAGAGAGAGGGGAAAAGATGTCTGGATTTTCTCCTCATAGATATGCTGTGATAAATTACAAAATTTCAGTGCCAACTCACCGGGCACAGAAAGGAGAGGTGCAAATGCCCAGACAAGGTTCCCTTTAAAATGCTGCTGCATGTTTCACAGCAAGTGCACAGCCTGGGACTTTGTTACAGAAAACAAACTCAGGCTAGATCTGCCTGATTTTTCACATTCCAAGTCCTTTGTCTACTTTGATTACTGGAAGAAGTGAAATTGGGTGAAATAAATCTGGCGTGTGTTTGCAGAGGCAGTTCAGCAGAAGATGTTTTCCTGCATTCTGCCTAATTATGGTATTTGCAGTGCTGCCCTTCACCTTAAAGCTTGAATACACAGATTCTATCTTCTCATGCAGCAGATCTTTCCCCATCTATTCTCTCAGTTACTGTACCAGAGACCACTGTGCTCAGCAGCAGCCAGCCTTGCAATGCCAGCACTGCTCAATGAGCCTAACTGGGACGGCAACGTTGTACATGGATTTCCACGTGCACGTGAGCAAACCCAATGGCAGCAGCTGGGCCTGTCACAGAAAACAGCTGCCAACAAGCTCATCATGTTAGCCCACGCAATTTTTATGGCAGAAAATGACAAATTGGAAGAAGGGGCTCAGCTTGCCTATCAGGCTCTAGGCTGAGCTTGCAGGTTATCACCTTAAAAAAAAAAAAAAAAAAAAAAAAAGACATCCTTTATTCCTGACCTGCTTGATGCAAAAGTCCTTGTGTAACCATGAGGAAAAGATGGTGTAATAGAAACTGAATTTCAGGCTAGAATGTTGCTTTGTAAAAAATACAGTCCTGCCAGATTATTTCTTGAAATGAAAGCCTGGTTTGCCAAGACCTAATGCTGACTCAGTAAATGTATGCCAATTTTTTTGCCTTTTATTGATATATATATCTTTTATCTGCTTGCAAGGTTGAGTCAAAAGGCTAAAATAGCTTGCTTGGTTTCTGAAGCCATTCCTGTTTGAAAAAAAAAAAAAAAAAGGCAAAAAAAAAATCTAAAAAGTCAGTTTTAAATCACAGCAAAAGTGAATACTTCAAATAATGCACTTTTCCCCTCTATGTTCCTTCTTGACTTGCAATAGAATGTCCATGTTTCTTTAAAAAGAATCATCATGTAGTCTTATCTGATGGCTGGGGTAATTCTTTCAGTGGTACAATCAGACAGATTCACAGTTTCATATCTGTGGAAGCAACCGTAATGTCAGAAATGCTGAACTCTGCCTTCATCAGCTTTTGATGAGAGACCACCAATAGGAGGTCAATGCTGATGTCGTAACCCCTTCTAAGCCACCGTTACCACTGACTATGTTTCACCAGTACCAAGACAGCTTTTTGCTTACATCCCCCTAAACTGGCATTAGCAGTTTGTCTCTAGTCAGCAAAGCTATTAATGTATATTTAAACAGCTGTAGAACTAGATCTTGAGTGAGCAATATTTAATATTCTTAGGACAGCTTAAGAAAGTGATTCAAACGAAACAGCAGGCAGTGCAAAGTCTTTATTGATTTCACCGGGCTTTGAATCAGACTCCAGAGACTACTGAATTATTCCCAACTATTATTACCTAGAATCTGTGGCGAAAAGAAATACAGGAGGAGATGAGGATTCATTAAATCGTCGTGTAATGAAGCTCTCATCTTTCTCAGAATACTTGCAAATACATATATGCCACATCATCCCTAGGATGTTGGTGGAGTCCTTTCAGGAGTGTCACAAAAATATTTTACCTTGTCTTTCTCTGTCAGTGCTCAAAATCTTGTCTTTTGTCTTTGCTCTAAATCTCTGCTGACAAAGCACAGCGAATTCCTGACAACAGTCTTAAAGAGACTGACATATAAATAAAGATAGCTGAGAGGAGCCAAAAGCTATACTCTGATCTCTGTACACATCACATGTTCTGAGAGAGGCTCCTTGGCCACATAAATAAGTTCTCTGGTGTCAATGGGGTTGACATCAGAGTGTCAACTCTATTGAATATAGGGGGCTGGCTGGAAGAAGAACCTAGTCCTTAAGCTGGCAAAAGCCCTGCCAAAGTGTAGGGGTGGGAGAGAATGAGCTTGGAAGGTGGGGGGAGGATTGTTAAAGAGAAAAAGGAAAAATGACCCAACAGGCATAATGACTCAACAGGCACTGAAGCAAGCTACCAGAGATGTTGTAGAGTCTTCTTCTCTGGAGATATTCAAGACCCACCCGGTCACTTTCCTCTGCAACCTGCTGTAGGGAAACTGGTTTACTAGGGGATTGGACAAGGTGATCTCCAGAGGTCCCTTCCAACCCCTACAATTTGTGATTCTATGACATTTATGTAAGGCTTTAGGTGGTCTTACAGGGAAGACGATGTGCTGACCTCCATCTCTTCAAACAAAGTTCAGTGACTTGCTCTGCTGTTCTTCTGTAGCCTTCCTTCAGACTGTGTTTTCTTTCTTTCTCTCTCTTGGGCATCTCTTTAGAATTGAGCTCAGGACTTCCCCTTCTTTATGATGAAACCTCTCATCTGAAGAAAATAGAAACGGAGAGTATGAAGGTAGTTGGACCATGGCCAGCCCTGCACGTCAGCGTGAACAAGGTATAGCGTGTACATACATATTTTTACATATATATGACAGAGAGCCCCTTGTCACTTCATATGCAGAAGCTGCTGTTTTTCACCTTCAATTCCAATCAACGTTAATCTGTAACTGTCTTGCTTTTAATCACCTCTTACCATCTCGTGGGATGGGGGTTTCATTTTTTGATTTAGAATTTCCTTCCTCACCTTTTAAAATTTCAGAAGGTGCTGTAACAATGTCATGATGTAGTTTTAATTTGGTTGTGAAGAGTTAGTCATCTGGGCAGCCCTGAGCTGTAAAAAAATAACAACACTTCAAGTGATTAAAAAAACAAAACAACAACAACAAAAACAACCACGAAGTTGTTTCTCTACATGAAGTGTTTGTGTTAACTCCCCTGGCAACTGATATTAGTGGGTGTTTGATCAATGCAGGGGTGGCAAAACATCAGTGTCTCATTGCTTCTACCGGAGACTGCCAGGTCAGGGGCTCCTGGGATCCATGTGAGGCAAAAGCCACTTGTCCCTGTTCTGTGGTATTCCTTGAGGTTAGTCTGGATAGAACTACAGAGGTCTGCACCTCTGGTTTGTAATAAGCCCTCTGGGATTAGTCCTGAGCTGAGCCCAGTGGAGTCAATGAGACATTGCCACTGGATTCCAATGAGGTGGTCTGGCCCCCCACTATAGATGTTTAAAAAAAAAAAAAATGTTTTTGGAATGTTTTCTGTCAGTTCAAGTGAGAACTTGAATTATTTTACCTTGGTTTTACAGGTAGACTTTTATTATTAATGTTATTCAACAATCTTTAACGAAGTCAAAATCAGATATTGGACTATCTTTCCTACATTCTAGGTAATTGAAATCAATATGTTGTAGAAGCCGTAATGATCCGATTCCGGTCTCTATACCAAGGGCACTTTTTAGGTTGTATCTTCCCTGATGCACTGGGTTTTCCCTCATCAAGAGCTGTTTGAAGAGTCACGAGGCAATGACCTGTGTCATGAGGCATTGTTCTGAAGTTGCGGAATTAACACCTCAAGGTTGAATGTCTTAGACTTTTGCCCCAAATTATTCATTATTAGCTGTGAGGAGCTGTCATTTGCTTGGTATGATGAGGGGTAAAAAGTTAAATCGTAAAAGAGACAAATAAGAGGGAAATGGAAAATCCTGCCCCGCAGCCTGGACGTGAAGTTCTTCTAGAAGTATTCTTAACTGAAAATAATTATAGATTTTATAGGCAAAGCTAATTAAGCATTGACATATTTTGCCAAAGGAAAATTCTTCATCTCATGGTTTCATCCAGTGAATGTCATGTGACAGGAGCACTGTAGTTCAGTTGTATTTCTTGATACTCTGCCTTAACTCCAGCTCACAGCACTTACCTATGTGCAATGCCCAAAGCGTGCTTTAAAAGATAGTCCTACATTATTGATCTTATTGACAGCTCACTTTGGCATCTACAAAATGTTAAAGCAAAGCAGCTGGAGGAATCTCTCCATGCTGACGGTAGTGCAGAAGTGGTTAAACTAGTTTGTTCTTGTGTTGTGCAAAAGAGCCAAGCAGCTGATCTGAATGGTACCCTTGTGATCTCAAAATGAGTGGATTTATGACCTTTTTCCTTTCATTAAAAGAGAACTTAAAGCACTTCAGTCCTATATTCCACCATACCATACAGTTTGTCTCCTAAAATATCCCTGTAACTTCTGCATGGAAAAGCCTGACTTCCGATCCTCTCACTCTTTTTTTGTTTCTGAAATTCTGTGAGGGGAGAACTCAGCTCTTCTATAACTAATGATTTTCTCTGGCTTTTCCTGACAGCTCTAGAATCTTGTCTGCAGTCAGGTGGATTATTTATTTAAGTACTAATGAACATAACTCAGTAGCACAGCAAGTCAATGCTTCCAATAAATGCAGCTGCACAGCAAATGCTGCCAGTGTCTGCTGCAATGAGACTTCCATCAGTCAAAGCTTAGCTGATGAAAATGTCTTGCATTGAGCACTAGGAACAGCTAATTGCTTCTGCTTCTGGCAGAAGCTCTGCAGAAGGCCAGGCAACAGACACAGGCAGTCTAATGAAAACCCTCCACTGGCAGTCTGAGAAGATTCAATTTTAGGAGCTGGGCAGTGATCCTATGAACAACAGTTACCATGTAGGTGAGTGTGAAGGCTTGGCCCTCAAAGTTTATGAAGGTTACTGTTCTGAGCCATCTGACAGTTGTATGTGCCCTTGAAATATGCCCCACCGGAGAGAGCCTCATCAATGAAGCCCTCTTATTACAAGAAGTGGGTTGTGACCATTTTGAATTCTTCTGGCCCCTCACTTCTGGTTCCTTCTTGAAGCACAATTTTCTGACTTAGATTCCCATGAAATGTATACCCAGAGCTTGTAAAGCTAAAACAAACAAACCACCCATTTTTGAGCTCTGAGTAGAACATGGGACAGCCTCAGCAGATGGCTTCCACAGTGAAAGGAGGACTTGCTTTAAATGTTGTGCTAACCCCAGGCTGAAATGCTGCTGAGCACCACGCAGCACAAAAGCAGCAGGGCAAGTCAGACAGGATTGAATGGCATTGAACTCTGACAAGTTTTTTCCACTGAGAGTGTGGCCTTCTTAAACCTCCTTTGGTTTCAGTTGTTGACTACCTACTGAGTCCAGCAGCAAACAGGTTTTAATGAGTTCTCAGTATGTCTAGCTTCCGAGAAAAAAGTGAAGCTGCAACATTTCTCCTGCACCACACCATTGCTTTCTATTCCATTAAGTGCTTTTTATTCCCTGTTTTTTTTGTCCTCTTAAAAAATTATGCTTAAACAAAACCAGTGGAGTACTTGCGAAGCTGCTTCGCTCCCTCTATTTCTGAGAACAAACAATGGTTTCCGCATCTATTGTGGAGTCCCAACTTTCATTTGCTCTCTTCCCATTGCTAATTATTATTTTTTCAAGCAAAGTGCTTTGGGGCTGGAATTTGTCAGACCTAATAATCAACCCAGAGGAGAATTAACGAGAATTTGGGTAAATTAGATTCAGCAGTTAATTAATTTGATTGTTGGCTACAGCAAACTCTGTCTCGTGGGAATGATGAATGGATGTGTCCAATCTCTTTTCCAGGGCTGTTTGGTACAGTAGATGTGTCTGTCCACCTACTAAATGACAAAAGTCAATTTCAACATGTGTCTCATGCCCTTTTGTGCCGGTGGATTTCTTAATCTCCAGGAGACACAGGGCCAAATGCTGCAGCTGAGAATGTATTTCTAATATTCTTTTTTGCAGGCTTTCCTTGGAATACATTTTTTCCTATCCTCTCTGATCTGTATGTGCACATGTATACATGTGTATATATGATATAAAACCAAGGATGTGTAGTTATGATTTCTGAAACCTGTAGAGTCTGACCATTATTAGTCTGGGTATAATTATTACAGAAGAAGAAACAACAATGGTACAGTTTAAATTTTTTCTACCCCTTTTGCTGGTGTTATGCTCACCATCCTTTGTGGTCCTGGGTCCTAAGGTTGGTGGCTTCACTCTGATGGGAGGGGGCAGGAAGGATGCTGCAGTGAGTACGTCAGCAGCAGGGATGTGATTTTCATGATGATAGCATCTTCCTCATTCTAGGATCTGTCTGGGGCCCTTTTTGCTAGCACACTTTTTTTGCTAATATGCTTTTACGCTTTGGTCTTTCTTCATTGATCTGCATCTTCATCTCCCATTCAAATTTACAATACTTGGTGGCCTTTACACATGCTAGCTACTATGCTTTTGTTGCCTTCATTGCCCCTAAATACCAGTTTGATTCAGCTCCAGGTCTGCATTTGTTTATAATCATGGGGTCTCCAGCACCAGCCTGTGTCTCCACTGTTACCATCCCAGACCTGTGCTTCTCCTCACCACGTCCTCATGTCTTTTTCTCACAAGGCCTCTATTGCCATACCAGTCCTGTATTGCTTTATACATCATCATTCTGTTAGTCAGATCTCTTTCTACAAAAAAATTAACTGCTTGTGTTACTGTTATCTATTTAAAATGATTGCTGCTATATCAAGACCTAGGAAAACAAAGCTGCAGGCAGACCAAGAGGGGTCTGTACAAAGGAAGCCTGACAGGCCTTAATATGGAGGCTTTGCAAAGCTCGTGGCCTGCTGGGTCTTCGGTTTATTGCACTGGCTAGAGGGCATACTTTGGGAAACACAGCTAGCATAGCTCAGTAACGATATCATGAAGCTTGGCACTGATAGAAGCAGGGTCTAGTAATATTAAGCAATATTTTATAAAATACATTTGATGCCTGGAGCCTAAGAGGTTTGCTTCAAGGATATGGACGAGTTTTATTGAGAGTTTTGTCTTTCATTAGACCAACTGATAGCTGACCTGGAGAAAGTCTTGTGTATCTCACAGCTTAATAAGAATTTGTTTTGCTTGTTTCTTTTTCCAAATATGTTGTTCTAATAAAAGATGCAGCTTCTGCTTGCATTCTTTTTCTCCAATAAGAATAATACATAATCATAAAGGTGTTGCCGTTATGATGTCTGTTCATAATTATTAGTTAGCATATAGAAAATTTTATATATCTTTTCTAATGAGAAGGAGGTGTAAGTGACTAGATTTTCATACGTGTTAGCAGGTATATGCGAGTCCCAGGAAACCAAGGATTATGACTGTACATAGCTAATATGCACTCAGAATCTGCATATCAGTGCTGTTGTCATTAAAATCTTGTCTCCTACCTGCCATGATTACTAGCAGCAGAGAACATGCCCTAAACAAAACATTCATTTGATTCCTCAGAAGTCTTCAGCCAAAAATGTGCATTAAACTTACTGTTTGGCTGAAAGAGTACTGATAAATTATTAGAGGCAAAAGATAACTAATCTTTCTATCAGTAAGAAGTTTGATATGGAGCAGAGAATGAACCTTTCAGAACAGAGGGAATGGAAATGTTAAGTATAGAAATGGTTTTGCTGTGATTCATTTTTGTATTCTGTACATGTACTTAATATTCAGTTAGCTTTGCAAACCAAAGCTTGTGTCATCATTATCTAACACTGTACAAATCTGCCTTCATTCCAGTGTCAGTGAATGTAATTGAATTTAAAGTAAATATTTGAGAAGGGAAAAGTAAATCTAAGTCTTCATTTACAAAGAAAAAAATGCATCTAGTTTGTATGTATGTATATACATGCATATATGAGCTTATTCACCCCATTTCTATCAAAATCCATTTAAATGCAATTCTCCCTCTCTGGAAAAATAAAGTTCTGCATCAGTGGTGAAAGGGATATGAACGCATTGCTATCTTATAGCACCAGAAGAAGTGGATATGGAAAACTGGAGTGCCATCAGGTATCTTAACTTAATGTCAACTTTTTTTTTTTTTTCATCATTTAGGATGAATTTAGATTGCAGTTTTAAGCAAGGAGATTATTTATTTCAAATGCAATCTTGACTCTCAGACAGTCACTTAAAACTAGCATCTCAGACTTTTCAGAAGTACATAATAAGAAAAGATAAGATTGGCAGTTTCATTAACATTGTGCCATATTTAGACTTCTAACGACTTTCACGCTGAATGCTTTTAGTTTATAAGTGAAAATAAAATTTTAATAACTGCTAACCTGGTGCAGCATCTAAATGCCCAGCTGCTGTCTGCATGCTTCACTCATCATTGCAAGCAATAGGGGTTCTGGAAACATAAGATTTCTTTATTCCATGACAAAATAAAGTATATTACAGCTCTCCTTGCAGCAGTAGTCTATAAAGACTCCATAATGCTGTCAGGTTTGTTTTTGAACTAGGAAAATGAACTTTACAAGTTACTGTATGGTTTTGTGTAGTCATTATTTTTTTCCTTCTCGGTGACAATTATACTTTAGGAGATTAATTAGGAGATTAACAGGGTTATATGTAAAGATTGGTGGCATTAAAGAACAATGGGAACTTACATAGCTGCTTTGAAGTGCTAATAGTCTAAAATAATGAGTTGCTACTTTGTTCTGTGATTGGAGTTCACATTTCATCTGGATCTTGGGTGCCACTGCAAATGTATGTCTAATAGGCTCAGATAATCAGCTGTGGGCTGAGTTCAGGGCTGACTCAGGGTGTGTTGCACTGTGGCACAGGTTCTGTTGTTGCCAAGGCAGGCCGGCAGAGATGTTTGCCTTTTCAGATATGTTCAGTAGCTAGAGAACTCTGGGTCAGGTCGAGCAGCCCCAGACCCCATTGGTGTTTGTGTGCAGTTGACATTTCCTCTGGCAGTAAGCAGAGGCGGTGGCCTTGGGCTGCTGGCTCAGCACCTGGGGAGCAAGATGAGCCCAAGCAACAGCAGTGTCTGCTCATCACCTATGAGCAGTCTGCAGAGCTGCTGCTGCTCATGGATGCAAGCAAAGTGAGTTCTGCTTGCTTAAAGTCTGACCCAAAGAAAGACTGGTACAGAACTGGGTGCCCATTTTCAACCAAGACAGCAGCATTTGGACCCCTCTCGTAATGAGGAGTGTAATAGTGTGTGACTGGCATGTCAAGGATCACACTGGGGATGTATCCTGATATAATTCTAAGTGCAGCAGGTGGCTTAGACCTGTTGGAGATTCCCAGTTGCAGGGCTTTTGGTCAGTGTGGAGAAACTGGGCAGGAGAAGAATCTGAGGACTGAAAAATATCCCTGTGTGACCAGAAGAGGCTATGAAGCAAGCTTGTGTCCTAATAAGCATTGGTTGTCTTGATTTAGCTAGTGAAATGCAATTACTTAATCTTGCTTCGCTGAAATGTTATTTAATTAGAATCCAGTGTTAAAACAAAGGTGGGGTGTTGCATGGCCTTTAGAAATGTCATTGCTTAGTGTGTTATTCTTTTTGCTGTTAGAAATCAATACTATTAAAAGTTGACAACTGTGGCAGCTCTTTTGAAGAGTACAGCAGTGCACTCAGGCTAACAAGGCTGTTGCTCAAGGAAATGTTGTACCTTCTCCATTTTTTTTTCCTTCTTTTGATTATCTCCACTTCTTAATCTTCATGAGTACCCCAGGAAAAAAAGCACTTATGGCAAATGAATATTTCTTTTTCAGATGCTTGCTGGAACTAAAGTTACAGTCAAAACTAAATAGATAGCAACAGTTCTGTAAGTTGTTCCAGCCAGAAGCTGTCACTTTTCATTTTTAATATTTTCTTTTCCCCTTAGGAGGAAAGTGAGGAGAATGAAATGTCCAAAAATATCTTCCATTAAAAATAGTAAATGTGACTTGGCAAATAAGCCCATAGGAATTATTTGAGATCTGACAGATAAAGAAAAATCTCAGGATGGGCAGTCCTTTAGCAGTAAGTTGTTTGAGATCATACCTGGCAGCTTTGACATTTTGGGTGCAGGAGCCTGCTGGACCAGCTTTGAGAACGCATGATAAATATCTTGCAGTCTCAATAGAACTCTGCAGAGATCTGGTTCTTCCCCTGACAGCATTTACAGAATAGTCTCCTCTCAGTCAACAACACTGTATTTGGGATTTGCAGCACTTGCAGATAGTGCCCCTGGATCTTGAAGTTCCTTTCTGTCTGTGATTGATCTTGGACCTGAGAGAAGAGTCACTAAGGTTTGAATTACCATCAACTAGTAGATAGCCATGGGGGGTTCCAGCTGGACGGGAGGTTACAGGGAGCACAGTGAGGTCTGAATGACAGCATTATGCTTCCTTCTGTCCGGTGTATGCAGCCACTCACACTTCACAGCAACATGAGAGGAAAATGAAAGCATAATGTGGGCTATTGTTCATCTGTTGTTCAGGTCTCATTTCCAGAAAGAACAGGAAAGTTAGCAATGGCATAACAGCCAGTTCTTCCTTAAAAATATGAGAAATTGCAGTGTGATTGGTTGTGTTTGCATTTACAAGCCTGATCTCTTCCATACCTAGTTTGTTTATACATCAGTATTACACTGTCTTTTTATTTTCTCTTTTCTGCATGGGAAGTTTATTCATGCTGGCATTTCTGCTGGATGTTGTTTGTTCAAGGCACAAAACCTTTAGGTCATGTTTGAACAGGTCACTAAGCTAGCTGTTGCAAGGCTTCAGATTTGTGATCCAGAACACTGAATAGGTAAGGTGTTGACAGTAGGCAAGCGGAAGCAGCAGCAGCAATGTTTCAACTCTCTGATAAAAGAGATTTCACTTGGCTTGCAATTATGTGGAGATCCCTTCAAATCCCTCTGGTTAAATTTCCAAAGCTCCTTTACATTCTTAGAGTGGTATAAGAAACCAGTGTTCACTACAGTTGAATGCTGTGCAACTTTCCCACTTCTAGAGGTAATGTGCTTACTCAGTGTGATCACAGGTTTGGCAGTCACACCAGAGCCTGGCTGGGCTTTTTCCATCTTTCTTAGCACTGTGAGATATTTTTTTCCTTTATTAGTCAGGCTTTCCTGATGGTTTTTTTGTTGTGATAATAGTATCAAATCATTTAATGTTTTGAAATATTTTATTTTAAAACATATTTATTTGGTTATTAACTTGTAAGTTTTATCCTGCATTGGTGAATTGAGTTGTTGTTGTACCTGGAAGTCCTATCTCTGACCATCTTGTTGATATATCTTTCTAATGTAAGTCACTGTGCTTGTCTTTCCTATTAAATATAGGTTGAAGAGAAAAAGGTACCTGAAAAGACTCTTCATCCCCCTGTGTCACCTTCCTCTGTCCCTGATCATATGAAGTGCAACATTCTTAAAGCTCAAGTAGAAGCTGCTTTCAGAGTAGGCACCCAGGTAATCTGTGCTTGAATGTATTTTGGAATTATTTCCTTTATTTTGGTATTATTTCCTAATTTAGATATAGCCTACAGAAATTTTTCTAAACCATGTCACTCCTGAGGAAGCACCTTATTTTATCAGGCGTATCCATACTGACCTAACCTTCTCTAGCTGCTCTGCAGTTTACTCAGTTATGTCACTGTGATTGATATGATGGGAATGGGAAATTTGTCCTTACTGACACGAATAATACAGCCAGGAGTGTCTCAGGAAATCTCCATGTTTTGATTCTGTCATGCCAGCTGTTGCTTACTTTGCAGCTGAGAAGCATTAACCTCTGGAGTTTTCTGAGGCTGCCCAACACTCATGGAAACTATGGCTAAAGGTGTTGTAAAAGAACATTATGCAACCAAATGTAGTCTATTTTAGAGCATTAACTTCCGATGTCTAATGTGGAATGTTAGCTATCTATGGTTTTCTTACTCATTAGCGTGCCTTGTACTAAGTCTCCTGCTGCTATTTGCACTTCAGTGTTGACATCAGATACACTACCTTTCAAAGACACCACAAGTTTTGCAGCAATGTCATGCAAATGAAAGTTACTGTTAGATGGCAGGACTGTAACAAGATAGTTTCTCAGTGAGAAGTAAATCTAAGTGAAACCTAAAATACATGATTCCTTTGTAAGTGTAATTAGTGGACAAAAGGTAACGCTATTTGTGACAAAAATAAAGCCAAACTGAATGCTTTAGGAACAAAAGTAGAGGCAGAATGATTCTTATAACTTATCCCAAGTTCCTGTATTATCCTTTGCGTACTGTTCTTTTTGAATACAAATTGTATTGGTGTTTCCATCACTTAATGTCTTTTCACAATAACACAGCAGGTCAACTTGCCCTGGAAAGATTTTGTTAACAATCATCTTTGTGTGTTTGCTGTTCCCTGGCAGATCTTTCATCTAAGAACTAGATTACCTCTGGTCTAGTTAGACCTAAGAAATTATCAAATTTTTCTTTTTTATTCTGACTGCCCTAGATTTCACAAACAGAAACAATAAATCTGACAGCATGCAGGGGAAGGAGAATTGGGTTTTTTTCTTTTCTTTGTTTTGCTTAAAGCAGTTCTCACCTCTTTCTGAAATCTGTGCTATATCAACTGTGTTTTATGCAGCCTTTTTCTTGGCTGATTGCCCTTGATTTTGCCCTCTGTTTTTCCTCTGTGACTCTTTTCTACAGTATGTCATGGTGTATTTCTCAAATTTGTATTTTCCCCAGAATATACTTAATGATCATGTTTGACTGGATGGTTAAAGACTGGAAGCAGTGTGTGCTGCTGCATTCAGAGTGCGGCATTACTAAGGCAAGACAGGAAATGTGCTAAACATATGCATCTCTCAGTTCACCTGCCCTGACTTAATTTTTCACCCTGAGGTTTTTTGAGGGAGAATATCCTGGGTTGCTTTTTCATCATGCCACAACCCTGTTCTTTAGCTGCTGCTGTCTGGCAAATAAGGTTCAGACCAACCTGAGCATCTCTTTTTTTCCTTCATACCCATTTTGTTCTGCACAAGGCTTTAGCAGTCAGGTTGGATTAAATACATGTCATAGGCTGGGCCCCTTATGATTTCAGGTTGAAGGAATGGAAGGAAGGCTGCTGCAGGACAGCACATGTTGTGGAAATATAATGGCATGCAGTTCAGTCTGAAATTCCTGTAGCTTTCAGTGCTAAAGAAGTATGGCTTAAGAGGGGTAGCCAGTAAGCTAGGATGTCACCTCTACTTGGGAATCCTCCTTCAGCTCCCTTCTTAGCCACAAGAATGCCTGTGATACTGAGATGAATTCTTCCTGCACGTGTGAATTATTACCCTTCCCAAATACATTCCAAAAAGAGGTAGATAGACATGAGGCAGTGGTCAGTCATTGCAGTAAAAAGCTGTGGCTAGACAAGTGCTGGAAATGGTAGACTAAAGGTGACGGAGGCAGTAGGAAATGCATTGTCTGTAACCTAGAAAATGGGAGGATGGAGGGGGCTACTTGGAGTCCCAATAAACCACCTTACCAACATGACATAAAGACACCCAGTAATCTCTTGTAGTCTCTGCTGCATGAAAATCTGACTGAATATAAGTAGGTGAACAATTTCCCAGTGGCAATTCAGTCACCTTCAGGAAAAAGGGAGGCAGGATGGCACTACACTGCCCAGAGACATTTAGAGCATCCTTTGCAGGGGGCAGATAAGAAACAGTTTCTTCATGGCAGAAAACCACTGAATTCCATGTATTCCTTCAGGGCTGTGATCGTGCCCCTCTTTGACCATATCTGACATCTCCTGCTGTCCAGTATATCTGGGGGCTAACCCTGCTGTCCTCTGCCTGACACTGTCTTTTGACTCCAGTAAATCCTTGTGAAGCCTTCCAGCCTCATTCTTTTAAAAGCAATACCCTCAAATTTCTTGTCTCTTGTCTTCTGCACTGACATATTTCAATTTACAAGGCAGCCTTGGCAAAAAGTACATCTACGTTTTGTAAAGAAAAATCTGTTTCAGTTGCTGTAAAGAAACACGGGCTGATTTTCCTCATGTACTCCATAGATCTTTCTTTATTATGTTGTCACAAGAAGCTGAGGATTTGCTCCCCTCGACCTTGTAAAAGGAAGGAGAAAGAACCAGATCATGTTTAATGCACATGCTATTTGAAGTAAAATGTTCTCTTAAAAGCTGGACAGAGTATCTACTAATCTATTTTTTAAACATCCCCAGAAGTCTATGGCCTAAACCATCCTTCATGAAATTTCACAGGACATTATCATTATACAGTTAGGTGTAAAAGTGTGAAAAAATACTGGTGCACTGTGGGATCAGATCCAAAATTAACAAACTGTTGCTTGAAATATTTGTACCAGCTCCCTCTTCCAAGCAGTGAGGATGTTTTCAATGCCATATGCTACTAACATCAGGATGTGACAAGCTTATAAAGGCATCTCCTGCATGTAGTAGAATAAGCTCTTTGTCATTAATGCTGGCAATTGAGTAAATGCTTGTGAGTGAAAAACGAAATCTAGGGCAGGAAATTTTATATAATTTTCTTTCTTTTTGGCAACTAGACACCAACTTTACAGAGTCTTAGAAATGAATGATTCCAATACTTATGATTTCAAATATAAAAACAGGGAAAATAATGTGGTACGTTTAAAAATATATCCTGCAAGATGGTCTCTGCACTGCCTCATTTCTGAATCATGCTGAAGAGCTGTTTATTGCTTTCCCAGGGGACAGTATACCATCTCCTATGACTACAGTCCTGACTTAGAGACTGAACATTTCTAAGTTTACGGTGCCATTTGCTGAGCCCTGCATGTGGTGTAGAGCTATAGAGCAGCAGGAGACTAACAAGAGTGACTTTGTTTGTGTGGTGAAGATGGAAATATTTATGTGCCATTCTGCAAGTTGGAGAATCGAAGTACAGAGAGTGCGTGAGGATACTTGAAACCAAATCCAGGAGCGCACTGATGCAGACACCACGGATGAGAAATGTGAGGAACTCGCATGTTATCGTGGGAATCTGCAGTTTGCCCTACCATGGGTATCTGTAGGTCTAGAACAAAACCGCAGTATTTCACAACACAGCCTTCAAACTGTGCTATGGGGATCTGCCACCTTCCAGCTGACAGACTGCGTATCACAGTTCCCACATAATTAAGCTCCAGGGGAGCACTAAACACTGCAAAGCGACTGACATTTTTCTTTTTTTTTCTTCTTCTTCGTCTTTTTTTTTTTTTTCATTTATTCCAGGCTCTTCATTTGAGAGAGAGAGAGGTATAAGGCAGCAATGAGGAGCTGCCAGAATACAAAAGACCAGCTCTGCCTGGCATTTAGAACCCCTTTGCAGCTTGCATGAGTCAGTGCTGATATGCTGTGATTGATTGGACAACTTGTTAGTATCACAAAGAGTCCATTTTGCAAAGCAGCCCATGGCCCAACTCATGGGCACAAGAGGTTTTGATTGCTGTTTATGTCTACTTGGGTGTGGACAAATCCTAATTATTCTTGGCATTAAGTGCAGGCTCCTGAGCAAATGTACAACCATCTCAGCAGGGCTCCTTCTTTTGACATAGAACTTGTGTTTTGTTTCAGAAATCTTCTGCAAGTGGTGTTTGTATTTCCAACCTGTTGCAACTGTGGGTTGCTTGTTAAGACAAAAGTGATGAGAAAAGGCATTCTCCTCCCTTCTGGTTCTTTCCCTGACGTTTTCTCCTCCTCTTCCCAGGCACATCCCTGCCAGACAATGCTCCATTCTCTGCTTCTGCTTTATCAGCCCCAGGGGAAACCCTTGGTAAGGGTCTCCTTGGACAGGTCTGAGTTCTTCAGCAATTGATTCTCCTGCCTTGATTCTTAGTAAACAAAGGCACGTTCACTCCTCTGGCCTCTTTCTCACACTGTCATTCTTCCTAAGCCTATACACTTGTAAATTTTTATACCAGCATCAACAGCTATCTCTCTCTTTCCTCTCTGTCCAAGAAGCAGGTACAGGTGATGATGATGCAGTTTTGCTTCAAGTTTTTCAAACACGTGAAGAAATGCAAGTTGTCTGTGCTGTCTCGAGCTGGATCCAGGAGAGGATTGAGCTGTGCTGCAGAAAATGTCTTGGGTCAACATGGGTACCGGTATCAACCTGCAGCCTGTATTCTCCATATAGATGCAAGCAGTTGCTACAAATGTAAATGAGATTGGGACATATGCAGTATTTATAGTAGAAAGGGTGTATTAATTGAAGTGACTCAGAAACCTAGTCTTTCTTGGCTACATTTTTGGTGATTCCTTACCATTTTTGTGGTGTTGTGCCCTTTATGGAAAGATTCAAGTGTAAGGACTTGTCGACCTGAACATCCAGGTGTATTTGCCATTGCTCCTAGAAATAATTCACTGTCTTTATATAAACTGAGTCTTTAGAGCTTTATCCGCGTAAGGATAAAGCTCCAAATGCTGGATTCAAACCCTAATCAGGTCATGAATGAAAATAGATTAGGTGAGGGGAAGACACTCGAGGATTTAAATCTTATGCAGTCTCTCTTATAACAGGACTTAAAGAAATCCTTCTGGATTCTCTGAGGAGCTCTCAGCTTTCACTAGATGTTGACTTAACTACCTTGAAACCATCAGCTTTTCCGACTTTTTAACCTCTTTCCATCACAAAGGAGATCCTGTTTGCTTTTTTCTCCTCCCTCCCTTTACCCATCCTTACTGACAGCAAAAAAGCAACACCACAGTTTGACTGTCTTTGCACAGAGATCAGGGCTGGAATTACACATGTACAGCAGGTTGTGGCTGAGATATAGAGGGGGGAAGCCTGCACAGCTCCTAATGCACACGATGCTTTGCTGCAGCCCTTGCTATTAGTCACCCACTTGGATGAGCAATAAACTCTCCAGAAGTTTTCAGGATAAGGAAAGGGAAGCGATTGGGCTGGGACTCAGATCCAACAACAGTGGGTGCGTCACGTTGCTTGTAATTGTTCATAACAGTGGAATTCAAAATTAGCTCTTCCTCACATCCTCTGCCTTCTATCTCTGAATGGAAACAGGGTTGCTCAACTTTAAAAACGGGACTACAGAAAACAAAGGGAGTCAGATATAAAAATACAAGATTCTGGATGTGTGTGTGCCAGGATAATCAATATATGATATATGGTAACTCATTAGAAGTGTATCAGCAATGACACCTCGAAGATAGGGAAGGAGCTGAGGAAATGATGTGGTAACTTTGCTGAGGTACAGGAGAGGAGGGAGGATTTAGATAAACAGAATGTGGGAAAAAGAGAAATCTATAAGTTATTCTCTGAGATACTGGAGGCAAGTATGGCAGTAGTGTCACAGGACTGTGACAACACGTTGTCAGTGTGTCAGTTATGTCTCCTCGCTGTAAGTGCCAGTATGTGATGAGATGAATGGTGCTAACTGCAGTGAGGTGTTGGGGGCCAACCATGGCCCAGGAAATGTGTGGTTCTCAGCCCTGCTCTGGGGGAAGGAACAGCAGTCCATTCCTGTGAGACCTAATCATCATGTTTTGCTGCCTGAAATGGTAAGTTTGACATATTAAATCACCAAGTTAGGTTCACCTTGGCAGGATGTTTTTCCCATTGATGTGTTGCTTATCCTGTATTATCTAATGAGATCAGCCAAAATCAGTGTGGTTGGCAAATAACAAAAATGTTGATGAGGAGCTGAAAAACTTGTTATGCATCAGGCCTCTTAGGCATCCTTACGCAGGCAGAAAGGGCAATCAATGTCAAGTATTTCCAGACCATTGTACTGAGAGCCATTGCTTCTTCACCTTTGAAGATCTCCAAACATATGAAAGCTATGTTGTTACTTCCTCTATGTGAGAACTTTGTGAAATTGCTATGTGTATCATAAGAGCTTTTCAGAACTTTTTCTTACTTAACCAAGAACCTGACTCTGACTTCTGGCTGCAGTAATCAGATTCTTTACGAAGCTTTTTGCTGATTCAAGTGATTCCTGTTATGGATCGGATGAGAGAACCACAGCAATTCACCTTGTGATGAAAGAGAGATACCCAAGATGCTTTTGCTGTTACTCAAATGATTTTCTATTCTTTTCATACTAAATTTTCATAGCAGTTACCTATGAAGAGTCAATGTACAATGTATGTACAATGGCATTTTTCTTCATGCCTGTCTCTTGTCTTTAGATTGAGAAAATAATGCTTTACTTTTGTTTCTGACACTACTGAGAAAGTTAATGGCATATGAAAGTGGAACATTAAGATTTTTTATTTCTATATTTTTGCTGTAATTTTGCCAGTGCAGATAAGGAGAAAAAGAGAATGATACTGTTTGAATTGATTGTATGGGTCAACCTTTAATTTTGTTTGTTTTGTAGTCTGGTAGCTACAAAAGCCAGCTTGCTTCTCTTTGGCTAATTATCAAGTGAATCTGATTCTATATAAATGATTATTTTGAGTGTATGTATGTGGTGTGTGCAATTGTAATGCCCATTTTATATTATGGGACACATCTTTACAATAAGGCTGAAGATATCTTTGCACAGTTACTGAATGTTATTTGCCTAATTAGAAGGAAAAACAAAAGAAGCTGTCAGCTGATGACTTACCCACTTCCTTCTGAAAACAAACCAAGAAGAAAAGCCCAACAAGCAAGCAAGTAAAGCAAAGGAATCATAGGTGCTGATGGTTGAGGACCTTTGCAGAAATGTTCACAGGTGTAACATTCTCCTGTGTCCATTCATCCATAGGCAAGGAGAAGAGGTGTAGAGCTGGGGAGAATTATCCCATCCTTACTGATGTGTACTTGCCAGTGCACGCCTGCATGCGTGACCTGAGGCTCAGCAGGCACCTCCATTTCTTCATGTACTCCCTTTCTCCCCCCAATTTAGAGTGGGATTACTTGCTCACTAATCTATAGTATTTATTTGTAGGTACCCAAGACTCTTCTGTTCTCTGAGGCATGAGTAATAATGGAGAAAATTAATACAAAGCGTGTTTCTCAGAGTGTTGATCATGTTGCTTAGGAGTATACTACTTCTTGAGAATTAGGCTTAACCTACTTTTGCAGAGAAGTCAAAAGAAGATGGTATTGTAGCCACAGAACACATAAGAAACCAAGGGGCAGTTGTTAGGGAATGATACAATGAAGCCCTCTCAACTGGCTAATGAGATCTTATGGTGTTTATGTAGGCAGAATTTTAATCATTTCGATCTTGGTCGCAGCCCCTGCCTTGCATCCTCCACCCCCATGTTCTCTTTTTATTGTTGTATTCAAGTGCATCTCAAAATGCAGCTCAATTAATTTGGTGAAAATTGGAATAAAGTAAAAATTACAGTTTTAAAAGGTAGCCAATTTGACACATCATAAACAGCTAGCTTGTCAGGCTTAACAATAAAATGTTGCTAAGACATCAGTGTGAAAGAAGACGCTGTGTATTAAGTTTCTGATGTGTGGATTCATGCTTACAGCTTTCAAAAACCCAACAGCTTTATAAAAAGCATTATGATTTCTGCAGAACAAAGAAAAATTACTTCAATGCTCTTCTGTGTCAACAAAGAGTGATTTTCAATGCTTTTTCTCAATTCCTAAAAAAAAAAAAAAAGAAAGAAAAAAGAAAAGTTGTTTCCTTTCAAGAAAGCACTGGATTGTGACTAAATACTGGGCTAGACAGAGCTACTAGGAAATCAACAGAAAAAAAAATAAGGTTTCTAGAATTGAGATGAATTTATTATGATTACAAATTTCTCAAAATTAATAAATAACACTGCTGGTTCTGAAATTATTTTCATGGCCTGATGCTAATTCACTGAAAACTTCAGCTGTAAAGCATTTGGTGGCTGTGCTACAATGGTGGTGAAGATTTGATCGTGTCCCCCCTTTATCTGACTCCTTAATATTTAGAGCATTTGCAGAGCACTTATGAAACTTCTAGCCATGCTGAACCAGTGCCTGCTGCTGGTCCTGTTATCCTTTGTGTAAACAAGCCATAGAGTAGTTTCCTCTGTGCAAACCAGACTCTCAGGAGAGGGACAGACCTGCTGACTATGTCAGTGATGGTTTCAGTATTAACACAAGGTGCAACAACCCAAAGGGAAGGGTTCAGGAGAGCCTTAAGTCAAAATACTGCCTAGCTCATCACCTCAGGTATTTGCCTGCGCTGGAGCAGCCCCAGGAATGAATTCACTTTCTACCAGGCTTCCAGGTTTAATGGATCTTATAGGTAATTTTGTGTACAAGCGTGTACAACGTGTGCCCACCATGGCTGATGCTCTGATAAATAGTGAACTGCCAAGTGGCAATGGGGGCTTGTTCACTCTGACACAAAGGGGAAACTAACCTAAAACTTGGGTGATTTCCCCAAGCACTGAGCATCACTTCTGATATTTTTTAGTTTACTACTAAGGTATAAAAGAAACTCAGGCCTTAATTTCCTTTTTTTTTTTTTTTTTTTCTTATGAGCACCCTGAAATGGAATGTATCGATCTGCATTGAATGAAACATCTTGTCAAATTTACAATTTTTTTATATGCCTGTAAAATCCTTTGATCTGATTTGAAGGAACCTGTCTCATCCTTATTGAGCAGAATGAGACCGACACATTTAATGCAATTTGATCTCCACCAGTGCCCTCAAATTATTATGGTTCAGATGTTGAGCACTGAAGAATCACTCTGCTGTAGACCTGCATCAGCTCCATCTATCCATTTAGCAGAATGGAAATGTCAGAGCCTGCCAAGTCCATTACTGATTTGGAGATACTCCTGTGTCTTCAGCCGGTATTTTCTATAGAAGGGTGCAGTGTTGCCCTGAAATGGGCATTTACACATGGATTGTGGAATCCTGCGTCTCAGTTGAAGAGTATAATCTACTAACACCTGCCCGAAGTGGGCGTTTCCTGGGTAATCAAGTAATTTCCATGTAAGTAATTTTGCACTGTTAGTATTTTCTACTCTATAGACAAATGATATGAGAGACAGAGGATGCTGTAATTTAGCAGAGCGGTAATGGGTGAGATTTTCTGTGAACTGCATGTGCAGAGTGATTATTTGTGGGGGATCTCATTTTTTCAGTATATTTTTCTAACGACTGAATGAAAAGCTGTTGAGTTGACATGGTTTTGATTAGACTATGCAAATATTTATTTTACTCCAATGGAAAGAACAACTCAAATATCAGCATGTTTGCCTGGACTGATTTTTATTATTTCTGCATTCTGGGAGAAACATAAATATCTGTTTCCTTTGCTTCCCCCTCCTTTATCTCTACCCAGTCTCTTCCTATACTGTTGTTCTCTGTATTGTACATTGTAGCTCATCACAGTGAATCTCAGTGTTTGATGATGATTAAAAAATATTTATGCTTTTTATTCTGGGCAGAGGCATTTGGTCATTGCAGGTTTACGAGGTACCTACAGGAATATTTTACAGTAAACATATATAATCCTAAGTGTATGGACGTTGTACTAAACTTTAACTCCTTCTTTTAACAGGCTGTGAAAGAAGAGACCTCTTTTGTAAATCCCAGTAAGACCTCCAGCCTGCAGGATCCTAATGTAAGGTCTGTTGCTTCTTGTCTGTAGGGAAAACAAAAAAATACACGATTTAGTAAGCCATTTTCCAAACTTTATCTCAAGAAGTCCATTTACTCATTCCCAAGTTGCTGTGTAAAGTTCATAAGTTCATCAAGCAATGACCCAAGGAGAAGATGTCTAACAGAAAGGGCCTTATCTTGTTCATCAGAATCAGATATAGCTGAAGAATCAATAAATTCTCAATTCTAAATGTCAAGATGAATATCAGTATTTAAACAATTGATAAGAGCAAAGTTAATAAAAAATCAAGTCTAGTGATTTTTCCAAATATGGAAAAGCTATGCAACAATGTCAATGTTTATAGGCTTTGGATTAGAGAAGTATTAAGCATCCAAGATGGAATATCTTTGTGTTCGTTTTTCTTTCTGACTTCTGCAGGTATTCTAGTTGGGAAAAGAAAAAAAAAAAAAAGGGTATACAGCCTTCAAAATAGTGACTCATTTGCTTGTCTTACCAGGCAGGAGTGACTACTTTGGATATATTACGTTTTTTCTGTTAGTAGAGGATATCCGTCTTTCTTCTTTGGATGGAGGGGCTTATTGATTTTATTTAAATATTATTTGAATAGCACAGTATGCTGTCTTTCAGCAGTTGATTAGAGTGGTGGTTACAGCATGGGTATTTGGAAATTGCCCCCATTTAAACGTATGGTAGTGCCATCACTTTGGACATCTTTAGAGTCAGGTATGGATTTCTATCATTGCAGTCATCACTGTTAATCAGCTAACTATGCTGATGCACACGCTATATATATGTGCTTATGTATATGTACCATATATCTTAAAGTACTAGTTATCTCATTTTTTAAAAGTGTAATTTTCTAGTGTTGACTTCCAACTAAAAGGCATTCTAGCATTTTATAGGAAAGGCTGGCTGAGTGAGCTAACGAATTATGTTTGACAAAATAAGTTATTTTGAACTCAGAACAAAACAGCTATAATGGTGAAAATGTGCCAACTCTTTTTTTTCAAGTGTGTACCCTTCCTAGAAGGTGATACATTGGCAATTCTTCCAAAAACATTTCATTCAAAAATTGCTTTCTGATCAGTTTGTACTAGCAGAAATGCTACATTTGTGTAGTGAAAACAGCTACAGAGAGAAGGACGGTGAGGAGGTGAGAATAGCTGGTGGTGCTGAGGCAGGAGGATGCACAAGAAAGAATGATATTGCTTTCTGTGGCAGTCCCTGGATTGTCTGCAGTAGAGCTATGAATCCCAGTTCCCCACATCTCATCTCAGGACATCCTGCAGAGATAATCCTTCTAACCTGGCAGGCAGTGATTTTCCTAATTGTCCAAGGGTCTGCAAAGTCTAGTTGGTATTTCAAATCTCTCATTCTCCTCTACCATCGCCATTTTTAGGCCACTACAACATTTTCTTAGGACCCATGAGAAAATGATTTGTGTATGTTAGCAGTGACTTGTTTCTTTGTTTAATAGAAATGAGTTTCACTCATTGTCTTTGCCATGAACACCCTTTGCTGAATTGCTGTCAGTTCCAGAAAGAGTTTGGGAGGACCTGGTTTGGAAGACACTAAAGACTTGTTTTCCTTATTGACCTTTGTGACCTTCTGCATAACATAGAAGAGGAAGACCTTTCTATTTTTCCCATTTTGTGATAGATTCTCTTCTTCATCATGCTGAGTTGTAAATGAGTTGTGTGCTGTGTGAGGTGATATACTATTCTGTGTAAGGAAGGTTGGCAACCTGGCTGCAGAGCTCATTTTGCTTTTTTCTTTTGCATATATCCAAGTTTATGAACTCATAACAAACAACTCTGAAGGTCTCAGTATGCAGCAGTCTGGTGTAGACGTGTCTAATATTTGTATCTAGTTTATGTCAAGCATTATTTCCTCCACAGTCAGTTGTGACAAATGAAATTGTATTGTTTTATTGCTTTGTGCCTCTGTTCTGAAGGTGCAAATATACAAGTAATCAATGCTCAGAAACACTCATTTTAACAGCCTGCATTCATAATCTGAAGAATAATGCAAACAAAATACACTGCCTAACCAATTCTCTTTCTCCTTCAATTGGCTCCCTGTTCTGCAAAGACATACACATGCCTGCATACAGCCAGTGCGTGCGACCTATTTGCCACCAGTGTCCTATGTAATCTCTATTTTGAAGACTTGGATAGACAAAAATGAGACTTTGCTAAGAATTGCATGCGAGTACGGTCAAGGGTTAGTTAATAGTAGCTAGACAAGTCACCTAGGAGTTTTTCTGTACATTGGTTGAGAAATAAACAAATATCCTTTCTGAAACACCCTCTTCAGGAAACATAATTTCTATTCTTGCAAGTACTCTTGAGGACATTCTTGTGTGTGTCTATGCCTATAGAGAGCATCTGTGAAAATGTTGAATTTTTCATGCAGATAGGGAAATAGAACGTGAGGAAGAAGGGCAGTAGTGTTTGTTTGATTAAAAAATGAAGCTCTCTTTGCTACCACCTTATTCTCTCATCCATTGCCAGTCTGAAGATTACACTTGTAATGATTTAACTGCTTAAATATGGCCTGCAATCCCCCTGAGCAATTATTTTAGCATCTGCCATGGCAAACTCAATTTGACTAACAATTGCTATAGCTCTTCATGGAATTAGTTCTGGTTCATCTAGCAATTACTCATATATATGGGTGGAATAACCATTTTTGCTACAAGCAGGTCTCCAGTCATTTTGTTGGGCATTGCCTTAGAATGGCGTAAAATATTGTGCTTATGCTAAGCCATCATGTATCTGTTTCACCCTTATCTTATTCACCCTTGTTCTGTGTCTGTTGGCAAACTGCATATCCTTCTGTACCAAGGTCGTCACATACGGGCAGAAAAAGAAACGTGTGATGTTGAAATTGCAGTAGTTTTACCAGTTTCAGGAGGGCAAGGCTTATGAAATTCATTCTGTCAGTAGATGCACAGGCTGGAAGTAGAACATGTATCTCCCGATTTTCCTCGTAATACCCAACATGTAGACATCAGATTATGGTTCAGGAAGATGTGGGCCCACAGGAAGGTACAGTCCTTTCTCCTTCCTACTTCTGGAAGCTACTCGTTTTTATGGCTCGCTACTCGTTTTTATGGCTCTCTCCTCTGGAAATGATTTTTTTTTCCCCCTAAACTCTTCTAGTTGCTGGTTCCCATTCAGTGAGGGAAAATCTGATGACTTAGTCAACCCAATACATGACATGCTACAGTGTCCCAGCTTATGCCCTCTTTATTCTGCAATTAAGGTCAAAATAGCGCACTATGAATTGAAACATAGTCATGCATCTCCTTTGCTGATTCTGCTACTTTTTGCTTTGCTGATAACCTCTAGCAGGGCAGCAGATCTGGACAGTGGCAGTGCTGCACATGACAGAACCCTCAGTTGAAAAAAGTCAAATGAGAACGATGAATACGAGAGGAATTTCAAAAGCAGACTAAATAGGGGAGCCCTGAGTTATCTTGATAAGACATAGAAATCCTACTAAGAAAAGTTAGAATTGTCCTTGTTACAGGTCTGTTGCAACAGACTTAAAAGCACATGGTTTCATCAACACCCAAATAATACATAAAGTGAAATACAGCTCAGCTACAGCTGGAGCATAAGAAATTTGGGGAACGCAGAGCATAATGCTGTGTTATATAAAAGAAGAAATACCTGGAAAAACAGGTTATTTATTTATGCCCTTGCATATTTTATTGTATATACTGCCTATATCAATTCAGGAAGAAATAAAGCTAGCTTGCAATTACCACCTTGCATAGTGAGGAAGGCTTTCTTATGGCAGGTAGCAAAAACGTCCTTGTGTGAACACTAGTCTAGTATGGAATTAGCTGTGCCAGTTTTTTTTGCAGTTGTTTTTTTGGTTTTTTGTTTTGTTTTTTTTTTTTTTTTTTGTTTGTTTGTTTGTTTTGTTTTTTAACAGTTCTTCTTTTGGGATGTCCTGTATATGAGAGTTAAGTACAATCTCATTTTACTCCTTCAAGTCTGGAGCAAATTGATGGGAGGTTGCAAATTAGTGCTTCCTCCGGCTTCATTTACTCCATAGAATTGGAAAGGCTAAGAAGAAGCTGTGATAGCTCACAGCCTCAGTAGTGATGGATTTTGTATGCTCTTACAAATTCAGCAATTCGGAAAAGTTGTTGAGAGAACAACACCCTACGGGAAGGGCCCAGTGTGCAGCTCCCCAGGTGAAGGGAAGCATGGATTTGTCAGTCCCTTTTATGTACCAACAAGAGGAATTTGTCTTCCACGAGAGCTAGAAAAGTCTTTCTGACAGAACATTTTCTTCTTTAGCGTCATGAGAGGAGGATCTGTCATGATATTGACTGGGATTTTGAGGAAGTATCAAAGGTACTGCCTTTCTGTTGGAAAATTCTCTGCACTCAGCCACCTAACTCAGTGTCCAGATTGAAGAAGAGCTCAGGGAGAATTTCCTGATATCTAATGTAATTCAGGTCAGAGATTACTGCAGGTTCTTATGTATAGTTTTGGCAAGGCTCTTATCACCTTCCTCCAATTGGATTTTATTATTTGATTCTTTTAGCCTTGACTGATCAGGGTTCAGGCTGTCTGCCAGAAAGTTTGCATAACGTATGTAAATATCGTAGAAAATATAAAAATTGTTGTCACTCATTTGATTGCTATCTCTGGTCACTGTTTCCTCTTGATCAGAGCCTGTCCCATCTTGTAAGATTTCTCACCTGCAACGTTATCAAGAGAATGTGAATCACATAGTCGCCTCTTCACCTTTTTATAAACCTCACCTACTTCATACTGAAAGGATGGGCTGCTAGACAGATAACGTCCTGAACTTCTTTTTGATAAAATTTTCACTTAATTGCCAGCCTACATGATCTGTTAAATGCAATAAACATATGACTACCCACAGAACCTCATCAGGAGAATTCCTTTCATGATTCCTCTCCTCGTTCAGTGTTTTGCCAGACAGAAGAACAATCCATACAACTTCCCCAATGTCTGTGCATGAACCTCTCCTGAAAACTCTTTTAAGTATCTATTTTCTCTCTGGCTATGACCACCTGGATACACCTATAGTGTGTATGTGTGAGTGTATATGTGCACATTCATATACACTGAGATTGGCTATATTTAATTTAAAGGTCTGCGTATCTCTTGTTTTGTTCTCTTCTTCAAATAGCTAAATGTAATTCCTGCTATCACTCTGGTGCACTCACTTCAGGAATTTCAGCATGTGGAGAATTAGGCTGATTTAGTACAGATGTTCAGAACTGCTGATACTTTGGAACAGATCAAAATACCAACTCTCATCATGCATTGCCTGTTTGCCAAGCCTAACTTTCATCTTGGGTCATGCCACTGATAATGTTAGCAAGGATGCCTGAAGTTGAGCAAAGTTTGATAAGCAGTTGAAATCAAATGTGTAAGACATGAATCCTGGTGACAAGATTTGCTGATAACGTGCTTTTCCTTCATGGTTACTTGAAAGTTTAGACACGTTACGTCTCTGTTTCTGGTGATATGGTTGAAGGTTCTTCAAGAGCTGCTCAAAACAGGTCCATCACCACCACAAGATCAGGTCAGCTGTGGTTCTGTATTGCTGAATTTTGAAATCCTGTAAGGTTGAAAACTATGCACCAAATTACTCATGCAAATTGCTGATCACACAGTTAAATGCAAGTTCGTGTATTTCTGAGGTAGGTGCCCGAGTTGTCAGCAAAGAGCTTTCTTCATCTGAAGTCCTTTCATTTTCTGATCAATGACAACAGTCATTGTCACTGTTGCGATTTGCTACTGTGCTCCATGTGGTACATTTATGGACTGCAATGTTTGTTTTCCCTTATAACATGCTTTTGGATTGTTACCAGCTTTGGCATGCTTTACATCCCACATGGTTCAGGATTTGTCTGTGGATTTCTTTCTGTTTAGGCCAACTGCTGCATCACTCTTTGTTGATCCTTGTTATCCAAATTATCTCATCTTTCATAGGATTGCATAGGATTGTGGGAGTAGGTATAAGCACCAGCTGGTGCTTTGTGCATTCATTTATTCCAATTTTCTTTGTAAATCTTTCAATCCAAAACCAAATTACACTGTTACATTAAGACTAATTACATTAGAAGCTGCTCAACATGTAATATAAAATTAAATGTTATCTCACAGCTTGATGGTGCTGCACACCAGAAAAGAAGGGTGGAAAATATTAAATTAAAGCAAATTGTACAAGCTACAGATGAATGAAGAGAAGTAGTCTTAAGCATTCTTCAGAGCAGGGTAAGCTTTGCTCATGCAAATTGTCAGAATGAGATTTCTCTGCAATGGCTTATGCTTCTGATGTGCACTAGGCTATGAGATTTGCTGCATTTCAGCTTGACATGGCTACATCCTACACCTTTTCTTACTGAAAAGATGATAGTTCTTACATAAAACTGTATGTATAAATGTATCATCAAAGGCAATATGTCATACCAGGTATTTGAAGCCTTCTTGTGCTTTTCCCTTTCTAGTTTTCCCTTTCTATTAAATACTTCAAGACCTAAAACTCAAATTTCATTTAGGAATTTCATAGACAAGCTGTGGTCCACAGAACTCTGTTGGTCACTGTATCTAATAAGAAATCTTACAAAACTGTCAAATGACTTCAGATCTGTAAGTCCAGGGCTTTGACCATGGATAGTTTCTAAGCAGATAGTTTCTAAGCATCACAGAGCTGAAGTTTTAGGTCATCCAGTGAGAGCTGTAGAAGATGATGTCCATGTTGGCATTTGGAAGCTAAAAATATGCAAATCACCTGGACCATTATGGGCAGCTTCTGTCAAGTCAAGGAATTAATTTCCCTGAACTAATAGGTGTGTACAAAAGAACACTTAAGCCAGATTTGAAGATGATAAAAAAAAATTATTTGCTTGGTCTTCCCTGACATGGACTTCAGTGAATCCAAGCAGATTTTGTTTTCATAGAATCACAACAGACTTAATTCAATGAGGCAGAGTTGTTGTTGTTTTTTGTTTTTTTAATTATAAATAAATATCTCCTCCTAAACGTATTATGAAATGTTTTTGGAAAACTAAACATGTTATATATATGTTGACTTTTTCTTAAAAGAAATCAAAAGCTGATTTTTCATTAAGCCTCCATCTTAAAAAAAAGAAAAAAGTCATTTTCCAACTGATAAATTTCAACCAGCTTTACCAAACCCAAACTAAATAGCTAAATGCACATCACCTTGGTCTCACTCCAGTGGACATTTTAATGGGTCAGCTACTCTGATGTTTTACAAGACAGAACAAGGATACTCAACCAGTGATTGCTGCATCAATTTCATAATTCAAATTGAACTCTTGCATACCATTTCCCCGCCAGTCTGCATTAATGACTGTATAAAGGACACCTACGTATGTATTTTGACTTCACTGCTGATGTTAAAGACCTCTGTGTCTTGTCGCCTGAAGTCAGATGATGATGAATTACATTCCTGATCTCAGAACTGCGGAGAAAGGAGTAGTACTCAGACATTCCAGCTGAGGCAAAATTGGTGAAATACCCCAGTCAAGATATAAGAATAAAAAAAAAAAAAAAAAAAAACCCACAACTTTATTCTGAAAATGTGATGCTGGCAATAGCTTTCAAATTTCCAGATAATCTTCTTGGGGGCTAAACATTTCTTCTGGAAAAAGCTGGCCTGTCAGAGTGAAGGGATACATGTTATTGTTTCTTAGCTTCAGATGGCCACAGCTTTGGAAAAGAAACAACTGTGTGAAACCCTTAGAGTGCAGACTAATAAAAGATTTGTTTATTTGTGTAAGTTTCACCTTTTAGGCTATGTCACTGATACATAAGAGAAGGCATCTATCAAATAGTTTTCCTCATTTTGTTTTTCCCTTCTTTTTTCTCCTCAAGATTTCACAATGATGTTACCACTCAAAGGAATCTGTGAAGGCAAAAATCAACCAGTATTTTATTTTTCCCATAAACTAGCATGCAAATACAAGTCAACTTTTATACAGGTGGCTGCATCCTTGTAAACCATGGAACTGTTAACCTCTGCCTCTTAGCAATTTTTATCTTTGTGGCTTTGTTGAAATCTGCTTTTTTGAATTTCTCAGCAGCTCTGTTTTGGGGGTCTTTCTTTAGGACTTATTTGGCTCAGCAAGGCATGCTGTGCTGGGGCTTTCGGTGCAGAGGTAGCTACTGCTGCATGCTGACATCAGTCCTGTTAGTGTCATTCTCACCAGGAGGTGATATGTTTCTGTGTGAGGTGCCAAGTCGTTAGTAACTCCATCTTAGTTCAGTGCCTTCATTTTTGTGCTGGGGTGGTTACTGTTACAAGAGAAAAGGATACTTATGAATTAATGACACTGGAATTGAACTTTATAAAGGAATTATAATATACTGCACTTTTTTTTTTTTCTTTGAAATCTATGTCATCTTGAACTCCAACATTTCAGGTTTGGTTCGGGCTTGCAGAATTTACTGCACATGGGGCCATACACTACAAATGGTCATATAGCACTTAATGACTCTCTTTAAAGAGGCAAAATTACGGCAAGGTTTCTCTTCAAAAAGCCTATATTTTCATTTAAGGTAATAGATTCTGGCTGTAGAATTCAAAAGATAACAATAGAAGCCATTCTTCTTTAAAGTTGCTTTTTTTTCAGGAATACCAGTGAGATAGATGAGGCTCCAAGCTGATCAAGCTCAGCACTTCTTGCATCTGGTGTATGAAGTCAGGGTAGCAATGGTTTAGAATTGAAGAAGTGCACTTGGGGAGAGTGTACAGTGGAGATGAAAAAGGAGTTGTCAGGGATATTTTAGGCTGGTGTTGGAAGGACTACACTAGGAAGGTTTTAATGAGGGTGAAAATCAATCTCTGCAGTAGGTAGAAGCAGTCTAACATTACATCTTGTGCTCATGGTAGAATAGGTTCAGCCAGCCTCCTCAGATAGAGGCATTGCCACTGCTGCTTTTTGTTCCAAGGTCACATCGGTTTATGCACCAGCTAACCTGCAGCTGCTGGAAATGTGCCATTAAGTGGTACTTAGGTCTCTCTCAGAGGCCTGATAAATATCATCAGCAGATAGTCACTGCACCCAGCCTCAAACAGAAAATGACGTCAAAATTTTACAATGATAGAGAGGTTTTTTCTCTTAAAATTGCATGGTTTTTGCAGGATAAGTGAGTGGGATGCTTCAGTGGTGTGATACAAAAGACAAGTAAAGTTTATCTGAGCAGTTGCAATCACTTGTAAAAGAAGGTGTGTCCTGTGGTGCTGCGTCTTGGCTTTTTCTTTAATTGTTCACTCAAACATGTACAGCATTCAAAGGGAGATAAGAAGATTTTGAATTAGAGAATAGGTCACTTGGTTCTTGATCACCTTTAATCACAGCTGAGTGAAATTTTTCATGGGAACCTTTTTATAAGGGAAAGTCAGACTTAAAATGTCCAAACTTTTCACACATTTAAATGTTTCCTTTCTGTTTGGGTTTTTTTTTTTTTTTTTTTTTTTTGGTAGTGATTGTAAACTGCTTGAGCTACAAAATGGCACAATGTTTTGTTTTGTTTTTTAAAGCATAATTTGAGGGCTAAGATAACTGTTTCAAAAGTCCCACCTCCTCTCTTTTTTAAAGATTGTAATCCCATGGAATCAAAGGAGGTATACAGACTTTGTAAAATGAACTTTTCTGACTGAACTGAAATGATCATTTCAGTTTTTCATTTCTATTAAAATATCTGATTTACTTTCATCACAGATTATAATGCTATCTTCAGAAATTTGGAGTGGCAATGAACTAGAAATAGATTTGTTACTGTGCTGTTTCCTGAGTACCTTGATAGTATGAGTGCATTGCTCATTATAATTTTTAAGCACCTTTTTCAGCGTAGTTGATACCATTGTTTTTGCTTCTGCTTCCTTCAGAGGTGTAGCTTTTGAAACTCTCAGCATGGGAAGGTATCGGAGAATTGTAGGAACTGGTCACTCAGGGCAAGAATTTTATCTGGTGTGTTTCTGAACTTGTGAGCTGAAAATAATGGAATTATACACATTCACACCCCTTTAGGATTTGACCATCAGATCCAGTCATTAAAAAGGTCTTCACATATTTATCCTACTTATGTCAAAACTTGAACTGAAAATCACTTTGGATAACACTAGCTTACCTTTTTTTCAGTTATCAGAAGCTACTTTTGATTTAGCACAAACTGTCTAAAGAGCAATCTAACTGGAGCAATCATCCATTCTGAAAGCCTTGAAAACGTTGTTAGGGGTTTCCATCATGATGTTGATTCACGGATTTGCAGATCAGATGTACTGACCTAGAGATTTTTAAGAAAAGGCGGTTTGGGTTCTTTTCTCTTCTTAACTGCCAGCCTTGGAAACTCAGTAAGGAGTCTGAAAATTAGGCTGGATTGTTCTTCATTAATCTGACCCTGAAAGTGAGAGGGAATGAGCTCAAAGAGGGTACATTTAGGTTAGATAGAAGAAAAAAATCTTTTACAGTGAGGGTGATGAGGCATTGGAACAAGTTGCCCAGAGATGTGGTTGATGCCCCATCCCTGGACACTTTCAAGGTGAGGCAGGATCAGGTCCAGGGCATCTCCTCATCTAGCTGTGGTGTCCCTGTTTGTTGCAGGCGGGTTAGACTGGACGGCCTTCAGAGGCCCCTTCCAACTCTTAGGATTCTATGTTTCTAATGAGATCTGAATTGTGTTGCAATCTGTACTGGCTTCTTGAAATTAATGGGATCAAAAAGCAGGAAAACTTGACCAAAGTTTTTGCACAAGAAGTGTAACTAGTTGCATCTTGTTTATGATTTGCTTGTCCTTAGTACTCTTGCAGAATTCTTTCATCTTATGATATGTATGCAGTGACAAAGAAACATACAGGAAACCTGAAAATATAGTCTGAAGGCTATGCCTTCCTAATGTGCTCAGTTGTAGCTGGACAGCAGGTTCGGAAGTTATCAGATAATTAATACATTTTAAGCCTGCATCAGCATCAGAGGGAACTGCAATTTTGGAGATTATGTGCTTATCTTATTATGACTTTAGAAGACTGATTTGCAAGTGGATTCAAAAAATTTAACCCAAGCACATAATTTTAGAGACAAGGTTGAATCACTTCTGCCAGTTGTGGTATGTCTCTCAGTGCATGAGTAGTGCCATTGGCAATCAGTAAGGCTACTTAGGTACTTCATATAGTATCTGACTTCAGATTAGATTGCAGAAAACAGCCCACGCATTATTTGTTAATCAAGATTTTTAATTTACTCCTTCAATATTTGGCATATTTATTGTGTTTATAGCATTTCTAATACACATGCAGTATATTTAATCATAATGTGTTGCTTCACATAAAAGTAGTATTTAAGATAATTCATTTCTCTTCATGTCACTTAAGTTCGTGACTGAAAATGTTTCTTTCCAAGGTCATGAAAATCTTGTATCCAAGTCTTAGTCAACTCTAAGAATAAACGGTTGAGGAGCAGATCCTTTTACGTGGGTCTCCTCATTCCCATTTCTGATCTTTGCTGGAGCTCTGCAGTTGTGTTTCACATTCATGAGCATCTGAAACATATTTCAGTTTTGCATTTATTTCTAATAAGTATATTCTTTTGGATCAAATCCATTAGTTCATTTCCCTTGATCTGTTCTTTCTGATACAGTTTTCATCTAAAATTAAACATTATCCTTCAATTTTGAACAGAACAGGTTTTGCAGTCCATAAAATTAATTTTTGTTAAAAGCTTTTTGGGTAAAAATATTTCTGACATGACTGAATAGCTGGGCCATTATTAAAATGTTGTCTTTTGGAAAAAGCAACGCTTCCACATGGGCTTTTACATAGATTCTGTATTTTTAATCAGCCACTGCTTTTATAAAAGGCATGCAGTGCACAGGAGAGTGGATTCACATGTCCTTTTCTGTTCACGCACACTGGCCTGTGGACTATAAATGGAACGAAAGGATGAACTTCAATGAGCACTTGCCAATTTGCAAGATAAACATGTGTTGATGATTTAGAACTTTGTTAGCATGCCTGAAGTAGTTTAAATAAAGGCTGTGTCACATATATTTTTCTTGTTATTTTTAGAAGTCCAGCTCCAGTGCGACCTGAAACTACGCCATCATCTGGCCCTACAGAAAAGCAGGAAATTAAAGTTTCTCGTGTGAGGAAGTTAACAAGACAGTACAGCTTGTGAGTACTATATAACACTATCTTCATGTTTTTGCCTGCTACAGCTGTAAAAGAAGGAGTTGTTAATTATTGCTCTAGCTATGCTTTCTGAAAGGCATGAGTACAATTACATGATAATAATCTTAGGCTGACGCTGTTCCTTTCATCTCTGAGAATCTTAAAGCTTTTAATACTTAGTGAATTTGCCATCTCTCTGCAGTTACTAACTTCTGATGTGCAGCCCCTTCGCTTTTTTTGGAGCTTATTGATGAGAAATTAAAAATCTCTTTTCCACATGAAATGTCAAAGACCTGGTGTGAGTTGGAGAAAGCTGCTCTATCTGCTTCATTACAATCCCATTTGCAAAATGAGGGAAACAATCCTTAGCTGCTGGGTGTTCAAGCTGTGTTCAGCCATTCCCGCTCTCTCTGTCTCTGTAATTTTGTCACATGCAGAAATTACTGAGCGTGCTACAGCTATGGCAGCTAAGTTAGTTCTCTTATTCCTGGAAGGAGTGATCTGTGCCTACAGAGATTTGGCATCCCATTTACACCCAATTCATCTAATTTTAGTCTAGAGATAAACATGGAAATTAGTGTGTTGATTTGTCCTTCACGTGAACCATCAAAACCATCAGATGGATCAGGTCATCGGAAACTAGAGAATTGAACAGAGTAGAAAATGAAGGAAAAAAAAAAAAAAAAGAGTATCAGCATAAATTTACTGATACAAGAATAAAAATAAAAGTTATATATGCTTTCTCTGTGGAACTGTTAGTACGTATAGTAATTGAACATTCTAGTGCCACTAAATATATAGCACAATCAGCAAGATTTCCTCCCATCCAAAAGGTTTCTAGTAAATGTCAATATGTAATTATTTTCTGTCTCATTGTCAATAATGCTGGCTTTTGATATGGAGCAAAAATAATGATCTATGTCACTAAAACTGAAAAATTATTTAGGAGAAGAAACAGAAGAATGAATCAAATTGAAGGTAGGAGGTAAAGAAGCATCTAGCCAAATCTTTACTTGTTCAAGAAACCAAGGCTAACATATGGGAATGCAGCCACAGCTTGGTAAGCAGACCATGACAAAGGCTCTTTTACTATACATCAGCCAGTATGGTTTGAAGATGAGACCAGAGATGGGAATTGACCACTCAGGCTGGAAAGAGAACTCAGATTCCCATCCTGTCTGCTAATTCTAAAGGTAATGCATGACAGGTAACTTGACAGCGTTCCCTAGGAGTGGTTTCTCAAGGCCTGAAAGCCTGCTTACTCACTATGCCCAGTAGACCTCAAGCACCAGTAGGCTTTTTCTTGGATGATACACTATTTCTACTACCCCTTTTTTCTACAAGCCAGGAGAAGGAAGTACCCTACATATTCAAGATGCTTCTGATTTATCGGATTTTTATATAATGCAGGGATTTCTACATAGTCAGTAACAGAAATGTCTGTGACACTGAGAGGATCAGTTATGCTATGCTGTGCACATAGCAGATAATGAACAGAGCATGATAGCTGATGCTCCTCTTTGAGCACACTAATGTGCAGGAATAGAAAACTATGACCTATTGCAGGCATAGTCACAGGTTTTGTATGCATACTTAGAGATTCTTTGATTTGAGCTTTAACCTACAGGAATTGTTAAACTCGATTCTCCAGTACTAGATGCCAAAAAAAAAAAAAAGAGCAAGATTATGCCATGTAGACAATTTTGAGTTACAGGATACTTCAGTGACACTATGTATGCCAAAACAGAAGATTTCCCATGGGACTAATAAAGTAGTAGGATAAGCTAGTTTTGAGAATAGCAAGACAGTTAGAAATCAGTGATTAGCTGTCTGAGAAAAAAAAAAAAATTCTCTAGAGTAGGGTGGGACTGAAAAAGCTGTATTTACCTGTAAATAGAAAGTGACCGTTAAAAGAGGTTAAATGTTGGTAATTGGACATAGAATAATGAAAATAGATATGTCAGGGTAGGCAATGAAGAAGACCATGCTCAAACTTTTAACTAGCATGCTGATAGCTTGGTAACTGATAAGACTAAAGCCTAACACTTTAGCTTGCAGATCTGAAGAAGCCGTTCTAACGGCAAGTTCTCGACAATTTTCCGTTTCCTTATATGCAACAGAACAGCTTTACCCAGCAAGGATGGAGAAGGTGCCAGTGTGTTCCTACTGAGAGTAGGGAGCAAGAGCTGAGAAAATGTCAGCTACATGTTTCTGAAAGAGAGATTAACTAGGTCAACAACCAAAATTTGGATTGTTAAGAAAATGCATACTTAGTAGGTCCAACAGATTTTGCCTTCTCTTTCCAGAATACAAACAATGTATTGTATATGCTCTGGTGATAAATTCTAGCCTTTCCCAGAAGAAATAAAAAATGAACTATGAAAAAGATAATATTAATGGCCATACCTTTATACCATAATAAAAAAAAAAACAAAACATTTTTTTGTCAGCCAAACAATCCTTCACAGGGCTAGATACTCTGTATGTAATGTAGTTTTGAAATATTGTTTTGCATAGTCATGCTAACTTCAGGTAAGACTAAACCAAGTACAGTTGTGTTCTGCAAATGTCTGTCAAACTGGCATGGCAGTGTTCTGTGCACTGAGACTACTAATTTGGTAGTTAAAATTTATGCCATCTTCTGAGCAGAAAAGAAGTCATTTTTCCCCATGCTTTAAACTGTCAAACTGTAGTCTTTCCTTTTCACATGTCATTCCCACTACTAAAGGTTCTGTAGGCCAGATTGTAACTGCATATTTCTGTGCAATTCCAATTAGCAATTGGAAAAATTCTGACCCTGGGCCAACTGATACCAATGATTTGTAGCCAATGGGACTCTACAAAAGTAAATGAAAGTAATATATTCTCTACTGTCTCTCATTTAGTGGTGATGTTAGGTGAGATGGAAGGAGCTCAGCTTGCTGAGCCCAAGGGAAGTGTGCAGTGTGGTTTTAAATAAAATCTTTTCTTCGTAAACTGAATAAATGGGACAGAAAAAAAAAACATATCCTTACAAGAATTTTTCTACAAAGTACCTTTCTGGAGTTGATCAAAATCCTTTTAAAGTCAGTTTGAAAATAATATTATGGACTAACTGTGCTATCTCGTGGATAGATCTAACCAGATCTGTTATTATCAATAAAGCCAGCCTCTGTAGAAGAGAATATCAACATTAAAGTAGAGTAATATCAAATAAGTTCATGTATTCATATAAACATGCTCCATATAAACGCTGCTTACACATCAGAACTATTAGATTTCCATTTGTAGATGAGAGTTGACTAGCCAACTGACTTTCAAGGAATCTTTAAAGCTTAATAAATTTAATTCAGTTGCAAATGTAGCTATAAATACTACATTACAGATGTAAGAGTAAATAGAACTTACAGTGCCTCTTCCAGAACAGATATAGTTAAAAGGCAAGCCATATTTTCTAATGAGAAGATCTGTCTGTTTTTCTCAACTGCAGTGATGAAGATGACCTTCCTCCAGCACTAGCAGCAGCAGCAGCATCAACATCTGTGTCTTCAGCATCTCCTGGGTCACAGAAAATGTGCACACCACAGACATCAGAAGGACAAACGCAGCTTTCGCCTGGTGGCAAGGTAAGGTGCAAAGAGATGAGCTTATGTCAACTGGAGAATATTTAGGAAGGCTGGGAGGACGTTGCAAGTAATATTTTTCTTAGATGAAGTAATTCTACATTTCAGAGTAGTTTTCAGTGCTTAGTAGTGGCAACATGTTTGACCTATGCTGTAAATGCAACTGCCAGAGAATGTTCAGAGCCTGCTTGAAGACCCAACTGAAATCAATAATAGGTTTTCAACAACTGTGGAGGTAGTAGATCAGGATTAAATTGTTTAACTTGATCTCAAATTTGCATGGTTTTATTTGTCTGTCTCTCCTGAGTAGCCATATTTTTAAAAAATGTGTGCAATTTGAAATCCATTTGGCAATTTGTGCTTTAAAGAATTAAAAACAAAATGAAACAAAACAGTCCCACCATAGGATTACAGAAACTAAATGCTTTTTCAAAGCTGAGTTTCTCCTTCATTTTAGAGTTCCACAGATGCTGGAAGTACTTTTGCTCTGGAGCCAGGTGACCTTCTGATGGATTTCACAGAGGCCACACCTATGGTAAATAATTATAGTTTGCGGCCAGAAAAAATGTGAAAGTTTTAAATAATTTGTCTGCAGCTGGAATGAATGGGATGCTATGCAGCGTATTGGATAATGCAGAGGAATTAAGTAAGTTTGCTTGATTTTCAGTGGTCCTGAGCACCTGTCAAACTCAGCTCAGCATCTCAGAAAATCAGTCCACATCAAGAAGGCTGAGATTTTGAATGGGGTTCTTTATTGCTGGATGACTTTTCATTTCTCTCTTCTACCTGAATATCTTTACACCTTGCTGCACTGGTTTCACCCTTTAATGTAGATTCCTACTACGATCATAGATTTGCTTTTGGTAGTTTTCTGGAAAGTTTATTCTTCTCAACAGAAGTTTCTTTCAGGCTTATCCAACAGCCAACTCAAAGACGTGTACATGCACTTCCGTATTTCATTAACATAGTGCTGTGCTTCAGTTTGAGGCAAACTAGTCTGTAACATGTTGATTATTAACTTCTTTTTCCAGAAGTATGTGATCTGTATTTTTACTTAAAAGCAAAGGAGATACGCTGTCCCACTGAAATCAAAATGGTTCTTGATTTCAGTGATCTAGGTCTTTCACCTCAGATTTCCAGCAGATTACTTGAAGGACCACAATAAGATCCTCAACTTTCTCCAAACTGTCCTGCTTGCAAACAGCTCTAATGCCAGATAGCTGTGCTGCTGTCAAAAGCCATTTTTGCCAACTTCTAGAAACTACATGTAAAGCCTATGAAAGCACAGCAGTACATCTTACACAACTGTACGCATTAAAATACTGCTCTGGATGTTGCTTTCACTTCATGGATAGGTCCTAGTTTATAGTATCACACAGGTATTGTGGGGACATGCCTTTTGCTTCAGAGATATTGTGGTACCAGTCTGTAAATAACTGCATGCGTCCTGTTAATGGTGGATGAGTGATGTGGTTACCCCTGCAAGCTTGATGAAGTGAAGATTCATCCTTCCTACCTTCTTCCTCACTTGCAGAAGGGATGGGAATACCCAGCTGTGGCTTTTTGGCTTTGGAGGCATGTGGCCTTCTCTGCTGAGCCCAGGAGGTCCACTTTGGGATGATCTCCATTTATGTGGGTGCCTCGTCTCTAGATACTTGTTAATTGTAATGATAGACCACATTTATTAGGAATTCACCTGGTATTCTTGGCCTACTCCCTGCGAGTCCTGTGTCAGTACTGAGCTGTGGTGTGGGCATGGGGTGTGCTATGCCTAGGGGCCTGCTGCTGTGGATAGAAAGATAGATTTGGTGCAAGGGAGCTAAGAAGATGCTGAAATTGTCACTGGTATATAGCAGTTTAGGAATGGATGCTTACCCTAAAGGGACAGAGATCTGGAAAGCTCATCTCTCTCATGCAATTTTGAGCTTATTATAAACAATAGACCTCAAGAGCACGTTATGTTTCCTGTATAAGTTCACAGGGTCAGTAAGCAAGTTTTATGTTCTTCACCTACCATCAAAGTCTTGTTCATTATCTTTGCCCTTCAGCCTGACACAGCTGAACAGTTCTTGCATAATTGCAGATGCTCAGTCTCTTAACTGCAGAAAATGAAATTTAAGGGTCTTTCTAGCCCCCCAGGACTCCTCAGTGAGAGAACTGTTCCAGCACTAGCAAGGGCAGCAGTGCTTGCCTCTCCCCCATCTATCATGTAGGAGAGATGTATCTGTTTTTTCAGCTGAACATACCACTGCAATTTGAGCTGTCTACTGAAATGGGAATGATTACCTAGAATCTTCTTGAAGTGCTGGAACACAAAACCATCCCGTTCCAGAGGAGAGGTATCCAGGGCAAAACACCTCCCTCTGTATGTTTCTGGGGGAAGAGTAAATTAGAACAAAGCAAGGGAAAGAGAGAACAAGCTGCAAGGTTTGACATCTTTGCCTGTAATTTAGGTTGACAAGATACAGGCAGACTGAAACAGACAGGTTATGTTGTACTTCTCACTATTAAAAATGGTAGTGGCTAAACTACCATTCTCTGGAGATTCCAAATATATTTCTTATTCTAATTAAAAATATTGTACAGTAGCTTACTTGAGTAACCCAAAGTTCTGAAACTGAGTCACGGAGACTTTAGCAACTGACCTGCTCTAAACAACGTGGATTTGTGTTTTGTTTCCATTTAACAGAAATTCACATTGTAGTCTTTCTCTTCCAGCCAAGGAAATAGCTTTTCTTCTCTAGATATTTCACCCTTTCACCATTTCCTCTTTCTTACCCCACCATCCACTGACAAAATTTCTCATCCTTCATGTTCATAAACTAGCCCTCCATGACTTTCTTGGTTTTAATATTTTGAAGAGCATGTACTGCACAGCATCAATCAGCCCTCCTTGTTTTGTTTAATGTCTTAAAGGTCAGCCTGTTCTCTAAAGAGTAGTTACTGTGTGCAGACCTTTCCCTGCAGTTTCACTGACTATAGATTTCTGTCAACTGAGGTTTGAATGAAAAGTTTACTTATAAGGGAGTGAGTCTCCAAACAAAAGAAAGCTAAAGGGAAATACATAACTTCAGATATTTGATAATTTTGTTGTGGCAACACATGCTGTCATTTGAGGGTCAGATTATATTCAGCTCAGTTTTGTGTTAGTGGCAATTCAGTGGTAGCATGCTGGTTTTACATACTGTGGTCTGACCCTTGGAAAGTTGCTGTTAATTGTACTGGTGTTTGTTTCCTACTCAGAGACATGTACAATGCCTGAAGGGTCACTCATGCTGCCTAATTTGATTGAGGTAATAGAACTGTAAGTTCAGGTTCCTACATAGTCAGGGTTTCCTGCAGAAGGACATTCAAACAGCTGACTTCTCTTTGGTGTATGGACTATGGTTCTTATGTTGGACACCTAAAACCAACCTTTATTTATTTATTTGTTGGTTACAATGTGTGCTGCCAAACTTCGCACGTTCACCAAAGGACTGTTGTTAATTTGAAGCAGTTTCAGACATCTTTCCTACTCTTCTGTAACACTGCTGGCATAGAGTGATTAATAGTCACTGACTCAGGTGCATGATCTTTGTTGTTCAGTGTCTAATCGTTGATGTTTCTTGATGGCCTTGGGTTTTATACATGATTTGCTGCTGTTGCCCATAAAGTGGAAGCTTTAAAACGTGCTAAGGATCAGAGTTAAAGTGGAGCTCACAAAATCAAATTAACTTATAAAAATGGAAGGATTAGTGAATAGATTGGATTAATGGTATTCAGCCAGTGTACCATGCAGGGATCAGAGCAGCCAAATTTGTCTACTCTGTCAGCCTGGAGGAATTACTGTGATGTGCATGAGAACCAACTGAGCTCCAGTGGTCACTTAGTCATCAATACTTGGACTGCCAATAACAGCAGGGCAACAGCAAGGCAGAAAATCATTTTGCAGGAGAAATAGTGTATACTTAGTAATGCAGATTGCCTAGAAGTGAAAAGTATCGTTCTGTGATCTGCATGCCTCAGTGTTTGAGCTTTGTGCATACTTTTTTCATTTTTCAAGTAAATCTTTTAGTTAATTGATTAAAAAACACTGCATGCTGTCCTTAAAATCATCACAGCACATGCAGGACAAAATTTCTGTCTTTCTATACCATTTCATTGAGACTTTAAACACTGTGCCTGGCTTATATGTTGTTATCATGATGCAATGCCTGCTGCATTCTGTATTTCAAAAATGAACTGGATTTTTTTTTTAATACAGCATTATACATGAAGAATTGTAGTATCACATTATGAGCATCCTTACTGAAGCTTATTAAAACTAGTCTTGTCACTTTTGTAGGCTCTTTGTGCCATCAAGCTGCATCTCTCTCTCTCTCATGTTTGTAGCTTTTATGGAATTGGAAATCAAAGTTTAAGCTGACAGCTATTCTGTTTCAGCTTACAGCGAGCATGATCTGTGACACGGGTATGAATGCAGAGCTTTCTTGTTTGATTACAGAAAGCTCAGTCCCAAGCTCCCGAATGAACGTAGCAGCTGCTACATCATGCTGTCAAATACCTTCCCAAACAAAACAGAAAGGCTGTACGTTCCAACTTCAAGTTTGACCTAATGGAGTAGGACAAAATAAATAAGAATGTACAGTTTTATATATAAAATGGAACTATTCGTAACCTTTAGCTAAGTTTTATAATGCGAGATATACAGGCTAGTGCTAAACCATGATCACATCTCAGAAGATATTGGAGAGCACTTGTTTACAGCTGGCTGCATACTTGCAAACTTTACATGTTATTTCATGCTGGATCCATAGGAGAAATTTCTAGAGCTTCACCTGCCATCTGTTGGCGGAGAAAAGTAAATAGAAAATCATTTGCTTTTTCAAAACTTGAGATACAACATTTAAGAGGCATAAATTATTAGCATGATACTTTAAAATGAAAAATGCATGGCCTTCAGTGTAAAAGTAGATATTTTATTTAAGGCAGATTGGAAACAAATATTTTATTTCAGTACTACTGTAAGCACTCCTGTTTGCTTGAAGTGATCACACTGAGTCTGAAGCAACGCAGAATTTGATGTATTAGCACCTAGAATTTTGGGAATAAAATGAAAAAACCAAGTCAAAAGGCAGTCATCTGTTGGCGAGACTGTGAGAAGTATCAGTAATTTGATGGAGGCATCAAGACATCCTTGTAAATTCTCAACAGTTAGTTACAGTGAGTAAATGGTAGTGAGTAGTGGAGGAGAGGTAAATAATCTCATTCCATGCCCCATTAAAAGTCATTATTTTGATAAAGAAATGCTGATTACAGGTTTAGTTGCTAAATTTTCACGACGATTTTACAAGCTTGCAATAAGCAAAATAACAAGGGAGTGCAAAATTGTTTCAGTTTATTTTGCCTTCATTTTAAACATTTTTTCACTTTGGTTTTCAGTGGAAGACAGGTAAACAGATCAAACTTTCATAGCTCCATAACCAGTCCTTGTGGCACTGATTTCTAAATAAAAGTTGATATAATGTAGATCAAGACTAGCATCTGATAAGAGCATTAGGTAGCACCGACCTGCTCTGCTTGGCTGCAAATACAGATCCAGTATTCTCTGTCCAAGAAATCTCTAAAACCTCTTAGAGACAAGTTTATAAATGCTTTACTTATTGTGAACTACATAGTGAAGGTAAAACAGGTCTCCTCAAAATAAGTAGGCTGTGTAGTATATTTTAGAATTAGAAGCTTTTTATTTATACATGTTCATTAAATATATATACACATATATTTCTTATTAAAAGATGAACCGGAAGCCATAAATATGACATGCATTCAAAAGAAGTTGTTTTAAAAAATGCTTTTTTTTCTGAGCCAGCCTCTTAATTACAGCATTTGCATCTTCAAATTGGATAGCTTATATGCAAAGATCAGTTATTAGCAAAACAATTTGCTCAAAGGAAAGACCTGTCTGTTGCATGTACACCTACATATTCAAATAGGAACAGAAAGTAAACAAGTTAAATGTACATTTATTCCCAGTTTCAAGTTCGTGCCCTTTAAGTTCATATTAAACTAAGAAACAGCAAAGAGCAGCAATTGCTAAAGCAAACAACCTTTATACAAAAGGCTTATAGCAGCAGGCAATAAATCTAGTTCCATAGGAACCCAGGGAATGCTTTAGATTGAAATATTGATATTGCAGAGGATCTTTTTTCCCGCTGGAGAAAAGGGCATTGCATGTTCAACCAGCTAAGATTGAAAGGGGCACGTAGTAGTGCTCAGGCAATTTGGGTATGAGACATTTGAGAGCGTGTTGCAGAGGGGAGGTGCTCAGTTCTGCATGCAGTGCCAGGCTGCTGGGAGCACGCCGTCTTATTCAAGCAAATGAAAATTACCCAAGCATCTTCTGGGTTACATAAAGTGTGCTAATAACGAGAGAGGGGACTTAACGCATTTAAAAGCAGTCACGGCACTCAAGCAGCCAAAATAATGGGTGAGTCTTTCACACCCCTCGATAGCTGCTTCTGATAATGTACACACACAAAGCACTATAAAAACTGATATGTAGCTCTGCATGTAGCTTGAGCACACAGCTTTACCTGTGGGTGCCACTCTTCTAAGCAGTGTATTGAATTACTAGCATGCAAGGTAACTGAGTGCCTGGGAATGCAGTCAGACTCTAAGGCTGCCTGCTAGATCATATTTTAACATTCTCTGAAAAATATAAAATGCTTTGCCTGCTACTCAGCTATTTGGGGATTTGCTCCTGTTTGCCCATTATAGAAGGGCACCTAGAGTTAGTCAAGAAACAAAAGGAGAAAATGCTCAAAAATGAACTGTGAACATTTAGATTTACCTTTTATCTGACCCCTGATTTAAGGGATTTAAATTCATAGGCTCAGTGAATATTTATTTTCCCTTTATCTGCATGCCAAACAGAACAACTTGGTGTGCTCTGTAAATGTGTGACAGATGATTTAACACTTTCCTATTTCTTAAACTAATTGAAAGTGATTTCTGTAAAAAATGAAAATATCCAGAAGGTAAAATCCACTGCTGACTATGCACCAGTGGACACTGTGATAAATTGGATGGGATGTGTACATGAGCAAGAAAAGATACCAAAAAGAGGGGAAGGTGTTGAGTTGAAAACAGTGCAGGTGTATAATGCTGCAATGTGCCTACTCTGTAATTCACTGCTTTTAAATACTGAATGACTCACTGGCTGGCTTTTAATAAAACTTGTGATGACGATAAAGATGCAATGTCAGAAGATAGTTTGGATCAAGAGGGCATGAGCTTTTTTCCTGGAGAGGTGATAAAACCTGCCACGTACAATTATTTTTAGTCATTTCTGTACGTTTTAAGGTGCCTTTGTAAGTGTCCTCAAGCATTCCATGCGCCTGCCCCATCCCAGCAGAAATCATTAAATGAACAAAGCCTGCCCATAAATCTGGATTCTCCCACATCAAGGAGAGCTGGTTCTGGAGCTTAGAACATGGGCTGGCCTCCATAACAGGCCTGGCACATGGTCAAGCTCATCTGAGAAGCCAGTTACATCAAAAGGCATTTACACCAGAAGATGGTGGCTCTTCTACCACCCATGGGCCCACAGAGAGATGCAGTCAGGAGTTGCCCTATAACTGAAGTCCGTGAGGCTGCTGCCCTGTGACACGTTGTTTGCTATGCTCATACAGTGGTTTAACAGCAGCTTATGAAGAGGTGCCCATGTAGCTGAAGGATGAGGTAGTCACAGCTGCACACATAGATCCTCCTTTGTGTGGCTGTGACAGGAATTGGGTCAATTCATTGATCCCACTGAACACTGACCCCAGAAACAAAATGATTTAGCTTAGGTCAAATCCTCCATGAAACCACAGAGTTTCTCCCGAAAACCAATGGAGTGATAAAGTATATTTGTAAGCAGTCTAGCTTGTGGAGAAGTGCTCCAAATGGGACTGCTTTGACAGTTAAGTAATTTTAAAATGAGGTCTGATGAAATTATGAGAAGGACTTTAAGATATGGCCATCTGCAATAAGTGACTAGAAATCAACAGACAGAGACAGTACTGGGGAGGTTGCTCCCAGACAATACAAAGCACCTGAACCTGCTGGATACCACAGGAGGGGCAGTGAAAGACTGTGCTTCTTTTTTTGTATAATCGGTGTAATAAACATTTTTAGCCCAAAGCTTTCCTAAATATCTCCAGAATAATATAGGTTGCCACCACTTTGCCTTCCTTAACCTCAAGTTAAGAGGTTTGGACCAGCAGAGCTCCAGAGTTCCTTTCCAACATCAACCATGCTGCGATTCTATAACCTGAGAATTACAAAGGTTATTGTAGCTTAACAAAAAATAAAAAATAAAAATGCTACCTACAGCCTCTTTCTGCCTCCCTATCAAAAACATGGTAATTCCACAACAGCAGTAGCTTTAGTTTTTGCTTGAAATGAACGTGAGAATAAATGAGGGGATGAGGTAAATGCAAGCAAAGAGATTTTAAATTGGCTAACATCTAGAGGGCAAATCCTTAGCAAATCTTTTAGAACCTGGATAATCCTGCAAATAACATTTGTTTGTGGGTTTTGTTTTTTTAAATTTTAAATTATTACTTTATTTTTCAAGTGAATGCGTTTCATATCCTCAGTAGCAGTAAGCAGCTGTAACATCTTCCTAAGAAGAATAAAAGCAAACAATAGACACACTGGGCTTTTCAGACGTAGAGCAATAACTTTTGGATGTACTGGCTGAGTTTCCTCTTCCTCTACAGTAATCCATGTAATAGAAAAAGGTTCCACTTCTATTCTAAAGCCTACTTGAAAGTAGATACATCTTTTTGATATTTTGCTTCAGTCTTTTGGTAAAGACATATTAACCACTTTTCCTTTGACCTGAGAAGTACGTACATCATTCTTTTTGTTTCAGCAATTGTGAAATTTGTAATCTCTCTTCTTCAGTAAGAGTAGGGACAATTGCATTTAGACTCCAGTGAGTAACTATTGTGTATTTATTTTCTTTTCAACACACTAATGAAGTGATATATGCATAATTCTAATTCACATTTTTCTAGTGTGATAGCAAGTGTAATGGTAACTGCTTGGCTGTTCTGTGGAATTTCATTTGAAAGCCTCCAAGCTGCAACTGAAAATGCAAACATCTGCTTTCTGAGCTGTTTTCTGACTATCTAGAGGGTGTCTCAACTTGTAAAGATAGCAAAAAGAGCAAGTAAGCTTTCTTTTTGTTTACCGCTGTATGGGAACTGTTGAGTCATGGCCTGAACCACTGATTGATCACCTGAGGAAAGGACTGAGTCAGTTGTGGGAGCACAGGTGAAGGCAATTCAGCTGTGTGACTTCCTAGACCCCATTTAAGGGCTGACTGCCATTGGGAAGAATTTCTTTTTGGAGGTCCCTCCTCTGTGGAGCCTTTCCTGTGAACCTAGGTCTTTGGATACAGGTGAGCATTCCTTTCCTGTTTGTTTTTTTTTCCCCATTTTCACCACGATAATCTCTTCAGCTGTAACACCAACTGTAACAACCACTCAGCTGAATAATCAGAATTGATAGGAAATCTTTTCTTCTTTTTCTACTTTGAACTGAAGTAAAATATAGTTGTCTACATTTTCTTTCCAAAGAAACAGCCCGAATCAAAGGTAGAGAAATAACAGGCTGGTTTTGAATGCTTTCATTCCAGCAGCTTTTAACTCTTTCAGTTTCAGGTCATGTTTGTTAATCAGTTTCAATGAACTTAGGTTTCCAAACAAGAAATAATTTCTAAATTAGATACTGATACCTCCTCTTACAATATAAAAACAATTTTAATTTTTTTTTTCTTTTTAAGTATAGATTCTTTTTTGTAACACGTTCAATTTAAATGAAAATGCATTTTCTGATAAGAATTCTTATACGGATCCAATAGCAGTCTCTTCTGATGAACCATTAGCGATACTCATGTGATCAACAGCTTTCTGTCATCTACTGATTTGTCCTCTGCTTTTCACTGTTATTCACAACAGTGAAAAAATCTCCTGCTGAGACATATCTATTTAAATTTGCTGTAGCCTATCTACTAGTAAAAAGGAAAGGAAAAAGGAGGTCCAGTCATTGACTTGTGAGATTTTCATCAGGAATTGCTTTGTCTTTGTACAGAGCATACTACAACAGTCTTATAACTCAGAGGAATGGCAATAACAGAAAGACATGGTAAGATAAACTGATGAATTTCAGTTTGCATAAATCTCAGATTTTTTTTCTGGTAATTGCACAGTTTCTGTTAATCAACCCAAATACCATAAATCATAATGGAAAATTGTTAATTAATCATAGAAGAAAAAGAGCTGATTAACGTCAGACAGTCAACTGTTGTGATAACTGTATTGAAAACTACTCAAGACAGTAGAAAGTGTTATCTTCAGTTCATTTTCACTTGTATCACTCTCTGAAAAACAAAATGCTAAATTTTTTTGGGCTAAGGAAAAAAATTTCAATGCGGATAGATGTCCTTTACATTACAGCAGTTTAAGCCTACTGACAAAGAAGCAGTTCTAGCATGTTGATTAGAGTTATTGCCTGGAACTTGTCCAAAGAACCATTGCTATGAAAGAACCGTGTGTCTATGGCTTGTTGTATGGCATGACATTCATCTCATGTTCAGCAACACAAGACCAAAACCCCCCTCTTGGAGGAACAGCCCATGAGGTCAGAAAGGTGAACCTCTACAAAACATGTTTAAGAAGTTAGTCATTCGTTGTTCCTTTGCCAAAAAAACAAAAACAAAAACAAACAACAAAAAAACCTGGCTAGAGTATTGCAAGCTCTCTGATGCACTGGAACATCGCCTGGCCACTTTTAGCAATGTGCCAGGTATTACCAAGATGGCATAAGAGAAAGGAGCTGCCTGTGCTATCTGGCATGCACACCAAGGCACGAGCATGTGTCCTGCTGTGAACCTTGTTGGCATTGCTGGAGATGGGAAATTGTGTGCCAAGTACAGTGGGCTTCTGACCACCTAAATTTGTGTGCAATTTGGCACTCGTCTCATGCTGCATTCAGATCAAGCAAACTGTCAGAATCAATAATCGTGAAGCTCAGGAACACGCATCCGGACAGAGCTCGTGTGTTTGCATCAGTGACTGAGCTGCCAGACTTCAGACAAAGCTCAGTCTCTACAAAATGTCTGTGATCAGCAGAGCCAAGTGTTTGCATGTGCTCCTAAAGCAATTTTGCCCTTCAGATGTCTCCTGTCTTGCTGCTAGTGGTTTGGAAAAAAAAAAAAAAGGTGGGAGAAAATGTGCTTTCTCCCTCACCAATACTATAGACGCTTAGGCAGTGCAAGTAAAGGCTTTCCTTCACATCTACAGAGTGGCTGAAGTAGGCACATTCCCACACCAAGAATAGCCAGTTCCTGAGCTCATGGATGCAATGGTCCTAAAGCAGCAGGCAAAGATTAATGCATAAATAAATATTAACACCCACCTGTCCATGAAAGTAGAGTGTATCAGCTCTCAGACTTCAGCTATCCCAGTGCTCCTAAGGAGAAAGAGCAGTCACTATAATGAGTCATTAATATTAAACACCTGATTACTCCCCAGTTATGCAGTTGACAGGACCAGCATCTGCTCGTCTTACAATTTAGAAAGGCTTCAAGACTTCTTTTCTGAATTGAATGAGTTAACTATAATGTCCAAGGAAGCGTAACATCAGCAGAGGTTGCCAGTCAACAGTGTGTTTTGTCTTCCATCACATGGTGCTGGGAGAGGCTCAGGGAGGCAGCAGAGCTGGAAATGTTCCTTGCAGGAAATCAACAGCTCCCAGTCTGGCTCACCTGCAAGCTCCCAGTGGGACTGGCAAGAAGCCCCTGACTGGGGATCAAGATCTGCTGTGATGTTTTTTCACAGCGTGTTTCTTCCCCTGAATTAGTGACACAAGCAGATCTCCAGGGGCAGGACTGTTGTTATTCAGCCTCTCTCTCATTTCCTTCTTCCTTTACTGTCCAGTGCAGCATTATAATCTTCAGTTGCCTTCAAAGAGATGTCTTTAATAGGGGAATCGCTGGATCCTCAGCGCAGTAAACAAATTATGAGAAAGTAGAGCTCTGCTCAAAGAGGCAAAGTATCCTTCTGGCATTCAAAGTGCTGTCATTCCTGGGCCAAACTGAAGAACTCTGCTTTTCTTCTCAGTCCACAGGAGAAATTTCTGCTGTAATTACGAGTGAGCTGTGTGCTAATAGCCCTAATCGATTGGGATTATCCCTTGGCTGGGACTAATCTCATTAGCTATGGAAGGTGCCTGACAACAGTAGCTTTTAAGGTAGCATCCCAATCTGTTCTTGAAAAGATGGAAATAAACTGGGAGAAGGAATAACACATTTACTTTTATGTCAGATTGCTGTAATGAGGGACCTGACAAATACAAAGGACTGTAATGTGTTTTGTGGCACTGAATTCACAAACTATTACGAAGTGTTTGATTTCAGAAATGTATATGCTTAGTGAGTTTGAATACTTGCCCCAAGATTTTACATTATACTATGACAATGGCTTACTGTCATGTGGAACCCAATTCAGGGCAGACTGTTACGGTGGTGAGGCTAACAACAGCAGCACAATGCAGCAGTCAGCATCTCTGTGTATCTGGTAGATCCCAATTCATAAGGGGGCCAAAGTTGCCAGGCATATGCACAGATTGAGGCTGCAGTAGTCACTGGTGTAGGTCATGCACTGAGGTTGAAAATAAGCTCAAGTGTCTTTCTGGATAGACATACTAAAAAGTGGTCCAGCTTGTCATTTTATTACTTTTTCTGCAGCTCCACTGATGTTAACCTACCTACGCTGTTCTTTTCCTTTAGAATAACGAATTGTATAAACTCATGGGGATTTTGACAGAGCTTAATAGCCCATAAAAATAGGACAGAAGATTAATGCAAAATATTCCTCAATGTACTGACATTTGAGGAGACCACAGTTGGTTGAGATTCTGGACATTTAAGGACTTTCAGCCAGATTTTGCTGTTATACAACTAGAGATAGATCACAATAGAAAGATAAACTGTTGGGCAAGAATCAGGCAGTGCATTGTTTGCATCAAACTATCACAACTTTTCAGCAGGTGAATATGATGCTGATGCTTTTGAAAATGTGCGTTCATGTTATGTGGTTAATAGACAGCCTTTGTTGATACGTACCTGGGTTTGAGATCTCCATTCAAATGATTGAAATGTTACTGGATGATGAGCTGTCAGTGCCTATTCCTAGAAATAATCAGGTGAGGCTAGTGGTGTGTTTCCACCTGATACAAAATGCATATAGTATTTTGTCTGCTGGCAGTCAAATTGGGAAGTATATGGCTTACTTGGGATACTCTTACATGTCAGGAATCACAATACTCATTTCCTCCTCTTCATGTTATCCATCTTCAGTGACTTTCTTCTGTGACAAAAGCCTTCATCTGCAGAAGATGTCACTTGATTTTGTTGGCTGTGCTTGCAATCTAGGCATCTGGACCACCATTGATTTCACTGATAGAGATCAAGGGGCAAAAAAGATATCTTTGCATTAGCTGTCCTAGCAATGCAACTAACTTTGCAGCAAAGATGGAGAAAAGCTACTTCCAGTGAATGCACCTACTGCTTTTTGTTTGCTTCATTTCTGTGTTTTTAATGAAGACCGAACAAATGCTGGAGTCTTTAAACTGCATTTTACAGCAAGACTATGACATCATTTTGCTTCACCACGTTTTCCTGAGGGGATGTTGACTAGTCTGGCAGCCTATGCTGAGGTTATGTTCTGCTCAAGCTTGTTCATCTTCACAGCATCAGTAAAAGAAATCCTGAGGACTGTGACAGTGTGGACACTGTCATGCTTTCATCATATCTGAATTGTCCATACTCTGAATTCTTTTCAAGAATTAAATGTCTTCTCCAACATAGTCTTAAGGCAAAGCTACACTGTAAAGCCGAGCCAGGACATGCGCTCCCTTCTGATGTGCTATAGAAATGCTGTGATGACTTAATAACTGTATTTCCATCTTTGACTCCAGAACCTCTGAAATCACTGTGTTATCAACCCAAAAGTACAATCCTTAGTGCACAGATCAACAGAATTCTTTATCTGTGAGGGCAGTGTAAGAGAGTTGCTAATACCAACACAAATTAGTCCTTGCAAATTAGTACAAAAGTTGGCATGAAGATTCAGGATTTTATCTTTACTACTATGTCTTCAGAGCTACTTCGAAATAGTATATGGTTTATACTATAACCATAAACTGCTATGTGTTAAGATCTGCAAAATGCTATGGCTTCAGTAAAGCCAAGCTCCAGCAGAGGCTGAGCCACATACATCACTTCCATGAATTCTCTTAAGTATCCATTTGGGAGCCAGAGATCACTGGAACACAGCCAAGGAGCCATGCAGCCACTTCTTGACAACACCTCCTGGTAGGAAGGCTTGAGTAAAGTGACTCTAAAAGGAAGGAAAGTATCTGATGGAGAGGAAAGTATTAGTCCTATTCTACAAGATCTGGTGAGATATCAAGAGCATAACATCAGCTGCCAGCCACATTCCAGGATGGGTGAATTCAGCCCAGGACAAGGCTCAGAGAAGAGCTGATGTGCAGCAGTGAGCAGAGGAACAGAATGCTCTTCATCCAAGAGGCACCCAAGAGAGCTTGGCTCAGAGAGGACACCATGGAATGAACATAGTTCTCAAGGTGGTACAGTCTCAATTTACCAATAGGACATTTCTGGGACCTGGGGAGGGGAGCTTGGTACTGCAGTCCTGCATTCGTGTGGAAGCCCAAGCCAAATAGTAAGTCAGAAGAGTCAAACAGCTGGATTCACTTAGGCTGGTTTTTAGATGCCAGTGGTGGTTGTCTGAAGCAAATCCTCAAACTCTAGTCCCTATCAGTTCTTTGCAAGATGAGCAAGGGAGACCCAAAGACAAGATGGAGCTGGGAGACAGATGTCACAGTGTTATCTCCACAGAAGGAACAGCAATAGATAGGGTGATTACAAACACATGGTGTTTCCCTGGCTGAGCACAGAAACCCATCCTCTTTAGAAACTTCACATTTAGTGCCTCAGGGTGTTTTCAATGCCACATTTCTGCACAACTGCCCCTCTTCAATGTATGTGAATTGAATCTGTCTGCTGACACTGACACCTGAATATCAGTTCAACAAGCAGAAGAAATCCTACCTTCCTTGAAAAGGAGGAATTCTGGGGTGCAGTACATGTGGGACTCACACCTAGTTTGGTTCATCAGGGCATTTAGTTCACACAGCCTTTTCCAAGATTGATTAAGCAATGGTATCACTGATTAAGATCTCTATTCTGTCATGGGTTTATTGGACTGCGCTGGTTTGGTCTGATTTTTGCACTCAGGCAGTGTTTAATGTCTACCTATCGTGCCATTTCTCTTGTCACATAAAGTGAGTGAACTGGGGTTGGTACAACTTGAGCAATCGTTGGAACCAGGAACTACTTCCACTCAAAATAATTTGTTTGGCCATTAGGGTATCACGTGGTTAAAAACACCAAGAGCTCTTTTGTTTTCACATTTTCCACCTCGTTATTCATTTTTTGCCACTGAAAAGATATGACAGCAGACAGGAGCTGTATTGAATGATTACAGGGTCCAGAATTGTATCACTTTTTGGAAAGCGAGTCTAATGGATAACTTGTGCTTTAAGTGTGTCACTCGTCAGGATTGGGGAATGCTAATGCAATGTACTCCAGTAGTTTCGGGTGCTGAGTTTCTTTAGTTTGGAAAGTAGAAACAAATCTCTGTGCTGGAAGGATGTGACAGTGTTTATCTTATAGCATGTATTTTTAAATAAAGCACTGCAGAATATTGCTCTGGCTGTATGTGTATACTGAGAGCCGTATGTATGACACCCTTTCAGGTGTTAGCAGCTCTGCTTCTGCTCTGAGGCACGGGAAGCTGTTGAAGTGTTTGGCCAACAGTTTGCCTTGTGTCTGGCCAGTGTACAAAGTGACACTGCACATCTCTTGACAGCACACAGCCTCTCCAGTGCGTTGTAAGGCCTCTGGTCAAGGTGCATGGAATGGGCATAAAGCCAAAGGGAATGAAGAACAGTGGCTGCACGTCAACAGCACGACATAGTATCGGACCTTGGTAGAAAGAATGTGTTGTGGCAGGGCAGTGGGTATCCTGGGCACTTTAAATGCAGGAGAACATATCCAAATTAAGCACGCTGTTCCCTAAAGTGTGAAAAGCATTTTTCTTTTTTGTAGCAGAAAAGACATTTTTAATATTCCCCTCTGATAGAAATACCAGAAATAGCTAATTTTATATCAATTAACACATTCCAACTACTGACTCACTTTCCACTAGTTTCCTGCTGTTTTCATTTCAGGTGGGAATTCTCTCTTTGTCTCTCCGCACTTCTGTTTGCTTTTATGAGAACGTTCATTTTCTTTTCCTTCTAACCCATTTAAAAGGTGTATCAGGAAAGTATAAGTGTTTTTACTGAGATTTTAAACTCTGTCCAGAGGAATGTTTTGCACAAATGCCTGGAGAAGGAGAATGTTCTTATTGTGTTGTCTGTTTTTTTCCTCTAACCTCCTTCATTCTAATGTGCAGTACAAATTTCAAGGAAAATTAATGCTGTTAATTATTTCTAGTTGTGACAGATATCTCCAAAATATGTCAGCCCAATGGACAGCTAATAGTGTAACAAGAATCTTTGAGTACTAGCAGCAAATTATCTGTAGATAATTTTCACAGTTTTTTTTTTTTTTTTTTTTTTTAAGAGCCGAATGTTCTTTTAAGCTTAGTAAATTCTCAACCTGCCAAGCTAAACATTCTAGACAAGGAGCTACTTGTCCACTGCAGTTCTGCTATGGTGGTACACCCTGAGCATTCAAGCAAGAGGCATGTGAGGCTGTGAAATGAGCCCTCAGCATGTACAGGACTGCTGGGGCATGCAGAGCCTTCACTCCCTTTCTATGCCATGCCCCTGTGACATGACAGGTACCTCCAGGCCTTATTTAAAAATTGTTTTGTGGTTGTGACTTTGTCTATAAGACTGTTTTCACTCCTGTGGGGAGAACAGGTGTGGTTAAGATCTTGTTTTACACTTTTTTGTCTATCTATGCTAGAATGCAGCTCTGTCCTCTTGTTGCTCATATTTCTGCAGCCTCTGTGATACCAGGTGGTCCTTCCCCTCCCTTGTCCCCTTGCATTTGCAATCCCAGATGAAGCCTGGAAGCTCCTGAAGGTCTCCGGGAATGGAAGAACAGCAGATCTGCCATAGATGGTGGAGGTGGCTCTGCTCCTCTTCCCTTCTCAGTCCCCAGGTGGTGACATTTAGGTCTTGGCCTCTGGTTCTGGTCAGGGAGCAGTTCTGTTTTCTGAGCTACTTGGAGTTTTGACACTACACAACAAATTCATCCCCAAGGCAGGACTCAGGAAGTGACTGACATCAACACTGCTTTCCTGGAGTGGTGGGGCAGGAGCAGGCAGGGTTTTCTTCCTCCTCTCAGGGGCTGGTGCAGCTGCTGCCCTCAGCACACTGGTGGACGTGCAGCACAAGAAGGCCAATGTATATTCTTGAGTAAAATGGCCTTTCAGATTTCCAAATGCAGTTTTACATAAGCCAGATGCCTAACTGATGCTTTTCCTTACTTCCTCCCCTTTTTACCTTAGCCTCAGTCTGAAAAGAGTTCACAGAATCACAGAATCGCAGAGGTTGGAAGGAACCTGAAGAGATCATTCAGTCCAACACCCCTGCTAAAGCAGGTTCCCTGCAGCAGGTCACACAGATGGATCTTGAATATCCACATAGGAGAGTCCACAATCTCTCTGGGCAACTTGTTCCAGTGCTCTGTCACCCTTACTGTAAAGAAGTTCTTCTGCATGTTATTACAGAACTTCCTATGTTCAAGTTTTAAGCCATACTCCTTCTCCCATTGCTACACACCACCAAGAAGAGCCTGACCTCATCCATTTGCCTCCCACCTCCCTTTAGGTGTTTATAAACATTCTTTTCCCTAGGCTGAACAGGCCCTCAGCACACTCCCAGGTTACTCAGCCTTTCCTCATATGGGAGATCGTCCAGGCCCTTAATCATCTTTGTGGCCCTCCACTGGACTCCTTCTAGGAGGTCTGTCTTTTTTGATCTGGGGAGCCCAGAACTGGACTCCCCAGTGTAAATGTGGCCTCACCAGAGCAGAGTAAGAGAGGAGGATCACCTCCCTCGACCTGCTGGCCACACACTTTTTAATGCACCCCAGGCCCATTGGCCTTCTTGGTCACAAGGACATGCTTCTGGCTCACGGCCAACCTATTATCCACCAGGACACCCAGGTCCTCCTCTGCAGAGCTTCTTTCAAGCAAGTCAGCCTCTAACCTGTACTGATGCATGCAATTATTCCTCCCCAGGTTCAAGTGTTCTTGAATATAATGAATTTTTCTTCACTTGGGTGGATTAGGATGTGATACCCATTCCCTTCTCAAATTATGAATAGATAAGGGCCTCTCACAGCACTGAGCAGGCAGCAATAGTGCTCTTATCAAAGCTCAGGGCAGGCGAACTAACAAACTGCTCAAACTGTGCCATCTGAGCAGCAGAAGGAAACAACATGAAAAAAGAAAAACTAAATCCTAAAAGCTGAGCAGGATGGCTTCTCTTTCTCACTCTTAAATTGAACACAGTTATGCTTTAATTTTTTCCCTCTGTCCCTTAATTTCTGTTTTCAGCTTCATTAAAATGCCGGAAATTGGTGGGTTTGGAACCTACAGAGCCTTTCATTTGTCAGGATTGTCTTATTCCTGAGATTAAATAAGCACAGCTCCTCCAGAGAGGAATTCCTGCTGATAACTAAGCCAGATTATCTGGTTTTTGCTGGCCTCTGCCATTGGCACAGTTCACAGCACTGATTTTATAAGAAGGAGCTCTGCACTGCTACGTTCCCCAGCATGCCACCAGAGTTGGCTGTCCCCATACACCTCTGCTCCCAAACCTCAGTGGGCTCCTCAAAATTGTTCTGTGTCATTTTTCTTTTCTATATTCAGTAACTGCTCTTCATTTCCTTAATGAGCCCAACCTGCAAAACGAGAAAGATGTTGCCTGTAGTACATCAGACTCAACCTGCCTATCTTTGAGCAATCAACTGTCCATCCCTGTGCCACTTTGTCCTTGGATAAAAGACTGCATCTGTAGTGGAGCATGCCTGTGCTTTGTCCTGTACTGTTTGTACCTGCAAGGAACCGTTGCGTCAATGCCAAGAGTAGGTTCAACCAGCAATATACACTTTACTAAAACAAGATTATACACCTATTTTAAAAAGTGTGAGATTTTCTTGAATGTATTTGCACAGGAAATTGCAATTTAAAACATTTTCTCTTTGCACAGTTGTTTGTTCACTTGCACCTCTGTAATTGACTTATAGCCACCTCTGTTCTGTTAAAAAAGGTATGTATCTTTGCCATCTATAATCCTTGTGTGTATGAAGCCTGACAATTAAGGCCAGACTAATTCCATGTATTTGCAGAAGCAGCCCTACAGATGGCTGTTAATTTCCCTGGGCATCCTTATAAGCCAAATATGTTTCTGTTATTTTATTTGCAAAATAAACACTATGCGTTTACTTAATTATATTTTATGTCATAATTTCAGGTTTTGCTTTGGCTTACAAGGGCTCAGGGCCTTCAGGCTAGCTGTCTTGATTATCCAACAGCAGTTCTATAGCTGGAGGTAGTGAATTATGCTTGAAAACATGCACACCAAATGCATAGCATTTTCTATAATAAAGTGAAAAACACACCTGTACACTGAAAAACGTGAGTTTTTTTTCCAAAACGGAAAGCATGAAGTGCCATTCAAAGCATCTGATATTTTGTCTTCCTGTTGAATGAATGAGAAATGTCTACATTCCAGAGAGGAAAATCATGAGAAACACCACATGCAGTGGAGCAGGGCAGAAGTTGTTGCCACTTTGAAAGTTTTCTTAATTTCCATTAACATTTGAAGTAGTTCTAAGGGCAGAAGTGACTTCCAGCAGGCCGTGGGGCATGTGACAGTATGCTTGGAGCTGAGCCCTGGTCATTCTTAGCCCTCCCTGCCCAGGGGACCAGGAACGTGATCATCTCTGTGACCTCATGTCCTGTAATGAAAACCCCCAAAACTCATCCCTGACTGGCAGCCCACTGCTGGACGCAGGCAGACAGCCAGGTCCCAGCAGATGCCTGAAGCAAACCACTGTCCACGGGGCTTGTTTTACAGAGAGTTGTCTTTTGATCTTATCTCAGTGATTTTTTGTCTTGGGCAGCAACTGTGTAACTGAAAATTTGGGGGTCTGAAATATGTATGGCATAAGTAAAGTTCTTCAGATGAAGTCTCTGCAATGGAAAAAAAAAAAAAAAAAAAAAAAAAAAGGTTCCTGTACTTCATAGTGCATATTTTACAATGTGGTGCTCACTGAAGGAAGCAGGTAATGATCTGACGACTGTTTACAGGATTGAAAGGTACTTCGTGTGCACAATAAATTTAATTGTGTCTCTCAGGTTTTCATATTTATGCTTTGACTGTTCCTCATCAGGTTTCTGTATGCATTTCTGGAGGGGTCTTTTCTGGTCTGGTCCAAGCGCTGCTGAACTGCTCTGATTTGTTGGATGTGTCACTGTAGTTGCAATGCTTTGCTGCTTTTTTTTTTTCTTTTCCATTTTTATGCTCTGAAAGTAACATCTTTTTCTTTATCTTTTTTAAAGATAAAGACATTCCCTGCTGATACATCTAATCCTTTTTTCGATCCTTTTACAACAGTACCACAGTTCTCTGTAAGTAGAATGTACAACTGAAAAGCTGTGTATTTAACACAATTCCAAGGAATAATTTAACAGTGTTAGAAACATATGCATTAAGCAGTCCTCAGAAAAAGATAAACTCCAAGCAGACTTTAGAGTGCAAATCTGTTAAATATTCCCATTATGCAAATAATGAACGTGCCTGCATTCAGATATTGATGCATACTAGACAGAGGACTAAGAGTCAACTGATGAAGCCTCACTGCTAATGCAGCCAGTCCCCAAACGCTGCTCAGCTCAGGGCTGCTGAGGGCTCACGCGAAGCTCAACAGCATCTTTCCAAGGGTGTGGGGATGACTTAGTCCTCTCTCTAGTGACTGCATGGCCTGCTGCCTGAAACTGCCTGCTGTGCCATCACAAAAAGAAGCCGAATTTTCACTGAATTTGCATCTGAATTTTAAGGAAGAATTGCAGTTAGCATGTTGATGACTACAGTGGTATCCTTGTTTAAACTCCTGTGTTTACTTAATAGCCCGAATCAAATATTAGACTTAATTCTTACTAAACTTTCAGAGATGGTGGGATTTAGAGCTTTTGGTAAACTCTGTGTGAGTATGAAGAATTATTAGACAACTCAAAAAGAAGTCCAATCCAAGCCCTACTTTAAAGGTAGAACATTATGTAGTAAGTGTGACAAAATAATCTACAGACAATTCAGAGAATTTTTAAAGATTTTTGAGCACTTAATATAATGGAATATGGGATGTGGAACTCTGATTATAACCCTTCCCATTTTTTCCAGTGTGAGAAGTGGTTCTGGTTTGTAAGCAATATTCCCTGCCTCTAATAGTAAACCACAGTAATTGGCTTCTGTTTTGTCAAATTACATCGACAGAATCAAGCATTTCAGACTTCAACATAACTTTTACTGGTAGCAGCAATCTATATCCAGAACAGAATCAGTCATGTAACCCACTGCTGGGCCATGTGCAGTGACTGGCTGCACTTACTGATTTAAAGAAAAAGGCTTTCCTTTCACAATAAACCTGATCACAGGACTGGATCTAAATGCTGCTTTTCCCCTGCAAAGTATTTGAAAGATAGAGTTAGTCCTGCAAGTGAATATCACTCCAAGTATCCTCCAGACGTAGTCCCTGATGGCTGCCAGCATTTCTGACTCCTGTTCCTTGTTTTGTTTTCCTTTTCCCTGCTTCCCCTTCACTTTTTCTTATTTATTCATTCATTTTGCTTGGAACAGAACATTGAAATGTTACTGAGGGCATGGCTTCTAATTTTGTGGTGTATATGCAGTGACACTGAGAAAAAAAAACCAGAGAATTTTGTTTCCTATAATCTTTAAAAAGAAGGTTCATGCCAGGAACCCCTCTGAATTTCAGAAATTTCCAGGGAGAAACAGTAGGCTTAATGGCTGTCAGTGGGTAGAAGTCACACAAACTTAAGTTAATGGAATTGTATCTGTTTAGACCAGCAAAATATTTTTTTCTGTAAACGCATACATATATAAAAAGATGCATTGGATATGTACAGTAAAACCATTATCCCAAGCAAACACACTTTAGGACTCAGGGCAAATCTTTAGCAAGTGTAATTTGCCATAACACTGCTTTTTCAGTGAGGCTTGGAGAACTTAGATCAGCTTCCCAGATAGTGCTGCTGCTCATGCTCATCCTTTAGAGGATGGAGTGCCAAACTGATGTCCCTGTAGCCTGTCAGGCTGAGCTCTAAAAGATGAGTAAGAGAGGAGTCTGAACAGGATATATTAGCCAGTATTTATATTTAAGAGTGACTGGGATTGAGGAAGGAGACTTTCTTTAGTTGGTTTTACGCTTTCCATTTTCTTAATTTCATGGACTTAATGGAATTCCCGTTGCTTCAGAGCTTCTCTTGGAGCACATCACATGCTTTTAGTTGAAACATGAGCAAGGACATGCTAAAAATGACAGAAAGAAAATGAACCTAATACAGCTATGCTTTCCTAGGCCCAAATAATTGTCCCACTGGTTGAATTTGTGGGTTTTTCTTTTTTTTTTTTTTTTTAGCATTAATGCCATGTGGCTTGCAGATTTTGAGGAAAAAAATTAAGAAAGAAAATTTGCTATTTACATAGCTGGATAAATATCATATGCTCCCTTATGATGGTGACTTTTCTTCCTTTCTGCTGCAAAGTCTGAACAGAAGTTGCCATGATAGAAATCCAGCAGGAGTGCACCCCAAAGGTCCCAAGGTACTGGCAGCCTGCAGTTGCTCCATGATCTTCCCAGATCACACATACAGCTTAGCGCTACCCACTGTGGTTTGGCACAAGAAAGAATCCCTGACAGTAAGTTGTGAATGCTGACAGCAGAGTTGGCCACTCCAAGAACACGCAGCTTGCACTGCAAGCTGCAGCTTCTCCTTCTCTTTATTAGCTGCTTGTATTGAGGGTTTGGCAATGAACAGGATGGAAGTGAGCAAGAGCAGTAGAAGCTAATCCACACTTCTTTCTTTCCATGTCTGTGTGCATCTTTTGTAGGCAGAGTTCACAGACAGCAAATTGCAGTGCTGTGTGGTGCAATCGTCTCCCAAACTTTCGCCGGTACCGAAATCTCCTGTCCTGAGATCCCTGGCAGAGCCTGTGCCGACTCCAACGGTGCAGACAATATACACGTCACATAAACCGATATCGCTGGCGGACAGGTACTGTGCAGCTCTTTCACACTCTGTGCATAAGGGAATTGGCGGGGTATCTCTTTTTCTGTCTTAATTGCAGTGGGGAAAATTCACTTTCTTTCTAAAGTGCCTTTTTACCCCCGATACCAAAAGATTTTCAGTTGCTTCTTGATACTCAGAAGAGGTGGGTTACTTCCTTTTGTAAGGAAGTAACTAGACTTCGCATCTGCTCTGAGGCAAGAGAAACAAAAAACAAAACAAAACCACAAGAACTTAATTAACTGCTGCAGCCAGCAGTGTACCATTTATATAGTCAGTGGCCTGGAGAGAAAAGGTTGTGCAGATTTTCCTCAGGCAAGTCATTTTCTCTGAACTATGGTTTTCCTTTAATAATTGCTATTCCAATTTGTTTTCTGAAATTAAATGTACATGGAGGGAAGCTGAAATTAAGAAATATCTGCCCTTCTAAATAAAGAACAGACACTGGTTTTCTTGTTTTCTTTCTTTGTCCTCTTGGTTGTTTTTTTTTTTTTTTTTTTTTTTTTTTTTTTTTTTAAATAATGTCAACCTACAGTGATGTTTCTTGTAGTTTCTCAGAAAAACAAGCCATCCCATCTTTCCACTGTAATCAGTTTCTGTTCCTCCATCCTACCAGTTTTGTACACTGGCTTCTTATTTCACAGTTTAATCAAAGCTGAATTTTCCAATCTGATGATTTACTGAATACAAATGTAGGAGTGGATATACTCAGTATTTTTGGAACACAAAAGGCCCGAAGCTTATGTCGAATAGAAAAATATTTCCTTGGCATTATGATACATTAAATGTTTCACTTTTGGATTTCCAGTCAATTCCCACTTTCATTTGTTAAGTATTTTTGCAGATACTGGTTTAATTGCACCTGCACACTTGGTTAACACTTCTAACTCACCTTAAAATGTGTGTTCCAGTGAAAGTGTAATTGTGAAGTTGTAGAGCTAAAGCAAAAGAGGGAAGATTTAAGTTAGACATTAGGAGGGAATTCTTTACTCAGAGGACAGTGAAGCACTGGCACAGTCTGCCCAGAGAAGCTGTGGGGGTCCCATTCCTGGAGGTACTCAAGGCCAGGTTGGATGGGGCCCTGGGCAGCCCTGTCCATGGCATGGGTTTGGAACTGGGTGATCTTAAGGTACTTTCCAACCTAAGTCATTCTGTGATTGTATGACTACGATTCTTGATTCTGTGAAGTCAGCTCCCATAGGATGACCCCAGATCAAATAGACTCCTGCTTGTCCATAATGGACAAAAACTCTCAAAATATCTCTATAATGCTTTCCAAGCATTAGCTACTGAACTCCCAGAACAACACAGTAAACTGTTGCTTTTCTTCCCAATTTTTGCCATTTATTAGAAATGGGACCAGCAGCTCAGGGCACTCCCAGTGTGAGATTTGGTGAGTGAGCAAGGACATCCAGGATCTGCTTCCTTTACCCTGATGTGTGCACATGAAGCAGGCTGCAGTAAATTCAGCATAGGTGGATGTCCATCCAGCTCACACCGTGCTGAGGAACACCATTCTTTTGAGTGCTGGCATTTACTGTAGCTGTTTTCTTTTATTTTTTGAGTCCTCAACCAGCTCCCTTTGAAATCAGTTGCCTTTAGCAGGAATGAGGTTAAAACATAAACAGTTTAGCCATATGGGTTTTTCTGTGTCCTTTTCCTTGCTTCTGTTTGCTCTTCAGAAATATCAAGCAGTACTTGCTTTTGAATCAGCCATCAGTTATCAGCCTTTTCACTGAATCGAGTCTGACCTTTTTCCCCCTCTTTTGGTATTTCAAAAATGTTAATTATTTTAAATTGAAATCTGAGACTTATTGTGGTTCCCATAATTGGCTATTTGTGCATTAATTACACAGCGCTGAGACTCTGAGGCGTGAACTTGAGAGAGAGAAAATGATGAAAAGACTCTTGATGACAGAATTATGAAATTCTCGCTTCCGTCTGATGGAGAATGGATTGGGGCCTTTCATGTGCCTTCTGTCTGTTTACATTCCTCTGCTTCTGTGTACTCAACATAATGCATCGGGAAAACGTGTGATATTCCTGACTCGCCTGGATTCACTACGGTTGGTTAAAATTTAGTCTTGGCTAGACTTTAACTTGAAGGAGTTCCTTTATTCGTTTGCTGCTGGGAAATAAACCTTCAATCCTTTCTCTCTCCTGAGATTTTATACTATTAACACAGTTAATTTCAGGTTTGGTTTTGGTAAATCTAGGGCAAAAAGGATCAGCAAGGAGCAAACTGATCTCTATTGGGAAACACTGTTCTGTACATATGTTAATAAGTGCACAGAAATTAATGTTATGCAGAATATTTTGATAGTAACATAGAAAATATGTCATTTTGTACAACTGAAAATTGCAATGAGCTACTGCTATTTGTTAAAGAACCGTTTTTAAAGCAGAAGAATGATTATTACATCCTAACCCCAGGACTGTTAGTCTCCACAGAAAAACGAGTGGCTGTCTTACTAAATTCCTAACCTTAACCTTTACTCAGAGATACAAATAGCTGCAGGGGGAGGACACCCCTCCACACAGGTATACGCACCCAACACTCCCCATAGTCTGCCTTCTCAACCTCAATCAGAAACTAAATCTTACTTTATTTCCATTAATGATTTAAAAAAAAAAAAAAAAACCAGTTGTTTAAAGTGATTTGCTACTGACTTTTTGTAACTTGGTGGGAAGTTCCAGCTTCCCCATGTTTCTGGGCACTCAGGCTTGCCCACACGTAGATGGCTCTAGCTACAGAGCTTGGGCAGCACGAGTGCAGCTGGCACACCCGGGGCACTTCCCCTCTCTGATCCACCTTCCTGCTGCATTGATTTATAGATCACATTAAAAATAATACAAATAGTTTGTGGCACAGGGTTGGGTGGGTGTTCTCATCAGCAGGACCGCAGCCTCGAGGAGTGTGTTGTGGTATACAGGTAATATGACCAACAGTTTCCTAAATTTTAAAGAGCAGTTCTCCATTTCCCCCTGTCCAGCAGTGCAGGGTTGCCTACAAAGCTACCAACAACTGACTGTCAGCTACAAGATACTATTCCAACAGGAAAGCTTTTGTGCGTTTTGTATGGCTGAAGATGTATATTTTTCTGTTACTCTGTACACTGTGTTCTCTGGTTTGTACTAAGATAAAAGATTGTCCTTAATTTGATACTGATTACGATGGCTTTATCTCAGCTTAACCCGTTTGTTTGTGTGGAGGCTGGGAAGTGATTGCTGTGAGACTGAGTTTCCTTCAGTTAGCTTGTGCTCTTCTGCTTTCTCCTCTTCGAGAGGAGAAATCTTGAGGGCATCACACGACTGTGGATTGCAATGTTAGAGGTATAAAATGACTTGTCAATCTTAGATTTACTGGGACAAGAAACTAGCATGAGGCTTCCCAGTTAAAATCCAGCACCCCAAACCTTTCTGGTTACCATGAAATGGGGCCAAATAAACAGTACAACTGTGAGGTAGAAACCCGCAATGCAAAATGCAATGATGTAGCTCAACATCAGGAATGGGCACAAGGAGTCATAGAAACACACCTGGACTGCAGATTTCAGAGCACTCCGATGACATTTCTGGGTAATCAGACACGACCTGTATGCTGTCCGTCTTCTGGTTATGGTGCCAAGGCGTTTCTATTCCTTATGTTTTCATGTACCTCTCCATCAGCCTGAGATTATTAAAAATGAATTAGGAACATTAAATTGCTGTGAAGAGATCAGAAAGGAAGGGAACATGCAACACACATCAAAGTCTGCATCTTCTGTCTCCCATTTCTCCTTGCTTACCACGTCCCAAAAGGTCCCGATGGAAGGAGGAGCAGCAGCACCTTTGTCCACATCCAAACAGAACTGAGCACTGGAAAGAACAAATAAACAAAAACTCTAAATAGAGATGCTGTTTCAGGAAAGTAAAGTAGGTTTGCAAATGGCACTGCACTGACCCTATCTGGACCTGATCTGCTGCCTGCAGTTAGGCAGCGCCCACTTGCGTGTGATCCGGTGCCTGTTTCACAAAGTCATCACAGAGGGAAAACAAAGGAAATCAAATTTGAGTGCACGCTTTGGTTGTACTGATTGCCTTGGAATGAACATTGAGAACCCTGCAATGTGCCTTCAGGTCTAGGGGTAAACATCTGGTTCCCTGCATTAGGGCAGTCTGGTCACAAATGCAAAAGCCTTTAGCAAAATGGAATGCCTGACTCAGACCAGCCCTTCTGATTTTCTTGCTCATCAACAAGCTATTAGTTTATTCTTTTAAGTGCAGCCTTTTACTCCCGTTGTCTAAAAATTCTTACGCTAAATTATTCAGAACTGGAAAACAAAAAATGTGAACCAAGGTGACTTTGCATTGGCCATGTCCCCACAGCTGGGGCTACTCTGGCCTAGCTGAGCTCCTCGGACCACCAAATGGAGAGGGAAAGGCTCGTGTGGTCACTCAGTTCCAGCGGGGCATTTCCCACCAAAAACCCCCACATACGTTGCCTTGTCTTGTTTTAGTGTCTTATCTACTGGCTGCCACTGTTTCCTATTCTGCAGTCTAATGGAGCTTTATTTAACGCATTAGACTGATACTGAACTAAACTTTTAGCTGCAGAATGTCATCATGTTGTTCTTTCTATGTATTTTCTTCAGCCACATCTAAGCATTTCAGTTTCTACATCCTTTGAAATATCAAACACTCCTGCCTTGCCTCCAGTTGGAAATCATAACTTTAGGACACCTGCAATCCAAACTACAGCAAACAAGACAACGTCAACATGAACATATGCTGGGGGCATATAGTCTAGGTTTGCCCCTAGGCTTTAACTTTACAGGTGTGAAAGGATACTCTGCCCGAAGGAATGTCTATATAATAGTGCAGAAGTATCTGAGCTAGCTTTAATGAGCTTGCATATGTAGTTGTGGCAGCATGAAGCCCAGCACAGGCTATCATTATCATGTACACTGACAAATGTAAAGATAACACATTTAAACGGCAGCCTTCTGAAGCATGGTCTCCAGAGCTAGTGACAGAATGGGGTGGCTGGAAGGAACCTGCTTTCCAGCCCTCCAGGGACAGGATTCATCTAAACTAATGCTACATGTCCAGCTCTCACCTGTGGAGAGATCCAAGGGACTGCCTTCCAGAGGTGCCTCTGACTTCAATGTGTACCTTTAAATTGCTTACCGTTAAGTGAGATGAATCCTGCCCTCTGTCCCTCTGGTTAGGCCTACATTGCAAGCCCTTGCCAACAAGTCTACACCACCCAGGGGTCCTTTGAGATTTGATTTGTGACCAGCATAGCTCTGTAAGCAAGACCTAGCTCATTAGATGTAAATATGCCACTGAACGCCGTGTTGTCAGAACAGTTTTCCTCCCTCATGGAGGGAGCAAAGGGCCGGGACAGCCACCACTGGCTGGAGCTGAGAGGCAGCAGCTGGTTTTATGAGACCAGGACAGCTGGGGATGCCTCCTGAATGGCCACGGCGGCAAAGCCTCTGGGGCTCCCGGCTTTCAGTAGAGCCCAACAGGGTGCCCTGACCTGGCAGGCAGAGCTCAGCTTTCGGGTGTGAAGTTGCCAATTGGCAGAATGCAAGGTTGTCATGCTTCGGTGATTCAAGCAAAATTTAGCGGCCAATTCAGCAGCTATGCAAGGAGTTAAATATTTTCTCATATTGCAGTCTCTTATGGAAGCCAAGCAATTGTGGCTCATTTTTGTGTGGTTCAGTTGCTTCCACTATTTTGTTTAAAAGGGGATAACCGGGTTTTCGAGATCCCTGGTCTCAATCAGATCCCACATTATGTGCAGATCTTTCACGTTCAAATGTACTCACCCCTTGGAAATGCAGTGTTTGAAAATTAACTCCTGGGAAGCTTTAGCTCGTGGCTTCACATCTCTCTTGACACAGGACCCTATGTGCTCATGAAACAGAGCTGGCAATGCAGGGAAATGTTTCATTGGAGGCAGCACCATGTTTCATTTGAACTGTTTATGAATATCATTTGTTTTTTTTTTCTTTTTTCTGTTTATTCTTCTGAATACATTTCTGGTTCATTGGCTACAAAAACTTACTCGTAATTATGCAATGGAATATTGTTTCCTTCTTTTCTTCTATTTTCTTTTCTTTATTTCTATTTTTTTTTTTAATTTTGATGTCCTGATGTTTAAGGAGTTTGCAATAAATATACTGGTGCTGATCTGTAATTGCATGTAAGATCAGCCTCACAACTGTGTTTTGTAAAGTTAAGTGCCGTAAAAAAACCCATGGGGAGGAGAAGGAAGAGAGGGAGTGAGGGGAGGAGAAGGCTTCTCTGGCAGCTGCAGCCTGGGCTGGTGGGCAGCAGCTTTAAGGAAAGATTGCTCACCCCGTTTCGTTCCATCTGGGTAGCAGCATGTATCACCAGACAGTGTGTGATGGCATTCTGTTGAAAACATGCCTGGAGAGAAACTTTTACGGCTCAGCTGTTTACCTGTTCCTGTATTCATGCCTGCAATAAATGAGATGAAAAATAAATCACGGAGTCTGAGCAATTTGTAGTCAGATCAGTGACTTAGGAGGCATAGGACCTCCTAAACATGTATATAAACTTCCATGAACACATACATAAGGGAAACATGTGGTTGAGTTGTATGTGCCGGTTATCTGTGGGCCCTCAGTAGGGCATGCTCTGCTGAATTTCGCAGCAGTGGAACCTTGGTGAGACCAAGGCAGAGCAACATGAACCCTAGCATGTTGCTGGTGTCTGAGCTGGGCCCCAAACGTGGCAAAAGGCATTGCTGGGATGCAGGGCTGGGGATAAGGCATCCACTGCACTCAGGGTTGAGAGACCCCAACTTTCTGAGCTGCTCTGTGAAGGAAAATGCAATAAATACATAAATATGTTAAAAAGTATTCTAAAATATAATTGTAAGTAGTTTTTGTTTAAATACAATTAAAACATTTCACTTAGATTTTGTCCTTGGTCTTGCCAGCCTTTCAGTGTCTAATGGGAAGCTGCTTCAGAATGAAACATTTCCACTTTCTTTTGTTCAAAGATCTCTAAATTAGGACATTTTCACGTTCACTTTCCCAATGCATTTATGAAATGAAATCCCAGTAACATTCACCCCATTTTCTGAGGCTGCCAAAACTCTGTACTGGGAAGGAATATGATCCCATCACAATTTCTCCAGCTGGGTATTCATCTATTTTTAATCTCTATACAGGGAAATGTAACAGATCAATGTTCTTCCATCAGCACTCAATTTATACCAAGAAAATTGATTATCCAACCAGCAAATCTAGTTAATTAATTCCCCTTAAGATCTGTCTTTACTAAAAAAAATAGTGTTCTGGGGTGCAGGGGATGAGCAGCTGTGCACTGAAAGGTCGCCAAACACACCTCTGTAACTTGGCTGGGACTGTGAAGCATGAAGACTGTAGAGATATAAATCTGAAACAGCTTGTTTTATTATCGAGTGAGTGATCTATGGAAGTGGACGTGAGGTCATTAAGATCAAGTCTCTTTCTCAGAGGGTGTGCTTTCTAGAGTAGGAAAGAGACATTGCACGGGAACTATTAACTTAGAGGGAAGATGAGGCCATAGCTGGCAGCCCAGCCATGCTGCACAAAGCCTACTGTGGGTCAGGAAGGTGCTGGTGCAGATGCAGGTTGGTGAAGCAAGCCCCAGCCCTTGAGAGATGCCATAGCCATGCTCTTGCCACCCTTGCTGAAGCCGTTGGGTGGCCAGCACAGGGATCCCCACATGCCTAAGTTCAACTTACCCTAAAGAAGAACCCTACAGCAACCCCCACCCCAGGGCTGGCTGTCACCATACCAACTTGAAGAGACCATACAATTGCAGAATATCCTGAGTTGGAAAGGACCCATAAGGATCACCGAGTCCAACTCCTAGCTGCATGCAGCACCACCCAAAAACCAGACCATATGGCTAATAGTGTTGTCCAGACATCTCTTGAGCAAGCTCCAGCAAGGCTGGTGCCATGACCTGTGGAGCCTGCTCCAGTGCCCAACCACCCTCTGGTGAAGAACCTTTTCCTGATATCCAGCCTGAGATGCCAGGGGATGAGGAAATTCATAGAAGGTCAGCTACTGCCCTCCTCCAACCACCCACATCAGATTCATGGGAGCATCCCATCCCCTGGTGGGAGATAAGGAGAGCAGCCTTGCCCTTTTTGTGAGAAGTCAGACATGAGATCTGCAGAGTTGAGGCATCAGACACCTTTGGCAGCTCCAACCGTCACAGCTCTTTCCTGTGCACTGTCAGCAGCACATACAGCATATGGGGTGGCTGTGCTCCAGGCTCTAAGGCTGTGATGGTCAGGGGAAGAGGAGGGGAAAGCAATAGGGAGAAAGGGAGCAGCAAGCCACCCACACCGTCTGCTGCTGGTGCCCTGACAGCCAAGCACCACCTAAAGAAACATTTGCCTTTTTAGTTTATTATAATATTATAAAACAACACATATAAAACTGCACTGTTATATATGCAATTGATACTAGTCATGCATAATTATATATTTTTAGTGGATGTGAAATACAGTGCCAGTGACCACATATCAGAGTATCTGGCACAGCATCTCACAGTAGGGATGTGTAAAAGCCACATGGATTTTACTGCTTCATGCACTGATTGCCCTGCTCTGCAATGGAGAGCTGCTCACCCTTCCACACTGCTCGTCCTCTGCCTTCCATCAGCAAAATCTTTTGGACATGCAAGGAGAACAGCACAAATTTTTTGGATTAAAGATATTTACCCACTGATGCTTAGCATCACAGAGCCTAATGATTTGAAGAACTCAAGAATCCTTTTTTTTTAAAAAAAATTACCTTGCTGTTTTCCAGAACAACAACAACAAAGAGATTTCTGTGCTAACTGTTGCCTGCTCCGGCCAGGCTGGATGGGTCCTCCCTAAGTGCCAGGATAGGCAAGGGCAAAGGTGGCTTGGCAGGAAGAGAGAAGGGTTTTCTTTTGGAGTGGACTGTAGGTACCCCCAGCATCTCCAACTGACCTGCAGCAGTGTTGCTTCCAGGCTGCCTGGGACACTGTGACGGCCAGAACACCACCATGAGGGACTTCTGGTGACTTCACCATGAGGGGACTTCATACTATTGTGTCAAACTTTGAACCACAGAAAATAAATGTGGGATGAGGTGAAAGACACTGAGGCCCTGCAGCATGTCCGGAGAAAGGAAATGAAGGTGTGAAGGGTCTGTAGCACAAGTCTTACAGAGAGAGGCTGAGGGAACTGGGATTGTTTACTCTGGTGAGAAGGAGGCTCAGGGGAGACGTTATTGCTCTCTACAATGACCTGAAAGAAGATTGTAGCAAGGCTGGGGGGAGGGAGTCAGCCTCTTCTCCCAGGTGATGGTGATAGGGCAAGAGAGTATGGCCTCAAGCTGCACCAGGGAATTGGATGTTAGAAACAATTTCTTCTCAGAAGATATCAGAACAGGCTGCCCAGCGAGGTGGTGGAGTCACCGTCCCCGGAGGTGTTCAAGAAACATGTCAGCAGGGCACTGAGAGACAGGTCAGTGGGCAGGATGGGGATGGGTTGGTGGTTGGACTAGATGATCGTAGTGGTCTTTTCCAACTGCAATTATTTTATGATTCTATGTCTCATTTCTCCATAAAGCCAAACTGCCAACTCATTAATCTCCATCAGGTGCTCCAAAGTAAGTGCTCTCTTCCCAAAGCAACACAGCTGGAATTAATCTTGCAACATATAGTGTGAAATAAATCACAAGGGCAGCACAAGCTGGATGCTTCTCTCCTTTTACTTTTTTAATAGGAGCACAACCTCTCACCTGCCAAACCTGAACTACTGTTGTGGCAACAAAATCAGTAACAAAGATCTAGGTTTACCCACCTGGTCTCACAGGAGAAATACCATTAAACCACAGTGAAGCTGTAGTAATTGTTTTTTTTTATTTTGTGTGTGTGTGTGCGCGCTAATAAAAACAAACAGACAAATCAACAAGAAAAAAAAAACAAAAAAAAAACACCACAAAAATTAGGCCTGCAGAGCAGCAGCTAGCAAACCATAGTTGCTAAATATCTTTCTGGAAGGAGGGAAACCATCTTCTGGCAGACAGAATGGTATGTCTCAGCAATGTACTTTCATCCACTTGCAAGATATCCAGCTCCCATCCTTCCCCACCAACCCAACTTTGGTTTTCCCAGTATGGAGAACACTGCTGGTGCTCCCACTGGTAGTGTGAAACATCCCATACAAGCTGCCCCGTGCCTGTCCAGCTCAGCTTACTCAATGCTGAAAGATGTGGGTGAGTTGCTGCGCTCACTGCATCTGATGGGTCTCACCATAAAACAGTGTGAGGTCAGAATTCAATAAAAAAGAGAGTGTCTTGGTAGATCTCAGCAGCCTTGTCTCCCAGCTGTATGTGTTACATATGAATGCAGCAGCAAAAACTCCAGGCTTCTCTTTCTATGGACATCTTAATCCTGAAAGAAACTCTCCTGTAATATTGAAGTGGTTCAGCCAATCTCCACATGCCTGAGAGGAGCCTTATGATGTATGGGACTTCTCTCCTTGGAGCGTCCCAGGGCAGTTCCTGTCTCCCCTGGCAGCTCCTGGCCATCCTGTTCTGGCACTGCAACCTTTGTGCGGAGAGCTGGCACAGCTCCTTTGGCATGTCTTGTCCTAAAGTCCAATTAGTGTTGTTTATGCTCAGATAGTAACTGAAAGGATAAAAAAAGTGATGCTTCAGTTGGTCAACAAGAGCAAGGAGATAAATGTAATTAAAATAAATGCAATATATTGTGAGATGCTACCATTTAATTAAAAGTATATGAATTATGCATGTGTCTCTTCTACAGCCTGTAAATGTGGGCTCAAGCAGTTGCTGATACACTCACTCACGCTAGCACCCCATGCAGCCCACAGCTGCTTAATGTCCCTCTCACATTCTGTACAATTCTGTAGGGGTAAATAAGAGCAAACATGGGGTGTCTGGACTTATCACTGCTTTTCCACATTCTCAGGCAGCCAGACATGAACCTCATCCCACCCTGGGAAGATGGAGAACACCTTTTGGGTAACTCGTATAACATCAGCCCCCCAAAGCCCTTTAGTGGGACAGAATGGCCCAAAGGGAAGCAGCAGGGAAGGGACCAGGAGAACAGCAGATAACTCAAAGGGCTGAGATATAAGTAAGAATCTCAAAGGAGGAAAGAGCTCAGCACTCACAGCTCCTCAGAGCTAGCACTGCCCTATGTTCCTCAGGGCTGGGCTAAGCTGCCAGCAATCTGATGGCAGACCCTTTCATTAGTATGGAAGAGCATCCTTCTGTAAACAATTTGCTGTCCTTAGAAGTAAACAGGAAGTCTTTCCCATCAATGCAGACAGATGCTCTTTGCGGAGCTGCCATGCCCATCACAGCAGATTGCATGCAGGGCTATGCCATCCATCTTCTTCTAAAGGCTGCTTCCCTTTCAGGCTCATCTACCAAATGCAGTGAGCACGCTGCCGGGAGAGAAAACAGATCCTATTATTATTTGCAGAAAATGCAAACTGTCCATTACAAAATTAAAACAGGAAGTGAAGCATCTGGGTGAGGCGGGGAGGGAGATTCCTCCCCCTAATCACTTAACAGAGGTCTATACATAGAGCTTGCAGTAAATCACGTCTTGTAATTGGCCAGATGTGCAAACTTATGAAACATTAATCCAAATGTTCCTCTCTGGCTAATTTATTGTTGACATGTTCCTCATTTCCATGCCTTACAGAAAAGAGAATGGAAAAGATCTTTCCCTTTTCTTAGTATGCTTTCACAAGTTCTGCCTATTTCTTCTAGGCAAGCTTTGGCCTGGGTTCAGCAAGGCACTTAATGCTGCACCACATGACTATCTCTCTTGCCCAAAATAAATGGGGAAATTCAAACAGCGCCCGACTACGTGCGATGCCAGGACTTCACATCATGAGATTTCCGACCAGGTGCATTTGATCAGCCAGACTTTGTGTTTTTCTGCACGCTTTCTCACTGATGAAAAGAATAATACATAACAAAGCCTTGAAGCTGTGGCTTGCTGTAAGAAACATGGGTGGTTTGTTTTCTTCCCTGCACATAGCATGGCTAGGTCGGGATAAACACATTGCACTGAGCTTGCAGGGCTCAGGAGATGTGTGGGTCTCATCACCTGCAGGAGGCCGGAGGCAAAATAAAGTTCATATAAAAAAAGAAATAAAGTTCATATAACGGATTTCATCTAAAACATCCACATGGAAATGGGATCACTTCAGAAGGACTAGCGATGAACATACAGACATCAGTTAGATATTGAACCCAAATAAATGTGACCTCTCTCAAAAAAGAAATCCTATTGGCATTTCTACCAGGGAAAGACAATGGACAAATGCTGCATCTGCTTCAGAACAGCCCAGTTAGAACTTTCTGGCCAATCTGGAGCAACTGGGCTGTCAACGAGAATTAATATGAGGCAGCCAGCTTTGGTACATAACATGATTTAAAAGCAGTTAATCTATTTGGTCTAGAAATTGTGCAAATGTAAACTCTGCTGTTGGTTGATAGAATTTCTATTGGATATGTACCACTGGGATATAAAAAACCAACACAGTGGTTTAACTCTTGTTTGCTAGGAGTTGTACTGCAGAGAGCCCAGACATAGCACCAGCAAGGGGTAAGCAAGTTGCATCGATGTTGAGGTGCTTGAGATGCTTCTGAAGGGACAGGCTTGCAGCTGTCATAGGGTAACTCACAAAATCCAGTAACAGCTGTCCTACTAAACAAGCTTTCCTAGCCTTTGGGCTCATGAGAGGCAGGGAGAGGGCTCTTAAGGAGAGACTCTAAGCCCCTTTCCTTGGAGCTCAGGGTATACCCTGTAATTGCCAGACTTTTTGAGCTAAAGAGTGGAGTAAGCCCTTGCTTCTGCTCTGAACAAACCCTGTCATTCAAAGCTGAGAGAGGTCTTGCTTGTTGTGATAAAGAAAATTCGAGGCTTGGCACTAACCAGGGAGGGCACACTGTACTGTAATCAGAGTGGTACAAAAAAGAGGAAAACTAGTAGGAGTCCTAACACCCTAGAAACTAGAAGGACAGAATTAGGATAACTGCTCCCACGTGAATGAGCGCTCATGTACACACCTGGAAGAAACCTAAACAATACCTCAAAGGAATAAATAGCTCCACGTATTTGCTTTGGTGGCTTTCCAAGCTTGCTGGAAAATGCTTTATTCATAGGCATATCTGTATTCTTTAATCAACTGACATCCTTTTCTTTCTACCCAAAGGGTTTACTCTTAGACCATATTGTAAATCACAGAGATGGTTCACTGGAATTGTTAAACTTCACTGAAATTTTATGCACAATGGCTATGTCTCAAGCAGGATAAACAAGCAAATAGATCAAGGTCTCCTGAAGGCAGAGCCTTCACATGCAAAGCAGTAAGGTGAAACTGATCGACAGCTCTTCCGAGGGGGTTTACAGTTTGCTGTTTTTCAGAGCTACCATGGTCTGCAAGTACAAAGACAAAGGCAGAAATGCACGAGGCAGAAAAGGCAGCCAACTTCTACCTTCAGCATAGGCTCAGGAGAAGAGTTGGGAGAGTTATGGGGGTCAGGGAGGGATGGAAATGTACCTAAGAGAAACTGTCATCCCATTTGACTTATGCTGTGATCATGGAAACTACATTTTGCATATTTCTTCTAGTGGGAGAAAGAAAAAAGTCCTGAGAATGTCTTCTATTCCTTAGCTTAGGAAAACACACACAAGACCTTAATATATAAATGTTCCATGCTCCTGTGTGCATTGGACTTCAAACCTTTTGAAGGATAGATAAGACGTGAAAATCATCCAGATGAATAAAAGTCCATTTCTTTCCCATATTATCGTGCTAGTAAATACCACTGGTACTTATCTGCATCTTTGGCACCAAAATTATACATACATACATATATATATATATATATATATGTATATATATATAAAGTAAAATAGCTCACACAGAAGTAGAAACATCTATGGCCTCTTTTGCTACCACTCCACAGTTTTGCAGCTAGTAAGAATCTGGAATCTTTAAAAATAATAATAAATCATAAGCCACAACTTGTGACTCAACATAACTCTAGCTGTGGTCAAGGCAAAAAGGGGTGCAGCAGGCTGAAAGAATGCAGTGCACGTGTGCACAAGAGTTGCTAAAATAAATTACTAGAATACTTCTAAATGCACACTGAGGCTGGGTGGCATTGGCAGCTCTCTCAGTGAACCAGAGGCATAAGAGCTGGAAGTGGTCCCACTGCAGAGGACAGTACTACGTGTGGTTTACTCTGATCTTGGACAGAGATGTCACTGAAAAGACAGGTCCTTGCCCTTCTGTGGCACAGTGCTCCTGCGGCATGCTTTGTACTGCTCCTAGGTTTTTGCCTTTGTGCAATTAAGTGTGTTAGGGCATTGATCTTCTGGAAAATGAATGCAGTAACAAAACAGCTACTTTGTTTGTTCACCTTGCAACACCTGAAAATGCAAATGTTGGCTGAAGGAAGGTGATGAGTGCAGGGGTGGTAAGGGAAAACAGATTGTTCCTCGTGAAAATTAGATTGGCTTTGATGAATTAAGAAACCATCCTCCACAATGCATGGAGAAGGCTCATCTGCTCCTGGGGATAATGTCTCTCAGAGAAACTCATGGTACTATTGAAAACTGGAAACTTGAAACAGTGATTGAGTACCTGGCGGGAAGACGGGGCCAGCCTAGGGGAGCTCAGGTGCATGCGATGCAGCTGAGTGACTGGAAGGGGAGGAGCCTGGATCCACCACTTCCCAGACCTTATTTAAGGGTTGGCAGTGGAACTGAGGGCCTCTCCTTAGAGGTCTTTGTGTACTTGAGGCCTTCCAAGGGTAAGTAGAGTCTTTTCTTTATCTCTGTGCTCCTGCTGTCATGTTTGAGCAGTTCCTCACTTGTTACAGTCTGGGGTTGTGCTGCTCTGCTGTTGGTACTGTGCATTCTATTGTGTTATAAGTGTTAAGGAAAGGAAAAAAAAAATAGTACTGAATTTTCCAGTTCTTCCCTTCTAATGTTCTGTATGATTTTAATATGATATAGCTGTAATGATATTGGTTGGAAAAGATCTCCAGAGCTTACTGACCTGAGTTAATTAAAGAATCAATATCTTTAAGTAGATCAATAGCTTCTGATCTCTTATTATGTTGTGAGTTTCTTCCATCCCTCTTATCAAATAGGGTGTTAGAGTGTTCAGAGATGCTCTTGAGAGGATGCTCATCTTTAAACCAATGTGTTCACTGCTAGATGAAAGAAAGGTGAAATGTGTGGAATACTGACATAGAGGGTTCACTATTCAGATTATTGTTTCTCTAAGACTTACTATAATGTCCTGAACCATTATGCAAATCAGTGGAAATACCAAGACCAGGAACAGAGTCAGTGAGAAGGCAATAATGTCTTGCTGTACCTTGGTCAGAGCTTTGCTATTCTGAAGACTGCAGTGATAGTGGTGATGGGCTTTCTTTCCCAAAATTCATTGCAATTTGAAACCATCACCTTCAGGCAAGATGTTTCCTAATGTTACTCAGGTTTCTTTTGCACTGCTTTGCCTGCTCTGTTAGGTAATGGATTAGGAAGAAGTTATGACACTGTCAGTCAAACTGTATTGCTGTACTGCTTACAGCACATCTCTTGTAACTTTCTTTAACAATTAAATGGAAATGAGTAAATCTTTTCTCAATTGCCAAAAAGATATTCAGTTTGCTGGAACTGGTGAGATAAGTCTAGGGCATCTTGCAGTTTGTCCCAGCCAAAAGAAAGAGTAACCTGCCTTCGTATGGTGGAAAGACTGCTGTTTGCTGTTACATGATCTAAAGTCAGGCAAGATCAAAAACACAGGCAACAGTAAGCTGAAAGGCACTGGCACAAGGCTGAAGGGCACAGTAGGTGACCAAAAACATGTATCCTGAATGCTCAGTGTTCTGGCAAGTTATTTTCATCTTTTTTTTACTCTTGGAAAGATTTGTAATAAAATGAAAATGAAATTGGGAGAGGTAGAAGGAAGGAAAGTCTTTTAAAAGTAAAAATCTTTTGTTAGGGCATTCAGACACAGCTGAGTTATCCAAACCTTCTGCACCCTAAGGATTTAATCCTGTTATACTCAGCATTTGCAAAGCAGATCATATGCACCATCTCATTTTGCACTGGTGAAGGAAACAAGGATTTTAGGATGTTCTTACTTCATTACTGAAACAAACATTACAAGTAGCTCTGGGTTTCTGGTGCTGGCCATGTTGAGACTGTTATAACCATGACAAATGGGGCAAGGGAGTTGGTGTAGGGGTGACAACAGAGGGAGTGACTCACAGAAACTGTATGCAAAAATGCCATATCACAGCAACAAAATCAGATGAGTAATCTGGTAGCTAGCCTTGAAGCAGCTGTCTGGCTGATCTCAGAGATCTAACTGCAGCAAAATGTCAATGTTTTCATACCTCTGACATTTCTTTAGCTTCAAGAGGCAGTAGTGAATCCTCCTTGACTACTTAATAAGAGATGACTATATCAGGAAAAGCAGGTAACGCTTCTTATCTGAAGAGACAATACTGAAAATAATCTTTTCTTATTGGACTTAAGAGTAACCAGTATCAAATAGAAACCTGGCTAATTAACTAATGCCATCAAACAATCCTTAAATTGATTTAGTTTCAAGTAAGAGTGAAATAGATTTAATGCCTAGGACTCATCCAAGCAGCTCAGGCAGATCCTGCCTTTTCTGCATCTCCAGAAAGGTTACATTCAAGGAAAGGTTGTCTGTAATGCACAAAGCAGAATGAGGCAGCACTCAGGGCTTAGTAAGCTTACAACATCTCACAGGAGTGTGTGGGCCAGGTGACTGCTGCCATAAGCTGGCACAGCTCTGTTCTGCTCACAGCCTGCACCTTCCCTTCTAGGAAATGAGGCAAATAGAAACTGGTGAAAATAAGTGTCATCACATTTCTGAAGGGCAAAATGAGGAGACTGAGCTGCTCTGAAGTTACTTTCAGTTTTATAGGTAACGATGATGCAGGTGTTCCTTCCTTTTAAAAAGGCAGATTCTCCTCTGCTCCCACATGTACCTGTAGGACTATATATATCATTTTTAGACAGCTCCAGGGAGCAGCCCAACTCTTAGAAGAGCTCTGGCAGGCAGAAGCCTCAGTATACAGCACAGTCTGACATTGGAGATCTTCCTGCTCAGACAGGACAGCTGTCCTTTAATGAGCACAAATTTAGTTGGCTACCACAAGACAGCAATATTTGTTGCTTGAAGAAAAGCACTGTGGGACTGAGGGGAGTATGAAAGAACCACGCTGGGCATATCAGTGGTTGTGTGGGACCATTCCACTTCATCAAGAAGTGTTTGGTTATTCTGCTGCTGCTTTGTTGAGGTAATGGGATATTTCCTCACTTTGAGAGGACAAGATGATCCTTGACACTGCCCTACGCAAGACATAATGAAGAACATGAGACACTTCCAAATCTGTTTCTGAATTTCGGCAATCTGACAAAAGACACTTTGCTGAGGGTGATCAACCAAGTCCCAGGGCCAAAGCCATGTTGCTGAGTCAGCACATGGCTGTACTATAACTGGAAGGTAGCATTTGATGTGTCTGAGGTATTACCACATGTGCCTGCTTCTGTCAGTTTAGTCAGCATCGGCTGGGCGAGGATGATTGAATCAGAGGAGAAATTACCAAAATTTCTAAGAAATGCCAAGAAATAGGAGCTTGATGAGCAAATGACTCCATAACCCCTTCAGATCCAGTAACAACACAGCATCTATCCTTGGCAAGCCACAGCTGTCCCACAGAACCACTTCATGGTTTGAGAGAAATGCTGCTTCACGCTGGCAAAACTCTGTCAGATGGTGATATTTTCCTTGCCTGGGGTTAGGTTTCTTAGCTGGCAGACTGCACCATGTGGGAGGATCAGGCGGGCTTCACGTCTGTCCCATATGCTGTTCTTCCTCTGTAATGACACAGGTCTGCAAGTCTGGCTGAAATGAAGTGAACAGCAACCCTTATCCTGCTGAGAAGTATTTATTTTCAGGTAGATTCCATGCTTATTTGTGAAGTTTCCCTGGTACTGCCAATCTTCAAAGGCTTCTCTGGTCCTATTCATTTTCCTCTTGCTCTCTATATATGTCGGCACTGCCCTTGCAACACAAGTCCAACCAGACTGTAGGCACCTCTTCATTTTTTGCTGGGGACCCCACTTTGAAGTGCATTGTTTTCTTCAGCTTCTTCTGAGACCCCAATAAATTTCTGAGAATAAATATTTGCCTGTCTTTTTATTGGTCACAGTCAGAAATTCAAATATTTGGGAAGCTGAGAAAGTAGTCTTTCTACAAAGGTAGAAATAGAAATGCACAGTTCACTCCAAATGAAAATGTGAGCAGCAAGACAGACTAAATTAATCTTTTTCTCAAAGATAACTTTTAATGAGGCAGGAGTTCTCTGCAAGTTGAAGTGTTTTTGCTGTTCTTCTAAAAAATTCAAATAGAAGAATAAATTACATTTTGTATCACTTTCTCTTTAATGTGATTGAATGGGGATGTTTTTAATTAAGACAAATCTCTATGTTGATAGTCTTGATTAAAGGGGCTTTTAAATAGTTTATCTGCCTGGCTACTTTCCTTCCTAAAGCTCTGAAGAGGAAGATGTCTTTCATGTTGAATTTAAATGCTTATTATTCCTTTGAACTCTGCCAGTACACTTATTTGAAATATTATTCTTCCCTTCTAGCCTGTGGTGTCGGCTCACCAAGAGGTTTTAGTAATGCCACACTCTGGGGAACACTGCTGGCTTAGCTGAACCCTGAACGAGCAGGTGGGGGTAACATTTCAAAGACTGCTGTGATCTGCTGTCTCATTTGTGCCAGCCCTGTAGTAGGGACTCATGACATCTGTATGGTTCTAGCACCAGAAACAACGGAGCTTTGGTCTTGTCTGTGGGCCTTGTGTTACAATAACCACTAATAGCTTATAGTGATCTTTGCTCAAGGCATTCCCCCTGTGTTAAGCTGGGAGCAGGAGTAATCTGGAGGAAGGGAAATGGGATGGGCAGGCTCACAGAAAATCACTTTAGATGTGGTATGAATCAATAGAAAGGTTTCTTACAAAGCCTTCCAGTATTTTTTTCTAATGATGGATATAACAAATGTTTTCTGAGCAACTTGAATCCTCTTCAATGTCCTGCAGACCAGTGTAGAAGTGCACTCGAGTTCTTTCTACTCATCTGCAACACATTCCAGGTATCTGCCAATTTCAAGTATGGCAAGAAGCTCACCTGAAGGTTACACAGCTGGGCATGCATGAACTGAGGCACTTGCATCTATTAGGAAACCAGCATGCTTGCTCACTTGTGCCAGAGAAAGAAGTGAATCCGGTCAGTGCTAATGAATGATGCGGTCCTCTGTGGCTGAAACGTTGCTCTCCCATCCAACAGTGGAAACTGTTGGGGCAGATCCATAAATGGGAGCTGTCATGAATAAATGGGAATTCTTATTCAGAAGGGCACAAAACCAGTTTCATTCCCTTCTGCTGGGAGGGCAGCACACCTGGTCAGAAGAAGCAAGCAGCAGGTGAGCTGCTACTTGTTGAAGCTGTGCACAGTGAGGGGAAGAACTTCTACCTCCAGTAATCCCAGTAGCAAGAAGAAAGTGGGCCTGTGAGGGAGGCTCAGCCAGTTCTGAAGAGCAATTTTGGTTTAAGAAGGGCTTACAGGGAAACACCAGGCCCTCTGCCAGCCTCCTGTCAAACCTCCCAGCATGAGGAAGACTGGAAGGAGAGAAGCACGAGAAGATCATCTCTCTGGCAGAGAGGACAACAGTGAAGGAAAGGGGGCAAATGATGTGAAGGTCAACTGTTCAAACAAAGAACAAGGAAGCACTGTGAATGTTTGGTCTTGTAATTCTGCCTACATACCTGTGCCTTGTTAAGCCAGCAGTTGTTGACTTAGTTTGTGCTGTCCTTATGTCTCTTGAGCCTGTGGCCAGCTGTACCACTAAATGTTTCATTTGCAACCTTTGAATAGCATTTCTTTTCAAAATGAAGCAGAATGGTAGTCTGTATTGTGAAAAAACAACAACACAGTGCTGTGGAAGAGCTCCCTCATTCCCCTGAAACTGAAATATCAACACTGCATCTCAAGCCTATACCGGTCTCCTGCTAAATGCTATTGGGTTCCTACGTTAGCACAACTAGAAGTATAAAGCAGAATTATCTTCTATTAAGAACTATGCCTTTGCTTAGCTATAGTTCTGAAGATCTTCGTGTGCCAAATTCTTCAAAATGGCTAAATATGCTTTTGACAGTTGCCCCAAAAGTAGAATTAAAAAAAAAAAGACAAGATAAAAATAAACACTGATCAACTCTTTCATTTATTGCAAGCTGTCAAAGGGGACAGGTTCAGTGGAAAAACGAATGTGTGACTGTGTCATTAGAAGTTGAGTCACCATACATGCGCAGGTAGTTGGGCGGAGTGACTGGGATGGCTGTTGCTAACCTCAGCTTCAGCATGGCCGGGCTGCCAGGGAAAAGCTTCTCAGAAAACAGGAGTTTCTGAAACCTCTTTTCAAACTGGCAATGAAAAGCTGGAATTCTCTGAATGAAGAGAAGTGAAGTACCAAAACTCAATTTTCTGGTGATAATTCTTTGGGTAAGAGCAACCTATATATATGAATATAGTAAGAACAGTCCTTTGCTGTAAGTTTGAGGAAAAAGTTAAGATCAAACAAAAACTCTGCTTTCCTGAAGAAAATTTTGAGGAGACACTCTTTTCTTGACATTCGCTGGAAAATACTGTCAATAGTGATACTTTCCTACAAATAAGGGTTTTGATAAGTTTGAGGTTTCTTTCATGCTGTGTGGCTGGGCACTGGAGCAGGTTCCGCAGAACATGTGCTGTGGCACTGAGCTTGCTGGAGTTCAAGAAACAACTGGGTAATGCTCTCAGACATATGGTCTGATTTTTGTGTTGTCCTGTGTGGAGCCAGGAATTATACCTGATGATCCTTGTGCATCCCTTCCAACTCAGGATATTCTGTGATTTGCTAGGGATGGAGAAAGTTGTGCTGCTTTGCAAGCGTGACTGCCACATCACTCTTGCTCCATCCTAGAGGGAATATAATGGCATCTGCTCCTTGCCTAACACTTACGGTGTTGCTTGCAGCCTGCACAATTTAAGTCATTGCACCTCCTCAGCCAGTCATGCACTGTTCTCTTGGGATCTTTCTCTTCAGCATGTGGCTGGCACTCAAAAGGACTAATGGGATGCGCAAACTCATCTCTCCTGGGGATGTCTAGAAGAAAACTGAGGTGGCAGATTTACAGTGTTTACAGATGGCGTCAGCAGCAGACACCAGCTTCACTGCTTTCTCTGTGTTTGGCTTCAGGTTTGTGCCTTTCTGCAATAGGTGAAAGGACTTTGTCCCAGCAATGCCTGGGATTGGGGAGGCTGCAGGGTGCTGGCAGGGGAGTGCTGCTGCTGCCAGTGAGAAGTAGTGAGAAAATCTAAGCCTTTTTGCCACCTGCAGCTGCATTTAGTGGGGTGTTGGCATATGCAAATATTTTCAAGGGCATTGGGAGAGCTAAGCACACATGCAGGGAAACAGAATGTCAGAGCGGAAGAATTTGGTTTTTTTCTGAGTACCAGATTGATGTCTGGATTTTTTCCCACTGTTTCCCTTTTCCTCTAATGAACTCTGGTTTCAGTGAATGCTGTAAAGACTATTTTCCTGTCTCAAATCAGCATAGCAACAGCATCAGAACAAAACTCAAAGCATCAAGTTAGCAACACACAGAAACAGCTTCAGAATTCATCATATGCTGCCATTTATTTGAAGTATAAGGGAGGGGGTTCTGCACAGCATGCACCTTAAGCTGTTGGCAACCTTTGCTCTGTACACATGTTGGCTGCCAAATGAAGACAAGCCAGTTAAATACCTGTTCTTTAATTAGGTTTATCCCTGTAAACAAGAAAAACATTGAAATAACCTGAGGATATGTTACGTAGCTGCAAAATAGAAACATGTAGTGAAATAATAAACTTATGTCTTCAAGAAAGACACCGAGGCCCTGGAGCGTGTCCAGAGAAAGGCAATGACGCTGTGAAGAATCTGGAAAACAAGTTTTATGGCGAGTGGCTGAGGGCCTGGGATTGTTCAGTCAAGAGAAGAGGAGGCTCAGGGAGACATTATTGATCTCTACAGTGACCAGAGAGGAGGTTGTAGTGAGGTGGGATTGGCCTCTTCTCTCAGGTACCCATAACAGGAAGAATGGGAATGACCTCAAGTTGCACCGGGGAGGTTTAGGTTGGATATTAGGAAAAATTTCTTCTTAGAAAGAGCAGTGAGGCATTGGAATGGGCTGCCCAGAGAGGTGGTAGAAGTCACTGTCCTGGAGGTATTCCAGAAATGTGTGAGCGTGGCACTGAGGGACGTGATTAGTAGGCATGGTGGGATGGGTTGGTGGTTGGACTGGATGATCTCAGAGGTCATTTCCAGCCTTAAAGTCTCTGTGATTCTATTATTTCTGGTTTTGCATGAAGACCTTAGCAAGAAAATACCAGCCACTTATCTTTTTTTGGTTAGTAGAAGCAAGAGGAGCAACTGGTACTTATAGATCCTTTCCAAAGGACACAAATTATCTTCTAATAATCGTCAAATGTGATGTGTTTGCCCACACGCTGACTGACTCATGTATTTTTTAAAGCAGTCCTGTACTCTGATATCTTCGGGGAAATATACCATTCTGACCTCTTTGGCACTGCGAGAAGTACAACTGCAATTGGCTAGTTTAAACTACTAACAAGTAAAATATTAAAAATGTCTCTCTTTTTTTTTTTTTACACTGTTTGCAAACATTTCACGCTCTTCAAAGCTGTACTGGTAGCAGACCTTTGGGATGGATCACAGCAGGGTAAATGGCTTTATGCTGGGTTCACTCCTGCATCCAAGGTTCTGGGTCTCCCATACACCTCATGGATGTCAGCACAGCCTGCAGTGAGGCTTCTGAGAGGCTCCACTTGCCTACTGAGGATACTTCTTCAATACCAAAGATCTTAGCTGCAACTGATTTCCTCTTGTTTTAAATAGCAATAGAGGTGCAGGTGATTCTCAAGTCAGTAATCACTTTATACCCATCTCTCTGACTTCTATACGAGCACAGATGTGCCTTTCAATAATGGCACGCAGAGACTGCGGTTTCAGACAAAAGTGAGGATTTACAATGTAATTTCCTGTTAGTGCTATGCAATTGGCCCTATCACCTGAGAAAGCCTTTATCTTCCTACTAGTTATATGTAGAGGATCTGACTCCTCCTGCCCTAAAATCGTTCCTCATCCCTCTGTGTGCATGTCGTGCTCCCTCTGTTGCTGATGGCTCCCACTAATGCTTTACACACATTCAGTGGGTGAACACGGAAAGCAGGCTGGAAGGAACCCTGCAGCTACCGCAACGCCGCACACCTGAGGGCCCCGAGTTCGTGGCGGCCCGGTCAGGGTCCCCGCACACTCTGCCCGGTGGCGGGCCGAGCGGGGAACAGCGCTCGTCCTGCGGTGCCGTGGCGCCCCTCGGCGGCCAGATGCCGCTACTGCCCGCGCCCCTCAGAGGGCGACGGAGGCGATTTTCTCGGGGAAGCCCCAGGCAGGGCACGTTGAGGCCGTGAGTCCCCCGCCATTTCTGAGGCCGGGCCCCGGCATCCTTGCGAGAGAGAAAGCCGCCGGTCCCGGGATTTCTTCCCTGGGTTGTCTGAAGCAGATGTCCCCTCCTGAGGCTATCGCTGGGAGGGGTGCGATGCAAAACGTGTCCCCCTCGTCTGGAGCTGCCCCGGCTCCCACAGGCAGAAAACAGCAGAGAAGCAAACTAAAAGTTCTTTTCTCCTGCCTGTTTACACCCACCTCGAAGACAAGGGCATTATTATTATTGTTAATTATTATTTCTTTGACTACTACTCTTATTTAGGCTCTGAACTGTCAGGGAAAGGCTGTTTTAAATAAATGTTCTTCAACACACAGAACTTTAAAAACTTTTCCTGCAGTTCTCTGGATGGAGTCTCAGGAGGAAACGGGGATTTTTATTTTTATTTTTTAAATTTTTTTTGTTAATTCTTATTTCTGAGTTCCTAACTAATTAGGATGAAATGACATTGTCACACATGGAATTAATTGAATTCTGCCAGTACTGCTTAAACTCCTTAAAACATTCCTACCTAAATGAGCTCTTTGCTAATACAAGCTGAATTTTCAGCTCTCTGGGCCAACTTTTGCACAATAAGTAAATGGTATTTATGCATGGGGAGGCCTCAATGCAATGCCCTCTATTGCGAGTTCTAATAAAAGGCTGCTCTGTTTTGGCTCCTTATTAGAATAACACTATAAATAGCCTCTTTGTAGCAAGGACTTTATAAAAATGGGAAAATTTTTGCTCCAACACCTCCTGGTGCACATTGTGCCACCATCTGGCAGATCTGGCTTCCAGGACAGCTCTACCTCCCAGCACTTCATTCATGCTGGGGTGGCATGGAGTGCCAGAGAGGTAAAAAAAACACGACTTCAGAGAAAAGAAATGACTGCCTGATGTAAACAAGCATACACATACACACACACCACACACAAAAGCTGCACCATTTCCATATGCTTTGGGAAGGCTCCATAGTGCTTGCTGAAGCAAAACTCGTGCTGATTTAGTGTCTAAAACTGCAGGACTTAGTCTTCACATTGAGGCACGTTATGCTCTCAACACAGAACTCAGAGACACTGCTTTTTTCCTACGTTAGGTTAATTTAAAGAGTGCTGTCGTGAGCAGTATGGGCTGCAGAGGCATGATGGCCCTTGGATCAAGACCAGATACGTAATTCCATGTAGGCAAGAAAAGCAAGGTTTACCAGTGCTAAGCAAAAGATCATCTAGTGATCTAAAGCAGTTTTTATTTGGATGGTAACGTACTGGGAGTCGGTATTTTCTTGTCTTTTTCCAGAAGATGTGAAGCAGTACCATGCCTCCAAAAGCCTTATACATCCCTTGCTTAGCAGCTTTCCGAAATGCCACACATCTTTTCCTTCAGTAGGTTTCTTTGTTTTTCTAGGATGATCACTATTTTTCTAATAGAAGATGTTCTTAATTAATTGTTACCCAACATTTTTGCCTTCAACAAAAATCTTGAAAAATCTCTGACTGCAAGATATTCCTAGTATTTTTTCTTTCACATCTAAGTCACTAACACAATGACCATGTTCTGTAGTCATGGGTAGTTAACTACAGCATGGCATTTCTTCTCGAAGCAATCAAGGTGACTGCTCAATTTCTAAAATTTGTATTGCTGTTTAATTAAGGGAAACCTAAGATAACTTACTGGCAGGGCAAATACATATACCACATTGAACAAGTCTGCAGTAACGGTTTGAGGAAACAGCATATGGATTATAAATTCCAGTTGAGATTATTGCAGAGCTATTGCAAGAATGCTGCTGTCTCATGAGTTGTTTTATTAGCATTGATGGATACCTACTGAGTTTTTGACATGTTGACTTGATGGAAATAGGAGCATTAAAGTTTAAGAAGCTTTTCTTGAGGCAAAGATATACTGAGGAAGAAGCTGTAAGAACTTGACCGTATTCTGGTTTTGAGAGCACACGAGAAACAGTAATAAGCTCCACGAGCTGAGTAAGGAAGCCGAGCCTTTTAAAAGAGGACAATTAAATGGAGAAAATCCACTAGATTATGTATAGAAGAAGGAAAGCAATAGCTGCTTCTTCTGGTGCATGATCCTGTGTACATGGCCACAGAAGCAGAATGTGAAATGTGTTTCAGATGAGTGATCCCCAAAGGAATGAGCACAAAGGACACACATTAGAGGTTTCAGTAGACTCATACTCTTCCAGCATTACTGGCCTTTCCACAGCCCTCTCCCCATGTCAGGCTGTTAAATGACAAGAGGGTTTTACCTCCCAGCCCCCTCAGTACAGAGCTACAGTCACTCCTGAACAACAAAAAAATTGGAGATTGAACCAAGATTTATTTTTGCATCTGTTATCTAACCCATAACTCGGGCATGTCCAACCTGCGGCCTATGTCACATGCAGCCCAGCACAGCTTGCAATGTGTCCCACTACCTGCCCTGCACCATCACCGCAGTAGCTCTGCCCCACCAAGTGGCCTGGCCCAGCCCCTCAACATCAACTGAACATCTGTGTGCTATTAAACCTGTCTGAGCTGAAACCAGAGCATGGAGCGCTTTGCATAGAGAGCACCTTCACACCCGTATTTCATGTTGTTGCTGTGTGACAGATGGCAGCAGAGGCATCTGACATGGAAGTGCAGGTGGAGCAAACGTGTATCAATGAATTCTTCTACGTGGAAAAAATTGCACCCACTGAGATTTATCGACACCTGCTGAATGTTTGTAGAAACCAATAGAGGCAAAGGGTAGCGTGTTTCAGCAGTGGTAACAGTGACAGTGGGTCACCTCCGGCAGTACAAATTTTTACAAGCATAGCATTCAGACTCTTGTTCACTGCTGACAAAAATGCACAGTTAATGGTGATGACTATGTTGAAAAAATAGTGTTTTGTAGCTGCGAATTAAATGCTCTATTAAGTGGTGTTATTGTGCTCTATGCATTTGTTATCATTGCCATGGAAATAAATAGGAGGCATTATTTTCACTGCAACCTATGTATATGCAGTCCGAGACAATTCCTCTTCCTTCAGTGCGGCCCAGGCAAGGCAAAAGGTTGGACACTCATGCCATAACTTATTCCTGAAACTCTCATTTCTAGTCCAAACAGCCCCAAATGAATGAACATCTAAGGGAAAAGTATATTTTGAGCAATATGCAGAATCAAGAGACTAGCCTCCAGGAATGAGCAAGAAAAATTCCAACCTCCAGTTCTGGGAATGGACTGATAGATTGAGCACCAGCAAGCCAAGAAATTGTCCAGGATAGTGTGAATAAATCATGGAGGCATTTTGGCTACTGGATTTCCCTGAAGCACAAGATAATAGCTTAAGAAGCACTGGAAATCACCAGATCTCTGACTCCCACTGTTGCCACTGGAAGAGGCTCCCCAGGGTAGAGGTCATGGCCCCAAGCTGCTGTAGTTTAAGGAGTGTTTGGACAGTGCTCTCAGATGTAGGGTTTTATTTTGGGTGGTCATGTTGGAACCAGGAGTTTGACTTAATGATCCCTGTGTGTCCCTTCCAACAGGATATTCTATGAGTCTGTGGCTCCATGCTGAAAGACCACAGTGCCTTTCAGCATGCAGTTCATATACAATGTGGCATTTGTATGTCCCATCCAAGAAAGGTGTCACCAAGTTGTGCAAGCCAGAAAGTACAGCACATCAAAAGCTTGAACATTCAAGGATTAACACTGCTCATGAAACTAGTTTCATAGAATCACAGAATGGCTTAGGTTGGAAGGGTCCTTAAAGATCACATAATTCCAACTCTGCTGCAGTGGACAGGGTTGCCATCCAACAAACCAGGGTGCCCAGGACCCCATCCACCCTGGCCTTGAATGCTTCTGGAGTTAGGGTATCCACAGCTTCTCTTGGCAACCTGTTCCAGCATCCCATCACACTGAATAAAGAATTTCTTCATACCATCTGACATACATCTCACCTCTTTTAGTTTAAAGCCATTTCCCCTTATTCTTTCACAGTCAGACCATGTAAAAAGTTGGTCTCCCTCTTGATTATAAGTTCCCTTAAAGTACTGGAAGGTCACAATGAGGTCTCCCCAGAACCTCTCCAGGCTGACCAAGCCCAACTCCCTCAGCCTTTCTTCACAGGAGAGGTCCCCAGACCTGGGCCACTACTCGAGACCAGAGCCACTGACTCTTGCTAATAATTTTTGGGTGGCAGCCTTAACTACTCAATTACATTGGGATCTTCCCTGCAGAAGTGCTGCCACACAGGCATTGCTGTTAAATGCACTGTGGATTCTCCTGTTTGCTGCAAATGCCACTATACTCTTCTCTGTGAAATAATAAGTGTCCTCATTAGTGCTTCAGCAGTCAAACTATGGCACCGCTTCCTACAAGCAAACCATTTTGGTAACAGGGACAATGCTTAGGTGAGGTTTTAGGAAAAAAAAAAAAAGAAAGAAAAAAAAAGTGTCAAGAGTTGTTTTAATTTTTAATTTAAAGGATTTAACAGGAAGGAGGCAAACAGAATAGGGTCAGTAGCAGTATCTTCAACTTCGTAAATGAGCACAGCTCCAGTGCGATCACTGACAGTATCTCAGCTGTCAGATTTAAAATGATAGCTCTCATGTAGGTGCGTGCAATGCAGATAAACATCCCACATGTTTACTGTTGCTGTGAAGCATCACACAGTGCTCTCAAGCCTGCTTCCAGTGAGGAGAAAATGCACACAGCTGACAGCTGTTCCAGTGCTGAGCAAATGCTTATTCACAGGCAGTATGGCAGTTGGGTGGCTATTTCCAAAAGGAAATGGGGGGCCTTCATCAGAGCTGATTATTGCTGGAAAGAATAAGCCACAGCCTTATTTTCCCATTAGCCTGATTTGTAAGGGTTTTTCTATTGCTGTTTGCTTGTTTTCCATTGGCCCTGCAAAGTTTGCCAAACTGCATTGCAAGGGGAAGAAGAGACTGATTATTTTGTATCCGACCATGGTGCTGCTCTCCCACAGCTTCTTACATAGGTTGCCACAGAACACATTGAATTTGCACGTGATCAAAATTACTCTTGCACTTTTTTAGCCCTGAGTGAATGCTGCTCTGTTCGGAGTGAGCACTTGGTGCTCGGTGGGAGCACTGCAGCAGTGGGAGTCTCTGCCCAGCCCAGGGGCACAGACTCACCCCAAAAGCAGCCCCATCTGAGAGCAACTCCAGGCAGTCATCAGCGATCAGAAATGAAAGGTGTCACTGTAATTGTCAGGGTACTGCCAACTGCTGCACGTTGTTCAGCCGTCCCACCACCACCCCCCGAAGTTTGGCCGAGTAGAGAAAAGTGCAACCACGCAAAACCCCACCAAAAAGCGAGGAGTTATGGCAGAAGGCGCAACCAAGCTCTGAAGTGTGCGAGGCCGCTGCCTTAGTGCTCCCCGCGGGCACCACGCAGCAGGAGCACACGCGGGCCGCGCCGTGCCGCTGCCAGCCCGGGCTTACCCGGGCGCAACGCGGCGCTGGTGGCTCGGCGGAGCCCTCCGCCCCGTCAGGTGGGAGCACGGACACCCGCGGGTACGCCGCACATCATGCGAGCACGAACGAGCGGCTGACAGCGGCTGCTTTACCTGCGATGAACGTAACTCGGTCCCGCCTCACAACTCCTCCAACCCCACGCGGACCCGGCGCGCAGCTCAGCCTGCAGCAGGCGGGCGGGACGGCCCCGCCGCTCCCGGGGCGCCGAGACCTTTTGGGGTGCCGCCACGCGGGGCCGTCCCACGCCCTGTCCCACGCCCCCGTCCCACGTTCCCTCCCCGCGCCCCCGCCGACCCGGGGCGGTCTCTCCTCTCCGCTGCGGCTCCTTCCCCGCCGCCTCCGCTCTGCCGGCGGCGCAGCAGCCCGGGGCGGGCGGGTACCAGGCGCGCTCGGCGCCGCCGCCTCCCCACCCCGCCGCCGCCGCCGCCGCCGCCATGGCGGTGCGGAGCGCCGGCGCTCGGCGGCTGCTGCTGCTGCTGCTCCTGGCCGGCTCCGCCGCCAGCCCGGCGGAGGAGGGCGGCGGGCGGCGGGAGGCGGGCGGCGGGGAGCAGAGCGAGGAGGCGGCGCGGCCGCACCACGACTCCTCGTACGGCACCTTCGCCAGCGAGTTCTACGACCTGCGCTACCTCTCCGAGGAGGGTGCGCCGCGGGGCGGCCGTGCGGGAGGGCGGGCGGCGGGGGCCGCGCGGAGCCGGGGCGGGCGGCGGCGGCGGCGGCGGCGTTCAGGACGAAGGCCGGTGCCCGCCGCCATCTTCTGCCCGCAGCCACCGCCGTGCGGGCCGCCGCACGCCGCGCCGGGCTCGGCGGGCTCCCCGCCTCGGGTCTGCGGGCCCGTAGGCAGCGAGGGGCGGCGGCGCACGGGCTCAGGGCCCGGCCGACGGCAGCGGGAGGCGGCGGCGGCAGGCGCGCGATGCTCGGTCGTGTGGGAGGCGGCACGGGAGAGTGATGGAGGGGTTTATCGTATTGTTAAAAAGCCGTGTGAGTGGCTTTTTGTTAAAAATGGCGTGAGTGGCAAGAAATGCGGCCGCGTTTTTCTTTTTCGAAACAGATTTTGGATAGAGTGGGAAAAAATGAAGCAGTGAGAAGGTGGGGTGTACTGCAGTCAGTCTCGTGCTGATGCTCCACTATGAACTGTTGTGAAACGTTGCTACCTTTGTATACTTAAACCAGCTGACTGCTTTGCCAGCCCATGGTGTGGCCAATAGAAGCTGTAATTTGCGGGTTATGGCCTATTTCTTCTCCCATTTGGCACTATCAAAAGCCTAGAAGGTGAATCATGGAGCCCGGTGCCTGGAGGGCAGGCCACACGTTCCTGTTTGTTTGGAGATGCTAGAGCCTGCAACTTTCAGAGCTTTCTGGCTTCACAACTTAATGCTTTGTTTTTAAGTTGGCTGACTAAAATCACATTAAAATACCAATGTTTATTGAACAAAACTGAACCTCTGCAAGCCAAAACCAATCTGCAGAGAAAAACATGTATTTAATATTGAAGGTTTTTCACAGTAAAACCTATATTGTGCATTGTTGACATGATGGAAAGAACACAGAACCATCCCACTTGCAGGTTAGATGAACCAAAACTGAAGGTGGCTATTTGTAAAACAAATCTATGTAATAAGATGAGAAGCGATGGCCTCAAGTTGCACCAGGGGAGGTTCAGGTTGGATATTAGGAAAGATTGCTTCTCAGAAAGTGTGTTGAAGCAGAGGCACAGGCTGCCCAGGGAGGTGGTGGAGTCCCTGGAGGTGTTCAAGAAGTAGCGGCACTGAGGGACATAGTTAGTGGGCATGGTGGGGGTGGACTGTCGGTTGGACTTGAAGTCCTAGAAGTCCTTTCCAACCTTTATGATTCTGTGATTCTGTGAGAGGAAAGGTCTGCTTGCAGATGTTCATGCCATGTCTTCAGTGTATTACAGTACAGCAGATAAGCTATTGCCTGGAGTCATAGATCCTTCCTTATCTGTCTCCTCTGTGCCTTACCTCACAAATGATTGTAGGTCATTGCTTCAGGCATTGCCTGTTTTGATACGCTTCCCTTCCGACTCAGTGCATGTTTTCTGTACTTCTTAAAGGAGAAAGTATCCCTTCAGTATCCATTCCTAAAGCTGAGGAGTCAGAATTCTCTCCCTTACAGATATTCCGAGGAATCCAAGCATGCATGAAGAGCCAGCCGAGTGGAGACCCCCCAAGCCTTAGCTGAATGCCCTGCTCCATGTTCGTGCTGCCAAAGCTTACATGGTCAGTGGAAGGCTTCCTGCCCTCGTTGTAGCAAGGTTGTGCTCCAGCGCTGTTGTTCCCCACCTGAAGAATGTTGCCAACCTGAGGAAATGTTTTCATTTCTCTATGTTATTTTAGTATCTCAATCCTGGACCTACTGATAGAGGGCTCGTGTCTGTGACAGGGTAGTCCCTCATCAGTACAGTTCAGTTATCAGCAGTCAAAATAAACACTGTTGGAACCCTTTCTCTTCATTGTTACTGCTTTTTTCTCTTCGTATTTATTTGGTTATACTTTATTCTCATTCTACAGGTTACCCTTTCCCTACTGCACCTCCTGTGGATCCATTTGCAAAAATCAGAGTGGATGACTGTGGAAAAACGAAGGGATGCTTCAGGTCAGTCTGAGATAAAAACGCAGGTACCTTTACATTTACAAATGCTGTCTGATTGCATTCAAGAGTTTGATCAATGTTCCATATTCATTTGAATATTTTTTTTATTACTTGTGAACCTACTCTGTTTTATTTAAGTAAATTTGATTATTTAAGGACATCAGAGGTGTGGACTAGATTAACTTATGATCTTTGCATTTTCTTGAAGCACTAACTTACAAAACAGGGACTCAACATTTCAACACAGTAACACTGTGCATGTGTAATTGCTTGTCATTATGATTAAACATTGTATGTTCTTATTCTAAGAAGGTAATATTTGCAAGAAATCAATAGTACTACTGTAGTTTGGCGTAATTTATGTTTTACTGCCACTCTACCAAAGTACATTCTTTTAGTTTTTCTTGCAGAAACATAATATCTGCAGCAAGAAATTGAAAGGCAAGGTTTGCATGTTTTTCCATTTCCATTTAGGTACGGCAAACCTGGCTGTAACGCAGAGACTTGTGACTACTTCCTAAGTTATCGCAGAATAGGAGCTGATGTTGAATTTGAGTTGAGTGCTGATACCGATGGCTGGGTAGCAGTGGGATTTTCCTCAGACAAGAAAATGGTAAGATTCTTAAAGTTCTTCGCGTTGATAGTGTGAACACTTTTGCATGCCAGAATATAAATACTTTATATTTTATCTGTCAGAAGCAGAGCACGTATGAAAAACTGACTTGCTGAAAGCAAAGTACCCAATAGTCACCGGGGAGCAGAAGCTCGGTCTGCTGTCTCCTCAAAACTGCCTCATCCTTAGTAGCATGACCTTTCCCTTCTTTGCTAAATAGTACAACAGTGTTTTGGTTTATCTTTGAGTGTTTGAACATTATTAGCTTTTTTTCTTTTTATTATAATATCCTGTTGAGCTTTTCATGTTGGTGTTACTTTGATAAAAGGCACATCAGGAACTAAATATCACATAGTTCCATTCTTAAGTAAATCATCTGCCTTTCCGAGATACAAATATGGCTTTCACTTAAAAACTCTGGAAATCCTCCTTTTTTTTCATCTCTGTGTTTTATTCCAGGAAAGCCACAAATATGTGACAAAATGATTACTACTTACTTAAGTATACGTACTCTAGAAAGCAATCCTGTTAGGATTTCTTCTTCTATCTCTCCTGGATTTTACTGAGTTTTGTTTTATGTTCATTCATCTACTTGATTGTTCACTGAAGAGCCTTATTTGTCATTGTGTTTCACTGGGCAAAGAGGTGGTGCATATACTGTATGGACTTAAAAAAAAAAAAAAAAAAAAAAAAAAAAAACACCTGAGCAATAGACAACTTCTGCAAATGTGTTTTTTTCATGATCCTTTTTACACATTTAAGAGTAAAATATAGTTTATAACATTGGTCTTCGTATGCAGAGACATTTCTGAGTATATGAAAAATACTGAGTCCATGTTCTAGATTGCTAGTTAGAGGAGAGTACTTTCTTGTTCAGTTGTAAGCAGTAGTCAGAAAAAGTATAAAACGTGGACATCCTGCTGTAGAGCCGTGAGAGGAAATGGGAAGACTCACACTAACTTAGCAACATTTTATTGCAGCAAAAATGAGAATCAGAAAGAAAATGAGAGGGCAGGTGCCTTTCTCTCATCAGTAACTATGTCTTGAATATGATGCTGCAAATAAACACAATGAAGAGAGCAATCTTTTGTGTCATAAAGAGTGCTGTGAGGTATGGTTTTACAGCCAAATACCAGGAGGAGTTTGGATGGTGGAAACTACAAGTAGTCAACAGAATTTTCAGAGCAGGCCAGTAGCTTTAAATTCTTGACCCTAAGCTATTAGAGATTATGTTAGTAGTTTGTAACTCCTGTGTACCTGTACTACCACTTCAAAGCAAAGACATTGAATTTCAATGGTTAGTTAGACTTTGGAGAGATAATTGCTTTCAAGTACAATTAACTCAGTGTGATCTTGCCAGGCTCTCTGCCACACCTCTCAACCATCCTGTGCAGTGCAGTATCACTTTCCCCTCCCTGTGCTTCCTTGCGAGCCCACTCAGTCCAATCTGTCCCATGACTTCAGGTCCATTCAGGCTGTGTGTGCAGTTCATCCAGTGCAGCCCCATCTCTGTTCCCACCCCTGTCCCCATCATATTCTCGTGAGTTCCTCCCTCTCATTTCACTCAGGAGCGCAGATAAACTACTTGGCCTGCCTACATGATAGCCCTCAGTCAGAAACATGAGTTTCTGCAGGGCAGGCGACGTAAGCACAATTCCTAACCATGAGGATGTGTGCTGTAGCCCATGGGCTTGCCTGAGCAGGCAGAGTTGTGCTTGCTGGCTGAAAGGTCTGTACAGTATGATAGTCCCTGGGACACACTAGCTATGCCTTAAAGCATATGTTACCTTTCAGCCCAGGTGGACCAAACAGCACGTAAAGTCACAGCTTCCAGTAATAAGAATGAAAGCTGAAAGATTTTCATCATAAATAAATGAGAACTACTGATCAGGTAAACTAAAACAGCTGGTGTTTGCCTTCCTCTCTTGTTCCCCTGCTGACCTCATCCCTTGTCGTAACTTGAGGATGTTTTGGAATCTGGGATACTTTAATGATAAAATGACTTTGCATCACAAAAGTTCTGCTGTGAGAAAGGGGCTGTACCGTGGAGGCCTGATGAAAACATTGTGGCCTGAATAGCCAAAAAGTTCAAGGGAAAAAAAGTGTTTTTGGGTTGTCAGATTTTTTTAACTCCTGTGACCTATTTCTTTGTCTCAGATAACATTACAGTTTTCCACGCATAAGCTTTTGTGCCTACTTAGGATTTTGTAATGTCATTCTGTTAAATCAGGTGCAGAATTATTTTTTTTTTTCTGAATGTGGAAACAGTTTTTTTGTTGGTTATTTTGTTTGCTTGTTTGTTTTGCCTTTTTGTACTTAAAAATGAGAGATTGGTGCTCAGAGGTAAAGAAAAGATTAAACTTAGAAAATAAGCCATGGAAAGCAATGATAGGCTCAAGACCAAAGCTGGAAAGGTAGCCTGCAGTAATACTAGGTACAGAAAGGCCTTCATAGCCATAGTCCCAGAGAGATGCACCGTGCCCTTTTTCACTCCTTTCCCCATAACAGCAAACTGACGGATGGTCACACTAGCAAGCACTGCTTGTTGCATCATTGTGACCTATCAGAAAAACTTGTATTGGAAGAGTAGGACCTGTGTCTAACATAGTAGTGATACCTACAGTAGTGGCATTCAACAAAATGCCACGCATCAAACTTGCAGTGTTTTAATGGTTCATGACAGCAAAGCATCTACAAGGCAGTGCTCCTAAAATTAATACCTGAGTGATGAGTGCTCTGCAATTTTGACAGTGTCCTTGAATAAACTATTCTAACAACTGTTTTAATGTTTCTGTAAATGATTTACACAAACAATTGCTTCACACTTCTTTCTATCCCTTGTTTCTTTGATTGGTAGTTTATACGATGGGAAGGGGCACAAGTTGATTGATCTTTTCCTGTATTCTACAATATTCTGTATTGTTACTGTTTGCTGATCATTTTCTCTTAAGATAAATGAGAAGCTATATTATCATAAGTGAACATGAGATTAGAAAAGACAGGTTGTAGTTTATGATAATAGTTATAGAGAGTTAGTAGATTAATCTTCTCTAACTTATTAAGTTATATTGCTTTTCTGTCCGCAATTCTGATACAATAGATTTTACACACATAAAGGAATTGAGACCACCAGTTTTACTGAAGCAAAATCCCAGAAAATCACACATTACGAAAGAAAACAGCCTTCTATTCATCCACTGTGTGATGTCAGGGTGATACTATGCCTTATAAATGTGTTGTGTATGTTAGGTTGTTTTGGATCCAAAACAAGATCCAAAAATCTTGTTGAAAAATCCAAACAAGAATGCAGAGAGAATAAGTAATTGCTAGTATTTAGTCCATGCCGTTCAATCTGAATGAAGAAACATTTCTAGGGAAAAGAATATTTGTGTATTTGTAACTTAGAAAAAGGGAGTGAGAGACCCAAGTCTTGATTGTTTTTAATAGTTGAAGTTGTATAAATAAATGAGGAAATGCTTTGTGACACTTGTTTTCCTTCTGCAAAAATGTTTTTACCATGTAGGGAGGAGATGATGTCATGGCTTGTGTTCATGATGATAACGGAAGAGTCCGAATACAACACTTTTACAATGTTGGTCAGTGGGCTAAAGAAATCCAGAGAAATCCTGCTAGAGATGAAGAGGGGGTTTTTGAAAACAATCGTGTAACTTGTCGATTCAAGCGTCCTGTATACGTTCCCCGAGAGGAAACTATCGTAGATCTGCACTTGAATTGGTACTATCTGTTTGCCTGGGGTCCAGCAATTCAGGGTAAGTTGATATCTGTGCAACTGACAACTTAGCTACCAAAATAGATAAATGTCTGTCAGTGACTTTATTCTTACTTATATCCCCTCCTTTTTTTTAATGAATTAAAATTTTGGCAGCATCAGTCTTAAAAATATATAAGCAGGAAGATGTGATAGCTAGCAGAGTCCTACATATCATGTTTTCTTGGTTATGCAGCTAGTGTTCCCACTCTCCAAAGCTAAATTTAAGTTAGGACAGTTCATAACTGGAAGTTCTGAATTCCTCTGAAGGATGATTATTGTTTACTTGAATGTCATCTGTTTTATTCAGAAGTTTAATTTCAGAAATCAAAGCAATAATTACTGACTGACATTGTAATGTTTCATGCTCCTCTGTGTATGAAAATTAAGTCTTTCTACCTATTTGTTTGATAAATCTTTAGAAATCAAATGCAGCTGATGTTATTTCTTTCTGCCCTTGCTTATTAAAGGTTCTATAACTCGTCATGATATAGACTCACCACCTGTGTCAGAGCATGTGGTCAGTATTTACAAGTATGAAGATATTTTCATGCCATCAGCTGCCTATCAGACCTTCTCTTCTCCATTCTGCTTGCTCCTCATTGTTGCACTGACCTTCTATTTATTGATGGGAACCCCTTGACCTCTGGAAAGTAACGAGAATTTGCCAGTGAAAGTTTCTCAGGATGGATATATGATGGATGATGCGTATTTCTGTTGGAATTTATATCACACCACCATCGTCATCTAGCTGCTTTTGAACATAGTTAGCTTCTCAGAAGAATGAAATCACCATTTTTTGAGTGGCTGAGTGGTGACAAATCATTTAAGAATAATCAATGAACAAATAGGAGACGATATTCAGTGTTGTGACTACTTGCTTAATGAAGACTTTTGTACAATAACTGTGCGTGTGTGTGTGTGTGTGTGTGTGTGTTTGGGAGGGGTGTCTGTATGTGTGGTTAGGAGAGTTTCGTGATGTACATCTTATCAAATAACAACAAAATGCCTTCCAAATCGCTCCCAGAAAGCAAATTTGGGAAAACATTTATAATGCCATTTGGTACTTCTGGTGCAGAGAAAGTATGAGTGTGGTTTCTGAACTTAGGATCAGGATGCTGACACTGCAGTAAAAAAGCTACCCTTCCATAATGGACAGTTGGTTGGTTTTTTTTTAAATTAATATTTATCAAAGTTTATTTGCTTTGCTACTTCCCAAAACTAGCCTTGCATAATCAAGCACGAACAGGATTTTTTTAATGGAAAGAAATGATCAATGTCTTTAGAACAATAGTGTTTCAACAACCTTCTTGAAAGAAATATCTGCTTGTTTTATGTGTGAGATATTACATTATGTAAACAAAGGGAAAGGAGAATGCAGTCATTTGAATTCTCCATACATAGGAAAAGCAAGTCTAAGCCACAGAGAACACTGAAGTTTCTAACAAGCCATAGCACATCCTCCCAATCAATGAAGTATTTTTTTTCTTTTTATTTGAAAGCAGTAATGTTGCTGATGTGTAAATATGTTTTTAAATAGTTGTGCAGTAGTACCAAGAAATCTGTTTTTCTGTGTTGTATTCTTGTATATCCTGTTCGTGTTAAAGGTGAATATGGGCAGCAGATATTCGCTTACAAAGAAATGGAAATATAACTGAGATTATTTGTAAGGAGAGATAGGAATTAATAAAAAGATCAGCATCTTTTGTTTCATCAGATCATTGCTGAAACATAATTACAGTGGAAAGGATGGGTTAAAGAGGAAATGCACTTCAATTTTTATCACCAATAAATTATACAAAGATGAATGCTAAATATTATCAAACTGTAAAGTGTCAAAATACATTTGAGCCATAGAATGTTCTGAAAACTGAATTTGTGTAGAGAATTTCTGTTATTCATGTGACATGTATAGGTGTAGCAGTTGAATGTGCTTGGGTACAGTTGCTCATTTGTTTCCCAACTTGCATTATTGCACCAAAATTCTCTCTAATGTGATGCACTTAAGGACTCTGTAATATAGGATCTGCTAAAATATGTGATAGACATTCTTTGTATTTTCATTTCTGTATAGAGTGTAAAAAAAAAAAAAGTAACAAGCTTTGCTGGGTTTGCATCATTCTTCATGGAATGAAGTTTTTTCTTTAGGCTCTGCAGTCTTGAAAGCAATTCTTCAAGTATGTGAAACAGGCTTGAAAAGGAATTGCAAACTCTATCACAAATCCTTTATTACCATTTTTAGAGAAAGATCTCTCAGAGACATGTAACATTTGCATTGATGTCTTTAAGGATTTGTTTGCTTAAAATTACTGGACTAAGGTTAAATAGGGATGAGAAGAATGCAAATTGAAGTGAACTTTGGAGGTGCATATAGTAGCTTCTTTCGTGTAAAATTACCTTCCACAAGTTGAATAGCCAACATCTGATGAAATATGTAGTGGAAGCTACATGTAAGGAAGGTCAGCTTTGGACATTCATGATTGTATAACAGAAGTCTAAGATGAGCAGAAACAGAAAGCTGAAGTCTTGGATAATGAGTTTTATAGTAAGCAGCCAGGTGAAGTGAGGAAGTTATTAGGGCTAATTCCTTCTCTCCTGTGTTAAAGCATAGGCAGTTTAGGGAGCTGAGATACCACAGCTCCTTTTCTGAAATTACAGCTACTCAAAGTAGCCTCAGGGTTACTTTAGTTTATGGCCTTGTAATTTTCTGCATTTCCCTGATTACCCACTAAAAGGTTAATCTAATAACTGAAGCATACTGAAGTATGATAGAAACCCATTTGGGCTCCTTTAATACAGTGCTGCACTTAGGATAGCCTGGCTAGACCTAGGCAGAGACGTATGTAAAATATGGCAATACTAATACCAAGGTAAATGTACAACACAGGTATTGCTGCTTTGCACTGTAAAGCGCACTGCCGGGAGTCAGAGCTGTGCAGAGGTTGAAAGTTCAGGCTCTAAAGCAATAGTGAGGTCAGAACTGAAGCACAGCCACTTATGGGAATGCCCAGTGCAAAGCATAAACTGCTTCAGGCCACAGATGTACCCATGTTCTAAATTAGGGTAGAAATACAGTTCCTTTTTTTTTCTTTTTTTTTTTTTTCCCCCCAGGTTACTTTTAAGCATTCTGTCTGGTGTTTTTGTTGTTGTATTTTTCTCTTTTTGAAATATTAGCAGAGATATGCACTTCTAAATGACCTTGATCCTTGAGCTTCAAAATACTTAATTAGCACTAATTAAGCATTTCTGATTAATTGGGAGGAAATAAAAGTCCACAACAAGCAGCAAAGCAATTATTCTATTATTTGGCATTTACATTTATGGCTGAGCTATTATTACTCCCTGGTAAACTGTTCTAAGATTTTGTATACTGCTTCACAGGTATTAGAAAAGCTACTGTGCATTCTCTGAATGTTTGGCAGAATGTTTAAGAAGAACTGAATACTGAAAATAACGATGATAAATTAGAATCAGGAGATAGGATAAGTGGTGTTTTTTTGGTTGTTTTTTTTTCTTCAGAGAAGAAAGTTTGTTGTATTGTGGCATTTTGTCTGAGAGTTGTAGGAAAAGCAGGACTGTGAGCTTTCCAGATTCAGGAAAACAAAGAAGGTACAAGCACTTGGATATGGGTAGCTGGGAGTAAATACGAGAACAAAAAGGCTATGAGAGAAATGAAAAGGCCTTAATTCATTGATGCTTAGCTTAATATGATAGCTAATAATTATTAACATTTAAGTGAACATGGAAAGTATTTTGTTTTTCATGTTTTCTTTCCTAATGCTTAAAAGCAAGATTGACCCCTGCTGTACAGTTACTACAAAGTAGTTCTCTTCAAAGCAATTGAAAATTGGATCGTTTTTAGATTCTTTATGGTGACTACCAGTAAGCAGCTATTAAATAACACATTTCCAAAGCACTTTAATTTTGAGAGTGAGAATAACTTGCTGCAGGGTAACATAACACAGAAGCAGAGGCTTTAGAAAGGTTACGTTTACAGTACGGTGGCCTTTGGAAATTTGATTTGGTTGCTAATTACAAAGATAATTAATTAGAAAGATAAGACCAGAAAAGACCATAAGGCATTAATTAGCAATCTTGAATATATTCTTTCCATGCAGAACCATATTCAGCTCTGACCATAGCTTGTTACATTAACCATAACACCTTCTGCTCACTCAGTCCGTCTTATCTATAACTTCGTATACTTAAAGTTCATAAGCTATTTGAAGGAGCAGTCAGCTTCTTTATGATGGTGCCTATCACAAAGGGACTTTGTGTTCTGACTGTAGTGTGTGACAGGTACTCCACTACAAATACCAAGTTTGGCCTGAAATTATACCATAAAGACTGGCATAGGAGAAAGAAACAGAGAATAAAGACCTCTATGAAGTTTTTTTTTTTTTCCAGTGGATAGTTGAGATATTTCTAGATGCTATTTATTTTTTCCCAAATAAAAGCTTAGCTGATTTTAGAATGTCATTGGGTACGGGATGATGCTTTCATCTACAGTTATAGCATTATAAGCAAATTATTCTGTTTCTGGAAGAGAGTATTTTAATTAGATATTTTGAAACCCCTCTGAGGCTCCCTTGTCTTTATTGATGGGCATTGCAATATTTGGATAGCAGGAAAATAAGTACTTGTAGCTACCCTAATCGAAGGGAACTCCCCAAATGGGTTAAAAGTTCTGAAAGCTTTTTTTGGCACTTGTTCAGTCTTCACTGCAAGGATTAGAGAGTAACTGGAGCAATGCATGCATCAGCAAACTGCCTGGGTAGTAGCTCTGAAGCTTGATTGGGTTGCCATATCCTAAGACTGGACCAAGAAGAAAAGCTCTCCTTGTGCTCAGTGACTGCTGTGAAATGGCGTTACAACTGTGTTAATGTCTTCCTTTGAAAAGTATTGTGCTCCTTGTCACTAGCCTATGTCCTGCTCCTGTGTCCACATCTGATGATCCTGACAGATCTTAGCCCAGCTGTGAAGAGGAGTTACTAGGTAAGGAGGACTGAAAGCTGTTTTCCTGAACAGCCAGGTCACAGTTAGAAGTCTGTATTGTAGATGATACTCCACTTCTCTCTAAGTACTGTTGTGAGTTGAGGGGGAAGGGAAGAGGCATTATTCTTTTTTTCAGTCTTTATTACCCTTACTTTTCCTGTCCTTATACTGCATCAGACATTTAAAAAGAAGTAAATTATTCTCCTTTTAGAGCATTGACCCTGTGGTCTTTGATTTCTTCTGGGAACATTAACTGTTGGCACTGCACTGCACTGCACTCTGCAGGCAGAACTGGAGCTCATATACAAACCTGCTCATTTTACTGGCATGTAAATTAACGTTGCGACCCCTTGCCATACTGATGCACACTGATATGTTGTTTTTAAACTTTTTCTCCAAATGGTTTCCCCAGCGAAAAGTACTCAGTAACAGCTTTAGGAGAAGGAAACTTCTTTCACAGGCAGAATTACAAAAGGTCTGGCATCACTCTTTTTTGGAGGTGCCTACTGTGAAAGTGCTAATATTTTATACAAAGTGAAGCTGGTGAAGAGCCTTACATTTATAGTAGAAGTAGAAACATATTTCAATAATACAGTTGTTCTGGTGCTTCACAGAGCTGTGTATGTGCCCACCCTGCGTGAACTGGCACCTTCCATTTCAACCCAGAGCCACAGTGTGTGGTGAGCAGGTGGAACAGTCTGCTTGGGTGCTGTATGGTGATGTGGAGGCAACCTCAAATACTTCAGGACAGATGAGTAGAGACTTTGTAATTATGGCTGGAGGACGAAGAAGGGCTCATGGTTTTGTCGTACTTCCTATTTTTGCATGACTTTACATGTGGCAAAGACACATGTAAATCACATGGAAATTTTACTTGATATGCAAAGAAGCATAATCTAACTTGAACAGGAATTAACTATTTTGCAGTCCTAGCTGTTGTAAGGGCAAAAAGTCCGATTTATGCCTTGAGATCTGTGCTCCCAAAAAGCTCCAAGATTTGAGTGAGAGGCTTGATCTTGCCCTTAGGGGTATGAAGAAAGGCCAAGATCCTGTGTGTGATTGTAGCACTTGGATGCTGTGTGTACCTGCTCACTGTCTTTCACAAACTGCTTGAGTCTCAGAAGAGGGAGGTTCTAAATCTTAACAGCTTTCTTTGCCCATTGTCTGTTTCCCCTAATTGAAATTGCATTATCAGGGTTTCTGTAGCATTGTGTTAGGGCCTAATATAGTTCTTCCACAACCTGCCCAGCACAGGCAGGGGTCTAATTGGAAGCCTGTTGGCAATTTAAAGAAAATCTCATTGTATGTTTATTTATTTATTTACCATATGTCAACTATTCTTCTATCTTTTGCTAACTATTCTGTGGAGTTCATATGTCTGAGTGTCTGATTTTTTGCAGATACAATAAGATCTAGACAAACCTTCCTTTTCTACACCTGTTATTAGAATAATCACCTAGGTAACTCTCAGAAGTTTATTTTATGGTGAGTTTTGATAAAACAATGTATATTTATATTCCATTATTTAATTTCTCCCATCTGGGTTCAGATAGTGAGGTAAAACCAATGTAATTTTGGAGGGCTTATGCACCTTGTGGAGTTAGTAGATGTGAAAAAGCAGACTGAACAAACGTTACTTTGAAAATCTGTGATTGCATTGGCAATAGCAAAGAAACTGCTGTAAGGAAAAGGGCAGGTTTTTTTTTTTCCCTTGAATTGCCAAGTAATTTCAATAGCTTTCATTCTTAATTTGCTTCCATTTTTGTTACTGAGGTAGGGATATCTGCCCACATGGATGTGAGGTTGGAGCACAAGGAGAACTTCACAGCCCATGTTTGTATAAAAGCTACTGCTCAGTATAGACCAGTTCAGATCTGCATTAGAGACCACTTAAAAGTGTCCTTACAAGGGGAATTTTTATATGACACTTTTAAGAAACATTCTTTAAAGGTACTGTGCTATTATTTATATAGACTTGATCATTACAGAATTACCTGTTAGCAGTAATCTTCTGAGTTTTTTCTAAATGCTACTTAATGCAAATTCATGTTTACATTTTTAGGGAAGGAACTGGATTTTTCAGATGTGCAAAGCAGCTGCAAATCTTTTATGGCTTCAATGCCTACTCATGGCAAAGTGATTGCAGTGTGTTACCTAATTTAATCTCAGAGCTCTCTGTTAAGCTTCACATCATTCAGTTGCAATTTTGTAAGTTGCTAATAATAGAAGACTAAACAGGGGGAAAAGTCACCTAGATTCCATGCAAAGGAACGAAAATATTATTGATTTTTCACAACAGCAATCAACCAGATGAATGAAAAATATTCTTCCCAGAATCAATATTTAGGCATACTAAATGTGTTGAAGGGATGTGAAAAATTATGTAAGAAGATTTAAAAACACAAGGTTAGACAGTATTTTGGAAATAAAAATAAACAAACGAAAACCTAAAACAAAACTGAAAATCTTCCATGTTCCCTTACTCCTAGCTGATATTTTTGGACAGTGATACAGAAGAATATATATGAAAATAGTGATGTTGCCTGCTACAGGATCACATTTGCTCTTTTAATATATTAACTTCTTGCTGCCTTCTTTAGTGGAAAAAAATTAGTCTCACATTATTATTGTTTTGGATTTTTTTTTTCCCCAAACAAGATGCAAAAAGATGTTAAAGAATCAAGGAAGTATTTTCATACAGACTGTCAGGATAACTGTAGAGGAAACAGTAGATTTCATACTTAAAATACAGGAGGCAAAAACCGTATTGTTTAAACCCCAAATTCTGTATCTGCTACTGAAATGTTAGATTGCTCACCTAATTATAAAACAATGGTGTTTTTTTCTGTTTTTCACGGTGATATGAACCCCATGGCAAAAGTTGAAATTATAAGAATGACCAGTTTTCACTAAAGCTGGAAGTATCATTCAAGTCTTGACAGAGAGTCAAAGGTGGAATCCCAAACCTATTAACTTCATTAGAAAAATGGAATGATAGTTCTCAGTGATGTCCCCAGCCTTCATTTAGGAAGATAAATCTTGTTAACATATTTGAAGCACTGTGAGTTCTGTTTAGGTGAAGTCAGATGCTAGGTATGTCTTGGCATTTCTGATTAATATATTCTGAGATCTGGTTTGCTTTAACTTCTTAGCAGTTAAGCAGACTATCCTAACTACATTAACACTTGCCACTTGGATTTGTGTTACATAAATTGTAATGTTTGAAGCTGAAATGTCATCTGCACCTTTTGATTTCATTCAGCATTCTCAAAATGAAAATTAGGTTTAACACACAGAAGCACTTTGTAAGTATAGTGCTAAGTGGTGTTCTGTTTTTTTGGTGTTTTTTTTTTTCTTTTACTAGACTCAGTTCTGTATGCCAATACCCAGCATCCATTTGAAGATAATGAGCATTTAAACTTATTTATATTAATGCGTCAGTCTTCTTGAATAAAAATAACAGTGGATGAATACATAATGGAATGATAGTGACCTATGGGATTATTTTACAATCAGTGCATGCCCTAAAGGATTGCTTTGTAACATCTGTTTTATACTAAACGTTGGTGTTAAAGTGAGCCTTGTTAGCTATTTGACAGTGACATACAATATTTATAAATCTGTTACAATAAATGCTTTTTTAGTCTTATAAGTGTGTGGTATGGCATTTATAAAGGGTTAAAAAAAGAAAATTCTGTGCCCTGTGTTGTGTTAATAATTCCTTCTTGTTCCATGGGTTTCAATTTATTACCCTTAGTAATTCCATTTCACTCAGTGAGCCTGGTTACAGTAACAGAATAACAGATGTGGGAGACTACTTACGTTTTTCTTTTCCACCATCAGAATCACTGTGAAGCTGTAAGTAAAAGACATCAGCTATGTTTTAACGAATCAACCCAGCTGTCATTTGGTGTAACTAAATAGAATGTAGATGTTTCTGTGGTGACCCCTCTCTGCTGTGTTTGTAATGTATTTGATGCAAGTATAATCAAGATACCAATATTTCAGATATGGGTGTTTGATCTTCATCACTGCCTTGCTGCGGAGCCAAATGGAGCAGCTCCTGAAGCAGTGCCAAAACATAATGTTGAAATAAAGTTGGAGTTTGGAAAGGGAGAGGAGAGAGTCCTGTATCGGTCATCAAGAAAAATTGGCTCTAGAATGTTTGAAGAAATGCTTCAGTTTTGATCAGCGTAAAAGTTATTTTTTTTCCTTTAGCCTAAAACACAAAGTGACCTATAAATACAAAGTTTATGTCTGAATGATGAACTGTAAGGGCTATATATTTTATTTCTTTAACCCAGCTCTTACTGAAGTGGTAATCATTTACATTAAGTATTTTTTCTTCATCTGAACAAGATATTACTTTTCCAGGAAACTGAGTTAATAAAGTGAGATTATCCCCAACTGCATGTACACATATATTCAGCTATACAGGTTTAAAAACAAAAATAAAGAACAGTTTCCCAAGCAGGGATAGATTTATTTTCCACATGTGTGGACCAGTGCTGACACCTGCTGGCTTTATTTCTGGGTGATTTCATAATTTTGTGCATTTATTACAGGTATGAATCGTGATCAACTTGCTGTTGCCAATGTTGTCTGTCTCCTCTGCTTCTCAGCCACTTCAGTACTCAGTATTTTGGTATCAAATCTGAGACTGCCTGGCAATTGCAGCTGTGTTGACTGCATGCCAAGCGAATGAGAGCTATGATTTCTTCAAAGGGCACTCAGAAAACTTCAGTTCAACACACATAGTCACTGTTGCTGCAGCAGACAGAAGTTACGAGTTTATCTATTCATGAGATAATATTTCATTTTATATTACTGTCTACAGGAGAGCATCAAGGACTGTCAGTGTTTACCACATACGTACTTTTAGGCACACAGGTTTTCTATATGGCCAAAAAGCACTCCTTTTCCGTCCTCTTCACCCTTCACATCCAAAGGCAGTGCTGGAGAATTTCTGGTAATATAGGTCCCTGGGGTGCACTACACACCTATGGCCATAAAAGTCCTTAAAACACTAAGTGCCAGGGCAATCTATATCTAAATTGCTGTCTAATCTAAAACTGCATTACACTTCAGTGTTCAACAAAATTGGCTGTTAAGGCTGCAACCACTGCCTGAAATCTGTTCTCGAATTAAGTTTTCAGACCTTCAGTAGTATTTTGTGAAGATCCTCCCTGAGCTGTCACCTTAGATACTGCTTTGTGTGTTCACATCCCTGCTTTTCAGTGTTCGTGTTGTAGTAACTCGAGACAGCAATTGCCATTTCCTTGCACTTTTTTTTTTTTTTTAACCTTCTGCTATGTTTAGTGAATTGCAATTAAATAGGGAAGGTTTTATACAGTATGGACCAAATTCTTAACTTATGTAAATCAGTACTTAGAGCTTCCTTCAAGGCAAAGAGGTGACATTAATTTCTATTTGTGAAGAATGTGATTGCCTTTGTCTGTTAAGAAAAATCAAAGGAATAACAATGTGCTGATGAAGACATGATTTGCTAGCATCTCTGTATATCTAAATGAAGAATTTTAATCTCAGTAATCCTTTTCCCCCCTCTGAATCTCAATTGCTAATTGAATTTTAATGCAATAGATGTATTATAATGAGCCATTAGAATCTCCTTTTTGACATGCTTCCCCAGGAAGTGAAAAGGTTCAGGTCGCAGTGCACATTTGTTAGCTATTTCAGAGCTTTTCCGAAAGGTATTTGATCAAAGTGAGTGACAATATCATTTCAAGGTGCAGTAAGAGCTTCTCTCTCACATGGACAGCTGCTTGTAATGCACCATCATGATCAAACAAAGTGCCTGTAGGTCTCTAAATGCCTCTGCTGCATGAAGTTAAACCATTTGAACCTGTGTGGGGTCTGTTTGGCAAACGAGAATGAGGTGCTGCGTGAGCCAAGAGGGACTTCTGTAAGCAGTAATGGATATGTAACTGGCAGCAAAGCCTTTGTGGCATGGAAGAGTAGGAGCTGCAAGCTAAAAGCTCCAGGAAACTGGCAGGCCTTGCCCCACCTACAGCAGAAAGATGCACTAGAGTTACACGAAGTGTGGAAAAAGCCCTGACTTTCCTCCCCTGACTGATGACACAGGTAGGTTTCTGCAATAGTCTGCTGTCAGGTTGGATATTAGTAAAAACAGCAACTCAGAAAAAGTTGTGAGGCATTGGCACAGGCTGCCCAGGGAGGGGGTACAGTCACTGTCCCTGGAGGCATTTAAGAACTGCATGGATGTGGCACTGAGGGTCACGATCTGTGGACATGGTGAGGACAGGTTGGTGGTTGGGCTAGATGATCTTAATGGTCTTTTCCAATTTTTATGATTCTATGATTCTTTATATTGCTCTGCCTTTCAAAACTGGATTATGATCAGATGTATTTCCATTTTATGAGTTAAAAATAATTGTTCTCAAGGTAATTGCAGCCTGCATTGCACAAGAAACATTCCAAAGTCCTGGCGGTTGCAAATCTATCATCATGTTACATAACATTAAACTTGTATGCAAATCCTAAAACAAAATCAAATTCCAGTTGGCATGCACTTTTCATATGTTCAGAGGCATGCAAACTCTATGTTTTAGAGGTGTAGTGGAAATGCTAAGTCAAGGCTTGAAACAGTGATTGAGCACCTGGTGGGAAGGCAGGGCCAATCCAGAGGATCTCAGGTGTATGCAATGCATCTGAGTGACTGGGATGGGTGAAGCTAGGATCCATCCCTTCCCAGACCTCATTTAAGTGTTGGCAGTGGAGGTAAGGGTATCTTGCTGGAGATCCCTGAACACCTTGAGGCCTTCTAAAGGTAAGCAAATCCTTTCCTTTGTTTCTGTGACTGTTGCATTATGAGCAAATCCTCTCTTGTTCCAGTCTGGGACCTTGCTGCTTTGCTGTCATTGAGTTATAGATGTTATAAAGCATTTCACTTTCAGGAGGATCACTATAGAGGCTTCGTGGTGGCACTGCCAATAGGTTCAATACCTGCTGAAGGTTGCTCGAGGCTGTGACAGGCAAGCAGCTGAACAACATCCAGCTGCTTCAAATGTAGTGGATCCCTGCCCTCAAAAAGACTCCCTCAGATCAATTACGTTAATAGAGGCATTTAGACTGCCTCTACAATACTAGCTGGCACCTCATGTATTGTGTCTGGTGTACAACTGATGAAGGGAAGTAGTTTCTCCTTATATTATTCACAAACAAATAAAATGATATACAACATAAAATCACAAGTGTCAGGTCTAAATATCCCGTCAGAACTACTACTGGTGAGTTTAATGTTCAGTAAAAGCACAGTGAAACAGCCCGCTGCTAGAGCGGGCTCAGGCAAGGACAGTTCCCTAGTTGCTCTGACCGGTCTTGCTCTCCACCTTTGCAATGACGCCGCACTGTGGAGCGTTACCTGCTCCCGAAGCGTGCAATGCTGGGAATGGAAGAGAGCTTAACGGAGCTACGAGGGGGCCGCAGGGCACGGGCCGAGCACGAGCAGCCGAGCCCAGGTGCGCTGGGCTGCGCAGCACCTCGCTCCTCTCTCTGACCCGTCAGTAACAGCCGCGGCGGAGCCGGGCAGCCTCGACCCCCGCCCAGCGATTTCCCAAGAGGGAAGGAAGGCACGCGGGGCTCCCGCCCTCCCGTTCGCCTCGCCGGTCCGTCAGGCCGCGTTTCGGGGGGCGCGGCCGCGGGCTCCTCCGTAGGAAAACTACATTTCCCGGCACCCTTCCCCGCGGCAACTCCCTTCCCCGCCCGGGCCCGGAGCCGCGCGGCGGCACTAGAGGCCCCGCCGCCTCGCCGCGCCCTCGCCTCCCGCGGCGGCCTCGCCCCCTGGCACCGGCGGCCGGAGCGGAGCCGCGGGGCGGGCGCCATGGCTGACGGCGGAGGGTCCGCGGCGGCCCCTCCGGGCTCTCCGGCGGCGGGGCGGCGGCCGGGCGGCTCCCCCGGCGGGGCGGAGGGCGCGGCGGCGGCCGCGCCGCGGCTGCCGCTGGGCGGCCCGGCCGGGGCGGCGGGGATGTCGCTGCCGCGGCTGGAGAAGCCGATCAAGCAGGCCTTCTACAACACGGGCGCGCTGCTGTTCGCGGGGCTGTGCTGCGGGGCCGCCGTGCTGGTCTACTTCATCCTGGAGGCCTTCCTGCGGCCGCTGCTGTGGGCCGTGCTGTGCGGCACCTTCCTGCACCCCTTCAAGAGCTCGCTGACGGCGCTGGGCCGCCGCTGGCTGGGCCGCCTGCAGCGCTCCCGCACGCCCGTGCTGCTGGCCGCGCTGCTGCTGCCTCTCTGCTTCGCCAACTACGGCGTGGAGGCGCTGGGCGAGCAGGTGCTGCGGCGCCGGCGGCTCCTGCTGCTGCTGGGCGCCGGCGGGCCGCTGCTCTACGGGCTGTACTGCCTGGGCAGCTCCCTGGGCGTGCAGGTGCTGCTGGCCCAGGCCGCCCGCCTCATCTGCCAGGGGCTGGACTACTTCAGCAGCCAGTGGGTGAGTGCGGGGCCGGGGGAAGGAGGAAGGGGCGGCGGCGGGGCTGGGCGCGGCCCGGCGCCATCTCACTTGTTGCGCGGCGGAGGTCGCGGGAGCCGTAAGGCGGGCGGTGGAGGCGCGGCGGGGCCGGGCGCGTGTGCCGCCGGGTGTCCCGCAGGGTGGTTCGAGCTGTTCGCGCCGGTGTGTTTGTGGTGTGGATAGGGCGGCTGGAGGGTGTGTGAAGATGGGAGGAAGGGATGCGCGCGGCTTTTTGCTCCCAAGTATTGTCGTGTGCTGGAATGTGTCGGGGAGATGTGTTCAGTCCTCGCGAGTGTGGTTAAGGCTGAGCAGGCAGGACAGGCAGGCGTTCTCTTTTTATAAAGAGAGAAGTTACGAGCGTTTCCATTTACCTGCGGTGAAGTGGTGAAGGAACGCAAGTGTGACTTGTCAGTGCTGACTGGAAGTTTTGGTCAGTTGCTGTGCCGTTACCTTGCTAAGCTTCAGATTTCCCTCTGGATTGGTAAACGTCTTATGCAGATGTGTTGTTGCTAGGCTGTGTGACTTGGCTAACTCCAGACCCTTCTTTGGACTTGGTTAATCGCGCTGTAATGATGGCTGGTGTGTAGAAAGCTACCAGAAGAAGTTAAGTAGTGCACTACTCCATGGCCGTACCTGCTCATCACAGGCTTGTTCGGCTGTGTCTGATTCTTCTGCTTTGTTCTGGTGCTTCTAAAACGACCTTCCTGTTCGATGAAGTGCTGTGAGATTTTAATTGGGAAGGAAAAAGAAGTTCCCAGAACTTTTAAAGCCTCAAGTTCAGTGGGGTTTAAGTCTGAAGAGCTAACTGTGGTCTTCCTTAAGCAAACCAGTAGCCAGCTAAGCTAGCTAGTGATAGGACTCAAGGTGATGGCTTTAAGTTGCACCAGAGGAGGTTCAAGTTGGGTAATTAGGAAACACATTTCCTAAGAAATGTGCAGAAAGAGTGGTGAGGCATTGGAACAGGCTGCCCAGGGAGGTGGTGGAGTCACTGTTCCTGAAGGTGCTTGAGAAACGTGGAGGTGTGACACTGCCTGATTCTCTTCCTGAGGCACTGGACAAGAGAGAACCCCAGTGTTCCCCTTTGTGAATTTCCTCTGCTCAGCCAGACATCTTCCATACATTTTATAGTGTTTTCCTATTGCGGTTTCGTGGACTTTTCTTCTGCATCACTCGTATAATCTCAAAGTTGCAGCAAAGTAACTTAATTTTATCCCTGCTGCTGAGGAGCCTTGAGCTGCATCTGCTTTGACTTCAGCTAAGCATTTTAAAGCTGCTCCATTTCCATGTTGGATTGCAGGACCATGTTTGCATGTGTATGGCCTGCTTGCTAGCTACACAGGAATTTTGCATATTGCAAGTCAGTTTGCTTCATTGTTCTCTGGGATCTGAATGGTTCTTTATATTATTGTGCATGAAAATTTGTTAGTAGATACTCTGTGATAAGCAAAAGGGATGGTTGTCTCATTTTTTGCCCTTAATTTTAGCAGCCTGCTAGGCCAATCCAGATTTCCGTGTTTGGAAATACTTCAGTACACAACAACTTAATATAGAATAAATATTTTTTTTTCCCTTATCCAGCAGGAACACTTTTTTGCCAGGAACATAATGTAGATAATTTAGTGAAAGCCTAAAAAAGAAACACTAATGCCTGTTGCAGTGTGTCTGGTTTTGACAGTGGGAGCTGCATCTGGGTAGCAGTGTGCAGTTGTTTATGGCAGCTTTTATCTTACAAATTGTGATTGTTTGTGCACACGCGATTCTGTCCAGCAAAGGTATAAAGTTATTTTCACTGGGAGCTTTGCACCACCTGGCTGGCCCTCCTACTTGCAGAGAGGATGAACATGCACAGTTCTCTCCTATCTTTCTGGCACCCTCTGCTGTACAAGGGGAGTGAGAGGTGTCTGTTGTTAGAATTCAACTGAGAAAAATGCGGTTTATTTGGGTACCATTTGGTGTTCTAAAAGTATCTTTATGATGCCTACCAAGCCATGATACAGAATTTCTTATTTCCAGAACAGTGTTCTCCAAATGCAGGAATAGCGTGTGATAGTGACATAGAAAACTGTATCTTGGCACCAGTACACTGCAGAGCCTTCTAGTACTGTTGTCCTCAAATCTGGAAAAGCCATTCACAGTGTTGATGAATGAAGGTTGAGAAATGGTTGCATTCCTGTCTGGGATTTCTTTGTCACATCTGCAGTTTGAGTTGGGAATCCTAGATAGGTGCAGTCTTTAAGTAGTTGTAAAATCCTGCAGAATAAGCTCAGAATCTTAGGCTAGTCTACAAGCATCACCTACACACCATCCCCTTTCCTTTTGTGCTGTACAGTTAATGCACCTTCTTTGAAAAAGCTTGCTTGAGAAATAGAGGAGACTATTGGGCCTGTTGCACAGAGGATATGTGCTCTGCGTGGACATCAAGTAACCTAATAGAGAAGAAGAAAGTTTTCTTTATCTGTTTTGAAACAGGGAGGAGTTTGTCCCATAGCAGACTGATGATGTCCTGTTTAGATGTATATAGATATATTTATGTATACCTCTTTATATGCTATACCAATTTCAGCATAGTTGCCCTCAGAGTTCTCGCACTGTTTAAAGACTAATCTTGGACTGTTGTGTCCATTGTTGCTTTGTAAGAGGGATCTTGTATCCAGCTCTATATTAAGGTATGAGATGTGTTTCTTCTTTATGACAACAATTCAAGTTACTTATCCCGATGTTCTGCAGTTGCAATGCTGTACAGGAAATGCTCTTGATTCTATTTATTTAATTATTTATTTATCACTAGGAGTCAAATGCTTGTGTTTATTTAGAAAATGCTTAGTTTTCTATAAACATCCCAGCAGATGAAATGAATTATGCAGCCATACTACATTGACTCTGAAATTTGTCTTCTGAGTAAATTAAATCCGATGTGGTAATAATGGCCAGGATTCTCCAGGGTGAATTTGGTTATGAAGCTGTCAAGATCTTTCTCCTATGGCTAATCTTTTTTTCTGTAGTTTGTCATAAGTTATTGATGAGGTTCAGAAATATGTCTTGTCTTTCTTCTGTGTGTGTGGAACTGTAGGTCTCTGAAACTGTTAGCTGGGCTGTATCTGAATGTACTTGGTACGACTTGTTTTATGCTAGTAGCATGCAGTTAGAGTACCTAATTGGTCCTTTCCTCTCTACAGTGCTGGGCAAATCTGGAAATACAGTTTTCTATGACCAGTATGTTGGATGGCGTATTGCCTAAGAGGGCTCTGTATGTCTTAGCCTGTCGACTGTCTAATTCTCCCTGTCAGGGAACTATCAAAAACATCTACCAAGGCTAACACCATTGCGCTGGCACTAGATGTCAGCAGTCTTTAAGGCATCCGTGTCAGACTGAAATACTCAAATGTGCTTCCTGACAAACATTTGGGGTTGCAGGCATCCATAATGTTCTGCTTCTGTAGTGCTTTTGGGGATCACTTGCGGAGAAGAGAAAGCATCTGTATTTTGCAGAGTTCACCTACTGGGCAATTTGTCTTTTAGCAAAGGAAAGGGTTAAATCTGACTATAATGTTGGCATAAGTGAGAAAAATGCAGTGCTGATTTTTGAAGTATTCTTTTTGCTATCTGTAACTATCCTTTTGGTATTTTGGTGTCAAAACCTGTCAGTCAGACAGTCAGTTACTGACTGTAAATGCATGCTACCAAAACCAAAGTTCAGGTTTGTTGTCAAAACATGGTAGAGATAACTTTGTAGAAACCACGTGTCCTATTTAAAACAGGATGGAGAGGGGCAGGAAAAGACTAGGCTGTTCATAGTGTTTTCCACCTTTTCCCTTCCATACCCACCTCAGCTTTGGGAGAACCTTTCAGGACTTGCCTACCCTGAAAAGGCATGTTAGTTGTTTAGATTTACATGCATGAAGTGCAACTCCAGGCCTGAAGCTGATGCAAGTTTTGAGCCTAGTGATGAATGCCATGTAAGGATGGATATTTTTTGGTATTGATTATTTGAACACAATATTATTTATTTTTTTCCACTTCTGAAAGGAATGTTGGTATAGAACTGACCAATAGAACTTTAGCTGCGCTCTGTGGAATAAAACAAGAAGAAGTTAATGTAAATCAAAGCTCCATCTTTGGTTACAATGGCATCACGAGACACTCTCTATCTGGGGGGAAAAGTTTGATTCCTGAATAGCTTTTTATTAACAAAGATTCTCATAAGTAATTTTTCCATTGAAATAGGAAATGTGAACTGTAGGAGGGAAGTGTTAGCACCCATAGCTGTAGATTTCTGTATCGTAGTGTAATGTATTTCCTTACATTCATGGCACAGGAAATGTTGCAGAAGACATGGAAAATGCTTTTAACTCGTGCGTGACAGTATTTATTTTGAAGGTTAATTCCTGCCTGACTCAGAATTCCAAGTAAGTTCGTAGTTGAGTCATCTCAGAAAGTTGAGTCTTGTTGAGCACCAGGCTTCTGCTTCGTCTGGTTTAGTAGTCATGGCATGTTAAAATCCAGTGTATTGAAATGGTTATATATCATAACTGGGGGTTCTAGAAGCAGAACTGATGCGAATTTCTATACCTGTGAGGGTAGTGCAGGGAATAAGTCAGGTGTACACTTGCTTGCACTTTTTTAGAAAAAATCACAATGTCATTTACATGCTTAGGTAATATTTAAAATATCTGTTGTTATCATAGAATGGTTTGGGCTGAAAGGGGCATCTAAACATCATCCAATCCACTTTTGAGCCCCCTTATCTGAGAAGTTTGTATGTGAGTGTGAACACAGCTATGGAATCTTCTTCTAAGGCTCTAAAATACCACAGAACTGATCTGTGTGTTTGATTTTGTTGAAGTATTCAGAGTTTTGTTTCTTCAGCACAACAAATACGGAATCATGTAATAAAAACTGATAATTTGTGTTGTGTGCTACAGAAGTTTGAAGCTCATTTTCACTCCTTTCAAATGGAATTCTCAATACTGAAGGTTTCCTTAGTGAAGGGGAGGATGAGTTTGCTCTTAAGTGGTCAGTGGCATTCCCTGTGAGGGAATTTGGTTATGTTTTTTGGTCTTTGTATCCGTCGGCCAAAAACTCTCTCTGAACTGAAAGTCAGTTATGCTTTCTTCATTCTGCTCAACTCTGCATGTTGTGGGATCTTGTGTACTGTGGAAGAAACAGAAGAGTCTCATGAAATGAAATGAATTTTGGTTCTGAAAACTAGAATAAAAATGATAGGTCCATAATTCCTCACTTACCGTGTTATCTTTTTTCTTGTTTAGAAAAACATTTCCAATTAGATGAAGAAAATGTGATGTTTGTCATGGCATAGAGTTGGCTTTTAGTCATGCATGTAATGCCTTACATGGATTCAGTTTTTAAGAATGTACTTTTCTGCTCAGCTTTTGCCATCATTCATTCCTTTGCCAGTGAGGAGGGAGAGGTTAGAAATAATGTCACGAGATCTCTGGCTGGCATCATCTGGTGTAACACTGCTTTAATGTTTGCGAAACAAGCATGGAGTGCCTGAGAAGACTTCATGCATGTGGGATGACTGCTGCTGATTGCAAAAGGCTAAAATGATGAAATTCCTTTTTTTTTTTATAGGGATTTGTATGAGACCTAGATATGCATATACTTGAGACAGCTTGCTTGGAATCATCCCCCTGTCGATCTGTAATTTGATTTTGAAAGTAAGTAAGAATTGTATGGTCTGTAGGAGAGGTGAGGCTGCATCTCCATCAGTAGGAGAGAAGGGAAGTGCTGCTTTCACTAGCAGTGAAGTATTAAATGAGCTCAGTCGTAAAGCCTCTCCCTTAAAGATTAACCTGCTGATACCAAGAATGCGCTGTGTAAATAAAAAGTGGAATTTATTGTAAAGAGTTGAGGAGTTGAGGAATAAGAGAGAGCTCATTCTCATTGAAAACAGATGCCAGAGCCAAATCATTTCTTGTATTTTTAAATTCTTCCATCTTTAACTGGAACTGAAAACAGTCTTTTGCTAACATTGGTTGAAACAGTCATGCTAATAAATCTTACACTTTCTGACAGTAAGATTAAAAAGAGAAATCGAAACGCTAAAGCAGGTGCTTAATGTAAAAGCTGCAGCCTTTTTACGGTGTAGTTTTGACTCCAAGTGGCAATTGAAAGAGAACTGAAGCCCCTCAGACTTGCTTAGGTAACTAAAGATCTGCTGTTTTAAAGTTACTGCTGTAACCCAAAAGTGGATGCTGAAATATGAGAAATTGCTCTGCAGTTATAGAACTGTTTGTTCAGAGAAGTATATAGCTTATTTCACAGAATCACTGAATGGCCCGGGTTGGAAGGGACCTCAAGGATCAAGAATCTCCAACCCCCCTGCCACATGCAGGGCCACCAACCTCCCCATTTAATACTAGACCTACTACTGTTTATATGTTTGGTTTAAATATGTCTGAAAGCAAAGCAACTTTTTTATTTATTTAGCAAAGAATGCTAGAAAAGGCAAGACAGATTTGAGGAAGGAGGTCTGTGTCTGCTCAGACAATGAGGATAAATGAAGGAAGAGGGAAAGCTCTTAAATGCTGATATATGGGAGTTGTCCATTAGTGTAAATATTGAGATTGAATAAGCATTTAAAATGCAGAGTAGATGGTGAAAGGCATCTATGACTGACTTCTGTTTAATAAACAGTTAACGGTAGCTACTGTATTTTGCAGTATCTGAAGAGTGTGCATTAGTTACCTGGTTAACTGTGCCTGCATAAATCACATCTGTGTACACTGTGGGTTAGAGTGGCTTGTGTATCCACGGTTAAACTTAATTTCATTGAAAGCACAGTGTCTGTTATTCTTCATTTCCATGGAGACAGTTGTTGCAATGGTCATGTTACTGTTCTCATAGCCAAAATGTTTAGACACCATCCGGGGAAAAAGAAAAAGAGGGAAAATTATATAACAGGCACTTAAAGAGTTAAAGAAACAAAAAATTCCAAAAATCAGAACTAAGCTGTTGCCAAGTTAGAAAGGGATAAAATCCTAGTCTTTGTCAATGTAAGTTAATTTGCTCTGTCAGCTGCTTTCAGCCATGAATTGTTGGAAGGAGGCTACCCTGGTTCCCATTCAGCGTGTCTCTTGCAGCGTAGGGAAGCGCTACTGAGTTTTGAGAGGTTCTTCGTTGTAAGGTAAACTGATGGTGAGTTGATCACACCGCAGTATCACTGAGGTGAAACCTCTTGAACCAGCCAGATGGCTGCATGGTTCGTTTACAGGCATTGAGGATTGCTACTGTTCGATTTCTAAAACAAAATGACTCATTTATTTAAAATAATCTCTTTCTCTCTGATCAATAGAAATTAAGAATACTTCTACTTGGGTCATTTGCTAAGCTTTTAGAAATTAGTATTGATGAACACAACAGGAGTAATTATTCAACAGCATGCGCTAGCTTAGTTCAGCTACAGGCACGCCTTAAGGCAGTGGAGCACGTTTTGGTTTGTTGGCTATTAACCATAGGCTCATGTCTGGCCTCCCACTCTTGGTTTATTTTTCATTGGAAAATCTAATTGATTGAACTTACCGTGTCTGTTGTTGGTAATTTGCCACTAAAAGTTAAAAATTGTCTCCAATGGCATATGCATCACAAAGATGTTGTGTGGCTGACGTTAAGGAGAAGGGCGTCATCTTGGAACTGAGTTATCTCTTGCAATTGTGCTACAATATGGCTTCTGGATGAATTTGATTGATGTTGCTTTTAGCATGCTGCTATGGGTCAAACCTGATTTATTTATTTGTTTTAAATCTTACTGCCTAGGGCTTGTAATAAGTTCTAGGTTTTAGTCTTTGCTGGAGTAGTCACACAGACTGCTTCACTGAGGGTCTGCCTCTTCCGTGTCACAAAGCAGAGTAGAGGTGAATGCTCATTCATTCACTGTGTTCTGCTGTTCTGCCTAATTGCTTGTTCCCTGTCTCTGCCAGTGCATTCTTAGCTTTTGCAGCGAAGTCTGATTCAGCAAATGCAGTTAATAGCAGCTCTGTTCAAGCTTTGTTGGGATTTGTGAATTTATGAATGGGAATTCAAAGGTTTTCTTAACTGGTTATGGATAGGGAGTCAGAATGTTTGTTGAATTTGGGGCAGAAGTATCTCACACATATGAGGTATATTTAATAAGAATGCATTATTGAAACTTTTATAAGTTTTTATACTATTAATAATACTAACTTATTTTATAAATAAGTTTTCATACTTATTTCACCTCTTCTATTGTGCATCAACTATCTCCTGCAGCCTTTTATGGTTTCTGCTTTCTTCTTTTCATCATTTTCAAGCTTAAATTCTTCATCTCCAGATTTAATTATAGAATTCTGTCTCTCATGTCATTAATCTGATAAGCAGATTTATACCTGCTTTTTACAAGTGGTGTAACTGAAATAGTGGTACTTAATTTTTTACTGCAGAACCATTTTATAGCTTCAGTAAAATGAGTTTTGATAAAATTCCATTTGACAAGTTTTAAAGTCATGACTTTTGTGAATGAAAGCTGCTGGGGAGAAGCTTTGTTTTTTTTTTTTTTTTTTTTTGTCCTTCCTAATGACAGTCTTTAGTAAAAGCACCGTTATTTCTTTGAGCTGGAGCACAGAAGCTGGCAAGTTGTGCTGTGGCGGACTGAGTGGTGCTCTGCTGGCTCTGCGTCCCCTAAAGCCCCACTGGTGCTTGCTTCTGGCCCTGTGTCATTTAAACTCCCATCTTTCCCTAGTAGTTCCAGAGTAGGTGCTTGTGCTCTGCTGGATAACCTCCTTCAGGGTTTCTGTCAAGCAAAGAGTGTATTCCCCCTCACGTTCAGACCGTACTGATGTCAGGCCAAAGGCATGTGTGGCCTTATCTCCTTACACTTCGCACCGACTTTGCACTCCTCTCGCATGCAGGCCAAAGTCCTGTCTTGATCCTTCTTTAAGAAGCCTACATTTCAGAATTGGAACCTGACATCAAGCTCCTCACTACAGCAGCTAGAGGTGTGCGTGCACAATTACCGCTGTACTGTGTGTATGTGTACATACCTGTGTGTCTTTTTCTTACAGATATGGACGTTGGTAGTAGGTTACCTGTTAATGGTTTCGTTCAAGTGGAATGTAAGCACCGAGCGTTACCTGAAAGCAGTCTCTGTCCCTGTGTGGATCATGCTGCTCTTTCACTTAGGTAACAAATTATTTTTCTATTGTGTCCATATATAAAATACATTTCATAGTAGTACTAGAAGCAAGAAAGCCCATCTGTGTCAGCAGTCATTAAGCAAGTCTATATCAACAATAGCAAATAAATTTATCAGTAGTCTGTGTAATCTGTGATGCAAATATAAGATTATAATAGAATATGACTATAGTAATTGATTTTACATAGTTAAGAATGTCAGATTACATTATCATATGAGTTTATGGTGACAGTGTTAAGCAAATAATAAAGGACTATAATGACGAAGGATTTCAGAACATATTCCGTGATTTACTTTGCTTTAGCAGCAAGTTTCAGGGATTGTGATGAACACATAGGCATGCTTTGCTGAAGTTTGTAGCTGCCGATAGTGATTTTGCATTAGCTTATGTTTTGTAGTCTTGTATTTTCTGGAAATACAAGATGAAAAGTTCAAACCCAAGAAGGCACTGCTTGATAACCACTCTAGAGATCTAAAATAAATCCCTATCTTTTTAGGAAGGGGGATTTGGTTTGCCTCTGATTTCTAAAATGTTTTTACTTCATGTATATCTTAGTGTAATTTTAGATGTATCAGCATAGTTTAGAGTCACTGACGTTAGAAATGGTAACAGCTTGGCTTATTAATAGAGAAACTTGCTCACCTGCTTTTCTTATTCTTCCATGGGAATGCAAGAATCATGTTTGTTTTATGACACTTAGTTTCTGCCTGGATTTTTCTTTGTTTGTGGGGTGCTTACCTTGGTTTTCCTAAGTGTAGTCATTATTAATAGTCTAATTTTTGTTGTTGTTAAAAATACCGTATTTTTCAGCTTCTGTGGCAGGCTCCTGGAGAATTCCTGTGTTCCTGGTTATAGTTGTTCTGATGACTGTAGGCATGTTGCATGACCAGCAGAACGGAAAGGAGTCTTCTGGTAAGAAGTGAATTTCTATTTCTTTCATAATTGAGGCAAAAGATCTGTGAAGTCGAGAATCGGGATTGTATTACTGTAAATTCAATATCATGTGGATTGGAAGAATTTACTGGAAGATGTTAGTACATTTATAACAAAGTGGTTTATGCGTGCTGAAGTGAATCTTCAGTTTTTTACAGAAAAAAGTGGATATCTTTGAAGTGGATAGTTTAATTTTCATAGCAAAGTAGCAACTCATTATCAAGCCCTCCCATCCCCCTTAACTACAGTTTAGAATATATTTCTATAATTTAACGCTAGAGAATCCTATATATAGCCTCAAGCATAAAGAAAGCGCAGGGAAAAGGGAATCAAAGGCTAATTTTGAAAGAAGGGATCAGTATGGGTTTAGTAGCTCTTGTAATATTGTGTGTGAGAGAAATTGAGACAACTTCATCCAGCAAGCTTCTCCTATCTAATCATTTCTGGTTAATGTATGTTTTGTGGTTTGTGTTTAGACTTTGAGAAAAAATAATTTTTTCCTGTTGCAAATCAATTTTGGATATAAATAAATGTCATCTGTTCCTATCTAGTAATAGTTGTATGGCTACTTTAGGAAACTTCTTTCCTGTTTTGCTGTTACTGTTTTCCTGAACGTCATCATCATCTTGGTTAGTAAAACTATCTGCTGTAGAGATTTTTAGATTAGCTGAACTGTCAGTAACTGCAAATGACTTTGTGAGTAGCAGCTCACTAGCAAGGGAAGTGTAAATAACTGCTTTTGTGTTTGGCTTCCAGTTGCATTGTAATACTAAAATTAATAGCGCTCATTCGTGTTTGATAACACTGACTATAGATAAGTATCAGTCAGTATAATTTATTTCATTTGACAGCTTCAGTGGATATCAAGAAACACATAAAACATCTTAAGACTTGAGTTTTTTGTTTGTTTTTCTTTTTTCTTAAATTACATACGCATATATTTTATAGGGGCAGAGCTTCCTGGTCAGATGATTTCCATTGCTGCTTCAACAATTGCCATGGCAATTTCTGTGACAGAAGATGAATCCAGTAATGAACGTTCCTCACAATCCTCAGGTGACTGAATTCTCTGTAAGAAGACATATAAATTTGCTCTGACAGCATGAAATTAGAAGGAATAAAGAACAAATTTCAAAATAGGCCCTCTGTTTTTCATTTGTAACAAAATAGCACATTTGTACTTTATCAAAGTGATTTATCTGGTTTGAAAAAAATGCTAAGAAGGCTATATATAAAAACCAGCTTTCAAATTATAGTTTGTGGCTGTCTGCATCTAGAAAACCCAACTAGCAGATTTTATTCTCAGAATGAGGACATTTTTTCCTTGTCTTTATTATTTTATTTACTTTGTTTACTCTTTTTGATTTGTTGTCTGTTACAAGGTATAACTGGAGCAGGTACAGGCAGAGAAGAATAAAATTTCTGTACATCATAGTGACAAAAAGACTTCACTCTCTTTTTCAACTGGCATGATTAATGTCTTTCCTTTAGTGAGTTTACTTGAGAATGTAGCTTGAGTCATGACATTTCACTTAAAACAACAGAAGTCTATAAGAAATGGCTTCAAAATGTTGCAAAGTGGATGTTTAGATATCCATCACTGGTTCTGAGCTTTACCATCATTTTTCTGAGTAGGCCTTTATGGAATGGCGTGGGATACTTGAAAAATAAGCTATTATGGAGACCTGACAATTGAAAGGTTTCATCAATTTCCTGTGAAACAGGTCATTCAGCTTGACAGAATATAAGCTTCCAAAGCATCAGCTTGAAATTGGTTATGTCTGAGTGGTCTACTTGAACACAGGATGTTCTTTATATCTTCTGTAATGAGGGAATTGTGAAGAGGAGGAAACAGTGAGTGTGCAAGAGAGAATCCTTTGAGCATGCTATGAAAAATGTGTCTAAAGAGTGGCTTTTGTGAAACTAAGAAGTTACTTCAGCAGTTGGGTAAAAAGCAGTTGATATAGAACAGTCTCTTCAGAAATTTTTTGTTGAAACAAGCACACTTCCAAATTTTAAATATGTCAGTGTAAACTGTACTTGAAAACAGACTTGTTTTTTAAATATGAAAAGGACTGTGGACAACTTACTTTTTTCTCATCTTTATTTCTACATTTTACAAGACTATCATGAAAATCAATACAGAACACCATATCCTGAAATACTCTGGACATATCCTGAAATATCAGGACATATCCTGAAATTTCAGAATGGAGCATTGTCATAGAATCACAGAATCACAGGGTTGGAAACGACCTATAAGATCATCTAGTCCAACCGTCTTCACATTACCACTGCTACCACAAGCTACTAAACCATATCTCGTAGCTCCTCATCCAGACACCTCTTGAACACTGCCGGGACGGTGACTCCACCACTTCCCTGGGTGGCAGCCATTCCAGTGCCTGACCACTCATTGTGTGGCAGCCTGATCACTGCCATTGTGAGTGGAAGTGAGTGGTGGTTTTTTGCCTGGATTTTAAACATACAGTTAGGAGGCAGTCTCCCACAGATCTGTAGTGTAAATGGTTGTGGTTTTCTTTATTGCTGTTTTTTTTCTTTTTTTAACTTACGCGTTAGTTTTAATTTCTTTTCCTCTTCAAGACAACTTCTTTTCTGTTTTCAAATTGTTAAGTTCCCTCTTGGCTGAAAGCGAACTACAGCAGTTTCACAAAGGTGTCTTTTTTGTTGTGTTTTTTGTTTGTTTGTTTGCTTTTTGTTGGTTTTTTTTGAGGCAATTAGCCAGCTTTGTATTTTTTGGCTTGTCAGTGCTGCTGTTCTTTCCTTCACAACAGGGAAAGGACAAATACAGAGTTTCCTGTCTACTTCTCATATGCAAAGACATTATGGACTGCATTTGTAGAACCTGAAGATACTCTGAAGATTCTGATAATCCTCCGTTTGTGTTAAGGAGACATCCATATCTTGGTTTGCAAAGCTCATCTTGACAACAAAATCTGACTTGTTTCATTTGCAGTGTTTGTTTTTTGAGCTGGATCAGCTTCTGTGGTCTGACTTGAAGGATACAGAGCTCTTGGAATGGCTCCAGAGGAGGGCCACTAAGATGATCGGAGGGCTGGAGCACCCCTCCTATGAAGAAAGGTTGAGGGAACGTGCTTGTTTAGCTTGGAGAAGAGAAGGCTCTGGGGAGACCTCACTGTGGCCTTCCAGTACTTGAAGGGAGCATATAAGCAGCAGGGGCTACAACCGTTTACATGGGTTGATGGTGATAGGACAGGGGAGAATGGTTTTAAGCTAAGATGAGGAGGTTTAGATTAGATACTAGGAGGAAGTTTTTCACACAGGGTGGTGACACACTGGAACAGGTTGCCCAAGGAGGTTGCGGATGCCCCATCCCTGCAGGCATTCAAGGCCAGGCTGGATGTGGCTCTGGGCAGCTTGGTCTGGTGGTTAATGGCCCTGCCCATGGCAGGGGGGTTGAAACTAGATGATCATTGTGGTCCTTTTCAACCCAGGCCATTCTGTGAATTTATGATATAGTCACCTAAATGGCAGTTCTGGCGCTAAGAAGTCTGACGGGAAGAATACTGTGAGGTCATTGGCAGTTCCAGTACAGTTTGACTCAAAGTACTGTAAAATTACATTCTGAAAAAGCTATTGCGTCCTAGTATTTCCAAGGATTTTTGTAGTCTTTTTTTCCTCTTCCCACCTTCTTTTTTTCCTGTCATCTTATTCCCACCTGTGTTTTGCATTCTCTGTAGTCTGCTTATGTTCATAGAGTAAGTGACAGAGAAACAGTAAGAGAATGATTGAGTTTAATTGGTACTACTCAACATTATTGTTGGTGTTACTTAGTTTTCTTTATAGCAGAAATCCATTCCAGCACACTTTTCATTGCCAGAAGGGGTAATATTCTTTTCTTCTTTCATAAAAGTGACAGTACTAAGTGCTTTTGGGGCAAAAAGTATCAGATAACTTTCATCTTGTGACGAAGGCTTCGCCGAATTAAATTCCATTGTTTTCTATTGTGGCTTTTAGAATTGTCTTCTCTTTGAGTTTCTGCTTGTTTTCACGTTACTTCTTATACTGATTATAGCAATTCTGGAGAAAAAGTGAAAAAGAAAGGTGTTGAGTAAGTTGAATAGATGGGGAAAATCCTTGATTATGAACATACTGCTTTCTTTAGTGCTTTATTAGCTTGAAGGTTTGTGCTTTTTTTTTTCTTCTTTAAACTGCAGGGTATAGGGGAAAGATAGACCTCTTTATTTCTTATGACAGTAACATTTTGCCTTTCTTTTTAGGAGAGCTTCTGTTTACAGGTAACTTCCTTTCCCCTTATGAAAAATTAACTTGGATCTTTTTATCCAAAGTATAGTTCGTATATGAGAGAGCTGGCCTTCATCTGTTTGAAACGTGAACTGATTTGCTAAGAAGCACTTCACCTGGGCCATCTGCTGTATTTGGCTGCTTGCTGAGCTCCTTCTTTCAGATTGCCTCCTGTAACCCCTTTGGAAATACTCACCAGATATGTTACCTGCAACCAGCTGATGTTTCTGTTATCTTCCAGTGTCTGTCAGTTAGTTGAATCAGTACATCTGTTCTGTGGTATTAGTGAGGTTTCAGAGTGCTTGTAATAAGCTCTAAAAGTAGTTCCCCTTACTTGTAGAAAGACCAGAGTAGATTTCTAAAACAAAAGAAGAGCATTCATCAAGTGTGTGGGGTGGCAGAATCTGTTATTCTTTGTTCACAAATGACAAATCTGTCTTTTCTCTGCTCGAGCTGTTAATGCTTTAGTCTAGGAGTGTCTTTAGTAAAGGTGCAGTAGAGCTAAAATTGCATGTGTGATGTGTGTGGGGTTTTCTTAATGTATGCAGCATATTGTAATACAGTTTCTAAAGCAGTTTTTCTTTATGGGGGGAAAGTGCTGTTGATGTGACACGAATCCAGTTTTCATTGCTTACCTGCTGTTGTGTGTACGACACAGCAAATCATCTTTTATTCATTAGCAGAGTAGCTTTTCAGGTTTTCTTATATTCCCATTCTTCCTTTATGGCTATAAATGTTTTTCATATGATGTTGCATGGGAAATTTCCCCATTTTGCCTCAAGGGGCCGAACATGGGGATGCAGTAAAAGCTGATACTGGTATTCACAGAAAGAGATTGTTCTATTTACAGGAACTTTAATTTGGACATAGTGTTTTTGCCTGAAGTTACTATTTGCTGTTTATTCTTAAATAACGTCATTTTTAACCCGTCACCTTACATTTATTTTCAAATTGAACTTTACTGGTTTATAAATGAATGGCAACTTTTGTTATCTACTAATCTGTGCTTGCTTTAGACAAATCAGGATCACTGTGAGTGCTATGTTTGTAATGTGAGCATTCAAAAAAGTGTAGTAAGAAGATTATAAGATATAAGCACCCTCTTTGATTTATGCTCCTTTTTGCTTATCTGAAATCTGATAAAATTCTGAGTTTCTTTTTGAGTTCTTGAAAATATTTAAGACAAAAATTTCTGCTTTCCTGAGGTTTCCAGAGTTTTGTGGTTGTTTGCTAAAGTACCTATACCTTGCAATTAATGTGTGGCAATAAGAGGCCTCTTAGAGGCTGTAGCATCTCTTTTCTCTTCCTCCCTGTGCTGTCTGACATGTGTGACTTGGGAAAGCCTATGCAGCCCTGTTCCAGCTTTTCAAGTCACAGATTGGTGTCAAGGCTGTCCCTGTCATCTAGTGAAATTACAAAGAACTAAAAATAGCAGCAACACAAGATCAACAACAGGATAAGCTGGCTGTAGGGAGCAGTATTCTGTTCTGCGGTGGAGATTGATGTGATAACTTGCTTTTGTTTGTTTTAGGTGCCACAGAAAGTGATCCACCTCCACAAGCTTCGTCATCTTCTGGGAACAGACAAAGACCTGAGATTGGTTCTTTTCTTAAAAAAAAGAAAACTAGTGATGTTTACTTCGTTACACTTGTGTGGGCAATTGTCATTGTCCAGATCTGGCTAAATTTCTGGATTGTGCAGCTATTGCCAGTGCCTTTTGCAGGTAGTAATATAATTACTATATGTGTTTTTTTAAATGATGACTTTGGGTAACTGTAGGCTTTGTGTAAAGTGAAGTAAAAGAAAAGGTTTGTAGGCTTATAAAAAGCTTTAAATTTTAAAAAGCTCTAATGACTTTCTATTTTCAGGTGTTCAGAGTTCAAAAATTGTGGTTTCAAATAGGATTAATGTGGGCTGTCTGTTACCGTGTAGTGGACAACTGTCATTGTAAAATTGCTTTGTCTGATGATTGTTGTTACTATGTACGTTACCTGGAACAATTTAGTGCCACACCTTAGATTGTAGGAATGCTTTTAGTTTGAAGTACTTTTGTTTTCTTCCTCTTGATGTCTTGTCTTTCATGTTTCTGTACGTATTGACAGAAAATATTTTTGCTGCTATTCACTGTTGAAGTACAACTCATATATCTGTTTTAATTTCCATTAAAAATATTTTGCTAAATTCTGTGAACAAATCACAAGATAAATTTGATTCTAATTCTAGCTCTCGGGCTAATTGGCTTTGTCACTTCACGTCTGTGCATCTGTTCTGTTACATATCAAGAAAGAATGGAATATTTGATAGCTGTCTGAGGAAATGATTTAAAAACTGAATGCTACTCCAGTAGCCTTTCTTGGAGGGCAGATAGGGAAGATAGGAACTCTAGAAATAAGTCTGGCCTGCTGTGAATCTGAATCCTCTTTTCCCCTAGCTGTAAACAAAGTGAGTTCCTTGATTTCTTTTGGCTTTTCTCTAAACGTTAACTATCAGCATTTTTAATGTATCTAGTACTATTTACCGCTTTTCCAAGTTTTGTGGGTGGGTACAGCAAGCAGCAAAAGTGCCACAAAGCTGCTTGCTCTTTCCCTATGCTTCCATGTGGGCTTATCCATAGGCTGTGTTGCCCCTACTGAGGCATGTTGTCTAGCGCCACAGTCCCTCTGGGTGTGCCTGCTCTCTAATGGGTTGCTTCTGCTCCTCTGGTCTTTTTGTTCCTTCCTCCTCTCTGTTCATTTCCTCCCTGTTCTCTTCTGTGTTCCTTCCTCCTCTCCTTCTCTTCATTTTCTGCTCCTTTTTAAACATGCTTCATGGGGGCAGTACGTGTGACTCAGCTGTGGGCACATTGAGGAGCTGGCTGGAACCATCTCATACTCTTCCCTGGTCTCTTTCCATGGAGGCCACTCTGCTACCTAGTACACAAAGACATTATAGACTCTCCAGTCTCCTAAAAATCTCAAGGGTGATGTAATCATTGGAAATAACTGCTTGTGTGGGAGGGAAAAATGGGCACAATAATTTTGCAGTTAGGCAGACAACAGTGGTTGGTTGTAAGCTTGATCCAGACAAATTTAGATCAGAGCACAAATCTATAACTGAAATGGATGAATACTACTGTTGCCAGTCCCTAAGGTTAAATCAGTTACCTGAGCAATCAACTTAAGCCTAAATAGAAATTAATTTTGAGAATGTTTGTGACCTGCTGTCTTACGAGAAACACTGGGCCAGTAAGTGCTTTCTCTTAGCCACAGACAATGAATGTAACTCGATCACCACAAAAATGTTATGAGAAGGCAGTATAATGATGAACAGAGCTGAAATTATACGAGTGGATCACATCAAGTGTGAGAAAGCAGATGAGAATAAACCCAGTTTGTTAAAAGAGAAGTGGTATTAAAAATACGTAGTAGTGGAAAATAGCGGGGCATATAAAGCAAGTTTTCTTGCAACTTTCCAAGTTTGAGGCTGATAAATATAGTTAAATTCAGAGACGTGGAGGAGATTGATTCTAGTGTGTTTGAAAACAAACAACAACAAGTCTTTGAAGTTGGATGGGGTTACTTTTGATAGCATAACTCACACTAGTAGAAAGGATGCATGTGAAACAGGATTTAGATTATTAGTAATATGTTGCAACCATTAATGTTTTTTCTTGAAATAATTTTTCATTCAGTGGAATGAGATGTTCTTAAAATTGCTTAATGTAGAGGATAGAAAGTAATTATTCCACAAAATGAAAAGGTGAAAGGATGACTTTTGAATTCAAAAGCTAAGCAATAAACCAAATTTTGGAACACTCTGTAGCATTTGCTCAGTGATGTCAGCCTGGTATTGTCTTGCCTTAAGATCTTTCATTTGCTTGCTTGTTCTGTCAAATATGTATTTCACTTTTTCTTTCGACTCTTTATCCTAATCTAATTTCAGCTGTGTGGTTGACTCTTGGACCTCTGGATATCACATTTGCAGAAAGTGTACAGTCAGTTACTTTACAAGATGCTGCTTAAATCTTTGTATTTAAATAATAGCAAAAGTTTAGAGCGCCGTTTCAAATGTGCTTTCACTTGCTTCTTGAAAATGCAAACTTTCCCTGTTTTGCCATTAGTGTATTTACTATCGGTGGCATTCTATCATACAAAGCTTCAGCCTACAAGTTAAGTGCTGTAGGTTGGCACTGACGCTTTTCTCCTGTTTGTTTATCTGATGGTCTCTATAAGAAAGCTTACTAGATTATTTAATTTAAGAGACTAAATCCTGTATTTGCCACATGATGGTGCCAGAGGCAAGCAAACCAGATCTCAGTGAACTGTTGAGCGAGCTCTTCATATACCCGAGTTGCTTTAAAATAATAGACTTTTGTGGAATCTTGATAAATGCACTGTGGATGTTAGAAGTTTGCCTTTGGGGCCATGGATGTCATTTTGGATATCTCCAAGTAGAAGCATAATGAGTGTTTTGCATGACGGGAGGATTGTTGTAGTATGGAAATGTGGCAGTGAGTAATGCACTAACATGGAGGAAAAAAATCTTTTTTAAAACTGTGTTTGAATCTAGTGATGGGGAGTTCAGTATCAAATATTGCAGTAAATATGATATACAAGATCATGTAATGTTTTTAGCAACTCATAAGTTCTCACTGATATTCCAGTAAAATCAGTTGTAATACAAAGGTTTAATAAAAAAGAATATGGCAAAAAATATCAGGATATTAAAGGCCCATAAGGAGAGTTTTTTATGTAGCGTTCTTTCTTTGCTTTCACATTCTTTATCACGATTCTTTACTAGTTTTGACTATATACTCAGTAAGCGAAGGAGAACAGAGATGTCTTAGAAAAAGACTTGTGTGGAAGTCTCTGGGCAGTATCTTACTGGAGGTGAACAGATACCTGTGTGGTTTTTTTTCCTTAACTGTAGTGTTAGACTTTTCTAGTGTTGTTAAGTACAGTGGATCCACATTAGGAATATTGGAGAAAAGCTATCTGTGGTAGCATAACGTTTCTTTTCAAAAGGAAGAGAAGAGTCATTCATTGTGTTAGAGTGGGTCCAGAGAAGGGCCATGAAAATGATCAGAGGGGTGCAGCACATCTCCCACAAGGGCAGGCTGAGGGAGCTGGGGCTCTTCAGCCTGGAGAAGAGAAGACTCTGAGGGAACCTTATAGTGGCCTTCCAGTTCCTGAAGGGGACCTGCAAGGAGCAGGGGAGGGACTTTTTAGAAGCGCAGGCAGCGACAGGACAAGGGGAAATGATTTTAAATTGGCAGAGGGTAGATATTAGAAAAAAATACTGTGAGGGTGGTGAGGCACTGAAACAGGTTGCCTGGAACAGCTGTGGATGCCCCCTCCCTGGAAGCACTGAAGGCCAGGCTGGATGGGGATGTGAGCAACTTGGTCTAGTGGGAGGTGTCCCTGCTTATAGAAGGGGGATTGGAACTGGATGATCTTACAGGTCGCTTCTAGCCCAAACCATTCTGTGTTCTATTTCTTTTATCTGGTTTTGAGGAGCAGCATAGATTTTTCTGAAGCTTTTTGTGATGATATTCAAACCAAGATACAGAGCTGATCTCAAGATAATGTTTTAAATGTTTAAAAGCAAAAATTCTCAGTAGTTGTATTTCAGTTGAAGGTTTGTATACTCACTTTGTGATCTGCTGTCAGTCCCTTGATAAAAGATACAGATTTAGCAGAATAGAAGGCCTAAAACTCAAGGAATGAGTGAAGAATTACTCTTACGTGTAATCTGTTAATAAGCTGTGTGTGTGATATTTGTGCTGTGTGTGTGAACATATGATAAACCCACTGTACTGGAATCACGGATTGGCACCTGCTTATCTTAGGCCTTGCTGAAATCTTAGATGTCTAAATGTGCAGTGCATATGGGCACTTCTGTTCTTGTGCAGTTTGAATACAGCGTAGATAAGTGTGTCTGTTAAGTGAATGAGGAGATTAGTAGTAAAATCACTTCAAAATTCTCAAGGTGGTTTCTAATGCAAAATAAAACTTTTTCTTTCTTTTTCGTAGGTCTTGCATACTGGCATAGTTTTCTGGTGCTCCTCTGAAAATCACTAATCCTTTTATTTCCTTCTTGTGGTTGCAGTTTGGGCACTAAAAAAACTCGTGGTTCATTTTGGAGTTTTGAGTTTCATGGCAAAACGTTGCAAAAGTTGGTGGCAACTTGTTGAAAACTTCGTGAAAGAACGTCAGGAAGCTCTTGCACCCCGTCCCATCAGAGGGCTTGGAAGAGTCATGCTGAAGCTTGACAGTAAGGTATTTCTGCTTACTTTCTTAAGCAACTGAAAAATCTGTTTTGTTCTATGTTAACTGTTTGCTGAGATGTTTTAACTCCAAAATGAACGTCTGTCACTAATAGAAACGTCTGTCATGTAAAAGTATATCTGTCTTACAGTGTAATTTAGACCTTGTCTCTTCTATCACCAGTCACACTGAAGTACACATTTAACTTTTGTTCAGTGTGCGCAGAGCCTGACAGAAGTCACTTATGAAAGTTGAGTTAGCTTTAGTAGATTCCTTATCTGAGTCTTGCAAACTTCTTAAGTTCAGTCTCCTTATCTGGTTGCAAAGATTTTGAAGTTAAACTTACTGAGCTTGGAAGTGAAAGATGAAACGTTGTTTCTTCTGTTGTGCAGAATGAAGGGTCTGAGTTAGCTTGAATGCATTTGTTTATAGTATATGGATAAGTAGTTGTTGAACACGGTAGCATGGTAAAGAATGGAGGTTTTCTTTTGTAGGAAAAGTAATATGATGGATAAGATACTTGGGAAGACCTGTAGAGTAAGACTTCTGTAATACTCTCAGTTCCCTCATCCCCCTTCCAAATGCATCCCCATGTGCTTTGCAAATTGCAGAGTCAAAAAGCTCCAGAGAATTTACGAAGGCTCCTCCTTTCACAGTTATTAATTTTCACTTAACCTGATGAATTATTTTGTTTGTAGGTTTTGCCAATTTTTAAGAATGTACTTTCTGTAACAGTTCTATTGAATTATTCTTGCTTTAGAAAAAGCTGTTACGTCAGAATTTCAGAAACATGAGGTCTGCACCCTGTAAGTAAATTTGTCAAAGCATTTACATCTGGACCGATATCTGCAGATAATACCTCTGAATTCCTACATGAAAAGCAGACATTTGAGTCCAGATCTAGTGGGTAAATGGATGCCAGTAGGTCAACGAAAGATTTAATGGGCGTAGGAAATAAATAACAGTTCCGTGGAGTTAATTGAGGAATAAATTGAAAAAGAAAAGCCTTTTCAGAATACAGCTAGGAACAAGTTGAAGGGGTTTTCAGAAGACAGTGGGAAAACGTAACGTATTAAAGAGGAAAAAAGTTTACAGTGTACAAAGATTTTTACTAAAAGCTTTTGCTTTGAAAGTAAGAAGGCTGTCTAGACAGAATAGTACTGTATTGTCAGAATAGTAATATATTGTCTTTCCTGTGTTGTTGAGTTTAGTGTTCTCGTATCACAGAACTACATGATAAAGGATGTTTCCTAATTCTATTAAGCCTTTTTTTCCTTGAAAAAGGTAGGGTTTTTGTCCTAATGTGCACCAGAACTTCCCACTCTTCAGCTTAAATGTACTGAAGGTCAGTTTATACTCATATTGTTCTTGTCTAAGCAAATGAACAGTTTGGACAAAATACACTACTTCATCTTCCCTCCCTTGTTTTTTAGCTAACGGTCATACTCCTGTGTCTGTGCTGTATGTTAAAGCAATCCAAGCTCTTTTAGCCATTAAAAGAAATGCGTTTGATATGCTGCATGATTGTATTGTCCTTGTTTGTGCCTGCTGTGATTCACTTGTCTCATGGGTGACTGGAGTTATGTGTGGGCTTCCAGTGTTTGTCACATTAATGCTTTCATAATCTTTAAGTTCTGCTGGACATGCTTGTTCTGTGCTACATAGGATCAAGAATGCATTCTATCTCCAAGAATTTGGGAAGCAGTGCCAGTAGGGTTAGATCTATTTCTTAACTAAAAAAAAGGGTTTTGTTTGTTTGTTTTTTAAAAGACGTGCTGTTCTTTTTCATTGCTCATCAGCTCCTGGTTATCTTATTGGAAACGCAGGCAAAATTTGAATTGAAGATCTTATCAGAGATAAGTTGGGCATCGCTTTTCATTCTAAACAATTTCATTCTAAACATTTTCATTCTAAACGATAGGTCAGGATGTGCCCATACGTGCAGATCTGGTTTAAATATGGACTATGAAAACAGTGTCATTACTGTACTCATTAGTGCCTAGTTATAGATTTGGCCCCTGGAGCTGATGGACTCAGCGATTCAAACGTAGGGGTTTCCTGGAGGAAGGAGGAGAAAAAGTTTCTGTTGTCATCTGTTTATTCACCTTGCAACTCAGTAGAATCGTGCATGTTCTCATTAACAGTCAAGAACTAATAGTTTGCTTCAGTCTGATAAAATTAAAAAAAAAAAAACCAACACCTTTGTCTTTTAATGTGGTGACTGTAGTTTTGCTTCACTGAATTCTCTGGGTAGTTAGCATAATCAGAGGATCTGCACGCACTTCTCTATTTTTGGTATATTGTTGCGTGCATCCTTTCTGATAGACTTCAGCAAATCCATGGTTATTGCACAGGGCTTCTAGGTAAAGCATACTAGAATTTTATAACTGGAGGACTTCAGTAGGGTGTTTGGACTTTGAATAAAATCGAGGTTTGGTTCCTCAGGTACGAATTTAGCATATAGTTAAAGCAAGAAGAAGCCAGACAGAATCTCTGCCAGTGCATTTGTTGTTCTAGAAATTAGTTTCATAGACATATAAGATATTGCATAAATGGTTTTCCAGTAATTAACTGAAAAAGTTGCTATAGCCTGATTTTGTTTTGAATGACCAGAATGTTAGTTTTAAGCTTAATAACCTATTCTTAAATGTATATTTATCCTACTTATAGAACTACTTAAATATAGATATTGGTAAGATAATAGGCAAGTAGAGCCCCCCAGATTTTCTTTTAAACGTTAATTAATAAAATGATTGTTATTTTTAGCATGTGATATTTCCTTGTTACTGTATTTATCAACTAATCACAAGAGGCATACATTTTATAGAAATGCCAGAATTTCACATTCTGCTAAAAGCTCTGGCTGAGACTGGGGCTCTAACCTTTGTTATAAATTATGCCATAGGTGAAGAAGGAAAATAGAAAGAAATTGTACAGTGTCAGTTTGAAGCTTTTGAAGCTTTGCTGTCCCTTTTTCCACTACTGTTCTGCTTTCCTTGAGCATACTAAAGCCATACACAACTACACAGGAAAACAACTGGGTGCTTTGTGATGTCTTCTATTTCCAGATTTCCTGGTGTTCATATTTCCTTGTAAATCTTGCTTCTGATAAAAAATTAATTAACACTGAGTGTTGGTTTCTGTTTTTTTGGGGTTTTTTTTGTTTTTTTTTTTTTTGTTTGTTTTTTTAAATAGGAATGCTTTGTTTTCATTGGGATCTAATGCAAGTTGAGGCAGTTGGTGAAAACTCACCCTGGGTTAATTAAGAGTTTAATAACCTTTCTTGTGTTCAAGGAGGGGCAAACTTAACTTATTTCATTTTAACTTCTCGCACAGATGAGTAATAGCGTTAAAGCTTTTCACTGTTGTTATGCTGCTAACTGATTACTAATAGCAAGAGTTAAGAGTATAATCGAATAGAAACTAGACTTTAAACGAGTGTACTTGAGTGCTTTGTGTGAGGATTAGTAAAAGATAAAAAATAATTAAAACAGCATAGTTGTACGAGAGAGAAAATGGTCTGTTAAGAAATGAAGAGCCTTTTGTGCAACTGATGGAATTAAATGAAGGCCATACGTTGATTTGATCTACAGTTTGTTTTTGTGTGTATGCCAGATTTCTTTCCATGTTGAGACATTGAATGTGAATGTTGTAATAATACGAATGTGGAACTAAGAAAATATTTCAAAACATCCCTATTATTTCTAGTGTTATAACAAACGAAACTACCTGGGTGGGAATATAAATGTAATCATTAAGTATCTCATGTTAAGTTTTGATGTTTCAGTAACGTGTCCTTCTTGGAGTGCAAATCCTATTCTGAAATCTGAAATGTTAGCACTCAGAATAATGACCAGGTTATGCTGATTGCTCTGTTAATATCATTGTTTGTTTTTACTTGTTATATCTCCCTTTGTTTAAAAAATGCATGCTAAATGCAAGAATGTATATTTTACTGTTGAAGTTTTTATGCTCTTTTCTTCCTATTACAAGTTAATTTTGTGTCTGAAACAATTTCATTCTCATTCTGTGGGTGACTGCCTGCCTCTCATTGCTTTCCCTTCCCTCTATTACTGCATTTTTCAATAATTTTCCACTGTGTTCTTGTCTTTTTTTCCCTTTTCTTCCATCTCCCTCTGCCACTGACAAGCTGTGGCACTGGCTTAATAAGAAGGTAAATAAACAGCAAAATTGTGATTCCAACTAATCAATTCTGCGGTTTTGGGGAGGTTTTTTGCAGCATGAACACTCCTTAACATGCTTTGCTTCTTAGTTTTCTCTCCCAAGTGTTTCTTTTCCAGCTCTTGACATAAGCTACGGAAGGTCATATAATTATACCTGATCTCTTGTCTTCTTACTAAAATAAACGCATATAGTTACACATTTTGTGCAACAGAATATTGCATTAGCTTTTCAAGTGGTAGTTTGATTTAGTAGCACTTGTATTTCAAAATGGTTGAGCTACTCCTACTCCTGACTTGTATGCTTGACAGCATGAGTTAATTCCCTGACTAGACATCTGTTCTCTGCTCAGGGAAAGCATTAGTTATATGAATTAATGTGGGAGTGGTGAGGGTTAGGGCTTGAAGTGCAGTCTTGAAGCTAGGAATATAGATGCTTGCACACAGTGCATTGTCTGGTTTTGGTCTATGCTATTAATGTTTCCCTTTTAAAGTGTCAAATTGGCCTGTATATTCAGTGATAGTGTAGCACAAATGAAATGAGAGTACCTGCATGGTCTGAGACCTGCTGAATCCAATGACACTCTGAAGAGAAGTGATTGCTAGTTAGAAAAAACAAGACAAAACACAAAAACAACAAAAATGTTGGTATAGCTAAAATAATAGTGTGTATTTGGCTTATAAAAGTATGTCGTGTGTTATATATGAAATGTACTCCTCAGTAGACGCGGTTCATCTTAGTCAGTCCCAGTGGACTGTTGCTCTTTGGGGAACTATCAACCCAAGAAGAGTTGAAACTGAATCAGTCCATGTTTGGCCTTAGGTGTGACTGATATCTGGAAAACTCAATGTGGTGATATGTCTGAGACCTGGGCGGTGTCATTGTTGGATGTGTATGTCTGAAGAACTCTAAGAGTTTTGGCAAGGAAAATTTAGGATGTGATAAAATATGAAAACTAGGTAACTGAGAGAGAGAGAGAGGAAGAAGATAAGTTTGTGATTGATAAACACATACTACTGTAACGCTTCATAAAAATTTGGATAAGTGATTGGTTTGTTTGCACGCTTGAGGTGAGCTGCTAAGTTCAGTGAATCACCAGTAAAAGCTCAGTCTCCACTACTTTTGACTCTGAATTTTACTTGCTTTTTTGAAAACTCAGTCATATGGATCTTTTTTTAAAAAATAGATATGCTGTAAAATAATTTAGTTGCTGTTACTTCGAACTCTGAGTTATTGGTGCTTTTTTATATTAGAGAAGTGAATTATTGGTCAAAAACCTATGGATACAGCTTCTTAGAAGAGGATCATGTAGTTCCTAGGAGATGATTTTGAAACTGATGTTTGACTTCATATTTTTATAGGACGAGATCTTTGTAGTCTTGTAGTGTTGCATATAGTGTTGACTTCTGTGCATGATGAGCAAGCATTATAGTCAAGTTAAAGAAAAAAGCGAAACAACAAGATACAAGAACTATATCAGGTTCTTGACTTTTTTTTTTTTTCTTAAATTTAAAAAATATGCTCTACCAAAGGCAAAGAATGGAGGAGACTTATAACACAGAATGTTGCAGTCACTTAAAAAGTTTCTTCCACTGGGCCTTTCTCTTTTTTGCTGTTCTGCAGGGAAGTATGTTTGGCAATGCTAACATAAGTTCCTGATAATCCACTGAGAATCACAGAAATGATATGTCTGAAGTGATGACTGGCTGGGGCTGCTGGTGATAAGCCTTAGCTTTTTTTCTTCCTGTTCCAAGAGCTGTGAAAGAGCTGCTTGAATTTTTCTTTAGCAGAGAAGAATGATGTACAATTGTGTTTAATGTAGCAGATACCGCCCAAAGTGGAGAATAGGTTCTACTGGGTTAGCATGATTTGTTCTGTGACATTGTACATGGTAGGAATCTCTAGAATTACTAAATACTGTTGTTGTTGGAGGGACATAAGTGTGAGTGGGCTCATCTAGGTTGTTCTCCAGTTAACTTAGCTATTCATATGATTCATTTCAGCATAGTGTGAGTTGTGTTACGGTTACAAGCTGTATGGGAACTGCTGAATCACGGCCTGAACCTTTGATTGATCACCTGAGGCGAGCAATGAGTCAGCCACAGGAGCACAGGTGAAAGCAATTCACCTGTGCTGCTGGAAGGGGTGGAGCCTGGCTCCACCTCTCCTAGACCCCATTTAAGAGCTGATTACCAGTGGAGAAGGATCTCTTCTGGGGATCCCTCCTCTGGAGTTTTGCAGCAAGCCCAGGATGCGGGTAAGCTTCCTATCTATTTTCTTTTTGTTATTATAATTTGCTCTGCCAAACTCTCTTGTTTATTTCATAATTATAACATCTTTATGTTCATTGACTATATTACAAGCTTCCCCTTATTCTAACCAGATGATGTTAATGAGATGATATCAAATATTAATTGAACTAAAGGAAAATGTTATCAAATCTGCTGTCTAAAAAAGGCATGGGAAAAAAAAAAATCATGATGGGTGGTGAAATAGCGTTTAGAAAGAAATCGCCCTTGTTGGTAATTTCATGTGCAGTTAATGAAAATGGAACGGATATCCAGGTATGCATCACTGTGTGTGTGAAGTGTAGTTCATAAAATGGTTTAAAAAAATGTTCTGATGGCTGTGCAGTTTGAGGACACTAAAATACGAATCCATAAATGATGGATCTTACTGTATAACCTGTCTAGATAGCATGATTCCTGATTGCTGAAAGTGGTCAGAAGTCATCTTGCAGCTCACTATAATGGGATTTGTATCACGATATCGAAGTTGTAAGCAGGGAGTACTTAAAGATACTTGAGAGGCATTTTAAAGGAGTGCAGCTTGGCTTAGAAACTTACTTCTACCTTGAGATAAATTCTAAAAAAAAAAAATGTTTTGAAAGTTGATGCCTTTTCCTTTAAAACCTTGAAAATTTAAGATAGCTTTTTTCAGTCAGTCTATCACAACTTTTTGACCTCTTGGTTTGGTTTTAAAAGTGTGACCTTCTGTAGCTTAGGAGTCTGGCTTTGCTTACCTTTGCATAATTTTGGATGTTGTGGCAGCATCAGCTTCTTGTTTTTAACTAATTTTTAGATGAAGAAGCTCAGAACTGAATTTAGAACTTCACGATCTCCAGCTGATGACTAGTGTTTAGTCAGTATGTTTGTATTTGTGTGTATGTCTGTGATTTACAGAAAAGGTGTAAAGGGATGGCCTGATTCAGTGGTAAGTACAAGTACACAGGGATTTACATTCTAACTTACATGCAGTACTAAGCTAGTACCAATGAATTATTTAACATGAGTGTGCCAGGGTGAGTGCTTCCTACTGAAGTGTTGCGGGTAAATGTAGAGGAAGGGAGGGAAGCTTAATAGCAAGTAAATTAAAGGAGGCAGAATAAATATAACCCTAAGATAATGTTGTGCATCTGCTTTTATTATGAACATACTGAATCCAATTCAGATCTCTACTCTGATTTGTTTGTAACAGTTGTGCAATGTTGATCTCCTTAAGGCTGTAGTGAGAGATGTGATTGAGGTACCCATAGGCATACTGCACTTGGCTTCCGTGTAGATTGCACGGGCTACCTGCACAAGAAAATAAACACAAAGTGGGCTTGCATGGTTGAGGTTGCTGTCTGTGCTAGTGCAGCGTCAGCGATGCCATAACTTTGCTAACTAGATTAAAAGTAATTGAAGTTTCACACATGTTGCAGCTGCGCTTCAAAGGCATTATAGCTGAATTCCAACCTGCGCTGAGAAGCATCGAGGAAAGATCCTTGCTGGTGATGTTCAGAGAGTCTTCATCCTGATGTTTTTTTTGGAGCTTTTTCTTCTTCCAATAGTCGCTATGGTGGTAAAACACCTAAAACGTCCAGCCTATGCTGCTGGATGAGATTCTTCCTGTTGGGTATTCTCAAGCAGCTAGTGATCCTAGCAGTGAGACAGGTTCGAGTTCTAGATGTTAGTCTAAGTAGTGAGTTGATTTTTGTCTCTAACTTAGAAAGTAAATAAGAATTAGTTTTTACTTTGACTAAGAAATAGCAAGGGAAGCTTTATTGTCTTTTTCTATAGCTTCAGTTTAAAACCCATGCCGTAAATTTTCCCTTCCTGGCCATCGATAGGGATAGTTTTTAATTCTCACCTTCAAAACCGTGTCTTTCATTTTTGCTTCTCTTGCTTAATTCTTAGCTGAATGTGAGAGGGCACAGCAAATCCTGTTTTCTGTCTTGTTTCCAAAGAGTTAACAGCCCCAAGTAGAAATTAGTCAGAATTTTTCTGAAAGCTGCTCTATTGCTACAGGCAATCGGTATTTCTAATGGCAGAGATATTTCAGCAATGGGGGAAAAATGTTAAAAATATCTAAGGTGTAAGGTTTTGCAGATTCCTTCCAATTCTACAGAATTCCTTTCTGCAGGTCATGTAGATCTTGCCATAGAAACTTGCTGGCTCAGCATTAGTTTCTGTTTGCTTTCTTCCAGCTCTTTTTCAGTATTTTTAACAGCAGTTCTAAAATGCTGAACATAATCCTTATCATGATTCAGATCAAACAAGGAATTGGTTGTAAAAACTTTAAGCTTTTTTCCCCTCAAAGCTTCATGTATATTAACTGCTTAAATGTTAGAGGATGAGCTTCTGTTCCTTTTCAAGCAGGAGATATAATCTCTGTGTTAAGCAATTCAATAATCAGACATACAGCAGTCCATAGTAGTTATTGGTTGTTGGTTTCCTATGTAGAAATGGGGCAAATAGTGAGGAAAGAAGTGGTTTACAAATGTTAACTATCGGTAAGCTTGGTAGTTTGAGAAGAACTCTATGCAAAGAGTTATCATTCTAATCTCTGGATACGTAACTTATACTCACTTGGAAATCCTTTCTTCTCCTGCGTATTGTCATTAACTTTGGTTCTCTTAAAGCTCAGATTTTACAATTGTATTTTTTAATGCCAGATGGAGTAAAAATAAAACTTGGTACTTGAGTTACTATATAAAAGCTAGAAAAATGTGCTTGGTCATTCTTGCATGAGCTTTCTCAACTTTTTCTGTGGATAGTCAATTGATGTATGACAAAGCTTAGCTTGCACGATGTGAATAGTCAGTAGTTCAGCAGTTCTCATGTTTTGAATGACATCAGCAAAACTTCTAATTTGAAGTGGTATCATTGTTACCTGTGGACATGTACAGAATGTGCCTTTGCATAAACCAACAGAGCAACAAACATGCTTATTCCCTGTATGAGTAGTTTTAGCTGATTCATGTACGATACTGAAAATCCTTTCCAGTTTGAAATTTAATGAAAATATTCAGTACAGAGTAATTGACTAGAAATTTAATAATTTAGCCTTCAGCTTAAGTTCAGAAGGTGATAAGCAGCTTTAAACATTTAGTTATTTGCAGAAATATCTCAGTAGTCGTTTAGATAGCCACTAGCTATTCGAGTTCCAAAGTCATGGTCGTATTTAACGGCATGTCTTGTTAACTTCCAAGTTCTGTGCAAATAGTATCTGTAAGTTTCCAGGTTGGTGAAGGACAGAAAACAAAGTCAGTTTCTAGGTTGGTAGTTGAAGTGAATGCAGCCTCCTTAGGTCTGCTAAATAAATGTTGTATTATTATTTGCTTTGCAGAGAGCTTGCTGTGTCTTGTGGTAACGTGTAAATGTCGTTTGCAAAATCACATGTCATACCATGGCTTCAGTCATCCTAACATTGCTTGTTAATTGTCCATCTCAAAGCTTGGGCATTAATGCTGTTTGATTAGAGCCTAATTTTGCATTCCAGTTGTAAGTAAAGATAACAGTGCTTCAGATAGCATCTAACATTGCTTTCATTAGAGATTGATTTATATGCCATGATTTTTTTCTTTTTTTTTCTGCACAGATGATCGTGTGGTTGGAGAAAATGCTAGATAAAATAATCAGCATTTTCATAATATTTTTGCTAGTGATAGGAACCCTTCTGCTAGCCCTGCTCCTTACTGCAAAGGTACGGTGCACTGAAGAACGTTGTCACAGAGCTCATGTTTAAAAGCTGAATGAAAGTTGCTGATATTTATGTAAAATTGTGTAGCTTAAAGAACCTTTTGAAGTATTTAGGAACGAAATGTTCTGTAGTCGAATTTATTACCATTCCAAGACTTCTGAGGATAAATGCACATGTATTTATTTATTTTTATATTTATATATAACATAACCAATCTGTAGACATTCAGAGATTTGAAATTTATTCTAGAAGTGCAGTTGTTAGCTTATGTATTAAGGTACAGTTTTGTTTTGCATCTGGTTACGGCTTTCATGTCAGTTGTAGAGTTGCTTAGATTTTTATTGTTTTTTTGTTTTTAATTTACCTTGCATCAAACAGTATTTGTGAAATGTTTAAGGTGTGTTTGTCTATTTGCTTGTGTGATTGCCTGTAATAACCTCATAGTATCCCGTTCGAAGTTAAAATGTGCTAAGATTCGAATGCTCGTTGCAATTGATTTTTGAATTGTGGTTGATTTTCTTTTTTTCACCAGAAGAGGTCACCCATATTTTCTGTTTTGTTCTGTTTGCTTTTTCCTTTTATTTCTCCCCCCCTTTTCTTTTTATGGAGCTGTATTCTTACTTGGCATAGTCAGTGGAGACTGAATGGTTTGCCTGAATAGAGCTTTGAAACAAATACCAGATTAATTCTGATGTCTCATTTCTCCAAAATGTAAACTTGCTTAAAATTGAAGGCTTTAAAAAATATTTGTGCAAATAGTCCAGCCTAAAGCTTTCTTACAGTCAGAAAAGAAACATTAAGATATTTAAATATGACGTCTTTTACTTTCTTATTGAAGAATTAATTTGGTGAGGCACTTCTTAGTGTAGTTGATTGTATTAGAACTGAGCATTCATTAATTTTTACGGTTCTTTGAGCCATACCTTGGAAAGTCATATCTCAAACTTAAATGTTTTGTATTTTAGTACTTCTCTGACAGCACAGCTGTAGTTAGATATTATTTTGCTATAATATCTCCCAGGTATTATTTTTTTTTCCAATTGATGAGATGAGGTTTAAATTTCCATTTGCTATTGTTAATTAAACAATGTGTGACCAAAACTGTCAGAACAAACTGTCATTTATTACATTGATTTCTTTTCTGGGTTAATGCTACTTCATTGCTCATAATGGGTCTTCTGACTTATCAGAATTATTCCTCCGGTCTGTCAAACATGGGATACTAGCCCAGCCCCACCCAGTCCAAAAAAAAAGTTTGTCGAGGTAGAGTTCTAGTTTGCATTACGTGACATTTCTTCTCTCTATTTAATTTAGGTACATCAAGAGAGTGTTCACATGATTCAAGTCACGAGCAGCTTGATCAATGAGACAGTAGCCAGTCACCCAGAATGGGCAAAGTAAGAATGCTGAAGTTAAGCGAATAGTATAGGGTGGATGAACAAGCTTCCAGGTGCTCTTACAGATAGTTTGGTTGTTATGTTGTTTGTTTCTTTTTCTGGGGGGAGGGTTTTTCTTTTTTTTTTGTTGGCTTTTTTTGTTGTTTTTTGTTTTTTTTTCTTTTTAGCTTAAGAATTCTGTAGGTGAACAGAAATGGGAGTGACTGTTGCAGGCAGATGTAAAAGCTGAAATGTCAGGAAGTAGCAATGTTTATCCATCATTCTGCAGGAGAGGCATGTGGTATCTCATCTGAGAACCATTTGAGCTTTGGTGGAGAAGGACGGCTGAATAAACTTCTGTAGTTAAAATTTTGGAGGAAAAAAACTTGCATAATGCAGAGAGTAGTGGTCAAAATTTCTTCCACTTTTGCCTGGAAAAGAAAAGTAATGGTGAAGAATGTTCTAAAAGACTGAGTTGAAAGCTGAATTATATTTTCCATTTAGAGAGCTGACTACAGAATGCCTTTGACAGAGTTGAATTTGAAAGAAATGTTTCTGGATCAAACCAAAAAAGAGTTCAGAGATAGAAAGAGTGGTGGATGGTGAAAGTTTGGTATGAATCATTTAGTAAAGGATATTCCTATTTAGAACAGATATCATGTACACTGGAGAGACTCTAGTTGCAATATATGTAATGATTACAGCTAAAACAAGATAATATTAAGGAAAGGAGAATATTATGAAGTAAATGAGCATAGATGAATAATAAGAGTGCAGTGGTGAGAAAACTGATTGTATTAACAGTGGAGTGGGAATAGGTAATAAGGGAAGATTATTCAGATTTGCTTTTGTTCTGTTTCGGCTAAACAGACCTTGAGTGGAAGTAAGTCAGGGCACTTCATGGGGAAAAAAGAATCGTCTCCTAGACGAGAATTGTTGACGTTGTCAAGGGCACCTTCTCACAGAAGTGAAGTGACAATGTTTTAATAAGATTGAAAGAAACTGTGTACTGTGTTATAGGAGCAAGGGGAATTTTCAGAAATAGAACTAAAAGGGTGTTGTTGAGAAATGCTTTAATAACATGTTTGAGCAAAACTGAAGTAATCTCGGTCAAAAGAGACCACTTAAATGCATTTGTTTGTTCCTTTGTGACGTCTGCGGTATCATTTAGCCTTCCCGTTTTGCTACAGGATGAAAATAAGTAGGGATAATGAAAATGGAAGTTTGAAAGTCCAAAGCTTATTCACATACTGATGATTCTGGAGTATTAGCTGAGTAATTAGCAGAATTTTATTTAGGATGTTTACTTGAAGTTTTTGCCTCCAAATTTGAAGCATTCAAAAGACTGTATATTAATTCATTAGGAATAAGCATACCTTCTGTCAATCTAACAAGCTTAGATTTCAGAGCTTGATACTTAATACGTAGATTATGTTTAGAAATGTGTTACTGAAATGTTCTGCACTGGAATTTGATGACATTTCTGAAGAGTTATACGCACAGGAAGGATTCCATATTGAGTAAACTCAAGAAATGTAGCAGTTTCGATTCCCAAATGTTTTTTTCTTTTTTTTTTTTATTTGAAGGGCATTAACATTACTAATTGAATGAAGGTGTAGAAAAAAGTCAGGGAATGTACACCCTGCATTCACAATTGTTGAAATGTTGGCAGCTCAATAGGTCTGTTATTTGAAAGCAACATGAGTCGTGTCATGATTTGTGACATGACATGGAAGTGACATGAAGATACTTGTAAGCAGATTACTTGGTAGAGTCTTAGAAATAAGTGGTACTGTAACCTATTAATTCATCCTGTTGCTTATGCAGAGAAGTCACATTAACTAACAATTTGCATTCAGCTCATAATTGAGAAGGATGTCTACGTAACTAGAAAAGACTGTTTCATGTAATATTGTCAGAAAACTAGAACAGTAGAAAAAATAAGGGTGAAATACAAATAAGGCTCTCTTGAAAACGTTGAGATAGCAGTTGAACTAAGGTTTTGGGTACCGTAGTGAATTACAAATATAATGGCATATGATATGTTGTATTGTGCTCCACTTAACAAAAAATTGTCTCTGACACATAAGAACAAAGTACTCTAGCTGTAATACATTCATTTATTAGCTATTTTTTGTTGTTTCTATATGTTAATATCGGTAATATGTTTCAGGGGTAATGAAATGGGTAAAATATTTAGCAGATAATTTTGTTTTCTTCTTTAAAAAAAAAAAAATGAAATACAACAGCTGGCTTCCAGAAGCCCAGGTTTTTCAGAAGGCGCTCAACTCAGCAGCAAATAATGTGTACCAATATGGCAGAGAATGGATTACGCACAAGGTGAGAAATAGTTCCCTTGTTTTTTTTTTAATTATAATTCGGATTCCTGTATTTCATATAAGTAAAAATGAAATGAAAAGGTTTTTTTCTGTGACCCTGTTTTTCATGTGATTAACTGTTTTGTTAGCAGATCTGTTCTTTCCAATTTCAGTCTGTGAATGAAGGAAGGCGGTGGGAGTGATTTCAATAGATATTTTGCTCAGAGAAATATCTGTTTATAAGAGCTGAAAAATCTATCTTCATTTTAGTAAGATTGCCAGTGAAAATGCATCAAATAAAGATGACTAATTTTTCATTTGACTTTAACTATCCAATTTTAGAAAATGTGCTTTTTTCTAAAAGCACATTTATTTATTATTCTAAAAGCACCTTTATTCTAATTTCTACATGGACTGCATGTGATAAATTTATATTTTTATTTGTTTACTTTTAAGTTAGCATTCTTCAGGAGGATTTGCCAAGATAGCACGCATCCCACATAATTTGAAATGTTTACTCTGAATAAGATCAGGGATGTTGGATTAAGTATTTCAAAGGCAGCATTAGTTTTTCAGTGCATGAAGAAGCCTTCAGCTTGGTGTAGCAGAATGTTTTATAGGTTAAAAAAAAAAAAACCTTTATTTTGAATCATATCGATTTGAAGAGTATATTCCATACTGAAACTCAGGTCTTCTAATTATTTGGGTTTGGATTATGCCTTTAATGATAATTCTGTGTGGTTTGTCTACCTTTGAGTTTGTCAGTAGATGCCAGCTACCTTTTGTCCTGTGTATCTATATGTTGCAGCTTCATAAAATTTTAGGAGAAAAAGTGAACAACACTGCTGTGATTGAAAAACAAGTGCTGGAGCTTTGGGACAGGCTTTATCATTCTTGGTTTGTGAAGGTGGGTAGCTTGTTTAAATTATATAAATTATCACTTACTGTTTTGAGATAATTATGCGAAGCGTGTAAGATTAGCAAGAAGCCTGAACTGCTGAGTAAATATCATAATGATACAAAATTGATTTTACAAAGAAACAAAGCAAAATCCCAAGTGCATAAGTTTGAGTATATCCAGAATTATGCCCTTGAATGTGTTTTTATGCCTGCAATTTAATATATTCTTTGTTCATTATTCATATTTAGTCATTCCTAGTTCAGAGCTTTCTTTTGATTTTTTGTTATATTGAGGAGTTGGGAAAAAGCTGGTATTCTGTGTGATTTGTGTATCTTTTATTGATTTGAATTTTTAATGAAAAAGATATTCTTTAAATGTATTTTTTTTTTGTGAATTCTAATAGTGGGTTCTGCACACTGAATCTTGAAAAGTTGATAAATTTTTTTGTGCTGTCAGTGCTTCTCGCCTGTAAAAGAAGAAGAAAGCAATTCATAAGCTGTGATGCAATTGAAATAGCGAAATGTAAAAGAGAGAAAACTGTATCTACGGAAGAACTGAAAGTAGAAAGTTGTTCTTTAATTCCTACTCTCTTCTCTGCCTGCTGAGGGGAAGAATGGGCAGATGGTAGCAGAAGAAAAAGCAAAATCATGCAGCAAAGGAGATGGCTGGTGTGAAAGGACATGAGCTGGTAAAGTGTGCTCACAGCCTGGAAGGCCTACTGTGTCTAGGGCTGCATCAGAAGGGGTGGCCAGCAGGGCAAAGGCTGTGACTGTTCCCTTCTGCTGTGCCCTCATGACACCTCACCTGGAATACAGTGTCTAGGCCTGGGTTCCCCAGTACGGGAAACACGTAGAGCTATATAATGGATCCTCATGAGGGCTACAGAGATGACTGGAGGGTTGGAGTACCTCTTCTGTGAAAAGTGATTGAGGGAGTTGGGCTTGTTTAGCGTGGAGAAGAGAAGGCTCCAGGGAGACCTTGTTGTGGTATTCCAGTCCTTGAAGGGAGCATATAAACAGGAGGGAGACCGATTTTTACGTGGGCAGACCGTGATAGGACAAGGGGGAATGGCTTTAAACTAAAACGGGGAATATTTATGTTAGATGCTAGGGGGAAGTTTTTTACTTGGAGGTGATGAGACACTGGCACAGTTTCCCAGAGAAGCTGTGGATGTCCCATCCCTGGAGGCGTTCGAGGCCGGGATGGATATGGCCCCGGGGCAACCTGATCTAGTGGGTGGCAACCCTGCCAGTGGCAGTGGGATTGCAACCAAATAGGCTTTAAAGTCTCTTCCTACTTAAGCTGTTCCATGATACAAGAGATTTTGCTGGAAAAAAAGCACGTAGGACTAGTCGGTGTTGTGTATTTGGCCAAATGCTAATGCTTTTGGTGTTGTAACCAGTGGGCCAGATGTGCTACGGCACTGTGTGGTTCAATTGGGCATGTGCCACAGGAGTACATTGTTGCTTCAGTATGTTGAATTTCTGAGTTTCTTTCCTGCAGATTGTTATTTGAGGGGAGACTATGAGGTTTTGATCTTCTAGATGCTGTAGTAGAGCACGCTGGCAAGTGACTTCCCTAGTAATCAAAACATCAGAAGGACCTGCAGGAGTAGATTGATGCTACTTATGGTCTTAGTTTTTTTTCTCCAGTTACTAGTTGTACATTAGAGACCCTAAGTTAGCAGGGGCATGATGAACTGTCGCTCATCTGTGGGCTGCAGGTAACTGCCCCAGAGTTGATTTGTAATCTTGCTCCTTCTGTCACGCTCCATGTCCATTTAGAAGTCAAACTTGGGTGATTTCCACCTGTCTATTCCCTCCTGTAATACTGCAGTTACCTTGCGGAGCCTTTTGGAGTAACTGAAAACTAGTAAACCACGTGATATTTCCAGCACACAAGACATCTGTACTGCATCTAACAGTATCTCAGTGGAGCTTTCAAGTTCTTCATTTGTATGAGCACAGTTATGCTTTATTCTGAGGCCTGCATAGTGCTGTTCTAGGCTGTAAGGTAATATTCTTAAGTGAAAGCTGTAGAGTTGAGGAGGAATTGCCAACAATATGGATTCAGTCCTTAACTTCCACTTTGAGAAAAGATCAGCAGATAGCAAATGGTATATGTTTTTAAAAGTTCTAGAGATGTTGTAAAAGATTAATTGCTATTGAGCGTATGTACTCAATGAAATATAATAATGGAATAAGAAATCACTTGGAAGATGATGGCAAAACTGCAATTAAAGTGTCATCTTCAAGGAGAACCTCTCCTTTTAGCCCATTCAGTTGAGAGGCTTTTTGTTTGGTTCTGTTGCTCAGAACCTACTTCATAATTTGGGTGTACCCACCTGAGCAACTATCTGTTGTATTTATGATTGTTATGCTCAGTTCCTGTTGTTTTGCAGTTGCTGTGTAGTCAAAAGAAATCCTACATACTTCTGGTTTAGTTTGTAGCTTTTGAATGAGTGAATGTTGCCGGTGGAAGACACTGAATGTGAGAAAAATAGTTCTTGTGTTGTCTTCTATTATTCTTTATAGATTGCACTGGAAGAAGTTATGTGTTGCCATCAGCAAATTATGTACGCAGTAACTGAAATTGTTACTTCTTTGGTCTCTGCTTTCCTAAAGAGCAAATTAGATACCATCGTCTTTGTCAAGCTGTCACGCTAATGTCTAACTGAGATGCATTAGTACAATATATAACTGTAATTACATCAGATAATTAACTATAGTTTTTTTCAGCTTTTATTTTTCCAGTTGTATAGAAAAATACTTCCTTGGTTCCAGTGATTTTTTGAAGATGTCAGTTAAAGCAGGCCTAACTGTTTAGGTACACAGAGGACATGTTCTAAGAAAATCTTAGTCTTTAGCTTTTCATGTTTGTCTTAATTATTCAAATATATGGTATCTTTTTATCTTTGTCTCTCTCTTTAAGAATGTAACGCATTCTGGAAGACACAAAGGACACAAATGGCACATAAATCGTCAGAACAGCTGGCTTGGAGATATTCTGGACTGGCAAGATGTTGCTTCATTTGTTCATGATAACATTGAAACATTTCTTTCGGTATGTATTGTTTACTCTTTTTACCAAATTGGTCTTGTTTTAATTCCTACTCCTCTTGCTAAGGGTATGGCATGCAGGTATATGGAAACTCTGGTAGTGGTATTTATAATTGCCTGTGCAGTAATTTTGTCTCCTTTGGAAGTATTTATACTACAAAGAAGAATTGTGATTTCAGCATCTTCACTGATACCGCCTTCTCTAGAGTAATTCAAGACCTGCCCAGTCATTTTCCTGCTCGATCTACTGTAGGGAGCTTGCTTTTAGCATAGAGGTTGGGCTTGGAAGGGACATCTGGAGATCATCAACTCCTATGATTTTCTGTGGTTCTGTGATTCAGTGATATGAGCTTCCAACTTATTCCTAGTTGAGATTGTTGTAGTATTACCTGTGTCACCTGCAAGTTGGTTTAAGTTCTTCATATTCTGTAGTTTACTTTTCTGTTTCTTAGAGGTCATTTGTTTGGAATTGTTCTTACTTCATCTCTCTGTTCTAGGAATTTGTTGCGTGCCAAATATTAGTTTGCTTCAGTGTTATTTTTATGTGAAATGTATACCAAGTGCAAATTTGATGGCTTTTAAATTTGTTTTAAATACCTAATTTGTCTGGACTATGGATTAAATATATTGATCAAGGAGTTTGTGACAGGCACACGCAAATATGTAAAATATTATATGTAAATGCATGTGTTGTATAGTCTTTTTTTCCTGAAATTATTATTCGTTTGGTTGATAGCAACTTTATTTCTTTTTTATGAAAGTTCTGTGGAGAATGAAATTAATATTTTACACTGTATGGGTCCCTGAATTAATGCACTGGACATTTTCACCTTATGAAGAGAAAAAGCATTGAAAGCAAAAAGAAAGGAAGCAACTACATTTGTCTAACAAACGACATTGAGTCTGAAGCATGTAACGTACTGTCATCCCCTGGCACAGTTCATCTTTGACCTGAACTATTGTCGTAATTGAGAAATATCTGAAAATTAATATTTATCCCTTTTGAAAGAGTGTTAATTATACCTAACTTGAATCTTCTATGGATGCAGGTTAAGCTATTATTTGCCTTGAGGCAGTTGTTGGTCTTGAGTGCGTGTGTGTGCCTTGTTTTCCTTCAACTCTTGTTTAAATGGTTACAGTTTCTATCATTTAAAAAATAAGAAGTGAGTCAAGAAGTTGAGAGGAACTTTTCACAGTAATGAAACCTTTTCAGCTAATACAGAAAACTTGCTGAATTCTTTCTCAAAGTTGACTGTGCGTGCCTGAAGCAACATTACAAAAATGTGTAGCAAATCATCATTTAAAATCAGTGTTGCTTTTAGGTAAGAAAGTAAGTGAAACAGAACTACACAATAGGTGCTAGCCATTTTCTTTACCTCATTGCTTCATTGTGCTTAGAAACCATAGTGTGTGTGCATCAGTAGTCCAAGTAGGCTAAAATAACGGAGAAATAGTGAAAAGAGAATAAATATTTAAGCTTGAGATAGATCAATATTAAAAATTTTTATCTATCTTGTATGCTTTATGTTATCTTGAAGTTTGGCTTTAGAAATACAGGAAAAATGCCAGCAGTTGGCTTGCTTTGCTGTTTATGTCCATGAACTCACTTATCTGTGGGGAGGCACCTGTCCTTTTTCTCCATACACAGATTCGTCATGACAGATTGTAAACCAGTCAGCAGTAGTGTATAATGCTAAATCCTAATTTCACTCCTTACTGGGTAGCATTTTTTTTACTGGCTAGCTCATAAAAAAATCCACTGCATAAATATTAATCCCATTGTTTCAAATGAAAATCAATAAAGATCTGATGTGTATTTGTCTAGACCATTAAGACTTGGCTATGATAAAAATAATCATAGTTCTAACTTAAGTTAAGGTATTTGATGGCAAGGTTTTCACTTATCCTTAGATACAACAGAAGCTTACTGTTTCCCAGATTTATGTTTTGCGAGGGAGCGACAGTCTTTCTCTTGGTGCTTTGAAAAGGAGCAGTGAGTTCATAGAACAGCATATTGAACTGGAAGGGATCAGTATTTGAAATGATGTGAGGTTATTTTGGAGGATAGTTTGGGGAGGTTATTTTTGTTTTGTTTTTTTCTTTGTGTGAGTTTTAGTTGCACGTTTGTGGATTTTGTTGTTTAGTAAGGTTTTATGTTTGTTTCCTTTGGGTTTTGGTTACACGTAACAGGCTGGAGGGGTTTTTAAATGTCTTGGCTATAACTGAAACCGTAGGATGTTTCTGCTTTTGGACACTTAAAATCAATGTTAACCTGTAATTCTTAAGCATACAGCAAGACATAAATTCCTGAAACTGCTTCAACGTTGTTTTTAAACACAAGCTATTGAAAGAGGTAACTGTAAAGAATATGCAGCTATAGGGAGACTTCCTTCACTTTTAAAAAGAATAAGTTTATACTTCGTGCATGTAATGAGTACCTATACATAAATTGTGGCTAGAGTTTGCCATAGAATAACTCTTGCTAGTCCCATGACTTTCTGAAATATTTCAGAATAGTACAGATCACTGTATGTTCTTTTAAAACACAGCCATTAGACCATGTCATCTTGCAATTATAAGCAGATAAGCTCTTTCCCATTTATGGAAATAATAGGAAGTGTTCTTCTTCTTGAGAAAGAGGAGCATCTGCTATGTGAAGAACTTTAAATAAATAATAATAAATAATAAAAAGAAGTTTCACTTCCTATATTGGAAGAAACTTTCATATTAGAGTTGAAAGCATATAATTAAATCAGTGGTATACCTGTGCAGGGGAATTAATGGCATTCATTTTGTCCGTAACAATATGACCAATTCAGGAGTTCAACTATGATTATCAGATAAAAGCACAGAAGACTTCTTCCCTCAAAGTGTGCTGTTATAGTACCTCCAGTAGCTTTGGCTCGATCTTATTATTTTGAAGCAGTTTGCCATATAAACATGTAAATTGCTGCAAGATTAAATATAAAGATAATCTTTTCTAAATCATCATTTTCCTTTCTTAATAGCTTTGGTGTTAGCAGCCCTGATGTGTTTCCTCTTTGAATTTTTTCTGTATTCAGTAGAAGCAGTAGTGTTACTAAACTGTTCTTTCAGTGATGTATTTCCAGGGTGGATTTGTTTTGTCCTATTCTCAGTTTAGGGGAGAACTAGAGTAGGTCCTCATGTCTGTCTCAAATTTTTGACCTCATGCTGTATCCTGAGGTGAGAATCCTTTCTCAGTTGCTTATTTTTCCATTCGTAACTTTTACTCCGTTTCTGTAATATTTGAAACCTTGAAAAAGCAAATTGCTGCTGACCAAATCTGTGAATGATCACTTAAAGCTCTCTCAATGTTATATGAGAAATTGCTTGTGTCTCCTTAAATTGATCTTCTTGCTTCTTCCACAAGAGTATTCATCATTCTACCAGCAGTTTTTCATTCAGAGATTTCTCAGAAGGAAGACAGAAGACCTTCCATTAAAACATATACAGTAAGCTTTAGCTCAGTTAGGCTTTTCTGTTCCTTTAGCAGTGACTGATAAATGTATATTCCAAATCAAGTTGGACTCGTATCCGAATGCTCAATTTTGTATTGTAATGTTTTCTCATATTGTAACATTATTTTCTGTCCCTCAGAATTTCTTCAAGTAATTACATAAACATGTAGCTAATACCATCTGTTCTTCATAATGATTCCACTCCTATGCGTTCCTTTTTGTAAGAGAAATCTAGGAATCAAACATCACCGTGAAATCATAAGTGCAAGGGCTTGTGTTTAGTTTTATAACTGTTAGTTGATTATTTGAGTGCTTTTTGATAACACATTCAGCAATGACTAGTGTCTCCAGTGTCTGTTTTCTCATGAGACATTTTGAAATAAGTAATTGTGTATTTATGTTAGGGGGAACTTACTCTACAGCTGAATACCAGTCCCAAAACATGCCCTTGCTTTCATAGGTCATACTGAAGATCACTGAGAGGCACTATTTGTGCATATTTCAAAGTACGTGCTAGTGGTAACCTAGCTCAGCAGTTCTGATGAATGACTCTACGTAAAAAGAAAGTTCTTATAGGAGAAATGTTTTCAGTGTTGATTGAACCACCTGATATCTGTATTTGAATTAACTGCAATTGTTTACTCCACGTTATCAGCTCCTTAGCCTAAAATTTGTAGGGAAAATGTTACACAACTGCAGCCTGTGCTGAGGAACTTAACTGTCCTGAAAGAAAATCTCCCAGCCTTCTCCAGATATGTTTCCTGAAGTTAACTACCTTAATTAGCTCGTTGAATCTGCATCCAGACATAAACTAATGAGGGTATACTGGGTATCCTTTATTTAAAGGTATATCTCAAAACTACTCTGTACTATCTGTAATAAGCAGTCAGTTTCCCAAGCCACTACAGGGTTTCATAGGTTGTCCTGCATTGATTGATAAGTTTTCCATAACTACTTGACTAATCATTGCATCCCTGTGCAAAATCATCTCCTGTATAGTTGTCTACAGACATCATGAAAATTATGCAACTTACTACTTTAATATATTAGTTTTAAACATATGTAATTGTATTACTTGATTTGAAGCTGCCTTTAGCTTCATTTCTACTTTATGACGTTCTTTGTGCTTTACCATTTCTGCTTTCGAAAAGATGAGTTTTCTCTCCCAAGATGTGATCTGCTTTTGATTGGTGGTGACACAGATCACAGTAAACAACGTCACATAGTCTAGATTTTATGCAGTTTTACATGATGAAATTATTTTGAGCATTGGAAGAAGAATTCCTCAAAACTTTGTAAATATCTACCTAGTGTCTTCTCTTTGGCCAGTTAAATGTTACCTGTTGCAAAATAGGGGTAAGGGAAGATGATTTTTTTTTTTTAAATATATAAATATCTTTTTTTTTTTTTGTATGACCTGATGGAGAATGACTCAGTGCAGTTCTGTATTTTAACTAATAAAATCTGGTGTTTGATTTTTGCGTTCCTTGCTCCTTCTTTTCTAGATCCTGGAGTCTCTGTGGATAGTGATGAGTCGGAATGTGAGCCTCTTGTTCACTACAGTTACAACATTGGTAACAATCCTTTTCCATAGTGGGACAGCTCTTCTCAATTTTGTGCTTTCAGTGGTAAGTAGTATGCTATATGTTCATATGTTTGGTTTTACTGAATGAACCTAATTGCACATATTGTAACATTGAAAATCAAACCTAAAGCGTTGAAAACATTCTCTAACGTTACCAAATTGAGATGCTGTAACCATCAAATCAGTTATTCGGGGGACATCCTAGGCAAAGGAGCCTTAAATCCATGCTGTAATTTCCATCTTGAGGAGCTGGCAGTCTTCCCATCATTCTATTCATTGAAAACACTGTTTCTGGCCATGTAGATATTGAGCTGTAACTTGTGATACCTGAAATAACTGCTGAAATCTTATGGCGTATTCTTGTAAGCATATTCTTAAAGAAACTAATGCCTTTAGAAGAGGAAAAAATGTTAAATGGAACTTTACTGAAAGCTTATGAACATCTTGATCTCAGTGTGTGATATTAAGAACTCTGACCTACGACTTATTCCTGTTTAAACTAAATAAATACAGATCTTGAAGGCCTCACTGAAATCCATGTCTTAGTTACTAGTTCAACACTGAATAACATTTGTTAGAAAAATAGGTGTTTTGCCAGTCTAACTTCGCTGCCCTCATTGATGCTTGTTCAGGAAAGGAGACCTTTTGTAGACAAAGTTGTAAAATCAAAGTAATGATTAATGATATTTCAAGGCAGCTGTGTGAGTTCTCTTCAATATTTAAGAAAAAACAAATAGCAGCAAGACTTAATTTAATGACTGCCTGAAACTAAAGAGAATCACTATTGATATTTTCTAATTACCTCTTCTTTAGTTAGTGAGGAAAAAAGCAAGATTCCATGGCAGTGTTTCATTTCTTCCTTAATTTACAGCTTCGCCTGTGGTGACACATTGGAAACGGTATCTGAGACAAAGGACAAATTCAAATTGTGGATCATCTTAATGCAGTCATTGCTCAGACACGAAATTTAACTTTAGCTGTCCAGTGGCTTCTATCAGATTCATTCTATGCTGCTCTTTTAAAGACTGGATGCCTTAAAGGCTACTTAGTTTCCTCTACTTGTATTGCGGGCTGAATCTGAGTAGCAGTCTCTTTCAGATCTCATATTCTGTAGAATAAGCTTCATTAGAAAATAAACATACAATCCCCTATGTATAGACTACTTTTAATGTGGTTTTACTCATTCTTCTCTTTTAACCCATGAGGTTTCTAATTCATAAATTTTCAGCTTTGTAAATTGCAACTTAAAACTCAAATCTACAGTAGCTAGTAACACGTCTGTGAACAATATAGTTATCTAACCAGCAATGAGTGGTCATTCTTCCTCCTCTGTCATGGCGCAGGTGGTCCCCTCTGTTGCACTAGGAAGGATGAAGGCCTTAGCAGTCCAGCTGCTGTTGGTTCTGCTTCAAAAACTTTGTCTCAGCTGATGTATTGTACCCTCCAGTTTGGAAGTTTGATTTCTACGAGTTGGCTGTTTCTGAGGAAACTGTCAGACAGCAATGTGTGAGGATTATGGCTGAGGAGACAGCAAGCTGCAGGTGATAATAGTAACCGTTAGCTCTTCCCAACCATCATCCCTGCCAGCGCGCAACTTTGACCTTGACTCAGCTGCTCTGCTCAGCAAGCATCAGGCCTTAGCATGAGCTGTGTGTTAGCCAAACTCTCAGCCAGAGTTGAGTGAACAATCACAACTTACTTAGTTAAAACTTTTTGGATGGGAACATTTCTATCTATACAAATATGTCAGTCCTACACTCTTGGATTTGGATTTTTATTTTAACTGTATAGAATGTGTCGGGTATAAAGGGATCACTGAACCACAGAACATCCTGAATTGGAAGGGACTCACAAGGATCATCGAATCCAACTCCTGACTCCACACAGGACCACCCAAAAATCAAACCCTATGTCTGAGAGTGCTGTCGAAATGCTCCTTGAACTCCAACAGCTTGGGACCATGACCACTGCCCTGGAGAACCTATTCTAGTGTATGACCACCCTCTGGTGAAAAACCTTTTCCTAATCCCCAACCTGACTCTCCCCTGACACAGCTTCATGCTGTCCCCTTGAGTCCTCTTGCTGTCACTGGAGAGAAGAGATAAATTGTGCCCCTCTGCTTTGTGAGAATTTAGCTGACAAGGTTTTTCTGGCTTTAAAGTACGTCTTAGTGTAACTTAATTAAGCTGTTTTGGAGTCTCCGGATTAAGAATACATCTTCTTTCAAAACATTCAGTATAAAGCAGCTTGTATGTGTAGCTTATCCATCTACAATCCAATGGGACTGTATTCAGATTCTTAACAGACATTTGAAAACTGAGCATTCTTTACAGGAATGCCACTTACTATTTCACTTCTGTTTTGAGTTCAAGTTCCTGTCTGCACACATGGGTATATTGTCATAGAATGACTCAGGTTGGAAGGGACCTTTAAGATCTTCTAGTTCCAACCCCCTGCTATAAGCAGGGATATGTTCCTGTTGACCAGGGAGAGATCATTCACAGTGTCTCTGAGCAATGTGTTCCAATGTATCACCAGCCATGCAGTAAAGAATTTTGTCCTAGTATCTAGTCTGAACTTACCCTCTCCAACAGCTTGTGTTGGGGGGCCCAGAACTGGATGCAGTTTTCCAGGTGGGGGTCTCACAAAAGCAGAGTAGAGGGGCCAAATCAACTTCTTGTGATGCAGTCCAGGATATGGCCCTCTGGGCTGCAGGTGCACGGTAACGGCTCATACTGAGTCTTTCATTAGTCAGTGCCCCCAAGTCCTTCTGAGGGCTGATCTTAAGTCATTCTCTGCCAAGCTTGTATTTGTGCTTGGTATTGCACTGACCTCTGCACAGAACCTTGTACCTGGCCTTGTTGAACCTCATGAAGCTGGCTTGGGCCCATCTGTCAAGCCTGGATGGCATCTCTTCCCTCTAGTGTGTTAGCTGCATCCACTCAGCTTTGTGTCATCTGCGAACTTGCTGAGGGTGCACTTGATCCCACGGTCCATCTTGCCTACAAAGATGTTAAACCAGTCCCAGCACTGATCCCTAAGGGATGCCAGTCATCACTAGTCTCCACTTGGACATTGAGCTGTTGACTGCATCTCTGAGTGTGACTGTCCATCCAGTTCCTTATCCAGTAAGTGGTCCATCCATCAAATCCATTTTTCTTCAATTTGATGACCAGGATGTCTTGTGGGACAGTGTCAAACACTTTGTGCAAGTCCAGGTAGATGATGTCAGTTGCTTTACCTTTATCCACTGACATTGTAACTCCATTGTAAAAGGCCTCGAAGTTTGTCAGGCGCTATTTGCCATTGGGTGAAGCTGTGTTGGTTACTACCAATTGCAGATGGTAGTAACTGCTCCTCCCCCCCCCAGCCAGGGGCTAGGAGGGATATTAAGAGATCAAGTCCAGCCACCCTGCTAAAGCATATACCCTACAATAGGTTGTGCAGGTGGATGTCCAGACTGGTCTTGATTATCTCTGTAGAAGGAGACTCAACAACTTCATTGGGCAACCTGTTTCAGTTTTGTCACTCTTACTGTGAAGAAGTTTTTCTGCATGTTAGTATGGGATTTCCTTTGTTCAAGTTCTATGCTATTACTCCTTGTCCTGTTGCTACACACCACTGAAAAGAGCCTGGTCATCCATTTGCCTCCCACCTTCCTTTAGATATTTATAAATGTTTATCAGATTCCCTCTCAGTCGTCTTTTCCCCAGGATGAGCAGACCCAGGTTACTCAGCCTTTTCTCATATGGGAGATGTTCCAGGTCTTTAATCATCTTTGTGGCCCTCCCCTGGACTCCTTCTAGGAGGTCTGTCTTTTTTGATCTGGGGATCCTGGAACTGGACGCAGTAGTGTAAATGTGGCCTCACCAGGGCAGAGCAGAGGAGGAGGGTCACCTCCCTCGAACTGCTAGTCATTCTCTTTTTAACGCAGCCAAAAAACCTCATCCTTATTTTCCATGTGCCAGGCACAGAGGTGAGACTGACTGGCCTGTTGTTTCCTGAATCTTTTTTTTTTCCCCCCTGTTTGAAAAAGCGTTTATGTTTTTCCTTTTCCAGTCCATGGGAACTTTACCAGACTGCTATGACTTTTCAAATTTGTTGGATAGCAGATGATTAGCAACTTCATACACCAGTTCCCACGGTAGATTGATTTTGTCTTTCTTGGGCCTTTCTTTCCTCCAGGGCTTTATCCCATGTCACCCTGCCAAGCAGTTCCCTGAAGAGTTCTAAGTCTGGTCTCCTCAACTCCACAGTAGCAAGCTTGCTATTCACTCTCTTTAACACCCTAAGGATTTTGAACTCCACCATTTTGTGGTCCCTGCAGCCAAGGCTGCCTTTGAGCTTCATGCTGCTTACCAGCCTCTCCTCGTTGGTGAGGGCAAGGTCCAGCATGGCACCTTTTCTCGTGGGTTCCTGTACTGCTCTGAAGAGAAAGTTAGCGTCAGCGCATTCCATGAACCTCTTTGATTGCTGGTGTTCTGCTGTGTTGTCCTTCCAACAGATATTGAGGTGGTTGAAGTCTCCCATGAAGACCCATGTTTTGTGAACGTGAAACTGCTTCTATCTATTTATAGAGAACCTCATCCACTCAGTCTTCCTGACTGGGGGACCTGTAGCAGACCCCCACTATGATGTCTCCTTCCCTTTAACCCTAACCCATAGATGCTCTGTCAACTCCTCATCCATCTTCGGGTGGAGCTCTGTGGACTCCAGCTGGTCATTGATGTACAGGACAGCACCCCCTCCCCCTCCCCCCTGCTTGTCTTTCCTAAAGAGTTCATGCTCATTCCAGTTATGAGAGCCATCCCACCATGTCTCATTGATGCCAGTGACATCATAGCCCTGTAGACATGCCCACACCTGTAACTCTTCTTGCTTGTACCCCATCCTTCTGCGTTATTGTACAGGCGTTTGAGTTGGATTCCTGTTGAGGCTGATTTACCAATTGGAGTTTCCTTATTCTGTGCTTTAGGTGCTGTCGTCTTGGCCTGTGATCCAACTCCAGGTCTAGGGCATTTGTTACCATCATCAGCCTTGAAGTAGAATGGGTGAGGATCCCCTTCCCTGGCAAGGTTTAAAGTCTTCCTGAATAAATTGAAAAGCTTGTTGTAGAGGATGGCCTTCCCCTGAAAGATTAACCTCATCTGTTCCTAGAAGACTATATATTTCTAAAAGCTAGCTCCATGGCATAATTAGCCAAAGCCCTGGGGGGTGTGTGTGTGTGTGTATCTATGTATATACGTATCTGGTTGGGTGTGTGAAAACTGTTAAAGATTGGAAGAGGAATAACTCCTTTTGGCAGACAGCTGTCTGCATTCTTGCAGGGAATACACAAATTTCTGATGCTTCTTAATAACAACAGAAAAAGAAGTCTGGACAGAAAACTGAGTGTGAAAGACAATTGAAGAAATACTTCCCAAGTCTCTGGAGACAACGCAGAAGCAATTACATCATGTGTTTTTTGATACATGTGGAAATGCTGAATTACCATTTTCATCGTACACTGTATTCCAGTGCGGTCTCATTGAATTCAATTTATTCACCCTTAGATCATAGTATTTGAAGTTCCAGTATTTGGGGGCTGTAGGATAAAAAGCAAGAGGGTGTGATCTGTCAATTATCAATGGAAAGAGCTTATTGTTTTATCTTCTGTGACTTCTTTCTCAGAGTCATTAGCAAGATCTTGAATTTTTGGTTAGAAAATTTAGGCAATGTCTAAAATATTAGATACCCTGTCAAAGAGATCTGAAAATTTTCAAATGCCTGTAGAGATGGAGGAGAGACATACAATTTTACTGTTGAATGTTCTATTGAAACTGTTTTAAGAGAAGTCAGCAAGCTGCTTATGTCAAATTATATTCTGTGGCTGCTCCTCCTCATCATTTCTCTACTTCTATGCTAAAGCAAATACATTTATTTCCCAAAAACTAACTGATCTAAAATTGATTTTATTTTGTATGGTGTTTTTACATGCATCTTGTCTTAAAAAGATTTGAGTTAGGTTTCCTATCTTTTCATAGCTTCTAGTCTGCTTTAACGCTATTTTATTCTACTGTTCTTCATCCCAGATGCCTGCTTTGGGTTATGCAGTTGAAGTGGGTGTGTTTGTATTGATGATCCATTGCTCCTTAAAGAAGCAGGTTTCTTTTGTGGACACTAGGAAAGAATAGCTTTTCCTGTCAGTACTGGTGCTGTGCTTGTTGACATTTTAACTGATCTCCAGCTCTTGTTCATTGCCTGCTTTAAATTAGGTTTTCTTCTCGCATCACAGATAATCAAGCATTGTCTGATTGCTGCTGTTAATTTCTTCATTCCCTGAATGCACTAAGCCACTCAAGGGGTAGCATTCTAAGAATTTAAGTGTAGCTGTACTAACAAAACAAGATTTAATTGAGCCATTTTTCAGCATACTTTTTGTGAGTGTCAAGATGAGAGGATATTATTCATATAGAAATACACGGCTTTTTCTGTTGCAAGTTTCACTGCAGTGAGGATCTTTAGCCAGGTCCCACTTGAAGGAAGACTAAACAATGTCTGGGTGCCTGCTTCAGGATAGGGAGTTTTGTGGCTATGTAAGAAAACATTGTAGTAGCTCAAGAGAAATGGCAGGTCTTACCAAGGAGAAAACAGCCATGTTTACAGCATTACTGAGGATGCTAAAACGTGTTTCAGGTTTTAGGTTTTACTTGGAGTTGTAAGAAAATATAGCTGTTGTTGTTAGTGGTGATCGGTTATTTCCCACTAAATTAGGGCCTGATTTAGTTTGCTTTTATGATCTCAAAATGAATGTTAACAGTATGCTGATCAAATGGGCTGAAATAGTGACTTGCTTTAGTTGATAGATTTATTTATCAGTAAGGCCAAAGTTAAATACTGGGAAGATGGAGTTCAGTCCCTGTCTGTACATGATGTTTTGGAAAGGGGTCATATTGGGGAAGCAGTTAAATGCGACTTCCATGTTAAAGGTTGTGGTGAGGGGAAAAAACAGTAACATTTTAGTGGGTAGAAATGAATTAGGAACAGAGATGATAAATGAATGGATTTGTTGAGGCTAGTAACTTAACACTGCATGTTATACTGTTTGCTTTTTTTTTTTTTTACTAAATGTGTTCAAAGAGAATGCAGAAAGAATGCACGAGATGTCTGCAGACAGAAGAAAATGTTGGAAGTTAAGAGAATTCTGTAGGTCAGACAGTTTGGTTTATGAGAAGATTAGGATGTTATTTATTCCAGTGTATTGGTAGTCTGAAAATAAGAAAAGTGAGATTTTTTTTTTTTTTAAATCTTGGGAAGACAGACAAAAGAAGTAAGGCTTGTGGATAAAGCAAATTTACCAGTGGCATATAGTTGAACAAATTTTCTTTGTTTGAGGTTTTCTATTTCAAGCTGGTTATATTTTAGTGTTCTTTAGCTGAAGAAGTTGCTGAGCCCACTGACCGGAAAATAAGTAAAACATTGTGAACTGCAAGATACCAGGAGCTAATATGATTTCATGGTATGGTTTGGTCTTTAAATTGAAACAGTACAACTGCCATGGCTTCTGCCGAAATAAATCTTCAAACTCATAGGAGGGGATACTCAGTCAACCTAATAAAAACTGTGGATATTCTATTTATGGGTTTTTGTTAATTTATATCCAATAACCAGCCACACAGTAACTCCCCAGACAACTCAGTTTATTTGGTTTTGTTTGTTTTTAAGAATAGGTGTTACTGTTTGGTAATATTCTGATCTGCTAAATAGGTCTCTGCTCTGGAGAAACAAAAACAATCTAGATCATTGATCAACATAAATCAACATCTGGTTGTTTGATCTAGACTTTGACTTTGTGAAGAGGATGAAAAGGGCTAAAAGATGTTTACTGTTTAGTTAAGTCCTTTGTGGAGCACGGATGGAATTACTCTTCTAGCTCTTAGTGTTCCAAGTTTGTGGAATAGTAGTTTGTACCTTCTCAGTCAAGTTCAGTGATCTGAAAAATATCTGCATATTGTATTTCTTGAAGTATTTATTGTCTTTCAGTTTACAACTCCTATTTGTTTTGCAGGTGATTTTCCTGACCACACTGTTCTACCTATTGAGTTCTAGTGATGAGTACTACAAGCCAGTGAAATGGGTGATAAGCCTGACGCCTCTGTCTCAGCCAGGTCCTTCCTCAAATATAGTTGGCCAATCTGTGGAGGAAGCAATAAGGTATGTTACTGATCTGTTGCCCTTTCTGGATAATTCTTTAAGAAAAAAAAAGTGTTCAACTGCAAATACTTAGTACTTACAGAAGCTCATTTTTCAAAGACACGAGTTAAAGATCTCCTCTTTTCAAGAATCTAGCATTGATCATTCTTCCCACCTTGATTGTTAAGAGCAGTTTGATTGGATTTACCTGAAACAAAAATTTAGAGGTTTGATGCTGTAGCGAATGCTAGTATTTTATGAAGTAAACTAATCCACTCATCACAGTCCAGACTCATCCGTGAGCATGGTGTCAGCAGTTATGATGATGTTAACAGCTAGTGTAGCTCTGTATGAGCAGACTCATACAGTAAAACAGTTGAAATATAGGACTTGGTATCAGCGCTCATTTTGGAGTTACTTTCTTGCAACTATTTTTAGTCTAATCTTGAGGACTAAGTACACATTTGCAGCTGGACTGTGTTAGATTGGCTCCTGGTATACATTTTCCAGTTCAGTTTTCTCTGATAGGAACCTAGTTCATAATCTCCTCAAGAGTTCTCCACTGTGTCTACCAAACTACAGCAAAGCAGAACACTAGGGAGCATTATCCTTATCTCAGTTGAAACATTATTCTGCTGTACCTGTGGAGTGCACCCACGTTGTTTCATGCTTAGTTACCCTTCTTACGTTACTACCATTCAAAATTACTACAAACTACTGAAGAAATAATTTTTGTGTTTTTTTATTCTTCAGAGAGGTTTTACAAGAAAGCAGTTTTTGAGTTGGTACAGTAGTCTTCACCTGTTAACAGTGTGAAATTCTAACGTTAGTAGCATAAATACTTTATGTAAATCCATTTATTATATCATAGCTCCATTTTTCAAAACATTGATGGACTGGACAAAGCCAACAGTTTCTGTTTTAAGTTCTATACAGCTATCTCTTACAGTGTTATATATGCAAAACATGGATAGTCTTTAAACCACTGATGTATTAAACTCACTGCCTCAAGTTGTGCCAGGGTAAGTTTAGATTGGATATCAGGAAAAATTTCTTTACAGAAAGGGTTGTTAAGCACTGGAATGGGCTCCCCAGGGAGGTGGTTGAGTCATCATCCCTAGATGTGTTTAAAAACCGTTTGGATGTGGTGCTCAGGGACATGATTTAGTGGAGGGTTGTTGGAGTTAGGGTAGTACAGTTAGGTTGTGGTTGGACTCGATGATCTTTAAGATCTTTTCTAACCTGAGCAATTCTATGATTTTATGTACCGTACAAGTGAATATTGTTTTTTGTTACTGAAATTAGCTATTTCTAGGTATGCTGTGCAATTAGAAGGTTAGATCATATAAGATTCTGAACAGTGATAGTGCTGTAGCAGTTTGAAATGAAGGAGGAGCCCAGGTATGAGGACTGCTCCGAAAGCAGTGCCTCCTATTTTATGATGTTGGCCCATGATGTCAGAGGCAGATGTTGGTAATATGGCAGTAGGGGTTGAACATTCCCATCAATATTCCATTATATTTTGTTGCTGTGTGACAGATGGCAGCAGAGGGGAGTCTGACAGAATAGCATCTGACATGGAAGTGTATATGAAGCAAAGGTGTGTCACTAAATTCCTCCATGTAGAAAAAATTGTGCCCGTTGACATTCATCAACGCTTGCTGAACGTTGATGGAAACCATAAAGTGAACATGAGCACAATGAGATGGTGAATGGAATGTTTCAGCAGTGGTGACAGTGACATGAAAGACAAGCCGTGTTCCAGATGGCCGTGCAGATTTTTAGGAGCATGATACGCAGGCTCTTGTTCGTCACTCGCAAAAATGCACTGTGACTGTGTTGAAAAATAGTGTTTTGTAGCTGAGGATTTGCTGTAGCAAATACTGTTACTGTGCTCTTTGTCATAGTTTCCATGGAAATAAAGAGGAGGCATTACTTTTGGAGAGACCTCTATGGAAAAAAACAAATCACAATTCTGCCAAAAAATTATTAGCCGTTCTCTTGAGAAACTGCTGTTGAGTTTTCATTGATCATGTGGTTAACATCTCTGTTTTGCTGAAAGGTGTTGGCAGATTTATAAGCTGAAACTTCCTTGTCTCACAAATTGTTCTTTTTACTGCATCCCTGAGTGGATGGGAACAGTGTCAAAAAATAGATTGTAACTTCCCTAGGCAAGGGTATTCTGCGAAGAGGATTGTATTAAAGGGGATTTAAGGTTATGGGTCTGTTACAGAGATGGCCAAAGATATTTGTCAGTGCTAAGAATTGATGGAAAGAAAAAAAAAAAAGATGTTAGAGAAGCAGCAAGAAAAAGAGCAGGGAAGAGTGTACATCAGTAATTGATAATGTGATGGGAGGTAAAGTCTGCAGGATGTGGGATATGAAGCTACTTTTTGTATGTTTTTATTTTTAAAAAAACTGAGAGGGTGCTAAGTCTGTGTGTTCATGAACATAGCTTGAATCAGTCTCTCATATTTTTTCATTTGGAGTGGGCTGTGCTTGATATCTTTATATGAATTATTTGAAGAGCTTCTGAGAATTTTTGTTTTTCATATTCTTTGCTTAGTTTTACCAAATTATTTTTCATAATTCTTCTGGATTAGCTTGTATTCCATTCAATACTTAATGTTATTTTCAGTATGTAGATGATGGTTGTACCCATCAATTTTCTGTGTTGATGCATGCAGAATTCAGAATTATAGAGCCAGATTCATCCTCCAAATTTGTCGAGTCCTTTTTACAGGACTGATTTGTTTGCGATGTGAAAAACACTTGTCACTGGAGGTCTTTTCTTTCGTTAGAACATAGCAGCTATCCTTTCTTAGATTTTAAGATTAGTTATTGGTAGAGGTGTAGGATCCGAATAATAGCTTATTCAACTCATTTCCTGGGCAATCAGGAAATAATTTCTATAGCTTTAAGGATCATTGAGTTTTGAGTTGTTACCTAACAAGCACCTAGTCAAACCAAGATCTTTTCCATGGCAATTTGTCTCTTCAGGGTTGTGTTGCAATTTTATCTTTCTATTAAGTACCTGTAGCTTTTAGAAGTACTTTTCTAATTCCTTTGGTGATGAATTTGCAACAGTAATAATTGTCTGTTCACACGGGTTGAACTGTGGATAAGAACAGCTTTCCTGCCTATTTTGAGCCAGATGATGAATCTGACTGTTTCTGTCACAATGCCTGAAGCACTAAATTCCTGCTTGAATAGTGGAAGTGGTAGAAGGACAGAAAGATGCATCTCTAAGAGTTTTGTGAAGGTAGGGGAAGTCTGTGAGATAAAGTGCAGAAGCACTGTTGGAGAGACTCTTAGAGGTCTCCAGTCCAGGCTCCTGCTCAAAGCAACCCCAGTCAAACCAGATTGCTTGAGGTCTTGTTCAGTCTGGTTGGAACATCTTCAAGGACAGATTTTCTACATCCTCTCTGGGCACCTGTTGTGTGTTTGAGCAATCTCATGGTTACATTTTTTTCCTTTTATTTAGCTGGGAATCTTCCTCTGCCATACCAGCATGGGCTTGGTGCTGCTCGTCCTTACACTACAGAGCACCTCTGAGAAGACTCGAGCTTCATCTTCTCTGCATGCTTCCAATAGTCAGCTTTAGTCAGCAATCAGGTCCTCTCCTAAGCCTCATCATCTTCATTCTGACCGAAAGCATTCCTTCAGCATGCCCTGTGTGCCACGTACCCCAGCCTTTTACCATCTGGAAGGTCCTCGCATCAGATGCATCAGTATTTTTCCTGTACTGAGGAGACCAAAAGGAGATGCAGGAGTCCAGGTGCAGTTATGAAAGTACCAAGTAAGAGAGGAGAGCGTATTTTCTGTTGTGTTCGCTATTGCCTGGTCTTGGAAAGAATTCCTAATGAGTCATCTTGAACAGACCTTAATGCTGCACCCTAGCACTCCTTCTTAGCCGACTTGAAGTCCAGAGGAACTCTGCTTCTCCAGACGAACAGTTCTCTCTTTTTTGTTGATCTGCTGCTGTTCTTTCTGTGCGTGCACAGAGTGTGGCCTTGTCTTCAAGCACCCACTGAAGACACCCCCACCTCCAGGTCCCAAGGCCTATAGTGGCCTTCTGTGGGGCCCTTGTATCTCCCAAACTCATCTGCTGAAAGGAGGCCAAGTTCACATTTGTCTGCTTTCTTGGGAATCCATGCAGAAGAGATGCTACCTCTTCATGAGGGATAGGGATGGGAAAAGAGACTATCCTGCAGGCAAGCCTGCAAGTTGTTAAGGGATAGCCTAGCTAATTTGTCTGGAGGCTACACACAGATGATATAGTGGTGGCACCTGAATCTTTTAGTGATGTTGCTGTGAGCACACTAAAGGGAGCCCTGGCATGCTGGTATTGTGTCAGGTCAGCTGTTTTGGACGTGAATTCACCTCTATTGCTTTTTTATCTGGAGCTCAATCCACTTCCATTGGTTCTTCATCTGGAGATGAATAAACCTCCATAGACTCCACGGCAGTAGTCATAGAGCTGGCCGTTGCTTGAAGGCCTCAAGACTTGTGCCAGGGGAGATTTAGGCTGGATGTTAGGAAATATTACCTTTCTGGAAGAGTGGTCAAGCACTGGAATGGGCTGCCCAGGGAGGTGGCGGAGTTGCTGACCCTAGAGGTGTTCAAGGGACATTTGGATTTTGTACTGAGGGACATGGTTTAGTGAGTACTATTGGTGATAGGTGGATGGTTGGACTGGATGATCTTGAAGGTCTTTTCCAACCTTGATGATTCTGTGACTCTCCATCTTTTTCCTCCACATGGTTCTCTTCAAACTCTTTGGTTCCATAGATACTTCTTGTTCCCACATAAAAGTGGGCAGCCACTACTCCAAGTCCTCTTGGTTTTGACCATCATTGCTATTGCTAGGGGCCTGGAAGCTCATGAAAGTTGGACCAGCTGTAGGGATGAAGGTGATAAGAGCCCAAAACAGAGGTTGTTTGGTGGAGGTCATTGTGACAGTAACCCCCACGCATAGGAAGACGTAACTGTTGGGAGTGGTGTTTTGCGGCTTGAAAGATGCCCTTTGTGTGGAAGGAGGAAGAGTGTTAGAAAGTCTGAGTGCCCCTTTCCTGGGGATGGTTTCTGTGTGCCATTTTGCTTGCCAGAGACAAAGGCTACTCCATGGGCACAAGGACTGCCTTTGCGTCCTGTCTTTGTCTTCAAGCACCCACTGGGTAGCCTTCTTATCTTCAGGCTGAGACACCCCTGTCTCCAGGACCCAAGGCCCATAGTGGCGTGTGACGGAGGCCTCCTGTCACTGTTGGAGCTGCCAAAATTCACATCTGTCTGCCTTCTTGGGAATCCATGCAGAAGAGATGCTACCTCTTCATGAGAGACAGGGATGGGGAAGGAAGCTATCCTGCAGGCAAGCCTGCAGATGTTAATGGATGGCCCAGCTAATTTGTCTGGAGGCTGCATGTAGATGGTGTAGTGATGGGCACCTGAATCTTTTAATGATGCTGCTGTGAGCACACCAGAGGGAGCCCTGGCAGGCTGGTACTGTGTCAGGTCAGCTGTTTTAGAGGTGGATTCACCTCTATTGCTTTCTTTTATCTGGAGCTCAATCCACCTCCATTGGTTCTTCATCTGGAGGTGGATCCATCTCCATGGGCTCCACTGCAGTGGTCACAACGGCGGCCATTTATCAAATGCCATGTGTGCTCTTCCTCCTCCTCCTCCATCTCTTTCATTCCAGGAACCGCTTTTCTTCGTTCCCATATAGAAGTGGGGAGTTGCTGTCCCAAGTCCTTTTTGTTCCAGTCATCACTGGAAATTGCCAGTGGCCTGGAAGCTCAGTGAGCGGTGGGACAGACACAGGGTTTTTATAGGATCTGGAACAAAGGGTGGGATAGTGGTGACTACTGTGACATTAGGAAGACTCTGTGATGTCCACTGTGATGGAGGAAGTGGTGCTGGGTGGCCTGAAAGATGCCCTTTGTGTGAGGAGGCAGATGGTTGGAGGGGCTGAGGGCCCTTTTCCCAGGATGGCTCCTCAGTGCTATTTGGCTTGCCACAGAAGAAGGCTGCCCATCAGACACAGGGAGAGCCCTCCACCTCTGCTCCTGTGCTGTGTCCCCGATCCCCCTCCTCATCCCATGTTTGGGATGCATGTCCCACAAGACGGTAGCAACAGTGTTTCTGCCATTCTGCCATTACCCTGCTGCCACTGACCCAGCTCCCTGCAAGTGTTGCAGCTCCCTGTATTTGACAGAAGCTAAAGGAGGCTGAAGCAGATGACTCACAGGCAGGAAAGAGAGGCACAGCTGGTCTGTGCAAGGTCTTCCAGCAGTCTGTAAAGGTGCTGCTGAGCCCTTTTTTTGCTGTCCCCTTCTCCTACTTATTTCCTTGGAGCACGAAAGTGCCATGCCTTGTGTCCTGAGCCCTGAGGGAGAGGGGAGGGGTGGACCTTCTCTGGGCTACTGTGCACTGTTTCTTTTGGCAGCACTTTCAGTCAGAGTTAGGAACATGATTTACTTTAGAAATGTGAGACCCAATAAGACCGGTTTATTGGATTTAGATATTTTTGTTTTCAGTGTTTGACAGTGAATTGTGTTGAGGCTTAGAGGAAATAACCTGCACATAACAGATTGTGAGATTTACTTTCCACAAAAAGCTTCTGTAAAATTAAGTTAGTTTGTAAGTCACCCACCTCCCCGTGTAAGCAGGAAAATTATGTCCTTCAAACTTCAACCCTGAAAGAAGGAGGTGGTGCTTCTGTCTGGATTTTTTTTTTTTCTAAATGGATGAAGTAGTAACACTCCAACTCACAGGTCTCCTAAGTAGTAGCATGCACACCTTTGCCTGAACCATTTTCCTTTCCCTGAGCAGCATGTCGTTCTCTTCCTGAATGCACCATACCCTTCTTCCCTGAAGCTCCCATTCTGCTTGCTCTGGTGGAGATATTGCACATTACTAAGTTGCATGTTGTCACGGCCTCAGTGCAATTTAGTGTGTGCGATACTTTCACATGAGTGCATGCACACGGGTATGGCTGTGGCTTAAAGTTACTGCAGCTTTCAATTTTGGTGGGGCCTAAATTACACTGTAAAATGATCTAAAACCCAGATCAGTATTTTGAGTGATGTCTTGAAATACCTGTTTGTAGAATTTTGGTTTGTACTACTAGGAAGATGAGCACTGTTTTCATTTTGAGAAGGGTTATCATTATTTGCTTCATTTTCTTCATTTGTCATGTATGCTTCAAATTTGATCAGATTTTTCATGGACCTTATACGTTTTCTTAAAATCTCAGGCATTTTTTAAAAAGTATTTCAGTCTGGAAGTAATCACATTTTTAATTGAAATTTGCCAAAAAGCCAAAGGAAGATTTGATATGAAGTGTGTACCTGGATAGCTGAAATAGAAGCTTAAAACCATTAAGGCTCTATTTCTTAACATCTAGAGTGATCAGAAGTGAGGAGAAAAAAAAAGTAACGTTTGAAAGTACCTGGCTTATTTATTGTGACATGAAGGCAGTAATGATGAAGAAAATGAAATGGTGATACAATTCCCACAGAAAACAATAATCTTCCAGCATGTTATGCTAATGCTTAGAAAAGCTAAAATGTGTTTATTTTACTGCAACATTAATAATGTCCTTCAGAGTAATTTCTCAAAGTCAACTGTTAACTGATTATGTTTTGACTGAATTTCTGCATGCGTTCTGTGTTTCTTAGTAGCAGGAGTATCTCTTGCAAAAATCTGTTTTGTCATTAAAAAGATCTTACTGAAATAAGCTCTACTTACAGTGTGTGTCAAGGGATGAGAATAGATCTAAAAATGATTCTGCTTTAATTAAATAATTTCCTTGTCTAAAACTGTGGGAGTAACAGATTTCTCAAAAAATTGATGGAGGAAAGGAAACCTTCAATTGCGTTAATGGGGGAAAAAAAAAAAGTGGTATTATCTTTAAATCCAAAAGAGATGCTGTTCTGTTTCTCTATGTTTGTAGAACCAAGCTGACAGTAATTGTAATCCGATTATCCTACTAGGATAGATAGCAGTTTTTATCTGCCGAGAGTTTTGACTCACTCATACCACAATTTTGAATACTCTTAAATAAGCAAGAAATAAAAATAAATTACATGTCTTTTCTTGTATTTCCTTTTTATATGTTCCAAATACTTGTTCTTATTAAGTACAGATGTCTGTTTGTTATTTTACATGCACATGATTTTAAACAACTATTCAAGGAAAAACACACACAAAAAAAATAAAGGAATCATTTTGCTCCTGCTTAACTGTTACTTGTTTTATTTCCAAAACACATCCAAAACTGTGAAAAAATAATTTTACACACATAATTTGGGTTGAACACATCATGTAATCTGTAGAAATTTTACAGTATTTTAGGCATAATTCATGAGATGATGTAGATATACAGTCTGACACTAGAAATAAAACAGTTCTTTTTTTCTAGACTGGGCAGATGGCAATACTGTGTTCTCAAGCACGTTGGCTAGCTATCAAAGAGTTTCCTTTTTTGTATTGGGCAGTGTCATCATTCTGACATTTCTTTCTTCCATTTTGTGGATGGAATATGGTATATTCAGAATGCTCCAAACATTTATTTTAATGTATTTTTGTGGTTTGTGGTTCTATGACTGTCTGGTCTATTTAAGTCTGAAGATATCTATAAGCAAACAGGGAATCAGTTACCATGTGTATGTGTTTAAACTCGTGCATTTGCACACAACCTTTAAGAACAACGTAACTGCATAGCATCATAGATATTAATCATTTAATTTTGTCTTGCACAAAGTAATCAGATTTTAACTATATAATTATGCATGCACACCACTTTTTTTCCACACCAGAAATTAAAAACAAACGAAAAAACCCATGTTACTTGCATGTTGTAACTTTTATTAGGCATTTCTAGAAGTGAAGTGATACTATGATAATTATTTTTTTAGTATAACGTACTGCAAGTTTCCATGCTCGCATATTTAATAGTTTTTTATCTCTGTATTTAAGGCTGCAATATGTGTTATTGTAACCTACAACAGATTGCTGTTTAACTTAGGAATGTATTGTAATACAAGAAGAAAGCATTAAGACTGCTGTACATCGCCAGGATTTCCTGACACTTTTAAGATTTAACATTGTAACTTTTGCCTTCTGCTTTATTGTCATTTTAGGTTGAATTACTAGTTTAATCTATTATTTATTCTCTACATAAGCAGTCAGAATACTTGCATTGATGCTTCTGATTCAGAAGTTTATAATGGTAATAATCAGAGCAGACTAGAAGGAAGTGTCTTAATATAAGACTGGAGCTGATCTTGTCTTTTTATACTGAGTCCAGTTGCCCATTTCTCTCATTTCTAAACTTTTGAAGCTAAAAGAGGTGTCTCAAATGATTAAATTCTTTCAAGTTGTGGGGTGGGTAATCAGCGTGCAGTGCCAGCGAGTGCTACTTGCTAAGAAAAGCTTGAGTAAGGTTAAAGGAAGCCCATGCAGATAAGCACCTAATTAACGAGGGTCACTGGAAGTGAGAAAGTACTTGGAAAAAACTGAAGTTCTAGCTAAATGAGAAAACTCTGGCAGATAGAAATAGAATTGGTAAGGTTGGAAAATACCTCGTAAGTTCATCTCATCCAGCCACCCATCCATCCCTACCCTGTCCCTCAGTGCCACATCCACACGGTTCTCGAATACCTCCAGGGATGGTGACTCCACCACCTCCCTGGGTAGTCTATGCACTGCCTCACCATGCTTTCTGAGGAGAAATTGTTCCTAATAGCCAACCTGAACCTCTCCTGGCACAACTCTGAGGTTGTTACCTCTCATCCTGACTGTTACCTGGGAGAAGAGACTGACCCTCACCTCTCTACAACCCCCTTTCAGGCATTTCTAGAGAGTGATGAGGTTTCCCCTGAGCCTTCTCTTCTCCAAATAAGCAAAAAAAAAAAAAGGTGGGGTGTGGGAGAAGAGAGTTTGATTAATTTGCTCAAAGCTCCCCCAAATGCTTCTGAAACAAAATTCCATTTTTTGCATGCATCAAGATTTGGAAGTGCTCAGAGGGCCTAGGGTTGGTGAGGGGTAGGCAAGGAGTGCACAGCAATAACAAGGTTTCTATGGGCTTTTGTTGAATGATGCTGTGGTGTTCTCTGTTGTGAAGATAAGAGGGAGGGAGTCACCTTGTAAAAACCATTCTTAGGCGGGAACAGCAGCAGAGTCTCTCAGAAATTAAAGTGGCTGTAGATGGTGTTGTGACAGAAGTGTACAAAATGAGCACTAGCAAAATGAGCAAATTGCTGAGAATATATGATATGCAACGCAGAAAGCTGAAAGGTGGAATTAAAAAGGGGAACTGAGGAAGTACAGACTTAAGTCAGTGCCACCAGGATTGTTATGGTTTAAACCCAGCAGGTGGCTCAGTAGTACACAGCTGTATGCTCAGCTCCTCCCTGGAGGTGGGGGGAAAGTAGGGAAGATAAGCCTGTGAGAATTCCTGGGCTGGGATGGCAGTTTTCAGGGTGAAGCGGAAGCTTCATGCTCAAGCAAAGCAGAACAAGGAATTGCCTTGATGCTTCCCATCCAACAGCCCAAGACCTAAGCTGAAGGACCTATGCTTTGTTCAAGACTGTATGTCTTTATCTGATTAGTGGGATGTCTAGAACCCCTGTGTTAGATTCAGTCCCCCTCCTTTTTTGTTTTTATGTTACATCATTCCTACGGAGAAATTTATTTCAACAGCAGAATTGTTAAAATCATCTCATAGAGTCATCTATAAAAATCATTTGCACATTTATACTGCTCCAGAGATGAAACTCTGTCAGAAAACCACTTACTGCCACTTCTGCTTTTCTTTCTACTGCCACTTCGCAGCTGGAATATATCTTGCCACTTGTTTTCATGTGTAATTTGAAGCTGAAAAAAATGAGGATTTTTTTGTCTTCCTAAGATAGCAGAACCGTTAAACAGATACAAAAATGGGCTTAAGAGTATTTTGTGAAAAGACTTCTTTCAGTCCTGGCGCTCAGGAATGAAATTGACTTTTTCTAATAATATTCTTGACTTGGGGTATTCTTATCGCTGTAAACCATTTTATGGCTTGCCATAAGTTTTGTTGGGCATTTAGAGAAACACTAATCCTTGCAAACATTTTTCTTAGACAAATGCCACTTCTGTCCAACTTTTAGTCCCTTATAATAGTAACTAGCATAGCTGTCTTCTGAAGTTACCAAATTCTTTCTCTAACCTTTTTAGAAAGTCTGATTTTCAGCATTTCAACCCATGCATTCTTCTTTCTTCCAATGCTCTGGGAAGATGGAGAAAATTAAGGGAATTCAGAGGTCAAAAATGTGAATGCTCTGAGTTGAGACTTGAGGCATGCACTGCATCCCAGGAGCTGCCACCTTCTTGTTTCCTTTAAACTGGGATTATTGCAGCAGAAGTTTGAAAAGTTTGGAGGTCTTCATATGGGAGCCAGTTCACACGTAACTATTGGAGAACAGACCTTACCTGTAGACTCTGTGAAGCGCACCTGAATTCACCTATGTATTTTAGGAGGCCAGCATACATCTAATGTAAACTGCAGTAGAAGCAAAGGGAAAGCTGTAGACTTTTTACAATAAATCAGTAAAGTGAACAACCAGAATTCTCTGAAAACTTCTACACCTGTCCCCCTCTAAATCCATAAAATGGAAAGGTCTCGCTTTTCCTTGTGAAATTTAAAAGCAATTCCTTAGTTTTTCAGTGAAATAGAAGCAACCGAAAAGTTTAGGCCAATTATGCAGAAACGTTTGACAACTTGACAGAAGTTAATTCATTTATAATCTCAGTAATGTGAAGTGTGACTCATGTTCCTCTGATTTTTTTTTTTCCCAGTTTTACCTACTTTTCAAAACTCTATAAAAATACATATGTCTACGTGTGCCTTATGCTAAGTTGCCTGAAGTGCTTATAAATTAGGTGTTGGCAGATGACAACTCCTGTAGCTGGAGCGGCTCATCCAAATACAGTACCTGCGTGAGATGTGAACTGTAATTGGATTTTTTGAGTTCTGAAATGTAGAATTATTTTTATGTATGAGAGGAATCTGTGTGTATGCTCTAAAGGTGCTAAGAACCAAAATTTATTTATGGTCGTAGTTTCATCAGGAAGTTACTCTTTGTACAGATGGTAATGAATTCATTCAGCATTTGGCACTCGCATGCCACTGGTATCCCAGATGCAAAATAGTGAAAATACACTGTTTGTAAACATTCTGTTCGGTGTTTTAAGCTGCCATAACCTTGAGGTCAAATTAATGTGTACTTCTAGAGTCTTCAAAATGCAATTCTTAATGTTCCTGATAGAAGTAAAAATCATGAGTCTTGAAGAGACTTTGGAGTTCCCCTGAGCCACAGGGTTGGATCCACTCTGTTTTTCTGTAATTGAGGGAGGACGTAGGCATAAAGAAATAGAAGAGGAGAATGAAATCAAATGCAGTCTCCTCTCACTTTGCACTTCACCACTGGCACCTCACAGGTCTTCTGCACTGTGCGATGCCTTCTCCTTTTAGCTTATTAGTTTGATGGTAGATGCAAGGAGCTGGAGAGATGCCATACTATTTATTATACGGCCATATAGAGATATATGCTTCTTGCCAGCTGTAAGCATGCGTTGCAGACCTGCTGATATGTATTACATGGGACGTGTGGATTTGTGCCTCAAGTCACAGCAGCTGGTGCCTTACTCTAACTTGGTCTTAAAAGCTCAGAGGTGGACAGCTGTGACTTACATGTGAAGAAGTTTAAACCAACATGCAACCGAAACGTTTCTTTTTCTAGTTCAGATGTCCTCCTTCTTGTCCAACCCATGGTGGGGAAGAAGCAGCATTTACTTCATCGTTGCAGCTGTCTTTGGTATCTTTTGTCCTTTCCTCAGATTTTCCTTTCTGGTGGTATCTTTGCTCAGAGACCACCTGTTCTGGACTGCCCAACATTCTTTCTGCTTTTCACTGTAGATTGCATCCATGCATTTTTCTTGAAGTATTAGTAAATCAGTCTGGACAACAGTCTCACAGCTGATGCCTGGGCATTTCTAAGTGTAGTTGGTACTGGAGATGTATCTCATAGACAATGCTAGTGTATGTGCAGGTCATACAATGTTTCCTATTTTTGCATTAATGTAATATTGACTTGCTTGTAATCTATTGCAATCATTAGCTCTTTGCATAGAGCTACTGGTGATTCCATTTATTGCACACTTTTTATTTTTTATTTTTGCTGCTGAAATATGCTATTTTTTTTCATTGTTTTTAAGGTGACCTTTTCAGGTCCACTTTGATTTGTGATCTGTGCCCATTAATTACCACAGCTCCTCCCAACTTTGCAGAATGGTCTGCAAACTTCAGTGAGTAGTGCATTTCATCAGGTTGCAGAATGACAACAGATTCAGCTATAGCTGTTGTCTGGAATTAACTTTTCAGTTATTTTGCTGCTGCATCTATGAGTTATGGATTTACAGTGTAAAATTTTCCTACAAACTGCATGATTACATCAGCAGAAGACACATCTGAACTTGAATTTAGATTTGAATAAAATTCATCTGAAGATAATGAAGCTTGCCTGAATTGAAAAGTTCAGAAAACTGCCTGGATGGCATGGCAGAATTAGTTTTAGTCTTGGATTGGTTTTGAAGAGTTCTGCAGCTGTTCCTTGACATAGTTAAATTTGCAGCCATTATTTTTGGCCATTGGGATCATTTTCCTGTTTATTTATTTATTTGTAATTAGAATAATAAGAGATTGCCTACTCTTCTTCTGAGGTCTCTGGAGGAAAACCTGAAGTGACTGCTTGTTTCAAGGTATTTCAGATATCTGTCAGGCCTTTGCATTGCCTTCTGTATGGTGAAATATATTTTAGAGGCACGCTCATAGAAGTTAAGACCTTGTTTCTTCTTCTGCCTTACAGGAAATGTTTTTACAGGCCAAATAAGGAGATACTTCAAGGGCAGCCTTAAAGCATATTTAATAACTGAAATGTATTTGTGCCACAGCTCCTGTTTGAAAGGAAAAGGATTTACTTGAGGATTTAATTATAGTATCTGAGTTCTCATCAATGCTATTAAATATTTAGATTTAATATTTTCTTCTGACAATCCTTCTGACAAATTTTTCTGGCTTTATTGTTTTCTTTTTTTTGTTTTTCTTCTTAGTTGCTTGTTTTGCTTTTGGAAGAATGTGGAAAACTGTATTAAAAAAATACACTTTTGCATCGCCAATGGGGAGTTGCAGTGATCGTGACATAACCAACCTTCTTTGTAGCGGGCAGGTGTTTCTGTGGGACAGACCTAAGATTTAAGAGACCGACAGAGCTGTGGAGGTTGGCTTGACAAAAGCATAAGGAACAAATATATCCTTACTGCAGCCAGGAGAAGTGTTTATGCTGCAGTCTCGTGATCAGTGCAGCTCAGCTCTCACTTCATCCTACCAGCTACCTTCCATTTTCCATTGCTGAAAGCTCCACTGAAACTGTTCATCTTCTGAGCTCTTAAAATCCAGCCATTCTTTGATAGCCTCTGAAGGAGGATAAATGTCACAGAAAACACAGAAAAATCACACTTTTGAGCAGCTGAAGTGTGAGTTTTTAGTGCAAATTCCCATTGAGCATTCTTTCTGTGGTTTTGGGTTCCGAGGTCCTTCTCTCCTTGATAGTTCTTACTATACCGGAAGCTTGCTTCACACTAAAATGTGAAGAAGTATTTCACTAGTCAAAACGTGCAGATTATATGTACATATAAGTCTGTAACTTCCCATTGTAATGTTATTGAAGCTTTTTCAAACTGTGAGGTATTCTGGCTGCTTTGCTGAGGCCTCGCAAGTACGCACTTCTTCTCTATCATCTTCATGTACTGGGTCTGTTATTTCAAGTCATTGCTTAAGGCTTTCTTTTTCTTTTCCCACCATTTTTTTTTGCTGGGAAAATGGCTGACAGCAGCTGTTTCTTGTTACTCTATCAAGAAAATCTCACATTTTAAGACCGTGTGGATTTGTGGGGCTTATTATGCACTCCTAAATTCCAGTGGATGAATTTTAAACAAGATAATTTGGTTCAGCATTCATTTGGGAATCCATGTGTGCTTTTAGGTGGGAAAGAGTTGCAAAAATTTATGCACTGTTCCTGGGGCTAATAATGAGAATAAAGCCTAAAGATGCCAAAGCTGGGAGTCTTGGAATTCTTGCTGATGGCTAAAAGAGAAGATTCTACTTGGTGGTTGGATAGCAGGGAAGGTTTTATCAATTCAGCAAAGGATTGAAACTGTGTTCATAGGGGTGGTTGTTCCACCATTGCTCAAAGTGCAATGACAGTCTTCCAGCTTATGATCTGACTTCATCACTTCTGTTGTATTAAATGTAAAATGGGAACTTAACATCAGCCAACTACATTTACAGCTGCTAGGAAGGATGTGTGTGACACCACTAGTGCAGTGATGTCCTATTGGATGCCCCGTCCCTGGAGATGTTCAAGGCCAGGTTGGATGCAGCCCTGGGCAGCCTGGTCTAGGATTTGATATGGAGATTGGTAGCCCTACATGCGGCAGGATGGTTGGAGATTCATGATCCTTGAGGTATCTTCCAACCCAAGCCAGTCTGTGATTCTGTGTAACTTTTATGACTTCTTTGAGGAAGGAAACTTAGAGATAACAGAGAGACTTTAGTTACTTAGATCCAAGCTGGAATAGTGTTTTCAAGATTGTCTTTCTCAATAGGAGTGACAAATGAGCATAACACAATGGTGAGATATTTGAGTTTTCAGTTACAGGATATTTCACTTCTGTGAATGTGCCAGTGCTGTAAAAATGACACAGCACTGAGCTGCCTCCTTGCTGTCTCATGAAGCTATGCTGACACTTAACAGAGGAATACTTCATTTTGTGGCAGCAAGTTGGACGTAAGTTCACCAGGAGTTAATTACATCACAAGGCTTTTTCTTTTCTTTTCAGTAGTGTAACATAATAAGTGGCCTAAAATCTAGGAATATCAAGATACTGAGGCTCAAGACCAGTAATAAATGCAAAGTGCTCGGTTATTTTCATGTGGAAAACTGTGTAAATGAGTAGGAAAGTGAGAGCTCAGGCAGCCTGTATCACTTCTGGGCCCTTTGTTTTATTCCAACGAGCGTGAGCAGGTATAGAAATATAAGAAGATAAAGAAAATGAATTGAGAGATAGAAATGGAAAAGGACAAAGAAAAAGTAGCTCATAAATAGAACTGTACTGTTTCTCATAGATAAAAGATTACTTTTTCTAGAGAATGTGCTCTGATTCCTGAGCAACTTTTTTCAAGGAATTTATCCCAGGAATATATGTATAGTAAAAAACAGTCTGTCTGGTGTGGGTTTTTTTGTTTGTTTATTTTCTCCTATAGATGACATGAGTGATAAATATGATGAATGTTTGTCCTTTTCATAGGACAAACCTAAGGTGTACATTTTGAGTTGTGTGATTTATGGCACTAATGGCTTTGTAGTTTATCAAAGCGCCTTATAGTCAAAGATGTATGTAAAGATACCTTCATTGTTCCTAGAATGGTACTGCCAATAACAGTTAACAGAGTTTCTGTGATTGTTTTAGAGGTGTGTTTGATGCTTCCCTCAAAATGGCTGGGTTCTATGGACTCTACACTTGGCTGACTCACACTATATTTGGGATTAACATAGTCTTCATACCATCTGGTAAGAATTTGAACAACTGTAATCTATTTATACATAGCATTATATAATTTTATTGTACAAGAGCAGTAGGATTAAATGTTGCTGACAGGATTAGTCCTGAAGTTATTTTTAGTGAACATTATATCAGAAACTGGCAACTATCAGAATTGGAGTTGTGTATGCAACCTTAATGTTATTGATTTGTGCAAATGTCTCAATATAGTTTCTGACTACAGAATTGGGTTGGTTTTTATTTTTTCCTTTTTTTAATCATGACAGCCGAGTCAATGAACTCAGTATATGATGTGAACTTAGTGAGTAGCTGTTCTGAATTTTTATCTTTATTATATGCATTCAGTATGTAACTTCATTTTTATTTCCTGTTTGTTATTCAAACAGACGTAGAAAGTACTCTGACAAGTTTAATACTTTTGTGTGATATAGTAGGGATAGTAGATAGTAGGGATTCTGTAGAGCTTCTGATCATTGACTGATTCCTCTAAGTTTAATTTAAACTACCATAGATCAAATTAATCAGTCGCTGATTGCTGTCTTATCTCTTAGCCATACTTTTTTCTGTCTTTAGCATATCCCCAGAAAAATATTTTACTTCTGTTTCTTTTGCTGGTTGTAATTTTTTTCCTTTCTGTTTAGTCCAGATTTTTCCATAATTTATAGGTGCTGTGTTTTTGGGATGCCTAAATGCAGGAAGTTGTGGTATCATGGAAATAGAGGCATGCTTTCTATTCTCAGTGCTGTTTCCTGACAGCATTACCAGCCTGTGGTTCTCTGTTACTCCTTAAATTTTAGCTATGGAAATGGCTGCACAGTTTTCACTGAAAAATTTCTCTGTTCCTCTTTTCCCTCTATTCCCCTAAAAAAACAAACAAACAAACAAACAACAAGCCACTTACACCTTCATGTACAGAGCAACAAAAAGGGGACCTACAAACAGAAAACAACAAATACAGCCAATAGCTGTATCACAGATTCCAGCTACCCTAAAGATATTGGTTGTTGTTAGACATACTTACATAATCATTACTTTTGTTTTGGCAACTTGCAAAATCTTGTTTTGTATTCTGGCTCATGAGGCTAAAAAGAAAGAAAAAATTAAACTTTTTTCTCTACTATGGTCATTCATATTGGATTAAATTAGAATGACAGCAGCACTACGTTATTTGAGATTACAAGGAGCATTTGTATAAGCAGAAGGCAGTATGCCTGCTAGAGACTTGTATGCATGCACAAATATGTGCAGATAAAAATACTTGAAGTCAGGGGTTTTACGCTTGCTTGGTTTCTCACAGTACAACCTACATTGTAATGGTTGTCTGCATGAGGTCTGGTAAGTTACAGTGCTTCACTGAGAACTTCTGCTTGTGTACTTTCTTGTGCACATTTGCTAGGTCTGTGGTTACATAAAAGCTTGAAATGCGAATGATTGTTGTAACTTTAATTTTTTCTTAATTGGAAGTAACTGTGACTGACAGCTGGTAGGGCTTTTCTGTATGGGGAATAGTTCCATTTTCCTGAATGTAGTTCTCTTTTTCCTTAATCACAGTTATAAAACAACAAAAGCCTTATGTGCTGTCTTTTCAGTATCTTATTTACAGCAGCTGATAGAAGTGAGACTACTAGTGTGGCAAAAATCAGAATTTTTGTGAAGTATGTTTCTCTGGTCTTTTTCTCACTCCTCCTTCTGTGTGCTTTAGCATTAGCAGCAATCCTTGGAGCGGTTCCATTTCTGGGGACATACTGGGCAGCCATCCCTGCAGTCCTAGACTTGTGGCTTGTGCAAGGAGAGGGATGCAAAGCCATTTTGCTCTTGGTTTTTCACCTGCTGCCAACCTATTTTGTAGATACAGCCATTTATTCAGATATATCAGGGTAAGTATATTGAAAACTTTTTAAGTTTACATATTGTAAAAATGCTTAGCAGTGATACCTTTAAACTTCTATGAAGCTGCAGAGCAGTGCCTTGAAGCACAGAAGGACATGCAGTGATACCATCCCATAGTAAAACTGGCCTAAGTGCCATTACTTTTGCAGGCCTCTTTTCTGTTAAATTTGTCGTTTCAAATGTCTTGAGCTTGTTCTCAGTTAGCCAAATCAACTGCTTTGGCTGGTAAAGTGATTCCAAGTAAACTTTTGCTCTTTATCTGATTACTAATGGTGTCTCTTGTTTTCCTTCACATCACGTAATGTCAGGTGATACTGCAGAGCAAACAGGAAATCTGTGAACTAGCTCTGGGCCTGAAAAAACTCGTACAATTTTTCAGAATAGGCTAAGAAAATCCTGATAATTGTTTTGAAGCCAGCTTTCATGATGTGCCGCTATACCCCTGTGTAAAAATCTGTTGATTATCAATTGATCTTTAAATGTATTGAGACAGCTGAAAATGTGAATGTAGGGAGAAGCTTATAGTGAGACAGAGTCAGTTTTGCTTTCCTGTTTTGAGAAATGAGCATAGGAGATTTCTGGAAAAATCTTGCTAGGTGTCTGGCTGCATGAATTGGCTTTGAAATGCTTCCTGATTTCCTCTTTAAATAAAGAAAACCTAACTCCAAACTATGGAGACAGAGAGTCAACGTCTGCAGTTGCATCTAGAGTACTAGAAATGTTGCTGAGATGTCGACTGACACGTAATGCTGCTGAAATACTTCATGAATCCCTTCATGGAATTCAAATGAGAAAATGTTGGAGTTCTACAGAGCTGACAAAGATATGAACTGTCGAAGTTCACATGTGCAAGATGTGTTCACAGCCATGTTCAATATAAATAAAAAAATGTGCTCTTTCTAGTCACTGCTTCAGTCTTGGTCATCAGAAGCTAGCCTAGTAGTAAACTATTTGAATTGAGAACTTTGAATGTCAGACTGTGAGTGCTCAATCTGTCTTTGCTGTAATTCATGCTCCAGATACGGTTATGTGCTGGAACACATTTGTGTTAATTTGTATTGTAGTAAATTAACGTAGAATAAGAACATTAAATGTTTAAGTTCAGCATTAAGTTGGATTTTTTTGTGTGTGTGTCTTGTAACTTTAACTATAGTTAAACTAAACAGAGAACCTCATGATAGTGAGATCAATATTAAGAATCTTTCATAGACTGTAGCAATAGTTATTTTCCAGAAGTGAAAGCTAACAGGTGAAGTATAATCAAATTACATTTGTTTTCAACAACAAATCACAGATAAATGTAAGACCAATAGCTATTTAACAAGCCAATAATTCTTCTACTTATTGAAATAAATTTTTGACTGTAGGGTTGCAGGCTCTGTTCACCATTCAGAAAATATATGTGGCAAGAACAGATTTTCTAACAGAGGAGAAAAATTGTATTTTTACCATTACATAAATCTGCTGTCTTGCAAATTGGGTTAATTCTATTTGAAATCACTATAATTAGGTTATGCAAGGTTTTCCAAATGTATTAAATATATATTGCAGTCCTACTTCATCAGGTGATATGTGGTCTGAATTGGCAAACTAGCCAGAAAAAAACTTGGAAGTGATGCAAGTGTTTGAAAAAAATATTCTAAGTTTTTAAAGGTTTATAAACTAGTTGTGTGTCTTCTGCTAGAGAAGTATAAGATGTTAAGGTCGACTCTGTCTTCTCAAAAAGTGATCTACTTGACCCTTCCAATATGTTAAATTTGATCCAAGGAAGACATGATTAATAGGTGTATATGATGTTAGTGGCCTTTCAGTATCTAAAGGAGGGCTATGAGAAAGAAGAGAGTAGACTAGCAGGATCTGTTGTGATAGGAGGATGGGAAATGCTTTCAGATTAAAATGGAGATTTAGACTGGATATAAGGAAGAAGTTTTTTACAGTAAGGATAGAGAAGCACTGGAACAGGTTTTCCAGGGAGGTGTGGTTGCCTAGTCCTTGGAGACATGCAAGGTCAGGCTGGACAGAGCTCTGAGCAAACTGATCTAGCTGTATGTGTCCCTGTTCATTGCAGGGGGATTGGACTAGATGACCTTTAGAGGTCCCTTCCAGTTCAGATTCTATGATTTCATGATCTTATCCTGCGCATAGTTATAATGCCCATTAGGACTGCTAATGTGAGAGCTGGGTAGAAATCAAGACAGTGTTAGAAACCTGGCAGAAACTGTTCAGTTCTAAACTGACTGGTTAGTATTTTCGTTGTATTACACTCAAAATTTAGAGCAACTTTCTAAAAATTGGGTGCTCAGTTTTCAACTTTCTAGGCTTTCTAATATAATTCCATAAACATGAATGCTCTGAATTTTGCTGTTTGCAGGCAACAAATAATGAGCTTGATTTGCTAGGATTCCTGTGCAATTTCGGGTTTCTCTTACATGAGTAGAGTTCAGGTGGTCCTTGTACCTTTTACTTCTACTTCATTTGGGTCTTGGAGATGCCTGTTCTGATGCTTTCTTAAAACAGGCACTCTATGAGGTAGACTGATTTGCTTTCCTTGATACCTGAGTGGTGCAGTTGATATGACGGAAGGGATGCCATCCAAAGGGACCTGAACCAGCTTGAGAAGCTGGTCGGAATGAACCAGTGAGGTTCAACAAGGCCAAGTGCAAGGTGTTGCACTTGAGTCAGGACAATCCTGGATATGTGTACAGAATTGAGAAGAACTCACTGAGAGCAACCCTGTGGGACATGGGGGTTCTGATGGACAAAAAGCTGGACATGAGCCAGCAGTTTGCTCTTGCAGCTTTCAAGGCCAGCAGTACCCTGGGCTACATCAAAAGAGGCATGATCAGCAGGGTGAGGGAGGTGATTGTCTCGCCCTGCTCTGCCCTCATGAAGGCCCATCTGGAGGACTCTATCCAGGTCTGGGATCTCCAGACCAGGAAGGATCTGGAACTATTAGAGAGGGTCCAGAGGAGGACTACAAAGATGATCAAAGGGCTGGAACACATCTCCTATGAAAAAAAAGGGCTGAGAGGGCTGGGCTTGTTCAGTCTGACAAGAAAAGGCTCTGGGTGACTAAATTGTGGCCTTTCGGTAGTTGGAGGGAGCATATAAACAGGTGGGAGACTGACTTTTTACATGGACATATAGCAATAGGACAAGAGGGGATGGTTTTACACTAAGAGAGGGAAAATACAGATTGGATATTTTTCACTCAGAGATTGGTGACGTGCTGGAACATGTTGACCAGAGAAGCTGTGAATGCCCCATCCTGGAGATGTTTAAGGCCAGGTTGGGTGAGGCCCTGGGCAACCAGGTCCAGTGCCTGATCTTGTGGGTGGCAACCACACGAAACAGATGATCTTTAATGTCCCTTCCAACCCAAACCATTCTACAATTTGTAAACGATGTATCCTGCCTTTTGTTCAAAAGACTAAATATTCTGATCATTGTTTAAATTAATGTCTCTGCTGAGGAATGCTCACAGTAAATACTGCTAGCTGTCTTGAAATGTAAGAGTTCTTGACCATGAACCATGAATAGTCTTCACAAGGAATCATCTTTCCATTTTCAGAGTGGAAATATTTTTGCTGTTAACTCTTTCAGATCCCTGAGGGTGTTCACAGTCAGACTGGATGGTGCCTGGGGTAGCCTTATCTAGTAGTGGAAGGTGTCTGCCCACGGGAGGTGGAGTGGAACCAATGAAAATATTGTTTGATATGTTGTGCGATTGTTAAACAAGATGCAGCTTAGGGCATTTATGCAGTCATTCAAACAGCAGTTTAATGTGAATATGGGTATCTATAAATAAATCGCTTTATAAGCTTAATGAAACTGTGATTAATCTGCATTTCAGATCTGCAATCAGTAGTATTGTTGTTTGTTGTTCTTGTTTTAACTTTATTCTGCTTGTGCTGTAATTCCAGAGGTGGTCATCCTTACCTGACAGGTCTTGCAGTAGCTGGCGGAGCATATTACCTGGGACTGGAAGGAGCCATCATAGGACCAATTCTACTTTGTATACTTGTGGTTGCCTCCAACATATATAGTGCCATGTTGGTTAGTCCAACAAATTCTGTGCCCACTCCATCACAAGCAGCATGTCCACTACAGATTTACCGGTAAGCGTTGAATGCCTTACGTTACATATTGCAGTTTTCAAGTGGATCAGTGTGTACCCACATAGGTGTAGGGAATGTAAGCATGAGTTTGTGTATATTTGTGCATCTGCACGCCTACACGTGTATGGAAATATTCAGAGAATATTGAGCTTTTATTCTAGAAAAATATTTACTGTAAAATAAGTAAACGTGAAATGTTTGTTTAATATCCTCAGCTTCTTACAGAAGCTCTCTCTTAAGAGAATTCATGAATAATAGCTTTGTATCTTATATTACATGTGCTGTCTTTGTGCTAGAAGATAACTGACCATCCCTATTTCCTGTTTATAACTATTATTCATGGATACCAGATAGTGTTTTTTGGTCTGAAAAAGAGACCTGTCTGCAGATACTGCAGTTTGTGTGATTGTACAATACTACAAAGCATGCCATTATTTCATTAAAAGTATGGTCTTGATAAATCTCTTTACTGAAGTTACCAAATGTGGAATATAGAAATGTATTTTTAAACTGAACAGTTAATGGATGGGATGAATAAATTCCTAATTGAATATTTAATTAGAGTTGGAAATCATGTTGTAAAATTATTAATGACAGTAGGCATTGTAATGTCTCTACTGTCTTGTTTAATTACATAGGTTAGCTCATTGTACATATATCTTAGAGATTATATGCTTGTGAACAATAATCCTTTTCTTCATTCACATGAATAATGTTGTCGTCTTTCATATGGGTAATATAGGAAAGAAACACTAATGAACCCGCCTGTAGTCTCTGACTTGTGGATGTTATGTTTCTAGACTTTCCACATACACTATACATAGAGCTTCTGGCAGTACACACAGAATTTTACATCTGTTTTTTCCTGTTTAATTCGTAGGGAACGAGACATTTGAAGTCACTCAACAGATTTGAGTCCTTTTGTTTTTTTGCAGGTCAGCTAGAGAAAGTCCCGAGGAGACAAAAATGGCTGCTGAATGATGAAAGAGCTATGCTGCACCTGTTCAAGATGAGAGAATCATACTTGGTCTTTCTTGAGCTCCCAACAGCCATGGCCTTTTGCCCCTCTGTTGCTCTGCTGGGGGCAGTTCACAGGGATGCATAGTTTGAGTGTTAGGAGACACCACTCCTCGAACATCTGCTGGCCTTACATTACTGTGCACTTTGCCTCTTTGAGAGAGAATGTCAATTTCCCATGGCTTTGCATACTAGCAAACAGTTCCACAGCCACCTTTGTAGACCTTCTGTCTTCTTAAAAAGAATGGCAGTGGAGAGATATATCCACTGGAGTTGTTATCTGCTGAAATGACTTACTTGGCCTGTATTTATTGGGTTATTTGTGTTATTAGTTTGTAGTATTTTTAAAGAAGGCTAAGTCCAAAATATTTATTCTCTGTTAATCTGATGGCAACAGAGATGTAAACCACTCATTGTTAAATGAAGATTGAATACAATTGTTTGCTGCTCGTTGAAGTATTTTTTTAGAGGTTTTGACCATCATCTCTAACTCATAAGAACAAATAAATATTATCTCTTTATGAGCACTGAAATTTAGTATTGTTGAAGACAAGTATTTCTAGTATCTTCCTGAAATTAGTAGATGAACGAATTGAGAAATGTGAGTTTTCGTTGTTTAGAAATAGGACTTGTTTAAGCAGTTTAAATCTTGCCCTTATTTCTGGTCAAATCTGGTGATATCCTGATGTCTCTTCACTGTCTAGCGGAGTCATAGTATCAACTAACTTTGATTAAAGGCCTTAAATACTTTAAACCTAAGGTAATGTACAGTTATCACATCTTCTTCCAATAATAAAAAGAGCTTGAGTGGGATTGTTTTATGTCAGTTTTCAAATGCTGTGACCAAGTTGCATTTACTTTTCAAACAAATATAAGTTTATTTCAAAAGAGGAAAGGGAAGAGTAGATATTTTGTTATGTTGTAGAGTTGGTTTTTTTTGTTACTGCTTTTGTTTTGCTCCTTGTAAGCCTCTAGCCAAATATCTTAGTGATTTATGCAGAATTCTTAAATTCTTGAAATGGTATATTGCCTCGATCACAGAAACAAACTACTTCAGTGTTTTTCTTTCATATGTAATTGTGCTGAAACTGCAAGTTTGGTGACGTTTAAGGCCTTTTGCATTGTTGGTTGAAATATTTTGACACAATGGATCTTTATACTTTCGCAAAGACAAAGTGTTTTTTTGGTCAAAGCTTTCACAAATACACTGAGGCCCTTCATACAAAGTAGCAGTTGCACGTGCTTAACCAAAGAATCACCTTTCAGTTTCTAGTAACTTATCTTGAATTTAATTCAGTTTGATTGACAAGGTTTATGCAGAATACAGGCATGCCTCGCATTTATTATTTGCATAATGCAACTGTTGATACACAACATAATTCTCTAACTTAGCTACTGTGGTTTTAGTAATGAAATGTTATGTCAAAATATAGGGTTTCACGTGTGCTTGTCTGGGGCTTGCAGACTTCCAGGTATGTGTTTGGAGGACAGGCTTGGGCTTGATTTAGTGGTTTGACTGGTGGTTGGGTGGTTCTTTGAAGTATGGAAGCATCCTATTTAATATTTGAAATTCTGAGAGATCTACACAGCAATTCCAACTAACTTAACATAGAGAGTGTATTGCTTGAATTATGTAACTATCCCATGTTTTAATTTCCTTGGGTTTGTGGATCACTTCATCTTTAATAAGACCCATTTTTGTAATTGTTGCTGGGCAAGGAGGAGAATGACAACCTGAGGCTGCCCCTAAATATTCCTGCAGCATGCTAACCAATTTAAATGAGACCCACCATGATACCTGATACCTGGGAAACTTCTTTATTCTTGTTGTTCTTGTTCAGAATTTTGCACTGAAATACTTCACATTCTAACTTCATCTAGTCAGCATCTAATGATTACTAGCAAGAAAGATGCGTACTTAATGTATTTCTGGTTTTCTGTTGCTTCTCTTTGCTCACTAGTCAAGACATTTAAATTGCCAACATTTTTTATCCCAGTTATTTCTGAGACAATCTTTTCAAATCCTAAGGCAACATAGTCATTGTAGAGAGTCGTCATAAGGCAATCTTTTGTTTGCTTGTTTTTAAGTTTTCCTCTCCTCCCTCCCCATTTGTGTGATCAAAGAAAGGTCTCTACTACAAAGATTAGAACTGTATTTCAGTTATCTTCAGTAATGGCAAATTAGTGAAATCAGCTAAGAATGTACATTGCAGTTTTGAAATGTTCCTTTCCCAGTTTGAAGAGAAATCATTTTGTAGGAGGATTAAATTCTCTCATAGTCTGTTAGCTTGTCCTCCTTTGAAATGAATCTTCATACTTGATGCTTCCTGTTTCAAATTCAACAAGGACTTGCCAAGGAGAACTTTGTGTAGTATAGTCTTTTTCAGGTAATATAGCTTAAGGGCCTCATGCTACGTGCTGTGTCTGATTTAGAAATAAGTTGTGTGGCTTGGTGATACAGCAATGGTATGCTGCCAAAAAGAAAAGAAAATGGTAAAACAAATCTCCAATGAGACCTTCTTAGGATATGAAATATTCACTGAATTCTGACATATTTAAATATATATATATATATATATATATATGTATATATATATATATGTGTATTAAAAAGCATACTTTAGCAGTGATAGTCTCTTTGTTAATGCCTTGTAGGTGAAAAGTTGATGGTCTTTAGCTTTGCTGTAAGTAGCCGTTCCAGGGGTGGGTATTTATGTGTATTTGGTATACTTAGTATTCAATTTAGAACAAAGACGGTGATTTAGAGTTCAGAAGGGAATGCTTGTAGTAATAAACCTGGGTGATGCTGTGTCATGGTATTGCAAAGTACACTGATAATGTTTGTTATCATTCTCTGCTAGCTAATCAGGCTCGTTGCAAGTAAGCGTAGTGTCAAGGGGCTAGTGATAATTGCTTAACTGTTTTTGCACAGAGCCAAAGTGAGCCCTTTCTCTCCTTCCTTTACCTTAGTTGAACATTACTGTACTGCAGCAGCACTTGCAGAAGTTCATGTGTGCCCATTTACAGCCCAGCTTGTTAGCTTCGGGTCACTGTAGGTACTGGCTTAATTGAGCACGATACAGCAAGTTGCAAAGGATGAGAATCTGGCACACGCTCATTTTGCCAGCTGTAGTACAAGGCAGTGACTTTCAGCACTGTGCACTGATTGCTGTGCACTGTGACCAGCTGGGAGCAGTAATGGCTTATTTTGAAACACTACTTAAAAAAAAAAAAACAACAAAAAAAACCAAAAAACCACCAAAAACGAATTTTATTATTATAGTCATACAATATGCAGTACATACATACAATATACCCTTTTTAGAAATTAAATTTATGCCCATCTGTCTAATAATTGAGATAAATCCGATCTTTGTGTACACAGCAGTATACAAGTCTGTTTCAACTAAGGTACCTTGAAACTTGCCTGATTTCAAGAAATGTATGGATTTGTTTCAAGACTTTGCAGAGGAAGATGTACTTTCATGTATTCCATCAGTGGTTATTGAATTAAGAAATCCAAAATTAGAATAAAACACAAAAAAGAGCATTGATTGTAAATGGAAGATTGGGTGCTATTTCCAGTATTAAACATAGTGGGTATCAGTAACTTCTGAAATAGGTGTTTGGCTATAATGTTCATTGTTTTTCAGAAAGCCTGAGTATACAAAAGCCCAGTACCTCTGTAAAGGCAGTAGCAGAACTAAATTACTAATGCTGAATACTAGTGGCAGAGTTCTGTACAGTGTTGCCTTCCCTGTGGACCCATACAAAGGATAGGGAAATAGCATTCTATAGAGACTCTGGCTTTGCATCAGTGGTAGAAGATGCTTCCACAACTGCTTTTGTTCAGACATTGTGTTTCTATTGTTTCAGCTTAATTTTCTCAATATATGTAGTGCTGCCTTTATGTAAATCGCTTCTGGAAACAGCCAAGCTTTTTTCAGAAGGTGCTGAAAACTGTTGGAATTGGAGTTAGCGTTCATTAGATTTCATAATGGAGGAGGCATTCTAAAAATGCAGTTGTTTTCCTTGCAGTTTGCAACTTGGCATGGAAAGATTAGTTTTCCAATTAAATACTCTTCATTGAAACCTGGCGTCTCTTAACCATATGCACAGATCATCTTTCTAAGTTCCCTAATCTGGGCTTGCATTTCAAGAGTTTTATTACTATTTATGTCTTACACTTTTTGGAGAAGCATGCTTTGGCAAATCAATTCCCTTCTTATTTCTAGTTTACACTCCTACAGAACTAAATTTACCTAATAACAAACCTCGTGGAGGTTTGATCCTTAACCTGTTGCTGTTTATCTGTCCTTTTTATTAAAAGCCCTTAGTGCTTTATGATCAAAATCTCCAAAATAGCTTTTAAGAGAGAAAATTGGAAATTAAAAAAATATATATATTGGAATGTGGAAAATAAGCTTGATATTTTGAAACCAGAAGCAGTGACAGAAGTGTTGATCGTATTCAAGGATCCCATGTGGGTTTGAAAATGTATATATTTATACGCACCATTATATAAATATGAGCAATCTTTCTCATCTTCAGACTTCAACTGAAATTTTCTTTTTTTTGAGGGGGGAGAGGGAGGAGGAGAGGGGTCTTTTTAAAGATACCTGAGAACAAAACAGTGCCTGTATGTAGTGAAAACAAGTACCGTTTTATAGAATTAATGTTTACTTTAAAGGAAGTTGGAGGGGAGCCAAGCAGATGCTGGTGGGATGACTAGAACTGTTTTGCTGCAGTTGATGTGAAGTTGGGAAAGACTGCTCTTCCATCTGGTAAGCCATTGCTAAGAGATCACTGGTCCTGGAAGAATTTGCACGTGTGCTGTTTTGGGGTAGATTCCCTGAAGGGCATGCTTTGCATATCCATAATGAAATAGCATGTCCCATTCAGGAAGGAATAGCTAATTGGCAAGTAAGTGCATAATAGAATCTTAGAATGGCCTGGGTTGAAAAGGACCACAATGATCATCTAGTTTCAACCCCCTGCTATGTGCAGGGTCACCAACCACCAGACCAGGCTGCCCAGAGCCACATCCAGCAGCCTGGCTTTGAATGCCACCAGGGATGGGGCATCCACAACCTCCTTGGGCAACCTGTTCCAGTGTGTCAGCACCCTCTGTGTGAAAGTATCTTTATTGTGCCCTGCATATGGATGAGCCCAAATGAACATAATTGGTGTTTTATTGAATTAGAGGTTGTTTTTTGAATATAGAATTATGTAGCAATTCCAGAACTAGGTTTGAGTCAGAAACAGGGCATATTTGCTTGCAGCAGGATGCATTTGCTAGCTAGTAAATGCAGCTTGAGCGCTCAGGCATCCACATACATATCTGAAAAATTTTCAGCATCACGATTTTAGAATAAAAATACTGATTTATTTTCCTGCCTCACTTTTTGCTTCTTGACTTTGAATGAGAACCTTAATTCATAGTCACTTCTCATGGTTTGTTGTGGATTAAGTATAAGAGGCGTCACAAAGCTAAAAAGTAGCCGCAGAACGAAATTTCATTAAGTCACTGTCATCCAGACTGTGCTTTTGGAAAAACATCATCCAGATTTTTGGCTTCCGTTCTGCCAGTTGTAGCCTCAGACTGACGCTTTGTGGGGAAGTATCAGTAAAAAAACAACTTCATGTTGTTTGTAACTGTCTGGCTGGATAGTTCAGTGTTTTCAGTTTCCACTATCATCGCTGGTATATTTTGCAAGCAGGCAAGTTGTTCAGATTGTTACCTTTAAAAATAAAGACTATGTTTCAGTGATGGATGGAAATAAGCTTTCTTTACTAATACAGGATTCTTACCTATACATTAGTTAACTAGTGTTTATGTTTTGGTCGGAAGAGTAGGGAAGTTTTGTTTTTTCTCTTTGGTAAATTTCACCAAACCAAATCCAAAGAAACTTGTGACATTGTGTGCAAAGACTGGCTAGATCCTGCTGCAGTCTAGAAGAAGGTCTGTTGCACAGATGTGTGCATTTCTGACCAGAACTTGGGTGGATTTGGAGCAATAACTTCTATCTGTTGACTCAGATTTGTCTGTAAATGTACACGTGATACAATTTCAGAATGGAACTATGTTTGTGACTAATGTTACCATAGTTGGTTTTGGTACAGTGCCTGTTTTTGCATGTGTAGTATTGGAAAAATAATCGCTGTGTCCATTGGTGGTGGAACACAGAATGTGATTTAAGGTTGAGAAGTACTTGTATAGACTGCAGAGGTATTTCAGTAATTTTAATTGTATGCACCAGTCCTCCTCCTAATAAAGGGTTTTCTTTTTTTTTTGTAGTGGGTATAAGAAGCTTTTAACTTAATATTGTGTTCGCACTGCAGTCCTTTGTAAGCACAAAATGTTTAATATATTTTGAAATAAAATGCTATTGAAGAAAACTGAGTTGGATTTTAATGATGGAGTCTTTGGTCCACAAAATCAATTAATGTGGTGAAATCTGAGGCTTGCTTTAAGCGAAGCACAGATATGGCGGTGGATCACTGAGCATCACTTCCTTCACTTCTATATTTCCCTTTCTTCTTCACTTTTCTCACTGAGGCATGTGTCTCAGCAGTAACTCTGGTTGGCTTGGCAGAGGTGTGACCATGTGTCCGGACCCTATGAAACCTTGCATTCGGCAGCTGAAGGTAATTCAAGTTACTTTCATTATGGCTTACTCTGTGAAATGGAAATGATTGTTGGTGTCTAAGCATAATTTTAGCTCATTCTATTGACTATAAAGCAAAAGTGATCAAATCCTTTTCGCATGATAGATTAAGAGCAAATGACTCATTTTTCTCATGCTCAGCACCCACAGCAGAATGGTTTAGCACTAGTGAAGGGGCCTGTTTGCTCAGTCTCAGCTATTCCCTCAGAGTGCATCAGGAGGTGTAAGTGCAATATAACTTGCTAACACTACGATGTGGGAGGCTAGATGACATGAAAGAATGATCAGGCAGATAGAAAAGCTGAAATAGTGCTGAAAGAAATATGTTATTGATGTATTTTGAGCTCAACCAGAGAAATCATTTAAAACGTAATGGTTTCATTGTAAGAAGCTCTCATCATTTTCAAACTACAGATGTATTTCTTGCAGAATTCAATTGGATTGTTAATGCAAGTAAAGATTCTCTGGTACAGTCATTTATACTGTAGTTAATTTGGCCCATATTGATTCCCTTTTTAAAATTTTTTTTAATTGGTCTTTTAACTTCAGAACAGAGTCAGCTTTGCCTACACAGTGTTTGTTACAACTTCCCTTGCACTCTTGAGGAGGTCATGCATTGAATATGTGAGCCTCAGAGGGCCTTACCACCTCCATTGTCTCCTCAGTTCTGCTTGTTGCAATTTGGTTAGCATTAAAAATTAATTGCTGAGGAAGAGGGAATAAAAGCTTCTATATCCAAGAGATTAAATTGATAGCATTTAATTGAAAAGTGGCAGGAAATCTGTGGCAAGCAACTGATTGCCACTAGCAAAGATGAATCCATTCTCTCTTAGGGATTCATGGAATGGTTTGAGTTGGATGGGACCCTTAAAGGTCTTCTAGTTCAACTCTCCTGCAATGAACAGGGACACCTGCAGCAATAGGTTAATGGGAACTAAAGCTGGAAGAGTTGCTTTTACTACACAGTTGGTTTCTAGCCCATGTCCCAAAACTCTCTTCAGGTTGACTAGTGGCATTTGAATTATCTCTTCCTGCTGAGTGAGGCCAAACCATGCAACTGCTTTACTGAACAAGTTTTACTGAATGTTGGTAAATTTTTCTAAAGATTACTTTCAACTGTTTTCACCCTTACCTTTTTAGAAGACTTCAGTGATACACACAGTGCACTTACATTTTTTTGATTGAGCAGCGCTGAAAGCTAATAGTAAGATTATTTTTCCATCTTGAGAACATTAAAGTTCCTTGTTCACAATGCAATTGCAGTCTTTTGGCTTTACCACTCGTAAAAATAGCAATTATCATTCTGAGAAAAAAATACCCCAGAGACTCAAGTATTTATGCCTGGTTGACATAAATCCAAGCACACAATGAATGATAATAAAGAAGATTGTACGAAGAATGAAAACAGTTTGGGAAACCATTGAGCTGATATCTCATGCTACCATTTAAAGTTTCATAAGGTGACTGAAAAATGTAATGTAATCCTAACATAACTTGTAAAAAGAATTGAGCTTGCATATTAAATATTAAGTTTATTCTTCCCTTTGATTGAAGGATGTTTAATTCCTTTAACATAGTTTTGTGTCAAAAGTTAGTAGTTCTCTTCCTCCATCCAAATCAGAAAGAACTCCATGCTAACTACTTTCCTACATAAATTCACTCGGAAGTTCACGCTGCATGTCACAGCAACTGGTTCTTTGTTTCTTTGCATGAGATAATCTTTGAAAATGTAATGCTGCCATTATTTGCATGGTGAGGACCTCAAATATTTGAGGATGCAGTTCCCTGAAGTTCTGAATATGTATATGAATATGTATCTTCTTTACAAGGAGAGTGGTGAGGTGCTGGAACAGGCTGCTCAGAGAGGTTGTGGAAGCTCCATCCCTGGAGGTGTTCAAGGCCAAGTTGGATGGGGCACTGGGCAGCCTGGTCTAGTGTTAAATGTGGAGTTTGGTGGACCTGCATGTGGCAGGGAGGTTGGAGCTGGATGAACCTTGAGTTTCCTTCCAACCCAAGCCATTCTGTGATTCTACGATTCCTCTTCAGTGTAACTGGTTTTCAGAGGTTGAAGGCACTTGCAGTGCATGCAGGTGAACACTGGGGTCCAAGTGTGTACTAACACCTGTATTTGTTATTGTATTTGTGTGCTTGTTTCTGGAGCACCTAGAGCACTGCACACATTTGTGTTCTTGATTCACAGCTGACATCTCATCTTCGTGTCTGAGGTGAGTAAAGCAGGCTGTTGGATAGGCAAACATCTGCATCTGTTTATGAAGGAAGATGAACAGCAGAGAAAAGCACACTGTGATTAAAAAAAACCTTGGTGATAGGCTTCAACCCTTACTGCCATACCACCAACATCTGCCTTTGACATTGTGGACCATAAAATACGAGGCATTGCTTTCGGAGCAGCCCTTGTATCTCTAAAAGAAGGGAAATGTAGATCTGATTTGTGTCAAATGACATTTTTGACATTTTTACTCAGATTCCTCTCAAAGAAGGGTCCTCAGAAAACCATCTTCCCATGAGACATTCCAACAGTTTTTCTTTGTCATGGCAATTCATTTCAGCTCATTTCAATTCACACAGATAAAAATCTTTGCTTCCTCCTCCTATTGAACAAGAGCTCATAAAGTGTATGTGCCACTATCAGGAGGCAGCAATGTCAGGTTTTATTTAGATAGATTTCATCTTTTAGTTAATATTTTACAGAATTGGGACCTTTTTTTTTTAATTTTTTTTTTTTTTAAATCCATTTTGTGAAATCCAGACTGCTGGTTTTCATCAAGCGTGGTTTAGCTGTAGACTTTCAAGAACTGAGACGGCATCTTCCACGCATCAGTATCAAGTATTTTATTGTGTATTTCTCTGTGGCCTGTAACTGACATGTAAGAACTCTTTCTTTCTTTATAAAATACTCCAGCTACTACTAGCTATAGGGAGGCTGCCATTGCTGTATGACTGAAGTCATCGCTGTGGTTATTCTTCTCCCTTTTTTCTATACATCTTGACTAGGAGCAGCCTGTATGCTATAAAGCTAATTTCTTTGTGAGATTTAAATTAAATAAATGTTTTTCTCAAGGATGAAATAACTTTAATTTTCTCTTCAGATTATTACCAGTTATTGCAAATTGATGAAGTCTTGTGTGTTTTTCTAGCTGCATTTATCTGATAAATAACCTGATGCTTATAGATTCCTAATAATGCTACAGAGATAGCAATGAATTTTATCTCTCTGCTTGCCATCTCCCCTGACTTGCAGGCAGCAAAAAGCTTGCCTTCAAAGCATTCTGCTCTCCTCTGAGAGTGAGTGTCCTGTAGCAACTGAAACTTCCAATATATTTAACTTGGGGGTCAGAATGAGCTGTCTTGCACTGGTCTTTATAAAGTAGCTAAATGCTACCATCACAAGAATATTGGGGTTGCCTGTGCAGTTTCAAATGCCGTTGCTTTCTTCATCTCTCAGGAACAAACATTTGAAGAAAGGATTCTGGGATTAAGTTCTCCCAGATGGGAAAAATCCAACATAGGCTTGGCCATAGGACAAATCAGCTTATTTCTACAGTTATATTTTTATCTTTTATAATAGATGGATTGTAAGTGTAAGATTGAATTAAATAAAATACAAGCAACATATTATTGGTTAAACTGAAATGATCATTTGATTAGAGGATATTCCTGTTGTCTGAACCGTCATGCACATGAGAAGTCTTGTCTCTGGAAATACTTCCATTTTGACTGGCTGTAAAGAATTTTGTTGACCTGATAGACTCTTGTGAGAGCTGACAAACACCACGTCAAAATAACGTCAAGATTAAAAAGTTGGTAATACAACTGAAAGACTAGTAACTGTAGAAATTTAAGTGAGAATACTCACAAAGTATTGCAATATGTTCCTTTGAAAAATGGATCTTGGTCTGTCAGAACATTGTTGATGTATACAAAGTCAGGAAGAAAAACTTTAATTATTTGAAGGCAAAATATAATAGCTCTGTTATCTCTTCCAATTGCAAGGTGATATACATTCAGGTTTCTGTATATGAATGAGGATTATATTTGGAGACCATTGCCTCTTTGAAGGGTTTATGGTTCAACTGGTGTTGAATGACAGTTAAAACAAATGCAATCTTTGAATGTGTAAAAATGAGAGTATTGGGCGTATGTCTCTGACGCTAACAGGAGAATTGAGAAAATTGAGCTGGAACTGAGGCTTATGTATTGAAAAGGGTGTTATCTGATAGAAAAGGTTGCGAAGCAAAAGAAATGAATGATTCAGGCTTGACAAATTTTCCTTCTAATGTGTGATTAAAAAACACTATCTTCGGAGATAAGCAAAAATGACAAAGGGGGAGAGGGGAGTTGTTGGTAGTAGATTGATAATGTTCTAAGAGGAAAGAAATTAAATTTAAAAAAGAGTCTTCCTTTCAAGTAATATAAAAATGGCAGTATCAGAGGGCTGGACTTTATTTATAAATAAATTTGGACTGTAATTGTGGCATATGTTTTAACACTAATTAACAAATGCAAAAGTCACACTGATGAAGATATTAATTATTGTAGAGGAACTAAAATCTGTGTCCAGGGCAACTGTGTTTCTGAATGAAAAATACGTACAGCTTCTGTATATAGGATGGAAAAGAGGAGCTAGAGCAATCCCTTTAGCACAAAATTCTGTGAGTGCTCCAGTATGGGGAATGTTTGCTGAAAACTGTAATTTTGCTCAGTTAAACCTCCTCGTGTACTTAAAAGCATCTGTAGTTGCCTGCAAAGCTAAAAACTGCCTGCTGTCTTGGGAACTGTGAGATCAACACCTTTGATTTCACAGTAGTTCCTTGCATCGTACTGGTCTTTGTCCTTTATTGTATCTTTTTATTGTAACATAAAAATGGTGGTTGCAAAAAGGCCTTTTACTAAGGATTTAGGAGTGGAAATGGGTTCATGAGTCATGCTGAAGAAAGATATATTTTTCAGCTTTGCGTGGCTTTACTTTGATGTTAGCTTGTTGACTTTTATTTTTTCCAAATAAGCATCTGTGATGTTGAGTGAAAAACATTCTGCTTTTGTTGTCTTGTTTTCAAGAAAGCGATGCCATGCCCTGATCTCCCTTAACAGGAACATTTGTCACTTGTGGTTCTGGAAAATGCTGTCAAGTTTTCTGGCATGTGTAGGAGCTCCCTCATTTTCTTCCAGAGTCAGTATGTTTGCTGGAATGACATGTAGTGTCCATCTCTCCTCCAGGTATGAAATGCCCATCAGTGAAGGAATAGTCTAATCTAGTGCCATTGGGTGCACAGAAATGACCTTGTAGCTTTGCCAACTTAATTTGGCAATTTATTAAATTAATTAGTGTGTGGGAAAGTCCTACTGGAACAAACTGTTGGCTTTTCTTTTTCTCCCTGTGAAATCTAGTTCAGAAGAAGAACAGGGTAAACTGTTGCTGGCTGCAGCATCCTTAAGTGATACAGAGGTGCTGGTGCTGTTTTTCAGAAGAGGCTGACTTTTTTTCGTGAACTTTTTGCATATATTTGGATCAAGACTTCTTGTAATTTTTGCCTTTAAGACAATTGTTTCTCTCATAATCCATGAAAACTAAAAACCTCAGCAACACACCAGCTGAAGGGACCAGGGCAGGCTTGCAAAGGCTGGCAAAGACATAAGGTTCTGCCTGAATTAATTGGGCAGGGCCAGCCAACAAGGGGCCAAGGCAGTGCTATGTGTTGCAGGAGAGATGAGGCCATCAGTGGAGAGACAGCAAGGACCTGCCTAGCCTTCCCTGACCGCCATGTTTCTCCTTGGCCTTGTTGCTGTGGACCCTGAGGGGAGAGCAGCATCTGGGAGCAGACATTGCATCCCAGACCTGGGCTTGTGTTGTTTCATGGCACAGTGGGCACCCTTGTAACTCCTCTAGGATGGTGTTGTGTTCATGACGGTTGTGAACTATTGAACATCCGTTGTTGCCTGCTGGAACAATGTTTGTATTTGTCTTTTACCTGCTAAAACATCATCTATGTCTCTGTTAGTGTTTCTGATGCTGATGCTGATGCTGCAGCGGGGTTTCCTCAGAATCATGACAGATGCTTGAAATTTTGGGCTCTCATTCCAACCCATTAGTTGTTTAAATTTTCTTTTATTTTTCATTTCTTTCTTCCTTTGCGGTTGACCCCTTGCTTTGTTGACACACACAAGGTACTGAAAAGCAATGGAGGTTGTTAATTGTGTGCATTGGTCTACGTTCATAAAAGATTCAGAGTAGAGGTGTGGACTAAAGGTTAGATCTGGAAGGGGAATTAGGATTTTTATGCCGGTTTCACTGTTGAGATCATTTTAAGAGGCAGCTAAGATTTGTAGGAGTTGATGGTTTTAATACCTCTGTATTCCCCAAAATTTGTTCTTGGATGAGCCTAGAAGCCCAATGGCTTGGCAGACACAAGCAGCTCAGTAACAGATGTGCAACTTAGCTCTTCCAGGTCTGTAACTTGGTATTGTTCCTTGGATTCTCTCTGTTAAGTTTATGTACTTGAAGTAGGCTTACTCTGTGTGTGTGTATTTGGACTATTGGCCCAAGAGAGACATTCTAGTGGGAAGGACAGCCAATATCGGTTATATGTTTGTTTTCTTTTTCTCTTGTATGCTATCCTATTGGTTTAAATATTCCTCTGGGATAAAAGTTCAGTTTACTCTTCTTCCATATAGAAGTCTGTGTAGAAGGAAGATCCTGCTCTTGTGGCAGTTTGATATAATGTGCTAGATACTGCTGCTCACTCTTACTGATTTACTACAGGTGGGTTCATCTGAGAAAGGAAGCTGTATTCCTTTTTCTAGATGGAGGAAGCAGTGAGAAGGAAAGAGACGTACGCTGTTGAGCTGAAAATAGTGCCAAATCTACTCAGGTACAAGGCAGGAGTTCAAATACTTAACAGATGGATAAAAAGAGACTGGATGAAACCCTCTTAATTGTCTGATTTATAAGAAAAGAGTAATTCCCTGCTGGCCTCTGTCAGAAACCTGATTCTAGGACAGAGTCCTAAGCTTTTAGTTCTAAGCCAAATAGCATTTCCCTAGTAAAGCCAAGCAAACTTCCTTAAGCATTCGGGAAAATGGATGTAAAACACATCTTCGCCAGAGATATCCTATGGGTAGTGCTCAGAGAATGCCTGTCTGTCTGCTGGAAGAGAATGAGAGAAATAATTTTTGTAGGAGTTTTCAGTTTAACTTGACATCAGAGGGCTGGAAAGAGTTGAGGTTCTTCAGCCTGGAGAAGAGAAGGAAGAGAAGCAGATCTTATAAAGGCACTTCAGTACTTATAGGGGAGCTACAGGAAAGCCAGAGAGGGACTTTTCATCAGGGGGTGTAGTGATAGAACAAGGGGTAACGGTTTTAAAATAAAAGCAGAGATATATATTAGGTATTAGGAAGAATTGTTTTTACAGTGAGGGTGTTGAGGCACCAGACCAGGTTGCCCTGAGAAGCTGTGGATGTCCCATCACTGGAGATATTCAAGGCCAGGTTGGATGGGGCCCTGAGCAGCCTGAGATGCTGGGTGGCAGTCTTGCCCATGGGTGATCTTTGAGGCTCCTTCCAACCTAAGCCATTCTATGCTTCTATGGTTTCCAGAACATCAACTGAGTAGGCACCTGTAATGGGATCTGTTGGGTCACAGCCTGAACCACTGACTGATCGCCTGAGGCAAGCACTGAGTCAGCTGTGGGAGCACAGGTGGAGGCAATTCAGCTGTGTGACCAGAAGGGGTGAAGCCTGGCTGCACCTTTCCTAGACCCCATTTAAGGGCTGGCTGCCACTGAAGAAGGCTCTCTTTCTGGGATCCCTCCTTTTGGAGTTTTCTACTATCAGCCTAGGACACGGGTGAGCATTTCATTTTTGATTGTCCCTTTCCACCATGATAATCTTTTTAACTATAAACCTGTATAATACCATCCTAACCACACCACTCTTCTAACGGTGCATTTGTTAATTGTACAGTTCCTAGATGTATTAAAATGTGAAAGCAGGTTTTTTTATTTGTCATTTACATCTGTACTGATAATAATGTTCTTTCTAGGAGCTGTAGTTCTTTAGAAAGGTAATCATCTCATAAAGAACTTGATCATTTCAGAAAATGAGTGATATTCATATCAAACCAGTAATTTCCACTTGAATATTCCTCATCAGTTACCTGAAATGTTGGTGTGGAATTTTCACCTCTCTAAGGAAAAACAAAATCAGTTAAGAAACTTCTGATAGAATTTCCTATGAAAAGTTTTGGGTTGTTCCTTTTAGGAAGGTAGAATTGGGAAGCTCTCAGCTCAGAGGAAGAAAAAGAACTGAAAAAGTCCAGGAAACAGAAAGTATTGCTGGCATGTTGTGCTAGATTAATATACAAATTTGGGGTTATCTTCAGTAATAGACAAAAATGGAATGTGGAAGTATGTTCTTAATAGTATTCTTGTTTCAGAAAGCAGAAAGTCAAAATAGACATTTTTTTCTTCTCTGAAAAATCCTTTCTGGTAAGGAAGATCGTAAGGATTATTCTGGGACTGTTGAGCTTTGTGTGTCTTTATGATGATTCTGTCAGACAAATGTTTCTGTAAGCCAAGGGAACAGCATTGATGCCAGTTCAGGCAGTTTTAATGGATACTGCTGTAGTGGCTTTTGACTGCAGGAGAGGTGAGCTGAATACAATTTTGTCTTTAAACAGCTGTCTAAAGCAAACTCTGCAGCAGTTTCAAGACTCTAAACTTTCTATATTCATCTTGCTAATTTTGATTTGGATTAATACTGTGTGATCAGGTAAAGGAAGAGTTAGATGTGGTATTGTGGAATGTAGTGAATGGTAAGGAGGAATGCCTGCTTATTAAGGACCCAAAACGTCATTGGAGACTACCTTTCTCGTCAAACCAGTCTGGAATAGTAGCTAAAATAAGTATTGGGGAAGACTATACTAAAATAAAATAAATTAGAAATTAAATATGAATAGTCATGTGAGTAAGCAAAGATAGGCTTGGGATATGATTAGTGTGAAGGTTAGTCCAAACAAGTGTAATTTTGTATCAACATGATTATTTACAGGAGTGCATATTTGAGAAATATGAGCAGACTTCAATAAGTTAAAATATATACAGGTAATGTCATAAGAATTCTCTTAAGAATTGTGTTTAACATGCACTACCAGCCAATATAATTGCTTGCTGATAACCTTAAGCAAAGGCTGCCCTTGGTTTGCAGTTGCAGTATGTTTTTCCTGAACAGAATGGTGCTGCCAGGGAAACCAACATCTTGGAATAAAAAATGCACTATATAACCAAAGCAACAAATAGACTTTGAATTTTTCAAACTGAAGTATTTTAATGTAAAGACATTGCTACAAGTCTTATCTTTAGCTTGAAATTAGATGATTTGGAAGAAAGAGTGGATTAAAATAAACTATTGTAGTAGTTTAAACAAGCTAGGAGTTTCCAGCTCTCCTATATATTTAATATTCTTTATTTTAAAAGCTTTTGTGTAATAGGGGTCCACTGACGACACTGGAAAATAAAGGTATTTCTTTTGGTTGAGGAGAAGCTAGCTTTGTGAAACTGGTCTCACTCTATCATTAGAACAAATAGTGACTCCAAGAAAAAGCTCTAATTTGAACTGAGTTTATCTAATTACTCACTGTGTTGTGATAAACCATATTATCTTTCTAAAGTGTACCATAAATCCCTTGGGACAAATGTGTTGTATCTGCATATATTACAGTTTATATATCATTGAGCTTGATAAACAATAAAAATCTCATGATCTTCAGTGTGAGCAAAGAATTTCATCCTGGGAGCAGTGTGCTCATCAGATACAATTACTGGTTAACGCCGAAACTGACAGTACTGGAGAAACTACTTCTTCCAGTGGATTATTTCAGTATTTACTATGCAGTCCGATCAACAGAGTAACTCTGTTGTGAAATAAGGCTGTTATTTCTCGGAGAAAGTATCTGTATTGATTTGCTTGGTCTTACTAGAAATTCAGAATTTGGAAGATTTGTCCGATGCATAATTAACATTTAAAAGTAAAGGTCACTTGAAAGCTTTACTTCAGCATCTAACAGAGTTGACATGCATTTGATTCATTTTTTTTATTTCTGGACTTTGTAAAAACATTATTATGGAAATCTGGACTACAGCTTTCACATAAAATGGGACAGACAACTGTTCAAGTTTTCATTGGATTTTTCAGATTTTTCTGTAACTTTTTACTGCTCTCTTCTACCATCTGGCTTGTCTTTGGCCAAAAGAATGGAAGAGACTCAAAGGACAGAAGACGTGAACTGCTTGGTAGCTGATACAGTGTAGGAAGAAGTCTTTTTGAGTGGTCTACCATTATTAACCTTTGGATGGCTTTGCTGAGGGGGAAAGGAAGGTTTGTAGATATTTGCCTTTTTCCTTGATCTCTGACTCTAGTTAACAAGCAGTTGTCTGACAGTCACACTGTCAAAACTGAGGACTGAGGTATGGGACTGAGTTATGACATTTCTGCACGTCTCTCTGTGTACTCTTAGCCTGGGGCAAATGCAAGAGGCATTGGTTTAATAAAGGCTGCTTCAGCAGAGTGGCCTTAACCTTGCACCCTGCTATTAGAGCATGCCTACCAGCTATGTTTAGTGCTCATCTAATCCGTGGTAACTTGGTTGCATGTCTGAGCCCTAAGGTGTCACCTCTGGAAAAGATAGGGAAATTTTTTGCATGCATGATAAAGCACAGAAGTATAAATATCGCATGCTGTAACTTTCCATTATAACCTTTGTTTTAACAGCAGAAAAGAGGAAAAGTTAAGAAATAACTGGATTTACTTTATGTTCTAAAAGTCATTCTCGCTTTTCTAAATCATACTTGCAGTGTTCCCTGTGAAGCCAGAAGGCAATGCTGCTTAGAAATTGTGCAGTAGGAGAGAGTTGGCATGGAGTTGCTACCATATAAGCACATGATCATCTTGAGATTTCAGTAATGCTTGCAGGAAGGATGCAATTCAGCCTGTATTTTAACAAAGGAGCGCTCTGATGTGCAGGAGAGATGGGAACCAACCTGGCATATGCTATTTTATCATGGTTTCCAGTTGCCATCTTTCACTACAGCTAAGGACAGCAAGGCTTGGATGATTTATGCATTCTTTGCAGTGAAATGAATAAGAAAAACTTTTTTTAATATCAAGTACATTTATCAAAAATGATAAAGTCATCTTTATTGGATGAGCAAAGAACTGGAGGGCAATGTCCAACTAGTTTTGTAGATAGTGTGTTTTTGTCTCAGCAAGCACTGTGGGGAATAAAATCGGTTCTTCATCTGTAGCTGAAAAATCTGAAGCGGTAATTACATCTGTGTGTTGATCAAACATCTGCACATTTTTCCATTTTGGTGAATAAAGCTGGTGCATGCAACTGCCAATTTGTAATCTTTTCTCTGAATCAGTGTAATGATGGGTCTGGATGTTTTACAGTGTAGGAATGCAGGTTGCCACTGTGGAACTGAGTTATGTGCTGCCTGACCAAATGTTCACCAATGACTACTTCAGCCCCACTGTTTCTCTATATGGACCATGACATTCTCTTAGCCTATCTGCTATGTAACCTGAGTCTGTATTTAAAAGAGTTTTGAAGCAAAGAAGTAAATCAGTGCGTTTAAAGGAAAACGTTTTGTTCCTAGTTTTGAGTTGTTGAAGTTGCATCTCCATAATGAAATTTGTGTTGAGATTTTCAATGTTAGCTCTCTGAGAACATTTCATGGCTGATTAATAAATACCCCTTCACTGGATATTATATAATGGGGCTGATGAAGAATGGAAAACGATTGAATTTCCCCTGCTCCATATTCTCTTGCTTTATTTTTTTTCCCACTGCTGCATATTTAGAAAACTATTATTATATGTATAACTCTCAAATCTCTTTCCTCTTCCCTAGGCTGCTTTGATTTCTATTAACACGAGCTGTTGAGCCCAAAGAAGCCTCTCATCTTGCAGTGATGTAAATGATCCTTCCACAGTAATTTACCAGCATTGTGTTACAACAGAACCTACAAATTACTTTGTTTCCAAATGAGGGTCAGTGACTTTGAGGAGAGGGAGGAATCCAAGGTGCAGTCAATGAATTAAAGAAGTTTTTGGTTAGCGATGAAATACTAATTATTGCCTGGGATAAGAGACACTACCAGCTAGCAGCTATGTAAATGCTATCTGCACTGATGTTCCAATTCAAGAAGCAAGGGAGATGGAGCTGGTATTGATTTCTTAAGACAAATCGTGCCCATGAGGGAAATAAAGCTAACAAACCATGGTCCTGAGCCATGAAGTGCAGTAGCTCTTCAGGTGCACAAAAGGACTTTTCTCAGCTTCAGTCCTGCCCTTAAGAATTGTGCCATCCTGGTACTGAAAGAGAATGTGGGGAGAAATGTTATCCCAAAGCATTTTGCGATACTCTTTTGTGGATGAATTAAATGGATTTTTTTATGAGGTGCTTGTGGAAGCAAATCACTGCTCAGTATGTCTTTCATGAAAAGTTCTGGTTTTTTTTTCACAGATTGATTTTAATACAAATGCAAAACATAGCTACATAAATACATTGTCTATTCTTGAACACGTGTGCTGTTGTTTGATGTATTTTTGCTTTGCATTCCAAACTGATTGTGTATTCAGGTGTGGTGATCACACCTACCCCAACTGAGATGACTAAAGAGCCTGAGTACGTGGGGTCTGAGGGAAGATGAACTGAATTTTGGTAGGAGCACTGCACGAGGGTGCAGCAGGGAGATAAGGAGCCATAACTGAAACAGGTGAGCAACACCTGAATGCAATATAGTTAAGAAGATTTCTGGAAGATGAATTTTGATACAGCTCTGGTGCAACTAGAGAGCCTCGAAGGAGGAGCTAACACCAGGCACGTTGCAAAAGCACTTTGATAAGGAAATTCAAAGGACGAAGTGTTGTTGGCAGCAATGGTAGGAGACAGTATGTGATTATTTTCAGCGTGTCAGGCAGATGGGAGAGAAGGTGAGCAGGTGTGAAGATCGGAACGGAGGCAGATGCAGGGCGAGAGACAAAGGATTTATAAATGGAGAAATGTCATACCAGATTGGTTTTTTTTTTTTGTAGTTATCTTCTGAGACGAAATTTGCAGAGGTGCTTTATATCCTTTATAATACATATATTTTTAATGTAGGTGATAAGCAGATATGAGTAAAATGAAATTCAGGTTTTTTATAGAGCAAGTTTCAGGATGGTGAATGTAAACTTTTCCAGGTTTCTGAATTTCTCAGGGAAGGGGGGAGGATAGGTGGTGATCAACTCTGTGTTCAGAATCATTTCAACAGTTCTGTGCTTTAAAGAGAGGGAAAGAAGAAATGTCAAAGAACTTTAAATAAAAGTAGAGTTGAGCATGAATAGTTTACAAACTTTGTCTGAGGTAGTTGGAAATGCCCATCTTGTTAGAAAAGCAGCTGCTTTATAACTTAAGCAACAGCACAAACTGACAATTACCTAGGAAACACTTTACTAAAAAAAAGCTTGTATTTTGCAGTTCTCTGTTTTATGTGGTAGGTTAAAAGGTTTTCTTAGTTATAGACTAGAAGAGATAGTGTTGTCAGAAATGCTTGGCTGCATTGAGATCAGCTGCTAGGGCCAATACTGAGCCCCAAGCAAAAATTGTCATAAACTGTGGTATTTCAGTAAATCCTGGGAAGGATCCAGCTAGCTTGCTGCTGAGGAGGGAAAGGCAGATGCTGTAGACCCATCAAAAAGCTACTGTATTCTGCAACTCAATGTATAAGACCTGCTAATGGAGAAAGGAGAACAAGGGAGGAGGTGGGAGTTTGAATTCATCCTTGCCTACAAGATCGTAGCTGTAGCAGAGTGTAGTCAGTGCCTGAACCTTCCACTTCTGAGCAAGAGAAGGGCTTGGATGCCTTGAGGAATGCTGTGAAATGTCACTTGATACACCTATACAAAGGCAGCAGCAGCTCAGAATGGGTGAGGCCTTGGACAGTTTTTGAACTCCTCTTTGTGTTCACAGAAACAGATTGAGTTTGTGACCTTATAATGAAAAAAATCTGGTAGGTACAAAATCTCTATTATAGAGTTGACACAAATACAGATAGTCATGGAAACAGAATAGAACAGATCCAAGCTAAAAAACACTCAATAAAGAAAAATCCAGCCAAAGCAATTGTGTCTCTTCTGTTACTAAGGAAGGTATTGCTAACCATTCTTGTGTTTGTTATGTTTCAGTGGCTGTTTCTTTGAAAACATCAGCATCTGGGAAAAAAAAAGTTTGAAAGTATATTCAAAGTGACCTAGGAAACCTGGGTAATGACAGTTGGAAATGGAATCCAACTTTACAGTGCATGGGATGGAGAACCATTCAACATTTCTTTAATGATGATTTAAAGCAATTAAGTTGGCAGCATGGCATATAGCTCTGTGGCCACAATGTTGGTTTCCCAAGATTCCTCTAACTTAATTTCCATTTTTGCCATTGCCTTGGTACATGATGCTGGTGAAATAATTTTCTGCGTAGGGTTTGTTTGTTTTGATCTCCAAAATGAGAATAATGAGGGCTTGGGAATGCCCTCTGGCCTACTGATGAAAAAGCATCTAGATACGAGGGTGGAAAATGGAATGAGTTTTAGTTCTAATTTTTTCACAAGCGTAGAGGTAGCCTGCATCCCTACGATCTATAAATCTTCCTCTGTTTTTGGTAGAATACTGTGTAAACTCTGAGTGTATATATAACAATGACTAGTTGAACCTGGAGAATTTAGGTGACTGTTAGGTAATGGAGTCTTGTCTTTTTTTTTTTCTACATATATGTCATTCCATCTACTTTTTCCTTCATGTTTGATCTATGAGGGCTGCTCTGTAAGTAATGCCTCCTATTTCATTATGTTGTCCCACAACATCAGAGATGGATGTTGGTGATGTGGCAGTTGAAGTTGAACCTTCCTGCCAATATTCTGTTATATTTTCTTGTCATGTGACAGATGGCAGCAAGGGAACAGTCTGTCAAAATAGCATTTGAGGTGAGGTTCATATGGAGCAAAAGTGTGCCACTGAACTCTTCTACAAAGAAAAAAATTGTACCTACTGATATTCATCAGTGTTTGCTGAATGTTAATGGAGACCAACCAATGGATGTGAGCGCAGTGAGGCAGTGGGTGGTGTATTTCAGCAGTGGTGATGGTGGCAGTGGGTCACCTCTTCTGGTGCAGATGTTTGTAAGCATGAGAAATCTTGTCTTCATCAATGGTGAAAATGCAGAGCTAAAGGTGGTGGCTGTGTTGAAAAATAGTGTTCTGTTGCTGAGAATTTGCTCTATCAAATGGTGTTATTGTGCTCTTTATGTCTGTCATAGTATGGAAGTAAACAGGAGGCATTACTTTTGGAGCAACCTACATATATCTGGGCAATATGTATAGTATAATGGTTGCTTCCAGGTCACTGCAGAGAGGATCTTTAAGCACTCTCCTGTGAATTCCTTTCCTAAACAGTGATAATAATGGGAATTAACTAGCAACATTGAAATTACTAAAATACAGGAATTATAACGACGTGTCCTCAAATTAATCATTGTACAACAGATTGAAATATGGCTCACATGCTTCTCTGTGTTCCATGTAGGCTTCTCTACAACAGCAGTATTACTCCTCTTTGTTTACATGTTCATGAGGTCTGGCCGTTGCTTGAGGTCTTTATGAATCTTAGATCTGTCTTATGTTTCAGCTTGGATTGTTACCTGATTCCCCAGACCTATCTGGGATACATCTGCAGGGTGATTCAGTTCATTTCTGTAACTGTTGCTCCCTCTCCAAGTCATTTTTGGTGTTACTCACTTGACTCGGTGGCAGCTCAGAGGACTCCAAATTGTAGTGAATTGCCTTTGTCTTGCTGGTCTCTGTCTCAACTACTTGTAGAGCCCTGAAATGTTTCTTGCCACCCCAACATTCTTATTTCCTGCTGAATGAAATGCCAGCAGCTCATGAGGCAGATATTGTTACTGCTATTCAAACTTGTGTTGTGCCCTGTCAAAAGCTTCTCTTTCTGCTGAGAGACTTCTGCAGGCTTTATCTTTTATTCACTGCCCTTCCAACATGTCTAATCCAGTGAGTCCAGAAATGTTAAAAACAGTACTTGTCCACCTATGCTGTTTAGTTGAATGTTTTGTTTCAGTGAATGTTAGTTCATTATTTCCAAGCTTGTAGGTACATTTTTGTGGCGTCCCTCTCATTGTTTATGTCCTTGGTTCTGTCACTGCATTAGTTGTGTGCTTGTTCACCCGGAGCTATCCAGTAGTTTCCAGGCTAAAGTCTTCATCTGCTGCCACAAAATTGTCCCACTGAAATACTTTTACTGACTTACTGTTGCCATCACAGTCTTCTCTTGGAGACAGTAAAAAAAAAAGAAAAAACAAAAACAAAAACATCCAAATGTATGCACGTGTGAGAGTAGTGCTGATTTTTTGATGATGCTCAAGTTACTTCAAATGAAATCAACAACAAAAAAAACCCACAACCAAAAAGAACAACAACAACAAAAAAATCACAATTTTTTCTGCCATTTTGCTGCTTGATACAGTCTGTGTTCTTTAATTTTCTCAAAACTTCTTGTAACTTATAACAGCTAGAAAGAAAATGTTGATGTTGTTCAGAAGCTTGGTTTAATGTTCTTTGTGATTCACTAATAAACATATGAGCTGCTACTTGTCTCTGCAAACATCCTGATGTGACTTGCCATCGATTTTTGCTCAACTTGAGGAAATTGGTTGCTTGTCTGTTTGGTTTCTGTTACTTTTCAGTTTTTGGTTCCTACTGTGAGCTAACAAGAAGTAGTTTAACTGACTTTTCCAAATAAATCTTCCCTGAGGGTCATTATGTAAAACTTCCGGAAACTCCAAATAATTTCTCCTCCATGTCACCTTTTTGTGTTTTGTTACACAGTGGGTGACTTAGAAGCTGTTTATACATTTCTTAGCACATTATTTGGTTCACTGGCTTAGGGAAGGATTTTATCCTTCAAAAACTTTGGAAGGATCAGGGGCCATTAGCTTTGATTCGCCTCTGAGAAGTTCAACTTGAAAACTGTTGTTTTCCTTGGTGAACAAGACATTTCTTTTTTAAAAAAGATTGCTCACGTACTTTTCTGTAAGCCTTGACTGCCATAAAAAAATAATGCTCTGTGACACTACTGGCCTCCTCCCAAGGTCACAATTAGATATAAATTATTGTCTCATATTTAGAGGCATGTATTTGTATTAAAGAGATTGTTTCTAAGACTTGCAGATGTCATGTGTGAGACATCAATTGTCTGAAACAGTTTCTGTCGATACTTTTGTGCTATTTCTAGAGGTGTTTGTGACACACTTCTGGAGAGGACTGACAGATTGATGAAATGTGACCATTAAAAAGTGCATGCATGAGTGATATATTTTTTTTTCTACAAATAAATATATGTTACATGGCTGTCTTTTTCTGTAATATGCTTTGATTTTAGAGTATTATATTCTCACTAACAGCATATGATTGTGATTGAAAGGAGGTCTTTCAAGGCTACTTCCACTGAATTGATTCAGTCAGAAAGTTTCAAGACTCGCTTCTCTCTGTCCTTGATGAGAGATACTGAGCCAAAATCAATACTGTTTACTTTCTCAATTATTGCGTCTAAATTTGAGTTAAGTTTGAGTTTTTGCAGTTAAATTACAACTCTTAGTGAACCACTTGCCAGTCAGTCATTGAAATATGTTCATTTTTCTCATGTACTTACATTTAGTTGAAGAAGCGAAGTGAGAAAATGAACCTAATTTTACTTCTAAATCATGTCTACCTGAGAGCAGCTATTTATGTATTTAACATGTTACAACATTTCTAAGCAAATTGTACCTCTAGGTCAAAATAGAACTTCTCTGTTTTCGAGCTTAAATGATAAAAGACACACTAAATGCAAAACAACAATCATATATTCCTGGAGTCCTTAGAATACTTCAGACTGAATAAAGATCACTGATAAGATGGCAGATAGTCTAACTCATGGTTAGGGATGATGAAAAATATTTGGGTAAAAAAGTGACAGTTCTTGAAAATTTTCTTTACAATCTGCAGATTTTTTTTTCAACTACATCTTACTTTCTGGAGAGAAGGATGAATATATTTGCAGTGCTGAGATCTGTCTCCTGTCGATCCAATGAGAAAAAAATGAAGATATGGATCAGGCTATTTGCAGTGATTTTACAGGGAAAGTGAACCCACTGTACTCATGCATATCATTACCAGGCAATGTATTTTCTGATTGTCATATCATACTAGCATGGAATATTTGGGGTTGAAAGGGATCGTAAAGATCACATAGTTCCAAACCCTGCCTTGTCCAGGGATGCCTTCCTCTAGACCTGGTTACTCAAAGCCCTATCTAACCTGGCCTTGAACCACTAGGGAAGGGGCAACCAGAGGTTCTCTGGGCAACATGTTCTAGCATCTCACCACTGTCTAAATAAAACATTTCTTCCTAATACCTAATCTAAATATACTTTCTCTTAAATTAAAACAATTACCCCTTGTCCTGTCAGTGCAATCCCTCATAAGAGTCCCTCTGCAACTTTTCCGTAGGCTTAATTTAAGTACTGAAGTGCTGCAACAAGGTCTCCCAAGAACCTTCTCTAAGCTGAACAACCCCAACTTTCTCAGACTTTATTTGTAAGAGAGAAACTTCAGCCCTCTGATTAACTTACTCTGGACATGTTCCAGAAGTTCCATGTCTTTCTTATGGTGCAGGCCTCAAAACAGAACATAGTATCTCAGGTGGGGTCATGTGAAGGCAAAGTAGATGAGGAGTATCTCCTCCCTTGCGGTTCTTTTGATGCAGCCCAGGATACTTCTGGTGTTCTGGATTGCAGGCACACACTGCTGGTTCATATTCAGCTTTTCATCCACCAGAACCCCTTAAGTCCTTCTCTGCAAGCGTATTCTTAATCCAGACTATATTCATGTTTGGGTTTGCCCTAAATCAGCTGCAGGGCCTTGCAGTTGGTTGTATTGAACTTCATTAGGTTCATGTGGGCCCATATTTCAATCCTATTCAAGTCCCTCTGGTTAGCACCTCTTTGCTCCAGTATGCCAATGTGCTACTTAGCTTGGTGTTGTTGACAAACTTGTTGAGGGTGCCCTCAATTCCAGACTCCACTATCCATGCAGAAAGAGAGCTGTTAAGTAATGCTGGTCCCAGTACTGACCCCTAAGGATTGCCACTTATCACTAATTTCCACCTCTGACTGCAACTCTCAGGGTACAAACATCCAGACAGCTTTTTATCCACCAGGTGATCCTTCTATCAAATCCTTTTGTCTTCAATTTGGGGACAATGATGTTTTGCAGATCAGCATCAAATGCTTTGCACAAGTCCAGGTAAATGACACCGGTTTTTGTTTCCTTATCCAACAATGCTGTAACCCTGTCACAGAAGGCTACCAACTTTGTCAGGTACAATTTGCCCCTGGTGAAGCCATGTTGGCTATCATCAATCACCTTTTTGTTTTCTATGTGCCTTAGCATAATTTCCAGAACAATCTGCTCCGTGATCTTGCCTGGTGCAGAGGTGAGACTGACTGACATGTAGTTCCCTGAATCTTCCTTTTTGGTTTTAAAAATAACAGCTTAAACTTCCCTGTTTCCAGTTAGTTGAAACTTCATCATATTGACACAATTTAGCAGCTTAATCTGCCATCTCCTGTAGGATCCTTGGATGCATATCTGTTCCAGTGATGAGGCACAGGAACAGGTTGTCTGGAGAATTTGTGTATTCTCTGTTCCTGGAGGTGTTCAAGGCCCAGTTGGATGGGGCCCTGGGCAGCCTGATCTGGTGAGTGGTCCCATCACGGGGCTGGAACTAGATGATCATATTGCCCCTTCCAACCCAAGCCATTCTATGATTCTATAATTTTGTCAGGTCCCATGGGCTTATGCACGTTCACGTGGTCTCAAACCTGATATTTTCCTACAGTGGGCAGTTCATTATGCCCGTCCCTGCCTTTGCCTTAAGTTTGGATAGTGTGGTGAGAACTTTAGTTTGGAGGAGTTTGAAGCAAACAAACTCTCTATTTTGTTTCTCATAGATTAAGTCTCACAGGAACCTCTCCAAAGCTGCTTAGAGGGGCCTCAGAACTGTTTGTGACCACTCTAAGCACATAATACTCCTGGGACAATATGGCGGTCAACTACTGTACAGGTCTGTATGAAGATGAAAATGTATGCAAATCAGAAGATAATATCTATCTTGCTCTAAACATAATGCTCACAAACACAACAATCCACTCCTCTTTATATAACAGCACGGATGTAATGCTCGTAAAAGATGTCTTGGTGCAGGTGCCACTGGGGAAAATACCTAAAGATACTGATATTGTGAGCATAATAGGATGTCATGGAATTGCTTTTCTGTACATTTCTCAGGTGTTGCCCTGAAGAGGGAGATTCCAAGCATACAGAAATTTCTGTACTATCGAACTGGTGTTCGTATACCTCTTACTGTTGTTTCAGTCCCTCTGTGATTTGTAACGGTACCTGTGTATTGTAATACTATCCTGCTATTTTGGCTCTATACTCAAAAAAAAACCAACAACAACAAAAACCAGAGTGGTTCATGAATAGTATTTTTTTTTCTTTTTTATTTATATAGTACAGGGATGTGATTTAGCAGAGGGCTGTTGAACTTAGGGTAGTATGGTTAGGTTGTGACTGGACTCGATGATCTTTAAGGTCTTTTCCAACCCAAGCAATTCTATGATTCTATGTAAAGCTAAACTATGTGGAAGGTTAACTAGATTAAGAAACTCTCATGCGTAATTGCACAATCATGGCCTCTTGAGAGGGGAAGTTTAAGGAATTTTCTTAAAAGTTGTAATTAGGTTAATTTCTATGATCTGTGTAGGTCTGGCCAGTTCCTCAGCCTGCTAATTACTGAAAAGTGCAGTGATGAGCTAATCTAGAAGACAGAAAACTTACTGCACCTACATGGTACCCCATGGCCTAAATCGAAATAGAGTTTAATCCTGGCCAACAGTTAAAGCACAAACTGTTGACTTTGAGCTGATTAGCTGTGGCTTTGGGACAAAAACATTTACTTCTTGAAGAATATTGAAATTGTGCAGTTGAAAACTGTAAAATGGGAAAGCCTACTTATCCTTATTCAAGGAATAATCATAGCCAGTAGTTGTAGGAGATCGTGACACTTTTTTCCTGGGGTAGCTGTCCTAGGCTTCTCTCTACTGAGCTAACATAATTATGGTAATAAAAAAGGGTCTCTAACTGATGCGTGAGGACCTGTAGAGGGCATGTCTCTCAACCTCGGCTCAAAGTGTCAGAGATTCTGGTAACCAGCATGTGTGCCAGCACTGTATCATAGGCAGTATTCTCTTCCTAGGCAGATTCTCTTCCTAGAAATGTGTAGTGTGGTGATTAGAGTTGCGTCTATACACAGGACGCTTGGCATGTTTGTTACAAAAGGAATATGATAAAACCTGTAAGATAAAAGTCTCTTTTCTGTTCCAAGTACACTTGGAGTGCTTCTGCAAAACATCTTACTTGGCAAAGTGGGAAAATCAGTGAGACCCTATTGGAGAATAGGACGCAAGCCCTTATTCATGTAAATTCCACGAGAATGTCTTTATAGGCATTCTCACAGCAGAAGTCCTTATGAGTCTGTAGTGTAAACTGGGTAAGAAGATGTGGCTTCCTCCTTATGTTGGAAGCAGTTATTTGGGAAGACATTTTCAAACATATTTCTGAAAAATGTTGTTTTCTTCCATTGAGCATTATGATTACTGAGCCCTGTAGACAAGTAGAAATGATACCAAATCCTACAGGCAAGTACAAACGAAGCCAGGACATCCCAGAGTGAGATCTTAATGGGAAGCTTTCAACTGAAAGTGAGGCATTCTAGCACATCATTATTGTCATGATGTTATCTTTGTAACTTCTCTTTTGATTCTTAGAGGCTGACTAACATGTTTCAGTGACATTTTTTTTTTTTCTCTGTGCTTTCTCTTCCTCTCTAAATTCCCATGAGGAACTTTGTCGTGTTTGGCAGAAGGTTGAATTGCCTTAGGTTCTCCTGCCTTATGAAGAGCTGTGTCATGGTCCTGGAATGCTTTTGTCATCCCTGGGTTATAGGTAGCAAACTCAAGAGATTCTTTACTGTTACCCTGTTGCTTTAAACGGAAGAGATAGCTAACAACATTACAAATGTTTTTCACACCACTGCTACATGCACTTCCACAAAACCAAAAACAAAACAGGAACCCAAACCACAATCCACTTTATAACCTTTTCTAAATTGCAGGATTCAGCCATGTTCTCTGCATATACTCAGGAGAGATGCAGGGGGTAGGTATCTAGGGAAGCAAAGATCCATTCCAAATTTTGCACAACAATTAACATAGCTGTGAGTAAAGAATCCAACAGAGTGGGCTGAAAGAAAATTGAATATCAACCCTCCATAGGGTTGTATGGTTGTTATGCAGTAGGAGCAATTCCTGGACTGCAGCCAACAAGACCAATGCAAGCTGTGAATGCCTGTAGCAAAAAGGTGGTGAGAATCTAATGCCTATGTACATTCTTGTTTTGTTGGTTATGGAATGAAATTTTGGCTGAGCTTTTAAAAACTGAATTAGAGTTGCTCAGCTTGAGGACTTAATATATTGTAACTGGCACACAAGTTCTTAGCTGCCAACTGATTTTGATTCAGTATGAGCATTTCTGTAGGATAACTAGAGAGCAACGCTGTTGTGAGTGGGCATACAGTCTGTTCCAGCATTAGAGCACTGTTATTTGCAGTGTGGATCGCCCAAGGATTCTGAAGTGCAGCACAAAGCAGCAGCATTTGTAACCCTTTAATGTGCAGGAAATCTGTGATACCCCTCAGTTATGAAAGCATCCTTCAGCAGCTCTTCGGTTTCCTCTGAAAGCCACCAGAGCTGAATAGAAATAGTACGTGAATATAGCCAGATCTTAGGTGGGTGCATGCAGGCAATAAAAAGTTGCACCTGTATAGGTGCATTTCTCTTATATCCTTCATCTTGAATTTTATGATGACAGCCAGTGAAACATTTTGTGGCGACCTTACTTATATATACAGTGGAAAATTCAGGGTTTTCCCATTGACTATTTCCTTTCTTGAAATTTTATGACATTTGAGTTTAAAGTCAAGGTTAAGATGTTTTTTCTCAATTGAAGGCAAAACAGACAAAGAAAGACTTTATCTGTGCTGGGTGTAATCCAGATTAGGGTGAGGTTTGAATCACTGCCACTGAAATCTACTTGAAAATGGTCTGTTCTCATTGCATGTTGAAGTTGTCTGTTGATACAGATGAGTGACACTGGCAAGGTCTAAGTGTGAAGATGAAGGGGTAGCGTGTCTCCAGCTGCTTTGAGTGGTAGGAAGATGGGGGAACTGCTGGGGAACTGCAGTGCTCAAGGGGGAAGACTGTGTGTGTGGTAGCCTACTGGAGGCTGGAATGAGTGGCTGCTGTTTTTAATCTGATCCTGAACTCCACCCCAGTGCACCTGGTCTCTCACTAATATAGCACTTTTCTGTTGGACAGCTTATCAAGGAGGAAGAAAGTCACGCACACTAGTTCCATCATTCCTTTGCTACTGTCCTTAATACAAAGCCATCAGATGTTGGAAAGAGTTTTTGTACCAGATTACCTGGTTGCTGCTATAGTAAAGTTGTGAGTTTTAACCATGTATAAGACATGAGAATTAAGTCTGTGAGCAAATTATGTACTCATATCCTGATGCGAGCACTTGCTCTTTGGGCTAATCCAAGTTCAGTGTCTTGATTTCGTGACTTGTAAGGTATTTGGGAGTTCACTGACATATGGAAGATTACTCATATGTTTGTTACGGCATACGTGGTTCTCCAGTGTACACTTCAAGAATTATGTTGAAAACATAGAGAAAGAGTTGCAAAGCAAGACCAAAAACCAGTAATGTATGTCTTCCAATGGGAGACTTCCAGAACTCAATTTGCTTAGCTTTATTGCAGAGAGGTAACCAGGTGGTGAAGTTTGCAAGTGATTTTACAAGAAGAAAATGATGCGTTGTGAAAAGGCCCTTTAATCTTGCAGGGGAATCATAATGAGAAGGAAAGGCTTGAACAGAAAGATAGGTGGAACTGAAAGCTAGATAAACTCATAAGAGAAACAGTGCACGTGCTTTAAACAGGGAGAGTGATTAGCTATTGGGATAAGCTGACAGGTTCTTGAAGTTTGCAAGTAAAGACTGTGATGCCTCACTGGAAGATGTGCCATAGCAAAATGTAAGTTGTCGGGTTGAAGCAGGCTTGACAGGTTTTTATGGCATAGCAGATTGAAGTAAATGATCTGGTAGTCATTTCTGGTTTTATAAAACAGAACTCTACAGACATAACAGATTTCTTCATCCATATATACATACGTATGCAGAAATTCTTAAATACTAAGTATTAATCTATGTCACTAGATTATAGCTCCAAAAAAATGAACATTTTTGCTGAATGTTTTTGTAAACTACAGAATAGCAAACAGACATGCAACTTCTTTTGATATAATTGGCATATAGATTAAAAAGAGTTTGCTTTTGGATATAGAGATGATTATCAAAATGGAAACAGTTTTGCTCAGAAACGCCTATGTTTCCACCATCTGCATTTGTTTTCATTGATATTTTTGCCATAATTTTGCTTTCCCACAATCACCACAGGTGAAATGATATATTTGAACCTGAAAAAAGGGTGTCCTCCCAGGGACATTTCCAGGCCCATGTGTTGATTTTGGATTATTTGTGCTTTTCTTTCCTTTTCCAGTGAAACACGATCTGAAAGTTTATCAAACAAAAGAATTAGTCACACCAACCTTGTAGTTTTGTAGTTCTTTAGAGGGAAATCTTCCTCCTGTTCAGCTCTACATTTCACTGATGTACAGTGATTTTACTGTTACTTTCTATATATCTAGTAAACCATGGCTCGAAAGGAGGTGTTCAGAACTCATTTGCAAATTTTTTGGCTTAAGCAGCACCCACATATTGAGGTCTGTATGAATACCCAGATTGCTGGCTGACGTGCATTCTCCAAAGCCACTGTGGTCTTTGCCCTGTCTGTATTTTAGGACACGCCCTGAGCACTGAAATGTTTGGATGTTTTGAATTATGCTGATCACATGTATGGAGTAGACTTTTTTTTTTTTTACAGATGTAAATGAGGTGTTTGCATAGAAGTTGCTTAGAATGGTCAGAATCTAGGAGAGGCAACTGTATGTCACCCAAAATATGCAAAGTTGGATGCATGTCAAAAAAAACAATCCAACATGCTGAGGCTGGCACTCTGACTTTTCACATCAGCCTACTTATCTCCTTAATAATAGAAAAATAATGAAGCATCTCTCCATTAGCAGCAGCTAGAAATGGCTACTGCATTATAAGACGTAAGTAAATACATGGGCAGAGAGAGAGGGAGAATTGGATGACAGTAAACAGAAATTGAAGAACTGATACTTCTCTTGTGAATCTGTGCGCACACAATTTAGTACAGTTGAAAGCTTCTGCAAAGAACAACAACAAAAACATTTTGCAATTGAAAAAGCAAAGAATATTGGCACTTGGAGGAGAGCCAGAGATGAAAATAAAACATATTTTTCACTGCTAGTGCAGGACGTTTTGGGAGTAGAAGGAGCACCAGGGAGGGCTTTGCAAGCAGGCATAGAAATGTCTGTCAGCTCAAAATGAACCTGCTTTTTGCCTCGCTTTCCGCCTGAGTTGTCATTGCTTGTGTTTCCCTTTTTCCTTCCTCACTGAACTTCTTACTTGATCAAAGCTCCTATTTTATTTTTAAACTTTTTGTTCCTGTAAATGACTGGAAGCTCTCCAGCAAAGCTCTGCTTAAGCCAGAGGGGACTGGAAGCAAAGAGCAAGGACAATTCTGAGGACAAATTACAGACAGTTGGAGGACACTCTTTTAAAGCTGCGAGAAGCAACTCCCCTTCCTCTCCTTGTATATTATAGCTGTTTCCAGTCTCTTCGAAAGAGCAGGGAATTTCATCTTACATCCCAATGCAGGAAGAGATGTCAAGGAGGCAGGGAAAGACCTTGGCAGTGAAAATAACGTCAATGTTTTTAAAGGATGTGAATTCTTATTTTTGGAAAGTTAAAATAGACTAGTCAATCTGATGTAGACAGCTGTGTGTAAGGTTTAGGCTGGAATGGAAGTTCTGCATGCAAAAACACTAGGACTCAGCCCAAGGCCACCGTCACCTGAACAGTTTATACCTAAACAACAAAGGATAGTGTCTCAATATTTAGCTGGCAAGAAGTAACAGGCAATGTAGCATTTCTGCTCTGTGTGACAGGATGTAGAGAATGATGACCCCTTTGAACAATTCAGGCCCCTTCTTTGCTTTTTCCTGGGGCATGGAGTGTACCAGGCAGACAGAGCACTGAGCGAGGTCACCAGGTGCTTGGGCTATCTTTACATGGTTGATGTTGGCCTCGCATGACCAATCTCTCCGTTTCTTCCTCTGTGAGAAGTGGCATTGATTCCCTTCAAAAGATTCATGGAAGAAAGGTGAATGCAATAATATTGTTGCAAGTGATAATGGCAGTCAACTGAAAGAGTTTGTTAATATTAAAGCAGCTGAAAGGGATTCTCCTTTCTCTTTCATAAAGTTTCTCTTCAGGCTTATTTAAATCACTTTATTTTAGCAACTTTGCCTAATCAGTCATGTTCTCACTATATACTGTAACCCATGCTTCTTGGGCTTGTCTGCCTGTTGACCTCCAGTAGTATCTCCATATTAAGACTTTTATTTCTAGCAATAGTGCCACTGTACTGGCAATAGATGGGGAGATATATGTATGTACTATGCTGGTTGGAAAGTCAGTTTCTTTCCATCATAATAATGAGATTCAAAGTGTGCTCCAGCTTTTGAATGGCTCTCCATTCCTGTATCAGCTTTGTAAAGAGACCTGATGACCTTCTTGCAAAGGGAGCCATGTTAAGATAGTCCAGATGTGAAGAAGTTCATATGTTCATAGGAATGTTTAGGTTTATTAGACTGCACAATTAACTAGTCTTAAAGAGAAACTGTTAGCTTAAATCTCACCCATCTTTAACATCTTATATAAATAAACTGTAGAAATACTAAACCTGATAGGAAAAAAAATCATTTCTTTTTAAAATGGACAGAATACAGAGATGTTTTCCTGGACTGTGTGAAAACCCATATTTCAAATCTCAAAGAACTGACTCTATCCACACAATAAGTGGAAACAGAACTGAAAGGCATGTTCTGATTTTTATTTTTCTTTATTGCTATCTGTGCTAGAAGAAATGAATTTAAAAAGAAAAAAATAACAACAAAAAAACCCCATCCAATTAAAAAAAACAATACTCCCTTTAGGGGAATAGTGCACCTTGAGCACCACTGCTGCTCTGCAGTAGTATCTGAGTCCTGTCTCACTGTGTGGGTGGGTGCCAAGATTAAGGTGCTGACCTTATGAATTGAAACCTGTTTCTTGCAAAGTGTGCTATTAGTGTTGTAGATGCCCCATGTAGTTTGGATGGGATAGGTTCTGTGTCATCCCACAGTTAGCCCTGGTCTTGCTTCATCCTGCTGCAAGGTGAGCACAGTGCTGTGGCCCAGACCTATGGGGGAGTTTTCCTGAGCAGATGTGCTGAGGGATGGGTCACAGCGGGTGTTGCTAGCATCAGGTAGATGCAGGTGCAACAGAAAGCCTTGGAGGCTTCAGAAAGTACCTCAGCCACCACCTGGTGATGTGGCCCTTCTACTGACTTATGACCTCACCCTTACCTGAAGGTCTCCTACTCTAACAAATTGTCCCATGACTTTTAGGTGAGTAAAACTTTAAAGAACCTCAGGCCCACAGCACCCAGTTTCAAAGTACTGAAAGATTTGGTATCAATATTAGAGCTATACTGCCATTGCCGGCAATGGCAGTTCTTGGTATCCTGGTGCCATTACCAGCTGTTTGATTCCTCCATTTCATTAGTCTGCCTTCACCTCTGAATAATACTCTCAAGAAATCTGTCTCTTATCCCTCTTGACTTGAGAGGGGACTAACCTTAAAATGTAAATTTTTCTCTCAGCTCCACAAACCTTCTGTGGCACTGCATACGTAGAAGGGACCCAGGGCCCTGCCGAGGACTATTTTGGCCACAAAAATGCTTTGTTTTGCTGCTCAAATGGATGTGTAACTCCTGGCTTCAGCATGCCAGGTATTCGAGCTGTGTTGTAAGTTCTGTGAATTATTTTCAAGTGATGCTGCCATTCTTTGGTAAATTGAGCATATCTAGTCTCTTCACAGCAGGATTAGTCAGAATGTCACGGAGTGGCCGTAATGCAGCCAAGAAGTGCTTCCTGAAGGGAGAGATTTGGAGCTACTGAGCTCCTCTGTAGCTAGAACACCTCAGGCTGCTGTTACCTTGACAACCGTAGGCAGAACATAATTTGTCCTGCCTTGGATCCGAATCTTATTGTAATTCCTGGCGTAGACTGGGCTATCAAATCCACATCAGCGAAACACCTGTTTTTCACTGAGAGTTAGAAAAATGAATGTTCTGGGTTTTCTCTCAACAGACAAAGGATATTTTTGTGCTCACAGTTCAGTTCTCAGCTCTGACACAGGCTTTGTGCGTGACTTTGGACAGATGCTTAGCTATAACTCTTTGCATGTGAAATACAGACAATGATGCTGTTTCTTGTCCGAGAAGTACTATGAAGTTGAAAAGGCTGTAGGTATTCAGTGACAACGCCACACTGATATCTAAATTTATGTTAAAAATGCATGTATACAAATATTACTATTCAACTCTTACTGCAGATGTTTCAGTTCATTGTATCCATGGTATTTCTGAAGGAAGTAGCCATTCTTCCAGTGGGAAAATGACACATACACCTGAAGTGTTTATGCAAATAACCCTCAGAAGGTCACTTTTTAGTTAACCTGGCATGCTGATGTTGAAAATTAGTGACAGATGGGAACACGCCAATGTTACATTACAGAGATACAGGTCTGTCCTCTCAGGGAATAAATAGAGCAGACGATGGACTTCTAAGGGCTATCCTTCTAGTTCTGATTTGCAGATCAGAGATGTTTCCTCAAAAGCCTTGTGGCAGATTACATTTTAAATTCAATTTTATTCTTTTCTTTTCAAAATGAGAAGCCTCTGTTGACCTATTTGCTGATAAGACAGCTGATGGATGGCCTTTGGTGCAGTGCTTAGCAAGCTTCATGCCAAATTCTAATGGCTCTGTGAGAATCCCATAGCTGACAGTGAGACTTAAAAATGTCAGAATGCTGTACTGGAGCCAGCAGCATCTGAGCTCCCTATCAATGTCAAGGATAAGGGTTTGAGGAGACCAGGAATGTTGACTCTTTAGCAGACCCTCAAGAATTTCTTAAGGATACATTCCTTCTTGAACTTCACCATTTTATGTTCAGATCTGCTTGCAGACTCTTTTTATTCCCACCATTTGAAAGCAAACTTTTTTATTCCTAGTAAGCAGCCTGCTACACACTGAAAGAGATCAGAGATGTCTCAAGTTCATGGTAAAACCTAAGTCAGAGATGTCTTTTTTCTTATGGAAAAGCTCTCATTAGAAAGAGAGATGGCATCTAAATATTGTTGTGGCTGCTACCTAGGCACATTGTGCTGGTTTCTAAATAGGTGATTTACACAGGAAAAAGTCAACTGTTATTTTCCAAGGTCTCCCTTAGGTGCAGACAGTAAAATTTGAGCAACTACTCCAAAAGGCACGTTTTTTCCCCCTCTGTAACTGTAGATTCTTTCAACATTAATTTTTGTATTGTTTTCCTTCAGGGAAATATGTTAAGAGTGAAAGGACTCAATGCTGGCATTTTCTTTACAGTCATCTTTTATAATGGTTACTTGCATTTATCACCCTCCTTCCTCTTCAGATTTGCTGTTTAAATTATACTGTTGCATACTTACATTCACAGCCTGTCTCTGCTAATGAAGGAGAAGAAAAGCCATCAGATTGTTCCAGAGAGGATGAGCATGAATTCTAATTCCAGCATAGCTAGCTTCCTAGGTGATAGCTCATTTTTATCATTACAGAGTGACCTCTCCCCTCTGAATGCAAGTATTAGTAAAATCAGAGGTATTTCACCAATGTCTGAGAGCTTCCTCTGCTTTGCAGCAGTGGAGAAAGATTCCAGCAAAAGAACTACAACTGGACAAGTCAAATATGTATTTCAAATTCTGTCATTTAGCAGATACAGAAGTAGCTACATGTTAACACATTAACAGCTCGTCTCTAAAAGCCTTACTGACTTCAGGGTGTCAGTAACAGAGAAATCACAAAACCTTACTGTGGGGAAAAACAAGGATTATTCTGAGCAAGGTTTTGTCTGTGCTGTGATTTCTCAAAGTTGTTGCAGAGACTGAGTTCAGAATGAGCTACTTCTCCCCCTCTCCCTGCCAAAATTACTTCCCATATTCAGCAGGAGCTTTTGAAAACTATTTTACCATCCTTGTCTTCTAAGTAGCGTTTTGGGGTTCAAAACTCAAGTGGACAGAAAACTGTCTAGCAAAAAATGACTTGAATGTATATTAAACACTGTTGTATCCCCAAACTGATGGTGAATTGTCCCAGCCAGTGTATGGCTGTTGGAAGTGACAGTGCACATTTCTGTATCATCAGGAACATGGAGAGAACATATTCTGAGAGAAACGTGTAGTTAATCCCAGTTGATTTTTCTCATGAATGACAAAGTTTTCAAATTATTTTTTCTTTCCTCTCTCCGACTTTTGTGATGTAGCTGTTTTTTGTCCAAACATATGGCATTCAAATAAGTGTTTTAAATAAAAAATAAGAAATAAGTTCATCATGCTACCGTTGTCATCTCAGAAAAGTAATGTTCTACATTTGTACTTTCTCACCTTGAGTGCTCCCCAGAATGGGGAGTATTGGTAGTTTGGATGTGGCATATGTACTGGATCCCTCTAATCCTAATCTTTGCAATGCCTTAAGCAGCATTTCAGCCAGCTTGCTGTGAATTACTAGTGTCAAAAACAGAGAAACTCACTAGGCTGAGGTAGCGTCCCCAGGCTAAGTAGGGTCCCTGTACTGGGAGAAAGCCAGAGTCAGGTGATTTCTCATGTCCTTAAGTGATTACCATTCTCCCTCACTTTCTGTCAAGGCTGACATTTAACACCATCTAGCAAGGTAGATTGTTTTACTTCCTGTGGTTTTCCTGGTCACATATAGCTTTTTTGGTATCGTGCCCTGGACATTTTGCACATATCCTGTTGCTGAGGAGTGATTTTCCCACTGTTACCTTCAGTGTTTGTTGTATTTGGCGAAAGGCCCTGGCAGTACTTCATTTTAACTGAGGTTTTTTCCACCTTGTACACAAAACCTCAGAAACACAGTACAGACTTGACGACTCTCCTGTCTCAGGCATTTAATGAATTCTCCCTCATTTCATGTATTTTTCTTCACTCGGTCTGTTCTCTAAAGAACCAATGCATTTGACAGAATTTTTTCTCTTGTTTTGCACTGAACCCTTCTGCTTTTGTTTTGAGTATTCATGTTTATATCTTCTTACGATGGACAAATATTTGTAAGAAATCCAGTTAGTCCTGGGAGAAAGTCCTCCTTTTTTATTTCTGCATGCTTTTATTCTTCCAAGTGATCCCATTGCAACCCATGTTGTCAGAAGCCATGTAGATGTGAAGCTTCATGTTCCAATTTGATGCCAGAGTGTAATCTGGTAGATCATCATAACCTCCTTGAAAGATGAAAGTCAGCTGTCTTGTGTGATGAGCAGGTCAGGGTGTCTGTGTGCTACATCTTCTGAGGCTACTGATTGTGAAAAGGAAATAATTTGTGAGATGATGCCCATCTGTTTGAATTTTGGCAAGCAGTGTTTCAGTCCCTTGCATTCTTAAGAGTAGCTAGAAGCCAGGCAGTGACTCTTAAGTTATGGGCTAGGACAGGGACTATTGAGCGATTCATTTGTGCTGATTTAAAAGAGCCAGTACAGTGAAAAGTGAGGAATTAACTCTCATTTGTCTCATAAACACAGATCAATGTGAAGTCCCCTTCACTATGTCATTGTCATTTCTCACAACTGGCTGTGCTGCTTCTTGTCTTGGTCAGCTTCTTGTCTGATGAACAATCAGATACCTTGCTTTTTATTTATATATAGATAGATAGATAGATATAAATACAATACATTCTATATATCTATATATATTTAGCTAATGAAGGGATGACAGCAACAAAGAATATTTCTGGCCAGAATGATTTAATTTCAGCTTTGCTGATGAAATCAGAACTGAAGATAATACAACAAAGGTAGTCATGGAATATAACTAGATCACAAAACTTTCCTTTGTATTTTTCATTCATGTCATGCTAATTGAATAGTCTGCTTAGAATCCTTTTTGAAGTGATTTGAATAGAGGATTGGGACGTGTCAGGTAGCAGATTAGACCATGCACTTGGAATAACTAAAAGAGCAAGTGATAAAATGAGAAAACCACCTCTAGTACAAAAATCTCCTAGTATGAAGGTCTGCAGTGAGGGAGTTCTTTCTTAGAAGGTGTGAGATGGAAAGAATATGAAGATATAGAAAAAGGCCAGCAGTCTCCTGTCCCACCTTACCAAAGAACAAATTTGGCTTAATAACTGAATGCTTTAATTAAGAACCAAACTGGTGATTTTTGACATAAGATGAACAAGAAAAAAAATTCAAATGTTTCAGGCAGGGAAGCAAGAGGAAAAGAAACCTCATGCTGAAAGTCATTAAGAGCTGAAAGTAATTAATCACAGGCATTACTAACCTTCTTACAGGAAAGCTGTGTTGTTTTCCTGATGCAGACATTAGTTCCAACCTAGGAAACGAACATGAAGACATGCTTAGTGGTAAAAACAAAAATATTCGTTTGTTCCTGAAAATTGTAGCTGTGCTGTTTACTTCATTAGGAAGGATAATGAGACTGTTTAGGGAAGTACAGTCAACCAGCATGAGGAGTGTATTTTGTAAAATTTTAATTAAAGACAGAGACTGATTTCTGTTGAATGCAGTCCAAAGAGTGAATTATTTTTTTAAAACAGAAAGTTGGGGAAAAAAGCAAAAAACCTAGGTATTCATCTTTAGCCATATAGAAGTCACCCCAAATTTTAGTTAGGCTAAAGGCTCCAGGCTAACTGTTCAGTTACCAGGATTTCTTGCCTACAAGTACTAAAGGGAGCTCTTCATTCTCTTTGGGTAGGCTGTCTGGTTGGCATTTTAGCTAAGGGTCTCTTGTACTACCATGTATAAGCTGAAAATCTTGCTAGAAACCACAGAGGTGAATTAGTCTGTGGTGCAGACAAGCCTGGCTTATCTAGATATGAGAGAGAATTCAGTGCACATCTCAGGCTAGTAAACCCTACTGACATATGTACCGACATCACAGTGCCTGCACTGTTTTTCTGTCTTGTGTTACCCAGGATTTCCAGGTGTTTTTACTGTCTTTGATTTCCATATACAACTTACTGAACGGATGAGGACTTGGTTGCACGTGCATGAGAAGTTAACCTGAATTGAAAAAATGCGAAGCTAGGAACATTTATACATCTCAGTTCTGATTGAAAAAAGGGAAGTTTAGTTCACCAGCAACTTGTCTTGAGACTTGGTTGAGAATATGGGCAAGAGCAAGTGAGATTCTTAGATGAACGCAGACTGAAGGAGCAGCCTTAGGAACGGAGTGGGTGGACCAGATCCCCTTCGGGATTCTGGTAGAATCGGGTACACTCCTGTTAAAACTTTATTTCATTCAGAAAATGAGGTTGGTACAACTCTATCATTTCCATACAAACCTAAGAGGAGGGCTCTCCTCTCTTGCCTCAGGCTGAAGTGTGGGATGAAGTTTCTTTCCAAGCCAGTAGACATATTAGACATAGTGTCCTGGACTGTCTTCTGCAACATGTGTAAGGTTGACCACCGGCAGACCTATAAACACTGCATGGGACTGGGGGAGAGGTCTTGGAGGGCATGTGGCTCCTTTGTTGCCTGTGCTAGTGAGTTCCTTCAAGGGATACCAGGAAGCAGGAGGGAAGGATATGCATTCTGGTCTCATTCTGATATGTTGTGGGTTTGAGAAGAGGATGCATGCAGCTGTGAGAGTTAGAACTGCTGGAAATACCAAAGGAGTGCACCTCTTCCACAATTTAGGGACACTCAGTTGAAAGTCAATGACAGTTCTGCATAGCTGAAAGCCTGGGACTCTAAAGATGTTCTTTGTGGTTGACAAGCTGAAGTGAAGGGGCTTTGATTAAAGCAGAGGATAGCATGAGGAATCTGGCATTACTTAGAAGACCTTAGCCTGCTGCCTTTACTGGCATTGCTATGAACTGGCATCACTTAAAGCCCTGCAGACAAGGGCCTTATTGCTCAGTGTCAGAGCTGTGATTGATTCTTCTGAGATAGGGAGTACTTAAAAATGCAGCTCCACTGAGTGGAGGGATAGACCTACCTGCAATTAGACTCTTTCAAGCCTGGTTAATAGGATATAATTAGGAGAAAAGAACTGTTAATGCTGGCCTAGCAGCAACTTGCAGATGTTGAGGAAAAGGATGGGGTCAGTCCTGCTGCTGAAGTGTCTGATTTATTATTTGGCCTTGCCAAGTTTTCGTTGTTACTTCTTTTCTTTCAGTAAAGTAGCTGTTTGTTTAACCCTGGGACTTCTTGCATGGAGGTGGGTGTACTGCTTATCATGAATGCTCACATGGTGTAATTTAATTTCTGATTGAGGACTCCGCATTTTTTAAAAGAACATTAGAAGTCAAACTGCCTAGGAAAAGGATGAGTATGGAGTATGTGACAGATAAGAAAGTTGATAAACAATCACCTTACGCGAGTAAATCTGCAAATGAGGTTGGTTAATAAACCACACAAAGTAGTTAAACTGTTTTTCAGCTTGAAAATTGGCCAGGATCATTCAGTTCAGTGCTAGAGAAGCATGAATTATGAGGGCTAATTCCTCTTCAAAAGCAAGCACAGTCCATCAGAACTAGGAGTTCAAGCATCATTCCATGTGAGTAGCTCCCTACTGATGTAGTTTCAGAGACTTGGAGTTGTGTTTGAACTTTGCTCTCACCAGACTGAATCTGTTAGCACTGGTGTCCCCTGAGTGTAGTAAGGGTTCAGAAAGTGTGCATTCATCCTTCCAGCTTCCAGGAGCTTAATCAGATTAAATAGATTTCAGTTAATGCTTGCTTACAGAGAATCGTTCACAAGAAGCAGATTTGACCGTATCCTTTTTAAAGCAGTGGGAGTAGTGTGACAGTCTACCTATACGCATCTTTTGTATTACAGCCTAATTGGCTTGAACACATACTGAGAGTGTGTGTGACCAGGATAAATTCCTTCCTCAGCCTGAAGGGGTTTCAACTGTTCTTTCCAACCTACCATACCAGAGTAAGTACTGAGTGGAAGCTGTTTTTCCAGCCTAAATCATGCTCCTTTCTTAGTGTACGACTATGAATGCAAGAATCTTTGATTAAAAAGAGAGAAAGCACAAGGGGAGCCTTTCTGTAGTGATCAAGACCTTCAGCTGGCAAAAAGAAGCTGTGCTTTGGATTATTCTTCTGTTTGTTTCAGTGACTCTTACAGGAGGAAGAAACAGAACTCAGCAAGACTTAACAGACTGATTATTCTCTTCTGCACTGTGGCCCAGAGTGCATGAATGGAAACTTTCCCCCATTTAACCATGCTTAGCAAGTGATTAAGCTTTCCCTTGTGGAAGAAAAAGAAAATAATAATAATTTGAATCCCTTCAGGCTCAGCTCAGCATTGACCTCAGCTCTCCTATTTGCTGGTTTACTGTTTTAAAAAGGAAGCAATTTAAAGGTAGCTCACTGCAACACCTTCTTTCTCCTTTTTCAAAAGACAGTCATTCTAGTTCTATTTTCTTTTCTTTCTTTTTTTTTTTCTTTGCCTTAGTGAGTAGATATATCTCATTTGCAGGAGAAAAGTTAGGACTCCCAGATCGAGAGGAAAAATGTTTGCTCACACATACTGTTCTACTGCCTCATTTTATTCTAATTAGTATATTCATTAAATTACATTAACTAGTTATTATTATTAAAAAATTAATTGCATTTATTCAACTTAATTTTCATTTTCCAACTGAATGAGAATTCAGAATCAGTGTTGTTTTTTTTTTCACCATTATCTGTAAACTAACTCTTTTCAGCTTTTTTTTTTTTGTACAAACTGTAGGATGGGGGAGAAAATAGGATGGGAGAGCTCGTGAGCTAGAGTAAGGATGTCAAGATCACTTTCTTAGGCAAAATATACTCAACTTGAGAAAAAAAAATATATAATATTCCTAATTAAAACAGAACTGAGTAGTGAGAAACAAAACCAAACATTAAATCAGAACTTCTCTTGCTGCAAAAGTCCCTGTCAGGGCCCTCAGGGTACCACAAGTCATTAATTTCCCTAACCAGCCTCACCTGGGACCTCCACCAGGAACTTCACCCAGTGTACCCAAGCTGAGCCAATCCTTTTCCGAGCTAATGTTGCAGGTACAGCTGGTTTATTTTTGTCTCATCTTTGGCTGGGCTGCCAGAAAGTGTACTTGGTTTGCTCCCTGGCTGTGTTGGGGCCTGCTTGGTGCAACCTTTTGTTAGCACCTGGCTCTGTCTGCTGTGACGAGATGCTCTGGGCCTCCTGCCCTGCTTGGTGAGGTTGCTGCCTGCACTGGTGTCACCGTTGGCTCACCTCCCTGACACTGCATTGGTGAGTTTTTGCTTCGTCCTTTCTAACAGTGGTGCCAGTGATGTTACTGTGTGCAGAATTATCTCCCCTTTTTGACTAGAAATCAAATCACAGATGGCAGTGGGAGTTAATTTTCATGTGACTGTAATCACAGGTTTGCTAATTCTTTCATGAGCTGGTCCATGGCTGATGAATACCTGGCTGCACAGAGGAGAAGCCTAGGGAAGGGTGGCAGAGGGGCAGCATGTTGTGCAGTGTTATGATCTGGGATTGCTCTAAGTCCCTTCTCAAACTGTATCCTGCTCGAAGCCCTGCTTTGAAAGCCAGTCTCTAATCTGTTTGCACACTACTATCAGATCTAGCTCTCAGGCTGCTGGTGTGTATGACTTTACTGTGTTAAGTTATGGATCCTTTTCATCAGCACCAGTCTTCAGCTAGGACTTCAAGAATCTGGTTATGACCAATGGTGGTATACTCACTCAGAACTATTACTGTGCCTCTGCATCTCTATAAGCACTCTAGTGCTGCTCAGGCCCACAGAAATCCTGCTGTGCTGCAACGTTTCTGCTATTTGGGTAGACAGTGACACACCACAGGCTCGGTTGCTGTCTTGGTCTTGTTCCTGGTCTTCAGCAGTCACTTCTGTTTTGTAGGGGTTTTCTGAGTTCTAGGAGGGGATTCTCTGTGTTATTTTGCTGGCTTGCATAACTTCACGCTTACTCAATTTAAAATTCTCTAGGCTCCTCTTTTCTTTGATATGTCAGATGAACACAGTAGAAATTGTCCCTGCAGTTTATTTTTGGAAGATTCAAAGAGGGTAAGCTATTGAGTGACTGGAAACTCTTTAGCACTGGGTTAATTCAGGTTCAGCAGCAATTCCTCAAGAATATCTCTTTAAAAATCTGCCTAATCTACAGAGAAAGTAGGCTGTGCTTTGTACCACCTGTGTTATACTGATTTGGAACATCTTTATCTTGTGCTCCTCCTTTCTAACTAAAATTGCTGCTTCATATGGAGGCCATGTGAGCACGCAAATGACTGAAGAACCTGTGTCTGCTCAAAAGTTCTTTTGAAATTTTTACTGATAATTTCCAGATGTTCTAGCTGCCCCACCTGTATTTGAGCTGTATAAATCCTCCACTACATTCAGCCTGATTTGTTGCTCTCTGGTCTCAGTCATCATCCAGACCTGCTACTGAGCCAAATTCAGTTTTATTTAACCTTCCATAGCCAGGGAGGATTCCTGCTGCCAACATCCATTATTTTTAGTGTAAGATTTTTCCACAATATATTAGATATTTCAATATTTACATCCACCCCATAGGAAGAAAATATGCCTGCATCACAATTCACATCTTCTTCTCCACGTATCTGGATAGGACTTCTAGTTCCTATGTGCCAGAACCAAGCAGTATCTGGCAAATTAATCTTTGCTGCTTTGGCCTGTGATGATTTTGCATTTTTATATTATGCCAGTCTTTGTTTTAAGAAATATGCTGGTTGAATATTTTTTTCCCACTGTCTATGAAGGATCTGAAGGTGAACAGCTTAAACTTGCATATCTCATTTTTAATTGGTCACGTGCTTAACTTTTGCTCAACCTGGGGATCTTAAAGCAGATAGAGACAGATGGATCCCACCCGAAAGTATTTGAAGCGTAACTGAGAAGCAGAACAAAGCATAGATACTGTGAGAAAAGGCACATACCATCCCTTTATCTGTTCATTTGCCAAGCTAGGGAAAAATGATTTTGAAAGTTAAACGTGTAAGTTGGAGCTGTTCAGTCACATCTCTTATAGCAAATGAAAGTAAAAGACAGCTTCCAGTGTATGATTTATCTCCTTCAAAGATATGCTTCTGTTCTCACTCTCTTCTTTAGTGGTCATGCTAGTGGCTTGGTATCTCTGACATCTGCACTCAACTATGCTGCATAATTCCCAGAAATCTGTTTTTGTTTTATGCAGTAGCATGGGGAATGCTTTACCCTCACCATCCTTATTTGATACTAGTACTTCTATTGAGGGAAAAACTTGGAAGTGGTGAGAGCAGCGTCTCCACTTCTAACACTTAATTTTTCAGAAACAGTGGACTGGTTAATTGTTTTTGTTTGCCATGTTTCACTGTTCTTTTTTGAAGCTATTTAATAACGTGGTGGCAGGAGATTGAATTGCATTTCCTCATACCTAATCTCCTGACTTTCTTCGGGTTTATGAAAGGATATCAATGTTGTGTATTGGGGAATCAGTCGACCAGTTTCAGTAGCTATTTCAACAATGTAGCTCTTTGCAGTTATTGTCAAATTTGTTAAAACAAATAGACGTTTCCAATGTAAACCTGCTGCTTAAATGTTATAAAGTGTAGAGCTTCTGGACCTGGTAAGTATTCTGTCATTATTATGCAATTACTCTGGTATGCTAGAATCTAATGAAGTTCTTTTGTGCAATAATCCCTGCTTACCAACCTCTCCAACAGGAGACACCCTTATCATAAAGAATTTCTTCCTTATGTCTGAACAAAATCACTCCTCCTTTAGTTTGAAACCATTTGCCCTTGTCCTATCACAACAGACCGTGCTAAAGAGACTGTCCCCTTCTTTTTAACAGCCCCCCTTTAGTTACTGAGAGGCCACTCTCAGGTCTCCCTGGAGCCTTCTTTTGTCCAGGCTGAACAGGTAGTGACTATGAGAACTATTTGTGTAGGCAGTGCTTGCCGCTCGCTATTACAGAAAGGAAGATTGGGAGGACAAAGCTGTTTTCACACTTCAGCTATTTAAATATAGCACTGTCAGAACAAAAGTTGTGCTGCATCAGTACAGTGAACGTTCAGTTGTTAGAGGCTGTGTTTGGTTTGGGTGGTTTTATTTTCTTGAGGTCTTATTGCAGCTAGTGGAGAAGCAAAAATAGACAAGGAGAGGAGTGGGGAATCTATGAGATAAACATTCTTCAACAGTCTGTTCCAACTGATTCTTATAACTGGGAAGCATTTGTTTCTAGCGTGACAGCTTCACAACATTATGCTTAGTGTGACGGTTCCACAACATTATTCCTGACTGATTCTACAATATATCTTTTTAACCTTTCAAAGATACAGCTGTAATAGTTGTGCTGTCCGGTTGCATGCTGTTTGAAGTAGCGATTACAAATTGGTCGAGGAGCCTATAAGTAAAACTGTTGTGTATACTCCTAATTGTGTTGTAGAACTATGCCAGTGGGTGGTATAATAGCTTGAACTACAACTTCTTGAATGGTTTCTGAGTGACAGGGAAAGAACAGAGTTATAATCATTTTTTTTTCAAGGTGTTGCCTCTAAAACACAGCATGTTTATAAACTACTACTTCTGTTGGTCTCTTGGCTGGGACTTCAAGCTTTCCCAATAAGCAAGATTCAGTTCCCAGTCCTGGGACAGCTTTTTTAAAGAGCAGAATGGAACAGAGAACTGGTTTATCTGGGGACTTTGCACATCCATCCCATATGACTTTTGGATGATTCATTTAATTTTTCTTTCTTTAAGCTTACCAAAATCTATAGCCAACTTCTGTAGGTTTGTGATTTTTAAAATATATTCACAAATATGTAAGCTTTAAATTCATGTTTTTCAGCCCTCTCACTGTAAAGAGAGAAGTAATTCTCATGTAGTTGCCGGAGTATGGAAGCTAGTAGGGGATGTGTCTCAAAAATGCCTGGAAAACATGTAAGTTTGATTCTTAACTTCTTTAGCTGAAGAATAGGAATGTTACAGATAAAAGATACAATATTCTAGGTGGAGAAAATGTAGCAGAAGTTGTCTGGAGCCTGCTTAGCTTCACTAAAATATTGTGGCAGAATTAAAAATGTTTTGTTCTTGGGTAACATAAAGTATCCTGCTTTGCTTCTCTGAAGTCCAAAATACTTAGTCTCTGATTTATTTTTTTACTCTCAGCTAGAGATTGGCTCAGGAAGGAGATTGCACTGTTAAGGAGATCTAGCAATCTGAACAATTAATGTGTTGTGGAGAAACAATAGCAAAATAAATACTTTAAACATTTTACATGCAGTACTGATGTAGCACATTCTTTGTATCTGTTACTGTTTTTGAAATATTTTGAAACTTTTAAAAGTATATTATGAATTAGCAAGTCATTGTTAAAGTAAAATGCAAGTAAAAGAGTTGTGGGTTTTGTTTGTTTGTTTGTTTGTTTTGTTTGTTTGGTTTTTTCCTTGCAATTCGTAGAATCATTAAGGCTAGAGAGACCACCAAGGTCACCGAGTTCAACCATCAACCCACATCTGTGACCACTCAGACCATGTCCCTCAGTGCCACATCTACCCTTTTCTTGAACACCTCAAGGAATGGTAACTCCACCACACTGACTCTGATGTACTTCATACACACACACATATACATAAGGTCTGATTAAAATAATTTACAGTATGATAAATTAAGTAGAAATTGCTTTGAGCAACTGGCCACTGTCATCGACATGGAATCTTTGAAGCAAAGTTGGAAAAAGTGCTTTGGAAACCTCTGAGATGCTCTGAAGTGGCAGCATTTGCACAAGAAATCTTTTAAGGCTCTTTGTTTCTGGGTGGTGTCATCACTGATGTTACCTTGAAAGTAACATGATTCAGTGATTGTTCTTAGAACTTTTATGGTGTGGGGTTTTTTTTCGTTTGTCTGGTTGGTTGGTTGGTTTTGTCTCCTTTTGCTATAAAGGGATGCTTGGAAATAGCTCAAGTTTATATGCCTTTTAGCTGCCTGGGTGAGATAGACTGAATCCCTCTTTCTGCCTCAGGAAGAGTTGAATTACTCCCCAGGTGCAGTTACTTGTTGCTAAGGAAGTTCACTATTACTTCCCAGTAAGGATGGAATCAGAAATAGCTGAAAGGAGTATAGTTCCCTGCTTATAAGACATTCACAGCTGTGATGTGAACAGCCACAATTTCTAATTTGAAACAGCCTGGCTTCTAGATCATAGATTGGGCTAATTTATATCACAGTGCTGCCTCTGAGTAATGTCATTCATCATTCCTTGATGAACATTAAGAGCCTGTTTCTAACCTCCCTGAAATGCCAGGGATGAAAAATATGTTGCATTCAAATCCTCCTGCTTTGGCAGCAGGGACCAAACCTGACCTGTTCCATTAATAAGGCTCAGGTTACAAAACTGGGCATCATATAGGCAGAGTAGGAAATGAATTTCAGCTTACTAATACAAAGCAGTCCTTGAAGTACTATGTCACAACACTTGTGCACTGCCAAACAACACCTCATCTTCCTGGTAATGTTCAGTCTGAGGTTTGCTATCAGGTCAAAGTAAGGATGCTAATCCATTGGATTATTCATTTCTCTTTATGACTTTTGGGTGTGTGGAAAGGGTTGAGACTACTTTCTAGGCAGAGACTTCTTTCCATGTTTTTCTATGAGTGAAGGTTATCTAAGAAAAATATATTGTTTGACATTAAAAATTCCTATGTGAGTTGGATTAGCAGTTGAGCAGTTGCCACCCAGAGTAAGTTGTGTGCAGGCATGGAGGTGGGCAAGATCCTCTGAGGTATGAAGAGGTGCAGCGAAGACACACAGAGGTTGCAAGATGTACTTCAGCAAGTGAACGATGGTTATGTACAATGTGAAATGCTTAGGGATTTTTACTAACATGATTTTAGTTGGATTTAACTTTGTGCCTGCTTTTGTGTGTTCTTTTCATTTTCATCATCTCAACTTTATTGGCGGAAGCCGTTAGCACTAATAGTGGGACCCAGACTGGTTGGCTTGTAAATGGAGGTCTTTGTCCAGCCAAGTAGATACCATGTAAATGGAGGTTTGTTTCTAGAAAACAGCAAATAATCACCAGGTAGGTTGCGTAGGGAATGTGCAGAATGTGTGCAGTGTTTGTGACTAAATGGAGACCAGCGTGGATTTTGCTTTCTCAGCTGATTTCTTCCTTCTTTTACTTCTCTTGTTTTTAAACATTTCAGATTATGGTGGGAAAGGGTTTACAGTTAGTTTCTATTTTAGACTATTTGCTATGGGATATTTCTTTCATGCAGAGGAGACTGCATTCACACACAGCTGAGGTTGTATTGAGGGTTCCTACTCTCAGTTTTTACTCTGGATTTATTGTTACATTTTCCTCAGCTTTTGACGTGCTTTCCACTCCGCTTATTTTGATAATCTCCAGTGAAATTCATTAGTTTAAGGAGGCAGCTTTCTTAATGTCTTGCTCACCATCTGTTGTTTTATTTTCAGTTTAGAGTACTTTTTGTTTGTGATGCAATAAATTCTCCAGATATCTGCTTCTTTAATTATAGTGAAATGTGTAATTCCTCCACAATCATATCTTCAAATTAGGGATTATTTAGTACCCTAAACCATCTTGGTTTTAATCACATGAAGGTGCATGAGGTAAGACCAGAGGGTGGTAATGGTCCCTTTCTGACATTCTGATCTCTGCCATTCTGTTTTTCAGTCACTTATAGAAAGCTGCTGCTGATGGTCACTGTGGTTTTTTGTACTGAACGCCAGCACGCCTTTGAAACACTGTTAGGTGAAGAAGGGGAAGGGTTGCAAATTTAAAATTGTTAATTGAACCTCCTGGTTTTTAGAATGTGTTAATTGACCATGAAATGTTAGATAGCCTGCATGTGCCAAGAAAGAGATCTGATTAATGCTTTCTCAAATGATCATTCTCAAAGTGAATTGTGTGTTAAATGCGCAATAATTTTTTCTCTCTAACTACATTCAGGAACAAACAGATTATAGACCTTTGGTTGCTTTTTCCTTGGCTGTACTGCCATGATGTATGGTAGAAATACTACTTTTTTCCCCAGCAACGCTTCCTCTGAGGTTTAGCTTTGAAGTGGCTTTCCATTTCCCTGATTTGTTTAAGCCTGAATCCCACAATCACAATGTGTATTCAAGGTGTCCATCCTGCCTCCTTGCAATTGTGTAACGTCAATGACACAGAGTCAACTGCTTATGCTAACACGAGTTATTTAGTTATTTGCTGACTTGTGAGGATATTATGCTTAGTCCATAACTGGCCATAACTCATAGTCTCTAAGGCAGAAGCTGTTGATGTACAAGATATTTCACTGTTTGCTTTATTTTTGGGTGTCACTGGCCTCAAGTTATATTGAGTAGTTCTAGAGGAGAAATGTGAACTTCTCTTTCTCAGTTCTCCATTAAGTTCCTTTAGATGCTTCACTGTACAGGAGTTCAGCTCTTGAAAGTGTAATTACCCTAAGCAGTAAATCTCACCTAAACTGAATTTAATCCTTTTTTTTTTTTTTTTTTTTTTCCCCTGTATCGAGCTGATTAATTATTGTTTTCCCTCAGGCATAAACTAAATCACTTCATTTCCTTTCCATCTGCGATAATAATGACGGTGCTGAGATCTTTGCTGCTTCAATTATAGTGAAATGTGTAATTCCCTCACCAGCCAACCAAGTCCCACCTCTTGCTGCAGTCAGAAACTTCCTGCTCGTTCGCTGTGAGCATTTGCTGTGTTGGATGAACTGGAAGATCACATATGTTTGGCAGTCCAAGCCTGAGCCATAAGTTTGCACGCAAAATTGGATCTCAGGGTGTGTGCACTGAGGTGGGTGCCTTCTATAAGCTTCCCTTGTGCTAGGAAGGTGACAGCAACCAGTTCCTGTTTTGTTGTTGCTGTATGTGCAAGTTTGCTGCAGTTTGCAGGCAAGGTGCCAGTATAAATCTTCCAGTTGAAGTAGATTGCAAATAACACCACTCATCTTGGAATATGTACCAAATTGCTTTATTCTAGTCCTTAATCTACATAATTAGTGTGGAAATGAGAGTAATAAATATACTTAAGTGTTTGGAAATGACTTTCTTCCTGATAATTTTTCACAGGATGGAAATTAGGATTAATTCTAGAGGAGGAGAACTGACCTTAAAAGGCCCACTTTAACTAACACTTAAGCTACAGTTCTTTTCAGTTACTGAGAAACTGAAATGATCTTCTGAAATGTAATTGAAACTAAAACTTGACCTGTGTTAGAACAATATTATTAATCTTTTTTATCCCCCTTCCCCCAGATTCTCTTCATTTACACAGTTATCTTAAAAACAAAACACTGTTTGTCATTTCTGTAGTGGTCAGTGGTGAAGTTCAAGGGACAAAATTGGTGTGCAAGATGTGTAGTAGTATTTACCATTTCTTTTCTCCATTTCTAGTTTTCCTTGTTTCACCTGTATAAAGAGCTGAGAATAATGTGCATACTGAAAAGTACAAAGCGTGTCCAATGAGTCACTTTCCTGTTATATAAAAGTTGTAGGAAGCCCTACTTAAGCAGCTTGGTTTTTTGGAGTGTTTTGAGGCATCTTTTGTTGAGTCAAATAAGACATTACAATTAGCCTTGGAATGACTCTGAGTTTTGAAAGCTTGTTCATCATGCTGCAGTTAAAATCAAGTGCAAATCTTTTCTTGATGCAGCGTAATGAGGATCTAAGCAATAAAATAAAAGATTAAGCTGCAGCCGATGTCTTGTTACTTCAGGAAGGTTCTGGAAACCTCTTTTAAGAGTTTCTCTTGTAAAATGTTTATCTAGAGTTGGACAGAATTCAACATAAAAATTTAAAACTTAAATCTGTACCCAAATTACTTCTGTTATATTTCCGTTTAGCCACATTTAATGCTTTTAGGTACATAAAGTGTAGTGCAGTTTTGTCTCATATCTTAAATAGTGTCAGTTTGTCTCCCCTCAAAGCTAAATAATAGCCCCTGAATGCTGTTGCCATACAAGCAAATTGAGACTAGCTAAAACTTAGAAGGTCTACTTTCAGATCCTATACCTGAAAATCAGAACTGTACTGTTTATATGTTGGCTTGTTCTAGGTTGTACTGGCTGTACAAAGTGGTTGTTTCTGCAGCATGTATCTTTCATTGCCTGAGAATGTTCTTTCCCTATTTTTATCCCTAAAAATTCTTCTTTAATTGCTGTATAAGCAGCAGCAGCTGCTGGAAGAACTGTGAGCTGTTTCTGTGCAAGTTCTTTAAGCTTGTTCGCTGCAGGAAGTCTGTGCTTCCTGCTCAGCTCCTCTGGTTGGGGACTTTGCTTTTCAGCTATTTCCACTCCAAGCAGGCAGAAATCAGGAGGTTTTGCTAAAGCTGATGCAGTTTCTTTTGCTTAGGATTTTATGTTGGAGTTGGACCATTTGATATGACAAGAGTTTAGGCGCATCTTTTAATGGTTTACTACCATTAAGCCCTTGGTTATCAGCTTTCGTTATGGTCTGATATTTGTTATGACATTACTAACTCTGTTAGAGAGCTGATCTCCTCTGTTTCTATCCCTTATTTTTTATTCTGTCTTTTGTCCACTTAAATTTTAGTTATGTGTATGTTATATATATGTATCTGCCTGTGTATGTACTTTTACATATGTGTAACCATACAAGTATCCATATAATTCTGTGCAGACACACAATCACAGGATTGTACTAGTTGAAAGGGACCTTTCAAGATTGAGTTTGTCCTCCTACTAAAGCAAGTTCCCCACAGTAGGTTATTCAGGAAAGGGTCCAGGCAGGTCTTGAATATCTCCAGAGGAGACTCCACCACCTCTTTGGGCAGCCTGTTCCAGGACTCTGTCTCTCTCAAAGAAGTTTTTTCTCATTTTTTATATGGAGCTTTCTGTGTTCCAGTCTGTGCCTGTTGCCCCTTGTCCTGTCACTGGGCACTGATGAAAGAACCTCACCCCACCCACTTGACTGTTAGTGCACTCAGGTTGAGGCAATCCCAGATATGAATACAAACTGGGGGAAGAATTCATTGAGAGCAATCCCTGCACAGAAGAACTTGCAGGGTCCTAATGAAGAAGGAAAATGTTAGGTAATCTTTAATATAGGAGGTGTTTTTTACCATCTCCTTTTTTTTTTTTCCCAGCCTTTCGCTTTTTTCTTTAAGTAGCTAACTCCATATGCATTTGCATACAGTAGTTTTTCAGGTATGCAGATGTTTTAAAAAATTGTTATTACCCTTAAGATTACAGTAGGCAAAAATATTGCCTAACAGGCAAATGTTGTGCATCCCATTCAGTAAATACTCAGACAAAACGTAGATCATGGCTTCTGTGTCTGCTATTGCCAGCAATGCATAACAGCAATTACCATAGCAAGTAATCCTGATGTTAAGTGCACTAGAAAAAGAAATAGTCTTCCTCTGCTGCTGCTCTCTCCTCTCCTATGTCTTTAAATTGTTTTGTGGTCCCCTTGCCACTTTACTGAGTTGTTCTCAATGTGGCATGTGTTCTGGGGGTGCCTTGGAATCCAGGAAATGATCATGCCCAGATATTTGAGATTTTGACCATCTTGAGAAGAGCACTGAGCTTACACAGCAAAGCTGTGCTCTCCATTTTTAGAAACGTCAACTGAGGCATCGGAAATGCATCCATCAGCGTGGGGAGGGATCTGACTGGAATGCTGGATTGAGATGCTCAGCGTGATGGTTGGATTTGTATCTGCTGAGGAACAGGAACACATTTACTGGTTCTAAGTTGTCCCAAATCTACTCAAATAAAAAGCTCTTTCATTTATTTATTTATTTTGTAGCTTTAAGCTCTGGTACTGCAGTCTCCGAGCATGTGGATAGGAGGAATAGGATGCACATTATGAATCATAGAATCATTAAGGTTGGAAAAGACCCCTAAGATACCATGTTCAACTGCCAACCCATCCCTACATACCCACTGACCGTGTCCCTCAGTGCCACATCCACGCAGTTCTTGAACACCTCCAAGAGATTATGATTCCACCCCTCTCTTGACAACCTGTTCCAGTGCCTCACTGCTCTTTCTGAGAATAAATGGTTCCTAATATCCATTCTGAATTTCCCCTGGTGCAACTTAAGGCTACTACCTCTCATTCAAAATGAACGATTAATAATCTCACAAATCAGCATTGGTAAGGCTTCAGTACAGTGTGATGGTGTGATGACCTGTTTGGGTCTCTGAGCCCAGAGAAAAATGTGGAGAGTCCACAGTATAACCAGCAAGGGATATTGAGAGGTTTTGCTCAGTTTAGTGTGGAAAAGACTGGAATGTGAAAAGAAAAGAGCCTGTTCTTTTCCACTGTGTCTGTGGTGGACTGGGAGAGAAACAAAGGGATCAAACTGTAGCATGAGATGTTTCTCTAGGCTTAGGTGGAAAAAAATACTGAGAAAGATAGCTCAGTGCTAGATTAGTTGCCTAGGGAAGCCATGAGTCTGTTATTGGAGACTGATGAGAACAGGTGAGACAAATCTGTCATGAGTGGTTTATATCTATTTGGTCTTCCCTGAGGCAAGGGGATAGGAGGCTTGGGTGAGTTCCCAGACTATTATTCTCTGGTTATTCAACAAGTCCTGTGCTGTTGTAATGCCTATTGGGAGCACACCAACTCAAGCTGCCAGACCAGCAAAAGCAAAATAGGTTAGAGGATTGATGTGTTCATCGCCTGTGGGAGAGAGAAGAGCAAGGAGCTCCGACACTGCTGCTATGCAACACTGTCTGCACATCCTCGTTTATGAGATTCATGAAAACACAATGGCATTATGTCTGGGGCAGCTGCTGAGCAGCCATCAACACAAAGAGTGAAGGATAAGGAAGCGTGATAAGCAGCAAATAAGCAATCACTTATCCTCAGCTTCTTCCTGTCTGCCCACTGGCAAATAGGCATTGTTAAGTAGTCAGATGTATAAAAAGCTGGTTGTTGTAATGCTTGCCAATTTTGATATATAACTTGTCCTCATTTGGTAGAGTTTCCTCTCAGGAATAGGTTGAAAGCTGGAAAAGATAAAGTAAAAACAAAACTCACCAACAAACTAAAAAGCTGATTCCATTGTTTTTGCTAGTGAAAGCCTCTGTAATGTATATTACTCAGATGAATTTCTGCACATTCTCCTATAAGGTGGGAAGTTGGCAGACAGTAAGACTGCTTATCATACAATTTTTTTACTTGTGTTCTGCTTGATATTTAGCCCATCTAAAAATTCTTCTGTGGGAGCTTCTTATCATTTGACGGGGGAAGATGGAGAGTCGCAGAGAAATGAAAGGTGTGAGGACAGATCAGAGGAACTGCTTACTTGAATCTTATTAATGTGCAGAAATGGATGTCAAAACTGTTTAATGGTCGAAGTTGTACCAGTGTTGAAGGAACTATGAACACACCGGCAGACTCTTCTTGCTTTCTTTGGCAACTTTGTGCAAGTCATGTACTATCAGCAACAGGAGGCTCTTTTGCTTTTTCTTTTAGTCTTGATAGATCCTCGACCGGAATTCGAAGGATCTATTGGCTTAGATCACAGGCCCTGTATACTCTTCTATTGTGTGATGAATCAACTCCCAAAAGGATTAGAAGTAAAGTGTTTATTTAAAATAAATAAATAAATTCCTTCTCCCCGCCAAAACAAAGGTGACTTTTATTATTATATATCTTGTTTCATATAATATTTTTCTATGCAGGCCAAGCTTTCTGAAAACTGGTAGGCAAAGGCAATTTGGGGCTGAAATTCTTCCCTTTCTTACTCCTTGACAGAGGGGGCATTAGTTCATGTGCAGCATTGTTGTTTCAGAATCAGTTTTCAAGGTAATGTTAGTGTCTTGTGCGAACACTGGCTGGGCTTCCTAGCAGCCCATGGTGCGCCAGGGCCTGCAGCTCCTTTATTTGCTTTTTAACTCATAGAGTTAAAAAGAAGAAGATCCCCAGAAGGGATCTGGGAATATTCTCCATGTTTAATCTTAAGATATTTATGTAATACACCTTGTATTCAATAACAAACACAAAACTTGCTATAACAAGTTACTGCATTCGTGTAGTTGTTCCCTGTGTCAGAGACAGTTTGCTTGCATTATATTACAAGCATGTAATTTTGCATTCGAGTATTGTGTGTATAAACTCTTGGTGTGAGGATGTTTACATGCTCGTGTCTATATCTGATCTGCAGAGGTTATGCTGAAAGGCTCTGATGAAGGAAACTTTCACTGGTTTGTTAGCTGGGATAGCGGCAATGGGAATGACAGTGGTGGAAGTCTTGCAACAGGCAGGGGGACAGATGTTAATCATCATAATCACTGCTTCTCTGTGTGCACACACCCTCATAGCTCTCTTGACTGGTTTTGAAAACTCCTTAGGTGGTCTTCAGAATCCAAGCCATGGATTTCAGTTCAGCCATCTGTTTCCAACAGATGTGATTGCAAGGCTGGGTGCAGGAAATATAGTAGTTCTAGTTGGTATGGCTGACAGATATGGTCAAATAAATTGTTAAGGCTGCTTTTAGGGAAGCAGATTCTGAAATATTCAACCAGGTACTCATAATCAAAGGTAAAAGAGATCTGTGCAGGCAGAAACTTCTGGAATAAACCATGTCAGCTGTCATGTCTGCTGTGATATGGATCAGGGTAGTTGCCTGCTTTGTATCCAGAGCTGAGGTTTTTGAAACAATACAGACAAAAAACAAAAGTTTTAGGAGATACGTGGTGTGTTACCATTCAAATATGGGGTACTCAGTAGCAGAGGTTGTTTTTTTTTTTGTTGGTTTTTTTTTTTTTTTTGTGAGTTGGTGTGAAAATAATTGGAGTGTTAGCAAGACTGTTCTCTGTGCTTTTGCAAGGAATTTTTCCTTTTTTATTTTTTTTTTTTCTTGCAAGCTACAGAAGTTACTTGGCTATAATCAGAAGAAACAATCAAGGGGAAAATGATTCCTGGTTCCTGCTTGAGACTTTGGGTCAGATGTGATGCCTTTGGAAATACAAAAGTGACTGGCTTTCCTTCTTGCTTTACACATTATTTGAAGAAATCTGCAGAATTATATTAAGTTGCCAGGTTTTGCCTTTGGGTTTTATTTCCAAGGACTCTTGTTCCACTTTTGGAAATGAGAGGATGCATGAAGTTCAAAAGAGCATCACAGAGCAGCTGGAGGTAAAGGAAAAGAAATGAGCAGAGTGGTGAGTCAAGATATTCATTCACGTATATGCACGAACATATATATCAGAATGATAATCAATTTTGGTTCTTTATTTAAAGCTCTGGGTCACCCAATGTTTTCCTCACTGAAATCTGAGGCTGTAAGAAGGTACTTAATACTGTACTCAGAAAGCTGTTTTGTGAGCAACATATGGCATCAAATCATGCATGTCTTACAAAAGCCTGAGAAATGCTTATAGCTTCCTTCTGCTGACCTGATAGGTGGTGCCACCTGGCACTCCTGTCTTTGGAGAATGCAGAATGAGGACTGAAGGAAATGCTCTTTTATTGTACTTCTGGTTTAATTTAATTTAAAAACAAACAAACAAAAAAAAAACCAAACAAAAAAACCCTAAAACTTTATAGGAAATAATCTATTATCTGTAACTTGTTATTCTGGAGTGTATATTTGAAGTTTTTTTTTTTGTTTTGAAAATAAGAATAAGAGAGGACTTCTTAGACTTAGACTTGTTTTTACACTTTCCTGTCCATTTGTCTTCCCATTTCTTAAAAACTGTTCTTCTTGATTTGTTTTGAATCCTAACTTCTTCTGCTCCAGGCAAAGATTCATGTGCAGTACATTCATTCTGTTTTATTTATTTATTTAAAGCTACAGTAAATCAATAAAAGACTTCATCGTTAATACAGTCTAGCAATCATAGTTAGAAGAAATAGATCCAGTTAGTTTAGGTCTCTGAATGCTAAATAGTGAAATAGAAGCAGTGCAGCCAGCAGGAGCAAAGAAGTGGTCGTTCCTCTGTATTCAGCACTGGTGAGCTGCACCTCCAGTACTGTGCTCACTTTTGGGTCCCTCACTACATGAAAGACACTGGAGCTACATGAAAGAGAAGAGCAACAAAGTTGCGGCAGGTCTGGAGCACAAGTCTCATGGGAAGCTGCTGAGGGAACTGAGATTATTCAGTCTGGAGAAGAGGAGGCTCAGAGGAGACCGTATCATCTCTACAATGATCTGAAGGGAGGTTGTGGTGAGGTGGAATTCAGCCTGTTCTCCCATGTAACCAGCGATAGGACTAGAGGGAATGACCTCAAGTTGCACCAGGGGAGATTCAGGTTGGACATTAGGAAATACTACTTTGAGAGAGTGGTTGGGTGCTGGAACGGGCTGCCCAGGGAGGTGGTGGAGTCACCGTTGCTGGAGGTGCTCAAGAAACATTTAGATGTTGTACCAAGGTACATGGTTTAGTGGGAAATATTGGTGCTAGTGGATAGTTGGGCTGGATGATCTTTAAGGTCTTTTCCAACCTTGGTAATTCTGTGATTCTACTGATTAGTAGGAGAAAGGAGGAGAAAGTTACACATTCATGTCTTTCTCTTAATTGATGCAGCACAGAGAAAAGCTGAAAGCTTGTCCAAAAATAGGCAGCCATTATCCATAAATTGGGTTTAAATCTGAGCGTTGGATGGCATATGTGTGTATATATGCATGTAAGGACTTTAAGGGAAAAGTAAGACCAAACAAAACATTATTCCCATGGAGACTGTTGGTAGCTCCTTACATTTCTTTAGTCTATAGCCAGCTCCATTCTTCTGTTTGTCAGTGTCTTTGCACAGGTGGTGGGTGCTTGCTTTGCAGGGAGTTACAATCATAAGGTTGAGGTCTGCCTAAACGCCGTGGTACTGTACAATGCAGTGCTTCCTGGGTAAGTTTATATATTCACACAGCTCATCACCGTTCTCTGCAGAGATAATCCATCAGGTCTTAGAAGCAATATGATGTTGTTAGCACAGCATTGCTCGGAGCTAATATCTTTGCCTCTCATTAGAGCTAGTTGCCTTTGATAAAGCAGTGAACTGATTAGTTTTTGTGGTCTCTGGTGCCTGAGCAACTCTCTGAGTTGCTATTAATGCAGAAGTCCATACTTCTAGTATAGCATAATTAATACAACAGCATCATCTACATAGGTCATATTTACATATGACCTAGCATTCAGTGAATTTATTCAGTTGAGAATCCAAGGATTGTTACAATGAAAAGCTTATGGCTGTCTTTTAAAAGTATTTTATTTTGTTCCTGTCAGTGTTTCCTAAAGATGACAGGTGTTTTGGGGGCACTGTAGGTCTACAATTCTAAATGTCTCTCTGACCCTCCTAAATGTATTGAGGATTACAGATTAAAAGGTATTTATCTTCGTCCATAGATCTGTTTAAATGTGCAGAAGCCCCTTGTACTTAAGAGGTCAGAATGATTCTGGAGTTGCTGATTAGTTTAATAACAGAAGTTAATGTACCTTCAATCCTAGGATTTTCTACAAAAGAGGTTGTTGTTAGAAGCAAATACCTGGCCACGCACTGGTACTTGTGGCAATCCAACAACAGAAAAATGAGTGTTTTCTTTTATTTGACTTTTTAATCTAAAAGATTTGGTGCACCAAGTCTATTTGTTCTTGTCTCATACTGAACTGCCTCACCTGCTCTGACAGCTAGAGATACTCAGTTATGTATGCTCCGTAGTTACAATTTTCCTTAAGAGTACTTCACTGGCTCCAGTATCCCTGCAGTTTGGGAAGGATGCTCTATCAGCTCCTCCCTTATCTTGTGCTTCTATGGGAAAAGCTTCAGTCTTGCTCTAGAAACCTCACTGATTGACTTTCACTGTAATAGCTTGGCCATAGGGAATTAATACATTGGGAGTTTGTTTGGGAAAGGCAAGTTTTGGCATCTGCGTGGAAGTTACCCTTTTCCCATATCTCATGGGACATTAAGTGAGAGCAATTAACCGTCTTTGATCCAGGATCTTCTGCATTTAACAGAGGTGTATGGGCACATTATATGCTGCATTGTCAAAGGCTTAAGGTTGCAAAATTCAAAGGATAGTGAATATCAAAGGATATTAATATTCTGGCAATTTTTGAAAGGGACTGATAAAAATTTGCAACTTCTAATTGTTCCTCAGACCTTCTGCTTGAAATTAGCAACTGTCATACTGCATTCAAAAGTGGCACTATACAGTTATATATTTCCTTTACTGCTGATATCAATCATAAAGGTGTGGTATACAAGCAAGAGTGTATTTATTTACCCTAGGATGATTTTCCAGGAGATATCTGCTGGCACCTGGAGTTTTGTCATTGAGTATGCGAGGGTGTTGAGTATTGACAAAAAAGAAAAAGCATCAGTGTTTTTTCCATCCTGGCCAGCAAGTCCTGGGCAGATAATAACAGGACAAGGGAGAAACTGCTTTAAGCTAAAGGAGAATAGATTTAGATTGGATGTTAGGAGGGAATTCTTTATTCAGAGGGTGGTGAGGCGCTGGCACAGTTGCCCAGAGAAGCTGTGGGTGTCCCATTCCTGATGGCACTCAAGGCCAGGTTGGATAGGGCCGTGGACAGCTGAGCTGGTGGAGGGACAGCCCTGCCCAGAGCAGGGGATTGGGACTGGATAGGCCTTTTACTGTCCCTTCCAACTTAAGCCATTCTGTGATTGTATGACTGTAACATAAGTGGTTGCAGATGATTTGTCTTTACCGAATAGGGCTTTTCATACTCTTGTAAAGCTCTTGCTGTCCTTCTTTGTATGATACTAGTCAGAGTTCTCATACTATGAGATGAAATGAATTTCATAGATTTCTATGAAATGTCTGACTTGCTGTCTTCAGTGATTGTGAACACTTATTTTTCTGTAGCTTCTTCACAATGCTTTCTTTTGTTAGGAATGGCTTCAGAACAATTTGGTTTTGCTTGCCCCTTAGTCTTCTGTAGGATGAGTGAATAGTCCCCTTTTCCAACCCACTTGTCAGTTGTAAAAATATTTTGTCACATATACTTCACAATTTTTTTGATTAACTAAACAGGAAAGTCCCAATCTTTGTCACTGACCAGTACAATAACACATTCTGCTAATAGGGGATGTGAGGAAAGTATTTGCTGTCCCTGTGCTTAGCAATTCAGTACAATTTTTTTATGCTTTGATATTATGTTTAGTGGTGTATTGGGAAGTGTCTTGTATATACAGAATCAAACTCTTTGCCCTGTCTTTCACTGCTATTACTTGTCATATCTACATGTGGAAACATTATTTTTCCCTGCATTACTAGCTTCTTCGTCAAAGAAAACTTGGTAATTTTTCTTGTGTTTCAGAAAGCTATCCTATCGTAGCTATGCAACTTATGATAATGTATGTTATGAAAGCCTTTAACAAGCTTGATGTTTCAGCATGCCCTGCTACAAAATAGAGGAGCAAGGGGAAAAAGGACATACCATCTGTAGAGCTGGAGTCTGTAATGGGACATTTCCAAAGGAGAAAGCTAATCAGTGAAGAGATGGTCTAACGCCAGCATAGTATGTCTTATCTAAACTTGTTTGATCAAAATTTTATTCTGTTTAGGACTGATACTTTTGTAAGTCCTTTAGCTTTAATTGGCAATTACGCTTTGCATTACGAACACAGCTGTAAAATCACTATTCCTGTTTTATGCTGACCTCTAAAGTATCTTTTTTTTTCCTTAAATAAAAATACTATTTGGGGTTGAAGAAATGAGCAGCAGACGAAATAATAATGTGTTTGAATATTTTTAATTTGGAAATATAACTGCATTTGTTTTAAATGACAAATGCTTACTTAGCCAAGGTGCAACTTCTGGCAGAGGAAACAGACTGTCAGTCAGGAGTTGTTAGGAGCTGAGAAAGGCAGACAGGTGTTGAGGAACATTTAAGTCAGACGTATACATTAATAAAACAAAGATGCTTCTCAGCCTAGTAAGAAAGAGGACAGGCATAGATAGCTGAGGTAGGGGAGCAACAGATGGAGATTACGGAGGTAAAATGTCAGAGCACAAAAGGTAAAGTGAGTGTGTCAGACTAGAAGCTAAGAGAAAATGAATGCCATTGTCTGCACATCTGTTTGAGAATCTAGAAAGCAAGAAGAGCTGAACTTCACTGCTGGCATTACTGAGGCATGGCAGAATGACAGGAGTTGACAGACACCTGGGATTGCTGGCTGCTACATTAGGCTAGATCTGGGGGAAGCTGTTCAGTATTTGTATAGAACTGAAGATGATGTGTTTTAGTACAGTGTCATATGGTTATTCTGCCTTCTAACGGACATGTTCAAAGAAACAGAGTTGAGTTTATAGAATTAGACTTAGTTTTTGCAGCTTGGAATGTTGTAGTCCTGCCTTAATGTTCAGTTAATACAGGACTGCTACTGTAATAACTATTTGCCGTAAAAGGCTATTTGAGAAGCTTGAGAAAGAATGCAAGATTTTCTGCTCTTTTGCAGATAATCTGTTCTGTCATGTGATCAAGTTGCTGACAGTTTTCTTAATCAGCATTTCATTTTCATAGAACCACCAAGGTTGAGAAAGACCTCCAAGATCATCCAGTCCAACCATCCACCTATCACCTATATTTCCCCACTAATTTCCCTCAGTATGTCTAAATTCATAGAAAATTACTTTGCCTCTGCTGTGGATTTAATAAGGATGTTTTTATTCCAAGATTTCTGTCAACTTTGCAGAACAACGCTTTTCTTTTACAGGAAGAATTTGGGGGAAAAAAAATAGTCATAGCAAAAGATACCCTGGAGCAAGTGATACTAATAGAGCAGTTAATGGGAGATGCTGTCTTTTTACAAATTGATTTTTTTTTTTTTGGAGTCATTGTTTACTCTTTAGTTCCATATTAAAGAATAATAGGAAAAGTTATTTATCACCTGGTTGCACGAGGCAGTCTGTAAGTGCTGTTTGTCTTTTGCAAGCTAGGTTGAAAATCTCTGCTGTGAGAAATGCAATAAATGGGGAAAATTAGCTTATCCTTTCAGATACTTGTGAAAACTTTATGTGCTAGGAGGAATACTCTATAATGAGGTGGCTGGTTTCTTAGTATGAATTAATATTCATGTCTTTAGTACTAAAAATATAAGTAAATCTGCAGTCCCAAAATAATGCTTGGCTAAAAGTGTAGGTAAGGCTGTCCATTCATGCCAGTGACTGCTTAAGATATCCTCTTAGGCACTTAAATAGTCTGCAAATGGAGACTGTAGTCTGTAGAAAGACACTGCTACATAATAGGACTTTTTTTTATCCAGTTGGAAGTAAGCTGATGTAGTTCGAGATGGCCTAATTGTTGAATTTCTAGCATGATTCTGGTGGAGTAGGGAGAGTGTCTGACATAAAATAATTGAAGAACTGTGAAACTTAGGACGGTGCTCGTTGGACAGCTGCTGCTAGATGCTTTCCAAAGACTGAGGTGATAAAAGAAGTCATGGGGATCTAAGTCATTAAGGTAGAAGGAAGCTCCTGAAGCAATTACTTGGTGCCAGTCTTGTAGTGCTACAACTTCCTCATCAACTGTGATAGGGAAGGACAAGAGCAGTACTTCTAGCAGTCAGGTAAAGTACAAATGTGCAGTTTTTTCAGAGGTTGTGAAAAATGCATTATGGTTCAGTCATCTGGGGTGGGTCCAAACATCACTCCCTAGACCCACATAACATCCTTGTCTCTAAATTGGAAAGACATCCATTTAATGAATAGATTGTTTGAGGGACAAGGAATTAAAGGAATTACAGCGCTTGAAGAGTATCAGTCAACAGCTCAAGTCAAAGTAGGAGATCAGTAATTAGGGGTATTCCTCAAGGGATTCATACTGGGACCAGTGCTTTTTAATATCTTCTTGTGGACAATGGGATTGAGTGCACCCTCAAGTTTGCATGGGACAGCAAGCTGAGTGGTGTAGACCTTTCAGAGGGAAGAGATGCCATCCAAAGGGAGCTGGGAACAAGGCTTGAGAGATGGGCCTGTGTGAACTTCATGAAGTTCAAGAAGGCCAAACACAAAGTCCTGCACCTGTGTACAGGTACAGACTAGGAATAAATGGGTTGGGAGCAGCCCTGCAGAGGACTTCATTACAAGTGGATGAAACACTTGACGTGAAGACAGCAACATGCACTTACAACTCAGAAAGTCAGATGTATCCTGGGCTGCATCAAGATAAGTATGACCAGCAGGGCAAGGGAGGTCATAGTCATGCTCTACTCAATCTTTATGGGAACACTGTGAGCTGTACTGTGTTCAGCTCTGGGACCCTTATTATAAGAAAAGTGGACTCGTTGGAGTGGAGAGGCCACAGAAATGATCAGAGGACTGAAGCGCATCTCCTGTGAAGAAAAGCTGATAGTGGGGGTTGCCCGTTTTGGAGAAAGATAGGGAGATAGGGAGAGACTCTTTACCAGGGAGTGTAGTGACATAACAGGGAAGGAAAAAGTAGCTGTGGATGCTCCATCTCCAGAAGTGTTCAAGGCCAGTTTGGATGGGGCCCTGGGGAACCTGGGCTAGTGGGAGGGGGATGGAACTAGATGGTCTACAAAAGTCCCTTCCAAGCCAAGCTGTTCTATGACTGTGGGAACCAAGTGCACCTTCAAACAATGGTTGTAGAGAACAGTGGATCCCAGACAGAGTGTTTTGTGGGAAATTAAGCACAACTGACACTGTGCAGCTATCTCTTTAGAAAAGCTCAGCAATAAGCAGTAACACACAGTAGAATGTTGTTATTGAAGCTTGTATGGTATTTGAGGTGACACCGATATCTTGCTGGTATGAGAATGCTGAAAAGCAGACTTCCCTCTCTGTGGTCAGGTGAAAATATGGCAGCTAGGCAGGCATTGTATAGCATGGATTTTTTGTTACTCTCCTGTATTTAAATAGAGGTGGATTGTTGATGCTAAAAAACAAACAAAGAAACAACCAAAAAAAAAAAACCATCAACAACAAAATCAAACAAAACTAGATGGCTTTTTGTTCTTGCATTGTTCATACACATTAAGCCATACAGGATAATCTGTTCTTGGGCACATACACTCAATTTCTAGATAAAGTGTGAGGAACACAAAAGCCACAGGCAACTAATTTGATGCCTCCAGCTACCTATTCAAACATGCAATTTTACCTTGAAAGTATCTTTTTCTTAAATTTTAATTGAAGCATCATTTCCTAAAGTGCTTTTGACTGGAACATCTACAAGAATGTTCGAAATGTTTGTTTGGGCAGTCAGCAGTCCTCATAGCAATATTAATACTTGATATCCAACAGAGCAATCTGTCTTAATGTGTTCACAGGCAAATAAGTGGTAATCATAAAATCATAGAAGGGCCTGAGTTGAAAAGGATCACAATGATCATCTACTTTCAACCCCCCTGCTATGTGCAGGATCGCCAGCCACCAGACCAGGCTGCCCAGAGCCACATCCAGCCTGGCCTTGAATGCCTCCAGGGATGGGGCATCCACAACCTCCTTGGGCAACCTGTTCCAGTGTGTCACTACCGTCTGGGTGAAAAAATTCCTCCTAATATCTAATCCAAACATGCCCTGCCTCAGTTTAAAACCGTTCCCCCTTGTCCTATCATTATCTACCCTTGTAAACAGCCGTTTCCCCTCCTGTTTATATGCTCCCTTCAAGTACTGGAAGGCCACAATGAGGTCTCCCCAGAGCCTTCTCCAAGCTAAACAAGCCCAGTTCCCTCAACCTTTCTTCACAGGAGAGGTGCTCCAGCCCTCTGATCATTTTAGCGGCCCTCCTCTGGACGCGCTCCAAGAGTTCCATGTCCTTCCTGTGCTGGGGGACCCAGGCCTGTTGTATTTATATTTTTACTTAGTGATAATGGTTATGAAACCCCATATGGTTTTAAAGAAAACATGTTTGGTGCTAATGCAGTTCTCTTGGCTTTTTAGCTTTGAAAAATCCTTTGTATTGTTTGGGAAGGGATGGGTGGGGGAAGGAGGGAGGTAGTTTTTTATGGTGCATGCCCACATACTTCAACCTCCGTTTTGAATTATGTTGTTGAAATGCAGTTCTGATAAACGTCTGAGACTTGAGATACCTGTCTAATTGTGCTTCTCTTGTATATGCCCATCAGTAAGTTACCCTCTTGACTATTAGAAATGCATCACAAGTATAACGAAGCTTAAGATATATATATTTTTTCGGTATGGATGAAGGATAGACTTGTGTGAATTGCAGTACTTGTATTTAAATAATTATGTGTTTGTGTTTGCTGACTTGTGTTGCACAGTCATGGCCTTGGGGTTTTACTGAGAGTTAGCTGTGCAATTAGGTAGTGGCTTCCTGTGGATATTGTCTTCAGTGTAGGTTTCTCCGTGTTTCTGGAGAGCGAAAAGAAACCAGCATGAGCAACAGCTCAGCAGACAGTGAGAGACACTGGCTGTTAACCAAAACAGCAATAGAAAGCTCTGCCCATGTAAGACATGCATGTTGCTCTACAGAGAATATGACTCAAAATGTTTTTGGGCAAAAACAGATGCTGAAGATTTATTTTGTTGTTGCTGTTGTTTTTCTTTTCTTGGAGAAGGAAACCCTAAAACATGTTCACTGCTCGTATAGAAAATTTTCTCTCAGCTGTTTTGCTGTAAATTATCTGTGCTCTTACTAGACATGGAAAAGCACATTTAATCAATTGATCTGAAATGTGAGCTCACTGGTGTTTTCCATAGAGGGAATGGAAGACAGAAGATTTTTGGTCCAAATTTCTTATTTAAAAACAATCTCAGGAGCTGGTATCTGCAGAGGCACTGTGCTGATTTTTTTCATTGTTGCTTTGATTTTTGGAGTCTTTGCCTTTCTGTTGGTGTTTAACTCACTGCCTGCCCAGTTTGAGTGCCCTCCCAGTTGCCAATATTTAACGTGCTGCTTAAGATGTTGCACATTTATTCTGCGTTCCGTAAGTGTAACAAATTATGTTCTTGTATATTTGGAGTGTATGTTTCCCTGGTTGTGAATCTTTGTGCTAATGTTTGTTTACAAAAAGCCTTCTCTGCTCAAAGTAACCAGCTCTCTAGGCACGTGAATGACAGTGTGAACACCATACAGTGCCAGAGCTTGTATTTAGTTCTGAATTCAGGCATGAGTCATTCATACCTGCCACAGTTCACTGGCTTCTCTCGATATGATGGTGTGCAAGCTGTTTGAGGCTATTCATCACGTTAAGATGGTTTAAATAAATATTTTTAAGTATCTAGGTTATAGGTTTCTCTAGAGGAATGAGGATGGCTCCTTTTTGCATCTTATCCTCATGCTTGTTTCTTTTTAATGGTGAGTGAAGTCTTCACTATCATCATCATGTGTGGTTCCATGAGGAATGTCAGTTTTGATGTTGGTGCAATTGGGAGAGGATGCTTGTGTGCCTGAGCAGTGCTGCTAGTAGACTTTCAACACTTCTAGCTGACATACATGATTAAAAGAAAAAACCACTTCCAAGCTCCTAGAGATTGTTAGTTACTTCCCCTGCTGTTGTAGGTTTGTTAGGGTGTAGTCTTCGATTCCTGGAGGTACTCACCTGTTATTTTCTGAGAGGTAAACTAATGAACTTTGCACTTTGATTGTAGCTGATCATCAGTTTATGTAAAGATGTTTTGGGATTGGTAATATGCCCAGAGCTGCTACTCTGGTCAGCCTAAATGGCGCTTCTGTTTTAGCGGTGGATTGTTAAAGTCTCCTTCATTCTTTCTCCTGTTTGATACCTCAGCTATCTGGAGGATTCCATCGGGTTTTGTTTTAATTCGTAAACACAGATTCTGTGCTTATAACATCCAACAAACAGTACTACTAACAGTTCTTCTAAAGCTGTACCCTTGAACTAATCTAGGCATGTGTTTCACAACCTTAAGCGCAGCCTGTTTTCACTGAAGGTTGCGAAGGTTTCTCAAAAACATGAGAGTTAGTTCCTCACAGCCTACATTCTCATCATTCTTCTTAACAGATACAGTATGTTTTCTACGTCAGCCTGCTCTTGCAACAGGTAGGCTGTTCTGGCTAAAAATTACTGTTAAAATAAAAATTGGTTCAAAACTAATTCAGAATTCTAGCATGGAAGCTTCATTTTGAACAGTTGGACAAAGATGCAAGTAACTGAAAAGGGGACTTTGTTATGGAAATGCCTGGCAACTTTCATATTTGGCAACACCGGCATTCAGATACTTATTGTAACAGCAGTATTGTCAAGTGCTTTCTGATTTATTATGTACCATTTTGATGATGACCTGTTCAGCCAAACACTTTGATAAATCACTCTTGAGCAACTGACATCGATGACCGGTACAGTGACATTTTTGAACAATTTTGAACAACAGGCTTAGGGTGAAAAAGTGCTGGTGATTTTATGAGTAATAGTACAGAAAAAGTACATATTGATGGATTGAAAATACATTTCAGAGAGTGCCCTTGGGCTCAGCTCTCCAACATATTTTATTTGCTTTGACCATTGCACAGATCTCAGAAACGTTGACTGACTATCTCATGCTGACAATCTCATTAGGAGTTTTGGGGGACACTTTTGCACAAATGCAGATATATTTTACAGTATTCAAAATGCCTTAAATGCTGCAGGCTTTCAAGAAATATCAGCGTGGTGACCTTTGCTTCATGGCTTTGAGAGCTAAGGAAATCTCATTATAGAAACCGTAGTGTAACTTTGGTTTGACTCAGTGTTGTTTTTCTTTCTAAATAAAAATGCTGAAAATGTAATTCAACCCTTAAGGCTAAGGTATTTTATCCTATGGTTTTATGATAGTTTTCTTATTGCTATATTAACTGTGTTTCAGAGAATAGTAGAAAAGATCGTAATGGCTTTTTGAAAGAGGGCTAAGAATACTTGCAGTTCTGTAGGCATTCTCTGTGTTCCCTCTGCTGTGGGTAATGTGCTAACCTAACAGAGACGTTGCACCAGAAAGCATTACTGATCACCTTTTTTTTTTTTTTGCCTACAAAAATCTCCTCAGAAAGAAAAGAATGACACACCTTGTTCTGATATTATGCCCTCAGTCACAGTTGTGCAAGCCACTGAGGAGAACTTCCATGGTTGTAATGATATTGTTTTTATGAGGCATTACACTCATCTCCTATCTGGATATTTGACCAGCTCTGTGATTTTTCAACACTATTCCCGGCCACATAAAAATGCCTGAGAGTTTCAGGCACTGGTTTTGTTTTGGAATAAGAGAAAGGCTATCTGACTGTGGAGCTGAGATCTGTGCCCAGCAAAGTTTTGGAGCTAATTTTTTGACAGCCACACAGATACCTGTGCTGTGGAAGTCAGGACCAGGTTGTGTTGCTTGTAGCTCCAGAAAGTATAGTTAGCCTAAGTTTCTATTGCTTCCATTGTAGGCTGCAAGATTTGATAAGGTGCCCTGTGACATTCCCAGGAGCCTGTTCATTGTCCCCAATTCTGTTTGACTTTGCATGCTGCTGGGGAAGAAAATAGCATTTGTACTTTTTGTTATCCGCTTTTCTGCCACCAAATCTCTTTTCCTTGAAAGCGTACCTGCACACAAGTAGGGAAAACTACCTTGTGCCAAGGCTGCTTCTGCTTTTTGAAACTTGCTGATGTGGTTTGTATACTCTGAAATAACAAATGCAGCTATAGCACAAACAGACAAACAGCCCTATATTTTTGCAATACTGTCACTTTCCAACAATTTTTTCATAGCTCATTATGCAAGCAAAGGGATGACTTGCTTCTTGCTATAAACATTTGTGCTTAACTAATATATGCAGCTCTGTCGTGACTGCAGAAATATCTGTTATGCTGGAACAGAAGGAGGAAACTAACCTAGGAGAGCTGTAGGGGTTATTTTGGAGGTGAATTAAATGAATGACTTATCAAGTTAAGATCCTTTTAGATGAATCTGAGGCATGTGACAAAAAGACCTGGACTCTAATATCTTGATACTTAGGCATTTGCTGTTATTCCCATCTTTGTGTTCTGTTTAGATGATTTCCATATCATTGGAAGGACACCGTGGAAAGCAGTCATACCTTGTAGAGATCTCTGGGAGTTGAGTGAAATTCCCTTGTCTGGGAGATTATCTGTTATCCTGCTCTCTGAGATACTTCTGGATTGCTCTTGTATCCTGGGGCTACGTTCCATTTCGAAATAAATGGGTCCAATTTAACTGTGTTGTACAACTGCATTCTGTTTTTCTTGTTTCTCTGCAACTGTCAAAATAGTCAAATTCCTGATAGCTGTTGCTGTTGAGAAAGCTACAGAAATTTGCAGTTCTGAAAGGGAATGTATTTGTCCTCTTACCATCATCTATAGGAGGGAGAAATGAGCTGCTGATCTGCTTCAGAAATACAGAGGATAAGTAATTGGATATTTGTACATGCCCTCCTCCCCCTTTTTTATTTTATTTTTGGCAAATCAAACCATATGAAACCCAAACAGCCTTATTACCTTCGTACACTTAAGACCTGATAAAAGTGAAATAGTTATTTTAGTGGCTTATTTTTAGAGTTGAGATCAAGCTGAGATCTTTTTTTTTTTTTTTTTTTCCTTTGTTTCTTCTCTATCAGAAAAGAAAAGACCCTGAGACTCTGAAACTGACACACAGGTCAGTGGAATTTTGGCCTTTGGGTGAATTGGCTTAAAAATTTAAAAATAAATATATGAATGTGATGTGGTGTGCTGTGGGACCCACCAGGTCAGGCAAGGTGAATGAGCTGGGAACACTTCAGGAGGGAAATCGCGATTTAATTGTAGCATGAAATACCTGTATAATCAGAATGTATATATAAGCTACTAGGTGGCATAGGTAGCACTCATCTTGAAGGGTCTTTATTTGAGTGGGTTGAAGATCTTTGAATTTCTTTTGAGAAATAGATGCTTCGTGAGAATTGCCATAAATCGGAGCTTCACAGTCAATGATGCAGTGCTGCTTTTATGTTGAAAGATTTGTTTGGGAAATACTCGTTCTTTTAAACGTTGTCAACAATAAAACAACGTTTCTGTGAAGGAGTTTTGTCAGAAAAGTTTCTTCATTTCTAGATTCTTTCCAAACTCCTTATCAAAATAAGCTCTCTAAAAGGTAAGTTGTGGGTTTTTTCTTTTGTTTGTTTTTTTTCCAGTACAATTTTCTTCTTTTTATAATACTGGAACAGGAATCTGAAAGATGGGTTTCTGTCCCTGCCACTGTTTTTCTCTGTGGTCCGAAAGCCATGAATTCCTTGTTCAGAACTATCCATAAAATAAAGACATAATTATTTTGATAGTTAATAGGCCTTTGTTATTCAGTGCTTTAATTCCAGTTACATTGAATGATGACTCTAGATGTCATCTGTGAAGTAATTAGAGCAGAGATAAATTCATGGACACTTAGAAGAAATACGTATGTTCAATTCTATACTTATTTCCCTGCTATGAAGTGTGAGGAAATGGTGACTTGGAGTTAAAATTAGTAATCTGAGAAATTCTAGAGTCTGGACAGAGAGACTGAAGTTGGTAACAAAATACAAACGTTGAGAAAACTGGGATTGTCAAAGATATGAAATGATTAAACTGTTACATTTTTGTACATATTACTGCAAAAAAATTTATGAGGAATAAGAAGTTGTTTGCATCCAGCTTAAACTGTCTAATATTTTTATCTTGTTCTGATGACACTTCTTACAGTCTTTCATTGAGTGATGCTGTGTGAAGGCAAATCCAAGAATTTATTCATCACAAAACTTCACTGTTTCAGGAAATCCTGAATTAGGAGAATAGAACTGGCCTGTATTCCCTCAGTATTCTTGCTTGTGGAAAAGGATAAATGGCCACAGATCTTCTGAAGAGATAGCTGGACTCAAGCATCAAGCAAACTTGACTTTATTAATGACTTCCATTGAGAAGCATTTCCAGATCACCATCTGTTAGCTTACTGCTGCCAAAACGGTGCAGTACTGGTCTGCCTGAATGTAAAGATGCAGGGCATCGAGAGTTGTGTTACAGCACGTAAAGGCCAGTAGCATTGACACTAAGTGATCCATTGGGTGTATTCCTCAACAGTGCTGTATAGCTTTAATGTTGAGTGTCCTCTGCTCTCAGTATCAATCCCGGATCAACCTATATAAAGTTTAATAAGATATATAGGAATCTCTGTGTATTCTAGTTTCAGAATGGTTTACTCCTTTTTCAGTGAAACTGATGAGTGGTAGAAGTTAAAAAGCAAATCTGAATCTAGAGAATGAAGTGAATGAGTGACGTTTGTTTCTTCAGCTCTGAAAATAGAGCGAAAAAGTTCGTTTTCTGTCTAAACACTGAAAAGAACTGCACATTTCTGTAAATAGAATTAATCATTCTGTAATCTGAATATGACTAAATGCTTTTCTTCTGACTAGAGACTTGTTTTAATAATTTTTCTAGACGTTTTTGCTAAGGTTAAAAGATAGTGGTGTATCAGGCCAGAGTGAGTGTTTTGTAGCCTGTGCGTGCTTCTGTGGGAGTGAGTAGCCTGGGCATGCCAGCAATTAGTCCAGTGGGTTACTGTCAAAGCTAGAAAAGAATTTACTTTCCCACTTATTCAGTCTGAAGCAAATGGAATGAGCAAGGTGATAGAGAGATGTGCTATTTTTGCCAAGTTGGGAAACAACAGAACTTTGTCTTGAGTCATCAGGCATTGTTCCTTTGATTCTGGTGTCTCACTGATGTCTGCTCTGGCAAGAAGGTCCATAGTAACAGGTGAATTGATACCAGGGTTAAAACTAAGCATATTCTTAAATGTTTGTGTAGTCTTTAGACTAGATAGAGGTAAGTTTTGCAGTCGACTCATTCATCATGTTTGTGATGCTATAAAACTCAGGTACCACTTCCCACTAGCCATCTCCCCTCCCATGCTCTGTCTCCTTGGAAAGCACTTATTGCCCTCTGTGTCCTCCTTGATCATTTAATTACCAAGAGGCAATGGACACAAACTGAAACACATGAGATTCCATCTAATGCAAGAAAACGCGTTTGTTTTTGCTGTAAAAGTGGTCAATCACAGAAACAGATTACCCAGAATGACTGTGGGATTTCCATCTGTGGAGACATTCAAAACTGGATTGGGCACGGTCCTGTAGCTGAGCCTGCTTGACCAGAGGTGTTGGACTAGAGGATCTCAGGAGATACCTTCAAATTTCAACAATTCTGTGATTCTGTCTGACTTGACTGCGTTCTTCTTGAGGCAAGAGTTGCATGCTGTGCTCAAGGTGTGGGCATGAAGAGATGTTTTCCACGTAGTGGAAAAATGACGCCTACTTTTTTCTCACCTTCCTTTTATTTTCTTAATTCCTCCTCACTTGGCTTGGTAAGATCCCTTTGAAATTCCTTGCAATCAGCATAGCATTTACCTGCTTGAAGTAACTGGTTATCATTTGCAAGCTTGGAAACACTAGCTTTTCATTCCCTTCTTCAGGTCACTGGTGAAGATGCTGAGTAAAACCTACGTCAGCTCCAAATACTGGACAGTACTCCCTTTGCTTATTTTTCTTCATCCTAAAAAGTAATTAGTAATCCTTATCCTTTATTTCTTTTAAAACTTGCCTTTCCTGTCCTACAGTATAGTAATTTAGGCAATCTTCCTTTTTGAAAATCTGTATGTATTATGTCTACTAGATTCCATTTATCTGGGTGCTTATTAACACCCTTGTAGAATTTCAGCCAGCTGATGAAGTGGGGTTGCTTTTTGAAGAAACCTTGGTGTCTTCTTGAGGCAAACAGAGTTTCCTTGGGTGCTCAGTATCTTAATTCTTGTATACATTATACTGTATACATTTACTGGTCCTAAAAGTTCCTCCATGGTAGTTTCTGTGATCTTTTTTTGGAGTCCTTTCAGTAAGAAGGATCTTTGTGGTTATCAGCTACAGACTTTAGCAGCAGTTCTGCAATTTCAAATTTGAGTTTCCTCTGAGCTTTTGGGTGAATGTCATTAAGTCCTGGCATGCAAAGCTTTTATTTGTCTATTTATTGCTTTGCATAGGTTAGAGGAGCTAGATCAATTTGTTGCAAAGAAAATGTAAGGTGTGGGAATCTCTCCAGTATCTTCTGTAGTTCTTACTGAGAGTGAATGGAGCTTCTTGGCTGTGGCCTCATCATAGTCACTGAGTAATCCTAACAGAGTTGACTGGCTTCCAACTTCTGTGTAGTTAAGAAACTACTTATTCCTAATTTTGACTACTTACAAGGCACTCTTCATGTTCTTTTTCAGTAATTTTATTTTCTGCTTACTTTTGTCCTGTCATGTTTTATGGCTCATTCTGTTCTCTTATTTTGAACAATTTTTTTTTTTTATATTGTACCTTAATTTGAAATTATGCCATACAAAAAGGATATAGAGTGGTGTGTATGAAAGGTTCACAGATGCCTTTGCCATAAACAGTTCCTGTGCGCGTTTTGAGCAAAGACCTGTCTCATTTATCCTTACAGTCGTGGGCAGTAAGGTTTGTTGCAATTCTGGGCCTCTCAGAATCATGGGTGATACATTTTTGACATCTTTCCAACACATACTTTGTCTTATTATTGCTTTTGATTTAGGTAGCTAAGTGCCAGCGCTCATCATGCCTCCTGGGTGCAGCATTTCTATGCTGGCTCTGGAATGAACAGTTGTTGCTGTTGTAGTTGGTTACAAAATGAGCTTATTATAATAAAATGGCTCAGCGCAGTTATGTTCACAGCATACAATAAAAGAAGAGTCCCTGGGAGCTGGGAAAGCAGAGAGAGAGAGAATTTGAAAGCAGAGGATTGAAAAGTATTTCAAATGAGTTCTGTGTAAGGCTTAGCCATCAAGTTGTGTGATATATTATATTTGTTTCTTACTCTTTTGTTTCATGGGCCCTAGAGGGCTAAAAGTACAACATGGTTAGAGACTGAAGTATTCTGTCCTTTAACAGGTTAATAGTGGTGGCAGAATAACACAATTTGGGTCAATATATGAAGACTCATCCTATGTGTCTAAATTCTGATTCTCAGAGAACCTTTCAAATTTTATCTGAAATGAGAAAATCTGCCTTCCCTAAGTTGTAGCGCTGAAAGACGTAAACACTACGTTTATCTTGACTGCTTAGCATCTCAAGGTGGTCCTGAGGACCTATCAAGCTGGCTTTGGTTGTGATTCTAAATTGGTGTGGCAACTAGTGAATTTTTGGTGCACTTTTGTCGGTCACTTGTTATTTGGCTTTTTGTAATGCCAGCTGTTTCAGTGGTATTTACAAAATAAAAAACAAACAACAAAAACTGGTTGGATGTATTTGAGCTCATTCAGATGCTCTTCAGTGCTTGAAGAGTACATGTGTGTTAAGTGTAACCAACTTCAGAGTGGTATGTAGTGCAGCAACTGTCTGTCTTAGACAATTCCTCGTCACGCTATCACTATCTTTTTGAGGAGCTAAGAAACTGATGGATTCTTCCAATATCTTTGCAAAAACAAAAACAAACAAACAAAATGAAACAACAACAACAAAAAAAACAGAAACACCTGCCATCAAGGGCAAAGATCCCTGCAACTACTCTTCAAGTCTACGCAGCCTGTGAGAGATGGGAGGTAGGTGGGGGAGCTTAAAAACCTTTTCAGGCTTTGAACTCTATACTGGGTGAGGAGGCTAGGATTGGTTATGTGTAGTTTCTTTATGATCTACTATTTGTGAATGCAGTGCAGAATAAAGCCTGCGTCATTATTCTTTGACGTGAAATTGAGGAAACAGCTTTTATCAGACCTTACATCTGTTGGTGCCCCAGGATATACAGACAGTAACTAATGCCAGGAAGCCTCAAATGTGACAAAATACTGACAAACTGAATTTTTATCAAATGTGTTTGTTTGACACTCTGTTAGGAATATCAATTAGCAGGTAGACTGTAGATAAATGAAGAAAAAGTTGCAGTAAGCAACACCTGTAACCCTCTTTGCTTCTTTGAATGTGTCTGCCCTGCAGTAAGATGGTATATCTGTTCAGGATGTAATGTTTTAGGTTGTTATGGCTTGTCTTTACACCATGAGATGGATCTTTCTTCCAAAGCAGTGAACGGAAAAAAATACTCTGGGCCTTCAGCGTGTAGCTGGTCATGCACCACATAGCTCCTGGTTGTTTCTGAAGTTGCTCTGAATTTAGGGATGCAATCTTCACAAAAAGTGAAACCCTATGTTGCAAACATGTCTTCCACCATAGGAGTCACTAAATCACAGAATGCTTAGGTTGGAGGGGACCTTAAAGATCATCTAGTCCATATCATAGAGTCCACAAAAACTCATCCTTAGAGTTGTAGTTTGATTCTAATTTTTTTTTTTTTTCTTCAAATAGGGACTGGTTACTGATCAAATATCAGTGTAAGTAAACACAGGAAAATAACAGTCCTTTTCTAGTAAACAAGGAAAATTCCTTTTTTTTTCACCTAACTGAGAGAGAGAAGAAAAGGTTCTGCAAAGCTTACCTTGAAGTTTAAATAAGTGTTTGCAAGAGTAAGACACGTTACAACAGCTAGCTGTAAAGACTTGGGGATTTCACAGTTCACAGTCATCTGTGATGAAAGAACTAATCTGTCTGGGAGTTTTATGAAAAGAAGACAACTTCGATAGAGCTTGTACACACCCTCTGATCATTTGTCATGTTTGGCCATAAAAATGACAGGTAGTTGTATCTTCTTTCTGGAGTGTTAAGCTGAACTATCCTATTTGTTCTTTTAGAAGGCAGGGACTTGACCACCTCCCCTTCTCCTTAATCCTAGCAGGTGGAGGTTAGTCCTTTTTTTTCTGTCTAAATATTCTCATTCTGTTGTGCACAATATCATCTACCTTCTTTCCTATCCCCATCTTAGACTGCTGGAAACGAAGACAATTCTACTATTTTCTTTATGGTTTTAAGCTGTGTTTTTTTCCATGTTTCCCCATTTCTTGCTAGGGGAGAGTACAAATGTAATCCTCACTACCACAAGTTCTGCAGTCACGCTTCTTGTGCTTGGGATAAGTAAGTACAAAGGAAACAGAATACAGCTATGATACGTATGTATTTGCTACCTGCGACAAATCAGGTTTAGAAAAGCAATGATGGGCAACTCTCAGATTGTCCGTTTGCTTCTGTTGCACATAGCCTTTTCCTTTCAACTACGAATGAACCAGAGCTATACCCAAGTCTCTTAGCACTGTTAGCTTCCTTAGTTTTAAAACATAGGAACATCCACATGTTTAAAAGAAAGAAAAAAACCCAAAAATCTAAGAGCAGAGAAGTGAAAACAGAAAACACTAAAAGGTAAATACACACCTGCAAAATAACATGGGTGTCGCCTGCCAAATTGCCTTGCAGTATACGTGTGGTGAGCCAGTAGTTCATGCACTGTTCCTTTCCGACAGGACAATGCACGTGCTTTGTTCCTGACTACTAGACTTTTCAAAGGTACCATTTTTTCAGAAGTATAACCTGTAGTTCATATGCTGCACTTCTGAAGAAGCTCTGATATGCTGCACAGGTGTAGGCTAACTGTGCAGTGTATGTACTGTGGCTTTTGGTTATGTGATGGGAATGGAGATATGTGATCTGCTACCCTGAGATATTTGAACACTTGCCCATGGGGCACTTTTCCATTCTTATTATAGCAGACTTAGAAAATTCTGGAGTGAGTTTCCAGAACAAAACAAAAGATTTCGATGGTTTTATCTGGGAGATGCTGGATGTGGTGCTCAGCTGCAGAACAACAGAGAGGTGCTGCTGAATGCTGAAATCAGCTGTGCAAGCATGAAGGCTTAATAAACGTGCTGTTGCTTTTCCTGTTAAGTGATAGTAAATGAGAAAATCACTGACTTGGTATTAGTTTGTAAGTAACATATATAGCTGGTAATGTATATATCTTTAAGTATCTTATCTGCGTTGGTTGAGAATCAAAATGGCTTTAGAAGGAAATGGGCATTCAGAAGTTTCACATTTTTAGGATGTGGTAATTTAAAACCAGATAAAATCATTGACTTGTGCAGGGTGACAAATAGACCAAAGAAAAATGTTTAGACAAAGCAAGAAAAAAGGCTGTGCTAGTCAATTTTCGGTCATCTGTTTTAATCTATCTATATAGCTGTATATTTTCTTCCTCGGTTTTTGCAGGGTCCTTTTACTATAATAAAACTTCTCCTGTGTGAGCAGAAAAATCTTGAATTAATGACCATTTAAACATAAAATTAAATTAAGATTCTTGTTCTCGGGGAAAATAAATTGTCTGGCATCCATCATTGGAGGAGGAAAAGCAAAGTATTATGTTAATGGAAGGGAGTAAATCTCGGTTACTTGGATTCTTTTACAAACCTTTTTTATTGATATTTATTTAATTGAACAAATTCTCTAGATAGTTTGCTGGCATGAATGTACATTAATCATGCTCTTTAAGTTAAAGATATTTTAATTGCATGTTATCAAAACATAGCTTAGATCAAAGCACATAGAAAAAGCATGGTCAGATATGAAGTCTTCGCCTACTGCAAGAAAAAGAAAAGAGGAAGCACTGGGAAAAAAGATTAAATTTGCTCAGAGCCAAACAATCACTCAGTTTTCCTTCTCTAGTGGCTGGACTGATCTGCTTTTGCAAAAATCATATTTTAATGTTTTATCTCGACAAGCCTAGTGAAACTAAAAATTCAGTTTAGATACCTATTCAGTGTTTACTCAGCTTACTCATTCTATGTCAATTTAGAGAGTGAAGAACTGCTGCTGACAGAATCAAGTATCTGATTTTCCTCAGGACTGGAACCCCAAGAGAACAAATGATGCACTCTTCTTTCTTTTCTTCCTTCTTTTTATTTAGAAAACATACAAACCAAGCACTCAGAAAATGCCCTCTCAGCTTTCTCTGAACAGGGGTGACTGAAGGCTGGTTAGGGGCCTGATAGACTAGATTCCTGGTTTGCAACCTGGTTTCTGCAAATAGTCCTCTCATCACTCAGCTTGGCACAATCCACAGTGGCACATCTGCTCAGTATCAGATCTCGTCTGTTACTTAGTTATTTTCTGATATATATATATTTTTTCAACTGTCTATGGCATTAGTGAACTTCAGAGAGAGCTTTAAAAGGAGGAAACTTCATGGTTTATTTTCACTAGTTTGCATTTCAGTCGAAGGTTTGATTAAGCTTAATTATACAACTAGCTAAGTCTCTAACTTAGCTAACATTCTCTATTAGATTGCTTTAGAGCAATTAGGTTAAGTATAATATCCAGTATAATACAATGTCAACTGTACTTTGTTCAGACCAAACTTTTTGTACAACGCCAAGGAGAATGGCAGTTTATTGACTCTCCCTTTATAAGTGCCATTTAAGCTCTAAGCTGCCATATATGTATAGGGATAACAGTAGCACAGATGTGTCTGGAATATTTTCATAGAATCGCTGAAAAGTTTATGTTGCAAGTGTTCTTTGGAGTGTGTCCTGTCCCACCTGCTGCTCCGATCTCAACCAGCTTCAAAGAAATTTTCCAAGGAAGGTTGATCCCTCAGCTGATTTATTTGCAAGATGTGCTCCATTATGTTGGCTGTAGGTGTCAAGATGTTGGTAGAGGCAGTGGGAAGGCTGCAAGGGAGGCCTCTGTGAGAAGGTGTCAGGGTCTGCCTTGCGCCAGACACAACTGGCTTCTGCCTCCACAGCAAATCCAGTGTAGGTTGCTGCTGAGCACACTAGCCAACATTGCATTGTCTCAGAAAACACATGAGGAAGAGTGGAAAGGGAGACAGGCGGAGGAGGAGAGGCACGAAAAACAATACGACAAACAGAAGAAGAAAGAGCAAGATCAGAGAAAGGAGGCAGAGAGGCTGCATGCCAGAAGAGCAGCGCATGGTAGAGCTCAGGCAGTGAAACATTACCTGTGTGAACCAAGACACTATAGTTATCTGACTGTAGCAGGAGTCTCCTGTAACACAGACAGTAGTTCTCCGTGTATTAGAACAAGTTATTCTGTAGTTAATCTTATTGAGAGGCATGACTTCTATTATCTGAAAGAGAGATTAATATCCTGGGGACAAGCTCAGCAAGGCAACGTGGTGCATCTGCCTGTGAGGCACCTGGTCCTGGACTGGGCTGCAGATACCCTCTGCTGCTCTTCAGGTATCCCTGAAGATCTCTTTTGGGTCTCTTCTCGTGGGTCAGGTATCAAACACCAGCCCCTGACTCTTCCATGATTCTGTGGACCTGACTGTTGCCATAGCTGGTGTTTGTTGTTACCTCTCTGGAAGGCACTCCACAGCTCTGAAGGTGAGGTACAAGTGGCAGACCAATTCCTGCAATTCCGTCTGTCCTGCTCTCACTGCCACAGGTTTGTTTCCTTTCATGGTGGTTTGAAGCTGGCTTGTGGATTTGCATCTTATTGGGCTGAGATGGGAATGGGGATATGACAGCCAGCTCGGCTTACATAGCCAAAAGAAAAGAAAGAGTTCTAGTAAATGTCATTTGACCATATGCCATATAGTGCTGCAAGAAAATGTGTTTAAGCAATAGTGTCCTTTATGGAAATAACATGAAAACTGAGCAGATTGAGAGACTGTTCCTTTTAAGGCACTGTATTTTTGCATTTTCAGTAAGCAGTGATGATGACTTCTCTTTATGGACAAAACAATGATCTGAGCAGGAGGGGAAATTCTTAACAGACCTGCAGGTTGTCATGATTTTTTTTTTTTATGGTAGCCTGTCTTAAAAGCATACATTTGTACTGTAGGGAGCAGTCCTAATCAGTGCTGACCCATTGAAATCCATCTTTGAGTTCCTGTTGGTGATTCATTTGTTATCATAGAATGGCTTAGGTTGGAAGAGACCTTAACATCATCTAGTCCCAGCTTTCCTGCCATGAACAGGTTGCCACCCTGTATTGCCACCCCAGTTTTGTACTTCCACTTCCATAGGAATGTAGAAGGGCAGCAGAAAAAGAGATTTCTCCAGGTTTTCTTAGTGACAAACCATTATGCAAGTCAGATTCTGGCACTGGTCCACTCTCACACTGGCAGCTAATTAGTTGGAGGCTAGTCCATGGCTGAGAGTGAATAGATGAGGTTAGCAGGTTTCTCAGAATACAGTTTGACCCTACTGTGCTGGCTGAGATTTGTAATGTCTAGGTCCAAAGCAGGTATGCCCTGCATGCTGCAGGGAGTTTTTACTGAAGGTGGCAGCACTTTCTTGTACTATCCCATTGGCGCAAAAAAAAAAAAAAAAAAAAAAAAAAAAAAAAAAAAAAAGGAATTAAAAATGTTTCTCAAAATGTGAACAAAATTGTAGTTTTCTTTAAAGCAGTAGAGCCTATGTGTGGACATCTGAGTGACTATATTGTTACTTCTGGAAGGAGAGGTATTGCCCAAGGTCTTATTTAATGTAATACTCTGGGAAACTTGGCCCAGAAATGGTCAGTATCTCCTCTACTTTTGTTTCTTTTTAAAATCTCACAACTTGAGTCCCTACAGAAGAGAAATCTTATTTCTTTATTTTCTCTATGCCTTTTTCTAAATCCATATTGAATGTAGGGAGGCTTGAGGCTTTCCTTTGAAATTTGCAATTGGAAATTGCGATGGGAATTCTTTGTCAGTTTTTTTTTTTTTAAGATTGATTTTTTTGTTGATCTGAAATAAAATTGTAATTCTAAATTGTTGTTTTATCTGTTTAATAGTTCCTGTTTCCTGAAAATGGTATTCAACATGTAGTCTACTTTTAAGTCTGTGGCGAACTCTCATGATCAACCTTTCAGGCAGATAATCACTTCTGTTTATTTTCCAGAGAGGGGAAGGGAAAACTGAGCATTAAAGATTGCAGTCTCACAGGCAGAGAATCTGGTTTTTTTGTTTTATAGGCCTCTGGTTTGCAAACAGTCTGTGTAAGTTGCTGTTGCATTAGTGTTTTGTTGTCTTTGTGTATTCAGAGATTTTTGTTGTCAAATCTGAATTTGCAATTTAATCCCAGTACTTATATCATGGAACTAACAATTCGAGTATGGAGAACAGATGATAACTTTACTCTTTGAAGCAACTACTGATGAACTTGAAAAGCATTATTAAATCTTCTAGCATTCTTCTTTGTGCTAAAAACACTGATTTGTTTGTTTGGTTGTTTTTTTTTTTTTTTGCCATCACTCTTGGGTTTTCTAGACCTCTAATAATTCCAGAGGATAACTCTGGAGTTTTATAATTTACTAATGACTTTTTCAGAGTGTAGGTGTCCAAAATGCAATGCTGTTCTATATCTAGGTTCTCGAAGGCCTCAGATGTGGAGGAGTGCATCCTGTCTATGTGTTTTTATTTAAAAACTCAGCGTTGGACTTGCCTTTTCCATGAGAATGACCTCAGCTTGCTGTCTGATGCAACTGCTGGTTTCTTTCTACAAAACTGTCCTCTCACCTGAAGTGTAGAGTTCTTACTGTTTTGTTCAATTATGCCTTTGATTTTTTGTTGTTGTTGTTTCTTTTTCTTGAGATATTTCTCCATTTTGTTCCAAGTATTTTTTAATTGTATATGCAGCAAATTCTACCAGTGATTCCACAGGTACAGGAGATTAAGTGGTTTTTCTTTTCGCATCAGGATACATTCAATACATGTCTTTTTCTGATGCCACTTTTCCTTTAGATGGGAAGATTTCAGTTTTCACTTGCTTCTTGAAAAAGTATAATCTGTTTCTGAGAAATAGTAAGAGATTCTTTAAAACCATCTTCACACCCATACTTTTCTTTTTGAAAGATTTAAGGCATAGTTGTTATTTCTTTTTACAACTGGAAAGGTGTAGTTAAAAATGATAATGAACTCTCTCAGTGATTAAAGTCAGATCTCCTGTAATAATTACATGTTGTATTTTTGAGATGAGCGTACAGTATCGTTCAGTATTAGTTGAGCCTTGTCTGGATATATCATTAAATGGATATGAGAGAAGCATGTATACATAGCTTCTTCCTCTGATGCAATTTTCTAGTGACTGAGGCATCTTCTTGAGAAGCAAAACCACTGCCACCATTTTCTTTCATTTCTGCTAGAATTAAGCAGTTCTTGCTGCCTTTTTCTTTCGATGGGAACAGACTTAATATTGATTTATTTTTTTTTCTCTCAAGATATGAACACTTAATTGCCACTGGCTTCACAGTAGTTCCAGTGCTGGGGCGGTGTACATATATATATATATTTTTTTTTTTGTGAGGCTGAACTCTTCTCTGCATAATACCAGTAACAAAAAGTCCTATTTCTCTTTGTGTGAAAGGGAAAGCAAAACTGTGGGGTATTGTGAGGTTCTCCTTCAAAGTAGTGCAGTTGAGCATGTCCGTAGTTTCTTTCAGTTTAGGGAAGATGTGTGTTATGTCAAACCTGACTAAACGTGTCAGACATATCATTTGGCTCTCCAAATAAGTTTGCAAATGCTGTGATGTGTTTGCACAGGAAAGTGACCTTAGATATTCCTCAAAATAGTAGGAAGCCATTTACCCTTTGAAATCTAACGTTGGCCTTCCATAATAAAAAGCTATTAGAAAGTGCTCTGTAGCGTTGAGTGAGATGCAGTTGATAAAGATTTCATTTCTGCCTTTATGTATTTCCTGTGCTAAAGTCTAACAAGGTAAAACATAGAAAACTAAACCCAAGTATAATGAAAAGCTGAAACAAGCAAAATAGATGACTCTCCCCTACGGCTCAAGAGGTGTTTTTTAAATTTTTTTGTGTCTTTTTTTTTCTTCTTGTTTTAATATATCAGTATTACTGGTCAGTTTTCTACCATGGATATTACGAGAACAGCCCAAGGACATATTTTCTGTTGTTGTGTTCTGCAACCACTGACATTAGTGAAAACGTATACATATTTGTCTGAGAATGAATCAGACAAAGATAAGTAGAATTCTCCCAATACACATTTATTCGGATAATTCACTCTGTGTAAAAGACCACATATTCAATTTCTCTGGCAGCCCTGAAAGGCCTGCCAAATATCTCTGTATAAATCCTAACAATCTAATATATTTTCACGATATTTATTGAAAAAATGAGAGAAGGTGTTTCATCTTGTAAATAGAGTATATGGATGAACTCCTGGGAGCAATGAATATTCCGGAGGAAAAGATTTGACAGAGGTTTTCATCTATTTCCATTCAGACCATTGCCATCTTAATTGTACAGTGTTGTTTTTTGACGAGGATTAAAACAGTGTTCTGAGCCACAATAATCTCCAGAATAAAACATGCAAGTCCCATCACCATAGTTGGGTCAGTTGGTTGAAAGTATTCAACAGCAGATGAGAACTGATGAAACGTGGCTCCCTGGCCAATGAAATGGAATATTGAATGACTGATTTTATAAAATACGTATGGACTTTTAAAGTTCAGATGAACCTAATATCATTTTTAACTTGTGGTCATTTTTAACTCTCCGTGTCTAAGAACCTGAATGAAGTTCAGTGACTGACTCATGAAAGATATCTATTTTTCTTGTAAGGCCAGGCCTCACCAAGCCCGTAACTTTTGACAAAATTCTGTCATTTGACTGCATTTTGGAAACTGCAGATTTTTTTTTTTGTTGTTGTTGCTGTTTTTTGTTTTTTGTTTTTTTTTGTGACCGTCTTGCCCTTGTATGCCAAAGGATATGGATGCTGTCTTAGTTTTTAATCTGTGAATCTATGATACAGTGGGATCTTGCTCCATTCTGCTATTGTCTTTTCAACAGACTCTTTGAGCTCTGAGGGCCTTAACCTATGCATTTGATCTTTCCTTACAATTTGTTTATTTTCGTTCTTTCTCCTTACAGTGAAGTTGCTCCATCTCCTTTTTACGTGCTCCTCATGCTTATTGATCTCACCAGGGCTTTTGCACAGCAGGCACGTTCCCTGTATCTGCCCCATTCTTCCAGGTGTATTTTTTATGGGAGCTTTTTGCTCCCTTTAAAGTACTTCTCTAGCTGTTTCCATCTGAACTACAAATTAAGAAAGAGAAGGACACCAAAGATGATTAAGGGATTGGAGCACCTCTCCTGTTGGGAGAGGCATGGATTTTGGACTGTTCAGCCTGGGTGAGAGGAGGCTCAGGGAGGATCTGTCTGTAAATACATGAAAGAAGAGTGTAAAGATGGTGGAGGCAGGACAAGAACACATTTTTGTGAAACAAAGCACCTTCACTTTTTTCTGCTGTTGTAATTGATTCTTAAGAGATCATGACTGCTAACAGGATTTTAAAAAAATTCCTAGGAATTAGGCTTTCCTTTAACAATATGTTTACAGAGGGAGAGGGAGTGAAAGACAGAAACATTTTTTTTGTTTTTGTTTTTTCATACAATTCAAACCACTTTTTCTTTTGTCAAGAATCAAGATGACAAAATTGTTTGTGCACCAATGAAATCTGGATGACAGAATGGGGACACAGGGATATTACTTTCTTACGAGTATGAAACTGAAGTATCATACTTGGTAAATGAAGAAGTTGCTTGTGTATATTTGATCTGAATCTTGCTGATGTGGTATCTTCTTGTTACAGACTTTACAGCTAGCACATTTAAAATTTTCACTCAAGCTTCATCCTTAAATTCTGGTGCTTTATGTTATAGTGATTGTGCTTTAAAAAATATAGATTGTAAATAAAGAATGCAGCCTTCAATAAAATAAGGGTCTCTGAAAATTCTAACTTCTGGGATGGAGGGAGTTGACCCTGAAAACTCTTTAAGAAGTCATTTCTGCTGCATCAGCCGCTTTAACTGGTGTGCTGTTTCCACTTGTCACTGGATAACTTGTGAAATACCTGCATTTCTGTGGCCTAGCTCAGGTGTATGTTGTCAATGACTGGCTTATATGCATTTTTGTATTTGCTTGCAGCCCTTTGATTCTATAATTTCACAAAGGTGCTGCACTGGAACTGAGTGAAAACCACAGTGTGAAAACTCTTTTGGCAGGACAGGCAATTTCATGGGATTGGCTTATTTATTTATTTATTTATTTATTTATTTATTTATTTATTTATTTTTTCATGGCAAAGGTTAAAGCACAAAACAAAAATGGTGCTCTGAAAATCACAAGCTCTGAATTCCCACCTGTAGTACACAGATCACTCTTAACCTTTATGTACTGGATAGCATTAATATTGATTATAAGAATGCAGTGTTAATAATTTAAAACTAGATTTAAAGTTAATAATAAAGCGGAAGTCATAATTTTACAACTAGAGAGGGAAAGACAGGCAAGTTAAGGAGAAGAATGTCAAGAAGAGGAGAGATCTGGGCAGACAGCAGGTCTGACTAATGAACTGCTGCTTTTTCAGATGCTCCTAGATATTATTCCATGTTTCTCCATACTCACCTTTTAAAGATTGTTGCAGAACATGATTTTCTTAGGAGTATCAGAGAGTCTTTGTGATTGCGGTGGCTTTTCTGAATGTTATAGTGAAAAAAGGCCCTATTTCATGGGTAGATGCTGAGTGTGTGTTTCTTGATAGAAAATGATTACTGAAGACAGAATCGAGCCTATTCTAGAGCAAAGGTGGAACCTGAAAATAATCCTGTCCGTGAGCCCAGAAATTTATTTCATCTTGGTTGTGGCACCAGTATGTCTTTATGAGAGTCTTTGCCTTGTGGAACGCATTTGAGGTAGAAATAGTTCTTGAATTTAGACCGGCTATATGATGGAATATCTTGGGTGGTACATTGCATGAGTTGGCTATTGTGAAGCCTGCAAAGTACTTTCTGCTACTCTATCCTGCACATTAGTAATATTTTCCAGATGCAGAGAATCCTTTTTTTGATTTAGAAGGAATGTGTGGTTGATACTGGTAAGAAGAGCTGGTGGAATATTTCTGTTATGTCCTGCGGTTCGATGCATAAAATATTGATATTGGCACATTCGGCTGGATTTTTTTTTCACCTCCTGTTATTAGGATTCCTACTTCTATAACCAATGGCTTTTATGTTTGTGTATGCTTGGCATTTGGACACTGATGATGGACCACGTGTCTAGACTCGTTCCAACTCGTATGTATATTCTTCTGACTTCTTGTGATTTAGTTAAGAGTGCAGAGTTTACACAAAAATCTAAGAATTAAATGAATTTGCTCTTCCTTGCTGGGTGTTGTACAGACTTATCCTTATTTTTGATGCTCTGGAGTGATTCCAATGTGAAGAGCAAGAAGTTTATGCTATATGAGCTCCAGAGGCTTCATTATGTTTCTAAGATCCCAAATCTGACACATGGCACACTTACCTTTTTCCTATAGTACCTAAAAATGCAGTTGTGTGAAGAAAGAGAACAAAAATGTACTTATGTGCCCGATTCTGAATTCCAGTGGAGGAAGTTCATAGAATCATGGAATGGCATGGGTTGAAAAGGATCACAACGATCACCTAGTTTCAACCTCCCCACTATGTGCAGGGTCTCCAACCACCAGGCTGCCGAGAGCCACATCCAGCTTGGCCTTGAATGCCTCCAGGAATAGGGCATCCACAACCTTCTTGGGCAACCTGTTCCAGTGCATCACCACCTTCTGAGTGAAAAAATTCCTCCTCATGTCCAACCTAAACCTCCTCTGTCTTAGTTTAAAACCATTCCCCCTTGTCCTATCACTATCCACCGTCATAAACAGTCACACCTGCTCCTGTTTATATGCTCCCTTCAAGTATTGGAAGGCCACAATGAGGTCTTCCCAGAGCTTTCTCTTCTCCAAGCTAAACAAGCCCAGTTCCCTCAACCTTTCTTCATAGGAGAGGTGCTCCAGCCCTCTGATCATCTTAGTGGCCCTCCTCTGGACCTGTTTCAAGAGTTCCAAGTGTCTTTCTTCTGCTCAGGGCCCCACGCCTGGACGCAGTACTCCAGATGGAGCCTCACAAGAGCAAGTTGATATAAATACCAGAGAAAGACGTTGAAAAACCTATATAACATGCTTTTATGAACTTGCGTCTATCACGTTAAAAGTCTGTTTGTATGTTCATGTGGGGGGGAGAACACGTTGGTCCTTTTAGTGCTCTGTGGTAATTACGAAAATGGATGTGCTGGCTACAGGCTTTCCACTGAACTGAGAAAAATCCTGCTCAGACCAATTATAGTAGGTTCAGGGCATCTTTGCATTAAAGACTCTTCATCTGCAGTTACCACGCCTTGTTGTCTCAATGTATAAAGCCAGACTGGGGAAGAACTTCAGAGCACCTTGAGGACTGACTATCCATCAGGTCTCAAGCCCTCAGAAGCATTGATCATCTTCTCAGTAGTGACAAAAGGGGTCAGGTTCTGGAAATAACTTCTGCTCCTGGAAGAAGCCCCAGTCCAAATAAATTTGAGAACTTCTGATTAGAAGCATTTGCTGGATTTCCATATAAAGCATTGGTTTTTATTATTATTATTTTTACAAGCTTTGTGGCTTTTCAGCAGCCTCCTTTCTCAAGTTGTTCAATTTTCCAACTAGAAGTACTGAAACATGTTCTTCCCTGATGTCTGCAGTGATTTTTTTTTTTTCCTGGTTTTAGGCTATCTCTGCTTGTTACTTTTTACTGCATTTATACATTATCTCCTTCAATTTTCTTCTATCTCTTTGAAGCATACTGAATTTTAATGAATATGCAAATTACCATTAGCCTTCCCCATCCACTTGCTGGCCTGCTGCAGCTCTCCTAATGCCCTCTCGACATTTTAAGCTTTATATCCAGATGGTGCCGGCTAGGAAAGAGAATTGCTCTCCCATGCAATTTTCAGGGGGAGGAGAATATTCTCCCTAGTTTCTGTGGGAAGGGATAGGAAGAAGAAAACATTTTGGTATAAGATTGAATCAAATGTTAATAAAAATAATATTTTAATGTAATCAAAGTGCCCTTGAGGAGAAACCCAGAAAACTGTTTCATTGAAAGAAAAACAGTTGTTTGGGTTTTTTTTTTGTTTGTTTGTTTTTTGCTGTTCACTAAACAGCAGGCTTCCTGGGCTATCAAGGTGTTCAGGGTTATCAGCACAGTGGGAACCTGGATTCCAGCTTTGAAGGCAGCTGTCAGAATGCAGATTTCCTCCAGATCTTAAATCAACTTTATTTACTGTAAATGTGTAGCAACATTTTTTTTTTTTTTTGTCCCTGTTGAAAACTGCGGTAGCATTAGGGCTCAACACTAAATTGTCTTTAGATTGGTAGCAGTGTAACTACAGTGGAATAGTGCTCAACCTGCAGAATATACACAGTCTTATAGTGATAGGACAGTGGGGAATGACTTAAAACTAAAAGAGGGGAGATGTATGTGAAATATTAGGAAGAAATTCTATACTCAGATAGTGGTAAGGCACTGGAACACTCTGCCCAGAGAAGCTGTGGATGCCTGATCTCCGGAGGCATTAAGACCTGCTTGGATGAGGCCCTGGGCAATATGATCTGGTGGAGGGCAGCCCTGCCCACAGCAGTGGGGTTGGAATTAGATGATCTTTAATGTCCCTTTCAACCTAAGCCATTTTGTGAATACCTCGTCTCTCAGACATGTGGCCAACGCCACTGAAGATAACTAAGGGTTGTACACCACAACCTGTGAATGCTAAACTTCCAGGGAGTGTATCCTGTGTGTCTAAATGTTGCGTGAGGATACAGCTATTGTGAAGTCCCCTTAGAGCTTGGAAGTAGTTTACAACTGCTTGTTTCTTTTTTCCTTTTTTTTTTTTTTAATGGCAGTCCAGTGAGTTTATGAAACAAACTAAATATTTAACAAAATCATAAGAATCCTTAGAGTTGGAAGGGACCTTTAAATGTCATCTAGTCCAACTCCTCTGCTATGAACAGGGGCACCACAGTTAGATCAGACTGCCCAGGACCCAATCCAGCCTCTCCTTAAAAGTCTCCAGGGATGGGGCATCAACCATATCTTTGGGCAACCTGTTCCAGTGCCTCACCACCCTCATTGTAAAAGGCATTTTCCTTATGTCCACCCTAAATCTACCCTCTTTAAGCTTGAAGCCATCTCCTCTTTTCTATAAGCCCAGATCCTGCTAGAGAGTCTGTTCCCTTCTTTCCTTTAGCACCCCTTTGGATACTGAAAGGCCACTATGAGGTCACCTTGGAACCTTTTCTTCTCCAGGCTGAACAGCCTCAGCTCTCTCAGCCTGTCCTCATAAGAGAAGTGTTCCATTCCTTGTATCATATTTGTGGCCCTCCTCTGTATGCATTACAGCAGTTCCATGTCTCTCCTATACTGAGGATTCCACATCTGGATGTAGTGAGGCCTCAGCAGCACAGTGTAGAGGGGCAGGATCACCTCCCTCGACCTGCTGTCCTTGCAGAAATTTTACTACTCCTCAATTGTCTTATTTTTTTCTTTATATATGTAGCTATGCACTTTTATCCCTTTTCTCCCTTACTTCCTCCTGTATTGACACTTTGTTCTCAATTTTTTCCCCCACCATTATTTGAGAGTTAGGAACTGCAGGGTAAAGCTTAAATCAAGCATAAAACCTCACGCTTTGGACAGCTGCCAGGGTTGGGCACACATGAATAAGATCATGAAATTTGGCAAGCACTAGCTTCATTGCCAGTATCAGCATTTTGACCCTCTTCTGCAGGAATTGTACTTGCAGCTTCATTATAAGCATTAAATAAAATTACAAGAATTACTGTACTAGGCTGTTAAATGGCAGCCATTTACTGGTTATTTATTTATAAAGACAAAGACTTCTGAAAACGTTTAACCAAATACGATTTTTGCATTTAATGGCACAATTTCTTTTCTTTCTCCAAGGTGATTCTAAAAGTGAATTTAAAATTGCTTGTAGAAAATACTGACTTACTGTCAGAGTTGTGGAGGGAAAGAAAGAAAAAGCATATGTGTAGTCATGAGCTAATTAAGGCCACAAGTCCAAAGACAAATTTGGTATCATTTATTTCTACTAAATGTCTATATAGGTTGGACATTTTAATGTGTTATTTCCATGCTATGAATGGAATTGTTTTGCTTGCCTTGCTTTAGGTGCCAGAGACTAGTCGTTACCGCCATTATTGAGTACTGTTTTTGTAGGCTAACATAAAACCTTAAAGCAAAATTAAAATACCAGTGAAAGTGCATTGTATATCTGAATGCTAAGCCTCTTCAGGAGATACTGAAGTTGGAAGAGTTTTTATAAAATAAAATTACTACTAGTTAACTGACAAAATCTTTGCTGAAGTGTTACTGCTCTGGTTCTGTTTTTAATGCAATAAACTGATTGGATTCTTCATCAGTTAACATAATTTTGTGTCAAACCTACCAGAAATCTGAAGCAAACACTAATCTGCAAGATGTAAACTCTAAATGTAAAGTACACCAGAAAGGTTTCCTCTTCTGCAGTGAGAATGTGTATCACATGCTTGTCTCAGTGTTCATGTGGCTTTTGATGAGCATAAACCAATTGGAGCATCACTAAAAGTACAACTTCAGGATTTTGAGGGTACAGAGCACCCACAACTCCGCGTAAAATCACAAGCTGAAATGCATAGACTAGTACTATCCTCAGTATTCAACAGGGCAGCTGGAGAACACAGCATGGCTGGCAAGCAAGTTCCTGCCACATCCCAGTGTCCTGAGGAAGGGTGACAGGCCTGTAGAGAGTGCCTGATAAGTGTGTTTTTGCAGCATTAAGTGTCAATTTTTGCTTCGTATGGGAAGGGAAACTGCCTAGTAAATGGTAGCATGTCTGTACAGTACAGGGCCAAACATACTGAAGATGAGTATCTTGGTATGTAGGTCATTACTTTGCTGGAGGAGAATTATGCTTTCAAATCGCTGTGTTCCAGGGGTGTTATATTTAAGTGTAAGTAAGTGCACATTAAAACACAGATTGTCTTTGTTTATTGTAGCACTTGGTGGAAGATGCAAAGGCATGATGATATGTCAGGCTCTCTGTTCACCTGTGGAGCCCTTGTCCTTCTGAGCTTTCCTTATAGATCCTTGACATAACTCCAAATGGCTTTCTTGATATCCCAGTTCCTTTGATATACCAGTTTGAGGGCTACAAAGATTGTAAAGGGCCTGGAGGGGAAGATGTATGATGAGCAGCTGAGGTCCCCTGGTAGGCTCAGCCCAGAGCAAAGGAGCTGAGGGGAGGCCTGATGGCTGCTGCAGCTCCTCATAGGGAGCAGAGAGGCAGCGCTGAGTTCTGCTCTCTGTGACAGCGACTGGGCCCGAGGGAAAGGCATGGAGCTGTGTCAGGGGAGGGTCTGAGTGGGTATCAGGAAAAGGTCCTTCACATGAGGATGGTGCGCATGGAACAGGCTGCCAGGGGTGGTGGTCATGGTGCCAGACTTGTTAGAGTTCAAATTTCATCCTTTTTATTTTGCAAATGTATTGATCTCTTTGGAACAAGCTAGTCTCTGCAATTCTTATTTTTTTCCTTTAGGTCATATTATTTCCTACTGATTATAAATAGTTACTTTCTTTTTATTTTCTAACTCATAGGTAACTTCAGGTCCTGTTCAAGAGGTCGGTGAACCTTACTGCGTTCTCTGTTGAGCTGCACCTCACTTCACCTTTGCTTGCAAAACCACTATGAGGGTAGAATGACAGTGTTTCAGTGGGAAACTTTCACACATGAAAAGTGAAGGCTCAAAGGTGAAGTTGAATTAATGCAAAAATTAAGTTTATAGAGCAATATTTGCCTGCTTGCGTTTGTCTATTGTAAAGTGTTTTTTTGATACTGCACTTGGATGAATGGGAGGGAATATAGTCTTGTTATTTCAGCATTATATTTAGATTATATTTAACAAAATGCATGGAGGACAGTTGCTCTGTTTGGCAAGTAGAGCTTTATTGGCAGCATCTGGTAACCGTTTTGGTGTTGCAAAGAATATGGCTACAAAAAAAAAAGATCCCTGTTTAATAATACCTGCTCTTGATAGAGGAGTATCATGGACACTTCTCTTTTCAGACAGTTCTTAAGGCCTGTCTGCAAAATGGGGCTGTCTCTGCAGATGGCTAACGAAAGTACATAGCTTTCCATGCAGTACAAGACTTAGCACTGTGCTTGCCAGCATCTCACCAAAGGTACAACCCAACTGTGATCACCAGCTTCTGTGTGACTGCAGGCCATGCTGGAGAGCTAATCCCATCAAACGAGTTGTGTTCTCCTGCTGTTCCCTGAGGTGAAAAGGAGAACTGTGTTTACTTAGGTGCTGCCTTTCATCATCATCTGGCTTCACTTGTACTGCTGTATGCCACACATACGCTCTTGCAGAGCCACAAGAGCATTTGCAGTGCTTGTAAATCTTCAGTTTGTTCCAGCTTTGCATGGCAGACCCAGTGCAGCTTTGCTGCTGCTGAAGCTGAGCAATCACATGTTCAGACTTGAACATATTGCTGTGTTGTGACTGGTTTGCAAAAACTGATGTGCATTTGAACGAGGTCGGTTTTTTTTAAATCCCTCAGTGAAAATTCTCCTTCGTGAGGAGGCTCATTGCAGTTAAGTTGCAAAACTCTGAAGATAAACAGTTTGATACCAATGAGATGCCCTCAACGTGCAAATATTTTGTGTAAATAAGTGTTTGTGGATGTGTTCAATCTTTTGTTTGCTTAAACTAAATACAGAACACACAGCGAGTTATGTCAATTCCTGATGATTTGGGAAATAAGTCTTTGAATGTTCTTCCCTTGTAACTGAGCTGACTGATAGCACAGACTGTTATCTGCAATGAATAAATGAAGTGTTAAGTATGTGAAATTTGTGCCAGATTCATTCAGAATGAAAATGTCAGAGGGTACCACATGATTACCTTTGGCACAAAGCCAGCATTGTAGGCAGTGAAGCAAGCAAGCAGCATGTGGATCATGTTGAATATGAAGCATGTACCAATATCAATTTATTTTATAATTTGGTTGGATAATGGATAATAACTATGAAAAGTGACAAAATAAAAGAATTCACAAACAATGATTCCTTCTTCCTTGGCAGGGAAAAGAAAAAAAAAGAAAAAAAAGCAGGTGAACTGTAAAGACAGTCACCCTAAGTATTAAAAGCCAAAGAAAAATGTAAACAGCTGGTGGGTGGCATGACATGAGCTCGAAGCTGCTGGGACAATCAGCTCAGCTGTAAAAATGTTGGGAGTCATGAAGACATTGCCAATGTCAAATGCAATTTCTGGTGAGTTTTAATATGCCCAGTGCCTCTGAATTTGAGTTTTGTGACTGTCACTTTCTCAAATCCCTGCACCACTTTTGTGAAGTAGCAACTTCTCAATAATTAAGGCAGCAGTCAGCTTTTCTTTATGAACCATTTTATTCTTCCTTTGATATATTGTGCTCAGAAACGGTACTGATAGCTTCAGCTGTAAATCTCAAGTTCACGACAATGGAAATAATTTTGGGAAACAAACAGCAATCTGAAAGATATGATGTTGGCCTTTTAAAAAAAAAATGAGGCTAGAGTTCAGGTATCACAAATCTTAGCAAATGCAGAAACAGAATAAACAAAGTTGTATGATATTAAACATATGTCTTTATTTTTGTTTTTATGTGCATATGCAAAATTAGGTGTAAATCTATATCTATATATCTATAGATATATAGTGTGATTAAATGAGAAGCTGTTTTACATTTGGGATGCAAATCTTCTAAATATTATAAAACCTTAATGTTTAAATGTTTGCTGATCTCTGAAATAACTAGGCTTAATTGTATCTGTGGCTGGGTAGATTTTGGCATCTTAGAATGGTTCAGGCAGACGCTTCAGTGGCAAGGGAGATTAATCTGTTGGTCATAAACAGCAGAAGGATTGATGTTGTGGTCAAGTAACCAGAAATGGAAAGAAGGTCACTTTCTATTTTGCTTGTCCTTTATTATCCTCTCTTCTTGTGGAAGTGTTGCTGCATACCTTTGTCACTGTCTGCTGTGAGCTCCTTCCTTCAGCTACCCATGAAAGTACTGTATGCCTTTTAGGGCCTTCCTTGGAAGCAGATAACAGTAGATAAAGAAATACACAGAAATGAATGCCAGAGTCAGTGACTTGAAGCCCTGAACAATCTTCTTAGTCTTGACACATACTGGTGAGTAGGGAAAATTGTGGTTCAAGTTGATCTGAGGAACAAAGACATTGTCTATCTGTCATCTGGGGAGTTTTTTAATAAAAACACAGATGCATTATCAAATGGGAAGTAATGTTCCTGTTTGCTAATAAGGAGGCGAGAGAAATGTGTCTAGTTTATCTGTAGGATGAAGCTTGCTGTGACTGTGTTAAGGAGCTCTGTCCCATGCAGGGAGAAAAAGAGGAGAGTTCCATATACTTTGTAGGAGGGGTTTCGAATGCCACTCTACATGTGATATTGCCACTGACTATGCTGGGGAAGCTGTGAGGAAGTTGAGTAACTTGGGGAGTAGCTAACTGACAAGTGAGATCAGGCCAATATATGAGTAGCTCTTCAAATTTGGAAGTTTTCTTACTTGGAAGCAGAAGAGAGTGCAGATGGAGAACCTCTCAATCCATCTTCAGAGAAGAAATGTTATCCTAAGAAGATAACATGCTTTAGAAACTGTGCGTTCCTCATTGACAGGGGCACAGCCCTTCTAAAATGTTGTCCCTCTTCCAGTCTGAACAATGCTGAATGGAGCTTGGTTACCCCTACCCTGCTGGTTGTCCCTGCTGCTCTGAGGGATGGACTGAATTTGCAGTTGTTCACAAAGAACCTATATGTCTCAGCTTGCCTGCCTAAGTTGGAATATGAGTTTTGCTTTTCTGAGTTCCTTGTTTTCTCCTTCCTTCTTAGCTTCCCATTGCTATTCTGCTTTGTTTACGCTTATCCCTTGGATTCATTCTCTTTGTACACTGAGAAATACTGCTGATAAGCCCTACCTATCAATATATCTAAGTTCCAGTTTTCTAGACCAGGGGAAGCTTGAGGCAGCGTTTTTCAGTCGAAACCCCTAGAAACTGAACTTGGCTGTCCTACCTAATAGATAGTGCTTGACAGAAATACTGTAGGTAGCATTTCTGTTCATTGTATCTTTGTGTACAGTTTGTTTTTTGAGATCATCTTGGTACTGTGCTGTTGTGCATATTAAGGTGGGGTACAGATCTCACTACTGCTACTGATGAATAAATGGTAGGATAGGTCTATTTGCATATGGGCATGTTGTGTATCTGTAAGTGATGTAGTCAGTACATGGAGTGTGGCATGGTAGAAATGGGATGTGACATGCATTTTTTTTAATAAATATATAGCATTTTCTGACCATGTTCCTTTTTAGCTCGTGTTGGAAAATGAGTTTTAAGAGCAAAAAGGAGCAAAATATTGTAAAATCCTGTTACAGCGTTTTTATACATCCCAAGCTGTCTTTTTTTGTAAAGACCTTTTTTCCTTAACTCAAAGTTTCATTTTCAGTAATCTATGAGTTTTTCTTTTAAAAGAATAGTAAAAATGTTGTTTGCCCTGATGTTAGTGATATTTGGTTCCCCCTTAAACATTACTTAATGATTTAATTTTAATTTGGAGATAAACAATTCCAGAAAAAAAACAATTGCTTGGTCTTTGAAGCTGTCTAGATATTCAAAGGATGATAACATGATAAGCTTTACTTAATTATAACCAAAGGGAAAATTAATGAGTGGCCGTGGCGCATCTTCATTTGGTAGGGAATATTGATGAGATATGCAAACAAATATTCAAGTAAAATGACCTGAAACCTTACACATGTGGTTCTAGAAAACATACTGAGAAAGTGAAGGGAAAGTTTTTGGACTGTATGTATTAGTAGTCATCTACGTTGCATCAGATGTAATACCAAGTGTATCAGCAAGGTAGTAATAAAAAGTATTTATCAATGGACAAAGAAAAGGAATCGATGCAGTTATGAGAAATGGTTAAACTATAAATATCACTGCTGCTCTGTTGTTTTCTTAGCAGAAAGAATCAAAGCATTACATTAAAAATGTGTATGCATGTATATGAATGGTGTGAACATTGCTGTTTTGGACCCCACTCCCCAAGTCCTTCAGTTTAAAGCCCACATCTCTAAGTTGGGCAGGCTGCTGCCAAAGGTTGGGGAAAGAAAGGAATCCTTTCACAGGCTCTTGTTTAGGCAAGGCAGCAGACTTTTTATTCCTTGCTAAGCTCAATGAGCATAGGCTTATTGTGGTAACAGCATATGGAAAGAAGTTTTTTTTTAAGGCTACCAGTCATTGCAGGGAGGTATGTGCAGTGACTTTAGACTGGAAGCATCCTCTAGAGCTGTGAAGGGCAGGTGTCTTCTGGATTTTCTAGGAACCCCTTCTGAAGTGTTTAATGGGTTGTTGTATATGTTGCTGCTTTCTGCAGCTCACACCTCCTATGTCCAGCGTGGTGTATATTCTGGGACACAGTAGTGCAGAGGTCAGTTTCTAAGGCAACGTAGCATTGCTGGAAGCTGAAATTGGATTTTCTAGGCATGTGTTTTGGTATCCATGGATCATCATAATGTTTTTGCACAGACAGGCCTTTGCTCATCAGACATCCCTCACAAAGCAAGCAGAATCCTTATCATCCATCATTGGGAAAATCTGTTTGAGAATATTTCTTATATAAATAGTTTTGAAAATATGACTGGGTTGAAAATGAGCAGTACAAAAATCTGTGACATTTGTAATTTGTTTGAAAGCTGACCTTTTAAGGGAAGCTAAGATAAAGGTTTTCTCTAATCTCTGTATCTGTGATTCTATTCACCATAGGATCTAACTTCCCAAGAGCTGACTTTAAACCACCTTTTGCTCAGAAAAAAATAAATAGAGCAGGTAAGAGGCAAAACAGGAAGGCAAATAATGGGAGCGCTTATTTTGAGGAAAAACTTTGCACAAGCGCCGAGGCTGACAGACAGCAAGAGTAAGGTTGGGGGAAGGGATTTTTTTTATATGATAGAGAGCCTTTTGAAGTCTCTGCTAATGAAGCTGCTTTACTACAGAGATGGGTACAAAGAATAATGTAGGAGAAAATGCACAATACTTTCTCATAGGCGCACCATAAGAACTGCAGTAGCACACCTCAATTTTTGTATAAAACATGATTATTCCCTGAGGTGTTAGACCAGGAAGTACCAGGAAGTACAGTACCCTAATTTCTAGAAAGAATGGATTATATTATAAGCAGCAGTACTGTGACTTGTTGAAGAATGCAACAGATTGCAGGTGTTGGAAGGGACCTCAAGAGATCATTAAGTCCAATCCCCTTGTTAAAGCATGTGCCATGCAATAGGTTGCACAGGTAGGCATCCAGATAGGTCTTGAATATCTCCGTAGAAGAAGACTCCACAACCTCACTGGGCAACCTGTTTCAATGCTCATCACCCTTATTGTAAAAAAAATTTCTTCTATGTGTTAGTATAGAACTTCCTATGTTCAAATTTTAGGCCGTTACTCCTTATCATATCACTACACACCATCAAGAAGAATCTGACCTCATCCATTGGCCACCCAACTCCCTTTAGATATTTATAAACATTTATCAGGTCTCCTCTCAGTTGTCTTTTCCCCAGGCTGAACAGACCCAGGCTTCTCAGCCTTTTCTCATACGGGAAATGCTCCAGGCCCTTATCTTTGTGGACCTCGACTGGACTCTTTCTAGGAGACTGTTTTTTTTTTTTTTTTTAAAATTATTATTATTATTATTTGCAACCAATTCCTTACAGCTGAAGTGATCTGATGTCAGTCTGAAATGATGACCTTTTTTGGTTTTTTTTCTTCCTTCAAACGAGCATCCAGCAATTCCCAAGGAAGGATGCTTCTGCGGCATGTTCTGTTGCAGCTTGGGGTTGCCTTCTCATGCAATACACTCAAACTCACAAATTTGCCATCCTTACGTCATATTGCAGTGGTTTGATACTGTTGCTTGAAGTCCAGTGTTGGCTGAGCAGAGCCTTAGGTGCAGCTGTGGGAGCGCTACAGGAATTAGGCATTTTGGCTTTCTTCATGTGGTATTTCCTTGGCCTCAGTGTCTATCTGATAATTGTTTCACATCTAAAATGTTAGTTTAATTATTCTTTTGGCAAAGTGATAAATAAGAGTTTTTCCTCCAAAAGCTGTGCTTGGTGTAGAAATAGTACTGTATTTGAGAAAAAGAAAAACAAAACACAGGAATAACTTGAAAAAAAATAATTTCACCTTGCCAGGGTGATGAAATGAAAAATGTACATATGTTTCATCTTTCTGTAAGATTAAGGGAGGCAGAGACAGAGATAGAGGTTACCATACTATAAATTTTCTCTGCACAGCAGAAAGAGCACAGCTGGAATAGATGCCAGAACAGATTCTCTTTATACTGTTCAGTTGTACAGTGCAAAGTGCAGAAGGAGGATGCTATGTTTTTATGTTCAAAGCAAGCATTGCTTTCACCTTATGCAGAGATGCTTTTGTCCACTTACAAACTTACCTACAAACATTTTATGTTAATATTCACCTAAACTTCAGATTATTTTGGTGGTGGGTGTGTGGAATGATGACAAGGGAAGCAACAAAATGCTTTCCTGTGTAGAAGATTGCCTTCGAAATCAAGAAACTGCTACATACTGTGAATACGAATGAAAGGTCTAAGTGTTTATCACTTTGTGATGGATATGTCTAGGTTGCTCAGGTTTTAAAGGGCTAGCATTACCAGAGTAACAACTCTGGTGTTAGGCATTCAGTTGCCATTCCAGAATGCCTGTTGGAAGCTATCTGGTTTAGATCCAAATCAAGCCCTATCTGATGGTGTTGTATGATTCTGATGTATCTCAGTGAATTACTTGGCAGTGCCCCCTCTTCTTGAGTCTCTGGGGTCACAGTTTGACAACATCATTTGCAGTGGCAGAGTGACATAAATATTGCCACACCTCATTGCAAGCTGCTCTCGACCCTTCTGTCTCCAGGTGTGCTTTCATCCATAGCTATGTTGTAAATCTGCCTTGGTTGCTCTTAAAAAAAAAAAAAATCTTTCTAAAATAGAGACACTTTAAAACCTGATCAGCTTGTGGCAGAACTGCATGACTTTATACAAATAGAGCCAAGCTGTAGGGTGGACTGCCACAGGGAACCTGGCAGTACCTGCAGCCAGGACTGCTGTGATAAGCTTTGCAATGGAAAATTGCAGCTCTTGCTGTGGACTAAGGAAGCACTATTTTATATAAGGAATCTGGGAAGCAAGAATAAGGAAGCAAAATGGGGCTAAGGACTCTTCTATGACAGATAATAGAATAGAGCTTTGTTGAAATAGCTTTGTTTCAGCAGACCTGAAGGATGTACTAATTCACGATCCAAAAGAACCTGTTCTACAACCGTAAGCTATAAGATAGATATATCCATACTTGCACTTTCACCAAGGTGAAAGGAAATCCTCCCTAGCAACTCGCACTTCTAGCAGTGCTACTTCCAAAATATGGGAATGCTCACTTACCTGCTAGAAAGCACTCTTCTAAACCAGAAATTAAGGGATTTTTTAAAGCAAGAAAACACTGTTCAGATGTCTGAACCCATTCAAAGGCTCAGAGAGTTAAGATCTGGACTAAATTTGAACTGTGGCGGTTTTCAAACAAGTCCTTATGCAGTAAAGCCTTTTCTGCCTTTTGTGCCTCTGAAGAATTCTCCTTCAAATCTTAGTGTTTGAAAAAGATACATAATTTTTGTCAGCTACATAAATACAGATAAATTCTCCATAATCATGGTTCATGGTTCAATACTTCTAATTTATAGAAGTTACAGCTATAGAAAAACTATGAAGCAACACAAGGTTTAGGTAGGATTAGGGCTTAATTAGGCTCAAGTGGAAACATTCCCCTTGAGAATGGGCAGTTGCACTGTTCTGTAACCACTGAGCAGTCTCTAACTGCAAGAAATGCTGCCTTCCTAGCCGTGTTGATGAAACATCTGCTTACTATTAAAGCACATAAAATATAAACAAGAATGATCTCTTCTGATTGATTTTAGAAACAAAACCAAAATGAGCGCATATGTTCTCCATGTTGGGGAACTTGGTTTGCTAGTGTTAAGTGATGTTAGAAGAGCAGGACAGATGCTAGAGAGAGGCTGGGGAAGGGTTAGGGATGGCGTGGGGGCATATTTCAAGAGCTTTCTTCTGCAGCAGCCTGAGCCTGTACTGGCCAAGGAAGGGTACCTTGGAGGCTGGATGCAGCTTGGGTGCAGCTGCTTGTGCCTGCTTCCTGATCCTGCTGGTCTGTGCTGGCAAGTTTGCTCACACAGGGCATTTCATCCCAGCTGCTTCATAATCCCTACTAGTTCTTACTTGTTCAGACATCCTCTTCTCTGGAGAAAGGGCAAACTGTCAGGACTTCAGTACAGGCTAAAAATAGCCATTTGAAAAGAACAGTAATTTCCAGTTTCATGTGAAATGAAGTGCCTCCACTTTAAGATGGGTACTGCTTAATATGTGGGCTATGTGGAACAGGATACTAAACAAAATAGGATGCTTACCATTACTAACAACCCTGGACTTTGCCTCTTAGCTTCCCTCTATTGTATGGTCTGCGTAAGAGGAAGAGAAAGCTCAGGATCTGAATCATGAACAGCTGCAACAGGGAAGATTGTTTTTATTATGAACTTTTCAGTTCTGGTTTAAAAGCCAAGAGAGTCTGTGCCTATTAACTTTTGGTTTCATGTCCACTTCAATATCTATTTTCTGCACATTTTATTAAGCAAGTATTTAAAGTGGGGCAAATTTCTAAGGAGCAAATTCCATAATGTGTGGCAGTAGTCTCAGTAAAATCTTTAAATACCTTTCTTGTAGCAGTGGATCTTGTGAGCTGTGGTCTTGCATAAGCATGTGAAGCTGAGTGATGGTCAGAGAGGAAGAGGTCATAAGGAGAGCTGAGTTCTTTACCATTAAGGGACCTAATAAGCTTGTAGGACAGCACAAACACAGGCAAAATAATTGTGACTGTTCCTGTCAGGAACAGGAATGCTGCTGTGTGCTGCAATAGCAGGGAGGCCTGCCTAGAACTAAGTTATGAGAAATGAAAAAGATAAGCTACTAGGTTGCACATATGAAGCAAATATTTCCATAATGCCTATATTATGAGAGCATTTTAAAGCCTTTCTAGATATGAAAGTTAGTGTTATTTTTCTAAAGTTATTGCTGTCAGTGATCTACAGCTTGTCTTTGTTACCTATTTTTATACAACCTAGAAAACAGACAAGAGTTGGTTGCTGAAAATTGAATGAGTGGTAGGTTGTAGCATGTACACCTGTAACAAGAAGAGCATCATCTGAGTAGCATAAGAGGATATCACTGAGCTTAACTTACTCTGTTTAAGTCATTTTGCGTTAAAGGTTAGGTGTTGCTTCTGCCAAATAGAATCATAGAGTCATTAAGGTTGGAAAAGTCCCCAAACATCACCTCATCAAACAGACAGCCCATCCCTCCCATGCTCACTGACCATGTCCCTCAGTGCCATACTCACACGTTTCTTGAACACCTCCAAGGACAGTAACTCCACTACCTCCCTGGGCAGCCTGCTCCAATGTCAGTGCATGACAATTTGGAGAGAAAATTTGTTCTAATATCCAACCTGAATATCCCCTGGCATGTGCAGCTTAAGGCCATTAAAATCTTCGTATATTTCATCAGAAGCTTACCTTTAGTACAGTGACTATGATATTTGTAACATCTGAGATGAGTTCAACAGACTTGTGAAAAGCATATGAGATCTTCAGAAAAGTCTGGAGAATAAGAATGGAAGACTGTGCATGAGATATAAAACCTTTGTGGAAAAGGGCAACTTCTCCATTCTCTGCATTCATATGAGGTGCAGTTTATTTCATGTTCATCTAAATCTTCATTAGCTGTCTCCACAACCAAAAAGAAGTCAGTCTGTTGTGAATTGTAGTTGGTTTGACTGCCAACTGATCATAGCAGAATATAGCTAATATCCCTTCTGTTGTTTTGCATCTAGATTTTTTTTTTCTTTTTTTTCTTCGGAATGAAAACTGGAAGGATGGTGCTTAAGATTTTATTGATTGCAAGAAAAGAATTGTTTGAATTCACCTTAGGGAAATTTTATGGGATGTGTTTTAAAAAGAATTTGAAATGATACAACTGATGCAGAACTAACATTTTGTTTTCCAGGTCTGAATTTTGCTCAGTAAATGAGCCCAAATTGAGAATTTCCCTGAGCTATTCATCTAGATTTTAGGATTTTTAAAAGGAATAAAGCTTTTTTTTTTTTTTTTTTTTTTTTTGAGGGCAGGTGGGGAAGGGGGATTATACTTCCAGTCCCTTTGTTCTCTATTCGATAGCTGTTTGGAGAGGGAAAAAAGAGAAAAACAGAGTAGCAATAATCTGCAGAATGCCTTGTGATTTTTTTTTTTTTTTTCCATTGCCAAGTTCATGGTGGACAGCTAGGCTTATATATTGAGCTGATCCCATCATATTCCATTGATGGAAAATAGTTTTTGTTCTGGCTAAGTTGAACCCTGATGGTTTTTCATGAGAGGGGAGGAATAATTACTGTGCCTTGCTCCTTCTCATCAGCATGTTGGCCCACTGCCTGGCTTTTTAGTACCAGGTGTTACAGGCAGCAGTAACTTGTTTTGTTTTTTGCTACCTCGTCCTTCAGCAACCAGTGTTTTCATGGTCGTTTCACCTTGTTTGCTAATGGCCCCGCTTTCTAACACCCAGCTATCTTACTTCCACCGTGCTGTTGTGTGCTGATACTTTACCATTAATCATTTTCACTTCTTCAACTACTTGAGTATTCACAAGATGTCTCAAAGTTTGTTTTATGCTGCTCTGTTTTCTTTCTGCTGTTTTTCCTCTGATTCTTCAAGGACTCCTATACAAATACAAGCAGATGGCTATCAAGCGAGTTGCAATCAAATGGTGAGCTTATGCTTTGACCAAGAGAATACATAAATGTATTCTTTTTCCTTGTAGGCCAGCTTAGAATGTTTTTTTTATCAGGTGACCTTTCTCCACTTCTGTGGAGTATTAATGCAGTCAGGGTGCAGTGGTGGTTACTTTCTGTAGGCAGTTATGCTTTTGCATTCAGGAATGATAAAATTTAATGGACTGATGCTGTTGTAAAATCACGATGAGGTATTGCACCAAATAGAACAGTTCATTCATTTGACCTGATAGAAAATACAGGTGTGGTCTATGTTTTGGTTAAATCTAGCTGGTCCATACTAGTAGAATCAGTACAGATTTGGCTGGAGCTGCAGCCTGTGGGGAGCAGACCACAGTGGGTGGGAGGGCTGGGGGAGCTGTGCCTGTAGGAAGCACACACAGGATCACTTTGTGAAGGAGGAGTCCCAGCTGTAGTGTCCATAAAGGAGCGGCAGAGACAAAGTATTATGGACTGACCACAGCCCCTATTGCCCATTTCCCTGTGGTGCCCAGTGAGGGAGGAGGTAGGAGAAGATGAATTAGGTGGAAGGTATTTTTGGTTTGCTTTTGGTTCTTACTCCTCCAGTCTGTTATCAGTAGGCAATAAATTATATTAATCTCCCTTATGCTGAGGCTGTTTTGCTGTGATGGCAATTGGCAAGTGATCTCTGTGTCTTTTTTTCAACTCTTGAGCTTTACTTTTTGCACTGTTTTTTCTAGACCTCCTCCTTTGTGGAGAAGGGGGGAGTGTGAGAGCAGTGTGGTGGAGCTGTGCTTTGTTGCCTATCTGTTGTTAAACCAGCCAGCTCTTTGAGAGCTGAAAGATGTTAGATTTGTTCTAACTGCTTTACCGGAAATGAGTTGACAGCCTCTCTTGTCCATCTGTTAGCTGGCTGGAAAATGGGCACCAGTATCTGTACAGCAGTCAGCCAGCCAACAACCCCCTTTATCTGCGTAAGAGAGATAGAAGATAGATGTTGGCACATCTTACCAGGATTTCAGTGTCTGTCTTTGAAGGAAAAACTGTGGATGTGAAGTTGAGTTCTGCTGTTCTGGCAAAGCTGTGCTGCCATGGCACAGATGATCAGAGAGGTTTCCTTTTCATTTACAATGAGCAACGGTAAAACATTTTAGCTTGGGGAAACTGCTGCCTGCGGTGACCCTGTCCAGACTGAGTTATGTCTGGTTATAAAATAGTGATTTATTATTTGAGTTATGGGGCCTTTTGGGAAGGAGCGAAAATTGCAGTAGGATGTGGGGTAGAAAGCCACAGTGGAACCCACAGGAAAACAGTGGAGACAACACCTCAACACTTACTACCAGGCCACAGGCTTCCTGTTTATGTTATATTAAAGGAGCTGGAAAAGGCCTGGCTGCCCACATGCATGAGTTCTGGCAGGCTGCTGACGTCTGCTGCCAGCCCAGGACTCCTCATTGCACCACAGCCCTTCAGGCTGGTGCTGAGACACTGTTCTTTTATTTTTCTTGGTCCCTCTGGTCCCAAAATATCAATACTTTTAAGATATTGTAAGCAAAAAATATTTGAACAGATTACTAGAAGGTACTGCTCAGGCCTGCTGTGCCATGCAAGACTGCTAAAGCAAATGTTGAGGAAAGACTTCTCTTTATAAAAAGGGTCTGAGAATGCTGTCTGTCTTCAGATTTTTGTTGTTTTTTTTCTTTTGCAGGTTTTTTGGTAAACTTAAACTGCAGAAATGTTGATGTCATTTCTTCTGACTTGTGGTATGATATAGAAGTATATCAAAGGGCTCTGTTCTAGGAAAAAGGAATCACTGGCTCGCATCCTAACAGCTAGATGTTTTATGGCTTTAGTCTCTTAATGATGCATAGATATGATTCAGACCCCTTCATTCAGCACTGCATCTTGCAAATCCCCTTGGCTGAGGTTTAGCCAGGCCATGCTCCCTCACCTGTGACACTGTTCCAAGTTAGACTGTGATCACGATCTATTGCATAGCTGGCTGTGGGGCCCAAACCAGAAAAGCTGTGATGACCTATCACCCTGGAAGAGCCATATTTCTCTTTGATGGGTTGCCTCTGCTGTTCTGCTGAGGCGCCTGCTCACAGCCTGGCTCTTAAAATTCACGACTAGCCCTGTCAACCTGTTCTGTCCATGCTGTCACTGTGACTAATTCTACCCACATGCAGCATCTTTATCCTGTACAGGGCAAGGGGAGGTGCCTTGCATCTTATGTTACCAGTCAGTGGGGGGCCCTGCAGACCTGCTGCATTGGTATCATCTACAAACTTTGATTACTGATGTTTCCCTGTCTGGGTCTGGCTCTCTTAGCGCGAACAACTCTGTAGCTCTTTAATACTTCCCAAGTTTGCACATTCCTTTCTATATTGCTGCCTCTGTGCCTTATTATTTCAGTGGAGTAGCTAATTAAAAAACAGAATCCCAACGTAATTGGTATTTTTTCTTCTTTCCTTCCTGTATTTTGCTTCTGAACTTGGTTTGTAGCCTGGAGCTCAACAGTGGGGAGCTTTCCGACTGTGTTTGTTGCTGAGCAGAGATGGGAAGGGCCCAGAGCAGCTTTGTAACGCTGATGAGACTGGAATGGAGGGAAGGAAATATTCTTCTAGCCCTCATGAATGAGTGCAAGGCTGAGAAATGGCGTGTCAGACCACTACACTAGATTCAGATACAGTTACATTGTCAAGGTTGTGCCCCTCTATTCATTCTTGATGTGGAATGCCAGCAGTGCTGTCCTGTGTGTGCTCAGAATAAGCCGTTGAAATGGCTTAACATGCCTATAACACCAGAACCAAGAGGTTTTTGGTACCCTACAGTTTTTTTGTTCTGTGCCCAGCATGGATAAGTCAGCATAGATAAGAGCTTTATTTCCCTTGCTTGTAGTATTTACGGAATCTCTCCTCTACTCAGGTGTGTATTTTTATGAAATCTGTAGGAACCTCAGAGACCTGTACCATACTGACAGCGCAGGTTCTGAAGAGAAACAGAGCAAACAAAGCTTGCATCAGCCGAATTTTCATGGCAAATCAGGTTGAACAAAGGAAAAATAGCAGCTCTTGGTTTTTTTTCTGTCCTGCTTCTGCAACGCTGTTAGAATTGTTTAAGTGTCTTTGTCCTGTGTACTGTGAGGTACTGTGCCTCTTCAGGCTTTGAGAGATGGCTTGTGCTGAAGCTCAGGAAAGCAGTGATTGAGTGGAGAGGTGCCCCCTAGCAAGGGGCTCCTTTTTTACTCATACTCATCAGCAAGTGAAAGCACGTGCAGTGCAGCAGTGAGATAACCTTAAGTATTGCCTTCAGAGTCATTCATCTCTTTAGTGCCTGGAGCTGAACCTGAACAGCAAACTCCAACTGTCTCAGCAGAGAATGAGGGATATGGTTCATGCTGGTACTGAAGTGCCAGTTCAATAGCCACTCACAGTTATAAGAGGCTGAAGTTAGATGCATTGACAAGAGATGCTGGGGATGAGGGTGCCTAACCTAGAAGATATTATTGATTTATCATACATTGTCTTTCCCAAGTTTATTTTGCTTCCCCCTCAACTTTTTTCTTTCACCTGAAGCTTTTTTTTTTTTTTTTTTTCTTATCCTTTTTCCTTCCTCCCTTCATTCAGACTGTGGAATTGAAGTAATGATGCTTGTAATGTTGCTTTCTTAATGAAAGTAGATAGGTCTCTCGATGGGACTCAAACTATCACTGTTCAAAGTATCTAAGAGCTTCTTAGACATCTGAACTCAGTGCCTCCTGGCAGAGATTTATGTTTTTATTCAAGTACAGTTCACTACAAGATTTGGAGATCATTGCTTTGAAAGGTAGTGAGAACCTGGTCTCAAACAACTTTTTATTTAAAAGTTTTATTTATTTTATTTATTAAAGATGGTCATAAATGATGTCCTCAGATTTGTTTCTGTGTGGTGAGGTTGCATGATGGGTACCTCCCTCCACTGCGTTAAGAGCTGCTCAGAGGAAATTTTGAGGAAGGAGGAAGGATATCTAGAGAAACTGGAAGAAGGAAGCAGGAAATAAAATATCTTTAGCAAGAGATATTAGCATTGGAGAAGTGGATTAGCCCTATTCATTTTAAGAGGAGAGGGGGATGTTGGCCGGTTCTATCCCTTGCAGCTCTGCAGGGCCTGGGTGAAAATGCTGGAATGAACTAAGAGCAGAGCTTGATGATCCAAATGGGGAAGTGTACCTTTGTTAGGGTGATGGAGGGAGGCTTCTGTTGGCAGTATCACCATCTCAGTGATGTATTTCAGTGACTTCAGTAGACATCTGCAGAACTCAAGACTGATTCCTATTGTATGTATTTAAGCAGTGCTTTGATTCTTTCTTTTTCTTTTTCCCCTTTTTTCCTCCCCTCCCAGTTTTGTCTGTCATGTTTTCATACAGTTCTTGTTGCAGCACAACTTTCAAACCAACACTCGTGGCTCCTGAGCATGTGCTGCAGCAGAATCTTTGGAGATAACCCAAACAGCACAAGCTATTTGTCATCATTTGCCTGTATTGTTCTGTGGCACATAAAGAGTCAACAGGTGCCATTTAAGATGCTTCTCTCTCTGACAATGCCTTTTTAATAGCTGCAGAATGATCCCTGCTGCCCTTGCATAGCCAGGCCAGCTGGCTGTACGTATCCCAAGGCTGCGACTCCACCAACAACTTTTAAATTAAAACTCAAAAACTAGTGTAAGTTCACAGAAGAGTAAAGCATTGAGTGTAGGGGCTGCTATCGAGAGGCAAGGCGAGAACACAGATTTTTCAGCCAACTCCGGAAGGCCTGTTGTTCATGTGCCAGTGCATTGTTCCAGCCTGAGAATGGGCACCCTGCCATTCTCACAGATGGGCAGAAGAGCAGGCTGGAAGGAGATGGGCATTGCGTGTCAAATGTTTCTGTTAGTGGACCGCAACCTGGGATCTTCAGATAACAGCGCTTACAACAAGGGCCTGTAGTTATGGGCTAGTTACGGTGTAGATGAACATGTTATGAAAAACGGAGACAAATGTTTATTCTAATATGGTAAGTACCCAGATACGGTAACTCCTGACAGACAGCCAAGCTGCGGGAGACTGAAACTGTATACCGAAAGATCTGGGGTTACTGAATTACTTTAGAAAATGTCTTCAATATGAATCTTTCCTCTGCACAAACCCTTCCTCCTTGAGTGCCCCCACAGGGATAAGCTCAAAGGCAAGCAGCGCTTAGAAGGCTGTTTAGTTGGGAACTGCATTTGTGAGACATTTTTATGTGGACAGCCCACAGAATTTTGGTGAAATAAAATGCCAAGTTAATAAAAGTGTTATGAAAATGAATCTGCTGTGATTGAAAAAGCTGGGCCATATTTTTTATAAGTGCACTAAGATCCGGAAAATGAGTTCTTTGGAATAGATATTCCTGGCCATAATGAGGTTTGGGATGGACATGTAAGATGTGCAGATTTCTCTTCTAGCTTTTCACCCTGCTGTTCTTGTGCAAACACTGTCACAACTCATGTCCTGGAAGAGATGAATTATGTTTTCTTCAGTCCAGACTGCTTTGCTCATATCCCATTATGAGAGTGGATTACAGGTCTCTCCAATAAACTTTCTGTCTCTCTAAGTACAAAAGCAGTCTTTGGGCAGGAGGGAAAAGTGGCCTGTTCTATTCATATCCAAGTTCACTGTGCTGTGTTTGATCCAGCCCTTTGTGCTGTGCACGGCACCAGAACTGTTTGGGTGATGCTGGTTTTTTTGAGCTAACTAGAACAAACACCCATCTGTTTGTAACTTGTTCACTCTGAGCTGATAGCAAGCTTCTTTGTTGAGTTTTGTAGAAAAAAATAGAGATTATACATCTTAATTGGGCATTAGCGCTGATGCCTGTTTTTCTCTGAAATTCTTATTACTGGTATGCACTGTCTTGTAGGTTTGGAGGACTTGGGGTAATTCTTGTTGCACTGTTAAAGAACTACCTGACCTCTTCTTTTTAATGATTAGATTAGTGACATCTTTGTGATGTCACTGCACTTACACTCTGTGGTAGTGTTTAGCTATTTGTACAGCAGTAACAGCAGTTCATAATGTGCCGTGACTTGGAACATTGTGTAGGCTGACCTGAATGAGCTAGCTCTGGAGTCAGGACAGTGCCTGCATGGATCACAAACCTGCCCTTGGGATACACCAGCTCAGGGACCTTTTCACTGAAGACATACTGTGTGATGGGAATGCATCAAGTAAATCTTCTCTCCTGTGCCTTCATTAAAGTCAAACAGGAGAGTTTTAGGGTTATACCTAAAACATGAAAGCACCCTCAGATGCTCCAGTCTCCAAGAAGCTGCACGAGAAGCAGCAGCAGCAAGATCTGAGATATCTTACGTTTTGGGAATCTGAAGAGATGGGCAGAATTAGCTTAATTAAAGTAATTATTTAGGGACCTTGAGGACTAAAGCTCTTGTCTTGATTATTTGAAGCATCTACCTATTGGGACTGAGGAGATTGATTCGCTTGATTCGTGTTGCCATCACCTCCCCGATGACTGTGCTGTGTGTGTTTCAGCTTGTGGGGTGCCTGTTTATGTGACACTGAAAAACTGCTACCTGGCATGAGTTGCAGTTGGTGCCCCTCTCTGCCCACATGTTTCTTGGAAAAGTGACGGAATAAAGCACTGTCTAGCAGCACCACAGATGTGTAATTCTGAAGTGTGTTTCTTTGTGCTGAAGCTGTGGGCAGTTAAGAAGTTTTTAAAGGGAAAATGGTGATGTATCCCTCGAACATCAGACTTTGTGCCTTCGTGGGACTGACTTATTGATGGGATTCCTCATGTTTCAGTGCTGCTGGTTAAATATGAATCTTGGAGGTATGGTCCTGACTGAGCCCCACTACAGTTATGAGGCTGAAGTTCAGCTCTTGTTGAGATGTTTCCTGAGGATACATGCTTACCTTTAAGTGCCAGGATTCCACTGACAATTACCTAATATATATCTGTAAAAGAGTGAAATCTCCAAATTTCTTTCTCTTCTTCTATTTTGCATCTTAAAATGCTGTCTTTAAAATAAAGGAGTTTAATGACATTTTTAGGCAATTACCAGGTCAGAAATTGAACAGCTAGAGGTGATCCTATTCAACTTATGTATAAAATAGAGAAGTTATACTCAAGATATCATGGGCTCTGCTGAACAGCAGTCATTTCCCAGAGATGGCTCAGACGCCCAAGGGGGGTTGAGTATCTGAGCAGGCTCAGATGGGCCCCAGTATTTTCACCTCTCTGAGCCTGCATTAACCCTACTATTCCCTTTTCGCAGTCTTGCTGGCATGCTTTTAGGCACAGCGCTCCCCATTTACCACTTAAGAGTGCAAATGGATCCATAATACCTCCCTGTTCTGGTGCAGGTAGTGAATCCCACTGCTATTTTGGAGAATGTGCCAGCTCCTGAGTTCAGCAAAGCATGGAAGAGGAGACAAAAAGAGGCTTGATGAAGGTTCCTAACCCAAGTATTTTGTACTTCAGCTACAGCAAGAACTGCGTAGTTATACACAAAACAATGAGTTGCTTCAATCTCCCTTTCACTGAGGAGTATTAATTAACATTAGGCACAAGTTTTGAAGAATTCAGATTCTGTAGGGCCATGGGGTTTCTTTTCTGAATTGCATGTTTCTGGGTGAAAGCTTCTTTCTTTGTCACCTACCTGCAAGCAAACAGTTGCTCCTCCATTTTCCACAGTGTTGCTCCAATTCCCATCTTCTCTTCTAAGCATTGGCCTTCTCCTCCTTATTTCCCCTCTGTGGTCTTCAAGCCTGACACCTGAATCTTTGTTCTGCTTCTGTGTAAATTGGATTCTTTCTGCAATTTCCAGAGAAGTAAGGGGAAAGCAACTTTATCAAGGACACTGTGACTCTTTTGTTCCCCCAAGTTGCATTGGTTCAGTTATTGATAATCATTAACTATCAGTCTCTTTTGAGATAGATCTTCCAACACTTTTTTCCCCTCTCCGAAGTACATGGAGTAGCAGGCAGAACACAGTAAAAGTTATAAGAATAGTGATGGTTCATAAAATCAAATTGAAATTCATAAATCATACTTAGGCAGATTGCCCACATTGTCTTTCACCCATCCATTATGGAAAAAATGGGCGTATTTATACGCACACTGTCTGTCCATAAGTAACACGTTTCCATCATAATGAACTGTTAATTAAAATTGCTTATACTTCAGGTATTACTATTCTGATAAAGTTAATAGTCCAAAGAATATAAATGATCATTTACAGTTGACTGATCTTGAGGCAGCTTTAGAAGGATTCTTTTAATCATTTCATGTAATTGTTACCCTGTGATATTCCCTAGAGCTATATGGTTATGTCTGTGGAAAAAAATATATATATATTCTTATTGCTGATAGTTAGAAAAAAAAAGAAAATCCCATATGCTTATTATGTCTTCTAGCTCGAGACCAAATTGTACAGAAATAAAACCCCAGGAGAGCTGAATTATAATTTGAAATGTTATGCAGATGGAAGAAGCACAGTTAGAAGTGGAGGAAATACAAACATGCTAAAACAGTGAAAACACTTTAAAAATATGACCAATTGTAATTGAAGTGAAAGCTGTAGGAAAAAAAAATAAACACAACAAATCAGAACAATGCTAACAGTAATTAATAACACATACCATGATGATTTTTTACAAGAAGTGCTTTCAAAAGCTCAGAGTCCATAGGAAGCCAGAAATAGTCTTTCAGATGTGTCAGAGGCAGCAGATGACTGCGGTGTATGCAAATAGATTTGCACTGTTACCAGGAGTTAAGGTACCGATGGAATAAGGGGTATTGTTCCTGTAACTTCTCTGCATGAGTCCCTTGAATCCCAGCAGAGTGGAAAGGGCAGCCGGTTGAGCTGCACCACTCCAGGGCTTCATTAGATTCAATTCATACTGTGCAGCATTGCCTGTAACCCAAACTGTAGCTGGGAAGAAGACTTGTAGTCTGAGCTTGTTGTCCTATGCTAGGAACATTTTGTTTGGATTAGGAACGGAGCAGAATGGGGAGGCCCACTTTTTCAATTTTTCAATACATGCAAATCTTGAAAATATTCAGTTTATATGCAGTTCACAAGGTTGCATTTGCAAAGTTGACAGCAGTGGGGTCTAACGGGTCAATAAGGAGATGACAGAAGCCTTGTCTCTGCAGAGCTAAACTCAGACCAAAACCTGATGGCAATAATACAGGTATAAGACCTGGGAGAGAGAAAATTGAGTTAAAGTTACTCTAAATTTATCTAGTGTTTTTAATTTTTCGGATAAATAAAATGACTGTGCAGGTTAAAATATGGGCATGGAGACTTAGAAGGCAGTGGAAGATAAATTCTTGAGGAATTTGGAAAAATAAATCAGTAATACAGGATTTTCTGCTTGAAATATTCATTTTAGGGAAAAACTCTTGTATTAGTTACTCTGCCATCATACCTTTCTTCTACTATCCTGGAACTCCTGTGTGTTTTGTGTTATCAACAGTTTGCTAACCAAGTCTGAACTGCAATCACTTGGATTGTGTTTGTTTTTAAGGAGAGCTATAGGGATTAGAAGAAAATCTGTGGAAATTATCCTTCTCTGTGTACATCCCTTTATTTAGTAACTGAAAGCAAATGTTGCTTGTTGTTCTTCCTCTCTCTGTTCTCTGCCTCTTCTGAGCACCCCTAAGCTCACCCTTCCCTTCACACTTCTCTTCAGACCACTGCACCTGGGAGGAATGCAAGTTCTCTCTGAAGCCCAGCTTTGGCCAAAATGCTTTCCTACCAAGAATGGTGGCTATGGGAGTACCAATCACCATCATTCCCCTCTGCTGCCTGTAGGTTCCCTGAAGTACTTCTGGCCCCTTGAGCCTGGAAAACATGGGAATGATAGCAGTGAGGATTTTTCAACATTGAGCTACATTTTGCAGAGCTCTTTCTATCATCGCACCTTATTCTTCACAAAGCTCACCCAAAAATGTCTAAATCCTCAAGTGCTGTTGGCTGTGTGGACATAGGAAGAAGTCAATTCCTAGCCATGTTGGTACATGCAGTTAGATGTTAACATGTGGACAGGGAAGATTTTTTCAGCATCTTTGTCTACTTTAATGTGAGCAATGAGGAAAAGCTCCTAGCTGGTGTTTTTTGTCATGCTTCTGAATAGGTGAATATATTTACTAGAGTTTCATGTTGGGGGCTGGCTTAAACATTAGACGTAAAGTTTACTGTGAGAGTGGTGAGATGCTGGAACAGGCTGCCCAAAGAGGTTATGGATTCCCTGTCCCTGGAGGTGTTCAAGGCCAGGTTGGATGGGGCCCTGGAGAGCCTGATCTACTATTAAATATGGAGGCTGGCAGCCCTGCCTGTGGTGGGGGGGTTGGAGTTTAATGATCCTTGAGGTCTTTCCAACCCAAGCCATTCTGTGATTCTATGAAGTGACTTAGCAGTATACATCTTGTCCCACTGTAATTGAACTTCATGGGATAGACTTCACATGATATATGTCCATTCTGTAGTGTCTTTAGAGAGCAGATAGCCCTATAGTGTTACTTCTGCAAATGAGCCTGACCATTAGGGTCTACCCCGGCCACCTGGGAAGGCTGCCTCTGAAGGCAAATGCCTTACTCAGTTCGGTCAGCTGAGCTGTGGCCTCACCAGCCTCATCCAGCTCATGTCCTTTCACTCTCACTTGTCCACGTTTTCCTTAACTGTTTCAAAATTCCTTTTCAGAAAAGAATTGGTGTTATTGCAGTGGCCGAGTAAATGCAAAACCTTTTGCCTACGACAGCAAAATAGAACAAAGATGCTTCTCCTTGCCTTCTCCTTCCCTGTTAGTTATACTGTCCATGAAGACAAAGACGAGCTTCCTGGGATACACATGCTTTTTTTTCTTTTTTCTTTCCTTAAATAAGAATAAGATTTTTTTCCTGTAAGATTTTGAGGAAGAAATTAAGTAGTAGAGGAACTTAGTGCCTTAAAATATTCCAGTTCATGTTTATTCAGTCAAAATCAAACCCTCTGTGAGCTTAAATCATCTTCAGTCGTCATGTTTTCTTTTCAAATTCATTGCTCCGCAGGAGGCTATTTCTGTAGCACAAATATGATTGAAAAATCAAGGGTTAGAGTGGAATTGCCTTCTGAGCCTTTGCTTATTGTCAGTGCTGCAGCGTGGAGTGCAGCCTGTTTCAGCCTCAGCATTCCCCTTCTTTGAAGTGAGGAGCCAAAGAGCAGGTAATCCTACGGATGCTGGGCATCTGTTCACCAGCAGAATGTGGAAATGTTATTGTCAGGAGCTGTGCTGAGGTTACTCTGAGTTTGATTGCCTCAGAAGTGAGATGTCTGAATAGGGATGACATCACATGTACTGCTAGGCAGTATCTTTTCATGCGACAAGTTGTAAGGGACTCATTAATATGTGCTTCTGGAGGAGAAAGGAGAAGGAAGCAGCTTTCTTCTGAGGGAACCTTGGCAAATTGGTGTAGGCATAACACCAGTAGGCTGTGTAGCCAATGTCTTAATTTTATAAAATTTAATTTTTTAGAGTATTTTAATTTAAAAGAAATTATACTAGTTGCTTCTTTCTCAGCATCACCAACTGTGTTCAGCTTTCTGAAGTCAGCAATAGGTGGTCAGATCTATTTTTTGCTGATTGTCCTTTTCTCATTTCCAGCAGACACCTGTTCTAGCAACTTGCCTGCTTTGCCCATGGGTACTGATAACCCTGACCTGAAAATGGAAACACAAGTGGTCCTGTGTGTCCATGCATACACTCACACACAATTTGTGCTCAGAATGTTGTGCATGTGGGTGTATAGGACAGGAGATTTCTGTATCTGGAGTTGCAGATCCCACTGTGAGTTCTGTTCAGATTGATAGTCACTTTTGGACACCAGGCTCTTAAGCTTTGGAATTTTAAAGAAATATGCAAGAAAGACTTAATGACACCCCTGGTTTCTGATGTTATACCTTATTTCTTAGACATCTTTAACTTGTGATGCTTACTGCAAAGTAAAATATTGTCTTTCACACTTTGTTCTGTTTTCTCTACTTTTGATAGCAAAAATTAGCCATGATTTTTATTTTTATTTTCATGTAATTTTCCTGTAGTCATCTTCTGTTCTGCTTTCTCTTCTCCCATAGCTTACATATTACGCTGTTTTTACCTGCTAGGAATGCAAAGCCAGGAATGCTGTTAGCCTTTGTTGCCTCAGCAATTAAAAACCATTAGGTCATGCTCCAGATTTAGTCCCCTGGGGGGTCTCCTCTGCACTGCTACTGAGTTGTTTCCAAATGTAGTGGATAATCATCCTGTGCCGAGAGATGGATTCACTGTGACAGCCTCATGCTTACTTCTTAATAATGAGTAGGTTTTAAATAATTTATGGACAAAACCACACACTCCTGAAATTGCTGGCTGTACCTGTCTCCTTGATGTCTTAATGAACTTTTGATTAGCTGCGGACTTATTAAATGTGAGCCAGGAAATGTCAGAGCCAAAAATCAGGAGGGAGAAAAACACTGCATCTCTGAATAAAACATTTGGCTCTTCTACTTTTCCCAGTGTTTGCAGGAAACAGAGCCAGTGTGTGCCCTGAACAGACCCTTGTTTGGAGTGCATGCAGGGTTTGGGTGTGCATACCTTTTCCACTGAATTCATACCCTGTGCATCTCGCTGTGGTAGTGGAAGTAACAGAATTGAGTTTTGAGGTTTGTTTGCACAAACATTGTTTGTTCCATCTGACAGTCACGGACTCTAAATCCCATTGTTCCTTCCTGAAAAGTCAGGCTTATGCATATATAGATGTTTCTTCATAAATTTAGTTCCGAAAAAACTCTCTGGGTTGAGTTTTCCCTGGTATATAAAACTCTAGCATTAAATTAAGTCTGTCATTCAATCTCCCTGTTATGAGACAATCCTGGGATTTGCTCTATCAACTCTATATGATCACATGAGACTGAGAGTATCATTTCTTCGTGGCATCCTCTGTGCTCCTGATGAATGACATCCTCTAAGGCTTTCTGGGAGTAGATTACTAGTTGCCCTTTGTGTTTACCATTTTGACTTTTTACTATTACACACTCAGAAAGGAGAATTTGATCTGATTGCAGGAAGGTCCTAATGAGACCTGTTGGTGAAATGATGAAACTGAGAATGATTTTCCAGAGGTGGCATGTCATAAAAAGACAAAGTTATATATAGCTTAGATAATTTGTCTTGACAGTGTACAAAGAATATGGTGACGAACTTGTATGCAAATGTCCAACTGTGTCCAAAAATGAGAAATTGGGTGTAAAAGCAACAGAACTATCCCAGTAAATCTTTTTCTTTTTAGAAATCATCAAGTAGAAACATGATGAGCCAGCCTTTTCCTCCCAAGGTTTAGGATTGCTCTATAGTGTTAAGGAAATGTTGACATTTCAAGACATGTTTTATTACTCTGGGATGATCTAAACTGATTACTTTTCAGAAAATCATTTTTCAGAACTTTTCTATTGAGAAAACCATCAAATCTGAAATTAGGTCTCATGTCCTCTGTAGCAGCTGGAATATGGCTGCTTGAGAAACCTGCTGTCAATGAATGTGTAATTCAAGAAGCTGCTCCCAGTATTGGCTCTCTGTGACAGTGGGTGCTGGAGATTCCTGAGCTGTGTAGCAAGGAGGTCTCCCAGAGCTGACAATTGGTCTTGGACAGCACTGAAACTTCAATCAGATCCACAGAGTCCTGGGAGATCCCAAGCATTAACAGAACAAAGGAAAATAGTTGTGTTTCAAAAGTGTTTTGAAAGGCCAGCTTTCCTTTCAGAGCTCCTCATTTTCCAGTGGATTTTTCTTTTATAATTTTTCATTACAATTAAGAATGGTGCTTTTCTGCAAAATACTTTCTTGTCACTTAAGACAGCCTTTCCTTTTCTTCTGGGGAAAACTGATCATCACCCAAAGCATTACATTTGATTTAGTTTTGTTACCTATATGTGGTCAGTCAAGAACCATGCTGCAGGTACCCTGTGGGCAAGGAGAACAGCAAACAGACAGAACCATCACAGACTGCTTGAGACACCTCAAATTCCTTGTGAAGTCAAGAGTAATATTAGGCTCTCTTTATCTCCATTGCTGACTATGCCACTTAAAGAATATATTCCATCTCTTCTCCCCTTCAGTGTAACTACTGAGTTTATAGGATCATCCCAAGTGGGTATAGGGACCCATCAGGGTCACTGGTCTAACTCTTTGCTCCACACAGGACTACTTCACAATCAGACCATATTGTGTCAGTGAATCATGTTAGAAGTCTGCTGTCCACACAGGACCCTGATTTGTTTTTCTTTAGTCCTTAGGACAGACAAGTGTGCTGGTAATTTCATAAAAGTTTGCTGTCATTTGTGATCTGCACAGTTTGCTGTCCTAAATTAGAACCTTGATATTGTTAGTGGAATTCTCAGAGAAAAGAGAAATGAAGGTGACCAAAAAGAAAAGCTAGTTTGTGTGAAACGTTTGCAGTGAAATGCCTTGATCTTGCTCACACAGATGGAGAGATACTAACTTAATTTGTGTTAATTAAACTGAGAGTAGGAAGTAAGATGAATACTTATAGTTGTTCGTGTTGTCTAGCTCACCCTAAATTTCACTTCTCTGCTCATCTTTTCCTTAAGGATGACTTCTCCCCCCATTTTTTGCTTAACAAGTTGTTTGAGAAACACACAGCTTAAGGAAAGTAATGGCTCTTTCATCATTGTGCAGTTCTGATCTCTACTGCCTGCAGAGATCTCAAGTTTGCTTTGTATTGATTTTTGCGTCTGAAGTGCAGTTTAGTAGTACAAAAATGAATGGAGAAGCTGCTCACACTCAAGTAAGGAGACTTTAGGCATTGAGCCTGGGGAGCTTTTAGGAGGAAAAAGCACTGGGCACTCTCCCTCAGAACATCTTTCAGTAGGATTGCATGTCAAAATACATTGCATCCTAACACCATGCTCCATCCTAGAGAGGTTAGGCAGTAGTAAGAAGCATGGCAAAGAGAGTTCAGTATGTCTCCTTCCAGGTCTCTTTGGTATTGTCACTGCTAACTTACTGCCTTTCAGGCTGTTCTCTCTACAGATTGTGTTTGTTGGAGCCTACCCTAACATACGGCCTACTGCAAATGATCCTTTTTCACATCCAGACCCAAAAACTTGCTCCAGCTTATTCTACTTTGGAATAAGCCATTTCGTATGGAAATGCAGCAGTTCTCCAAAATACCTTACTCAGATTTTTCCCAGAAACCAGGCAATGTCAAATAATCTGTATTTGCTCACACAAGGTCATTGTTTCACAGCTGATTAACATTCTCTCTGCCTCAAATGTAAGGGAAAGAAACAAATAAGCACCCAAAAGCTTATGTTAACTCAAGATATTAGCTTCAGTTAAGTCTTACCACTTTTTTAATATAATGTGGATCAGTTGTGGCCAACTAGTATCCAGTGAATATATTCAGTCAATAAAATGGAATGTGGAGACCTAGCTATTTCTGCAGCTGGGTGAAGGCAAGGCAGTGGATGGCTGACTATCAGATCTTTCTATTGATGAGCTGCAGTGTATTTGTGATTACAAAGCCACCCTCCACTTCTTTTTGCAGATTTGTTTGACTACTGTGTTTGAGAGGGCTGTGCTGCATCTATAGAGTAAGTCCCTTTCCCAGAACGGGAAAAGAGGGAACCCTTATCTCAAGAGTATGAGCCCTCAGAGGTGCTGTCTTTTATTATGAAAATGCACGTTCTTTGTAGGAGACTGATTTGAATAGGGATCCATGGGATGGGTGCTGAAGCAACCCAACTGTTATCAATTTAGAGCTTTGAAAAGAAAGGTCTTAACTTTTTGTAAATATCTGCCATGCAGATTTGCATTGTGAGTAGTTGTTCTACTTTAGAAACTGAAAAAAAAACAATCTGCTTTCTCTTTTAAACAGCATCCTTAAGCATATATAGCTTTAGTATCTTGCTAATATTTATTATCTTCAAAGGCAACAGTATAACACAGTGAGGCAATATGATCTTTTTGACATTTTTTGCGAGTATTATTAGAGTGTAGTAGCAAGGTAAGGTTTGTAACGTTTCAAAGCCTCATTTGTTCTTTGTGTCTTATTTGTCTGGTGCCTTTGCTCAAAAAGGCAATGTCAAGGGAAAAAAAATAAGCCTTTAAATATTTTAAAGTGCCCATTTAGGATTCACTCCTCAGAGAAATGAATCCTAAATGTCAGATAGTGTTGGATAGTTCTCTGTAAAATCATCGTATTAAGAATTAGCCTCATTTGACATTTTTAAGCACTTAGACCTACCCCAAAAAAGTCAAGTGAAGATGTATCTACATTTCATATTTTTGTGGTTTATCCCTTTCAGTAAAAAATGTCAAGTGAAGCACTTTGCCATTACTGAATGCAGTCTGGACTGAGCATTATTATATCCATAACACACACAAATGGGCTTCTTGACTTTTTTGTTGCTGTTTTTAAGGTTTTAGGAAACTTTCTGTAGTTATCAATTGTTATAATTATTACTGTTATCAGTAAAACTTTGCTGCTGGTGTCAGTAGTAGCTTAAGCAAGTTATTGATGTCTTAAATTATGGATGTCTGCAGCATACTAGAAGGTGTAGAGCAGAGATCCACATAGGTAAGATTTCTTTGTATGCCGGGTTCCAAAGTAGTGGACTGGCTTTTACAGACCTGCATATGGGAAAGTCATTGCAAGCCATGCCTGCATACTGCAATAATACTCAGCTCTTTTTTGGTGCTGTAAGTATCTATAGCTGATGCAGGGATTTTGAAGGGGAAATTCAAGATACTAAAGAACAGCTACAGTGAACATCCCCTGCACAAACTCTGATTTGCCCACCCATGCCAACTTTCAACAATTTGAATAAAGATTCCGCACATTAGATTATGCAAGATGTCATGTTCTCTGGGCATTGTGTGCAGAAATTAGGGAGCAATATGAAGAGAAAATAATCTAAAACCTTTCATAGTTGCCTTCTCTTCCCTTTTTTTTCTTCCTTCCTTTCTCATTTTTAGAAAAGTGTAATTGTGAAGGCTCTTCTTGTTGAATTAAAGAAAAACATTGGTGCAAGAATTTCATTTCAGAGTATTTTAAATCATCTTGTAATTCTTGTTATTGCAACTATGAGATGACTATTGGGACTATCTGCTGAGAACAGATGGTGGTTACTAATACTGTTCAGTACAACTCTTTCTATCTAGAGGTCATGAATGCAGAAGTGCATCTTTCTTTGTTGATGGTTTAAGGATTTATTTTGTTTTAGTCAGGGGTTAGCAGCAATTTTTAGCAGTTAAATGTCTTCAAGAAACCAAATTTCTATTTTCTACAGTGATGTTTAGGAAGAGTAAAAAGATTTGGCAACCTGTCACTGTCTTCTCTGACAGTGGCTTTGTTCCTTGGAAGGAAGTGCTGTGCAAATAATATCAGCTGTAAATCAAGCAGACAAGGTCCCTTGGTTCTAGTTCTGTATGATTTTCTAAATCCTCTCTGTGAAAAAAGTGTTGCTTTGACTGACAGGGCAATTTCAGAGAGTAATGAGTAAAGATAGATGTCCAAAAGCAATTAATCAAATTTATTTTGGCAACTCTCTCTTCGAGTCTGTCGTTTAGTTATTTCAGAAGCCAGGTGAAAGAGTATCATGGCCATGGACTCCCCTTGAACTAGATTATGTAAAGGTTGGTGATAGCAATAGCTGCCACAGTGAAAAGACTTGGACTTTCAGAGGTCAGGTAGGATCTGTACCTCCTTTCAGTGACAGGGCTGACAGGTGTATTATAAGGGTGCCTGGTTTGATACTGGCATGTAGTGTGTTCTCTCTTTACTCAGAATAAATGCTGTAAAGCTGGACTGCTTAGCTGGGAGAGAAAAAGGCCTCTCTTCAAATCCAAGGATTAGTTGCAAACTTCTTTTGGATTTTTTTGCACCTATGAAGTCTGTTTTCCCATCTTAGCTGGAATCAAGTTGATTCCCATTATGTCAGACAGCTTCTGCTGGTGCAGAACTGAGCAATTACTAACTGCAGAAGGAGAATATGTAAGATAAAGGTAAATATGCTGAAATTCTCACTACTTTTGCTCCTCACTTCAGAACATCTCTACAGGCATGTAAGGCAGTGGTATAGTAACTCAGCCATGTGGATTCTTCAGAAAACCTGACAAATCTTATTGCTACGATTCAGGATTAGTCCAGAAGCAACACATGAGGGTTGCACGCAGACTTTGCATCAAAGCAGGACTATGAACAAACAGTTTATGCTCCTCAGTTTTCCTATGTGCTAACTAACTAACCTGATCTTTAATTCTGTATGTGCACATGTGCATTCGGTGTGTGTGTGCGTGCTTGTGCATGCACATTCCTATGGATGCATGTGCTTAGGAAAGGAGAGAGAATGAAAAATTTTCAGGAGTGGCATTGAAGAGTATGACATAGTGAGGATGCTAAGTATCATCTTTGGTATGCATAAAGCACAGTTTAAACTGTATTTTATGTGTTTCCTTTTAATGCATACCTAGGTGTGGTGATGTGTATATATATATATATATTTATTTATTTATATGTGTTGCTTCACTTTAACTTGAGGGCCATGAAGATGATCAGAGGCTGATCACCTCCCCTGTGGGAACAGGCTGAGAGAGTTGGGGCTCTTCAGCCTAAAGATAAGAAGGCTCCTGGGGGACCCCATAATGGCCTTCCAGTACCTGAGGGGGCCTACAGGAAAGCTGGGGAGGGACTTCTTATAAGGGTAGGTAGTGACGGAATGAAGGAAAATGGCTTTAAACTGGAACAGGGTAGATATTAGGAAGGAATTATTTACTGTGAGTGTGATGAGACACAAGAACAGGTTGCCCAGCGAGGCTGTGAATGCCCCCTCCCTGGAAACTTTCAAGGCCAGGTTGGATGGGACTTTGAACAACTTGCTCTAGAGGGAGGTGTCCCTGCCCATAGCTTGAACAGATTATCTCTTCCAACCCAAACCCATTCTATGATTCTGTGATCTTGAAAAGTTTGATTGAAAATGGCAAAGGAATTACAGAAAGTATCAAGAGGAAAAAGCAGATATACAAGGTATCAGAAGCTCACAGAAGATGTGGGAATGCACAGACAGCCTCATAAAAGAGAAAAGCAGTCTTCTTTCACTGCTTAGCACCTAATCTGGCCTGACAGGACAGTGCATAATGGCTAGCTGTTTACTAGCAGTAATCTAGAAAACATCTGAAATTAATTCAAAGTTGAGCATTTGTGCTCAGCTACACCCATATCCTTATAAAAATCTGTTTTAAGATGGAAGTTAGCCCTGAGAGTAAAAAGATGACTAGATCTGGCTACATCATTTGTTGCGAGATGAAGCGTGATTGCATAATTAAAATTCTTCTGTTATTGTTAGCCTTCAGAACCACATGGACAGACACTGATTTTCATGAATGTAATAGTAGTTGTAATTCTGTACACAAAAACAGATTTCACCCTGCATGTTCTAGATGTTTATGCCTGTGATCAGTGATGTTAATGGCACTGCATTGAAAATGCATCCTGAAAGGAGAATGGAGTGAGTTTCAACCATGCAAGAGTCTGTTTTTAAGTCTTTAATTTTCTCAGGAAAGAGAACTTGAGTGCATGAGCAGAAAAGCAAAACCAAACATTCTCCCACTTCCAATGCACAAATCTTGTCACTCTGTTTCCTTGCAGATGGAGTAATTTTTTTCCTGTCACACTTCTTTGGTTCTTTCTTCCTCTTTATGTCTAGCAGCTGAGCCCTCAATTTAAGGTTGCAGTATTGCAGTGGAAATGTTTAGCTTTATGCACTGAGTGTTTTATTCACGTTATGGTCAACTGAAGCCAATCGAAAGAGTCAGGGTATATGAAATATGCAAATCCTCGCAGGGTTGGAGAAAACACCAGGTATCTTTTCAGATGTTTCATCACATAAACTTGATTTTAGTCATGAAAGAATGTGGACAAAAACTTAATTTCTTTCACTGAATGCTTTTGGATAAGCCAGTTCATACCCCAAAGCCAGCGTGACAGTCAATGTGTAGTGGAGAGCACTTTTATTGATATTAGTGCAAGAGTCAGTGGGGGAGGAAACTGAGGTTGCTTGCAGCTTGGAAATGAGTCTTTTAGCTGGACTGCTTTGACTTGAGGCTATCCTTGGAATCATAGAATCGTTGAGGTTGGAAAAGACCTCTCCAGTTGACCAGGAATGCTGACAGATGATGTAGAGTCTTGACTATTGCCTGCACCAGTTCCCTTAGCACCTTTGAGTATATCCTATCTGGCCCCATGGACCTGTGGCAGATCAGGTGGAGCAGTAGCTCTCTAACAGTTTGCAACTGAATCATGGGGGTTTATTCTGCTTCCCATCTGAGTAAAGATGGCTTCCAGTTTAGGAGGTAGAGTACCCTGAGGATAATTGGTCTCACTTTTAAAAGACATGTAAAGAAGGTATTGAGAACCTCTGTCTTTTCCTTATTCTCGTTGGTCATGTTCCCCACTGCAACCAAAAAAGTTCTCCTTAGTCCTCCTCTTACTGTATTTGTAAAGAAGATTTTTTTCTCTTTTACTCCAACAGCCAAGTTGAGTTCAAGCTGGGCTTTTGCCTTTCTAATTATCTCCCTGCACATCCTAATAACTTCTTTTACTCAACTTGAGTTGCCTTCTTCTGCAGGAGGTAAATTCTTTTTCACCTGGAGCCTCAGGAAAAGCTCCCTATTCATCCACACGGGTCTTCTTCCCTGCCAGCTCATCTTATGGCACAGAAGGCCTGCTCCTGCACCTTTAAGACTTCCTTCTTAAGGAGCGAGCAGCTTTCCTGAACCCCTTTACCTTTCAGGACAGAATTCCAAGGAACTCTCCCTAGCACTGTCCTGAACAGTTCAAAGTTCACCCTCTGGAAACCCAAGGTAGTAGTTTTGCTGGTCCCTCTCCTGACTTCCCCAAGAATTGAGATCTCTACCATTTCATGGTCACTTTGCCCAAAACAGCTGCTTATCCCACATCTCCCACCAATCCTTCTCTGTGAACAGTAGGTATAACAGAGCACCTCCCCTGGTAGGCTCACAACCAAAAGAAGAGGAAAAACATCTAAAGAAGTGCCTTAAAGAAGTGAAAAAGAAGAATATGTCTTCCAATCTGGAATGTAGTTGAGAAAGAACAAACCTTATAGAGGATAAGGAGAAAGTAAAAAGTAAAAAAATAAAAAAAAACTTTCAATCTTTGTCTGCTGTGGATGACCCTGATTGACTTTGAGACAGCAACAAAAGTCTAATCTTGTTTGTGTTGTATTGAGAGATGGCTGGGGGAGATTGATGGTGAAAGGCTGGCCTCTGAGCTGAGCTCAGAATGACATGTGAAAAGTCAATTGTTTTAAAAGTTCCAAATACCATTACATTTTCTCTTGTAACTTTGCTTAAACCATTTAAATTCTCACCTACCCCACAAAGACATGAAGCAAATGTAATTACTGTTGCACCCCGAGGAAAATTCTGGGGGTCTCACTGGGTAAGAACTCTGTGGATAGAGTAAGGAGCGAAGGCTGGCTGGTAAGAGCAAGGCAGATAAGAAAAATAAAAAAAGAAAAGAGGTTAAAAACAAACACGTGCAGATCACAGATATTTACAGTCAGTGGAGAATTTAACAAGCCAGATTTAATTACTAGCTAGTCCAGCATCCAGATGCATTTTTAGAAGAGACATTCCTAGATCAAGAAATTTTAAGAAATTGTAACTTAATTTGTTACCTCGAAGACGGCAAAGCATGAAACTCAGATTGCCAGTGTTGAGTATCACAGCTTGCTGGGACCCACTGCATGAGCAGTTCCCAGATAGTGCTTTGTCAAGGCTCCTCTCTTAGGGAAAAGGACTGAATCATTTTGACTGAAGCCCCTTGATCCCTGTGAGATAACTTCCCTTTCTGCAACAACTAAGTAGTTGAATAGCTCTGCCAAACAATTTCCTCCAGGAAAGCATCTTTGCCATGCTGGACTGTGTTTTTCCTGATGTGGAGGATGAGCTTGACAGAGTTGGGACTGCTCTGAGCTTTGGTGTGGGAATTTCAGGTGACAAGAGAGGTAAGGGTGTGGGCAAGACATGGTATTAAATGCTTAGATAAAATATTTAAATACAAGAAGGCTTTCCAATGGATGTGCTAGTCTTCTTGGTACCATTGCAAATAATTGCCACTTAAAATACACGATGAGAGAAAGAAAGGTAGGGGACCAGGACAGTGAATACCAGCAATCATGGTTCTGCCTGGTCTGGGAAGTTGAGTATGAGGCAGATTTACAGATAGTCAAGCTATCTTCACACCACATTGTGCTATGCAGGAAAGCTTTTTGTTTCTTCAGATGTTTCTACTGGCATCTGGTGTCAGTGGTACCTTTAGATCTCCAGTGCCACATCTGTCTCAGGAAAAAAAAATCTTACCTTCTTAATCAGTGTCTGTTTTTAGAGTTCCTGATTAACATACTGCTAACGTGCCTTGCAATAAGGCATAATTATTTCCTTTTAAACTTCTCTTGTAAATTTCCTCTCTTTTCTCTTCAGAGGTGTTTTATTTATCAGAGCATAAATTTATACATCTTAGATCAGACCAGCTCATGCTTTTGCTTCAACGCATCCTTAGCTATTAGAAATGATATGAAAGGCAAATATAATTGAATTCCTGCCCTTGCAGCTTACTAGCTTTGTGTTTCACTCTTTTGGTTCAGAGCTCCTGTGCTTTATCTATTCCTTTACTAGCTTTTGAATTTTTCTCTATGAATTTGTTACTTCTCTTGGAAAGGCAGTGCCCTGCCTAATGTTGCATTCCCCACCTCCACTCCTCCTTTTTTTTTTCTTCTCCTTAAGGAGGACTTGTTGAAATCTTTTGACGAAAAATTCACTTTTGCATTGCAACATCCTCCAGTACTTCAGGCATTAAGCCCAAGGCAAATCTTGCTCTTCTAGCAGATAACCATGTTCCTCCTGTTTGCTCACCTGACCCTGCTTTGTGCTCCCCTCTGCCTTTGCTTCCCAAAAGCTCTGGGCCATAATGAGACAATGTAGGGGAAAATGAAGAACTGCATGATCGAAGATAGAGGGAAACTTGTGGTTGAATGAAATGGGGTCACTAATCATAGAATCATAGAATCACCAAGGTTGGAAAAGACCTCCGAGATCATCCAGTCCAACCATGCACCTATCAGCAATATTTCTCCATTAAACTATGTCCCTCGGTAGGACATTAAACATTTCTTGAACATCTCCAGGGACAGTGATTCCAGTACTTCTCTGGGCAGCCTAGTGCCTGAACACTTTTAACAGAGAAGAAATTTTTCCTGATATTCAACCTGAACCTGCAACATGAGGCCATTCCTTCTAGTCCTGTTGCTGTTATGCAGGAGAAGAGGCTGACTCCCACCTCACCACAACCTTCTATCAGGTTGTTGTAGAGACTGATAAGGTCTCCCCTGAACTTCCTATTCTCCAGACTCAACAATCTCAGTTCCCTTGAGTTGCAGTAGCATGCAACTGAGTGCAGAGCAGCATGGAGATGTAGGATTTGGTGAGGAGAGGAAAGATGGTATATTAAGTATACAGTCACCACAACTCACTGTTGCATTTTTGTTGTTGTTGGTTCTTCCCAGAGCATTTACTTTTGGCATTGTTATGAATAGTAGCATCCAATTAAAGACTATCTTTAAATCTTTAACAATTCAATGGTTTTGAAAAGTGCACATCCAGAGAACATTGTTCCTCTGGATTTTTGAAGTGTACCTGAAACCCAAATTCTAAGCTTAATCATGTTTTTGTTTGAATATTTTTAAATTCTGTAGTGAATTTCTGTATTTTGATGCATGTTACTGTAGGAAAATAATTCAGGGAAATCTTGTGTTCACTGCAAATGATTTTTTTTTTTTTTTTTTCTGCAAGAACACCTACAAGTTTAGATAACCAAAGAGAAAAGCAAATCTGAATTACCAAAGGAGCAAACAAATTGCTAAGTCATCATGCTACTGTAGTCTGCATGTTGGTGTTAAGTTTTTAGCTGAAGGGCTTCATTTTTAGGAATTTTACTAACACAAAATCATCCATCACAGGACAAACATATCAGTCATAAATTCATTAAACCGAAATTGCATGGCATGCCCTTTCATTTTCACATTCAGCTAAGTCTGAGGTCCTCATAAAGTTTTGTAAAAAGCCCTTCTGGGCAGCTGACTAATTTAAAGAGGGGAATTACTCAGAAGGCAGGTAGGGCCACCAACAATGAAGGGTAAGTGATAAGCTGTCTCTCTGCAGAATAATTTTATTGCCTGGCCTGTTCTATCACAGTGTTAGAGATATTACCCAAAGTAAGTAATACAACGCACCATTAAACACATAATGCTGTAAATAATTAAGATGTGTAATGTTAAAACTTTGGGTAGAATGTAATTACTGTATTCCATGGAAAATCAACGGCTATTCTAGCAGCATAAAATAAACACTAAAAACAGTGTTTTAAGAACATACAAAGCTGGTGACTGCTTTATAATTGTATTTTATAGGCTGTTTTTAGTTTTGGTCAGATGAGATGTAGAGGCTCACATAAAGAAATTAATTTTCTAAAATTGTCTGTCATGAAGATTGGCTCTTTGAGTAATGAGGAATACTGTCTGCTTCAGTCAGCAGCTGCAGAATGCAGAGATCCGTGCTAGAATGAAATGCACGCTCTCGGGTGCTCAACAGGAATGAGCATGTTTCATTACCCGCACCATGTGCTGAAACTCCTTCTTGCTAGTTTAGAGCATAAGGCATGCTTATTACTGTAATTAAAGTGTCAACATATCCAAGGTTTACACTGGTGATAAAGTATGAATTCAGGTAAGGAACGAAACCTTTACGCTTTTTATTCTGGTCTGAAGAACTGGGAGCTCAAAGACTGAGATCTGCAGAAATTAAGATCATTCAGTTGAACTAAATAATGTGATAAATTTGAAACGTGAATTTAACGTGTTCTACCCAAATCTCCATGGTAGGAATTTGTCTGAATGCATTACATGTAGGCATATTCTAGACTTATTTTCCAACTTCACATCTATATGCTTAACAGCAAATCTGCTGAAGATGAAATACTTGTTTTCCAATTACTTTTGATTAGGCAGATCTTTCACTCAATTGGATTTACCTTTTAAAGAGTTTTAAACCAAAACCAAGTGAAACCCTGTAAAACTAATGTGCTGGCCTGTACATCAGCTTAGCATTTTACTTGCATGCACTGCCTGGGCTGCAGGGAGGGACTCAGAGGAGGCAGATGATGCAGGCAGCTCATGTAGGAACCCTTGTCTGTGATATTTCCTGGTTTAGGAGGTTGAATGGGCAGCACAAAAGCTTGTGGCTGGGGCTGAAGAACTTCTTGAGTACCACACAGCTTGAGCAGCCCACAAAGACTTTGGGAGAATGTATTCACACACCTTCAGGCTTCATGGAGTTTAGAAGAATTATTCTAGATCCTATGCTGAGCTAAGATCAGAACGAGTCCCCTTATGTGGCTAGCAACAGGATGTCCTCTTTTCAATGCTTTGTACTTGGGGAATTGCATTTCCTGGGCGGTCCAGCAGTGCCTGGGCAGCAGACATTTTCAGGACACACTGAAAGGCTTTCCTCATCTGCTTGCCATTTGATTCGGTTGTTTTGCTTTGTTTTTAATTATGTTTTTTTCCAGCATTGTGTTTGCTGATTTAAATTACTGTCTCTAATAAATAGCCATGGTAACAGGTGTTGTAAAGATTAGTCAGATAAATAAATGGTGTGTTTAGTGTGCATTCTTGTGTACAATTCCATTAAAATGAATAACTCTAATAAGCACCCGGCAGGCATGTTTCAATGTTTGGGTAATACACCACAACGTTCTGGTCAAGAATAGATTCTTTCAAATCTAGGTGATTAATTCCTTTCTTTTTCCTTTTTATTCTTTGAAATAATTAACTCTTGCAATCTCGTTTGTCATTCAGAAACCTCTGAAAAACAACAGAAGTTGTTTTTTTCTGTTTTGTTTTGTTTTGTTTTGTTTTTTTCCCAGTATTTCCTATAATAATTGGAATACTTTGCAGTTATCCATTAAAAGGATGCAACTGAGAGTTGTCCTTTAAGATTCAGCCTCTCACCTAGTAAGCAGCAAGCAATCTATGGCTTTTTTTCCCAACATTTTTATAAGAAGAAAATATTTGTATAACCTCTCTTCTCTATTTTATGCTAATATGACCATGAAGATTTCTCTCCTTCCCTCCTTGATACTCATTTTATTTCATGTGACTAAAGAAATAAAGATTGACATTGATGGTTCTTGAATTAATTACTCTGTGATTACTGAAACTCTGAAGGAGGAATGGCTGCTCACGTCAACGTACTTTATAACTTTATTTCATAGCATAAAACACCATATTCTTGAAGTTAATATTCAGCTGGCATTTTGTAGTGCCCAGACTTTCAAGTTACTCACAACAGAATTACTTGGATTTCATTTAACAACAACAAGCATCTTTCGTTAGCCTTTGACGTACGTGTTTTTGTGCACACTTTCTCAAATCATTGAATTTCCTAGCTTTCTTGTCCTTTTGTCTTTTATTTTTAATTGTTTTTGACATGAAGATGGAGTTTATTAAGTTAAGTTTATTCTTGTGAGGCCTATGCTTACTTGAGCAAGCTAAAAACAGCTTCTCTGACATTTGACATTTCTGAAGTCACATTCAATTCATGATGTGTGTGGCTATGTGCAGGCATGGATGAGCACTCAGTTTATCATCAATTTATCCTCTACTTAGAAGTAAGTTTTTAAAAACATACATATTGTGCCCTCTATGGTGTTGTATTTGGGAAAATAAAAGCTATTGCTCTTATGCCAGGCTCCTAGTAGTGATCTCATGGTCTGAATCTCAGATTCTTATGGAAGAAAGAAGAAAACATGACCAGATTTTCTAAAGAGCAAAAGATGTCTGTTAAAATTATCAGGTATCTGAGTATTTTCATGGCAATTTTCTTTTGGTACAATTAATGTTAATTAGAGGTTTCACATACGTATTTTTTGTAATGTCATGCATTTTACAGAAGTTAACTAAGATCCTGTTTTCATTCTGAGCCCCAAAGCCTGGCAGACTCTGTGAGCTGTCCTCTCTTTTTTTCCCTTTCAAAAGGGAATGGGCAATATGCTCACTGGAGAGAGAAAGGCAACAATATGTTTCTGTGTAAGGAGGAGGTACTCCTAAATGGAAATCTTCATTTAAAAATCCCATTAGAATGGGACCTCTGTAAGGAAGAGCCTGCTGGTTTGTCATATGCATGAGTATCACATTGCTCAGCCAGCTCAGACACAGGAGGGATCGTAATACAGCAAAACTCCAACTCTGCTTTTTAAAGTATTTGACCAAAATGGGAAGATATTGGAAGAGAGCACTGTTCAAATCAGTGCTCACATCAAACATACTGTCTGAGAACGTTGATGGGAAAGAAAAAAAAAAAACATGAAAATAAGAGTCTGTTTCAGGACAATATGAGCATATGACGTGATCTAAGAACTAATTTTTCAGCAGGGAAGGTAACTAAGCATTGGAACAATTTATTATAAATGAAGTTTTCAATTCAAAAGTTGATTTCTCAGCAGAAGATATATTCCTTTCAAAAAAAAAAAACCCAAACAAAAAACAAAAAACAAAAAAACAAAACAATCTACGATACTGGTTCTGAAATTCATGAGGAATATCTTGTGAATTGAGGAAGCAGGGAGTGGGCAGTCTTAGTGCCACCATCAGTACACATTGCTGTTACTGTGAGTTGTTTCTGGAAAAGGACAATTTGAAATTTCAAGTTTTTGCTTCCTTTCACACTCTGGTCAGAAATCACAAAAACCTCCATTGAAACAGAAGTCACAGGAGGCCTGTGATATCTGTTTAATAAAACAGTACTTTTTTAGTCCCTTCTGTGCAGATGGGACCTGTAGTGCAGTGTTTTGTTATGAATAGCTTCTGTAATGTGGCTCTCTGTAATGTGGCATGAATTTGGGATGAGTTTGGGTTGGTTTCATTTCATTTAGTTATTACAGCTGGCAGGGGAACAGGCTACTCCTGTAGCTCTTTATAGCCAATAATGTTATGTAAAATACAGCCAGTTGATAATATTCACGTTTGGACAATCTAGCCATAGGAGGTCGCTGAATATATAAAAACTTTGGCATTCAGCCCAGTTTGGTAACTTGACCTTTAATGCAGAAAGCCAAAGACATACGGGTTGGTGGGACAGAGAGCAAAGTCGCGCATTTCTGTCAGTTCAGATGCTTTTATTCGTGCAAGCTGGAGTGATTTTCAGTATGTTTCAATTGCGTAACTGGAAATGTTTGCAAATAGGCATGCTGTTGAAATGATCAGCTAATGAGGTGAAAATAAATTCTAGCCAAATGTTCATGTATTAATTTATTTTTTGCTTGCAGCTTGAGCCTCTACACTTATTCCTTATTATTTATATAACCGACCCATGTCTTAAGCAGCTCAATGAAGAGTAAAGTGCTGTAGAGGTATAGGCTATCAAACTGATAATATTAATTGGCAGAGGATGTGTCATATCATGACATGGTCATTATGGGATGCGGGACTTGACTTAAGTCACATAAAAGTCATAAATACCCCTGGATTTGCTGAGGGCTAGGATCGGAGGCTGCAGAATGCCTTAGACCAGTGAGGATTACAGATGTTTTTTTGAGTCATTTTAATAAATCATATTTCTTGGGGGAGAGCGTTTGAATGCAGTGGAACACTTTCCTTAATGGAGGCAATTTTGATCATTATGAGATGTGAAAAGCTCCCTGTCTCAAAGAACACTGCACAAGCCTTTCTTGTTAAAATCATGTCTTATTGCAAAGCGTAATATATTGTGGAAATGGAAACCTGTGTGTGGATTAGACAACTGACTGGTACAGTGCAATGAATCCACTGGAGAATTTAGACAGGGTTTTATGCTGTTTACTGAATATGAAGGGTATTGGTAGAATTTGCCTATTTCTATAGCGTGCACAGTTATTGATATGTTAAGCACAGTGCACTTACTTTAGAGCAATATAATCTGTTTTTTAAATGTTTAGCTGCATATACTTATGTATCACTTGCATATCAATTCCTTTCCTTTCTTGCCTAGCAAAATCAATTTATTCAAACTACAGTAAATATACTGACAGATTATTCTTCTGGTACGTGATTCAAGTTATTTTAAAGGAAACTGTAATTTTCCTCAGACCATTACAGAAATACTTCAAAATAATGAAAATGATGGAAAGAACCTCCCAGCCAAGCATTGACAAGCACTGATTCATTTAGCTGTGGCCAACCTCTGTAAAGGATATGGGTACTATCTACGCCACTTTAAAATTCTATCTGAAGTGAGCTTTGTAACCTGCCCTGTAATACAATCTAACTATCTCCTTGTCAGAAGCCGCGCAGCCTGAACTTGAGACAACCGAGCATCTTGACATCTTCTGGTATACAGAATCACAGAATCACAGAATTGTAGGGGTTGGAAGGGACCTCCAGAGATCATCGAGTCCAACCCCCCTGCCAAAGCAGGTTCCCTACACCAGGTCAATATACCTGGCTCTCAATTGGGATATGCCCACATCCTATATATGCTATGTGTTGGCGACATACCCTTTATAATAGGTACTTCATGACATAGGAAATAATAGGTTCTAGAGCCCCTGGTTGAGGTCAGTCAGTAGGCAACTGAGAAATTAGCTTTAATTGAAACTGTGTTGCAATTGTATTTCAGAAAGTGTTTCTGTTCTAAATTTGCATTCAGAAACATGCAGTATAGTGAAGATCTGATTAGAGGCATTTTGCTGGCTCAGGTGCAAGTCAAGGTTTGAAAATATGCATATTTTCAAGTGACAGTGCCCTTCCCCCACAAATACTAGGAACTGGAGAGGTAAGAACATAAGCTGATCTGCATTTATATGTCAAAAAGTGCTAGAAGTCTTTCATTTATCCTTCCAGATCAAGAATGATTGAGGAGAAGAATAAATACATAAATAGCATGTGTCACCTCCAACACCTCTGCCCCCACACCCCAGCAATTATCTTAAACTTCATTGTAGTAATTTTATTTAAAATTATTTTCATCATTTCCAAAATACTGCAGTCATTCAATCTTAGATGCAGTAACTATTTAAGAGCCTGAACCATGAATTCTCAGTGCATTGCAAGCTTCTACTGCAGGGATTTTATGATAAAGCAACCTGGTGGTAGTTGTAGCTAAATTGATTGTATCAGTAATGGGCTTATGGGCAATAGGTTTGCAGCAAACTGCTTGCTGACTCACCCAGTACTTTCCTTACAAAGGAGACATGGAAAGCATGCTCTGAAGGCTAATAAAAATTGCAGTGAGAACATCTCATGCACAGAATGAATGACTCCATAAACAGACTTGTAGCGTAACTGGAGTTTCCAGGCCATATAATCAAAGCTTAGCAAACCTTTTTTGAACTTGAGAATGTGTTTTGGTGTGCAAGCACATTGGGTAGAGTACCGTGGCATAAAATTATATTTTCTTCAGAAGCTACTCATCCTACAAATAATTTCAGCACCAAAATGAGCAGTCTCCATCGATCTCACTATTCTTTTCACAGTATAATTTACTTCCACTGTTCTCTTTCCGTTTACAAGTTCCCTCCTCATTTCCTCTGGTTGTGCTGGTGATAATGAGATGTACCACAAGGGAAATGGTAGAAATGAGATTGTGAAACGGAATTTAAGGAAATTGTACTGTGCAGTGCAGGAAAACGCAGGTAATTTGGAAGTATGACTGCTTTATTTGTTTTAAAAGAGTGTCTAGCATGCTATCAGCCAGCGCTGCAACTTGTTGAATCTCAGTGGCCATAATGTCAGTAGTAGCTCAAACAGGAAAATTAGAAGCTTTTCTGTAGAGCTTGAGTCCTACCTCCCTTTTTTGACTGAATGAATTAGAAACAAGGAAAAAATATCGATTTTTAATTCTGTGATAGTTGAACAGGTATAATTTGTAAGTCAGTGAGGGTATTAGGAGGGGAAAAGAGGATGTGGAGTAGTAAGAGAAGATAACTAGCAGTATTTAGATAATTAACTATTTTAGAAATGTGGCAAGACAATAATGAGAATTATAGAGCTTGGCTACCAAACTCAATGAATGGGATTCATTAACATAAGATAGAGAAATAGTAAGAGCTTGAGTGTGAAAAGCAGAGACAAAGAACCCAAGGAAGAAGAGCCATGGAGTAGGCAATAGCCAAAGATAAATTTTTGTTGCTGGGGGGCAAAAAAAGAAAATGGTGAGAAGTTTCTCTTTGAGTCTGAGCTGGCCTAAGGTTTTGGGGGGCACATAAGTAGAAAGAAGAAAATGGAGCAGGAATCCACAGTCTGGAAGCTTAGCGGAAGGTTTAGGTAGGGTAGATGCGAAAATCACAAGTACTGCAACAGATGGTGTGGGAGAAAGATGATGGCGACTGGAAAACAGCATAGAAGTGTAGCTGCTGAAGGAAATTATGTACTTTTGTTTTTCCTGGCTTTGAGTGGATTTGGCTTGGAAATATTAGAACTGCTGCCAACTACACTTTTTCAGATCTTCCTTTCTGTAAGAAGCACAATGAAAAAGGTTGTGACTGACCCATATCTTTTGTATCATAGCTTGAAAGGCAGTAACAAAAACAAAATTACAAGAAAACTTAAACAATAACAACAATAAAAAACATCCAAGCTTTTAGGCAAAAATTGAAGTAAAATTGGAATTCATTGAGGAAAAATGCCTCATAACAGCAGAGAAGAGTCTTGACATACATAAAAAAAAAGCTGAGTTTGGTGACAATTTTTTTGTTGTGTTTTTTTTTTATTGTTGTTGTTTTTTAAACTACTGACCCATAAATTGGTCAAGTGGGAGCATCTAGCTCAAGAGAATCATGGAAACTAATTGTGTGGGTACCCAGTTACAAACACATCCAGTGTGCTATGTAGAAATCCTTGGGATTTTTAATGCCCTTTCTCTAGAAGAAGCTCATCATTCTTGCTTCCCACGAGTGATAGTAGGACCTCTCAGGGAAAGAATGTCTAGTATTTACTGAATGAGGGATATTTATTCATGTTATGTAATCTCAGAAACAGTTGAAATGTTTTCATTTAGCTACGCTGTTATCACACAATTTTCTCTGATTCATGTGTCTTGTTTGGTCTTCCAAATTGCTAATGATAAAAATCTAAATAACTTCACTCGTTTCTAGTGCAGTTAAACCACTCTGATGGAGAGACATGCTTTACTTGTGCAAGAAAAAAATGTTTTATTTGCTTCAAGTTCTTTAACTGTCATAGTATATGTAAATAAGGTGCTGTTTTCATGGCTTTCCGGTGAATTTTCTGTCAAATTCTTGGTGTCATCACTATAAAGCTGCTTGTAAATAACAATGAATCACTAGATTTGTTTAGCCATGTTATTTGCAGTGGATCATGATAATGTTGTTATATGTTAGGTTTATCCTCAAATCATTGCTTCAGTAAATCTTTGTCAGAGTATCAGATGCTATGGTTTTCAAAAGCATTGTCAAATAACTGAAGAGAGACAAGTCATCTCTAGATATTAATGACTTCAAGAAGGTTTGACTGCCTGCCCCCAAAGTAATAAAATCTTCGGTCTCTTGGATTCATTTGTAGAATTTCTTTCCAAAACATATTTTATGGTGTGTATGAAAGAGGAGGTCCTAGTGAATATTCTCAATGATGATTGCACATATGATCATTTTAAATGTAAATGTTCTGCACAGAGTATTTTTGGCAAATAAGGATTCTCAAATTATTGTTTTGAGTATCTTATTTCTAAATCGCTAATTTGACAGAATGCTGTTAGTTAAACTCAAACATCACTGCCAATGGCTTTGTTAGTATTTTGCACTTATTATGAATCAGTGAAGTTAGCTTGTAATTTTTGCTGTGTCTTGTATATTTTCTGGCTTCGAAATAAAGAGGTCTAATAGGATTTCTGAGTGTTCCTGGCAAATTATCATTCACAGAGACTGTGCTATGTAGTATCATGCATGGAAGATTTAAGCCAAATTATTTTTGCTTTAACCTGAGTTAATGCTGGTTACTGTAGCATAAGGTAATATAATTAAATTCTATCAGATTGTTTAAGAAATGCCAGTATATTAGCAGTCTAAGCATAAGTTACTGCTAGGGCTTCTGCAACATCAACTGACCTTTCAAAAATTCCATTTTATGTAGTGCTAAGGAAGGCCCTCTAGTAGAAATACGGTCCATCGAGATACTGCTAGGAAGATTAATTACCACGCAGCACACATATGTTAACTGCAGGCATTAACTAATAGAAAAAACTTAGATATTTTAATATTAAAAAGCCCCATCCTATCTTCACATATTTTAAATTTTTTTTAATGATGATGAATTCTACGAACTCCTTGTAATGAATCAGCAATAGCTGAACACGACCAGTTCCTGCTTTTAGACAGCTGCATGCATAAAGCAGAAATATCCCTTCTTGATGTGAGCAGAGAAGATCAATTAACAGTAACAAAAGCACTCGTGAAGACTCACAAGGAATCTTTGAGAAGTGAAGATACATTCACATATCTGAATGTTTATCGTAAGTCCATCTACACATGTAATTGCTACTTGGCTTCAGTATTTAGGCAGCACCTGGTACCTCTGAATATTGTTTCCCTCAGAGGAAAAAGTCCTTAGTACATGCCAGCTATCTACTAAATAGACATTCTTTTTTTTGTTCTCCTATACACATTTATTTTTCTCCACCAGGACAGAGCCACGAACAATAGCAGGCAGTATGCAAGGTCCACAGATTTAACATTTCTACAGTGGGCATCTTGGTTTTATCTGCTCATCATGATAGTTCTTCACAGAAGAAGACAAACATACAAGCCGTAACTCAGGTTCATATCTTCTGGTAGATTCCTTTTTCTCACCTGGCTTAGCTATATGATAGGCACTTGTTATGGAACGGGGAGTCCTAGACTACTGTAGGGGAACTGTTAGGTCATGTCTTAAACTGGTGATTGAGCACCTGGTGAAGGAATGTGGCTGGCCCAGGGAGCACAGCCAAATTGTTTGCACCTGTGTTGCCCATGTGGTGAGAAGGGGTGGACCCAGGGTGGAGCCAGCCTGGGCTCATACAAGGGCCATCCACAGAAGGAAGAGCATTTCTTAGACCGAGGCTGCTCCTTGGGAGGGAGTGCTGTATGGCCATAGAGCCTCTTCAACAGGTGGGTGAGTTCTGTTCTTCTTTCTGTATATGACTGTTGGTCTACCTGTGAATGCTTTGCCTAGTATCACTGAGAACCTGTCAGCTGCAATTTTGCTTCTTTATCTGCAGACTAGCCCCTTTTCTCTGAGTTACTTAAGTATATGCGTTTTAGCAGTTTTTGGTTCATTCTTAAAACTGCTTTATGAGAATTAGAATCATTTCCATCTACTCTGGAGCTGGTCACTGGGACTAACTTCATAGCTCACCGAAAGGTATGAATATCTAGATACATATGCTTGTCTCTTTCTAGTGACTGTGAAAAGTGGTTATACAGCGATGTCAGTAGCATCCTGCTATGCAGAACTCTAAAATAAGCTCTTGTAGCCTTATCCCTACTATACTGGAAAGGTCTGCAATTAATCTTTGGCTTAGAGTCACTAGGTGGCACACATTGCCACCTTCCAATGCAACTATGGCTGCTAAAATCACGCTGTTCTATTCTCTTTCCTCCTTCTTCAGTAGTGTCTGGTGTGAGATTTCAGCTGAGTTTCTGTCCCGTGGAGCTTCTTGCGTCCAGCTTAGGGTTGAGATTCAGACCAGCCAGCTTCATTTTATTTCTGTTACTGGATTCTAGCAGTATCTGAGTAGTTCTGCAATCTTGCCTTTCTCAGGCACTAGTAGCTTAACTTTTCTTTTTATATTTATGATATCTGGAGAAGAACATGCGGTAGTATTACTCAAACCTGGCTGTGACCACAAACGTTAATTTAAAAAGTTATAGAATCATCTAGGTTGGAAAGGACCATCAAGATCCATTGAGTCCAAACATCAATCTGTCTTATTGAGTCCCATCAACTGAATCATGCACCTTAATGCCAATTGTACACATCTTCTAGATACTTCCAGGGATGGGATTCTACCACTACCCTGGGCAGCCTATTAAAAACTGAACCATTAAGAAAATTCTTCCAGATTGTTCATCTATATCTTCCCTAGTGCAACTTAAGGCTGTTACTTCCTATCATGTATCAAAGTGAGAAAGAGAGCAACACCCACCTTACTGCAACCTCCTTTCAAGTAGTTGTAGAGAGCAGCGGGGTCTTGCCTCTTCTCCATGCTAAAAAAAGTCGAAGTGCCTTTGGCTGCTCCTCATAACTCCTGTCTTGTAGTCCCTTCAACAGCTTCATTGCTCTTTTCTGCACTTGAGCTCAAGAAACAAATATCTTCACAGTGAGGGATCCAGACTGAACACAATGTTCAGATTGCACTCTCATCAGGGCTGAGTATAGAGGGACAGTCACTTCCCTAATCCGGCTAGCCGTGCTATTTCTGATGCAGGCTGGGATGCCATTGGGCACATGGGCGCGCTGCTGGCTTGTGTTCAACTATCCGTTGACCAGCAACCCCAAGGTTGTTTTTTTTTTTTTTTTTTCCCCAACAAATTTCTGCTGCTCTTTCCCAAGGCTGTAATGCTTGGAATACTTCTATCAGTATGATATTCAGTGTGTTAACAAAGCCTTCTTCATGTTCGGTATCTTCAACCATAACTGCCACCCATTCTTACAGTTGTACCCATATGCCTGCATCTCTACCATCTCCTAACCTTTTGTACACCTTTTGTTCTCATAGTCCTCACATACTTGAGTTTTGCTTCTGTCATTTAAACACAGAAGTTTTTAGCAAATCCACCTAACTCTACATTATTTCAGTAGATCTTCATCTGTATGTCTTGCTGACTTGACAGGATTTCCTACTGAAAATGTAACTCATCACGTACCATTGAATTGCAGCTGGTGCAAAATAGGGTGTTGTTTTTTCAGACCAAAGTCTTACCAGGTGATTAAAATACTGTCACAACAAACACTTTGATTTGTAGACAATGCTGATTGTTGTTTGTATATCTTGAACAATGTTCCTTAAGGAGACAAAAATGCTATATTTCTCTACGTTTTTTTTTTTAGCTACTATTTCCCTGTGATGTTTCTTGATGTTTTAGGGTGCGTAACTGAAAATAGCGAACACCTCATGTTGCCAGTAGCTGAGTGCTGTGATTGGGCTTTCAGCGTACAAATGCAATATCATCTTGAAGACCTCTCTTGATTTGAGGTGGGAGTGAGCAAACTGCATGGATCTGCAATTCTTCTGCAGTGTGGACAGGCTTCATAAAATGCACATCTTCCTGTGATGCTAAGCTGAACGAGCTCCTTGGCAGTCTGTTTACATTAACCTTCCTTGATTTTTGGATTGTGTAAAGGAAATGCTAGACTGGCAGAAATTGAAGCCATGCAACATTTATTTCAAAACCTGCTTTTTTATTCAGTGAATTTAAATGAGGATTCTATGTTTGTGTTTACTTGTCTTGGTTACTTGAAAACGCCATGGATTGTTACAGCACTGTTTTATGGGTTTTCTGGGGGGATAGGGATACAGATGAGAGTCTGCAGAGTTAGCTAGAAGTGTACTACCCACGGTGTTTTGGCTCAGTTTGGGTAAATATTTTGCAAAAGGGATGTTTAAGGTGATCGTAATACCAAGCAGGTGGCTGAGTGGAATTTCTCTGGTAAGCTGCTGAATCGTGCTGTTAGGGCTTCTGGTTTTGTTTCATTCCCATGGGAAGAGGAGGAGGAATTGGAGGTGCTTACTATGCCTCTTACTATTGCGTACTTTGCAAATGCCACTACCGTTGCTTCCTTGTGTCTTGAGAGAAAAAGGATCCTAAAACAACTGGTTTGTTGCCATTAGCATGGCTGATGCACCTGGTAGTTTCTCTAATCTGTAACCTGATAAACAATGAAGCAAAAAGTAGTTTGACTTCTTTTCTTTCACGAGTACTGGAAGTTCAGGAGGGCTGGTGTATTACTGCTTCAGAAGTGGTGGCAGATCTTGCATCTCTGAAGGAACAGTGTTTCAAGGGACATGTGGTTCACAAAGCAGCTACCAATAAAAAGTTCTGTTATTTGTATGTGACTTACATATATAACAAGAGACTCTGTCACAGAATATCTATAGCCAAAGCAGACAAAGGATAAGAGAAGAAAGGGAGGCAGAAGGCATATTCTGTGACCAAAACTTCCCAGTCTCTGGAAGAGTCAGGGTACTAAGGCTCCAAATTAGTAACCTGCAAAGTTCTCCGTTAGTTGTAGACAAATCCTTGGGGGGAGAAAAAAAAGTGCTCCTCATAGCCATAATTTGCCTGGCAAGTTCTTTTTCTCTTTCAGAAAAGGTACAATGACTTGAGTTCAGAAAGAGCTTTGTTGGCAGTGCCTTTTGGGTTAACCTTAGATGAGTGTTCTCTTGTTGATGTAAGTAGGAGCTCTGTGCGTGAAATAGTGATGTCTGTTTTGTACACTGCTTTATGAACTAACAAAGCAAAAAGAGAAAAGTGATAGAAATTAAGGTACCACTAGTTAAATATAATACTTCTGTAGCAGCATAAAATCAAAAAGGGAAGGTGTTAATATTTGATGGAATCTCCTGAGGTTATTTCATCCTTATTTCTGAAGCCATCTTCACGAAATCATTTCCCTAATTGCTGCTTTTGACAAAAGATGACAGACTCTACGCGTTCAGGAATAAGGAGATTTTATGTCTTCAGTATGGACTTAGTTATTATTAGTTTCAGCTCAGCAGAGGTTTCCCAAAGGAAAGTGAGATTGGACAGAGTTCTTGTTATCAGCCCTTTGTTATCAGTGAGAAGAGGAATAGTATGTTCCATTACATTAAGACTGGTTGAAGAGTGAAAAGGTGGATAGCGCTTCTCTAACAGAAAAAATGATCAGCAGCTCGTGTGTTTATTAACCCAGCAGTAACTGCTGAGTCTGCAGGCATCAAGTATTTCATTGCCAAACGTAACATAATTACCACTCTGGGCAAGAATTGAGTGGTCTGGACCTTCTTTCGGCAAATAAATTTACAGTTTATTTTAATCCCTTATTCAGGAATTGCTGACTTCAGGAAAAAAATAATTTTCTACAATTAGTATTCCCTCTAGAGCTAGAAGCTCTTGTGTTTGAGAGGTCAATGTTCTTAATATCTTTATAAATGCATGCTCTACAGGAGGCGACAGAGTGCTCTCATGATATAGATAACACCAAATTCAGGAGGCTGCTGAACTGATTGCTGGTTGGACTGCCATTCAGAAGAACATAGGCTAGAGAAATGGCTAGTGTGAACCTTAAAAATTCAACAAGAACAAATGTAAAATCTTGTCCTTGGAAAGGAATGGCCTCCTGTGACAGCCCAGCCCAGTCTGTAAGCTGCTCTGGTGTAAAGGACCTCTGGTTTCAGATAGGTGGAGAACTGAATATGAGTCACAGAATGGCCAGGGTTGGAAGGGATCTCAAGGATCAAGAATCTCCAACCCCCCTGCCGCATGCAGGGCCACCAACCTCCCAATTTAATGCTAGACGAGGCTGCCCGGGGCCCCATCCAGTCTGGCCTTGAACACTTTCCAGGAATGGGGCATCCACAACCTCTCTAGGCAGCCTGTTTCAGTACCTCACCACTCTCTCTGTGAAGAATTTCCCCCTGATGTCCAACCTAAATCTCCCCTCCCTCAACTTAAAACCATTTCCCCTTGTCCTGCTGTTATCTACCCTTTCAAAGAGTTGATTCCCCTCCCCTCTGTAGGCTCCCCACAGCAGTGTTCTCTGACAGACAGGGAGGCCAGCAGCTTCTGGAGTTGTATTAACAGGAGCACAGCCAGTAGACTGATCAGAAAGGTTATTTTCCCTTTACTGAGCTTTGTTAGTGCACATTTGGAGTATCAGCACTTACTTTGGGCCCTCAAACACAAACAAAACACCGGCAAACTAGAGCAAGCTCAGTAGAGGACAATTGGAGGCTCAGGGGAACTGGCATTTAAGATGAAGAAGAGCGCTTTGGAGAGCGTGGAACTTGGCTCCTCATAGTGGAGTGTTAATAGACAAAAGAACAAAGGAACGGAGGATGTAGTTGGATAGAAAGAAATCTTATTTCATTGTGCAGATAATTTAACAGTGGATTAGGTCACTTCTTGAAATTGCTAAGACCTGTCTGAATAGAGCTCTAACTAGCTTTACTCTGCTTTGAGCAGATTGGACTAAAATATCTCCTTAGGTTCCATCCAACCTAAATTACTGCATGATTCTGTGAAATGTGTTTTGCCATTGACATTATTAGAAAAAACCTGTCCACCTGCTTGAATCATCCTCTACAGAAACTGAGTTAGGGTTTCCTGCACTGATGAATGAAGCTTTGCTTGAACAAGAGGAGGGCACAGTATCTCCTGCAGTTGATTCTCTGAATGTGAATCATTTTGGTGTGAGCACTCTGTTTGAATCCTCTCCAAACACAGCAACATATTATTTGGCACTTTCTTATTGGGCATTTCTAGTTTTAAAAGTCTAGTTGAGGAAAAACAAACCTATTATTAAATATCAGATCATTATCTCTAATTTTATGAAAACCAATTGAGAGAGTGAGTGCAAGTCCCACAGAAATTATTGTTAAAATCGTTCATATTTGCTATAAAATGAGACTGCTATTGAAAGCAGAACAACATTGAATCTAAGAGAAAACAGAGTATAACAGAGAAGGTCTAAGTGATTATGCTAGATGATACAAGGCTTAGTCAGAAAGTGTGCACTGATGCCAGTAGATGTGACTAAAGCACGTGACAATCTCATATCTGGTTGGTGGGAAAAGAAAGTAAGTAAAAGGATCGTATGATCATAAGAATCATGTTCCACCCAAATGAGCTTCAAATTTTATGACGTGTGAAGATTTCCTCCGTTATGGGGAAAATACTTTCCCAAGATCTGCATCAGACAGCTGATGGTCTTTGAAGAGAGACAGCTGTACTGAGAGAAACATGATTTGTATCTTCTCACTGTGGGGTCTGAATTTGGTCCTAAGAATAATTGTGAGGAGTTCAGAAGGTCAGCAAGTAAATGGAGGCATATGCAACACTAAGAAAGGTACGGCATCTTATACAATTGGCTTGATATGATACTTTTTTAAATCTTCATAAATTATCATAATTTAAGCAAATGTAAACAATGGTTGAAATAATCTTAACCAGTTTTCAGGCAGGGGAAGTAATTTTCAAAGCATTAGCTACTTTTTTGTTGTATCATCAGCACATTCTCTCATATTTAGCAAGAAGTTATATGGCCGTTGGACAAATTCCTGTTTAAAATGCATTTCTGTAACTTCAGAATCATTAGACTTACTTATTTGCATTGAACGTGGAAAAAGAGATACTGGAACCCAGAAAAACACAGGATAGCTAGAGCTGCATTTTAATGCTTTTATCAAGCATTACATTTCAAATGTATTCTGGGCTATTTACTTGAGAATGGCTTGACTTTCTCTTGATGTTAGCTGAGTTGGATTTAAAAGATTCTATTTTCTATTTATATCCCTGGAAACATAGCATAACATGGAAAAAGAGCTGTTACCAACACATCCCCTTCCAGGCTAGATGAGAATATCTTGGTAAACGATAGCATAATCCACAGTTACGTGCAGTCTTAAGTGTTTCTTATCACTAGGTTCTTGCTCTTATCAGGGAGAAAAATAGGAATATGCACTACAGTTTTGTATATTTAAAGTTCTTCTCCTCACCGAAGGCAGTGATGGACTTTGTGGTAATTCAAAGAGCTATGTATCAAACCAGTGTTGGTGTTTCAGAATGATGCGTAGTGATCTAAGGTAGCTGCATGAGATGGAATTCTTTGTGAAGAAATTGAATCAAATTTTTACTCTTAAGTAAAGTCAAGAACCCTGGTTGGGAAGCCAAAAGCTTTCCTTACAAGGCTTTTTGAATAGGAAAACAGCTTTTCTTTGTTTCCCGAGGAAAGAGTTGACGTGATTGAGCATGGATACAGTTAATCTCACTTTAAATTATGAACCAAAGTCTGAAGAGAAAAACTAAAAGAAGAAAAGAAACAAACGGAATGAAATGAAAACGTGATAGTAAGAATTATCTTTTTAGATGGGAAAACTTTTCAGAAGGATGTGGATGTGTCCCAATGGTAAATATATGCAATTCTCACTTGCCATCTTGTGTTACTTAAGATCTGCTTAAGCAGTAATAAAAAATATTGATGGTTTAGAGTATTTTGGGATACGTTATGAAGCTTGCCACTTTCTTTAGGTCTGTGATATGCCTCTGTTTCAAGTGGAGCCATCACCATGGGATTGCCTTCAAACAAAGTTTACTGCAAACTGAAACTCAGAGCGGGGAAAGAGTGGCAGAATCTTAGCAGAAGTTCATCCCATCTCTGACAGGCTATAAATAAGAGCCAAACCTATGATTCTGACTTTGGAATCAATTTGAGTTCATCAAAATATTTCTACAGATAATGGTACTCGCATTCCTATCAACTGTCATACTAAAGCACTGCAATGCCAGGGGCATAGACACCACTGAAACCAGGGGGCACAGAGTAGCTTAAGAATTTGAGATTAGGGAGGGAGACGTATAAAAAAAATTCTCATATAAAAAAAAATATTCTAACTTTCAGATAGGGCTGTGAGTAAAACATCTGAATGGAAATGCCAGTTATTGCTGTGGAAGAGTCCACGTTTAGTCTGATAAACAAGCTTAGCCTTCACACCAAGGTGGTTGCACACAAAGCGCTCGATCTCACCCCTGAAGCAGGCCAAGTGTTACAACAGCCTACTAATGCAGATGTTCATCTTCCTAACACTGTTTATTTACAGCATTTTATCTGTGACCCTATTCTCTCGTTCCAGTGAGACTATTGACCAAGCTGAATGCTGAGGTCAGGTCCTCTTTCATTTTGTACTCCTATTTGCTTTTAATTAGAATTACATCAGGATTGATTATCTCATAACGGGAAGTTCTCGGGAAATTTGTTGCATTGTGAAAATGTGTGACAACGCCATTGAAATAGTACTGACTTTTATCCAGCATTGCTTTCTATTCTCTCTCCAACAGCAATGAATCTAATGGTGACAGGGATCCCTGTGAGAGAATCATTAACATTTAGAACTTAGAGGAGAAAATAAGAGGGATGAAATGAGTCTTTCAAAACTGATTAAAGAGATTGTTTTCCTTTGGTTTCCCTGCTTATTCCTTTTTCAGTATTAGGACTCTTAATCAGTTGTTTAATTTGATCAAGTGAAATTCTGTACACGTTTGATATGAATAATTAAAAAAAACTCTGCTCATTACCCCCTTTTCTTTTTCCTGGAAAGTACCAATAGTTTAGGAATCCTGTTGCTGCTGAAAGATTTTGTAACTGCTAAGTGATTCTCCAGATGCAAAGAACATTTCTGACCTGGTTCTGCAGGTGGAAAATCTTGAAAAAATACAAGCTGTTTAAGAGATACGGTTGAAAACATATTGATAGCCTGCTATAAATATTCATAGGTACTAAAGATTTAACCACAGATTCAGCTTCTGAGGTAAATAGTAAGGGTAGATTTTATACAGGGTCATTATAGTGAATTCCTGCTTGCTAACTCGTCTGTTGTTGGATTACATTTGAATTCATGGTAACTCTAAGAAAACTGTAAGACAGGGTTGATTTCGGCTGTGTGTCAATTCACCTTGGAGCAGAATTAGGGGTTCTACGGCCTGATTGGAATTGGTAGGAAGTGTTGAGAACTGCCCTGCATAGACTTAAACAGCCTGAAGACTCTATGTGATCTGTGGAAAATTCCCACTGTAATTTTGCTTTTTGTCTTGCATGCAGTCTGTGCTTTCAGGTTCTGTGAAGTGCAAGGTGTTGTACACCACATTCCGCAGGTGTATTTTCAGGCACACAAGTCCAAGAAGTTTGAGTGCATCCACTGAGCATTGTTGCATGCTTTGGGAGAAGGGAAGATTAAGAATCTGACTAATTGATTATTCTGCCTCCTCTTTCTCTCTATCAAGGGCAAGTCAATTACAGTAATAAGAACAAATGTATTGCTACCTTAATTAGGAGAGGTGTTGTTTGTACCTGTTCAGTTACAGCTGTAGCCAGTCAGACCTTCATTGTGTCTGGACACCAAAAGGTTGCAACCTGAACAACAAGCAGCGTAGGAAAAACATTTATTATATTTGTTGTTTTTTTTTTTTAAGGATGTAATTGTCCCTTCATTCCTCATCAACTGTCTCAATATACTTTTTACTCCCCAAGTCTCAGCAGTATGATTTGTGAAGAATGAGGTCTGCTCAAGATAAATAGTAAGCTATGCTGTTAGATGACGTTAGCATTTAACTGTGCCAGGCATGATAAAAAAGAGAAGATGAAGTGCTTTATATATGGTGTCTCCTTCAGGGAAATCTTTCTTTCTGTGTCAATTTTCCATTATAAAACTGAACTAGATGGATGTAGAACAGCACAACTGCATCCCAGGCTTCTTCAACTCCGTGAATTCTAGACTGGAAAAACAGGAACACAACTCCTCTTAATCATGCTGGCTGCTGACCAGCCTTTCTGTCTCAGCTAGTAGTGAAGTCACTGCAGTTTTCCCTAGGGATGAAAAGAAAACAGCAGTAAATGGAGGTGAAATGCCCTGAGCAGTGAGCTGGGAGACCACTTCCTGGGAGTGGATATGCCATCCCCCAGAGGAACCATGAAGTCTCCATATGAGATGGAGACTATTTCATGTGATGTGTGCCTGCTACTTAGTGTAAAGACCCAATCTTGAATTCATCACAGGTACCCCAGTAAGTAGAAATTAGTTTGACATCCGTTTCAGAGAGGATGCTGATCGCACTTGGTATGTTGGAAACAGGAACATTTCCCAAGAGCAGCTGCTCACCTTGAAAATGCATGGCTTTTAAGACGAGCTATGCACCCAATATTTTCTGACGTGCCTTTTTGTTGGTGAGCTTTTGATATAGACAACTACAGAGCCAAAATCATGGGATACATTGCATGGTCCTGGCTACATAGATATGGTTGCCGTAGCTATTTGTGCCTCAGCAAAAGCAGGCAGTGCTCCCTTCCTTTAAAGGACTATTAAACACACAAAATTCTGAGCTTCAATATGTCTTGAATCATTCTCCCTAGATGCTCAAAGTAGAAGTCATCCAGTCAGTGAAACTGTAGCATTCTGTGTGATCCTCAGTACTCACTTGTGCTGTTAACCTGAAAGTGAATCATGAGTGACAGCATTGCCTCTTAAAGGGGCATTCCCCATTCTTAGGATGTCCCTCTCTATCCCTTGCAAGGATTCTTTCAGGTCCCAGACCTCACCTGTGCATACAGGAAGATAAGCTAAAGAAGCATGGGGAGACTGAAAAGAAACCAAAAATGAATGATCTGATTGAAGTGAAAGGAGGAACAGGGAGCCTTAAGGAGGGAAGATGGTGAGTTTGGGACTGGGAGCCAGAGATGATGTAGGGAAAAAAAAAAGTATTGGAATGAGAATTTAAAGTTTCACAATGATGAATTTCCCTCTGCAAGAAACCCTCTTTTTTTTTTCTTATTACATTTGTCAGTTGTGATTGCAAGCAAAAATGAACAATTCTAATCTGAATCCCATTTCCTAGACAAAAAAAAGTCTAGATTTATCGGTCAGCCATTTAAGTTAGATGTGTGAAGATAAGCAGTGTGAATTTTCCCTGCATACACTGGTTACTGGATAAAGGTGTAAATAGAAACACTTGTAAGGTCTTGTATGGTGACAACACAACTAATACCCCTTCATTTTTTTTTCTCTTGGACAGCTTTGGCTGAGTGCTTCCATATGAGAGGTGGATATTATAGAAGCATAGCTGGGTTGGTTCCTGTGACCTTGTAAGAAAGAAATGTTGTCTTCAAGCCATATCCAAGCTGTGAAATCCAGCTTTCCTCAGTTAGCTGTGGGAACGTTAGTACCTTCAGCACGCAGAGAGCTCACTAAGTTTGCAGGCAGCAGTGTGACCCTGCCATCCCTATGGCATGCAGTTTTCTTAAGAAAATCTGGAATGACCTAGGCAGTGATATGCATGGGTGGCTGTGGGGGAAGGACAAGAAAAATGGTCAAATTTCCTATACGTTTTTGTCCTTTTATTACACCAGCCGTACGCGTCGTCATTTTCCATGTAAATAGTAGATATCCAAGTGAAACCGCAAGCCGCCTGCAACATCTGTGCTGTCATGCTAATTATTATTCATCACTGCTCTATCACCACCTCCTCTCAGCTGCAGTGCCCTGCTATCATTTCCATTTCTCTTGCTCTCAGGTACGTGACATGACACTGACAGCCAGCTGCAACATGCTTGTTTTGGGCTGCTTACGGTTTCTGGTGATTAGACAAGCTGGCTTCTGCAGTGGTACCACCTCACTGTGTAGTTAGGAGGAAATATTTCTGAACTTTTTGCTGTTGCTTGTTTTTGTTGAGACCTGAAAGTAGAGTTTAGATATAATCTAGAGCTTATGCTAGTCATGTGTAGAACTGGTATCCATTTACCTGAAAACCTGTTTCATTTGAGTGGCCTTACTAAAGAATAGCATATGCAAAATACTGAATATTCTACTAAGATGGGAATGTGTAGGAAGAATTAAATCCACTCTTGCAGAACATCTCTTGCTTACGTTTAAAAATGTGCTGAACTGGATCTAGGAGCAATGCTTGGTGCTTAGGTGCTCTTGCTTTCAAGGCTTAATCTTACTGCTTAAACATGCAGGATGTTTGTAAAAAAAAAAAAAAAAGGCAATGTATCCTTTTTCATAGATGAATATGATGAATTCTGCCAAGGTGTAATAAATTGTTTAGTTTAAACTCCTGTGTAGCAGCTGAATTGCTGATTAGATCAGTGTTCGGCAGTCTCTGATCTTAGTTCCTGGCTCTGATCACTAGATGACTTAATTTACTAATTTGTTAGTGTGCACAGAATAATTTATAAATACCATATTCTGAACAAGATCTTGTTTTCTACGCATGTTATTAATTAGCTAATGTTTTTGCCAGGAAATAAGTTCAAGACAGCATGCATTTATCCTGTTACTCACATCTCCTGACAAACAGCAGAGAGAGATTCAGACATCAGGGGACTGCGGATGGCAAATATTCCTCAGGGTGGCTTGGCTGAGGGTTGCAGATGTTTCTTGGAGAATTTCAAGGACCAAGCATTCCATTTTTTTGGAAAGGTTACACAAGCAGGAGGCTGTGGCAGAAGCTCACAGGGAACAGTCTCACAAGAACATAGGGTGGGTGGTGAACAGCAGCCCAGTACCTGAGTTTGCAGATGTTGTAGTATGTTGTGCAACTGAAGTCTTTGAGCCTGGCCAACATCAAGCTGGCAGGTTTTACTTATAGCAGAGAACAAATAACTCTCATGATTCTTTCTGTTGGCTGAGCAGTCATGGTGGGAATCTGGTGTAGATGTCAGTGAGCAGTTGAAAAGGACGGATGGGATATGTTTTCAGTCAGCTCTGCCTTCACTAGCAGTGCAGGCTTTTAATTTAAAGATGAGATTTTAAAACTACTTTTTGGTGCAAGAATGAAAAATTGAAACTTGGACCTTGATAGTCCAGGAACAGAGAACTGCTTAGTTAAGGTGGTGAGAATGTCAGTGCTGTACTGATGACCATAGTACTGGCCTCTTCCATGGACTTGACAGGTAATCAGTCTGGCTTTCTTTCCTTCAGATGCTTGTATGTTATGGAGCTAATACTCTTATGGAGGCAAGGCTTAATGTCAGTCTACGTCTTCAAGACTGAAACAATATTTTCACAAGACAATGAAGAATATGACTGAATTGAATTTCTTTGTGACTTTTATTTTTTTTGGTCTTCAGCAAAAGTTTGCCCAGTTGTTTTGGTGTTCATCAATAATAAATTCATGTATTTAATGTTTGACATTGTCAGTAACAGTTATCCTGCACAAAAAACGTGTTGTATACAGTCATGAAATACTAAGCAGCTTGGAATCTTCCTCTCTCCTTCCAGCTTTAGTGCAAATTCTGCACAAGTGTAAGATGTGAAAAGGTACTGTTTTATTTTTGAATGAAAGCTACTGTTTGTACCTGATCCTGGTGTCTAGAAGATGAGACATGAAACCATTGAACTTCTTAAGACCTGAGACAAAAGTCAAACATCTGATCATACCGTTTGAGAAAATGTAAAATAATTGCTAGTTTCCATGTCTTGGGAGTTGCTTCAGAGCCTTTGCCACATAAACCTCACACATATCCCACTGGCAGGTTAAAAGGGGAGATGAAATGAATGAGTGCTTAGTCTGAAATGTAGCATGCAATTAGGAATTCTTAGCTTTTGCTCTTGAAAAATAACGTTCAGTGAAGTGATACAGTGCTACAGGGTCTGCAGAATTTTGCTGAGAGGAAACACTTTGGGGACTCAAATCTTCACCCTGTATTGCTTGTTAACATACAGGTAAATGTGATTTCTGATGCTCCTGCACTGGCATATGCTAGAGAAAGTTTTAAGATAGGTTATTCTCTCTGTATCTCTGGAGCAGATGGAATAAAAGAGCAACCTTTAAGAAACAGACATTCTACAGAAGTTTATGTGGGGCTTTTATAAGTCGGTGGATTATTTCTAAATGCTTAGAGTTTTTGTATCTGCTGGTGATAAAATGTAAGGGATAGCTACACGTAGTGGCTCAGATTGGCTCAGACATGGCTCTTCTTTGGGGATGAGACTGAAGTTCTGATATGGAAATTTGTTACTTTTTATTTTTTACCCTTCATAGTGAAGTTATTTGTGTGAAACATTTGAAAGTCTATTCTGTTACAGTACAGAAATTGAAGTCAAATCTAAATTCCTTTCCAGAAAGAAAGAGTTGGTACTTGGTTCTTTCAACCTTTGTCTTGCAAAAAAAATGTATGTCTAAAAAGAGGAGATGCTATTTTGTTTGTTGAAGTTGGGCAGATATTTCAGTTTTTACGTGGTACTAGGTTGTCTGTAATTTAAGGAAGCTGATTTAATCCCCTCTTGTCCATACTGTATTAGTGGGCTTCCCAAACAGGTATCTGTATTGCAAAGGTTTGGGATTGCAAGTTGAAGGAGAAGAGGGACTGAAAGGAAAGTGTTTTACATTTGAGAAGCTGTAGCTAACTGTATCTTCTACAGAAGTTTATAGATGTGATTTACTAAGTAATGTAAGAAAGAAACTGATGTGCATACTTTGGGCCAAAGTCCCAGTAAGGAAAGATGGATATGGGTAAGTTTGTGACAGGTGAAAGCCTAGAAATAGAAATTGCCACCTTTGCTTTAACTGTATCTTCTAAATATCTTCTTTCATGCTTCAAAATGAAAATAAAGTATCTTAAAATAAATTGCTTTTCCTCCTTCTTGTGCAGCAATAGATACCACAGGGAGTGTGGAAATGTCAGTGTTCCAGTGATTAAGAACTGCCAGCTGGAAATGACTGAAATGTCCTTATATGAATGCATAAGTATAAATTAAATGAGCTTTATGGTCAAAGTTCATCTGTGGTCTAGAGGGCAGGGATTATAAACATTCCATGGAGAATAGCATTTATTTTATACTTTTCATTTATAAGAAGGAACAGTTTGCTGCCATAGTGAAGAAAAGAGGTAGTTTCTTTTCTTGATTATTTGGAGTTGCACAGCAGTTTTCATGTTTTCATTTAAAGTCTGAAGAGCAGACATATATTGATAGGTGCTGTACTAAGATTAATACTGTAACAAAGATTACTTTCACAATCTCAAAAATAATAGAGTTGGATTGTATTGATTTGTAACGTCTTGCTCTTAAAACTGCTAATAATACTCCTCCCAGACTTGAATTTCACCAAGCTCAAAGTACCATTTTAAGATGTTGTATTTTTGGATACTGCAAAATGTACTTTTTTTTCCCCTTTGAATCCATCAATGAAAAGGATGATAACTAGCTACATTCTGTCTGAGGAGTATCTCGAACAAAAAAATTGAGGAAGGATTTGAACCCATGAATCCCATTTCATAGGCTAATTTTTTCCTAACCATTAATGCTCTGGTTCGGTGGCAATGTTTCACACCTTACTTATCCTGTAAACTCTCCCTCAAAAAAGGAGTGATATGGTGAGATATGAACGTTGTTGAGGAATATCCAGTGAACTCTGAGAGCTGTGCTGAGACTGAGTAGTCAAGGACTTACGTAAAAGAATGTCATTTCTGATTTGTGTTGAGGCGTGAATGAGAGTCCAATATGTTTCATCTATTTGAAATTTTTGTGATACCTTCTTATGGATATGCAGGAATAACTTTTATTTAGCATTGTTATAGCTTGCAGAATTTTATATACCGATAGTCTTGAATGTCAGTTGAACAAGGGATTTTAGAATCACAGTTTACCAAATTAAGCCTCTATAAGTAGATATCTACTCATGATGGCAATCTCCATTTTTTGCAATAAACTTCTGCATCTCTGGTGTCTCAATTAAAAATCTCAGTATGTATTTTACTATTGGCCATACAATCTACAAAGAAGCCAACTTCCTCACCAAAACCATTTTACATTGTTTTCTTGAGAATCAGTGTTCTGGGACAACAAAAGTAAAAGGAGAGTGATCTTGATTTTTCTGTTGCTGGGCAGTGTATCTTCCTTACCTGATTATTTAATAATAATAATAATTTATATGATATTTCCAAAGAATGATATTGTTAACTCTGTAAACCACCCTGAACTGCATGTGTTAAGTATGAAGGATAATGCACATCTTACAGAATTACAATGATTGCCTCTGTTTTTCTTTCTGTTATTGGCCAGGAATGTTTTCCCTTGTCACGATTATGAGGATATAATCAGATTTTCTATCTAATCTGAAGATACCTGGTGCTCTTCAGTCATGGGTTCTAAAATCTGGTTTTCTTTCATTTTTAAAAAATCAGATACAAGAACATTTCCTTGAAGCTCCAGATAAATTGTTTCATCAAAAGTAGAAAATAAACGCTGACCCTTTCCTGTGCATAATCATAGCTACAAAATAGTCTTTGTGTGCCAGCTCACTTCAGGGTTTTTGTACTTCATTTTGCTTTGAAAAATCAGTCTACTGTTCTTGCTTTTCTGAGATGTATGTTATTTGAGAGAAAATCTTGAAGTCAAATAATGTATTGTCATCAGTACTAAGTTAGTTACTTAACCAGATTTGGGGAAGAAGCATTCTACTGCAGATGTTCAGGCAATACTGCTGTTGAACAACTCTAAGGCTACAGTTGTGGAGCATTTGACAAGGCAATAGACATTGGACCACACTTTTCTTGTAGTGTACCTTGTTTCTCAAAAAAAAAAAAAGGTTGATGAAACAACTAATGCAGAATTAATATGTTAATTCTTAAACAGCATGGAGCCACAGATCTTTTCTGGTTGCAAGAACATACAGGTACTTCACTGGAAGTCAGCCTCATCTCAAATGAAAAGCAAATTGTTCACCTCATTAATCCCAGCTTGAGCTGCTTGTATTCTGCACTTTACATGTATTATGAGTGTGTGGCTTAAAAAATTGTTGCATGTGATGCCAGGCTTCATTTGAAGGAAGAGTATGGCTAGAAAATGTGATTGGGATTTGAAATGTTTTTGATCATTAAGACTCAGAAAGCAGGTAGTAGAGATGAAGATTGTGAGTTGTATCGTACTGAAGGAAATAGGGATGCAAACTAAGGGGAAGGTGAGCTATTTTTTCCACTTTTCACTAGCAACAGTGAAATGCACATAAGAGATGACTAGAAAAACTTTTTTAATACTAGGTGAGAAAACAATTTTAATGTCCTAGGATATTAATAATACAAATAATTATTTAAGGTAGCAGTTCTGTAGGACATGACTTTCTGTTTAGCCAGAAACAGAGCTGGTTTGTCAGGTCAGAAATACTGGAGAACGTGGAGTGAAATTCTTAGTTTCCTTCAAAACCTGCCTTTTTTAATGAGAAAAAACAGCAGAATTTAATCATGAGCTGGTAAAGTCACTGTATGTATGTCCAAGGGGAAAATACTCTGTAAATATCCTGAATTGTGAGGGGGAAAAAAAATAAAAAGATGAAGCTGTTGTGACATTACAGCAGTTTATAAGAGGTGAAATGAAGCCAGAGTCACCTATTGTAATCTGGGAGATAAAATACTTTCTCCTACTTCGAAAAGAAATCTATTTCTCCAAGCTGGACAAGAGGCAAAAAGTCAGAGTATCTATTGGGTGGTGAGAGTTACCAGGGGGAAAAACAAAACAAAAACAAAAACCTATAAACTGAAATAATGCTCTTTCCTTCAGTTTCTAAGTGTAGGATGTGTCCTCAAGCCTCCCACTACCAAATCTGCTATGGGTTGAAACACTGTCTACAGGAGCAGAAGATACAGTTAAGGTGTACATAAAGCAACAAGGCATATGTAAGTCTGAGGAATGAGAGGGTGATGTACTTGAGGGTGTCAAGGGAGTTGATGAAATTGATTGTGAGGGCTGCTGTCTGTCATCTTTGACAGGCCATGAGGAAAGTTCCTGATCTCTAGAAAAAGGAAACCACTGCACCCAACTACAACACAGGCTGATAAAGGGATCCAAGAACTAACCAGCTGATAACTCTCTCCTCGTAATCTGGGAAGACTAGGAACGTCTGCTGAAAGATTAATGAGGCACATGAAGTACAAGGTGAAATCTAGGAGCATACAGCTTTGTTCAAATATTTTCCAAGACAAGGATTATGCAGCCACTCTGGACACTTCTTCTGTCTGAATAACCTTGTGGGGGATAATCTTTTAATTCTTCTGCTGAGGAACATCCATGAGAAGCCTCAGGCTTCATCTTCTCTACACCCTCCCAGTAGACAGCTGTATTTGGCAATCAGGCCCTCTCCTGAGCCTTCTCTCCTTAATAGTGACCAAACGAATTCCCTCAGCCACCCTTGTATGGAGGCTGCACAGATGGTATGCTAGTGGGCACTGGACATTCAGTGCTGCTGCTGTGAACACACTGAAGGAAGCCTGGCCTACTGTGCTGTATGTGGATCCACCCCCATGGGCTCCACAATAGTGGTCATTGTGCAGGTCATTGCACAAGCACTCTTCCTCCTTCTCTGCTGCTTCTTTGCAGGCCTTTCCTGCCTCGCTGTTTCTGAGAACCAATTCTCTCTTTTCCCATGTAAAAGTGAGTAGCAGTTTCTACAGTTCCTCTTCATTCTAACCATGGCTGGTGATCATCAGAGGTCTGAAAGCTCAGTGAGTGGTGGGACAGACACAGGTTTATTTTAGGGTCCAGAACAAATGATAGGGCAGTGGTGACTACTGTGGCATTAGGAAGCCACTGTGATGGTGAGAGTGCTGTTGGGTGGCGTGAAAGATGCTCTTTGTGAAAGGAGGAAGATGGTCAGGAAGTCTGAGGGCCTTTTTCCTCTGTGCTGCTTGGTTTGCCAGAGAGGAAGGCTGCCCACTGGGCATAAAGGATGCCACTGGGCATCCACTTCCCTTCCTCTGCGCTGTCCTCCATCGCCCTCCTCCCCATTCTATGCCTCGGATCCCTGTGCCCCAAGATGGAAGCAGCAAGATTTCTGGAGTGTCAGAGGTCTGCCATTATCTTGCTGCAACTGACCTGGCTCCCTGCAGTGGTACAGCTCTTTGCTGTGCAGATGGTATGGTGCTGGGCACTTGTACTTTTGATGCTTCTGTGACTATACCAATGGGTATTTGATCGGAGCTGAGGAAAATGAAATTTCATCTTTCAGTACCCATTGGGTAGCCTTCACAGGACTGTGGGATTTGGAAGGGAACTCTGAGGATTATCTAGTCTACCCTACTACCTTACCTACTACCTTATCTACTCTATCTAGGTACCAGTATAGGTTGGAGACTGACCTCTTGGAGAGCAGCATAGGGCAAAGGGACTTGGGGGTCCTGGTGGACAGCTTGATAACTGAGCCGCCACCACTGTGCCCTTGTGACAAGGAAGACCAATGGCATTCTGGGGTGTAGTTAGTAGGTTAACAGAGGTTCTCCTCCCCTTCTACTCTTTCCTAGTGTGAGACCACATCTGGAATATTGTGTCCAGTTCTGGTCCCCTCAGTTCAAGAAGGACAGAGAACTGCTTGAAAGAGTCCAGCACAGAGCCTCAAAGATGATGGAGTGGAGCAACCCCCTCCTGAGGAGAGGCTGAGGGAGCTGGGTCTCTTTAGCTTGGAGAATCACAGAATCACAGAATTGCCAGGGTTGGAAGGGACCTCAAGGATCATGAATCTCCAACCCCCCTGCCACATGCAGGGCCACCAACCATCCCACCTAATGCTAGACCAGGCTGCCCAGGGCCCCATCCAATCTGGCCTTGAACACTTCCAGGGACGGGGCATCCACAACTTCTCTGGGCAGTCTGTTCCAGTGCCTCACCACTCTCTCTGTGAAGAATTTCCCCCTGATGTCCAACCTAAATCTCCCTTCCCTCAACTTAAAACCATTTCCCCTTGTCCTGCTGTCACTCTCCCTTTCAAAGAGTTGATTCCCCTCCTCTTTGTAGGCTCCCTTTAGGTACTGGAAGGCTGCAATGAGGTCACCCTGCAGCCTTCTTTTCTCCAGGCTGAACAAGCCCAGCTCCTTCAGCCTGTCCTCATAGGGGAGGTGCTCCAGTCCCCTGATCATCTTTGTGGCCCTCCTCTGGAGGAGGAGACTGAGGCATGACCTCATTCATGTTTATAAATAGGTAGAGGATGAGTGTCAGGAGGAGGGAGTCAAGCTCTTCTCAGTGACATCCAATGATGGGACAAAGGGGCAGTGGATGCAAGCTGGAACATAGGAGGTTCCACATAAATATGAGAGAAAACTTCTTCATAGTAAGGTAACAGAACACTGGACTGGGCTGCCCAGAGAGGTTGTGGGGTCTCTTTCTCTGGCAACATTCAAAACTCACCTGGATGCGTTCCTGGGTGACCTAATCTAGGTGTTCCTGCTCTGGCAGGGGATTGGACTAGATGATCTTTCAAGGTTCCTTCCAATCCTTGACATTCTGTGATACTACAACTGCTAATGCAGGTTCTCTAGAGCAGGCTGCAGACAGAAGCATTCAGGTGGATTTTGAATACCTCCAGAGGAGAAGACTCCACAGCCTCTCTGGGCAGATGCTGTTCAGGTGCTCTGTCACCCACAAAATAAAGATGTTTTTTCTCATATTTGTATGGAATTTTGTGTTCTAGTCTGTGCCTGTTGCTTTGTGTCCTATTACTGGACAGTGCCAAAAAGAACCTGGCCCCATGCACTTGACAGCTTTGACATGTATTTATAAGTATTGATAAGATTCCCTCCCTGTCTTTGTCAGACTGAACAGTCCCAGGTCTCAGCCTGGACTATTTTCACTGGTTCCTTCTTTCTTGAACTGGTGAGCCCAGAACTGGGTACAGTATTCCAGCTGTGGTCTCACCAGGGCAGAGTAGAGGAAGATCACCTCCCTTAACCTGTTTGTCATGCTCTTCTTAGTGTACCTCAGGACACCGTTGGCCTTCTTGACCATGAAGGCACACTTCTGGCATGGCCAACCTGCTGTCCATCAGGACAACTGGATCCTTCTCTACAGAACTCTTTTCTAGCAGGCTAGCCCTTATCTTCTGTTTTGGAGCTGTTGGAGCAGGTCCAGTAAAGGGCCACAAAGATAATCAAAGGATTGGAGCACCTCTTATGAAGAAAGGTTGAGGGAGTTGGGTTTATTTAGCTTGGAGAAGGCTCTGAGGAGACCTTTTTCTGGTCTTCCAGTACTTGAAGGGAACATACAAGCAGGAAGGGAAATGACTTTTTACATGAGCTGATAGCAATAAGACAAAGAGGGAATGGCTTTAAACTAAAACAGGGAAGATTTAGTTAGGGGTTAGGAAGAAATTTTTTTTACTCAGAGGGTCACGAGGCATAGGCTACCTAGAAAAGATTATGAATGATCCCATCCCTGGAGATATTCAAGGCCGGGTTCGATGGAGCCCTGATGATGATCTTTAAGTTCCCTCTGACCTAAGCCACTCTATGATTCTCTGTTGATATCATCTATTGATATTATATTGCCCTTGTTAAACCTCATCAGGTTCCTCTCCAGCGTGTCTTGTCTTGCTGAATAGCAACGCAGCCTTCTGGTGTGTCAGCCACTCCTCTTAGCTTCATATCATCAGCAAACTTGCTGAGAGTGGACTCAATCCTTTCATTCAGGTCACTGATGAAGGTGTTGAGCAGGACTGGATACAGCATCCACCCCCTAGGGAGCACTGTTAGTTACATGCCTCCAGCTGGACTCTGTGCTGCTGATGACAACCCTCTGAGCTCTGCCAGTCCAGCCAGTTCTTAACCCATCTCACTGTTCATTCATCTGTAACTTCTTTGCACATTCTGGTTCCCTTGACATAGTGAAACTACTCTTGCTATTTCAGACTGTTTATCATCTGCAGTCCTTATTTCTCCAGGAAAATATTTATGACAGATTTGATCAAATAAGATCCACAGGATCTCCAAAGGAGTGTTTAAGGTGAAGGGGTACAGGTCTGTAGGTACCGCTCCTCCCTTAGTTAATTCCCATGTGCCTCTTGCAGTATAAAAGCTGTTCAGAGCAGGACAGCTAAAGAGTGAAGAGAAGGGTTTTTTCTTTTTATTTCTGTGCTGTGATTGAATTACAAACAGCGTGTTGAAAATTTTTGCTGACTGTTGCTGAAATAAGAAAAGCTAAACTGGCTGTGAAGGTGTTTCTTGTGGTGGTTTGCTGTACCTGTGTTACCCTGGTAACAGCAGGTCATACAATATCCCCTTTTTCTATTTTTGGGGAGTTTTTTTGAGCTTTTTCTTTCACAATTTGAACAGATAAAAAGGGTAATCCCATTTTTTAAACTATTCATTGGACTAATGAAGGGAAGGTGACATCTGTAAGGTATTTAATAAAGTTTCTTTTCTCCCCTTAGCTCATGTTGTTTTTACCATGCAGACACATCTTTAGAGGATTGTTTTTTCCTTTGGATAAGAGTCTTACTAGCTTTGAGGTGATGGAGAGGATGCAAGGGGGGAACAGGTTCTGACAAGCAGTGTTGTTTTCATATTGTCAAAGTCGTTCTGTATGATGGAGATCTGAGAACATTTTTCAATATTTGTACCCGCATCTGTTGTCAAATGACCAGAAACAAAATATGAGGTAGGTGTAGCTCACAGTGATAACAGTGAGCAGATTGTTTTTGGATATTTCCTTGCTGGGATTTGATGAGTAGATCCTTACTGGAAAATATTCACCTATGATCATGCCTGTGTATACTTAGCCTGCTGCAGCTGTGAGTCTCTGGAGATTAACTGAAGGGTGGGGAAATAAAGCAGAGCACACTTTTTACATACCTAGAATTAGATTGCCCACTTGCCAGGAGATGTTTTGTCCAAAGGTCAGAGCTGCTCTGTGGTTTCTGGGACAGGTCATAGTGAGCAGTCAGATGATGTACTGCTTTTTGTTTGATAGAACAGTTGAAATCTTTCAAAAAGTTATCCAGTTTTCCTCAGGGTTGTGAAGCAATATCCTGGGGAAAACATTTTTTGTAATGAAAACAGCCTTTCTGTTGAAATAAAGATCAAGTGTAGTGTTGCTGCTGCTCTGGCTAACGGGGCTGTTGTGACTGATTTCATTCATCTTTTTATGGTATTGGAAGTACTGGCTAAATCCAAATAATGATTAAAAAAAAAAGTGTGAGAAAAAAACCTAACAACACAAAAAAAAAACCAACAAGCCAACAAAGGAACGATAGAAAGAGAGCAACAGAGATGTAGCCCTGATGCCAGAAGAGATGAAGCTTCAGAGCAAGAGAGAAAGTAATCAGCACTCAGTTTTTTTCTCTGTTGTGGAAAGATCTTTCTTTTGGTTTGATAGATAAGGATTTCTCACAGCCCTACTTTTGAAGCAGGCACAAGAAGGGGCAGCCACTGGGAACTTGGGTCTGGTAAGTGCAGATAAGAATAAGACCAGTGTATAAGATGCCTCAACTCTATATATTATGCCAAGTCTAGATGATCTGTTAGTTCTTTTTTACTCTAGATGCCAGGTCTTACAGGCCAGATAGTTGCTAGAGCTGAAATGAAAGTGTGTGAGAACAGAAAGGTACATTTTTAGAAGTGCCTTGCTGTGCATGTAGGCCTGAGCAGAAGAGTCAGTTAACTGTTTGGCAGTCCTGTGCTAGTTTTTAAAGAGCATAGAAGGATTACAGACACAAACTGTGACAGCATGTTAGCTATGGACGCAGCTGTAGCTGTAGAAATATGTTTCTAGGCAAATTATTTGCCGAGAGCTTGGTATATCAACAACACAGCTGGAGGGATTTGTGGCACAAAGAGCACAAGATGCAAAGCTACAGAAAGGGATCTTTAATTTACAGCATGAGCAGTCCTGTGGTTAATGTAAGTAGCACAATCCATTCCAGGGTGATCTAGCATTAGAGGAAAAAATAACACTGCAGAGGGCAGGCAGCTCTGAGTCTTGGCAGCAGCAAGTGCTGGGGAGAATTCATTAGCCTTTGAGTTATAGCTGGATTTGGGTTTGCAGGTTTTCTTGGACTGGGCGGAAGCTAACAGATGCTTGTCTTAAAGGAGCTGTCAAGTGTGCTCACCCTGGGTGGGAGAACCCACTGGAGGCTGGAATGCTGTTTTGCTAAAACATTTTTGTCCTTAAGATCTCTGCCTCTGCTGTGCTTCCATCGCCCTCCTCTCATGCCAGTGGAGTTGTGCTGAGATGAGTGAAGCTGGGCACCTCACCATGGGCCGTTCCCTTATTGTTGGGTTACTTTTTCATAGGATCTGGACCAGGCTCGTAGAGCTGGGTACAGGTGACAGGCTCCGACAACAATCCCAAAATGGCCAGGGGCGAACCAAAGTCCAACCTGGAGCAGCAAGAGTTGGAACTGGTGTTCAGGCTGCAGCGTGGGCCCAAAGCCTGTCCAGGAGAACAGGCCTGAGACAGGGCAGGAGAGGAGCTGCCTGCAAGGCTGATGCTGGGTGGGAGCCTCTGTTAATGGGCAGAGAGGCAGGTCGGGGTCTTCACCCAGGTTCCTGGGACTGTGAAAGTCTGAGGACCCTGACAGGAATTGGAGAACAGGTGCCTTTCATTGATGCAGTCACACAAAGGCTGGGCCCTTGGGTCTCAGCTGCAGCCTCTGCAGAGGAGATGAGGTACTGGTTCAAAGTTACCCTGCCATGAAGAAGAATGAAACCAGTGTTTCCTGCAAACAAAGTCAGGGATGGAAGAGGCAGTAACAGATAGGAATAGCAAGAGAATGTGCTTGACCCAGTTCCCGGGGTTCCCAGGGTCTTCACTGATGCTTGATTCTGGTACTGTGCTCCTGTGGGAGCGCTAAAAGGGTTGCTAGCTAGTTGGTGGGCTTTGCAGTTATTTGTCCTGTTTCGTTGGGGTCTGCTCTATTTGTTTGGCAATAAAAAGAAGTATGAGGGAGGAGATGCCGTAGGAGCACTGAGCGCATTTTGCATTTGTATGTAGTTCTTTTGGTTGTGTTATATATCAAAATAAGTTTATGAACATTTTTTTGCCGACATAACTGTTTGGGAATATATAGATATAATTACTTTCTTGTAGATCGAAGCCTACTTGTGTTATATTAATAGAGAGCAGCAGGAGGCAAAATATTTTGACAGATTGGTTGGTTTGCTTATATGACTGAAGGAGTAGAAATAGCGTACTGGAAAGGAAATGTCAAAAAACTACAATTTCAGAGACAAAGTAGCAGCTAGGTTATGTGATACTGTGAACAAAAATTGAAGCTTTATGGATGAAGTAGGAGATGGCGTCTGAAAACAAAATGGGTCATCAGTATGAGCCAGTAGCATATGGACTGCCTTCATACACTCAGGATTTGTATAGTAGACATAGGCAAAAAGTCATGATAACTAATGTACTCTGGTTCCTTGCTAGCAACAAAACAAAACCACCATGACCAAAACCCCCACTAGCTCTGAGAAAGAGGTGAATTAGTTTTACAGAACTGAAAGAGTCACAATAATGCAGAAAAATAAGATGCTTGGAATGGGAGAGAAACATTAATGCTTCTACCAGAAGAATGATGTTAACAGCCACAAGGTGAAATTATTAAATGTATCTTGTATATCAGAAGAAATTCAGTTTCCTGATTTTATTACACAGTGGTCCAGAAATATTTGGTAAGGTTCAGATTTTCATTTTGCACGAGGATTTGGGGCCAGTATCTTGTTCAGGCAAGGTCATTTCTAAACAACAGCATTTCCCGTCTCTGCCCCTGTTAGGTAGAAGTGTTTTAAAGATTTTGATTTCTTAGGTCTGGGTTCACTTTTTGCAAGATGTGAGTGACCTTGTGGATGTTCATCTTTCCTTTCTTGGTTTTCTTCTGTAGTGACAGTGTAGGTACAGTGACAGTACCAGGGGTATGTTGTTGGTGATGTATAGATCTTTGCTCTCTAAACAGAGCGTTATGGGTGATGGGGAGAATAAACTACCTTGGTAGGCTACTGTAGTGTATTTTCTTTCTGTTGAAAAAAGGTCAAACACAACTCTTTTCTCTTGCTGTAGCTAACAGGATAGTTCTGACTGACTATTAATCTTCATGTTGACCTTTCAAGAGCCTGGTCTAGCCAGCTGCTACTTGCCTAACAGCATTGGGGGGTTAAGAGTCCCCTGGACGGATGAAAGATTCAGCAGCAGCTGGCCCCAAAGAACTGATGTGGCTTTGTAGAGAGAAATTTTAATGCGATCATAGCATCTTCCTGATAGAAGAGGGAGCAGCATGTAGCTGGGCAACTTAGTTTTAACAGTGCTGCTGCTGCAGTGAGGAATGGGTCTCAGCTATCGGGTTGCAAGCATGGAATACATACTTAATCAGAAACTGCAAAAAGTGAGGGGGGAGAGGGAGAGGTGAGGGTGATATTGAATCTTTCCTAAGATACAGAGAACCAGAGATAAAATGGTGCACAGAGGACATGCTCTAAGCTGCAGATCCATCACAGTGTGGCACTCTTATGGAACAGCCATTGTCCCATCACAGGTGGAAAATTGCGTAGCTCTTATCTTTTCAACATTGGTAGAGTTATGACTCCACTAGTCACATGATCTAAGCAAAACATCACATCTTATTTAGACTAAAGTATCTAGAGAACAGTGGATAACTTGTGTTTTCTCTAAGCTTAGGAGCGGAAATCTTGAAGATCCCAGAGAGATGTTCATTTATTTGTTTACTAAGATGACTGAAGAACTTTTTTTTTAATGTTCTAGTACCTGTAAGGGATTCTTGATTGCTTGGCCCAGTTCTGTTACATTAGAAATCCACTACACAAAGGTAGATTTCCAGCATGAGTATTCAGCAAAACATTTTTTTAAAACATAATTTCTCTTAATAATCACAAAGAAGGATTGTGTCTTCGCTATGTTACTGATGGTTACGTGTGGTCAATGGTATGTGTATCACTAAATCTGGAATACACTGTATATGGGTAGCAGGCACTGTAAGGGAAGCAGCAGCCATGCCAGTCAAATGTTTTCTTTTAAATGTGTTGAAATGGGGTAATATTGAGAGAAACATACCTAGAGCTTCAAGTAAAAGCAGTGCATCTCTTTAGGGATCTGAGCCTTTTGAATAAATGAACTGCATGAAAATGAGCAGTGGAAGGCACAAAAGATCATATCAAGAAGAAGAAGAAACAAGTTTTTAGGATCTTTTGTTATGATGGACAGAGAGACAGGAAGCCTCAATTTAGTTATGTTTTCTCAAAACAACTTCTAAGCTGTGTCTACTTTAGATAAAAATGTGTCAGCATGCTATTCAAATTCCAGTCTACACTATGAACTTGTTGAGGATTTAAGGCAGTATCATTAGCTGTAGAAATCAAGAGAGGAGCAGGGAGTGTCTGAATTATTGTGCTGCTTTCATGCTACTCAGACAAATCATTGTATATATAGAACTGTTTAAAGAAAATACATCTAACAAAATCATACTGCATTGTAATGTAATAATCTGACATATACTTATTGTTTCCAAGCAGATAAAAGTAGAAGAGATTAGTTCCACCCTCTGAAAAGTCACATGAAAATTAGTAGAGAACATCTCTACTATCTCAATAGAAACAAAACAGGACATGAATTGACTTGCCCAATACAAATGAACAAAGTAACACTGCTAAGATAAAGCAAAGCAAGTAAGAAGGTTTATTATTTTCTCAGTTTTGTCTTCCTGGAATTTGCAGGGTGAGTGAATATCAGGTATAGATGATTGTAGCTTGGGGGATTGGAGTAGAGAGGAGAAGGGAAAACGTCCAAAAACTATACTGTAGACACAGTGTTTTCAACTTCTGAAGGTAATCTAATTTGTACAATAGGTCACTTAAAATTTATCTGGTCACTGATCTCCATGGCTTGTTTATATGGTACCTTATTCTGCTTGCAAGTCCCCTTGCATCACTGGCAGAGTTACCCAATTGACTGCATTATCACAGGATCATTAAAGTCTTGGAAAAGACTACTAAGATCATTAAGTCCAACCATCAACCCACTTTCACCATGCCCAGTAAGCTGTGTCCCTCAATGCCACATCTGTGCGTTTCTTGAACACCTCCAAGGATGGTGTCTCCACCACCTCCGTGGGTAGTCTGTTCCAGTGCCTCACCACTCTTTCTGAGAATTAGTTTTTCTTAATATCCAACCTGAACCAATCCTGATGCAATTTAAGGCCATTACCTCTCATCCTGTCACTGTTACATGGGAGAAGAGGCCAACCCCCACCTCACTACAACCTCTTTTCAGGTCACTGTAGAGAGCAACTTAGATATATACTTATATACATATTCACTTAATTTTTTTTTTTTATTGTCAACAGCTTATTGAGCAGCATCCTCTTATGAACCCTTCAAATGCTAACAGAAGACACTGACTAGGAGCCATACCTGACCTTTTGGTAATTAATGCTACACATTAAAGATTTCAGATTTCAGTAAACATGCTGAAATAGTTCAATCTTTTGTAGTCCATGCTTTTTCAGAAAGCAATGCATGTAAATCCTTTATGAGTGAGTGAAGCAGATGATTCGCCCAGTTCTCCCACAGAAGATTTCAGGTCATACCTGTCTAAGCCCAGGTGTACAAAAAGGCAAAAGTGAGGGAAGCAAAGAAAGGATACAAGAAAATGGGGATTTAGTAGTAGTACAATTCCTAATGTAATTGGAGCCTGAGGAAAGTTCTGCCTTCAATTTTTTTCAAAACTTGTGCTGCTTTTCACCTGAAGAAAACTTGCCAAGCTTCTGAATGTTTTCCCAGTGGTGACCCCATCTATAAGCTGCTCTAAAGGTGGTGTTTCTGTCATTTGGAGATCCTTAACCGAAGGGTGGACGTGGGTGTTGCTGGAAATACAGATTGTTTTCACCATATCAATTAACAGTAGAAGGCTTGCTTGCTTGCCTGGATTGCTTTTGTGAGCTAGGTAAATCCTCCTGATGTTTAGATCTATTAGCCTAGAGACATTGCATATCTGAAAGTTGTTCTTTGCATTAATCTCTCCTAGGTTTACAAAACTAGGCTTTCTTCTTAAAATATATGGCAGTACTACTGTTGTCTATGATCTTAGCTGTACAAAGTCTTTGACTTGCCCGTGCTGGCTTCCCTTAGGCAAATTAAGACCCTGCTTAAACACTTTAGTCACAGCCTGTTCTAGCCCATGGAGAATTTTAACACAGATTGAGTTCCGACTTTCAGGCGAATTGCAAGGTTTTTAGGATTCCATTTCATATTACGTCTTCAAATCTGCACCTCTTAAAATGCCTAAACCTTCAGCCAACATCACTGGGCTATCAGCTCTATTCTCAAGGGCTTTCTATTGTTGTTGTTTGTTTATTTTGTCTGTGCTCTTATTTCCTAATCCACCACAAACTGTCTGGATTTAAAAACAAAACAGAATCAATGCTGATCCCTGGTTTTGTTGCTGTTCATGTGGGTCTCCTGTACTTGTGGAGTAGATGAGACCTGAGCCTTTCCAGTACTGAATTCTTTTGAAGCACAATGAAATAAGAGATGATAGAATCCTTTTTTTCTCCTGTTATATGTTATGGAGGGGCTCTCAGGTGGAAATGTGAATGTAAGAAAGGGGAAATGAATTTTTTTCTTTGAATTTCATTGTGGATTTCAAATCAGGCAGGTATAATGTAGATAACAAAAGTTCTTGAAGATTCTGGCTGCAAATGAGGTGAAGAGAGTGAGGTTTTCCTCCCACTTTTTTTCCTGAATCCGCCTCTGGTTTTGGTTGCAAAAAGGAGCAGGTGTGTAAGTGCTCGGTGAATAATTGTGCACGCTTTGGAGGTGATGGAGTGGGAGAGTGGATAGAAGCCACCCTGACAGAGATGACTGCTGTTTACCCTCTGCAGTGCTTGGAATTGTTTTCACATGAAGGAAAAATATTCTGCTACTACTCAGCAGTGGTGCATATGTCAGAGAGTTTGTGCTTTTTGATTTGATGCAGAAGTTACTGGTAGTGCTTGATTTACTTGGGGTTTTGTTTACTGGATTTGCAATCAAGAAATCCTGTTTCCAACCCGTTCCTGCATTTGCCCTCAATCTGGCCTGCTCACATCTGTTGGGTAGGCAGTGCTTCTGCGCTGAAACCTCAGGACAGATGCTTCTTCCCATTCACAGGAGCAGTGGTCTCTTCAGAATTCTGCTCTTCAGGCTTTCCTCTGCATTTGTCACTTGAGGGAACTCCTGGTCTAGATTTGCCCAGCAGCGTGGAGAGACAAACAGATCTGTATATCTCAGTTCATCTGCTTAGCAATGCAAAGGATGTTCAGAGATCCAGTGACCAGGGAAAGATAGGAAGGCAGCCAAAGATAGTGGCTATTGCTGAGCATTTTAACTCGTTAGAGGCACACTGACTCCTGGAGCTGTGGCCCATTACTCTGTTCACAGCAGATGGTGAGAAGCAGCTGATGCACTGATGTTCTGTTATTACTGCACATAGAAGAAATTAACTGCAACGCCTTACTGGCTCAGGAAAGAAATAAATAAGAAAAGCCAAAAGGAGAAGCAGAGTTTTTTGCAGTCTTTGCCATCTGGAAACACTGAAAAATGTGTGTATGAATGCCTTAACTGAGAAACGTTGTTTGGGATGGTAGCAGCTTTTGGCTAAATCAGATGCTTCTGTGACAGCTTCAGTGCTTCTCTTCTCTACAACTCAGGGGTGACAGAGGACAAGTACAGCCGTGATGGCAGCAGTGAAACAGGGAATTATTCTGAGTTCAGACAGCTGCTACTGTCTGGACTCAAAAAAATGTTTTTCTTTGGAGAAAACTGCCGCTCTCTATATTTACAGAATGAAATTATTATCCCAATGATATCCTTGTTTCAGTTTGTGAGGATTTTTGTGTTTACACATAAAAAGTGTGGATATTTGGTTTCCTGGCTTTGCTGCAATTGAAAGGAAAAAAAGCGACGGTGCTGGTTTATGTGAGAGTAGTGAAGTGCAAACAACCGCACTCTGGAGAGGTCTTACAAGCACATTGTGGGAACCACAACGGCATCTGAAGACTCCTTTGTCTGACCAGAAGTAGAGGGAGAGCTGTGTTTAAAAACACATTTATCTGTTATGTAAGGAGAAGTGTCTTTGCTTGATAAATACCGCAGTGAGGACATGTGCAGCTGCTACTGTTTGGTTTAATTCCCAGACTGCTCTGCCTTGTGCTGCTACAATGGTGAGAGAATTGAGGAGTATGTAACTTTCAGGCAGCCGAAGTACATTATCTAATATAAGGTGAAGGAAATGTTACAGGGTAGTTTAAAGAGAAATGCCTATATGAGTAGCAGCTTAGCAAACATGAATAATAATTGTAGGCATCAAATGCCTGTCTTAGTTTTAGTTTTCTGGTAGGAAACGAGATGGCTGGAAAGTGCTGGATGTAAGAAGGTTAAGAAATAAGAAATGAGGAAAAACTCTCCTTGGACATACGTCAGAAATCAGGTCACAAAACAGCTAACAAATATAGTTGGTACCAAGGAAGAGAACAAAGTCCAGTTTATCTACTGCTCTCATTGTTATTTTATCCACTCTGTGTAGGCTGAGATAACTTTTTCAAATTTCCATAATAAAAAGAGAGATCCTGTTCCTCTGGTAGTACGCTTCTGTTCTTACAGAGATGCAAAAATGATCCACAGATGTCCCAAAACTTTATTCCAAATGTAGTGTCTCAATTTAGAAAGAATTTTCTTCCCCTAGCTACATGCTGGTATAATTCAAAGCAAAATCTTTGTTTAAAATGAGACGTCTGTTTTCTTCAATGCTTTTTTTTTCCTCACCTAAAAATCACAAGTTTTATTTGGTTTCTCTTTAATAGATGAATCTCTTGCATGCTATTTCTGTTGCAGTTTTTACTTTTTGTGCTGTAATTTTAAGTTAAATTCTCTTTCTTCTTTAGTGAGAACTTTCTTTCTCCAGGGCTGATGCCATGAACGCCTCACTCATGTCCCTACTCATTTCTGGGGGTGAAAAAGAGCCATAACTGACATTGCAATCAGATTTGTACTGTTCTGCCAAGGCAATTGCACTAAAATGGCCCTTTGCTTTGTAGTTTTCTACCCAGCTTGTGCCAATGTGTTTCTTTCCAGATGAAGTTTAGAGTTAGTGTCTGTAGAAAGGGTAGTAGAGTTCTGGTGAAGATAATACCTTCTTTCCATCTAGGCATATTTTCTCATCCTAGAAAAGTACCAGCAATTTGATGGTAAAACACAGTCTGTTATGCAGTGACCCTAGCAACACTGCATAAAGTGTACAACATAATCTGTTGCCAGAAGCAGTTAGCAGGATAAGAGTGTCTTTCATTACCCCACTTACCAAGTTCTTTTTTGTTATGTACTCAGAAGAGAGGTGGAGCAATGGGTGTCTGCATGACTCCCACTTTGCAGTCAGAGGCAAGGACAGCTGGATACAGAGACTTCACACCTCTGCTGGAGGAGGCTGCGTAATTGCACGTCTCATCCCTCCATAGAACTAAAGCTTCCTGCTGCTGCACCTGCCTTCTTAGCAGCCTTCTATTTCTAATTACACAGGCAGCAATTCTGCACTCCTGCGCACAAGTGTTGTGATCTGTTACTCACAATAGACCCTTCATGCCTACAGCTGCACCAGCTCTACTGCTGAAGTTTTAGATGCTTCCTGATGTGTTGCTGAACCATCTCTCCACTAAGCAGCTCTGTAGGTCTCTGCATATTCCTTGTCCCCAAACCCACCACTATCTTGTGTCTACAGAGGCCGCCCTGCCCATATCATAGGGTAAGACCTACGTACGCATCACCCCCTTGCATAGCTGTGTTTCTTTTGAAGGCAAAAGAGACCTAGAGCAGATACAGCTGCTGTCCCTACTGGCAGATAGGCCCAGCAGGGCCTGCATCCCAACGTTCATCTGCCTTTCACAGAGGAGGCAGACCTCTCTGTGTGTTCTCTTCTGAGCACTGTGAGAGGATTTGTTCTCCATTAGCCAGTATCCCCATGACTGACATGGGGGGGTGGTACAGGATGCATAGTAGAACACAATACAGAAGAAGCCATTTTGGTCTGGGTGGACTTAGTAACCAAAGGGCAGCAGATTTCTGCTCCTATTCTCTGCTGAATATGCAGCTTCTGATCTTTTATTGTGTTTTTACGCCTGAGTGTGCCAGAGAAACTGGTAGCTGGGAACAGAGAGATTCCCTTGCCTTTGCACAGAGCCCTGTTTGAACCAGCCAAGCTTGTTAGTAGTATTCACATATGGCTGCACCAGCCTCAAGCTGAGCCCTGCAGAACCTGTCTCTTTCTCTGAACCTTTCTGCTCTAGCAGAAGGACTTGCTAGTTGTTATGCTGGGTGTTTTGATCTGCTGAGCTGAAAGGCCTGACATGATGAGGAAACCAGAGAATCAAGGAAGAGGTACAAAGGCGCTGGTTGTACATTGAATGTGTTGTGATCTGCTAGAATTTGAGCTTATAAACTTGGCAGGATCTGTACTGATTCCATCTGGAGCAACTGAGCCACTGTGTTTTCCTGTTTCTTGTCAACCCATACAAACTACACTAGCTAGATTGGTATGGTGAGAATCCTGCACAGCCTGTAAAGTCTCCTTCCCTGTCACGTGGAAGGTGCTGTGTGTTTTCTAGCCAGAGTATTCTCAAGCATAAGGCAGATGTGTTAGTATGGGTGCTGAATTTGTCAGCTAGCTGCTTCTCAGACCAAGACTGGTCTTGGAGTCACTGAAGTCTCAGCTAATTTAATGGTGTATATAGAGGAGCTAGTTGTGGGTGGGTCTGAATGTCACCACGTTTGTTTGTCTGTCATGCTGATCAATGGGTGTTAGTGATGGCATTGGTAAGATCCCTGTTTAGCCTACTGCTGACGTAATCAGTGCTCCTCTTTTTCTAGCCTAACTGTGCTCATGTCTTCTAGTTTTCTGTTCTTCCCTGTTGTTGTAAGGGCCTGACATAAAAGATATCCTGTCATATTGGAAACAATTGAAATTGCTGTGTCCCAGAGAGAGAAATGATGTGTATTAAATAAAATCCATGTTGGCTCTTGGGGCTCCCTTATTCACTTCTATGCTAAAGCTTCTGGAACATGTATAGCACCATGCTGTCCCATTGTAATGCTGCATTTCTAAGCTCAGGGAGCTAATGCTTATGCTTCGAGATTCATTTTGCAGTCTCAGACAGTGTCTTATAAAGAAATGAAGTATTAAACACAGCACAACAGGAATGGTGTTGCATTAGATATCTCCTGACTTGAAGAGGCTGGATAGCAAGTGGATGGGACCATGGGACTGATTTGACTGTTCTTGTTTTTTTATCCTTGAGGACATGCATTATTTAAGATGAACAGGAATGCAGCATAAAGCAGTGGACTGGGTTTGGGAAGAGCTTTCTTTGTATGTTAGATGGTGTAGAAGAAGCCAGTGAATAATGTTGCAGAAAATGTTGTCAAAACAAAGAATGACCAAGAAAATAGGCCAAAAGGGATTTGGAAAGAGCATTGGGTTTGAAGACGAGTCTTAAATCTGATTCATACGCACTGGGGAATGCTAATAAAAGAGGGAAGGCTGGAGAAATAAATCAAGGTTTATGCTGTGGGAGATTAATTATGTCCAGGAAAAAAATTAAGGAAAAAAGTAATATTTAAAGCAAAAAAGAATAACACTGTGAGCAGAAATTGGTATATATCTGTTCACTGTTCCTTAGCTTACCACTGTTTTTTAGGTGTTGCTAAAATTCACCCACCCTCAGGTTAGGAGAAAATTTGCTTTGGCTTACCTAGAAATAATGAATCTCTCCTTTGGACTATGCAAGAGGCATTGCTGAATATCCTTTTAACAGTTTTTAGCTCTTTATTTAGTTTGGTAATTCTATCTTTTCTTTGCCTTTCCAGTTTTAGAAACACACCTGTGAAAGTTGTGCCTTTCTGCTGCATTTCACATAATGGTCAGTGATCCTGAAAGAAAACATATTCAGAGGAAAAAGAGCAAGAGCTGCTGAAAGCAATATGTCAGGAATGTGAATTTATTTAGGTAGAATCTTTACAGTAATTAGTCAAAACGTAGGAAAGCAAAGCTGTTACTTGCACAGAGCAGTGTTATCTGCTCCACCTTGCAAGACTAAATTTTGAATTAATCATAGAGTCCGTTCTCCCATCTCCTGCATAGATATTGGCATGTTCTCCACCATGATCTGTTTTATCCCTGTGTGGGTCTGAACTGACACAAGGTGAATTTTATCCTATAATAGAGCCTGAAACCTGGAGATTTCCTGTTTTAAGATTGTTGCATTACCTGAGCAGCGTCTTCCTGAGTAGAGAGAGGCATAAAGGTAAGATCAATGACTAGAAGGAGATTTTACAGGGCTTTTTAATCATAACAGTTTTAGGAGGGGAAACCTTGCCTTGGCCAAGCCAGTTACACAGGTGGTTCTCTGCTGCACAATAGCTTGTTCTGAAAAGGCACGTTGTCCCATTTGCTGACTGTTAAGTTGGATTCAGCTTGGTGCATTGTAGGCTAACATTGGTCTCAGTCAGATACAAAAGCAGTTTTAAAGTTACCCTACAACAAGCATACCAGCCTTTACCTAAGGGCCATGTATCAGTGTTTTGAGTGGCATACCCCAAGATAATTGTGGTAGTTCTTGCTTTTGGCTGTCTTTGTTGCTCTTGAGAAGTTCGCGCTTGTATTAATGGAATGGCTCATCTGTACAATTGCTGAGCTTTTGCAATTCAGGGCTTTGTGGAAGTGAACCAGGGTCCAACTGAGGTTATCTAATTATGACCAACAATAAATTGCTGCTCAATGACGGCACAATCAACTTGAGGTGTTCCTTAGTGAGGAATGAGAAACTGAGAACAGAGGTGAGACAGGGAGAGGACAGCATCCACTGAAGTCAACTTACATGTATGCAGCTGTGATTCTAATTCTTAATTTCCTCTTGCTCACTTCAGTTTCTTTTCCCACCTTCTTTTTCTTTCCTTCATGTTCCTGGCTACTTGCTTTCTGAGGTAGCTGCAGTCCAGGCAGTGATCTAAACTGCCTTCCTTGGACTCTGTGGAAACCATTCCTCCCTGAGGACGAAGGAGATATGCGGTGATCTACCATTCTGCCATGTTTTAGGCAGTGACACATGTTGCAGATGTGAATTACAACTTTAAATTGCACCATCCCTTGAGTTTCTTTGACAGCAGTGCTCAGTTGCTGGAAACTTGCTCCACTGTGCTGGCAGGTCTCAACGGAAGCTGTGGGGATTGCTTTCTGAGTTCTGTCTTGCCCTGTGCCAGAGAAGGTCTAGGTCTCTAGCAGATTTCCTGCAGGCAAGGAAGCTGCTGTCTTGTCCCAAGTATATAAAATTCATTGCCAGCTCTGATTGATTAAATCTGACTAAGTTCACGGTGATGAGTTAGGAATAGTCTTAAGCTAAGAACACTTATCTCCATTTTTTTTTTTTTACTGGGAGATGATTTTACTGGGGCTAACATTGTAAGTTCTTACTATCATTATTAAATTGTCATTACAGTATTACATTTGTCCCATTACAAAGACAAATAATACACTTGAGCAGAGACATGTTGAGGGAAAAACATTGGTCGTCTTGGCAGCTCATCCTGTTATGCTCCATCATTGCATTTTTGCTGGCCAAAGTAGATGTATGACAGTGGACTATTTGTCACAGTTTTCAGCTTTGCAGAGTTCTCTACGTAACTGTTGTCAGAGTCAGTTGCCCTTTGGACCTACTCAAGAAATCAAGTTTCCTGGAATACTGAGCTTTTGAGTGCTTTACATGCTTACCTATAGATACACATATAAATTCTCCAACTATTGTTAGCAACAAGTTCCATGTTCACCAACAGGAAGCCTTGTGAGAGCTGTTTAAATAAATCTCAGTTCAGCAAGTGCAACGTTTTGAAACTAGTAACAGTTTCTGTTACCAGCATAAACAGAGAAGATCTTGGCAGAATTCCTTGCTAGCTATATTTTTGGGTCGTATGTCTTCATATAAACTGAGCGTGTCATTAGATTTATGTTTTTGGCACCAGCGTAGGGATCCCTGGTATCTTAGCTAGGCTTAATGTGCATCCTCCGCAACCATTCTCAATCTTGGCCTCAACAGTTTATTAGCTGCATTCCCACAGTGTTCTTTGTAATTTCTGGAGTGATAATTTTTAGCTCAGTGCTCTCTGACAGTTATTGATGGGAATGTTTTAGAGCTCATAAGCCTATTTGTTGGCTGTCACATTCCTCTTCCTTGATCTCCCTCTCAGTTGTCACATTCCTCTTCCTCAGTCTCCCTCTCTTGACCTATTAATTTTTTTTATGAGAAAATTTGGGGAAGGTGTTTTGGGGTTACAATGCTTTGCTCATGTAAGAGCTATTTCTCTTTTTTTTTTTTTTTTTTTTTTTTCAGCTGATGCATCTGTTTCTAGGTGAATTGTTTTCTTTCTATGGGGAGTAAATGCAAACCATTGGGAGAGAAACCTATATCAGCTATTTTTCACTTTTAAAATATGCATTAGGCTTAATCTGTATTTGCCTAGTTGTGATGCCTACTATTTGTGAGAATTCATGGGCCTCAAATTAGATGTGATAGGTGGTTCTTGTTCCAAAAATATAATATATTTTTATGTCAAGCACTGTAAGAAATGAAACAAAGATATAAAGTACAAATAAGAGTGATTTTAAGCTTCCATATGAATGCCAAATAGCTTGAACGCTAAACTTGAAACTCTCATCTCGGTCCTTTGCTGCTTCCCTTTTCATTTTGAAAATGATATGTAGTGCAAGTTGTAAATTGCTGCCATTACAGTAACTGTGTGGAAAGCATTCATATGGAGCAAAGTCTAATCTGTATGAAGTTCCTGGAGATGATGGCACGTACTGCAGGCTTTCAGAGAATTGGGCATAGTACGCTGTGTCTAACTCCTGCAGAAAACAAAGTTTTCCACATTGACCCTTCTCACAGTGTTTATGCTGTTTCCCATCATTTTTATTTCCATCTGTAAAAAGGTCCCAGACTGGTCAGTGAACTGCATTGCCCAGGTAGACATCAGAGCATTCTGGGGAAGCACATCTCTCTTATGCAGGCAAAATGCAAGCTTTCAAAAAATAATTAAAAACAAAACAACAGAAGTGATCTATTCTCATTTCTCTCACCTTTTCACAGGGGTTTATGTGCTTCTTTGGACACCTGTTTGGGATTTGGGATTTGAAGGTTCTGGAGAGGAGTTATGTTGTTTTTTGGGAGATAACTTTCTGTTCTAGAGAAGTTTTCCATGAAATGGTAAACAAAAACTGGATGAGCTGCTGCTCTGAGATTGTGTTTTGCTTCCTTGATTTTACTGTTTGTTTTCCCTCTTTAGTCCATTCACTTTTTATTATTCTCTACAGTGTGTCCCTTGGGCTCTGTTCTTTACAGCAATTGGATGATTTTAGGAACTGTTATGCTATATTTCCCTGTGGTACCCATAGCTTTATGGAAGTTACAATTTGGCTTAGTGCTTTGGACTCTGGTACTTTCTCCTGCAAAAATGGAGACTATGCTGGAACAGCAAAATCCTATATGTTTACTGCTGATCCAGTTTTGGGATGGAAGACTTATACCCTTTTCTTATCAGTTTTTATCAGGGAGGGATACACAGGAGGGAGCTATTTATCAAATTCTCAACTTCAACTTCCAAGGCTATATAAAGGCTATCAGCACAGGAACTTCATCCTTACAGCTGGTGGGCTTGCATTGAATCCCACTGCACCTCTGAGGAGAGGCAGCTAAAAGGATTGGAAAGGAAGAGAAAAAGCACTTGAACCTGCCAAAAGGAGAAGAAAGAGAAAATGAATGGCAGCAGGGGAGCTGTTAGAGAAGTCAGCTCTAGGTCGAGGTGAGCAGTGCACCTGGATACAGGCACAGAACAGATGAGATGAGGGGAAAATGTATTTGGCAACTGAAAAACTAGCACTGGGGTCTGCCAACAGTGTGAATAGTGACCCCAACATAAAGGCCATCATGCAACAGTTAAGACATAATTTTAGAATTAATGTTTAAGTGCTGGTAGATTTCAAAGTGTGTGTGTCTGGAAACCTGATTCTTGCTCCTGTTTCAAAAAAAAGCAACTAAGCAGAAAAGGGGGAAATGACTAAAAGATTAAAAATTTAAGTCTATTTATCAACATTATTCTAAGCTGTAGCTTCTGCAAAGGAACCTGAAATGAATGAGCTTTTGAATCCATTGTCTTTTTCTGTCATTCTTTTTTTTTTTTCTTCTCCTTCTCTTTGGAAAAGAAAGTTGAACTGTTTTTTGGATACTTATACCCGCTTCTTTCAAAGCTTTAAGAGTCTCAGTGTTTCCAGAGTTGGAAACAGATCTGGAATTAGCATTTCCCCAAAACATCACTGACGTTATCAGCCCTGGGTACTGGGTATGTGGAAGGTATCTGGGAAGGCAAAGCGCATCACTACCTTCAGATCTTGATTTTGAGATGCATCTGTCAGCTACTTAGTCCTCCTGCCTTATTCTGAGTAGAAACTCCACCTCTTAACATCTATGATGTTCATTTAGCAAATCAGTTTTTTATCTCTTTCCAACCTTTGAGCAAGTTTCTGCCCTATTTTGCTTCTCTCCTCCTTTTATTTTTTTCTGTCTTAGATATAATGTACTACTTTTGCCTTTTTGTTTTACTTCAATCTCACTGTTGCATCTTTGTATACAGAATTATTAAATTTTCCTAGATTATTCACATGTTTGTGGCACTTGTGTGCAGTCTCTGAAGGCTTTAATCAAATAATCCAGTTATTCAGCTGTCTGTCTACTTCACTCTATCATAATTTATCTTCCCTTTCTCTTTCTTCTGATTTCAATATTTTATCAAGATTACGTTATACTTGTTCCTCCTCAGTAGGCTTTTGTTCCTGGCCTCCAACAGACATTCAAGTTAATTTTTTTAGTAATGCAGCTACTCAAAAAGAAAGTTTCTGTAAGGGTTAACGTTTTACTGGGAAAGGAATAGGGTGAGATTTAGAGTTATACAAATACATTTCTGACATAAATGTATTCAAATGGAGGAGAACTTGCCAGGGAAAGATGTCTACATACTAATACATAATCAACTAATGTATGTAACAACATTTGTGTGTGTGTGTTTCATTTTCTTGAAAAGTGGCCAGCAGACTTCAGCTAGATATGACAGATTACTTTGAGAAAACTTAGGGAATTGGGGTATTTTTCATCTCAGTTGCATTCTCTGGCAGTCACACAAAAGAAATGTCCTCTCTAGCACCCAGCAGCTGAGCTTGCCTTTTGTATGTGTGTATGATTCTCTTTTCTGAGACTGCAAAACCTCTAAAATCTCCATTAAAATGCACTGTAAACCTCCTCTCTCTGGGAGTACTATGAAGCTATGAAAAGAAGACCATACAACTGAAGCCAGAATAAATAAACCTTATTCCAAATGAGTGTGGATTGGCAAGCTGAAGAATCATTAGTTTTGCCTTAGTGAAAAAGGAGGAAGATGAAAATCCACGAGAGAGAATTAGGTTGGTTCAAGCAATACACCAGCACTGTAACCCTACTCTAGGTCTGTGCACAGTACACCCAGAGGAAAATAAGGCCTGACAGCACAAAGATTTTATCAGCTTGTTCTGCTGTGACAGAGCGCTTGTGAGTGAATGAAGCCAGCAGGAATTAATTGTGTTGTTCCAAACGAATGTTGTAAATATTTTTATGAAATACCCATCCATCCTCTACATCTCCATTGTCTGTGCAAGATACGACAAATGTGCTTCTGTGAAATGCGTCTGTGTTTTGTTTTCAAAACCTTCTCCTAGGAAGACCAGTCTGTAGAGTAGCATGACTACTGTTGCAACCATTACAGTGAGGAAAAAAAACAAAAGCAAAAGCAAAATTAAAAGCCAAGTTTGCCTCTTTTCTCTCCGCCCATACTAAGACAACAAAGCTCCATGTCCCTGTCTTACAGATTGTGCTGAGATGGGAAGAAGGGATGACGAGGAGGTAGCCTCATCAAAGCTCTATGAATCTGTATTTATTTTATTTACTTAGCATTTAATTGAAAGAGCAGCTTACTGGAGCAGTGCTGGGTAAGGCCATGAATTGTCCTGTTGAGAGAGAACTGTGGCTGTGCTCCCACAAGGCAGTGACTCCAGCAGAAAAACGTCTTAGAACATCCTGCTTTCCATGTGAGCATCATTATTTTGGCTTACATCTATCCAATAACCAAACAAGTGTCTAAATTTCACGCATCTTCTTTTCCCACAAAAATGATGCAACCTTGAATTAGAATATCTCACGACTCCCTTTAACCAAAATTGCATTTTGTTTATCTCAGGATAAAGCTGGAAGCTTCTCTGTCCCATTATTCTAAGCTTCCACTTCGAACACTTCTGCAATTCAGAACTGTGAGTGTTTCCAGGTCCAGAATAAGCTGTTTCCTATTCTGGCTTCTGGCTAGTGAAGCAGCTTGTTTAACCAAACTGGGAACAGATTTGCTGAGATTTGTATTTAGTAAGAGTTTTTGATAAATAGAACTTCCAGTATATTTCTCTAGGAGCACAAGTTGCATTCAGTCTCGTAAGGGATCCGGATTTACTGCTCTGACCTTCCTTGTCTCAGATTCTGGTTGCTGTAAGATGCATGGCACTTAGTCTTTCTTCTTTCTAAGAGTATTGAAGAATCTTTATTTAACAGCCTCTAATGACAAATCCTGTCCCTGGAATCTAATCTTACATGCGGCTCAACAGATGACCAGAAACAATCTGTGCGAAGCAGTGATTAGAGGGACAGCTAAATTATAAATGCATTTGGACCTTTTGGGAAGCAGGAGAATCCCAGCATAGGTTTTCTAATGATGTTTCTTTGTTTGACTCTGATTGACTTTAGCGAGATTCTGCTTGTAAAATTTTACATTCTACAGCCTCTTGCCTGTCTTAGAAATATTGGTGGTGTAGTATTTCTTTTCTCATAGAATTGTAAATACTTTGTTTTAAAAAAAGTATTTTTTTCTTAATATAGTCCAGTTGAGACTTTAAAATTCCCAAATGTTTCTCATTCCATATATTTCTCATAGTGCTTTTTAAATATCAGCTGTACGAACCAGAATGAAAGATAAGAAACGTCCCTTCTCTAAGAACTCTTAGTTCTGTTTGAGTCCTTAAAAGCTTTTGTTCCTTAAAAAATTCAACCTTTTTCTTTCCTGCACGATGCTCAGTGCTTCCAACTGTAAAATTAATGAGACAGTAATAGGCTTTTTTTTTTTCTGAAGTGATTTTTAGTGTATAGAACATTTTATATGTTATTAATAATACTGAATGTTTTGGAGTATGGTATTTAGTGGATACAAATTGAATCAGTTGCATTTTATCACCTGGGAAAGAGTGAGTTGTGTTTGTTTCCCAGAGAAGTATGGTGGAAGGGAAAAGAGCTGTTCAGTCTTCATTCCTATTGGAAAATGTGCTCCCAAGCTTGACCATAACATGTGGATAAGGGGGCAAAGAGCTTTTTAGGGGGTGGAAAAACACTAAAAACACAGCAGTAACAAAACTGTGAGAGGTGTGTCAGATGCAGGGTGATAGTGCAAAGCATCTAGGCTGCCTTGTACACCCACTGACTGGTACAGGCACAGGCTGATCTGCACCTTGCTCTCACCACGGGGTTCTGCGAAGCTGTCTCAGGGGTTCGCTATCCCAGGGTTGGTGAGAGACTTGCGGATCTGGAAAAGCATTCATAATGGGAGCACCCCTCATGCAAGGCCTATAGGCTGCTATGCCAGCTTGCACTGCCCTGGACCATGCCTTCTAGCACCAAGGCTGACAGCAGTGGTGCCCAAACATGTTTGCAGAGGAAGCTGTGGAGCAGAGGCAGAGCTTGCAAACAGCGCTGAACTCTTCCCTGCAGGCTTTTACCAGGTCAGCAATTTCTGGATGTGGATTTTGTTTGAGGCCTAGGCCATTTGGCAGTCTTATTTCTGCTTAATTAGCTTCATGATTTAAAACTATTTGTGGCCTCCTAATGAACTGAGAAAACCTAGCAGTTGTTAGCAGCTGGCTGGGATTTAACAGCAGCCATGTGTGTTCAGCAGAACAGCAATAAAGCAGCGAGAAGAAAAGTCTGGCAGTACTGCCAGGGGTCACAGCAAACAAGAGCTATCCTCAGTCCTGTTAATGATCACCATTAGCACAGTACAGAATTTCAGCCGGACATAAACAGCCTTGTTAAGCGACAGTGATGGTGAAGACTTTGACAGAAGCCTGAGCTTGTGTAAAGCCCTGAGTCCTGCAAAGGCAGATCTGAACTGAGATGCAGGACTGCGAGGCAGAATAGCTGAATTGGCAGCACTGCTATGGAACAGAACTTCTTGCATCTTCCTGCCCTGTCACAATTTGCTAGTTTGTTTATAAACCCTTAGGTGAGATCCAAGATGCCCAATAGTATTGCACACTCCTGTGGGGCTGTTCTTGGAGATTGAGATGTCTGCAACCGGGTGGTGGCAGATCTGCTTGTAGCTGGCTGTATCTGACATCCCTGTGTGGTCTGAAGACATCCCCCAGACGTTAGCCACGTGTGATAGCCCAGGTGATGACCTCCTATGTCCACAGTCTGTTTCTTCTGATATCCCTTCTTCTCATATTGGCTCTCAGTTATTTCCATGGTGTAGAATCACAGGATTATTTTATCTGCTCCTGAGTGCCCAGGATAAACAATTTCTAGCAAATCTTCTCCATTTCTTGCAAAGATTTCTAGCAGAAGTTTGAACAAAAGATATAACACATCCTCATATTTAAGACAGCTATATTGAGATGTAGCGTATAACAATGAATGCTCCATTTCTGCTGGTCTGCAATTGAACAAAACTAAATATGAATCACAGTTTCAGCATGCATACCTTTTTGTCGTAGCCTCTCTTATTTTGATAACATTTTCCAAAGTTCTGAGATAATGGCGAGTAGTTACAGTATTGCTGAACCTATGCATCAGTGATAACTACTCCAGGAAAAGAAACAGTGGGTATGAAAGAAAACGCTTGTCCAGTGAAAATGCTGTTTAGATGCATAAAATACACAGTTAGCTGATATGACGCCAGAAGGTTAAGAATGTTCCCTCAGATCATTCCAGCTGTTAAAGAAGCCTACCCCATTCTTGCTTTGGAGAGAGATTTTTTTCCCTGAATCATTAACATGAATTCTTTGGAGAGCTGGATTATATTTTGGATACGTGTGATAAAACTTTGAGATTTTTCTTAATGTGCTCCCTGGAGAGCAGTGCAAAATGTGTCTGGGTCGGTTTTTAGGTTTTTCAATCCATAAATGATCCTCACGTGTCCTCTTAACCCATATTTGTGGGACACTTTTATGTGCCTTTGAACAAAATTCTCTCTGGAGATGTGCATGCTCTTCTACTGTCTCAGGTGCTAATTATATTATGTGAAGCCTGTTCTCAGGATTCACTCCAATGGAATCCAACACACATCAGGTTGATATGCACATAAAACAGTGTCTTTTACTGTGTTTTCAGTCAAGTCCTCTGCAGAATATATCTGCAATCGCTAAATAATGCACTAGTGTGGTTTTGTTATGAAAACTGTACAGACCAGAAATAGCAAAGAATAACTGCATCATTTGGGAGTTATAGCAAATCTATTCTGTGTAGGGTGTCATGGCTCAGGATAGGATTTTTTTAGGTCTGTTTCCTCAAGTTGATTTCTAGAATTTAAGATAAGCAGAGCTGCTTGCTAAAACAAGGAAAGTTCTTAAAATCTTAAGCGAACACTGTGTGGGGATTTTACCCTGTGAGCTACTTCAGGCAAAGGCATGTGGAAGCTGAGCATTTTCCTAAGTCCATCTGATTTCCTGAAAACGCAACTTCTTACTCACAGGAACTGAAGGTCCCTCCGACTTTTTCCCCCATGATTTGCTGTTCTTGGAGGGTGAGAACACCTGTAACCTCCAGCATCAGCTGCTTTTTGGTGTGGAAGCTACATAAAATTATAGTATCACTATAACATCAAAACTTAGTAAAAATCTGATTTTTCCTCACTACGTACAGAAAAACTCTGTGCTGAACTAGCTGCTTATCATCCATTTGTCAAGGGTCTTTGTGTCTTGAAAAGAATTAAGGGAAAGCTGAATGTCCAAACCACTTCTGGGTGCCCATTTGGTATTGCCTCTATGCTTTCTTCCAACCTCTGCTGCTGTGCTCAGGTGGGCAGGATTGCCTTATGGGCCCCTTCCCTCTGTGTGGGCCCTGCTAACCACCCTGGGAAAGTAGAGGAGGGAGCCTGGCACCTTGACTCAGGACCCTTATGGATCAAAAGCAGCCTGCTGGCAGCCTTCTTGGTATCCACATGACTACATGTTGTCCTGTGATCCTGGCTGGTGACAGAAGAGCTGCTCTTACTGAACCTTATCTGCTGCCATGAGTGAGAGCTTCACATGGAGGTTCATGGCCTTGCAGGAGGAGCTGGCATCAGCCCTCACAGAGTTCTACCTGTGACATCCCAGTGTCAGGCATCTATCGCAGGCAGAAACAGTAAGAAAGCTGCTGCTTGTAGGGCATGCCTTCCATGACTGATAGACATGGGAGGCAGTTCCAGGCTTGCATTTTATGTCAGAAGTGCAGGCATTAGAGGGATCTAAAATCAGAGACTTAAGGTTGGTGGAGGAGAGCAGCAGAGATAAAAACAAATAACAGACAGGGGGGAGCGGTGGAAATGTCTGTGGGAAAGTGGCAGAGTTGCTTGTGAGAGGAAAGGAACTACAAGAAGAAGAGAAATTAGGAGAGAAAAAAGGTGGGGAATTGGCAGTAGTTAGCAACTGTGTACAAAGTGTACTTCTAAACAAATGTAAGTATTTATATATTGGTTACATGCTGTGTTTCTGGTTTGCCTATCCTGATAACTTTCAAGTGTTATGCTCGAGAGTCCTCTTTAAAAGAAAAAATAAAAAATAAAATTGTGATCCACAGTTAAGTCATGCTTTTAGAAGGAAGCATTTGTAGCCTCCTTTAAACATGAAGGTAGTCAGTTTTCATTCATTTGTAGATGCCTTCATCTCCTCATTCGACTTCCTTGTAAATTTATCTCCAGCCAAACTTTACCTGCTTTAGTAGCCTTCTCCTTCTCGGGGCTTCTGAGTCCTATAACTTTTCCAGTTCAGTTCGCCCACTTTTTTTTAAGGTTCTCCCTATTGTTACATAAGCAGAAAAGTCGTTTTGTTGATACCAAGCAGCACGCTCTTTGCAGGGATGGTTGTTCAGCTGCTTAAAAAGCAGTTACCCAAGTTTTCACCTTTTTTTTTTTTTTTTTTTTTTTTTACTTTTTCTTTCTTTGATTTAGGTCTGTTTGGTTATTATTTTTGGAACAATCTGAAGCATGATTTGGATGTTGGTATCACTGCTGGTTCTTTAAGTAGTTACAAAGAATGTAAAACCCACATTAAAAGCTTGAGCTAAGGAAGTGTTGAAAAAGGAGGCTACAAGGGTAAAAAAAAGCTGAGCAGGTGAGCTGAGAGGCCAAGAAACTGGTTTGGCAAAGCATCTCAGAGACTGGAAATTTCAAGACATGTTAGGAAAATCTCTGGCATCCAGAACTGCTCTCCATATGGAATATCTTTGTATCCTGTGCTCCCACCCTGTGGATGAGTAACCTCTGCTGATGTCAGTGGGTGTTATCCCCATGTCTGGAGGGTAATAGATTGGGCCCGCATAGAATAAGTCATGCCTCATTTTCTTTTGAGCTGGAAAGTCATCTGAATTTCCTTTAAATGTTTCACAAGGGAGCTGAGAGGGTGGAAGAGAGGCTTAATATTCCTTTTTGGTTGCATCACTTGCATGTTTCATAGTCGGACAGTGGAGTCCAAACCCAGAGATGGAATTGTTTAAATGACAACAGAGTTATTGCTTAGCTTCTCAAATATTTTGGCTGCTCACATAGTCAGTCAAGCTGCTATCCTTCCCACAACAAATGTACTCATGGGAGAGCAAATGGGAAAGAACATGAACATCCCGCAGTAGAGCGTCAGTGCTTTCGGCAGGGAGGTGCCAGCTGTCATTGGAAACAAGTTCTGAATTTGCTGTGAGGATTTTTTTTTTTTTTTTAAAGGAAAATCGTTCTTCAGAAAGGTTATGAAAGGAATGAAGCCCAGGGCAGCAATTCAGTGATGTTTACTAATGATGTTTATGTTTTTATATTATAAAAAGGCTAGTTAAAAAAAACTGCTTCTGACAAAATTCTTATTGCATGTAAAAATATATACATTTTGAAAAAAGAAAAGTTGTCCCAATTCTCTTATGTTCACAGACCTTGAGTGAATGTAATTAAAAAGAAGGGAAAAAAAAACAACAGCTTGTACTCAGAGAACATGAAAGCCTAAACGTGAAACTTTTATGAGTTATGAACATGGGAGCTGCACTGTAGGAAACTTCCAAGGAAGTTCTGCAGCTTTCTAGTGGAAATCTAGCATAGAGCTATTTCAGATGTTTAAAAAAGGGCTGTTCTTTCTTCAACTAAACACTTACTTTGCCTTAAAAAGGAAGAAAGGGAGGGCTGGGGAAGATGGAGAGAAATAACTAGAGCAAATGTTAACATTGCAGATCCCAAGGATCTGCAGAAGCTACACAGGGAGTAAATTCAGCTGTAGCTCAGCTCCATGCAGGCAGGGGTGGTGAGTACCAGCCCTGGCACCTGTGGGCTGACAGGGCAGGGAACAGTGAAATGAGGGAGGGCTCAGGTGTGCCCTTTGCTTTCCTTGTTGTGTTGAATGGCCTTCTTTCCCGTGTTAGCCTTGACTTTGTCCTTCTTGTCCTACAGTTTTGGCTGTGCTTTACCAGACCTGGCTTCTAGATAAGAGTATTTCTCTTTGAATGAATAAAGCAGCTCCACAGCCCATTCATTCTGAAGCTTGATTCAATACATCCTCTACTTGCAGTTATTTTTCCAACATTGCTGTGGCAGTTCAGATTTGATTTTTGGGTAGGGGTGATTTGCATGCAAAGAAAAAGCACTTCAAAGTATGTGAAGATAAGGGGCTTACGTAAAGCCCAAACAGTCCATGGTCTGCAGGATAACTGCAGTAGCTTTTTCATCCCAGTCAGAAATCTCAGAGAAGTACCAGAATGAGAGAGCACTCCAACTGGAACCACACAAAACAAGTCTTTAATGAAAGCAATTGGAATAGCACTAAATAAAGTGTTTTAATGGAGCTCCAAAGAGATGTGTAAAAGCTGCTAGTAAAGTCAATTGAAGGCCTGTCACGGTGCCTCCAAATTCCCTTCACAGCCCTCCTGCTGGCAGCAGTTCAAGTCTCTTTACAGTACATTAGAGGTAAGCGTAACAGTATTATACCAGGCCCTTTGAAAAACTAATAAAAATTTTCTTCCTGTGAGAGAAGCCCACTGCTGCTAGGAGAAGAACTGTGTGCCCTTCAGTTGAGAATCATTTGTTTCTGAAGCCTGGATGAAGGAGAGGTCTTTTAACAATTTGCAAAGCCACTGTTCATAGTCCTATTCCCTGTGCTTGTCTCCTAGTAGCAAGGGACATTTGTTAAAATCTGCACAAAATCAGGTCTGAACAATACAGTTCTGTGCCCTGAAAGTTCTTTTTCCAATTGCCTACACTGGGTAGGCTGTGCTGTAGCTTATGGCCTATATCACCACCTTGCTGGGAGGCTATGCTCTTTCACTTGGGCAATAGACTGTAGCTGTGCAAGGACATAGAATCACAGAACCACCAAGGTTCAGAAGACCTCTAAGATTTTCCAGTCCAACCATCCACCAATTTTCTTCCACTGAACCATGTTTCTCAGTACGCTATTTCAATGTTCCTTGAACGCCTCTAGGGATGGTGACTCCACTACCTCTCCAGACAGCTCATTTCAGTGCCTGACCACTCTCTCAGAGAAGTATTTCCTAGCATCCCACCTGAATCTCCTCTGGTGCAACATGAGTCCATTCCCTCTAGTCCTATTGCTGGTTACATGGGTTAAGAAGCTGACTCCCATCTCACCACAGCCTCCCTTCAGGGAGCTATCGAGAGCAACATGCCCACAGGACTAAGTGCACAAGGTGAAGCTGTGTTTTTCCTTCAAGGCATCAAGCACCTCTGGGAAACTGTATAGAAGTTCAGCACAGTGAAGTATGGGGAGCAGTGCCCTTGCCCTCTGACACTGACCACACTTCTGAAGCCCTGTGGTGGTCTGGGCACCTACAGCACCTCTGTACCAGAATTTCTCTTAGTGGGTGAACACCTTAAAAATGAGCACCTGATTGCTTCTACTGAGGGAGCTACCACCCTCCTTGGCCACGTGCCATGGGTCTACACCCACAAGAGGCTTATCCAATGGGAGTTTTACCATGGCCTATTTTTTAGCCCAGCTCCCACGTCCCACCCTTCCCTTTTTCCCGTTCCATTTTTGGGGCCAGAGGGCCCACAGGCCTACTGCCCCCCTGTCACAGGCATGGATTGATCTAGGTTGCTCCGTGACACTTATAAAATGACAGAGTAGCATTAAGCTTTCTTTCTCCCAAGCATCCCAGATCCATCTTGTGTAGCTGTAGAGGTGGTGACCCCAGAACAGACCTGAATGCAAAAGCTATTAACAGTGCACCTCTATGCTGAGACTGAGTATGTATGTCTACAGTGTATATAGGGTATGAGAAGATTATTGGTGTGATCAGAAGGTTTAAACTGACAAAAAGAGTTGACAGAGAGGACAAATTCTCTGAATCCATCAGGTAAAATATTCTGAAAAAGGATTTTCATATTTCATTTCCACTGTAATTTTCATTTCATCTGTTCTTTGAATTTCAGTTTGACTCTTGCTATTTTAAGTCGTGCATTATAATGCAATCCATCTGCATTTTTACCTGTCAGAAAATTTTTTATAATTTCCTTCAAAAAAAGAAAAAAAGACATAATTATTGTTTTCTGAAAAATATGCTCATTTTTTTTCAGAGCAGTATTTTTTTTTTTTTTTTAGGAAGCCATTCAGATAGGAAGATTTTAGGTAGCCCTCTTGACAGTCATTTGGAATAGATACTTCACCAAAAAGCAATAAAACCTCATAAGAATTATCCTGATCATCCTCGATGAGATCCAAAAACTCCATATGCTGTCATCATTGTGTTTTGTATGTCTCACGTATTTTAGAAAGAAGTTAAAAAAATGTTTCAGAAGATTCTTAGAGTTATTTTTAAAACCTTCCCTGTAAATCTGTGCTCTGCTTAAGACCATAAGCATAACTGCATAGTCTTTACAGGAAGGCTATTAAATAAGCTAACTTTAAGCTTCAACAGAAAAGAAATTTGAAGATGCTACTCATTAGGTTCAAGGTCAAAGCAATGACTCTTGGATGTGTTGTGAGATGTGGGACATGAGAAGTGGATGCTGGTCCATAATTATTCTGTCTAATATCTGATGTGGGTCTGAAGAAAGGGATTACTGCGTGCAATTACAGCTAAAGGCATATCTTCTAATGGGGAAAAAGAGACAATGTGGTGGTCAAAATGGATAACAAGTGTTAGATTGTCCAAAGCCCTGCATGAACACAGAACAACTTTCTCACAGGCACTGGATTAGCAAGGTGCTGAGAAGGATGAAAAAGTATCTACAGTAAATGTGTTCTTCTTGCTGTTTTAGTCCCGAATTTGTATGCACACATAATTCTGTTTAGATGCAGACAGATGGAGAAAACTTTTAGCTGTCATTTTTGTTACATTTTGGACAGTCAAAGCATCTCCCTGTTGCCTCTTCTGCTGCACCCAGCCTTGGATATGGATCACTAGTGACACATAAAGATATGCTGTGCAATTCTCTATCTTTGTTTTTACTATTTGCCATAACAAGTAACAAAGATTTGTGCAGATGACTTATCAACAGTTGCTGGAAAGAGAAATAGGGAGAGTGAGTAGCCCCAAAGTATTAATAAAAACAAGCATCTTCTCTGGCAGGCTGACTGGGTTGGAGCTGCGGATCTAATTTCCTCTTCTCTGGGCCCATTGTACATAAGCTGGTTAACGGAGCGCATGACATCACCATGGACTCCAAAGGCCTCTAAGCCTCATATTGCATAGTTCATTTCTTATTATATTCCATAGCAGCTCTACTTGCTAGAAACAGAGGGTAAGAAAGGTGAGCGTAACATCCGTTGTTTGTCTATATCTCACTTTGGATGGGAAGGGTACTGCCTACGATTTGCAGCGATATATGGTTGTCCACTTGATCGAGCTGTGATTTACAGAAAGGGAGAAAAGAAGCATGAGGTCATCACACATTTGGAGAATGGAAGATTGAAGTGAGGAGGTAGTTTTAAGAAAGTTTCAAGTGTATGTACTGGCTATTGCTGCCCACTGTGCCCACTATAGGGGTATGTATGCATATGCTGGCATATCTCGATATATCTTTCATTATGATCTTGAATTTAGTGAGAGGACCTTAAAGCCTCTATGCGTTAAATAAACTGTCCCATGGCAGTGATGTAACAGTTCAGAGAATGCACCAGACAACTTCTGTCTGTGTTTATCTCCCCATTCAAGGAGGCAGCAGGACAGTACTGAGCTTAAAAGTGACATATGTCCTGGTAGAACAGATATGGGCTGGACTTTTGAGATTGCTCTTTGCTTTTTCACAGCTTGGATGCAGGAGCCTGCTATTACAGTGCCTGGTATCTGGCAACAGCACATATGCTGCAAGTGGATGCAAGCATTCCATTACCACTGTGTTCTGCTACCATATGCAAGGTGCCCCTCTACTTTCCATTGAAAAACGCTTGTGTTCTGACAACCATCCTTTTGTGAGAAATGCTTTTGAGCTATCCAGAATAATTGATGCAAGGATTACATGTTTCAGATGAACTTGGATTTGTTCCATTTGAACTGTAAGTGCAGTGGATATTTAATGGTCCTATGAAATGAACTTACTACCTCGCAACTATTGTACAAATAAGCCCCTATGGGATAAAATACAAGAGAAATGAGGGAAAGATTAAGTGATTCATATGCTCAGGTGATTAACAGAGTGAATAGGGTTTTTTTTGTTGTCACTAAAGAAAAATATATTATTTGGAAAACTCTTTCTTAAGTGTACCCTTTGACTGTCTGATTCTGGTAAAGTAAGTGTGAGTTATTTTTCCTGCTACGATTCCCTTTGATTTTCTCAGCTTCCGTTTCCTTTGTGAAGGCTTGACAGACTACAAGCCTATGTCCTTCCTGCTTGGCCCTTTTTATGCTCATTTCCCTCATAATATCACTTTGGTCTTTTCTAAACAAATGCCACATCTCACGGGAACAAAATCCACTCCCATGTATTGGGTTTGACCATTAGCCTCTTGTCTTCATGTCTTCTCAGCAGAAGGAGCTGAGAACTTTGTCCTTCCCAAACATGGAAAAGAGGGAGAGGAAGGTACTTTTAAATGCTATTCTGCTGACAATAAAGAATGAATAAAAAAGGTACTTAATTACCTCAACTGAGGCTAAATCAGAAATGCCAGGCCAGTTGAGCCCTTTTTTCTGCTTTAAAAAATATTTTCCCCCTTAGGAAAGGTATGTTTCTTCCTCCAGAAATGTGCTACACCTTTTTTTCCCTTCCCTTCTTCCTCCCCAGTTTACTTCTTTTCTCTTTACCATGGGCCATCAGATAAGCATGAGCAGCCACATCAGTTCTCCTGGAATCAGACTGAGTCCCTGTTCATAACTGAATACAACTGCTTAGTATGGCTCTGTAACAACAGTGAATGCTTAAGAGTTTCAAAACTTAGTTATTAGTGTGGTGTATGAAAATAATCCATACATAGTAAGCATAGTTGAAGCTGTAACTGCCTGAAGGTTGGTAACATAATCATTAATGATAAGATTCATGGGGAATAATATTTGTGTGAGCAACTTAAGATTTGCAATCCACAATAAAGTCTACAGATGGAGGTTAGAAACTTGCACTGTGGTGTGTATACATTTTCTTAGACTATATGGTATATTTTTGGTAAATTGGTGACACTGATGGTCAAAGACTAGTGACTTTTTGGATTATGAGTTAAGTCATGAACCCATCTTTCTGAGACCAAGACTCTGTTCTCTTTTTTCCCTCTGCATAGCTTTCTGCCCTCTCTTTGGTCTTCACCTAACTTTTTTCCTTTTTATTTATATTTAATCTGTGAGTGCATTGCAGGTGCTCTGTGTTTTAACCTCGTCCTTGTTCTTTGAGCAAGAACAGGAATTCAATCATCACCTCTCTTCAGGGAAACAATACCTTCAAGGTAGAAACATCTTCTGATTCTCCAGGAGTCAAACAAATCTTGTAAAAGATAGCCTCTCTCCATCCGCTTCTGAAGGGATTTTCTATCTGTAAGCAGATTTAAAACAACAAGCAACAGCAACAAGATATAGTGGATTTTAATTAGAGGAGAAAAAAAAGTAAAACGTGCCTTTATGTATATTGAATCAGTAGTGCAGCAGAGTAAGCTGTCCTCCAAATAAACATCTTAAAGTCAAATAAGGACAGAAGAGTCTGATAGAGAGTTTGCTGTCACAGCTGACACAGATCTTTGCATTGTCTACTGAGGTGACTGCTGGATGTGTTGAGTGAGTTGCCATACTTGCATAATTCCACCCCTAAGCCTTAATGGTGTCACTGCAAGTGTAACCCTAGCTATAAAAAAGCAGAATCTAACTTTAAGAATCAGGTTATATGTTTTCAGCATCAGCCAGACTCCTAGTTCTTTTGTTAACAAGGCCACACTTTTGTATAGCTCTTCTATATTCTGAAGCACTGTCCGATCCAGTCTGCAACATAAGACCCGTATAGCCATCCTGTGTTTTCATCACTGGTCAATGGCCACTAAATATTAACTGGCAACTCAGCAGAGTTTCTTTTTTCAGAGGGACCATCTCTTCTGGCTCTTGGCAGTAGTCCTAGGTGCAAGTCAGACAAAAAAAGCTCCTGTACTTTTTTTGCCCAATACAGATTATCTAGAGATATTTAGACTTCTAGAGAAATGCCTCTTGAGAGTAGAAATCAGATTTTGATAATTCAGCATTTTCCTCAGTCAGAAGTCATGTTTTGTCAATGTGGCTGTTGTTTCATGTTATTATAGTAGAAACAGGTGATATGCAATTAAAATCATTTGTCTGGCTTTTCATCAAGAAATTAAAAAGAATAGGTGTAGGAAATGACAAGTTTGTATGCCTAGAAGTAAATTCAATATAAAGCACAGGGATGATGTATCAAGTAATGATCCTACTTTACTGAAATGAATGCTAGTTGAAAATTTTGTGTGACAGCAGTGAGTACATAAATGTTATGTGAAGAACTAATACTTGAAACTAGTATCTTATTTCATGGATTTCAACGTATACTGCTTAAATATACAGACAGGAAACAGAGCAGTAGAGCTGAGCATTATAGCACTTCATTTAAAGTAAGTCCTGAAGTGAGAAACTTTTTAATAAATAGCCTGAGTACTTTCATCTTCTACTATACTTAGGAACACAGGCATTCTGCTGCTTTACTTTGTCTGTTTTTAGATTATTTTGATGTGTACCTTAGCACTTACATAACTCACTTTTTAGAATCCCATCTCATTGCTGTCTGCACTGAGAGCAACTCTTGGTTGTTTTTCTGTACTAAAACTACTCTGTTAGAAATAAAGTGGTGTGGAAAGATGAGAAGTGTAAGAGTCCTCTGGCCTCAGTGTAATGTTCTTGGAGAGGAAAGAGGAAAATACATGTCTAGGAAGGTATAGAATGAGGAACTGAGCAAGACTAGAAAGCTGGCTGTTAAAAAAAAAAAAAACAACAACAACAACAAAAAAAAAAAAACCACAAACCCTCACTGATTTCAAAATGCATTAAAAATAAGTCCTCTTTAATGTAGCATATAATCAACTCTTGGGATTTTCTGTCACAGGATGTTACCGAGGCAAATAGTTAACAAGGTTCCAAAAGAAAGAAAAAAAAAGATTTGTATAAATAGTAGTAGTAGCACTTGAAGCTTTATTAGTTAGACCAAAGAATTATAAGGGTTGTGGCAAGTCTTTCTCTTCAGGGCATAAGCAGAGAAGAAAGGATTTTCTGCTTCATTTTCTAGCATATATTATAGAGTTAGCCAGAGGCACAGGAATTTGATGTAGACCAAAGACCCAGCCCTCTGAAGCACTAGCAGAGATCAATGTCACGAGCCAGACTGAATTGGTTGGGCTAATTGCTTTGCTGAAGTATGTAATTCCTTGTTTTCCTCTTACGAGTGGTTTTGTTATAGATGATTATGGGGTGGATTGAAAGTGTATGGTCTCATAGTAGAACACTCAGAATTTCAGAGATTTTCTGTTCTTCCATGTTCTTAAATAGATTGCAGTGTTTAGTGGGTATCTTTTTGTTGAATGTTGGTGACAATTTCAAAAGCTAGTAGGCAACAGCTACTAAGTGAGCTTGGGTGATAATGATCTGTTGTGAGCATGACATGAGTGGATATTCTCTGTGGTCCTGCTTTGATGTCATTTCTGAGATTGCATAAACTTCCAAAGACCTGATCAGATCTAGCTGGAGTAAATTCATTCTTTTTCTCCTTGACTGCTTGAAAATGAATTAAATGACTTTCACGGACATGTAAAATATTCTGTATTTCTTACTGTCCTCCAAACCACTCTGAAGCATTAGTGATCTCTAGGGGCACTTGTCAGTTCCTAGCAGTGAAATTTGGAAAACTGACACCTGGCCTGTATGGGCTAACCTAGTGCAGAAGCCTAGGCAGAAGAGCTGCATCAGATAGTGCCATAAAGGCACGTGCATTTGTCTTGCTAAGAGGTCTAGCCTGTGTGCAGCCCTGTCCTTAGAAAGCATGCCAGGTAAGCCAGTATCTCCACATTGTATCTCCACCGTACAAACTGGTTCATAGCAGAAGGATATTTCTGTATTTCTATCTATCTTGGGGCAGATTGGAAGTAAGAGTAGATGCACTTAAGTCCAGGTTGCATTTTCAGATGGGTGAAAATAGTGCTGTCTATAGCTCACATTTATAGCATTTAGGAGAAAGACTTATAAAATCTTTTTCTGGAGTAGTAAACTGGACTAGAAATAAAAGCAGTGGCTGGCTGGATCATAAGCAGTCTGAATTTTCCAAGGTGTTTCCTAGATTAGCCAGTTCTTTACAGCTAGAGACCTTGAATTGAGAGGGACCAATGTTCTCTTAGTATATTGCTGTAAGTATAACTCATAGATTTATGGGGAGCTCAAAGTAGTCTCCAGAAAGAGCCACACATTCACAACCCAATGATGAAATTTAATACTTTGTTAAGAGTGTTCATAACAGTCCAGTTCGCTTCAGGTGCATTTATATTGCATTCTTCATTTGAACCAAAGTAGAAGCACAAGACTGGCAAGTAATGGAGATGAACTGTTTGGATAGTATGTGTGATTTGGGATGCACATGAGCAAGGATGAGCAGGTGTGTACCTCAGTATTGTTCCATGCCTTCATGGCCAAGTTTTATCTTAAAATAATAGTCATAGAATCATGGAGTCACTAAGGTTGGAAAAGATCACTAAGACCATAGTGAGTCTAACCACCATCCCATCCCCACCATGCCCACTAACCACGTCCTCAGTCCCACATCCATGCAATTCTTGAACACCTCCAGGAACGGTGACTCTTCTACCTCTCTGGGCAGCCTGTGCCACTGCCTCACCACTCTACTGGAGAAGAATTTTTTTCTAATATCCAACCTGAACCTCCCCTGGTGCAACTTGAGGCCATTACCTCTCATCCTATCACTATAGATAATCCTAGTCATATACCTAGTCACATTTGGCAGTATTATGCCAAAGAAATGCAAACTAAGCTTAGGTTAGTTGTGAGCAGAAATGAACAGGAGAACCTTAGTGTTTGCCTGTAGGATAGAAACTCTGGATGTCACTGCCTACCATCTTGCTTCCATCAGTTCTTCAAAGCTAACTTGGAATTGTTGGGAAAGAGGGATGATCCATTCTCTGATTACTTACTCAATTTGCTATAAATTTAGACTTTTGAAGAACTGGAGGATTAAATCTAAATATAAGCCATATTTAGATTGGAGCACAGCATCCTTTTGGTTCTCTTTGTAGTCAGAGGTGAGCTTGTGGGGTACTTTGAGAAATTCTGGGATAATGTGCTTGTCTCTTCCAATGCAGCTGCCTTCTTCTAGAAGAAGAATTAATTGAATATTTCAAGAACTGCTTAACTGAATATTTAAAGCTGCTTGTCAGGATCCTTAAGGGGAGAATTGTCAGCCATTCCTGATAACAGAGCCTATCTGTGATGGACGGGGAAAGAGCTGTTGATGTGTGGTTAAAAGTCACCTCTTCAAACTGCAAGTATAATCTGCTGCGGAGGTGTAGAAATGCAGACATAAATCATTCCTGTTATTTGAGGAGGTTATTTCACAGAGGTGCGTGAGTGCTGTACAAAAAACAATGAATGTACTTATAGCTGAATTTTTTTATTATGTGTTTTCTCATCTAATGTGCTCACAGTACATACATTGTTCATGTAACGCTATACAAACGTCTATATAATTATTTCTTAGAAACCCACATCTTTAGAGAATTTTACTGTAATACACCGCAATACATTCAAAACTAAAGTATGATTTGTATTGTGAAGATGTGAATTTTGTTACTGTTCACTTACAGCAACTATTCATTGAATAGTTAACTAATCCTCTGCAGACACATATGAACTGAAATGAACCAATCTGAAAACACATAGCAAATTTGAAGCAAAATATACAAAGCATTTAGGTTGCACGAATGTTCAAAAATTACCTCATTTTTTCAGTTTCCCTAACCTTCTTTTTGGCTCATTATAACTGCAGAATTGCTTGTCCTAGAACTTGAAATTTATTTAATCTGTTGGTTTTGGCAAAGAGTGATGTCTTGACTGGTTGCAGAGGCCTTGTTGGCAGAATTAATTAGCACTAATAGCATTAATAACATGGTTTCTGCATACCTCGAGGGCTTCACAGTGCTGATGAATTCCACATGGTCCTAGAAGAGGAATTAAGCATTAGAACAAACACAAAGGGGATATACAGTCTCATGCTTGCTTACCATTGACATTAAAAGCCAAAATCCTAAACGTATCTCTAGAGTATGGATCATTAGAAAATTTATGCAGTCAAAATTATGCAGTACATTTAAGGTGGCAATGGAGTATGAGCTGGCTTTTTAACATCTTGAACAAAGTTCCTGCTGTTACTGTTTCCAGGCTATACATTTCATATTTGAAATATTTAACTATGATCAACAGAATAACTGAGCATTATTAGGATGAGAGCAAAGTTCAGGATGCAGATGCAACCTTAATCATCTCTCTTCCTGGCTTGTAACATCTGAGTTATGAGTAAGTGTACAAGGAGGAATATTTGATTTTAAGATTGCTATTTTTTCCCTTGAACAATATTTCTATTTAGTAGCTTTTTCTTTGTTTTTACATGCAGGGGAAACAGAAGACGGACTGTTAGAAACATACTTTGTCTCCCATGGAGCAAAGCCTGTTTGCTTTTCTGTGCATCTTTTTCCTTCTCTATCTTACTTTGTGATTTGGTTGTGAGGATTTATTCACCTGCATTTAGATATTTCTTCAATATCCTGAACACTGGGATGTACTGTAGGAGATCAGCGTAACACAGACTTTCAAACATACTTCCTTTAGTACTTATGTGACAGTGTTTTTAACTACTGCAATGCTATGAAGACCTTAAAGAACAGAAGGCTAGTTAGAGCTGCTGTGCAGCTCTATATGCTTGAAGTGTGATAAGTGCAATTAGATGCTGCACTAACAAGTCAGATGTCTCTGTCTGGTGAAGGGTTGTTAAAGGTCTACCCAAGGCAGCAGGAGAATTGTGTAGATTGGGAATGTCTAAGAGCAGAGTCAAAAGGAAAAACTGAATCACTCTCATGATATTTCTAATGCCTGGCACCTGTGCTCAGCACACAGGAGAAGTAATCTGTCTGTTAGAAAGCTTAGAGAATAACTGCTGTACAATGCATTAAGTAAGGAACTGATGAATTATTTATAAGGGACAGTCAAAGATGGAAATGTTTGAATTCTAGATGCAGGGCTGTTGCTCTGCTATGTGCAGTTTGCAGGCCTGTATGGCTGACTCTAGTGCTGTGGCTGAGTGAGCTGACTGTTCAGTTCCTGAAGCAGGAGGACGAAACAGGCTTTGGAATAGCCAGTTGTGTTGTGTGGATCAAGTGTACGCAGACATGCTGTTGTTGGTCAGGAGAAGAGAAAGGTCAGAGGAGAGGGAGACCTTGGAAGTTGCAGTGATTGCTAGAAATTGGTAGAGTATACCTTACTGATGCATTTTTTTGTGCTGCCATGCAGGTCTGGGTACAGGTGTGAAAAAGAACGGTCTTCCAGTGTGTATTTTTGAACCAAAGGAAGAAGCATTGCTGCCTTTCTTCTAAGTATATGGTCGGCACAGTTGCAAAGTACTCTGGGCTAGAAAGGCTAATATTTAACTTTCAAAGAGGGAGTTCTCAAGTCTAATGAGATACAGAGCTGCTCTTGTGCTGTTCCTGTGCTGCAGATACAATCTGAAGTAGAAAATCTTTCATTTCACATTAAAAAGTATCTTGAGGTTTCTGATGGTAATTGAAGCACATGTTCAGATAGGATCTTCTAAAGAACCACACGCAAGCTATAACTCAGTCCCTGCTCAAGAAAATTTTGTAAGTGGAGGATGTATCTTGTTTTTATCTTGATGCCAAATTTAAAACCTGAAATGCCAAGTGCACAATAATTTGCCTTGACCATTAAACTCCTTTAATTATGAGACAGGGTGCTGGCCTGATGAATTGTGGAAAAAAAAATCATGGAATATATCCAGAAAATACTGTGATAGCCCATGGGTCAACAAGCACCAGCTATAAACAGTTGAAGGAAATTAATATTTGTCTTTACGGAAAGAACTCAGGCCTGTTTATTCTATTTATTGTGGCATTGCAAGGATGCGTGTTTATTATCTGGCACTGATCCTAGCTCTTACTCAACTCAGTCTGCTAATGGTATTTTTCCTACCTGCCCGTGCAGTGAACTCAGTGCTGGCATTGGACAGTAAAGCTGTTGTCTCTACCTCATGCATCATCCTTGGTAGTAAAGTTCTCTGAGGGCTTCTTGCAAAGTAACCTGGTCAGACATCCTCAGGTGGGAAGGTGGGACACAAGTACAAAGCCTGCAATTCTGTAACTATCTCTACGTGACCATAACAGAAATAGTATTAGGTGAGTGACCTTTTCACTCTGCTGAGAGCTGAGCCCTTGGTCACTTTTTCTTGTAATGTTGTCAGCAGTGCACTTCAATTGCTTTCATCATGATTGATTAATGAGGTTCTGTAAAAAATGATGTTAAGCCAGGAGGGTTTTTTCATTTTTATAATTTTTATCTACAGCCTTTGTAGGCTTTCATTGACAAAAACAGCTTTCATATAGTGATGAAAACATAAATGCATCATAAAGAGCGTTTGTAGGTATCAAATGAGCAACACATTTCTCCTGGCAGCATCCTTAAAAGCCTCTAATCCATGCTGGCTGCTTTTCTGCATATCAGATGCTATCTGGCAGGATGGCACCAGCTCCTGTTCCAAGGCACCACTGAGTGGTTCCTTCAGCTGTGCCCACTGCTCTGTGCAGGCACTGCCCTGGGGCAGAGGCAGTGAGGTGGGAGCACATTCTTCCTCTCCAAAGACTGTGAGACCCTGCAAGGAATAGGGGCCCTCAGCAGTGCCTCTGGCCTGCCTTTCTTTGAGATTTTCCCCACTATGTATGAGCACCTCTGGAAGGAGATGACTTTTTAGCACAATGAATGTGCTTACAATGCAGTGGTTTATACAACATACCAGGCCTATGCTGGCCTTCCTAGTACGAGTCTGGGGGGTTGGTGAGGGAAGCATCAATGGTGCTCTTCGGTGTTTTTATAAAGATGTGTTTCACAGAGATAATTACCTTCCCAGGCCAGAGATCTGTCAGTAAGGTGGGATCTTCCACCGACAGTGGAGAGATAAGATGTGATTGCTGGGAATCAAACAAAAGAGCTCTGAAAGCAGCCAGCCCGTGCCAGCAGGGAATGATCTTGCTGAAAAGCTTTTATTTCAACAGGTTGACAGATCCAAAGAAGACAAAAGGGTTGTTCCTTTTGTTCTAAGCAGTTATGGCTGTTTTCCTCTATTTTTTCCACAACTCCCCTTCTCGACCCCCACCACTGGCTCATGCAGTTAACCAGGAAATCAGTAAGTCAGGACACGGGAAATGATGCATTGTGGTCAGAGTTTCTGTGGAAACTACAGATTACAGGCTGAGGTTAAGTGTGCGGCGTCAGCAAACTTTTGTGAAGAGTTAAAGCCTTAGTGACCGATTTTGGTGAATCTTTTCATTTTCACTATTGTAAGGATAAAGGGAACATTTTATTTTGAGGAAAAAGGGAATCAAAATTTTGTTTTGCTTAAATTTTGCCCATCGCCTGCCAGCTCCCTGGGCTTACCTGTGTGCTTTTAAGTCCATCCCAGTCTGTTGGGAAGGAACTGCTTATCCTGTGTGGGGATTCTCAAGCCCTGCGTGCTGTGCTTTGATGTTGAAGTATGACTCCCCTGGAATTAAATATAAAAAAAAAACACTTTTAAAAAGCACGATTTTGGCGGTTTTATGAAGCCACTGATAAAGGTTTTGTCGGTGGTTTCCCCCCTCTTATCATTCCCCTCATCAAAATCTAACAATAAAACAGTATTACAATGATAACTGAAGATATTTTCTTTTCCCAAAGATTTTGCCCAGGGAACTGCTTTCTCCCGCCTGTCCCCCCAAGGAACTTTAGGATTGTCATGGATATGCAATCTCTGTGCACAAATCTTTGCCTGCAGTTTTTTTGTTTCTTTTTTTGGAAGACCACACAGCAGGGAGTAAAAACCTCTTAATTACTTCCTGCCCACTGACCAGTATTGAGAAGTCAAAAAAATCTTATCAATTATTACAAAACACACATTTCTTTCATAGGTTTCTTTTACCTTCAATGGCTGTTTTGCCACGTCTTTACTAAAGCAAATGCTGGATTGTTGTGAGATTAAGGTGGAATAAGAAGTTTTCTTGCTCAGTGATCATTAAACTGGCACCTGGAATTAATGTGCATCTCTATTAGTCTGCATTGCTGTATTAAAAAAAAAAAAAGGAGGAAATGGTATATTTGCACTGTTGAGCAGTCCTATCAGGGATTACTGTGGTTTTGCAGCAGACTAGTGGAATGGTTCTGGTTTTACTGTTTCCACCATTTTGCTGCTGACCCTACTTGAATATTTTAGAAAATTGTCAGTGGTAGAACTAGCCTGTTAACAGCAGAGCTTACACTGCAGATCAGACTTGAGATCTCCTTAACTGAGTTTTGGGTCCAAAGTCTGGTCTCAACATCATACATATTCAAGTAACTTCAGGTCTAGTTTGAATAGTTGTATTTGTCATTTTCAGAAAGCAGACACTGATGAGGTGCAGCAGATGAAGAGGCGATGATAGTTCTATAAAATTGCACCTGATTATTTTTCAGTGATAGACAAAATGTAGCTTTAGTTTTGGTTCTGCTCATGTCAAACTGAGCGGAAATTTTGCCATTGATTTAAATTAGTGAAGTCAGGTCAGAAAAAGTAATTTTGTTGTAAGACCTGTAAAAGCACGGCATTAATTTTCCCATGTGGAATATGGTAAGTTGCAGTTATGGAAATGTGAAACAGAAAACATACCAGCGTGACTAAAATACTGACACTGAAGTCCTAGCTGAATTATTCAGATTGGGCTGAAGCCTAGTGCTTTCCTCTTTCTTCACATCCAAGGTTTATAGGAATAAAATAAAAGAAATATATCCAATTTCTAAATTTATTTGCTGCATTCCCAATCTAAGAGCAGTTAGATATGCAGACCTCCTGGTCTCTCTAGATATTGAGTGGAGGATACAGGTACTGGAATTCACATCACGGTGGCAGCATTGTGAGATCTGGAGTGCTGCCCTTCCTTCTCTTCCCAGGCAGATCTTGTCCTCTAGATCTGGCACACAAATCACCACACTTACAGCTGCATGTTCTCTGTAGATCTCTAGTCAACTCTTACGCTTTGGATTATATTTAATACTAGACATTTATTACTTTGTGGAGCACTTCAGCAGCACTAATCTGTATGGATGGGACATCCAGAAGAGGGAGGTGCTTTCAGAGGTGACGATAATGACTGAGGCATTCATTCTTCGTCAGACGCTTGATGAGGTTTGACAGACTGCTCTTGTTTTAATGGTGACTCAGTGCTGTGCTGTTTTGTGGCTCCTTGTAGCAGTTGGTATACCAACTGACTACTGCTGTGCTTGAAGGCAGAGAGCAGGCAGAATACTCAAGACTCATGTCACCTGGGGTCAGGTTTCTAAAGGCTTTCATGAATTGAAATAGGAATAAGTCACTTAAGGACATAGAAAGTAAAAAAAAAAATAATAATAATAATAAAAAAATCCTGGTCTTTGCTTCTTAGTGTACCAATCACGTCCAGCGAACACTTGTTTTCTCTCAATCCTGAAAACACAAGACAAGCTCTGTGGATAAAGTAATGCTAGGGAAGTGTTTGGAACAAAATATCATTTAAAACTGGCACTTCAGCCACTGCTGGCAATGGCCATCTAATTGAAAAGACCTCATTTGTTACTCAAGCCACACAGGAGCTCATTGCAACAGACTGTAAACTAATTGCTATCCTAGTTTAAAAATTAGGGAAATAATTAGGGCTTTGTTTTGTTTTGGATGCTTCTATTTTTGTGAATTCAGTTTGAGAGGGAATGCCATGAGAAGGACAAAAGATTGAGGGAGAAGCAAAGACTTGGACAGAGCAATCTATCCTCTAAACTACAGACATGCTGACTTCTGGTGTGAGAAGATCTTGCTGAATCCTTGGAGAGCAGGAATCCTCAATGCTTGGCTTGAAAAATGTTGTGGCTTTATTTATTTATTTATTTATTTTCCTATTTTGATAAGCGCTTTCTATTGCATTTAGAATATAGTAAGTCTTCAACAGGATGGGTTGGGATCCTTGCATGGTTTTCTTCTTGGAATCAAGAAAGAAGGAAGCAGAGGGAGGTGAGCTGGACCAACTGTGTGTGTGGTTAGTTTTAATCGTTTTTGCCCTGTAACTGAAATTCTGCCATTTAGAAGGGAACAGTCAGGACCGGAAAGCTCAGGGTTGGTGCATTCAAGCCACACTAGAAATAGGGACAAGGGTTTGGCTCCCTCTCTCTTGAGTTGCTTCATGCAGAGATGCCTTGAGGAACACAGCAAGTGCCCCTGCTGCTGCATGTCATTTGGAGATCCTTGTGTTTTGCAGGGAGGGAGATCTGTACTTCATATCTGGATAAATCCTTGTAGCTCTTCTCCAGGTTTCCCTTTTATTGGACGGGTGTCATGCTGAAGGCCGGTTGGCAAGCTGGTTGTTTTGCTGGGAAGGAGGGAGGAACAAGACAAGAAGCAACTCTAAGGTCCCTGTTGTTCCTAAGACAGAGGTGATGATGCTTCAAAGTAGCTTTTTCTTTCAGACTTGCTCCACTCCCCTCAGAGCTGGGACCAGCCCAACCCAGCACTGCTGCTGTCATTTTGCTTGCCGCAGCTCAGTGCTGGAATGCACCTGGCAGCTCTTCATATTGGCCCCACAGAAAAGCTCTGACAGTGCTCCCTAAGATGGTGGAGGTTGGTAATACACTTGAGACAGACCAATTAAAATGGGAAGCCTGTTTCAAATTTGTTTCCGTTTCATTTTCAGAGCAGATGTAGTACTGAGGAACTGAATTCCTTTTCCAATTACAATAAATAAATATCCCTCCAAAGAGTTTTTCATGGACACTGTAGTGACTGAATTATACAGCCATGTCCTTTGGTGTGGCAGTAGAAATCTCCTCAGCCCCTTAGTACTGCAGATTCAAAAGCTGATCTCTGGTGTGTTGCTTTGTGTCATAGCATAGGTACCCTTTTATTAATCTGTAATTGCAGGACCAACACCTAGCAAAGGCCGCTTATTGCCTGTGATTACACAGTAATTACACTCAACTGATTTCAAATCAGTAATTGTTAATGATTCCTAGCAACACTCTCTAAATAATAATAATAATATTCTGTAATTTCCTAGTGATTAGAGTAAACACTTAGGGTGATCTAGTGCTGTTGCACACTTGCTTTTTGGCTTGCAAAATGAAGTTATATGACTACTAGAGGCCGACTTTTTACATGGGCAGAAAGTGCTAGGACAAATGGGAATGGCTTTAAACTAAAAGAGAGGAAATTTGGGGTAGACATTAGGAAGAAAATCTTTACTCAGAGGGTAGTGAGGCACTGGAAGGAACAGGCTGCCCAGAAAAGCTGTGGATGCCCATCCCTGGAGATGTTCAAGGCCAGATTGGATGGGGCCCTGGCAGCCTGAGCTGGTGGAGGGCAGCCCTGCCCATGTGAGGAGAATTGGAACTGAGTGGGCTTTAGGATCCCTTCCAACCTCAGCCATTCTATGATTCTGTAACTGTACTGAGTATCCTCTGGCTTTTAGGATTTGTTGTGCAGGAATTTTATTTCATTCTCCTTAAAATAATTACCAGGCATTACATTGTGTTTGGTGGCATTAATCACGATTTGTGCTGATGTAACTGAGACCAGTCTCAGACTCAAAGGTTTCAATTACAGATTAAAAGGACATAGAAGTGTTTGGGGGATTATTACTTACTACATGGTTTGTTGTCAGCCTGTCCTTGTAGGCTGGCAGTGACAGATTGCACTGTCAGACAGAAGCTCGAGACATGGCAAGCCAAAGAGCTGAGGCTTGCAGTGCTGGATTACTCGAGCAGAAGGCTTTGTAGTAGCAGAGCGGTTGCTGCTCACCAGTTCCATACACATTCATATTGGGCAGGAGCCATGAGCTGAAATACAAACCACATTAAATACATAAGTTTTCCTTGACTGTAGATCTGTCTAGTTTTGTGTATGATGGAACATTCTGAGGACACTTTTTGTTTACTTTACAACTGGTGAGAGCTTTGGCAGGGATTATATCCCCCTTGTGAATATTTCTAAGCAAAGATATGGCAGAATGTCAGCATCCCAGTGGGATACAGTTTGAATACAACAAAAAAGCAGTGTCTAGAAGGGTTTGGGAGGAGGAAAAAGAGGCCGAATGCGGTTAAATTATAATAGCATTGTGATTAAAATTCTCCTGGCTTCTGAGATGAGTATATAACTTTGTTTTACTGAAGGTATTTGTCCATTAGTTTCTTAAGACAGCTGAATGAAAATAGCCATTCATATCTCCGACTAGCCTTGCAGACATGCATACCTATGAGTGCCAATTAATCTTCCGTTACCTTCCTGTTTAAAAGAGAAAATCAGGAAAAACAAAACAAAAACAACAACAACAAAAAACAACCCACCTGCTTTATCAGTCCAGAGGTTCATTGTTCTCTTTTTACTCCGGTATAAATCCTCATAGTGGAAATAAATGTGGTTGTCAACATGAAAGAAAAAAAATGCAAAGGAAAAAAGGAATCTGACTCTCTGCAGAAGGATTAAGCTGTAAGACAAAAAAGGTATTTGTACATTTCACATCGCAGTAGACCTGCATTTCTTCTTCATTTTTTTGTATGAGTTTTATTGGTAAAAATTGGTTTTAGTTAAAACTAAAGCATTCTATTTCTTGCAGTAAAGAGTGCAAAAATGTTTCATGATGTTGCAGTACTTTCTGATATTGAGCCCCTAATACTGTGAGACATCTGGATACTTTTTTCCTCTAAGTAGGTTGACCCTTCTGCAGTTCTCTTGAGTGAAATCCTGGCTTCATTAAAATCAAAAGCAAAATTCTTATTGACTTCTGTGGGCCAGGATTTCATCTTGGCATGCTTTCCATAAGACTCTTTCCTCTTTCAGGCCGTGGCTCTGTGGAACACTTAAACATATGCTTACCTCTCAGAAAGTCTATTTGTTAGTGGAAAAATGCTCTTTAAAATATGTTCATTGCCAAAATAGGTAATGCTAGCACCACTCAGAGACATCAGTTGAGAGAAAATACTTTTTGAAAGAAATGCTCCAGTTGAATTCATTTTATCCTGTGAACACTTAGCTTGCTTGTGAGACTCCAGTGGGTGCACTTTTCCTTTGGATTTGCCTCGTAACGTTTCATCCCTGGCTTCCATAGAAGCTGGAGTGCTTTGATGAATATTGCCATGGAGATAATTAATTCCAGCATTTCTTGAATTCTGTATTAGAAGTAGATGAAAGAAGAGGGAGTAGAGAATCAGAAAAATGGAATAGCCAGTTAAAAAGCATGTGGCTCATAAAAAGGTTGTGCTGTTGCTATTGTTTTTCCAAGGAAGAATTTAATTAGTTGCCTGTTCACTACTTGGCTTTTTATGCTGTTCAGATGTACAATACAAAAACAAAAACAAAAAAGGTGAAAATAATCAATTTGCTTATACCTTAAATATTCTGACAAATAAAGGACCTCAAATATTGTTATTCTGATGAAGGAAGTGGATTACTGAGCTTTTTACCTTCGGTGAAAGCCTGAAGCTTTATTGCTGATTACTCATGGTCCGTTCATTCCCTCACATTCCTTGCAAAGTAGACCTCAATAGTATTTAACGTGGTGTGAAAACAAGAGCAGAATCAGGTCTTGCTCGTGGAAATGTAGAGAGGCATATGAGCCAGTGTGCTGAGAAGGCTGTGATGGAATGAACAACTGCTATAATTTGCATTCATCTTATTAGTTTGTACACAGAATGCCCTAAAGAGAGACTTTTTCTGTGAGTCAGTATGAGCAGATGGAAATAAGAGACCTAGTAATAAAATGTGTGCTTAAAAAAAGACATAAAACTTTACTGGAACAAGCTGCCCAGAGAGGTTGTGGAGTTTCCTTCTCTTGAGATGTTCAAAACCTGCCTGGATGCCTTCCTGTGAAAACTTCTTAAGGGAACTTGCTTTAGCAGTGGGGTTGGACTTGATGATCTCCAGAGGTCCCTTCTAACCCCAATGATTCTGCAATTCTGTGACATGAAGGCAGAGAAAATTGAACACGGCTCCCAGTTAGTATTAAGATGAGAACAGTTGTACTAGTGTGAGGAAAGGAAGAATTTGGCCTGGTGGATGATGCTACCTGGGTTTATGTACAAATGAGGAACACTGGGAACACAGTGCATTGATCTTTAGAACTTTGAAGTACTAGATAACATACCTACCTCCTTAAAGCTATGAAACGCATACGTGTTGTACACAAAAGTTAAAACAATACAGAGAGAAAAAATCTGTGATACCTTTTTTTTTCCTTCAATTCCCTGTACGAGCTGTAAATGTTGTTTGAATTCTAAGAAGACGTTCCCCTGATATTTCCATTAGCTGAACCCAGCATCCCAGGAGGAGGTGAAAGGGAGGAGAATGGGTGTTCACTTTTCCTGTCTGCAGAGAAGCATTTTCTCATACCTATGACTAAGAAAGGGAATTTTGCAACTAAGCCTGTTTTTCATTTCTGTCTACTATGTTCCTTAGCACAATAATAGCAGAAAACAGTATTTTTTTCAATTGACTGGCAGAAGAAAGGAGCAAAGAGGCATGTGTTGACCCAGTGTCTGATGGAGGAGAGAGTCAGGCTTGCGACCCTGCAAAACACACCCTTTGAGATTCAGCCTGATTTTGAGTCTTTCAGTCTTTGTTGTGACTTTGAACTTTCTTTCATAGCAGACACTGCATAACTACTTTCTTGTTGTTACTTGTTGTTTCCTGCTTGTTGTTATCTCTGTTTCCTGCTTATCCTTTCTCTGTGGTCCTGAGTGCAGTCTGCGGCAATCTACTGCTGGTTATTTCCTTGACTCTTAGGCTGCAATATGTGAGGCTACAGCACTTCTCCCACCCCTTCCTGGGATCTTCCTGACTCTTTCCTACTGCCTGTACTTTCCATACCTGGATGCAGCCCTGGCAAGTTGTGCATAAGACTCAAACACTTGAGAGGCTCTTTGTGCTGACTGAAGGCACCTCTGGTCTTTCCTGATGCCAACACATAGTAAATTCCCTCTAGCAAAGGACCCCACCATCTCTCAGAAGTCAGGGTAGTGCCCAGATTGTCATGTCTAATCCTAGTGCTGGCACAGGAAAACCAGCAAAATCTATGTGCTATACATGCTGTCTGAAGACAAACAGAAGAAAGATGGTAAACAGTTTTCTTGAAATGTAGTAAGCTTTACACATAGTCACGTACAGGCCTCAGGCTGCATTTAGGGCATAAGCTTTTGACTCTGCATTGGGGCAGGTTGCCTTGCATGGAAAGTGTCTGCCCTTCAATATCAACAGATTACTTATTTCACAGCCTGATACAAAAAGAGATAAAATGGTCTGTTCTTAGGAATGGTATTACTTTTAAGGATGAGAAAAATCCTGAGCAATTCATGAGCAACTGAACAAGATTTGCTTACGCGTGGATCGCAGCATGTTTTAACAGACAAATCATCTCCTGGATACTTCACAACCCATTCAAGATTATTTATATCCTCTCCCACTTGAGATTACAACATTTCCCTGATGGCAATTACAGAATGGCCTACCTGAAATAGCAGTACAAAGGAGTCTCTGATCTTTCACTTCAGAGAGAGCGTCCAGAGATGAAGGGCAGAGCCAGCCAGTCAGCTCAGGGGATCCGTGTCTGCCTGGTCCACAGAGCTTTGGGAGTTTCTGCTTGGCTCAGTGCTCTTCTAAACTGGGCACAAGAGTGAGGAAGGCAGACCTGTTTGCTGCCGGCCTTAAGCAAAATAGGCAGTCTTGAAACAAATTGTACCTTCTGGTGAGTTTAAATTAGATAAATACTGCATAAACCTACTGGCTACTTTGTTTATTTATGAACTCACATAATAATTTAATTCCTGAAGCAGGAAATACTCAAACCTCAAAATGTTTTGCAAGTGAGCCCTGTGACTTGAGGTCATTGAATAACTGACCTATGGATATTTTCCTTTGCCTACAGAACATAAGTCTAATCAAGGTGAATTTTAGCTATGGTATGTGTGACTGGGTATTAAGCACTCTTACAAACAGTGCTTCTATCAGATGTGCTTATTTATATTAATTGAAGCTTAATGTCAACTACAAATTTTGTCTGAATAAATTTGTATGATTGATGTTCAGTTTCTTACGGTACTTCATATAACATCCAAACTATAAATGTACCACGTTGGCCAGTAACACTTTGGAAGCTAACTCTCCTCTTCCTGAGACATTTCTGAATTGGGAATTTTACTTTGCTCCATCTGTGGTTTGTCTTGAAGAAAGAGTGCTCTAAGGGTCTGTAACTCAGAGTAAAAGATGGTGAAGCAAACTCAAATAAAATTGTTTGAAAATCTACCAAGAACCATTTCAGGTATAAAACTCAACCTCAGATTCAAGAATCTTGTGTGAGCGAAAGACCAGTTATTCCATATGTTTTAAATAATTCTGAAAAGTTCTGCATAGAAACTGACTTCAGAGCATTCTGCTCACTCTCTGGAATTCTTTATGCAAAAGTAATTTCAGAAGTATTGCTGTTTACAGGGAGAGCATATGGAAAGAATTTTACTTAATTTTTTCTCTGTATCATATCTGGGATTGATTTGTGTTACTTGGGTTTTCAAAAATACAAAATAAACTCTTACAGTAGTAGTTTGCTTTCAAATGAACGGATCTGATTTCCTTTAATACTAGCAGGACAAGAAGTCACTGTTCAGTTCCTTTTAAGAACCTTCCCTCCTTCTGGAGTTTATTGGGTTTTGTCATTCCAAAAATAGTATTTCTGATTCCATGCGTTACAACTCCTTACTGAACTTTTTAATAGCGGTAATAGATTTTTATTTTGCTTTCCCCATTGTGCTTTTATCAGATATTACTTTTTAGCTGTGACTTGTGTTCTTCCAGATCCTTGCTCTTTCTTTAGCCTTCAAGGTGGCAGAAGGAGCAGGAACATGACCATCTAAGCCTTCAACTTACGTCTCACAGTGTATTAACACATGGCTTCATTATTCTTTCATAAAGTACATACTGCTGTCATCAGAGCTTGATCTCAGGTTGACTTTCAAGTTTACAGTGTTCATATCTAAAGAAAATTGAATCAAAGTAAGATGAAAACATGAAAGGAGACAAAATGCTATAGCCTAGAAGGACTTCAAAATATGCTGACTCACCAGGCATCCCACTAAGAAGTACTGGGTAGATTTTTCTTGTTCTCGATTCTGGCTTAGTAAGCCTCTTCAGAGGCTATGTGCTCTAACTTCTTTCTTCATAGTCAAGTTCTATACTTACTTAATGAAGGACCCAATATTCATTCATGGTCAGAAGAGAGATAATGTTGTTCCTTTACATACTTAAAAGATAAAGCTTTGGAATAGAAAGAACCAAATATTTAAGACAGCAAATAATACCACTTGTAAACTAGCCTGAATTTATACCTTATAATAAAACTGTTCATAAAAGAAAACAAAGAAGTTTATAAATAAACCAACCAAAAAATGCGTACGTCACTCCCCCACTGTGTATATCAAGAGTTCCTAAACTGTTCCGTTCCCTGTTGCTCCCATGCTGCTAGTCTGAGAATTGCTTTTGTCATGGTGTGAGGACTGCTGAGTTAGTCCCTGTGTAGGGCTGTGATTCTTTCCAGTGCCTGTCTTTGCTCTGCTGCAATGTCTGTATGGGATCTGGTGCTGAAACGTAATGGAGATGCCTAAGATTGACAAGGCCTTAACTGACTCACTGTATTGGGTCATATGTTTCCAGTACATTTCTTTTAGGAAACAAAGACGTAGGAGGTGAGGCTTAGTTGACTGATTAAGATGGAGGCCCTAATGCAGCAGCTGAGGTATGGAAAAGGGTATGGAACTGCTGACTGACATACACCTGTGCTTTGTGCCCAGTAGGGCCATGTCCCTTGAGATTGCATACAACGTGGGGGTCTTTGGCCAAGGCTGAGCTCACCTTAAGAGCTCTTCGCAATATTGCACACCACTATAGCCAATAGATCTGCTGGAAGCCATAGATAGGGTAGATAGTCTGTATCTTATGAGGCCAGTGCAGACTCAGAAACCAGGGAATAGCAGACTTAATTTAGAAAGTGTAGCTATTAATTCATGTCACATTCCTGAGTTGTCCTTTAAGGAACATGTTGTGACAGCAGGTATGAGACCTTCCCTGCAGCCAGAGGTTCAATTAGAGATGGTGGAGTCTGAGCCTCATCTTACTCTCTGCACGTCTATTTCTATTAGCTGAACAGTTTTTAAGTCTCATTATTACTTTGTGCATCTCAGACAGATTTCCTGCATCTTGATGAGATTTCGCACTTCGATTTTGGTGGAGCAGGAGATGCCTGAGATGTAACTATTGGACTCATGATTTTTTTAAATTAAAAGCATTTAAGTCAAACAGGGTTAGCGATATGAAAAATGAAAGTCAGAGTGTTGCCAAAACCATATCAGTGATTGAAGATTTCAACCACAGTTTAAAAATTATAGTCTGGGTGCTTATACTGTAAGTGTTTATTATAGACATAGCTTGTACGGAGTAATATATACTTAGAAGCAGGATGTAAGTACTTCAGTAATGTAGAATGAAAATGTGCTAGTTCAAACTGCTTCACTTGTCATCTGTGGGTTGATGTATGCTTCTGTAATAAAAAGTGCACACAAATAGGTTCAGTGTACAGCTTGTCTTTTAATCCAAGCTTGGCAGCTGACAACAGATGAGATTTTTTTTCAGAAAACTAGAGGAAAAGTTGGTTTTAGGCACAGGAAATATCAGAAAATATCAAATGTGTGAGTATGAGTTGAAGTCTTTTGTCAGCAGCAGAAGAGGAAAATGGTTCAGAAGGAAATTTCAAAATGAATGGGCAGCCAAAACAGAGGGAGAGGCTAAGGACGGAAGCAATTTAAATATATGCGGAAGATTATATCAGACCTAGGAAATAATCTTTTAGACAGCAAAACTTTTTTCCTCTCCATTAGTCTCTGCATTTCCAGTATCTCTTGTCAATGAGTGAGAGCAGGAGGAAGCAGTACTGAAAACAGCTATTTTAGATTTCTTTTAAGTTTTCAATTCGTGGAGTATTGCCTGCCTCATGGAAATTGGTACTGAAAGGCTGAACAACAACGAGGGAATGAGAGTTAATCTCTTGACCAACCACAGAACTCAAGCATTGCCAATATAGAAATTTGTTAGAAGTCTTTCAAGTAATCACAATCCGTTACTATTACTTAATGCACCACAGTGCACAGCAATCCTTCATTCTCTCACCAGCAAAAAAGGAACGGGTCCCCTTGATTCATGTATGTGGCACCATAAACATTTGCTAAACATGGCCAAAAGAGCGCTCAGACACCCGAGGTGAGCCCCAGCATGGCCAGAGCCTGCGGGGAACCAGTAGAGAGGTGGGTCCTTTGGGGCTCTGTGCAGCCCTTTTGGCAGCATGTCTTGCATTGAAGTACTGCCTGCGTTGCAGTTTTGGGGCAAAAAAATGGTAGTAAAGAGATACAACCTGCCTTTGGCTGTGTTAGCTAGCTGCACAGGCAGCACCTGTTGAGTCACCCCTCAGCCCGGTGTATTGGAAGGTGGCCATTCTGAGCTGCCTGCTGTGTGCCTGCATCAGCTGTGGTGCCAGCCCAGAGACTGAGGGTGTATTTCCTGCGTTGCAAGTTTTAGGAACCGAGTAAATGACAGCACTTGGCAGTTAGAGAGCACTTCCTATCTTCCAAGCTTTGTATGAACATTAAGTAGTAAACGTTTCTATAAACATGACAAATGGAGTCAGAAATGGCATGGTTTGGGCAAAATGGGTAAGTTACTCAGCTAGAAATTTCTATGAGCAGGGAGATGATCTGAACACAAGATATACTTACTGAGAAAGGTGATGCTAGCAGAACACACTTGTTCCTTGTTACATCAGCAGTGGACTCGCACTGCTATTGAGTATGCTCCAATAAGAAATCTATGATAGTTTACCAATTTTAGGCAGGAGTTAGCAGTTGAGACAAAACCTGTGCTTGCAGTGAACTGGTTGTGCAGTGCCCCCAGAAATGAGCTGCTGGCTTCAGATTAAGGCAGATTTCAACTCTTTTTTTTTTTTTTTTAATGATTGTAAAAGCCTGTGTACTAAATATATTTGTATGCATGTGTTTAAAAAGTCAGAAAAAAGACAGCTTCTAATTGTTTTCATTGCGTTCCTAGAACCCTATAAAGCAAAGTCAAAAGGAATCACTAGGACTATGTACCATGATTTATATTGCATGTATTTTGTCCCTATCATTCCTAGTGGTAAAAAACTGCCTCAAGTTTTAGCAAGCATTTCTAATGGTTCATTACTCTTCTGCATGCACTTTTATTCTCTTAAAAGCATGTGATATGCCTGCCTATTAGAAACTTCAACACCATCCCAAAATTTTGTTCTTCCCCTAAATGCAGCCTGAGGTGTGGTTAGGTCTCCACTTCGTGTTCTTTTGGGGTAGTTCATGCATCTGGGCTGTCTTGCTTTCAGCTGTGCTTTCCAGTGCTCTTACCATCTGTTGGCCTGTCCGTCTTTGAATACCCTCCAGTTTTTCAATAACCATGTTTAATTGCTGAGGCCAGAACCAGGTGTGGTGTTTCAAAAGCTGTTATAGCAGCACGCAATGTGCTGCTTTTCTGCAGCTCTCTGCAGTTCTCTGCAGTTCTGCAGCTCTCAGCTGCTTTCCGGAGTTCTCTTTGTATGTTGGAGGATACCTTGAGCTCTCAAGATCAGCAGCACCCTAAGAGCCCATATTAAGTCTGTTATCTACCATAACACTAGTTCCTTTCTGGATCCTTTTTCATATCCCTTAAGTACACTCTACATTCTCTATTGCAAAACATGACCTTCATTTGATATGATGTAATCGTAACTGGGACCTCTCTGTTTCATCTCCTTTATTTGCCAGTTCCCCCTGTTTTTATGTCCTCTAACTTCTTAACTGGGAGTTATGAAAAGCTGTCCTGAGAACTTAGAATCCCTATACTAGTCTTTGCCCATCTCCTATTTTGGATACACTGCTGCCTTTTTACCTTCACATTGCTGTTTTTTTTCCCTGCCAGTGAGGGCTTGAATGCGGTTCTCTCTCTGCAAATTATTTTCTGTCTTAGAGAGGTGATTTGCAGCAGACCTGGAGAACTTGGTGAATGTTGCTGTAAACAGATAGAGTTTCTATGGGTTTCAAGTTAACATGGTGAATACTTAGAAGAGTATTCCAATTTTTTTGAGTTTAAAAGGTAAACAAACTACATTTGGTTCAGCAAATCCTCTGAACTATTACAAGCTAAATGTTGATAAAGGTGTTGGCCGCTTTTTTGCAGTGTTGTCAAGGGTTCACTCTAGTAGTGAAATTATCTGTCAGAGGACCTGGCTAGTAAGAATAAGACAAGAACTGAGCTTTTTTTTTTTTTGGGGGGGGGGGGGGGGGAGGAGAAGAGGTTCAGCCATTTTCAGTTGCCAGAGGATTGAGAATACCCCATCTCCCCAAACTTGGCAGCCTTACTGACCTTCATTTTCCAAATACTCTGGACTTTCGCTTTCCAGAGGAAGGAGGAGAATCTATTAGAATCCTGGCAGATGTTGCTTTCAAATGGTTTGTACTGCCTTTGTCTTTTACCTGTTTCTATACATGTCTGGCACCATTGCTTATGTCCCTCTCAAGAAATTAAACAGAAAGGCAGAAGGGAGCAATTCAGAATGAGAGTATTTCTTTCCACAAGATGTAGAAGAGACACCAGTGCACCTGAGGGACGAGAACCAGGATGGAGCCTAATGTTGGTTCTAATTTCAAGATTTTGTCTAAAATATGGATGGTCTCACTGCAAATTTCAGAGGGATGAGAATCCGGTAGCTGGGTGTTCTGGCAGTGGTTTGACGGCTGTTAACAAGTGGTGTACAGCCAGTTATATATTTTTTTTCCCACAGATAACACTCAAGTATTTCTCCAGATCACTCATAAAACACATTTTAAAAACGTATGTCCAAGAATCAATCTGTGTAAAATACTCTCTAACATGGCTCTGGTTTATGGTTCTGTTCCCAGTTGGCTCCTAAGAACTTTACTTAGCTAGGCTTTAATCAAAACAGTGTGTTAATTTTTCTGTTTTGTCATTCAGGTGCCTTAATTCAGCTAAGGATTTTGCTGACAGAAAGATCATTAAGTTTGGATTCATCAGAACTTAAGGTTTATCACTGAAGCCCTGGAGAGGCTACCTTGCACAGGTTTTTGGTTTTGTCGCAGGCAAATTAAATTTAGATTTGTCTCCCATCTTGCAAGAGCAAATCCTTAATGAGTAGGAAACACATACTTCCAGACTCCCTGCCTTTGATTTCTATTGATAGAGCTGGTCTGCTGTATTTTATTTTGTATGAAATATATAAATACTGATTGTGAACAGAAAGCAACTGTGTAGGGAATACGCTATAGCCGGGAGCTGATGAGAAAGAAAGAATATGTGTTGAAGCTCTCTGTAGCAGAAAGGACATCTTCCTGAATTAGTTGATATGCTGGAAAAGAAATGGGGGCAAATAATAAATTAATGTCACCTGAAAAATCTTTCTAAGGATTGAAATTATTTGGCATAATCAACCCAAATAACCCAAATGCATAATTTTAAAGAGGCTTTTTTGCTGTTTGGTGGTTGTTGTGTTACTTTTGTTGTTTGTTTTGTTTTACATTCTTCTAATGAGGAAATAGATATAAATGCTGAGTGAGTGGGAAGTTTATGTTACTAACCATTAGCATTTGATTTGTGCATTTCTAAATACATAGTATATGCTTACAAACGACTCCGACTAATTAGCAGACAGGGAGTTTGAAAAGCAGATGTTATTTACAAAAGGCAATAGACAGGAACTTATGGAGAATAGTTTGGAACAGAAGAATAGAAACAGAGAGACCAGCAAACAATCTGTTTTATTTCTTTCCTTCCTACTATATTTAGAAGGCAAAGCTACATTTTTGCCAGCGCTGTCAAAAGTAAAGTGCCTTATAAAATGAAAGAGATTTAAAGTAACTCACAAATAAATAGCTGTTGTAGCTAAAGGGAAGGAATGGCTTAGAAAAGGAAGAAAAAGAAATCCTGTTGTCTGAAAAGAGGCTTAGCTGAGTCTAAATATGAACTTTAATGACACTAGGGCATTTTTTTTTTCCTGAAATCGTATAGCTGACCCTGTGGGAGTGAGAAAAAGGAAATTCACTCCAAATCAACAATGTAGGAGGATGTTCTGTTAGCATTTTATTTGAGTCTTGATTCTAATTAGTTGTAAATTAAGTTCAGTGAATCAGATTTCTGCCATGACCAGAAGTGTTGAATGGTATGCTTCAATCTTTCTGATTAAAAACTAAAACGTCTTTGAAAGATCTGTGTGGGAAAGCATGTAGCCTGGATTTTTGAGTTGCCATTTCCCTATCTGCCACAAGCACTGAAACAATTATTCATTATTCAAGTATTTTTAATCATGGAGCTTTAAGCCATGAGTTTTATTCCCCACATCTTTTCAAGGTCTCAGTGTTAGGATAGTGTAAGAATGTCACTCAGTCATTATTTTGGTTTCATATACCATGACGAAGCTGGGAACAGAATCAAGGAGTTCTGAGGTTTGCTGTCAGTCGGAGCAAGGAAGTGTGCAGATGCCTGATGAGAAAGGGCTTGACTAACTTAGAATTTACTTGGTACAGGAAAAAGCATAGCTCTTGCAGTGGACCAAAACAGATTATATCTGCTGTTTTTCTTCATGCTGTGAAAAAGAGCATTGATCAAGTTTTTCAGATACATAAAAAATCCTTTCATGCATTGAAATTGCATTTCCTTCTCTTTCTTTCTGCAAAATTTGAAGTTTATCTTAACACAGTAGAAGCAAGCCTGCATTTTCTCCCATTGGTTGAAATGAGAACATGAGTGTAGCTTCACTTTACAATTCAGACAAATCTGAACTAATAGAAGCTACAGACGTCTATGTTTACAGCAAAGGGCAGAAGCTCAGTGTTAATGCTCACCCGTAATCAAATACCCAAAGCTATATTTGGTAGAGAAGTGTCACCTCCTGCCTTGCTTCGGAGACTAAGCTTTGTTGAAAAGTCTAACGCGTTTAATACCGTTATTGAAAATTATGACTTGAAGTTTTGATTTATGTCTCAAGGTCAGTTCGCAATTTGCAGTCTTTAGATAATGTACTGTAAATCCTTCTAATAAACCCACAGAGCCTGTTCTTTTTTTTCCTTTGTTGGAAGCATTTAGTTGATAGAATGCTGTTTCCCTCAACAGGAGAGCTTTTACAAGCTGTGTATGCTATAAAAATGTTGTTAATGTGACAAAATTGTTTACCTGCTCATTAAAGAACCTCACAGTAATGACTGGGAGAACCAACAGTGTTGCAGTTGAATTGATAACAGGGCCCAGAATATGAAAGTAGGAAGTTTACAGTACATTGGGCTAGAGAGACAGGCCACCATGCAAACCATCAAACATGGCTGGCCCATGAAAAATATCTGTCATGCATTTCTGTACCATGTGTGTTGGTAGGATACAAAAATTTGTGATTTGGGTTGGAAAGGACACTTAAAAATTGTCCAATTCCCTTGCCATAAACAGAGACATCTTTCACCATGTCAGATCAAAGCACCATCCAACCACCTTTGAGTGTTTCCAGGAATGGGGCATCCACAACTTCTTTGGGCAACTTGTTCCAGTGCATCACCACCTTCATACTGAAGAATTTCTTTCTTATTTCCAGTCTAAACCTATACTCTTTCCATTTAAAACTGTTGCCCCTTCTCATGTCACTACTGGCCCTGGTAAAGTCTTTCTCTGTTTTGTGCTGGTTTGTAGGTTGGTGCTGAGCTACTTGAAGAAGGTTTTTCTTTTTTGTAGACTCGAGACTTTTTGTAGCACACCACCTCTTTTCCTCCATAAGAAGGAAAGTTTGTTCAGGCACTGGCATACACTACAGAGGAATGCAGCTCTCTTGTTACAACTTGCACTGACTTCTGAAGTGAACCTTTGCACACACTCCACATCTCTGCTTGTCTGTGGCAGAACAGTTTGTTCCCTCGGATTGCAGAAGCAGTGTCATGAAATTTAGGATTTGGTAGATATCAGGATTGTACCCCTAAAATCTCATCTCCTATTTTCAACTATATTGCTGTCTAGTAAGATATTACCTGTCTTTGCAAACCTTGCTTCTCTGAAAACCAGGTGATACTCAGCAATACTGAAGGGAGAAATGCTCCAGTGAGCAAATTATCAGAAAGATAAAATCTATGTTGGCAAATCTCCCCTGAAATATTTTGATTCCCTGGACCTGGCAAGAGTATTTGAAGCAAACACTATCCAAGAAAGAAATTATTTTATATCTGATTTATCATTCTGTAATAATTCCAATTGACTTCAGTGACAGTGTAATAGTGAAAGTGATTTCAACTTCTACCAAATAAAAACATAAACTCCTTATCTGACAGTCAGGAAAGAATAATACTATCAGTAGGTGGGAAAACAGAACTGCTGCATTTCTAAAATTTTAGGTGGTCTGAAAAATGCATGGTGTGCACGAGAGTAATCACAGTGGTATCTCAAAAAGGGCCATTTCCTGGGATCCTGGAAAAATGAAGGACCCCTTGCAGTCACTAGCATTTGGCCAAAGTGGGCTGACTCACTATTCTGTGTTTGTAATGCTTCAAACAGTCTTGCAATTTTGCAGGCCTTCAGATTAAGGAAACTTTTTCTGCCACAGATTTGCCCAAATGCTTTTACTTCAAACACTACCAAGAAATAAAGTGGGAAATTCTCACATGTCCCCCTAACACCGAATAGTTACCCAAGGTGATGCCTGCTCAAGGCACAAGGGACACCAGCTGATTAAATTCTGTATTAGATCTTAGGGGGAAATTTTTCACTCAGAGGGCAGTGAGGCACTGGCACAGGTTGCCCAGTGAAGCTGTGGATGCCCCATCCCTGGACGTGTTTGAGGCTAGTTTGGATAGGGCCCTGGGCAGCCTGGGCTGGTGCTTGATTTTGTGGTAGGCAACTCTGCTCACAGCAGGGGAGTGGGAGCTAGATGATCTTTGTGATTCTTTTCCATATAAAATAAATATGGAGAAATAATAGAAAACACCCTCACTTTCCTAGAGTAGGTTGTCGGCTTTTTGTTGGTGTAATCGTGCACCCCTAACTACATCTGTGGGATTCAAGTAGTGGAAGTGAGTGTGGATGTGGTATCTCAGCCCTGAATATCACCTGAAAAGATGACAATGTCTCTGCCATGAAGTACTCATCCATTGCAACCTGATGCTTAAAAGTGTACCATTGTGCGCGTTTGTAGATTGATGGACCTAAGATAATGGGATTGTGGTATGTTGGGGCTGAGGTTCAGTTTTGGGATTCTCCTCAGCCCTGTGAGTTTGTTTTAAGTTTAAATTTGGGAATAAATTGGGAAGGAAAAAAACAAAGCCTTAGGAAGCAGCCACGCATTAACTTCAATGAGGGATGAGTAACAGTCCATTTGTGTCTGAGAGAGCTTTGGAGTGAACCCCAAAACTAGGTGCAATTATGTGAGAGCTGATAAAACTGCCAGCAGGACTCCAGAGATGGTGAAATATCTTGATTTTGATGGCCATCACGATGTAGAATGTTTCCTTCATCCGGTTTGGGGGAGTGATATCAAATTCACAGACAGAAACAATGTTAGTAAGTGGTCATAAAAGTTTAGTATAGTGAAGAAATAATATGCATTAGATAAGGTGAAAAATAGAGTCAAACCTCCAAGAAGTCCCAGGTTTGTAAGTGGTCTTTAAGCTTTTTTCTTGTCCAAAGAGGAAGTGACTGTTACCCAAAAAGGTGACAAAATCACTGCCTAATCCAAAACTTAGCTCCTAAAGCTTTTATAAGTTATCCTTGCTCTGCACGCCTCAGTTTCCATGAAGCCAAGTTGAGATAAATCTGAAAATGTACATAACTTTAAAAGAACGCTTTTGAAAATATTCTTGTCATTCACAATAATATGAAGTGACTGAGCTTTTTATACACAGTGATCCTAAAAGTGTTTCATATTCCAGCAAATTGTGTACAATCCCAGGGGTATAGGCACAGTTCTGTGTAGCTAATGTAGCATTATATATATAATGTGCTACATTCTGCCCAACCACTCTGATTCCTAAGAAAGTAATACTTTCTGAATACTGTTTGCTAATTCCTTCCCATTTAATGTCAGAGGCAGATGTATATTTTGCCCAGTTTGTCATGGAGAATCACTGACATAAAGTTTTATTTGTATTTGTGGAGACAACCAAATCAAAGAAGATAACAGCTTGGTGACTCCAGCTAAGATTGTAATTAAGATAAAACAGTGAAGTTTCTAGCATGGAGGAATTAGCAGAGCTTGCATGAAATTTTGAGTTGGAAAGAGAGATTCTTTGAGAGCAAACATAAAAATTGTCTTTTCCCCAAGAATGATGAGAACTAATATGTCTGCTATGAGTTTGGGTAGGTAAGAGGGGTAAGAGAGTCAAAAAGAGCTGAAGATAGAGTTTGCAAGGAAACTGTGAAATGAATGAGATAATTTAACCTCTTTCCCATACAAACATTTTTAAAAACCCCATATTTCTGTTATTATCCAAAAATTTTAATATATCCCTCTATTTTAACTCATTCAGTTTTATGGTTAGCAGCTAACTGTAAAAAGAAATAACAGCCTGATATGTCCTTGGAGCCACAAACTCTACCTGTCTGTCTGTTCCCTAAGAAGAAGCCCTGGATCAGCAGATCCAAATTAGGGCCTAAGCTGTGCTTTATTACCTATAATATGCTATTTGTGCAACTAATGTAACTTGTCCATTCAACGATCTCTTACTTTGTGTCATCCCATTAATAAAGTGTGGTCTGAAACCAGGAAGATGCAGTCAGTGGATTGATTCCCTGTTGCCAGCCCTGTGAGATACCAGTTTGACCCAGAACAGTTTTCTGTGAAAATGAGCATTAAAATCTGCCCCAAAATATTTTACAGTGAAAGATGAATATCTTGTACAATTGCAAAAGGAACACAGTACCTCATCAACAATGCCTACGGATACTGCATCCACTACTGTAGCAGCTGCAAGTTTTGACTCCCAAGTCTCACTGAAGTGTTTGCTCAAAGGGTGGATCAGTTACTCTTACTGGAAGTACCAGTTTCCAGTCTGAGTCAGAGTTCTGCACCTCTGAGGTCTCACTGGGTGGTCAGGTGGCGTCCTCTGATGCATGGGGAACAGCAGGAAATCATGGGACTGCAGAACTCTGACCCATTTAGAGAAAATAGACTCCTGATAGCTAAAATAAGTTACTCTGGAAAAGAAAGGAAGAAAGGAAGAAAGAAAGAAAAGGAAGGAAAGAAGGAAAGAAAGAAGAAAGAGAGAAAGAGAGAGAAAGAATGAAAGAGGGAAAGAGTGAGACTAAGCTACTAGAGTTAATGGCATGCTTTAAATTAACTATTTAGACATTGCTATTAAGTAGATTCAGTTCGTATTCACTGGCCCCTAGTATGTATCTTAGACTTCTTTGTCTGTTATCAGTAACACAACTTTATGTGGAAAAGAAAGAAAGAAAGAAAGAAAGAAAGAAAGACAGACTTGTAGATCTGAGTATTGCTGGGCTGTTAGATTACTCAAGAGATGTGGCAAAAAATTCCCTGCTCATGTCACCCTCTCATCTATACAATAGTTGGCACCAATCCCCTTGGCTTTGAGCGCTCTGATATAGGAGTTGGTGTAGGCGTGTGCTCTAGACTTTGTGACCTGCTCTCAATACAAGATTAGTAAGAGATGTGAGAAACTACGTAAATCAGAGCAAAAGAGCATCCTTGCACGTAAGCAGCAGCTGAGCCAATACTGTTTGCTCAGAGCGTAAAGGTTTTTCTGAGGTGATGAAGGTCTTTGGCAGCCCAAGCTGAAAGCATTCAGTCCTCAGGAAGCTTAGTGGGGTATTGAGATCAATAGTGTGTGGCTTCTTACCTGAAATGTGGTCTGCAACAACCCAGAGCCCCAGAACATGACAGCAGCGATACTGAAGGAGTTGTTATTTCTCCCAGAAATACTGAGGAGAGGCTGAGGAGAGAGCCTGAGCAGCGTACCTCTGGGGATTGGAGCAAAGAGGAGTGGCAGCAATAAGTTCATGATGACAGCCCCTTGAAGCGTGCTGCAGCACGAAGGAGCTGTGTCAGAGAGGCTGTTGCCATGACATTTCTTTGGATAAACATCTGGAGTCCTTAGATTTACTGACATGGTGCTCTGAGAGCCAAAAATTGTTGCTACTTTAATTGAAGCCCTATTGCTTAAAGAGCATCCAGCACCATCTCAGCCATGACTTGACAGCCGTGAATGAGCACACTGTCTCTGAGAGAAAGGAGAGAACCTTTGTATCAGATGCAGTTACATGCAGAAAAGAAAAGCGGTCCTGTGACTTCATCTGAAATGAAGATCCTTGCCCTTGGCGTCCAGAGGCTGTCATTTTGCCCCTTGGCAGGGTGCTCTGGAACAATCTGTTTTTAATGGCATATAACCAAAACAGTCACCAAGGGCCCCAGACTATGAGTGTAGGTAAGGAGCACAGCACATTATGCAGCATGCAGGGAAGGACTTGAGCTAATGTTTCTCAGCTGGGAATGCTAGGAACCTGCCTTTGATTTTGCTTTGCATTCTAAGTTTTAATAAATAAATAAATAAGAAATGCAGCTGCTGTCACAGTGCTCCAAAAACCTTGGATTTGATTTTCTGGATCATTTAGCTCTCTGGGCACCAGCTTTAAAATGACTTGTCCCTACTTTGCAAGTGCTTGACATCTCTGACAACTGTGTTCTGGGTGTCTGGAGTCAAACTGTGATGCAGATCTTAATGGAGGCACCTAATCTTGGGCTTAAAGGGCGTTATGAGGCTGAATGAAATGCTACTAGTTGAAGCCCCTTAATATCCCTAGTGCTTTGTGCCTTATAAGTATTAACGGGGCTTTTGGGAAGGTCATGCCTGTGCCAATGCTGCATATGAATTGCACTTCAGAGCTGCCTGCAGGTTTGTCCCATTGGCGTTCAAAGCTTTGTGTGTGCTCTAAATGGATTTAATTCAGGTGTACAGAAGAAAAAGCTGAAGAGTAGAAAAGGCTATTAGCTATGAGGAGAGCAGTTCATCTTCCTTCTAAAATTCCTTCTTCATTCAACAGTACTTTCAGACAGAAGCTTCTATATTTCCCTTACATTTTTGCTATGTGTCTTTGATTGTATCAGCTTGCCTCTAATTTATCTGTCAGGCTTTTGTTAGGTGTGAACTGTTCATTTAACTCAGCTGCTTTGGAAATCATTTTGAGTATTGCATGAGTCACTATGCCAAAGGGAAAAGGATGAAAAGAAGTGAGTGTAGAGAAAAATTGAATAACAAAATGTGAAAGAGGAGGCAGATATCTCCATATATACAGTGATTCATGAGAACCTGAAACAGGAAACCAGTGCTCAGGGGATCTGGAAAAACAGAGGCCAATAGGGCTCACTTTGTCCTATCTTGAGTCCAACAAGGTCACTTAAGAGAGCATCTGGACTTGGCAAAAAGATTCCTGTCTCTGCGAAAGTTGATCAGATCTCTGACTTGACTTAGGCTCAAGAATTGGGCCCAAGAGAACCTCATGAGATTCAACAAATGCAAGTGCAAGGTCTTACACTTGGGTCACAGCAACCCGCACTATCAGTACAAGCTAGAGGATGAAAGGATGGACCACAGACATGAAAGAGCTTCGGAGTACTGGTGAATGGCAGTCTGGACGTGAGTCAGCAATGTGCCCTCACAGCCCAGAACGCCAACTGTATCCTGAGCTGCATCTAAAGAAGCATGACCAGCAGGACAACAGAGGTGATCCTGCCCCTCTACTCTACACTGGTGAGGCCTCACCTGGAATACTATGTCCAGATGTGGAGTCCTCAGTGCAGGAGAGATGTGGAGCTCTTAGAGCACGTCTAGAAGAGGGCCACCAAAATGATCCAAGGGATGGAACACTTTCCCTATGAGAAAATGCTGAGAGAGCTGGAGCTGTTCAGCCTGGAGAAGAGAAGGCTCTGGGGAGACCTGAGAGCGGCTTTTCAGTATCTAAACAAGGAGTTATAAGAAAGAAGGGTCTGTTGTGATAGGACAAGTGGAAATGGTTTCAAACTAAAAGAAGGGATATTTAGACTTGATATAAGGAAAACATTTTTAACAATAAGCATAGTGAAGTCTTGAAACAGGTCGCCCAAACTGATGGTAGATGCCTTTTCCCTGGTTTGTATCAGAAATAGGGCAGCCAGTAGGAGCAAGGACATGATGGCTCCTCTGTACTCAGTTCCGATGAGGCTGCACCTTGAGTACTGTGTTCACTTTTGGGCCCCTCACTGCAAGAAAGACACTGAGGCCCTGGAGCATGTCCAGAGAAGGGTAACAAAGCTGTGGAAGATCTGGAGCACAAGACTTATGGGGAGCCCTTGAGGGAACTGGGTTTGTGGGTTTGTTTAGTCTGGAGAAGAAGAGGCTCAGAGAGGCTTATTGCTCTCTACAACTACTCGAAAGAAGGTTGTGGTGAGGTGGGGACTGGTCTCCTCTCCCAGATAACAGAGATAGGATGAGAGGTAATGACATTAAGTTGTGCCAGGGGAGGTTCAGGTTGGATATTAGGAGAAATTTCTTTTCTGAAGGAGTGGTGAGGCACTGCAACAGGCTGCCAGGGAGATGGTGGAATCACTGTCCTTGGAGATATTCAAGAACTGTGTGGATGTGGCACTGAGGGATACAGTTTGGTGGGTGTGGTGGGGATGGGTTGTTGGTTGGATTTGATAATCCTTGTGGTCTTCTCCAACCTTAGTGATTCCATGATTCTATACTTTGAATAACCCCCTCCAGTTTTCTTCTTTCCATCCTTGTCATCAACATTTTTCTTTTTTAAACAGAAGTATTTTGTTTTCTATGTACCCAGTAGTCAGCCATGTTCTTCTCTTTGCATCACTAGATTTCTTTCCTGCCTTTTCATTTTGCTGTGCTGCTGGATATACATAAAGCATGTTTATCTTCTTAAATACTGACTCCTTTACTCAAGTGGGAAAGTACGTGTGCCAGAAGTGAGCATCCTGTGGGGCTCTCTTTTGAACCTCTTTATCCTAACTTAAATATGGATTCAGAAGGGAACTGAGGGAGCAGACCTGGTACTTGGCTTTGTTGAACCACGTGAGGTTCTCCTGGGCCCACTGCTTATGCTGGAAGAGAGTTAGATCAGCTTTATTGCAGCCGCCCTTCTGGTTATTTTATGTTTCAGGTATCTGTACAAGCTGTACCAGTGTATTTATCTCGATGTAAAGCATCTCTTATCTCCAAGCCCAATGTAAAACTCCTCTCAAACTTATAAGCTTATACACAAGGAGTTTTTCTAATTAAAGCAGAGAAAGAAACTGTTAGCACACCAGAAATATTAATGTGTTTAAGGCAGAAGGATTGCACTTGTTTCCATGGGTCTCTAGGTATAGAGACCAATTGGAAAAGGAAGTTTAAAGACAAATGATATGACTGAAGAAAGCTAATGCATGAAATGGTTAAACTAGACTAATGACGTCCATTGTTGAAATTCTTATCCCAAGAAGATGTCACCCAAAGGAAACATCTTTAGTACACTGTTAAGAAGGTGAGAAATCTCAAGGAAGCAAATCACAGAACAATGTGGGAATCTTAATTCTAGTGAACCGCCAGGACCAGATGGTGTTCATCACAAGCTGTGAAGGATCTCAGCTCCAAAACTGGAAAGCTCCTGACAAACACATCCAATATATCCCTTATAATAGGAGTTCTTCCTAGTTGCCATAAAACTGTCAGCAGGGAGCCTCACATCCAAAATGGAACCAAGAGCAACCCTTGGGAATTGCAGCTGAATGCTAAATAAAAATGCTATCCTACACAGAGAGCAACCATTTCAGAGTAATCAGAATGGAAACATATACTTATAAAAACAAAATGACATCATCTGATCAACACCACACTTTCTGTTTAAAGTCTTCAGCTGGTCTTTGATGTTATTTGAAGATTTCATTTAAAATATCTGAAAGAAAAGATCTGGCATGTATCATCCAGGTTGTTAAGAGGTTTTGATGACGTCTGTAAGAAAGAGGGACTTTATATTATTCTAGACAGGTAAAATGTTGTCCCTAATTAGACACTGGCTCAGCATCAAATGTTATAAATACTGGCTGTTTTTCAATATGAGAATGACCTAACAGTGACATGTAGAGATCTGTGCTGGGATTGCTCTTGTATAACCTTTGTTGCTGATGTTAAGACTGTGCTGAAGATGTGGCCATTACACATCACTATCCACTTTAGGAAAGGTTAGAGGAGTACACAAAATCTAGAAAGACTTAGTTCAGTTGCAAGGGGAAGCTCTTCACAGATGTTGTAGCATCTGAGCAAGGAAGTTCTTCAGAAGCAAAGGTCTAGGAGTGGTACTAATGGAATCACAGAATCATCAAGGTTGGAAAAGACCTCATATAGTCCAACGTCCACCAACTCCAGTATTTCCCCACTAAATCATGTCTTTCAGTATCACATCTAAACGTTTCTTGAATGCCTCCAGGGTTGGTGACTCAACCACCTCCTTGGGCAGCCTGTTCTAGCACCTGACCACTCTTTCTGAGAAGATGTTTTTCCTAACATTCAACTTGAACCCCCCCTGGTGCAACTTGAAGCCATTCCCTCTAGTCCTATTGCAAGCTCCCAGCCTGCTTCACCTGGGCAAACAGAGGGATGATAAAGCCTTGCTTTAGGTTCCTAGAACATAAAAGCTAAAGTCAAATTCACTGGAAATGTGAATACCCTTAAAACAAATGAAAGGAAATAACTGCTGAATTCAGTGCTATGGCATGTCATAAAACTTACTGTTTGCAAGATCTAAAGGATTAGATCATTCTGCTACCATTAACAACTTTACAGCAGACAAATTATATGGGCAATATCAAACATCAAACTCAGGGTCATAAACTTCATTTCTGGGAAGCAGAATGAAGAAAAATATGTTCTATCGCATATGCAGCAGGAGTGGCATAATTTTAGTTGGGTAGAGGCTACCTTTCTCTTACACAGAAGAGTGACCTGAACTAATGAGCTAATACGCAACTTTGCTGTAGCATTCAGATGACCTTTAGTAATTGAGAGAAAGAAAGTGCTTGTCTGTGGACTTGTGGGCCTACGTATGTTTCCTCATGACTTAGACAGTTAAGGTATTAGTGTTTTATGAAAAATGGATGTTGAAATAAAGTCAAATGAAATTCTTGGCAATTTAAAAGCATTGGCTGCCTTCTTTGCCCTTTTTGTGTTCTGTAATGTGTTAAAAAAAAATCTTATTTTATGATTTATTATAATGATTTCAGAAGTAAACTCTGCTAAGCGTTTTCACTGATGCCCCAAAAGTCATGTGCAATTATTTGAGAAATGATCTGAAGGTCAGCTTCACTGTCATAGTCACAAAATTTTGGAAGACACTGAACTATATATTAGGAAATAATTAAAAAGCAAAAATATAGAAATTGTTTTAAAAATGAAACAGTAAAAAAAAAAAAAAGATTCTTACTAACACAAAAGAAGTCATTGATAAAACTGCTGTGTGCTATTGGGAATCTGTCTGCCTATTTATTCAGTGTATTCTCATTAGACTTGAAAAAATAAGTCTTTTCTCTCTTTCTGTTTTTTTTCTTTTATTCCTTGAGGGAGAATTATAAGACATTTCACAGTAAAATAGACTATTTATGTAATAGCACATGTAGTGCTTATTTAACACAAGTTCATAGGCATACAGCAATTACCAGCATTTTTCTGGTATTAAGTTATAACGACAGAAATCTGATAAAGCCCTACTGAAGCCAAATCTTTAGACACCAAATAACATTTCTGAAAGCATTTAAGGAGTTTATAAATATGTGACATGCCATTCCTCAAACATTGGCATTTAGCCTTAGTTTGAAGTCATCTTTAAAAGCTCAGACTTGTGCTAAAATTTTCAGATGCACTGACATCTGCATGTGAATATATGTCAATGTACATTGTAAATATGCATTGTAAATACCACCATGCAGAGCCTGGTGGGGATATTACTTTAGGGATTTTAGGAGGAGTTACATTTTGGAGGAAGAATTCGTGGAAAATACTCCACACATCAGTGACACGTGTAGTCTGAATGTATACGTGCAGTTTCCTCTCTCTCTCATAAAGTGCCATTTCTCTGTGAAAACTGGAGGGAAAAACGTCCTTGGAAAACCTGCAAGCCATTAGTTGCAAATTAGGTGATTAAACATAACAACTCTTAAACGTTTTGTCTGGATAGGTAGGACACAGTGGTACTAGGAAATGAGAGTCTCTGATACAATCATATATTAGCACTGCTCTCCTGATGTCTAGGAAGAATTGCAAAGCAGTAAGCAGAGACTTAATTGTCACTGTTGTTTTTTTTCCCTCAAAAATCTTTACAATCTTGAAATTAAAATAGCTTTCTCTAGGCTGACCTAATCACTGTAAGATATCCTTGATATTCAGTCTCAGTAACAAACTTATCTCAGTGGCTAAATTAGAAAGCACTGCAAATAAATCATGTACTATGCTTAGAGAGCTTCTGTCTGTCAGGATCAAAAGTGTTGTGATAAGGGTAATGGATTACTCCTCTTCACTTGGTGTAATCACTGTGAGCATCAGCAGCTGCAGCACCTGACGTGACCAGTGGCAATGCAAGCCGTGACTCTGCATGGCCGATGCTCAGCCTGGGAAGAGCAATCTATGCAGAGCACATGAGATCTTTGCTTTGTTATGAGATTTGCTCCAGAGCACTCAATATAGATGACAAACTAGCTCATTTTCTGGGTGTGGTTCTCTGGAGCTTGGGAAGGACATCTGCAGAGCCCTCCAAGAAGGCTTTTTTAGAGTGCTGAATATTGATGAGATGGTAAATCATTTTTGATGAGTTTATTGCTGCCGAGGGTGCTTTTGAATGATGCACAGCCATAGTGAAGATGAACTCATCTGCCATTAATGAGAATACCACAAGTACTTTTTTATTCTTCACTGAGATTTCGACTGTCTGGGAGTCAGTTCTCATTCTGTTTCCTTCTGGATCTCAATCAGTCAGTGGGAAGAGAACAGGCGAGAAACGAGAAAGGGCAAGCAGAAACCCAAGAAGCCATTCAGGTAGTTAAGACATACATGGGTTTTTACCAAGAAAATGGAGAGAAGACAGAAAAATGTAGTTTTGGATTCCTTCCAGAGATCTCTGAAGACCAGGAATGCTATTGCTGCTCACTTACACAGCTGAACTGGGATTTTGCCAGGGAAGGGAGCAGGCAGAGGAGGGTGTGTGTGTGTTTGTCTTTTCCCTCCTTGGTATGAAATATGTCTTCTTTGACATTGGCACTGTTTGTCACCACATCTGTTTGCAAAGTTACCATCTGTCCCATGGAAGGAGCTTGTTCTAATCACAAGTTTGGAGGGGTAGGCTGCTGCAAAACATTTCTTTGTTTTGCTTTTTTTTCTGGGGGGGGAAGGGCAGGGAGAGGTGGATGTTTAATTTTTTGCCTTTCAGTGCCTATGAGAAAATGTTCCAAATACACATTTTGTTTCTGTCATGGCAATGTCTGAAATGACCCCAGCTGATTCTCATTTGTGTAGTTTACTGTTTTTAGTTTAGGCTTTAGCAGAGTCAGATTGAACTCAAGAACTAAAACCCTTTTGAAAGTGTTGTGTCATCATACACATAATCTTAATACATCTAGCACCTCTTTAAAACAGTGGTTTACAGTTCAGAAACTTATGAGAAGTAACTGGTTCATTTTGAACTGATGTACTGCTATCGTGCACACAGAAAAGATTTATAAGGATAGGCTAACACATATGTGTATTTGTATCTAGCTGTCATTTATGTTTCTGTATTAGTTTTGAAGCAGTGAATACAGGTGGAAGATAAACAACAAGGCTTTTGAATGCACAAAGCTTTCTTCACACAACTTATTGAAATGATCTTCCCTTTGCTCCCCAGTCATCTTTAAGTCCTCTCAGAGTTCACAGCTTGCGGACAGTGGCCCACAGTAGGAAGTGGGCCAGGAAGTCTTGCCTTTTCCACCATTTTGTGACTGTTCGTATGGCACACCTTGGACAAGGGACAGTTTAACCTCATAGCTGTCTCTGTGTGTCGTTCAACATGTCATGATGTGCGCTGCCATCTGAGCAAGTCTAAGGCAGACAGACTCGGTGCCATACTTTACCCCCAGGTTGCAGACACATTCTAAGTATCCATTGCCTCTACCCTAGATTTAGTCCTCTGAGGTCAGGCATGGGCAGGCAGAGACGTGGAAGGTGGCTGGGCTTCAGGGGCAGCTCCTTCATCAGGCTGCTCTGTTCATAACTGGAATGCAGGCACTGCAACGGGTGTTGGGTCTAGCCTGTTCTCTGCTCCCAATGTCTCCATGAATGGCAGAAACTTACCTTGTGCCTCCGCTTGTGGGTGTTACTTATATGCTAGCATTCATGAAAGAAAAGGGCTTCACCAAACCAAATGAGAGTACTGCATTCAGTTTGGGGCCACCCACTCGAGAAGGATACTGATCTGCTGAACACATTCAGAGTGATGAAGCTGATGAAGGGGCTAGAAAACAAGACTTACAAGGAGTGGCTGAGAGAACTGCTGTGACTCCTTAGTCTGGAAAAGTCTGAGGAGAGACCCCATCGCTCTCTATAACTACCTGACAGGAAATAGCACCAGGGTGAGCGCTAGTATCTTTTCTCAAGTGATTCACAATAGGACAGAAGGAAACAGTCTCATGTTGCACCAGGGGAGGTTTAGGTTAGATATCAGGAAGGACTTCCTCATGGAGAAAGCGGTCAAGCATTGGAAGGGGCTGTCCAGGGAGATAGTAGAGTCCCCATTCCTGGAGATATTTAAAGGATGTTTAGAATTGGCACTTAGACCCTTCTAGAATCTGTTTCTTTCCTTTTTTTTTTTTTTCTTTTTTCTTTTTTCTTAATGGCAAATGAGGGAGTGATGGCTTAGATAATCAGTGATACTAGTGTCAGCAAAATTTTGCTGGTCAGACTGCAGTGCAGAAACTTGTTCCAGTAGTTGCTGCTCAAGTAGATAATTTGACATTAAGCATCTCTTTGAAAGAAAGATCAGATACGTTGGCTCCTAACATGAAATCTAAGGAGAATTACAAACACCAGATATGTGAAAATCCTGAGGAAAAAATGTTGTCATTAATATTTAGACCTCTAAGAAAGAGTCTCAAAGACATGCTGTGTTCTATACGTTGACTTTGCTATAAACTATTGGAAGTCCATCGCAGCTCCATACCATTGGCCCAGCCCAGCTCTTACCTTGAATCCATGAGCAAGGTCAACTGCCTCTGCTATCAGCCACACCTGGTCATTAGTGTAGCTGTAAATGTAAGGCTGTGAGGTTTATTTAGTGATGGCAATATTTAATTTCATGTAGAATCACTTCTGAGTTGGAAGTTCAGCAGCCCTGGCTGCAACAGGCCAGTACTGGTATTCCTGTGTTTCCAGAGAGGAGCAGTGACACCAGATTGGTAAAAGTCTAAAGGAAAGAAGAGTTAGGGGAGGAGAAAACTGTGAGGAAGAAAAGTGCTTTCAGTTTATTCCCTATATTACAGACAACATTCATAAAATATCCAGTGCTTGAACCTTGAGTATGTGGTCAGAATTTCCTCTCACTTCTGAATGACCTACTGAGCAAACATTGACTTGTTGACATATAATAGCTGCCTTCAAACAGGATATTATTCAGCATTCTAAAATAATCTAAAATCTATTTGAAATAGCCAGGTTAATCCCCATCACTTTTGAATGGGGAATAACAAATAAATTATTCACAACCCATTCCTTCCCTGGTAAAGTCCCAAAGAATTTTGCAACTGTTAATGTGCTTGGAGTCAATTAAATTGCTGTGCTGTTCGTTTAGGGTGTTAAGTATTTAACTTTTAAGATTGGACTTAAATATGGTCAGTGGCATGCTTTTCCCAGCATGAATTCACAGCACTGAGCAGGCTGTCTTTTTAAGGTGTTTGGGGCCAATAAATTCATGCTTAAAAATAAACCCGTTAAAGGCAGAAAGGAGAAAATATTTCCATTTTCTCCTAACACCAAAAGCACCTCAGTGCTTATGCTTGGTTTTGTGAGGTCTAATTTTGGCTTTAATTGTACCCAGTGAGCTGATACGAATGATGAGGTGTGTGTGTGTGTATTATATATATAGAAAACTTACTGGAAAGAAACAACTGCATCTAATTAGTTTATATAACATAAAAACAACATAGGTAATACTTTTACAACACCAAAACTCTGCTGACTTGATCCAATATTAATTGGACCTATTTCAGTTAAGACTATAATTCTTTACCTTTAAAGAAATGGCAAACATAAATGTGCTAAGGGGAAAAGGGTCACCCCCATACCATACTCCCCCTACACTGTCACAGAAGCCAAGTCACCAACAGGCATGTTTTCAACCTGCCAACAGTTAAGTGCTTCTTCCTGTACTGTTTAAGCGTCTTGGAAAGAGATGTCCTCATCACCTATTTTTCCACTTTCTGTTTTAAGGAAGGACTGTGTGAGAGTAAACAAGTTCCTGAATGGGGAGACTGAGGAGTCAATTGTTTTCCCGAAAGGGGATGAGGGAAAAACTGTTTGCTTTACAATTGGAAGCAATAGGAGTTTGTGCCATTTTTACCTTTGAGATTTTCTTTCCTTTCTGGAGGTGATTGGTCAAGCAAATTGATCTTTCTGACCTTATATGCACTGGAAAATGGGCTTGCTTAGCAGTTTTAAGCCTCCCCTTGGCTCACAGATTAAGGGCATGTTCCTAGTAGGGCAGGCTTCATGGGTACTGAGAGGGTCTCCACTTACTGCTGTTTTGTTTTAAGAGGGAAATACTTCATGGGCAGACCTCTCAGACCATTGTGCTTACTGCTGTCTTCTATCCACCATTCCCAACCTCCATGCTTCCGTCTGTTCTCCAAAAAGTGCTTTAGAGAGGTGAAATGGGATACTTTGTGTATTTTGCTGTCAGTGATCATAGTAACAGCTAATCCCACAGCATTTAAAACACAGTGATGCCAGTTATACATTTAACAGACTTCAAAGCCACTATTAGAACATTTCTGTTGCCAACGAAAAGAATATAAATGCTTGTCAGACTGCTTCGGAGTCAGGTGCATAACGTGCTGGATCTGAAAAGAAAGCTTTTCATTTTCAGCCCTGTCAGCCAACAAAGCCATGCTGAGCTTTTGCAGTCACTCGTATCCCAGAAGGGTATTATACTGAGCTAGCAAATGGCCTTGGAGAAGGAAGGAGTGAAACCCAAGAGGAGGAATTGACTCTGCATGACCCTGGCTCAGCAGAGCAGCTAGCGTGCATCAGCTCTGCCAATAGCTGCAAATGGGTGTCTTTGGAGCAAGCTTCTTGTTTCATGTATCACATAACTTTATAACCCTACCTAAACAAAGCTTCAACAAGTTAGGATTTTTGGACACATTTTTATTCACTCTTTTACCCTATTAAACCCTATTGCTATTGCTGCTGGACAGGATCCAGCGGTTGTCTGAGTAAGAGTTCCTGCTTATTTTCTAATTTATTCCTAATCACCCTGGCTTCCTTTGGTTTGTTTTGAGAGAGGAGAGGAAGGTAATGCTTATGGGTGCCAAAACACCTCAAGATTCAGAGGGCTGAGCCATTTCCATGGGTCTGTTACTCCTTTTGCCAGAGCATGGAGGAGGTGGGGTGCTGTGAGGCTGTGGCCTGACAGCCCGTGTGCCACCTGCATGGGCAGCAGGCAGAGTGCAGCATGGGCCTCCGTGAGAAAGGCTCGGCCCTTTGGTGTGTCAAGTAGATGCTTTTCTGTAGTGTGGTGTTGCCTGAAATACAAAACTGAAGAAAATAGTGGGTGTTGGTCTCTCAAGACCTTGGTTCAGTTGCTTTGCTCCACGTAATCTGTTTTGCATTAGTCTGTGCTGATGGCTTCCACACAGCAAAGTGTCTTCATCGGATAAACTGAGAGCAGAAGCTTGGCATTAGCTGCTCTGCTTTGCTAACAGAAGGGCATGGTGCTGGATCTGTGCACAGCTGGAACAAGCAACATAATAATACAGAGGGAATAAAGTGATATTTGCCCACATCCTACAGCATGGTAGGTAGCAGTCTGCCTGCCTGGGCCTCACACATCCTGCTTAAGGGTCCTCCAGCACCTCAGCCCTGGGCTCCATAAACAAACCTCTTCTGCCACCTCTCCAGTTTGACACCTTGTTAAATTTCTTTCTTTCCCTTTTATATACCTAACAGATTAGTGTGACCACTGTTTCTAGCTACACTTTTGGAAGGTAAAAATTCTACTTTTGTTAGAGCAAATGCCAGGAGGACATCTAGACAGCTTGAAAGCATGAGTGTTTGTGATGGGTTCTTCCAGAATAAACTCGGTTTGAAGAGTGCAGAGGCTGGGAAGATTAACTGTGTCTTCAATTTGCTGTCAGATACAGAATCCCATTGTGAAGATGTGGTAAGAGATGGGGTAAAAAGAGAGGGAATTCCTGGTATTTTTTAACCATTTCCAAACATGTTATAAATGGCAATTTCAGATCTGTTTGCAGATACATCAATTTTGCAATTAATTTTTTACAAAAGATACCATTTGCAATGACAGTTTAGGGAGACAGCAATGATGCCACCATGGCAAATGAAAATAAATGTGTCTGATCATAAAGCCTCTGTGTCTGACCACAAAAACTAGTTTTAAACATGGTATACAGTAACAGACATGTAATATTATTATTTTTTAGTTACTCTAAAGCAGGCTTTACCTGTTAACAGCTACTTCATGACTTGTTTTAAGGGTTTTTCATCTATTTCTGTATGTTTGTCCTTTGTAACTGAAGAGGAGAACGTAATGGAACTGACTTCTTAACATAGGCTGAGAAGCACAGTGGGTAGAAAAAGCATATATGTGTGCTGCTATCTGTAAACTAGTAAAACCATTCTCTGCTGAATCCAATTAATATCTAAACACAAGAAAAAGATAGTTGTTCACTGTAATGTGAACAACTTCCTCCTGACTGGAGATCACTTTGTTCCATGTGTGTACATCAATGAAGCATGTTGCACATTAAAACGAGAGAGTTTAAGACGGACAATACTGGCATGGCTTACAGATTTTAAACAACACACACCTCTATAAAAAACTGAACTGAAGGAATTTTACCAACCCTCTGTTATAAGGACACAGGAATTCATTGAAATGACCAAGAGCTGATGAATCTTGCTTAAATGAATAAGCTTGGCTTTTGTAACTACACAGAAGGCACTTGTGAATGTTGCTGATAGGACTATAGACTGAGAGTCAAGGAATATCTGACTGTTCATTAAAAGGCCAAGAAAGGAAAAGGAAAATAACAAGAGAAGAAAGCTGGGTCCATAGTCGCTTTTCTTAGCCCTTGGGATGCAAACTCATTAGTGTGTTACTTTGAAAAAGCTTCCAAGGATGAACTGACCTCTCTTGTGACCTCTGTGACACTCAGTGATAATCACAGAGCTCTGCTCCTTCAATCTTCTTAAAAGGTAGGAAAGGCTTGTTGTTTTAAGAGCCCAGGCAAAAGACTTGTGTTTATATGTGCAAAGCAGCACAAATGGTAAGGTGTCATTCGTTGAAAGATGAGGTGTTGGTGCTTGCACCTATCTACGTTGCTGGATAGTGGAACAGTGAGGGAGCTGAGGTCATGCTCTTGTTTAAGCGCACTAAAAGCATACATTTTACTTTCTGAGCTCCTTGGGCTTTGAATTCAATATAACCATCTTGCAGTGGCCAGTTCACATTACTTAACCCTAAAAAAAGGGTTATTAACAAGAATATTAAAAGGGAAGAGGAAGGCTCCAAATTATTATTGCAGTGCTAGGTTTTGTTAAAGTAACACAACACTACAGTACCAACAACAAGAAAATAGTTAAGCAATTAGAAAAAAAGAACTAATCAGCATCTTCCACTCTGAAGGTACCACAGAATGAAAGGGACTCTGTGTCCACCACCTCTAACCTCTGCTCAAGCAAAGGTACTCAGAGCAGGATGCCCAGGACCACATCTGGACAGTTTTTGAGAGTCTCCAAGGTGAGAGACTTTAAAAATGAAAAATTAAATGTACATGTGTGTCTATATTGTCATATATATTCATATCCATCCATACAAATATATATCTTCTAAATTATATTTCTGACCTTTTAAAGATTCAAGATTTTTCTTATTCAGGTATCTCCCAAAGGCCAGGATTTCACAAACTTAAAGCTATAAATCTCTCTGTGTGACTACAGATGACTGTTTCTGTTGTGGGAAAAATTAATCAGTAGCCAAACACCTACAGAGCTCCATCAGCTGTGAGATGGCTTTATTGAGTTAAAACCACTCTTTTACAATCTTGTACTCTGGAAGGCACTTGCAATTTCATATGCAGAATAGCAGCATCATAACCAACGTACCTGCTCCCCACACTGACCTTTGTAAAGGAAAGATTTCAAAATAAGAAATGAAAATGAGCGCATCGTTCTGAACATGATGTGCCCTCATTTATCTTCTAATCTATTGCAGCTGTTGGTGACACTTTGCTAATGTAAGTTGCAGGTTGCTCCCTATAATCTGAGGGCAATTTAGTCATTTACTGGTGTAATGGAGCTTGAATGCAGATTCAGTCTTATAAAGTTTGCTACCACTGAATATTATAGTTAAAGCTCAGTTGCACAGAGGACTTTCATTTTTTTCCTTCCAAACCTAAGATCACTGCTTAAAATTCCTTTGTGGGAAATTCTTTATCCCTTTTTATGCAATCCTACTAAGAACATCCTGACCTGAGTCTATCATCAAGTTAATATGTGAGTGATGTGATTTCATCTACATAATTTTTGTGCTGCAAGGAGTCATTTTCCTAGGAGCACCTGAGGTAGTTAGAGGCAGTCATACCTTTAAGGCCTATGCTTTCTAATTTAAAGATAAGGAAAAAAAGGCAGTTAGTGGCAACTTGTGCCTTACAGCTAGTACTTCAAAGGACAGAGAAAAGCCTTCAGTGTCATAAGTCTCTCAGGACTCATTCCCTTGTATAATACCACGTGTTTATTCTTGAAATATGTTTTACTTTATATGTGTATATATATATGTATGTTTGTACACATATTTGCACCAAAGGATGCTGAAAGGATTAAGGTCTGTGGACTTCTGATAGTGAAACTATAAAGAGACCATGACACCTAGAATTCACACTATCACTGCCTCAAAGTCAAAAATACATAAAAGAAAACAAACCAACAACGCTGCAGATTTCTCTCAGTCTTGGCTCAACAACTAGGCCTGGAGTTTTTCAAAGGCTTCTATTAATAAGAAGTTTGTGTAACTTTTCCTTCTAGCAAGTTCTCATTTCATAATGGTTTTATCTTAAGAGGTAACTGTTAGAGGCCCTCCACCACCCTCTCCTTCTGGGAACAGATATCACTGCACCCTGAACTTCCAGCCTCCTATCGTTACCAAACACCAGGCGTTTTGAAATGAGCTGAGTGCATTTACAGAGCTTTTGAAGGCGATGCAAATAGAAATTAAGCAGCTATGTGAATTTAGAGAAACAACTCTGCTACAGCAAACCCGTTCCCCACTCTTGATTCAGTCCTACTGATACACAAGATTAGAGCGTGGGGATCTGGGCCAGGCAGAGCTCCTGCATCCCAAGTGTGCTGGGCTACAGCACACGTTGCTGCCTGAGGCTGTTGCTGTTGATCTGTGACAAAAGCTCCCCGGTCTCCTTTCCCAGAAAGTACAGCATGTAGGTAAGGATGTTAGCCTGTCCTACCCAGTTTAATATTTGCAGCAACTAGCGATTCACATCTTGGCTGCAATAGCTCCATGAGGAGTTAGCTAAGCTGGGTGTGATGCTTGAGCTGGCTTACTTGCCTGTGACCCACATAAACTGCAGCTTCAGCATTCCTGCAGCACACAAAGCTTAAAATCACTGTATCTGCTTCTAGTGAATGTAGGCTCTGTCCACACTTGGCAGTTTTCTTCAGCCCTGCCGGTTAGACTAATAAAAGATATTATCTCCCCCTATGAGCTTTGCTTTGTTTATATCCTGAGATTATCACAGCCCTGCCACTTGGAGGTCAGGCAGAGTAACTCTTTGAGATTAGGTAAATCTGTGGTGATACCAGAAGAAATAACATGAGAATTATGTTCTTAAATCAACAAAACCTGTAAGACCGTGGAGTGGGCAGCTGACAGCACTTCACAGTCCCTAACTGTGCTCTGTTTTCTCTCAGCCAGACACTGCTCTGCCAGAGATTTCCTACCAGTGAGCTCCTTTGGCATCACCCTACACTGTCTTTCTTTCTTGGGTGTGTGCTGCGCTAGCCTGGTGCATGGGCAACCGTTTCTTTAATAAAAACCTGCCTATTTGTGCCGGACTCCCAAGCCAGCCAGTCTTCTCAGAGCAATGCCAACGTGGTCTCTTGAAAGCACTTTATGTGGACTGAGTGGGATTTGGGAAGTTCTTGTGTACATTTCTTACGCTGGATTTTACCTCTTTCCACTTCTTGCTTACTCATAACAAATTGAGGGCTGTGTTTCGTGCTCCCTACTGACACGGTCATATTTATAATAAAAGAAATAAAGCACATATATTTATTTTGAGTATAAACAAATGAAGCAACCCGCCTTGCCTCCCCATATCTACAAAACCCCCCATATTTGTAAAACAGTGCAGCAGCCTAACAAAACACAGCGTGGCATTTCCTGCTACGACCCACAGTGCTCATTCAATTCCTCTAACCCAGCCATCATAGTTTGCTGCTTTTGGCCACGACCAGTGGACATTTTATGGTTAACTGTCGTATTCTGTATACACACATTATCCTATCCACGTTCCCTGGGAAGGCTGTGTCCTCTTGCAAAACATCCTTCACTGTTTTCCCACCTCTTCTCCATATTTATTTATTTTTCTTTCCTGGTATCCAACACCATTATCTGGTGTTTAAAAAAGCAAAAAGAGCCCCATGCTTGTAATCCTTCCTCCTTTTTTCCCATCTAGTATACCTCAGCTGTATTTAATATTTTCACATCCTTGCTTCTTATGTTTTGTCATATTTCATTTCTGAAATACCCACAGATGATGTTTCTCCCAGATGCCATGTGCTATTTGTTATTTTTGCATTGCAGTCTTGTTCAATATATTTCCTGCTTCTGTTTTTGTCCGCTTGATCTTCAGTAAGAAGCAGTAGTATTCAAGACTTATGTAAAGATTCAGCTAACCCAGTGTTAGCTGAGCGAGAAATAGTTGGGTTTCCTGGCATGTTCCATCATTAAACAGCATGTCTCAATATTCTAATAAAAGTCCTCATAATGCAGCGTGTCATGTAAATGGTATCTTGCTTTCCCATCCCATGATAATATTTCTTGCCCATCAAAAAGCAACAGCAACAACAAAACACAAAAGGAAATCAAAACCATCTCTCAGTGAGTTTAATGTAAGTTAACAGTAGTCAAACCTCACACTGTAACAATTTGTAATGTCTGTTTTAGACTATGAAGTTTTCTTTGTAAGGGGACTTTTTTTAAGGTGAGTTAGGCAATGAAAAGAAAGTTGACAAATCCCTTGTCCTGTAACAGTGAGTTACAGAGGCCTAAGCCAAGTTCAGTGCTCAGAGTCCTCTGCACATATTGCATATTCCAACCAGACTTGCAAGTGGGGCTTACCTTTGGCGGAGATGACAATGGCTATAAATGCAGGCTGGTGCACTAAGTTTGCTTGCTAGGCTTCTAAATGGTTGTTACAACTTCAAGACTTCTGGATTTCATTCCAAAACATCTTTGATGTGTGTTAAGACACAACTTACACATATTGACAGGCTCCTCTGGGGAGAGCTGAGTAGAATTTAAAGTGGCTTGCAAAGACAAGAGCAGATTCTCCCAGCCACTCCCAGCCAGAGGAAGCACAAGCACCTGAGTGGCCCTGCCTAGTCTGGAACCAGCACACAACTCTCCTCAGTCACTGCCATCCCTTCCTTCTGGATCAGCCTGGGCTTTAAAGGAAAAATAATTTCATAAAAATTTAGAGGAACATCCAATTAATCAAAACGCAGCACGCTGCCAGCACAGTCTCACCAGAGCCCTGCTATCATACACCGTGGCACTTTCAATTCTGTTGCTTCATTCTCTTGACAGAGATATTAACAAAAAGAGGAAATGGGCTATTACCGTGACAAAGGCTTTGACAGTACAGGGAAAATGGCATGTTAACTCATCAGCAGGGCAGTCCCCAGGCAGGCAGAAGTTAGCTGGAAGTAACTACACCCCCCTACCCATACAGCTCACAGCACTCAGGATCCTTCTTCTCTTGTGGTTTTGTCTGCTCAGGGACAGGGCACATCTTTCCGTGCAACAGATACCTTACCTGAGTACTTAGGCACACCAACAAATGACCCCTCTTGCATAGGCTATTAAACACTCATCCTCAGTCTGTTTTGTTTCATCCACTGATATACATAAGCAAGTGAAGAGTAGCACTCATTTAATGGGTAGGGGGTTGCTTTAGCGTTAAGGGGAAAGTCACCTTGCACTGTACATATAGAAGAGCCATCATCTATTTTTACTGCAAGCAGATGTTGGAGTGTGCTTGGCTTGGGAAAACCTATGAAAACCAGAATTAGCTGCATTAATAAAGGTCATTCGGTAAACTGAGTGTATTTAAGTGTTTCAACATCCAGTTCAGCTTGCTACAAATTTTTTGTTGGTGCTCTAAGAAAGTTCTGTTATTTCTCCATTCATTTCTCCCTGCTTGAGACTTGCTAATGGTTTGTATGTCAAAGGCTGCTGTGGCTGCTCTCTGCCACTGCTTTGCCTTGGCTTATGTGCCATGTTCAGCCCGGGCAGTAGTGAGCCCCAGCACGGTGCTTTAGCTAGTACTGCACTGGGCAGCATTTCCCTGCTTGTGATCAGCCCATCAAACCTCTGCTGTTAAAACTAGCCAAAATGTGGGAAATGACTGCTTTGGACAAAACATTTGCTGGACATCTTTTAGTTATGACTTCAATTGCTGTTGCTGTTCTCTGTGGTCCAATATCCAAAATAATTTTCCTGATTTCATCTCTCACATACTATCTAGGCCCTGAATTCTTTAAGCTAGTAACTGCCATACAGCCCATGGCCATAACCGGTCTTCTGTGTTCATCAGTGTGAATAATAACACTGAGCACTTCTGTATGAATCACGTAATAGCTTAGTTTGGAGGGGACCTTAAAGATCATCTAGTTCCAACCCCATGCCATGGGCAGGGCTGTCACCTGCCAGATCAAACTGTCCAGAATCCTATCCAACCTGGCCTCGAACGTCTCAATGGATGGGGTATCCACAGCTTCTATGGGCAGCCTATGCCAGAGCCTCACCACCCTCTCAGTAAAGATTTTCTTCCTAACAACTACCCTAAATCTCCTTTCTTTGAGTTTAAAGCCATTCCCTCTTGTTCTGTCACTATCCACGTGGAAAAGCTGTTCTGCTTGTAAGCTCCCCTGAAGTACTGGAAGGCTGCAGTGAGGTTTCTCTGGAGCCTTCTCTTCTCCAAGCTAAACAAGCTTAAATCCCTCAACTTTTCTTCAAAGGAGAAATGCTCCAACCCTTTGACGTAGCATCTTCTGTTACAGTGGATGATGGAAAAGGTAGACAAGCCTAAGGATCTTTATCAGGGCTGGTAAAGCAACAGCAAATTAGAATTCAGAATTTCATGTTTCTTGGAGGGTGTCCTGCTACCCAAACTTTTTATGTGATTTTTCTGGAAACTGAAGTACATAAAATCAAGTGGAAGGTCCCTTTTTTGGCAACTGAAGTTGGTCAATCCAAGCCCAGGCTGCTGGTCAGGCCTTCTTCCCCCACCTTTTATTCCTGCTTCCTGCCCTGCGCATAAACTCATAGAATCTTTAAGGTTGGAAAAGACCTCAAGGATCATCTAGTCCAACAATCAGCTCATCACCACCATGCCACTAACCATGTCCCTCAGTGCCACACACACACAGCTCTGTCTCTGTTGCGCAAATGGTCATCTTTAGACCTGGTTCAGAGAGCTGGTCTGTCTCTAGGAGATCCCTGCTGGTCCCCAGCTGCTTGTCTCTGCCCTCGTGTAGCCCCTTGCTAAAACTAGCATGATATTTCTGTGGCCATCCAGTAAACTAAGATGGGAAACTGATCCAGCTGAAAAATAACCAGGAAAATGTAATGTGTTTTTCTCCCAGTTAAACCAGTTTCCTAATCTGATGTGCTGCGCTTCTACAAAAATACCGATACTGGCAGAACACAGCACAGGAGCAAGAATGAGGTCATGAGAGAAAAGGACAAAGTGAACCTGAAGAAATGCAGGTCGAGCCATGTCCTTGGAGCTGTAGGCAGATCTAGGCTGCAGCAGAAAGTAGGACACTGCGACAGCTCTGCCTCATCCCGGGACGAGAGAGGGCTCTCCAGCAACAGCTCTGAGGGAAGCAGGTCTCTGTGGGAGACCCAGGAATAGCTACACACTTGGAGCAAGGCCTTCAGAGTGGCTGTGATCAGAGAAAGACATTGTATGTATGCTTAAAAAAGAATGAGGAACAGCCTTTGGTATAGGTGAGAGCTTTGCTCTGGAAGGGAGATATCACGATGCTGGACACGGAATCTCCTTTCATCGTGGTTGCTCAAAAGTTGCTCCCATGGTTTCCATCAGACTTTGTGAGGATCTCGTGCTTGCAAAATTTTTACAAAAGGAACAAACTGCAAACTCAGTCCCGCCTTCTTTTGGCAGCTGTGCTGACTGCCAGTGCCGTCATCCCATTATTACCCTGCTCCACCCGGCACAGTTTGCAGTGGAGGCCACAACATCTGACCTAACAATCAGAAAGATCCAGCTCTACATTTTATAAAGAAAAACAGAAACAACAGAGCTCAGACTTGACCTTTAGAAATTTCTGTGAACGTCACTCTCAGAAGAAGAGAAATTTTAACTCAGAAGTAAACAGTGCTAAGGATTGTGCAATTACATGGATAGACAAAGGATAAGGCCTCTGAGACATATTGTAATGTGAATGTCTATCTGCAGGGAGTGGAAGGTATATCAGGATCTCACAGGAAACCTGTATGAGACAGAGTATTTTCCCAGACCTGTAAAACTCAAGAGATAGTCAGTAGGTGGTGGGTTGTTGTGATGGTGTTTGTTGGTTTGGTTTATTTCATTTCTATCTGGTGTTTTCTCATACCATGAAAATAAAATATGACACAGACAATATTGACTGTAAATTTACCTCCTCCTTTCTCGAGTGTGTGCTTTGACTGACTGCAAAGTACTTGATGTTGACACTCAGTTGGTCACAGTGCAGCTTCAGAGCAAATATCTTATGGAAATAAATGAAGCTGCTTGTGATTCACAAATATTCTTCCAGCGTATGATAGATGCTATTTTCAGATACCACATCAATAACACTTCTTCTCACTTTAAGGATTTTCTGCACAAGCGTAAGCATAGACACTACATAAACCAATCAACAAATCAAAAAGCCCTTACATTCTGAGAAAGAAATGTCAGTGTCAGATAAACAAATATTTAAGGTCAGTTTACTGAGGACTCTTATTTTATCTTAATGAGAGTCGTGAGTGTTTATATTCTCTGCTACCAAGTATAGGTTCTCTGCTTTCTAGCTCACCTTGTGTTTCAGTTCTGTGACCTAGAACATAAAAAAATTGTGAGTAGTTTTGCCATACTCTATAGCTACTCCAGGTTGTTACTGAAACTGCCCAGTTAGTGATCCTGCTTAGTCTTCAATGTGGGAAAATAGTCAAACTTTCATCTGTTTGGTTTTTTTTCTTTGCATTTCTTATTGCCTTGTCTTTGCAAAAACAATTTACATGTTAGTCAACTAACCTTACCTAAAGTTGTTGAAAGAAATTGCCTTTCCAGCAGCACTTACATATTGTTTCATCCTGCTGACTCAAGGTTATTCACTGATGTCCTCAGAACTGCAAAGTTCTCAGGCAAAAAGGGAAGAGCTGCTCCTGCTGCCTCCACCCCAGCATCTGACAGATGGTTTTAAGATTCCCATTCTAGGTGTGGAGAGGAAAGTTAGACTATTACTTGCTATTAAACACTGCAAATACGATGTGAATATTGCCCTGTGTCACTGGGGAAGTATTTCTTCCCAGAATAGATTTCCAGCAAGGAAAGTAACGTACAGAATTGCCACAGTTAGCATTCACAATAAATGTTGCTTTGAGGTATGCCATGAAAAGCTTTGCTGAGCAGCCAGCCTGTTTGTGTATCAGGGAATAAACAATTAAGGTTCATTTTGTTTTTATTTGACTTTTTCTAGATATTCTTTTCTAGATATAGCATTTTTTCATACAATTGTTGCATCTACAGGGGATTGTATACTGAGAATTGATAAAGCTATATTTACACGGTTACTGAAATTACTTATTCAACAGGAAGGCAGCCTAACCAATTCATCATAGTTTAAATTTTAATTCAGTGAAAATGTAACCTCTAGAAAACACTGTTCACATCTATAATTAATAGATCGTTATGTGCTGTAGTTTGCAATTTGATATACTTTCCTCAAACTCTACAAAGAAGTGTTTCATGTTATCTCTTTCTTATTTCACAACAGACGAAGATGGCCTGCTTGGTTTCATACAAGGAGATTCATTTGCAAGGAGATGCAGAGCCCAGTGCCATTTGCTGCCTAATACAATTTAGACAGAACAGTGCAGCCTTCTCTTTTTCTCATGACAGTGATTCTCCCTCCAAGACAAGGTTCTGGTAGTCTGCTTTCATACAAAGTATGAAAATGTAATTATGCTGCTATGACAGCTCAGTCTTACAGCACTCACAATCCTTTTTCTTCTAATTTTTGTAGTGCTGCTGTGAGTAGAAACTGATTCTGTTTTTTCTTCTTCCAGTACAAATAGAAATCCACGTCAGTAAAATCTAAGCTGTGCTTGTGCAAGATCAGGGTCGGTCTCAGGATTTTAACCACTTCTCTCTTAAAAATGGGAGAGTGAAAAGAAGGGAAAAATGTAAGGTTCTCCAGCGCTGACTTAATGTAAGTCAAATGTTAACAGCTAAAATGAGACCACCCCTACTTACACATTTGTGTGTGGAAGGAAACCTGTGTTTAAAGTTCCACTCTCACATGGGAAGATTACAGCCCAGGCCACATCCATTCCCCAGTTGTCCTCCCTGAAGAGTAAGCCACGTCATTCTTCCAGAGCCCCTTTGTAAAAGGTATCCGTGTATGTTCTCACCCAGGCTGATTCTGGGGTTGAGGTGCCTTATGATAAGAGAATTATTGCCATTTGGTGTGGCCTCCATTCAAAATAAAAAAGCATCTCTTTGTCCACTACTAGTGCCTTCTGAAGGAAGATAGGCTAAGGGGACAACCTATCAGAATAGTTGTTGAGAGCAAGCTGGTTTGAAGAAGTATGCTGGCCACTCTAGAGGAATTAGCTGCTCTGGGGGGAGAATATCATGGGAAGTTTCAGATTGTTGAGGACTGTTTTACAGAGAATGGGTCACTTGCCCATTGGTTCCCTGCTTCATGTGCTGATTCCTTGTATGGGGCCTTGAATGCTGATCGCCTGAGGCCAGCCCTGTGATGATGTGGTTTTATGATCAAGATGATCTCCACTAATTGCTGCCAGTCAGAGGTTTTCTGTGGGTTTACCTTTGAAGAGTTATGATCAGCAAAATCTGCAAGTGTGGCCAATGTAACTTAATTTGCAGTGATATGCAGGGAGACGTGGAGAGCTTCCAGAGGTGCGATAGCAAGCATTTTAGTTACATGTGGCTTCCTGAAGTTCCCAAAACACACTGAAAAGGGTCCAGCCGTTTTTTTTCTTTTTATTTAAGGCAAGAAATATTCCCTTTCCAGCTGTGAAAGCAGCAGCACAGGCCAGAACAGAAGGTGTTTGTGGTAAAAAGACAGAGGCTCAGCCAGAATATATTCATCGTTTTTCCTCCCTGTATTCTCCAGGGAGCCAGCATCAGATCATGAAACAGACTTGGGACTTTTGCTCTGATCTGTGCCCTGGATGCAGCAGGCACTTCTGTCAGTCTGCCCTGCTCTTTGTCACTTGCTGAGGCCTGAATTTACAGAAGGACTTTTCTTGCTCAGCGTGCCTGAGACAGCTGCTATGGACCTGGGCCTCTTCAGTCCTGGTCTTAGCTCTCTTGAGGCAGTTCAGCAGCTTTGAAACAGCAGATTCAGGAAGCCATCTTTTCTGTGAAAAAGCACCCCCTTTTCCTCTTGCTCTTCAACATTCCTATGGATAAACCAAACAGGTTTTGACTATTTTGATGAAGTAATGTGGATTTCATGTGCAGTCTGCTTGCTTGAGCTCATAACAGTTTTATCATGTTGGGGTCTCATTTGCTTTAATGACAAACTTTCATTGATTTTGATTCCATCAAGGCCTGGTCCATAAAGAGAAAAAAACTATTATGCAGTTTTTGAAACAAATTGGAATACAGAAATGTGCTGTTGTCAATCTCAATTGATTGTGTGGCCTGTAGACCAATATATAGTTTACACTTACTTCATGTGCCATAATTCCTACAGTTCTCAAGTTATTAGTGCATGTTGTGCTTCATGCGTTTTCAGAATTTTGCAATTTGGGGAAGAGCTAGGGCCAGGGCAGAGTTGGATGCAGGTGGGATTCCTGGGGGCTGGTGCTGGAGCCTCAGTGGCACCATGCCAAGATACTCATGTGTGTGTGTCCCTGCTGGATAAAACCAAAACGTGGTATGAGGAGAGGATATGGGCAGGTGCAGGAGCTGCTGTGTATTATGAATGAGGATAGTTGTGAGTGGAGTGTGGTGACAGAGATTGCTAAGAGCAAAAGGCTGAGGTAGCTTTCATCTTGTGTAAACAACATTGTCTTGTACACATTAGTTTTCCTATCCAATATACATTGGATATTAGGAACAGTTATTTCTCAGAAAGAATGGTAATGCACTGGAACACACTGTCAGGGAGGTGGTGACACAGGCTACCAGGGAGGTGGTGGAGTCACCATGCCTGGAAGTGTTGAATAATCATGTGGATGTGGCACTGAGGGACATGGTTATGGGCATGGTGGGGATGGTTTGGTAATTGAACTAGGTGATCCTCATGGTCTTTTCCAACCTTAATGATTCTATAACAACATATAAGAGCCTTGCCATCTGAAACAGAGCATTGGCTTTACATCCTGTATTGACCTTCTGTTGCAAGCCCCATGTTTGTTTGCTCAGGAGTTTTTGGTCAGCACTGATACTGTCTCCTCAGCACCTCAGGGTTGACCACATGTTTTCTTTGGTGAATGGCTCTTCTGTGGTGTTGCTCTTTAGACTTCTTGCATTACAGAGTAGGAACCTGTCTCATGAAAGCTGAGGCAGATCCTTGACAAAGTAATGTTGGCTGTGAGACTTGTCTGTAGCTGAGTAAGATCTGGAAGAGAAACTCTGTTTTCATTAACTCAGTGGTAAAACTGCTGCCAGCCTACAGTCTTCCTGTGGTACAGATCCCTGTGAGACCTTCCCTGGGGGAAAGCCTTACTTCATCTCCATATGGATGGCAGCTGTTGTCCTTGAGGCAAGAGGAATATTCCCTCTGATTTTATATCATGTACATATTCTGCCCAATTTCTCTTCCCTACTGCACACTCTCCTGCCCACACAGCCCTATTCCCAAAGCATGTCCTGCCAAGCACCAGTGCAACTGAGCCTCTTCATCTGCCTGCTTTTTTCCTCAGAGGTAAAACCCCTGCTTCTGCTTCTCTCTGAGATGGAAATACCTGAGCATTTGCTGTAAGTTGTATTCACAAAATAAGAAGGCACACGTAATCTGTGTTCTTAGCCTCAATTCTTTCACAGTACGCTGTTTTGTGCCATTGTCTGTATCTCTGCAGGGAGTGCAGTGTTGTATCTGAACTTGCTTTGCAAAGATACCAATGACTATAGAGCAAAACAAACCATGTCTTCCCTTGGGATGGTACACCATTTTTTTCTGAGGGCAAGTCATAGCAGATGAACTACGTATGCATTTGCTTTCTTGGGCACGCTTTTCATTTCTTCCTTCCTGTTTTGATACAGAAGCAAAGGTAGGAGTCACTGATACCAATTGGTTGTTGTCAATAGAACAAATATTTTCTGTTTTGAGGTTTCATAAAAGAAGGAATGGGAATCACATTCACATCCTCTAGCTCACATCTCAGCCTCTTGAGAAGCGGTGGCTTTCTTCCAGGTAATGGTCAAACTTAACATTAACAATAGCAATTTCTTATCGATAACTTATAAGGTGAGTGATTCAGCATAATAAAAAGGGCTTGGGACTTATTGGGATTCTTGTTTCATTGTCTTTGTCAGGTTATAAAGCAGTTGGGCAAACATTGTTTCATGGTTCTGATTCTATATTAGATTCTATGGTTCTGTATTTCACAGCTACGATAAAAGCAGATACAGCAGTGATGGGACCCGTATAAGTACCTAGATAGATGATAAAATTATTGCTGCAGAGTCCTTTCGGGTGTGCTTTGTGAGAGAAGGCACTTAATCCGAAGAATAAAGGATTGTTAACTTTTACTGTATAGCATATGCAATACTGGAGTTTATTAGCCTATTGTTCAATACAGTAACTGATGTGCTGTTGAAGTATTTTTTTCTAAATCCATGAGATGAATAAAGTTCCCAAACTTCCTACCTCAGTTATCTTATTTGCAATGTGTGAATATTGCAATGGGTGATGCCAAGTGAAAGTGCACTAAATTAGACACCAGTATCCAAATGCAACACACAGGTGGAACATCATTCACATCTGCACTTGAAAAACATTTGTGTTTTGTTGGTGGTGGTGGTTTTTCCCCATAACAATAGAAACTAGATTCCTAGTTTAGGTACAGTGACGCAGCTGCATCTTTGCACACTGCTTGCAATTCTGTGCGATTGCTGCCTTGGAGATCTGTAGAAAATGGTTAATAAACTGCTGTTGAGCTGATGTCCAGAGTTGTCACCAAGAAAAGACGCTGCATGAAGGATTACTACAAGCCCTTACTGCGTTCACCCAGGCTCTGGGGCAGGCTGTGTACTGCCAGGTGTGGTCACAGCTGTGGAGAGCAGTGCAAAGAACAAGCAGGAAGAGAGGAAATGAAAGCAGAGAAGGTGCTGCCACTAAGGCCATGCAGCAGGGTAGTCTCATGGAGCACTGCTTTCATTACTTGTTACAGTTAGCGGTAATTAGTGGAAACCATTACCAACTTTTCCTTTTCTGTTTTTTTTTTTTTTTTTTTGTCACCCAATACATTTTGTACTTTTGTAGTTATGTTCAGCTTCTTCTTAAGCTGAGCATGAAATGACAGGTGTAGCCCATAGCTGCTTTCAGCACTCTGACAGGGAGAGTGCCCTTCTTTACCTTTCCACAGTTTGAGGGGAAAGCAGTCATCCTTTATACAATATCTGCATCAGCCGCTTCTAAAGACTTCCTTGCTTGATGTCTGAATTTAGTTTTAAAAAGTGTTGACATGAGAGCTTTTTCTGCATAAAAGGTGCTTATCCCTCCATTGCAGGAGCTTCAAACCATTTGCTGACAGCATCCGGACAGCCCCTGCTGAAATAACTGGAGATGGTTATAGCTTCTCCTGGCAAGTGGGGGAGCAAAATCCTACTGTGATGAAGATGGTTACATTGAATTCCCTTTTTGCAGTTGATCTCTACACATCTTTAGTCATAGAGAGCAATGATGTCTCCCCTGAGCCTCCTCTTCTCCAGGCTGAACATTCCCAGCTCCTTCAGCCTCTCCTCATATCTGCAGGAGCTGTCTGTCCCTCTATGCTCTCTTGATGTTGCCAAGAGGCAGTCAGTGCTCTGCAGCAGTGCTTACATAGGGGCTGGTGGTTATCTCCAGAGCTTCATGCAAGTCTGCAAAGCTGAAGTGGCTACTTCCCCTGTTTCAGTGCCTGACAGAAATCTTTCCCTGTTCCATGACTCCGGAGTACTGGAAGAGTGCAGTGCAATTACACTTTGTTCAGGCAACAAGCAGTGAGATGCATTTTAATGATTTTCATCTGGGTTTGTGCAGCTCAGAGGGGCAGTGTATCAATTTTCCTGTTCATTTTTCCAACTTGGAATGAATGAATGTTTACTGCCCAGCAGCTGTAGGCTCATAACCTCAGGCTCACAGGTATTTGTCTTTTCAGTTGGCTCTTTTCTCAGTTTTCTCTTATCTTATGCATACCTAGATGATCTACCTTTACTCTACATGGGATTCAGAGGCATAAAGTTAAGATGTGTTGACACCACCTCCCCCATTTGCTGTGATCTGAAAGGAGAAAGCCACTAATGGATGACAGCCCCTGTGACTGCAAGGTGAAATTAAACACCTTTGGGAATATGAACCCTGGTGAATAACAGTGTCCATGTAAATACTTTGGTAAATGCAGCATCACTGTCAGGCTCTGTGGCATCTCTTCTTACTAGTACCCAGCTTCTGCTGAAATAAGCAGAGGCTACCAAGATCAAAGGATCTGAGCTTTTGGAGATAGCTTTTGGATACGAAGTTCCACATGCCAGAAAATAACAGGGCTTAAAGTGACATAACAAACCTCAAGAGTCTGCTCTTGGTAAATATGTGATCCTTCTCTGTCTTCCCATCTCTTGTAGTGGCTCAACCCCATGTGCACAAATAGGCAGTGGCTATCGAACAAGCATTGCAGATTCGTGGCAAGCTTTTTAACAAAGCCACATCTTAATACTGTGCATCTAAGGAAACAGAAACTCCTTTCTTGTAACTGGGTCACTCTCCAAATATTATGCGTTTCAGGAACTCCCAGGACTCTTTTCATTACCCCTTGCCTAGATGGGCAGCAGCACAAAATTTATGGTGTTAGCCCAGGTGTTAGCCCATACAACAATTATACTTGTCAAGCTCCACCAGCCTTGCTGTGTCTATTTCTTTAAAGCCAGAGGAAATGAGCACCTGCAGCCTCTCAGGGCACCTTTATAAGGGCCCTGTAGGTGGGGGTTTATTTTCTTCTTATTCACTCATTTACTCAAGCACTTCTTTCTCTCCCAGTCCTTCTCTGTGTGGAAGTGTGCTGGAAGATCTTTGGAAGCCCTTTAACCCTGTTAAAAGGTAAAGATGAAAGTTCCAAATCTTGCCCTGATCCTTTGATTTATCTTCCTCCTCCTTACATGCACCGTGGTGTTGTTGGAGTGAAGGTGAGACCATGAAGAAGGACTCTTTCCTTTTCTCCCTTTCTTGCTGGCAGCCCTGTGTGCAGGCGATACTGTGTGCAGCTGTGCCAGTGCTGCCACAGGGGAAATCTCTGTGCTCGCAGAAGATGGTGCAGCAGTGGTTTTCCCTGCCAAGTGCCAGAGCTTGCCAGTCATTGTTGGAAGCTGGGTCTTGATTTGCTTTTCCCCTCTTTCTGCCAACTCAACATACTGGTGTACTTTGTGATATTTTGGTAGTTCACAAATTATGTGCGTGTTGTGAGAAACATCCTACAGTGAAATGATACGGATGATTGCATAACGTGTCTTCATTTATAGCACCTTTTAAATATTTGTTTGTTTTTAAGAACAACAGAAAGGGAGGATAAAAGAGAAAGAAGTACAAACTGAGAAGAAACAGCAGCGGCTCTTCGAGTTGGTGACTGTTAGAGCAGAAGACACAAAGGTAGGATTATGTCTTTGTGGTTATGAATCGTTCATTCACTCAGACTGGCTGTAGAACTGCTGTTGGCTGAGGTTGTGCTACTGTCCAAATACTGTCCCAATACTGTCGTGGATCCCCTTCCTTCCATATGTCCTTGGGGATGAGGGTCAACAGAAAGCTCTGGATCACAGAGATGAGAGTTAAAGGAAGGCAGAATTCAGCAGACTTGTCTTCCACATGGCTTGACTCCAAGCAATTCAGAGAGGATGTACAAAGTGCCACTGCTTCCTTGAAACCAGCCCAATTTCACCACCACCTCACATACAAATATGTGAAAAGGAGTGAACCCTGAGTTTCTATGCTGAAACAGCTACCTGCTTAGTGCTTAAAACTGTGGTTTCATTTCCATAGTGTTTTATGGCAGTATCGTAAACTTTAGCAGTCCATGAATCAAAGTTGTCAGCTTTTCCACTTTTGTCATGAGCCTTGTGATTCTTGCTGTGTGTTTTAGCTTCTTGTGGTTAGCTGAAGCTTACTTGCAAATTTTTCCAGTTTAGAAATGGCCATCGTTTCCTGTTCTTTTCAGCAGCAGATGAATATATGTCAAGGCAGGCAGCCTTGCCATGCAGCTCCTCGCTTGTACAAACCAACAGTAGTGTTGGTAACTGTGGTCACTGGCTCTCTCTGTTTTGAAGTGGGCTGCAGTGAGACTCTCTGCTTTATGCCTCTTTCCTGGTGGCTCTGGGGAGGTGGGGGATTGAGAGGACAGAGGGGTAAACTGGACAAAAGGACAAAAACAAAACCAAATGAACTCAAACAACCAAACAGAACCCACAACCTTTTCTCTAGCTGTTTGAATAAAAAGCCTTATACACTTATGGGGGAATGTTCCTATTATTGTTATTATTTCAGCTTTTAGCTGACCATGGGAATATTTTCAAGGAAACCAATACTCTAGAAAGCCTTTTGTTTGTTGTTAGTGAAAAGCAATTAACATAAAAACATTAAAATTGACCAACTTCATAGACAGAAGAATGGAGGAAGGAATGTGGGTGAGTGTGTGAAGTGAGAATGTGGCAGGCCAGGGTAGTGCAAGAGGCAGAAAGGAGATGTGATGAGGACTTGTGTCAGCATGCAGATGGATGCAGAGATTGCAGAGGATGGCTGGGGCAGGGAGCAGATCTGTTCAGGGGGTATAGGAGCAGGGTGGATGGCTGGGGCCTACTGTGACCTGTAGGGGTAAGACAAGGAGACAGATTGGAGAGGAGAGCTGTGGAACAGTGGGGCAACAAGGAGACCTAGGATTGAGGGTGTAGATACCCAAGCATCTCTGTTCTTCAGGTCTGGTATGAGCTTTGTTCTGTATGTTTGGCCAATTCTGAATTCCTGTTGTCATCAGCTGTGAAAACGTGCAGCTTTTACTGTGGTTTTAAGATCAGGCTTGAGTTCTGTCATCTCCTGAGTCATCTTGCTTCTCACCACAAGTGCTGGGTGAAGGCACTGGCAGCCATGGTGTTGGTGCTTTTATGTTACAAAAGTGCTTTTATGTTACAAAAGACATGCAATGTTCTCTCCACCATTTCTTCAGTGGGTTTTGTACCAGCTTATTTCGGCCTCAATTGAGGATGCACAGGTACAGAACATCTCTTTAGCCCTTCAACCTTTCTATAGTACTTTCCTCCTGCAATTTTATTTATTACCCTGTTCATGTCCACACAAATCACTTATAGCCAGTCAGGAATGTGAAATAGAGCTCAGTTGTACTCAGATGTACTCAGGGAAGGTCTGGGTGTCTCAGGAGGAAGCCAGAGGTATATTGCAGGCAGGAGACCTGTGCAAAGAAGAAGAAACAGTAAATCCTGTGCTGTGACACCTGCCTTCCCCTGGGAGAGATGAAATGAAGTTACTGGGGAGGAAGGAAGGGATGTAGAATTTGGTCAGAAAAATCACCAACCAGCCAGGATTTGAGTTCAGCATTGCTCAGTGTATCTACATCCCAGAAACATGTTTGAAATAGAAATACACAAAGGCAGTTGATTCAATAGAAGTGAAATGGGGAAGCTTGTTCCAAGCTGGACGATGGCTTTTCACTCTTAAAAAAAAAAAAGAAAAAAAAAAAAAAAAAGCCAGATAAATGGGGAAAGAAACATTACACGAAAAGACAAAAGAAGTGGGAGTATTGGGGCAAGTAGATTTGGAACTGGTTGGAAATGAACAAAAACTCGGGAGCACCACATACAGATGAACAGTCCCTGTCAACTTTTCCTGTGCCAGCTGTCCTACTCCTGCTGTAGAAGGAGACTTTCCAGATTTTCGGGCTAATGTTTGTGCTGGTGCTTTTCTGCAAGCTTTCCCATCTATTCGAAGTGCAGCCTGCGCTTCAATAGATCCATGGTACCCTGTACCATGGGGTGCCCCCAGTTTTATCCTTCTGCCTTGTTTCAAGATCAAATTTTAATTGAAACAAGATGTGGCAAACAGGATGAGTTTCTATAAATAGGTTATAAAATATCACCTTAATAGGAATATGTATGACCCAGTTCAAGTACCAATATGAAGAATAAGTGTTAAACACATTCCCCCATTTATATCATCTATTGCCTGGTATGCAGAATAGTTTGTTTGCTTGTTTAACTGAATCCTCATTTGAAGTGTCATTTTTTCAAGATATAGTATTTCATGGTGATATATGATTTATCTGAGAAACCATGTTGACTATTGTAGAGGTGGTGATAGGGGATTTGAGAGCCATCTAGGATGTTCAGCTTCTGCTTGCATTTGTGTAACATAGTATTTAAGCTGTCTCAGCCTCCCAAGATTACCTGTATCAGTACCGGAGGAGTCAGTATTCAGTTTTTGTTATTCAGTCTCTTTTATACATACACAATGCTCTCAAACAGCTGGTTACATAAGTACAGGTTTGGCAAGGCTCTAATTTTCATTACTTGACCCTCAGCACTTCAGATTTCCTCTTTTTTTTTTTTTTTTGCCATGCTTTCTTAGAGGTTGTGTGTATCACCCTTACTGATCTGCAGCAGCATGCACATTTTCAGAAAGTGTAAATACACTTTCACTATTGAGAATCTAAAATTAGTGTTGGCTAAGAGATTCCAATATACATTTTCTAAGCATGCTCATGTGAGTTTAAATAAATGAAATGTAGACTTTTAAATCTTATCCAAATTCCATGAGCTTGACAAATTCTTGCTATAGATAGTAAGCAGTCAGAGCCAACTATCATTGAAAGACCAGCAACAACAGTACTGCCTTTCTATATTATATTAGAATAAACTACTTCTTATCAACAAGGTCAAAAGCAAAGTCCTGCACCTTGGTTGGGGCAATCCCAAGCACAGACACAGGTTCGGTGAAGAATGGCTTGAGAGCAGCCCTGAGGAGAAAGACTTGGGGGGTGTCTGTTGATGGAAAAACTCAACATGAGCTGGCAATTTGTGCTTGCAGCCCAGAAGGCCAACTGTATCCTGGGTTGCATCTAGAGAAGTATGACAGCAGACTGAGGATTCTGCTCTTCTACTCTGCTCTTGTGAGACCTTACCTGGAGTACTGTGTCCAGTTCTTGAGCCCCCAACACAGGAAGGACATAGTGTGGGTCCAGAGGAGGGCCACAGAGATGATCAAAGAGCTGGAGCACCTCTCGTTTGAAGACAGGCTGAGAGAGTTGGGGCTCTTCAGCCTACAGAAGAGGAGGCACTGGGAGGACCTTATAATGGCCTTGCACTACTTGAAGGGGGCTACAGGAAAGCTGGGGAGGGACTATTCATAAGGGCATATAGTGACAGGACAAAGGGAAGTGGCTTTAAACTGAAAGAGGATGGATTTAGACTAGATATAAGGAAGAAATTCTTTACTATGAGGGTGGTGAGACACTGGAACAGGTTGCTCAGCAAAGCTGTGAATGCCCCCTCCCTGGAAGTGTTCAAGGCCAGGCTGGATGGGGCTTTGAGCCACCTGATCTAGAGGGAGGTGTCCCCACCTATAGTAGGGGGTTTGGAGCTGGATGATCTTAAAGGTCCTTTCCAACCCAAACCATTCTAAGGTTCTTATCTGCTTTGTGAAGTTACTGAGATATTTATGGTGTACTGCAGTGCTATGTTCATGTTCAGGCTACAGAACTTCTCAAATATTTTGGAACCTGTATTGTATCTGTATGAAAACTAAGTATTTGTTATGTCAAGACTAAGAAACAATACGTTCACCACTCATAAATGCAGAATGCAGACCTTAACTTGAAAAGTTTATTGGTGAACTTGGACATAACCTAATGGAAGCTGAGTTAAAATATCCTCCATATCTTCCACTGATTCTAGCGTGAGAAGTCACAGAGCTTGGATTATCAAATAAAATACAGAGATGTCTCAAGCTATAGATAGGAGAGTTTTGCAAAGGTTTTTGGGATTTGGCAATGTTGACACTTCATTGTTTGTGTGACTTCTCATTGTGATGTTGCTATTGCAATTATCCCTGCACCCTGTGTGCATCTTAAAATGCTTTTTAAAACATGTAAGCCTTAGTATTAGGTTATAGGAAAACAAGATAAGTGGTCATGGTTCTGAAGATGCAAAGGAGCAATCCTTTGGCTAAAAGCACATATTGCTTTTGTCTCTTCATCATGTTTCTTCCCAGTGACTGAGTGGGTGACAAAGGTGGACTGTTAGCTCAGTGAGGTGCGACATTGCAGGAGCCAAGGAGACCAACAGCCTTCAGGACAGTCCTGTACCCTCCACACACCTGGGGTGCTCCATTCAGCTGGCTGCAGCATGATGTAAAGCAGAGATAGCCTTTTCAAAAAACTAGTAAATATGTGAAATAATGAGATATATGCCATACAAAAGTAAGCATCTCTGGGAACCTTCAAGTTGGCATGTAGGTTTGAAAGCAGTAAATTAAGCCAAAGACCAGTCAACACCTTCTGCAATAAAAACTCAAAGCACGTGTGTACAAGGCAGGACTCTGAGTAGATGTGCTGAGTGAAGCACCATTTAGACAGGTTTATCTGCAAGTGGAGAAAGAAAATGGGTATATTAAGGGCCAAACTGCACATGTACAGCCGTATATAAAGTACTTTCTTTTGCAAGAGGGGGGGTGATAGCTGAATTTTCTAGATTTGTCTACTTCACCATATCCCTTTTCAATGCCTTTTTGACATTTTTTTCCAGATAGTCTTGGCCTTTGTAGGAATCTGGTTAGGGAATAGAAACCATTATTTAATGTTTTTGGGTGACCAATTACACAGTGCATTTGAATCCTGAAGAAAAATACTTTGAGGTGTTGGTGTAATGCTCAGCAACCCATAGGCAAAAATTGTTTTTATTGAACCTCTTCACTACATAGTTAAAGAAAAGCCCGTAACAAACGTACCCACTTGTGGTCAGGAGAAGCATGAAGTACAATAAATTAGTTTTACCGAATGCTTCAGTTAATGTAGCTGGCAGTAAGCTTGTTTTAACTCCAGAGTAAAGTTGTGAATAAAATCTTTAGCAGAGATTCAAAGCAATTGTGCAATACTGCGCTTTCAATTCCTCATGCTGTGGTCTTGCTGACAATCACAGACTTGCTATGCCTACCAAGAAATGTACTCTATCGAGGCAGCAGAAAATTTTAGCAATTCCTAAATGCAGAAGCCAGCATAGCTTTGGGATGAGAGCACCATGACACAACTGCAGTTCCAGCAGGGTTTGGCTCGCAGATCATGTGGGAAGCATTTCCCCTGCCTGACCAGAGATGAAAAGGAGAGAGGGGCTGAGGATGGCAGGAGTTCCAAGACCTGACTCACTGCTGATGGTGGCCAAAGGAGGCCTCAAGTCCACAGACAGCAGCAGCAAGAGGGAAGTAGCTGCTGAAGCAGAGTTGTGTGAGCTTGCTTTCCTCTTCCTCATAAAGAATAGTTGTACTTCTCTTCTGAGATATACCTTCTCATACAGTGTTCACTGTCATCATTTAGAGAATCTCCATCTGCATCCTAACCAAATGGCCCTCTCATGTTGCAGCCTGTTAGGAGCAGCTTCAACATGCTGGTCAAAGCAGCCTGTGGGCTGTTAGGCCTGGTTGGAGATAGGCTTCCATCTGATTTTATTCCAAATTAAATCATCAATTGCAGTGGAACATGTGCAGACCCACAAGAAAATGAAGGAGATTCTGATGTCAAGAGTTTGAATCTTTGTTTTTCCTTGTAACTTATATAAAATCATTTGATATGCTGATATTTTCCCCCAGAGGAACAAAGTACCGTAAGGCAAAAGATGGCAGTGAACACATTAAAAAGATGGGGGGAAGAAACAAAAGCAAACAAAAAAACCCAAACCAAACAGCTGAAGAGTTTAAAATCAAAACTGTATGGGCCCTGAGGAGACTGTTGTTTCGGTGAGTTAATCTTTCAGCTTTGGAGGCAGCTTCCATGGCAGAGGACAGCCCCCTCCTGCAGTGGGGTCAGCTGGATGTGAGACCTTGGCTGAGAGCATGGAGGAAATTGTGTGTCAGCCACTACATGGCTTCCCAGTCGGGGTCATAATTTTCCCTGAGTGTGCTGCAGAAGTGAGATCTCACCTCTTCCTGTTGTCAGAGCCTGTGCTGGTTTATCAAGAAACTCCAGTGAGCTGCACAGGTACATAGGCTGTGAACTCAAATAAGTTTACTCCTGAGTTGCATGAGAGAGCTGCAGTTCTCACCTGCTGCTTGGTGCCCGGGGCCACTGCTGGGGAGGACAGGAGGACTGCTGGCAGTTAGCCCAATACTGTGCCAAATGGACAGAGCCACCTGTGTCTGTGTCACCGTGCCTGTGTCCAAGTCAAACAGCCACTTCCTGGAGTCCCTGCTTGCAGAGGAATGTCACTATGCGTCATTGCTTGGAGTGGAAATCGGATAATGCTGCTGAGAGAGAGCATAGGCCACGGCCAGCCCAGCTGTAGGCATTGCTGCTGTGAACTCATGACAGCGCACGGCTCTTTCCTGCAGTTGACAGCAGGAGGGAAGAGGGAATCTTTCCCAGGAAATCAGCCTGTCTGAGCCAAGCATCTGCATGTCCTGGGAAGCCTGGACAGACATTACGCTGCTGGTGTGGCCCCAGAGCTCCCTAGCTGCACAATTCAGAAAGTTTTCTTAGCTTTCCCCCTGCCATCAAACAACTCCTGATGTCCCACACTTCTCATTTCTTTCCCAAACACCAGCTAAAATTTGCTCTACTGAAGCTTGGCCTCTAAGAAAATAGAGATGAAGATACGATAGTCAATATAAAATGGCTAATTTTTACAGAAGTGTGCTGCAGATTGGACAGTGGTCATATTTCTTTCCTCCTTTTGCATTTCTCCCTTTGGCATCACATGCATTTTCCTGGGCTGTGAAGTTCACATCCCTGCAGTTTTGGGCAGCCTGAATCACTCGGCACTCAGTGGTGAGGCTGCTCTCCTGGTTTCTGCCTAACCCAGTGTGTGGGTGGGGATAGGTAATGGTGAGGCTCATTGGAGGAGCTGATGAGTCTTTAATGAAAAGATCACCTCTGCAGTAAGTGTTAATGAGCTATGCTGGCTCTGGGGGGGAGGGAAAAGATTTTGAGATAATTCTGCCGTCACCCTGTTCACTTGTGTGTATGAATGGAGATGCCTCTGCCTTCTCCCTTCTTCTAAAGCTCAGTAGCTGGCTGATTTCTTTTTTAACTTGAGTGTTCAGAAAAACATTGTTAAACTGTGATGTCTCCAGAGGTTTGTGGTAAAAAAAAAAAAAACCGAACAATGTTAATTTGCCCAGTCTAGAAGCAGAAAGTTAAAAAAAAGTAATAATAATAAAAATAAAATAAAATACACTGTGTTCTTTGTTCTGAATACCTGGAATTGAGGGCCGTTGTTGGAAATAAGTGCCATAAATGGTTTTAATGGTTTTTATTTCCTCTTTTATTTATGGAGTAGTGCAGGATTGCTGCCATAGCACTCAACATTTCATTGCACAGCACAGTGAACTATTTTCATTTTTTAATGAGCTCTAATTACTGTTGATATCCCGTTGGGTGTGCACCCATGCTTTATTGAATTTTTCAAAGGTTGTTGTGTCATATCAGCTTCTAGAAAAGTTTGAGATAGCCGCCCGTGTCATGGAAAAATAACGCTTGATTAACTGAGGGTGTGAGAAGCCAAAGAAAACACTAGAAATGTGCAAGGCAGTTAAAGTGGTGCAGATCAGTATATTACAAAGGGGTGTGTAAATCTGAACATTTGACATGATTCAGTTTTTATCAGGAGGAAAGTCACTGTTACTGCATTCCTACTTGGAGATCCCTGCTTACAGAGGTAGTTACTTCAACGTCTCACTCAACTCAACATCTCTGTGTCGTGAAGATTGAGGCCTGCTTTTGCCTCTTTACTGACTTAGGAATATGGAAGTAACAGCAATGAAAAAGTGGAACTTTTAAAAAGTGTATCCTGCTGATACATACACATGACCAGGGGTGCTGAGGCTGTTGGGTATCTCAACTACAACTGTTGGAACTCAACTACAACTAGGGTTAAGGCTACAGCCCTTCACCGACTGTCCAAATCCATGTGTAGCTAAAGTGTTTCCTTTTCTTCAAGGTGTAGCCATCCACTTTTAACTCAGAAGCACAGAAATAACCATAAACACACCTTGCTTCTGGTCTGTGAGCCACTTATATTTTAAACTATAAGGAAGTTTCCTCCACCTGGTTTTGTTCTCAGGAACTGCTCAATGGTTCAGTGCTGCTTGTACTGCTTGTTTTGTGGTTACTGTTGGGCTGATGTGAGCAGCCGCCGTAGATGCATTGCAAAGAAGCAGGTGGAAAGCTGCAGTTATTTAAATTAACTATTGAGGTGCATCTAGTAACTCAGTTATGCAGAAAGCATGAATTATCATGTTCTTACCCTGTCATTTGAAGACAAATGTCTAGCAGCACAAACCCCATCATTACGAGTAATGTACAAGCGAAAGATTTCTTTACAACAATCTTAAGTCTTTTGGACTTGTGAGAAGGTGGGTCCAACTTGTGGTTAAGTCCTGCAGACGATAGTCTTGCTGATCTCAGGATTTTCCAAAGATTAAAATGCAGATGTTTGGATTTCTCAAAAGCCCTTGAAACTTTCAAAAACACCAGACCTATTTCCCTCTTCCCTAGATACCGGAGATGGCCATAAACCACTTTAGCATCCTGGCAAGATTTCCTTTAATAGACAATCTATTGAATAGCTCCTAGAGGCTCATCAGCAACTTTATATTTTAGCAAATGAAATCAAAGTTTATCCCTTAGCTTTTGCTTAACTACCATAAACTACTTATAATGTGCATCCTCTTATGTATGCACATGCAATCCTTTTTCCACTTGTGCTATTTTTATAACAGACAATGTATGGGGATCTTGTATGGATATGAAGTCCAGTTATAAAGTCTGAGCCAAGAAAAAGGAAAGGATGTCCAAGTAAAACCCAGCAGTCTCGTGGTGGTGACCATCCCCAGCACTGTTCATGGTCTTGGTTCTTCCAGGAGCCCAAGGACAGTACTTGTCCTCTATGTAGTCCTCTATGTTGGCTCATCTAAATGAGAATTTGTGTTAGCCAAATTAAATGCAAGCCACTTAATAGATGGACAGAGAAAAGCCCATAGTACTCATGAACCTCAAGCTCCTAACAAAACGTTTGCAATGCACATTTGCATTAAGGTTTGTACATAGAGTTACAGTGCAGGGTAAACATCCCTATCTTGACAAGCTGGATGAAAGAAGGGGTAGTAGGAACAGAGGAAGTGCCAGAGTGCTGGACAGAGTGAAATCTGGAATGTCTGCCAGTATGTGTGTGTGTCATTTCTTCATTTGCTTAAGCTCTTTGAAGGTTTTTAGGTGGTGACTGCGTTGCCTTTGGTAGCCATATGGTTTGAGAAACAAAGTACGCTTGCTGATGGAAAGCACTTTGTATATTAGCCAAACTATTTTTCATTTTCTGGTGAACTCGTTCCCTTTTAGGCTTTGCTTCAGTGGTCCTTTTGATAGAGGGATTTTTGTAGGGATGCTTCTGGTTTGGCCTGCCCTGGGGTTTCAATTACCATTTGCAGACTGTTTTCTTGGTAATGTATGCCCACAGCTTTCCCGTTGTGGTTTCAATTTTTCCTTCTCGCTTGGAATTTTCTTCTTGCTTGAAATCCCTTTGGATTTTAATTCTTGTAGTGCTTCTTTTCTGTTTTCAGTAAGTACTTTCTGTAGAACTCCAAAGCAAAGCTTCTTTTGAATAACTTGATGTTCATTTATTTTTCATTTTTAAGCTAACTACCACAGGGCTGTGATGGTCTGAGATTGTTGTTGTTATTGGCTGGTTGTTGGTTTTTTTTCGAGTGGGAGGCACAGGGAATTGATCCCCTTCCAGGGAAGTGGTATTACTGGTTATGCCATGGAGATTATCTCTTAGTGGCTCGTATTCTTGGTTAAACTTCTTTGTGTTACTTAAGAGAAAATCAAGCTTCTTGTTCTGTATCACCCCCAAAATGAGCTGTTATTTCAAATATTCATTTTTAGGGGGCTAGGACACAACACCTGTCATTCTTACAGGTTACATGCTTACCCTACATTGTAGGTTACATTCTTACCCTACACAGGACAGCCCTGCTGTCCTCTCCTTCCCAGAACCTTGCCACCCACTGCCATTACAGGGGTGCAAAGGAGGAATTTAAGAGTACTTATACTGGAGTTTGGGGTTATTTTTTTTGTTGTTGTTTGTTTTTTGAGAAATGCTTAGAAATGTATGGCACAGGACAGGATTTTTAATCTAGTCCAATCGTGGAATCATCATAGTATCACAGAGCAGCCACCCACTAGATCAGAGTACCCAGGATACCATCCAACGTGGTCTTGAACTCCTCCAGGGATGGAGCATCCACAACCTCTGCCAGTGCCTCACCACCTTCTGAGTAAAAAATTTCTTCCTAACATCTAGTGTGAATTTCCCTTCTTTGAGTTTAGAGCCGTTCCCCCTTGTCCTGTCACTTGTTAAAAAGCTGTCCTCCTCCTGCTTGTAAGGTCTCTTCAAGTACTGAAAGGCTGCAGTGAGGTCTCCCTGGTGCCTTCTCCTGGCTGAACAAGCTCAACTCCCTCAATCATTCTCTGTAGGAGAGGTGTTCCAGCCCTCTGATAATTTTCATGGCCCTCCTCTGGACACTTTCCAACAGCTCCATGTCTTTCTTGTGCTGGGAATGTGGTACTCCAGATGCTACCTCATGAGAGTGGAGAAGAGGGCCCTGCTGGCCACCCCTCTTTTGATGCAGCCCAAGATACTGTTGTCATTCTGCTGCAGAACTGCTCTCAGTGAGTTCTTCCCCAGGTCTGTACTTGTATCTGGGATTGCCTCCACCCAAGTGAAGTGCCTTGCACTTGGCCTTGTTAAACCTCTTTAGATTTCCATGTACCTACTTTTTGAGCATGTCCAAGTCTCTCTGTATAGCGTCGCTCCCTTCTATTGTGTCAACTGTACCACCTAGCTTGGTGTCATCAGCTAACTTATTGAGGGTACACTCAATCCTAGTGTCTGTGTGATTGATAAAGACATTGAAAAGCACTGGTTCAAAAACAGATGCCTGGGGAACGTCATTCATGATCAGACTTCACACGGATATAAAGCCAGTGACAACAACATTCAGGCTACAACCATCCAACCTAATAGTCCACCTTCAAATACATATCCCTCCAATTTTAGTGCAGGACCATGTCAAAGACCTTGCATAAGTCCAGGTAGAAGACATCATTTGCACTTCCTTTGTCCACAGATGCCATCACTCCATCATAGAAATCCACCAGATTGTTCAGGCACATTCTTTTTTGCTCATTCCTTCTGCCTAATGTATCTAAAGGATCTCTTCTTGTTCTTCACAACCCTTGCCAAGTTCAATTCCATCTATGCCTTGGCTTTCTTACCTCCATTCCTATCTCCTCAAATGTATTGGCTTGAGTTTGTGATGTAAAATTGGAAAAGCAGGAAGTAGAGTGTATTGATAAATAGATCTTGGAGATAGTAGATTAATGGTCTGATGGCAGAAAGGATCTAGGATAAGGACCAGGGCCCTGTCTGTCCTTGATTTGTTTTTTCTCCCCTCCTCTACTACTCATGCTTTCATCCCTTCTGATCCAGCACTGGTAGCAATACTGGGAACCTTTCACTGACAAGAAGCATGTGCTGCTTGAGCTGGCCAGGGTGTTGAGTCAAAATCCACCAAATTGGTAAAGTGCGTTCCTAAAGCTTCAAGGAGAAGCAGTTCCCCAAAAGGGATGCGGTCTGAGCTTACTCAGTTGTGCCCAAACCTGCAGTGCTCTGTAACCTTACACAGCTGATAGCTGAATCCTGGATGAGTGCCCTGACATCTGAAGCCCTACCTTTGAGTGTGCCCAGAGACATGTCAGCCTTGACAGAGCCAAGCAGCTCAGTGTCAACCTCTTGCCCACAGTCTCTCTTCCAGCAGCAGATGCAGCACTTGTGTGTGTTTGCACTGTTGTTCCAGATTGCTCAGCAAAAAGGCAATTGTGGGTTATTGCCTTCTTTGCAATACAGTCAGGACAGGGATGCTGCTGCTGCAGTTTCTGGTCTTCTTACCCAATAGCCCAGAGAAGAGGATGCTTCCCCAACTCTTTGATATGGCTTAGTCTCTTCTACCTAACGGATTAAAGGACCTTTCCATTCTCCAGTGAGCATCCAAATCACCAGAGTTGGGTGCAGTCCCCACTTATTCTGTTGTCATAATTCATAGAAGGGTTAGGGAATTGGGAAACTGCTAAGTGCAGTGAACAAAGTGTGTATGTTAAGAGTGAAAGAGCAGGGTTCCATTGATTTTTTCAGAAATCATCCATGTGCTTATTTTTTTTTTTTTTTCTAGAAGCTATAAACAGTCCTTGTGGAGGTCACTCCCCCAGGGCTTCAGAGTGGTCTGCATGTCCATTGTGTCCAGGAAATATACAGGAAAGATAGCTTTTGCATTCTCTGTCCCAGTGTGGTACTTCAGAAGGACACATCAAGGCCCATGGAGAATTTGGCTTCCAATTCATTCTAAGATAAATTAGAAGAATGTGCAGACAGCTGCTGAAATAAACTGTTTGCAGATGAGATTTCCCTGAAACATGCAGGGGTTTGTCATGCCATTTCCCAAGGGTTATGAAAGCACAGGGCCAAAACAGCATACTTCCATGGAACATTTCTTGTGTCATTGGAAGGGTAGTAATAACTAACTCTCAATTTACAAAGCTCATGGGAAGGGGAGGAAATTGCTCGTATTTGTTTCTTAGCACTGGTGTTTTGCACAGCCTGGTACAAGAGACAGAGGATAACAAATATCTGGCTGCTTGTGCTTTGCCATTGGCTTCAGTAACAAAAGGCTGTCTGAGAGGAAAACGAGGCTCGTGCCTATGAGCTGCTCTCTGCTTCATTTGTGCACATGAGAATGATGGCAGCCATTGGCTCTACATCTCTACGTCTATGACATACCTTCTAGAAGGGAACAGTGTGAAGTAGTGAGTTATGATCTATTTATGTTCTCTATTCCAAATATAAAGCCACCCTAATGTCCTATTTGTGTTTCACAGAGTTAAGAATCACCCACAGAGTATTTTATAAATTTATTTTATAGTATGTTATAAAGTTTATGTATTTTATAATTTTTTCTCTTTGACATAGCCTTATACTGACAGGGTAGTTGGTTCTGCAATCCCAATGCATATCCATTTACCCTATTCTACATTCAGCACTTGGTAAAAGTCCTGACATTTCCTTTTTATTACTGATACTATCTGACCCCACACTGCCTCTGTTGTCTCCCTGGAAAGAAGTGCTGCTCAGAGATGCTCCTAGAGGCTGCCAGCTTTTTTTTCAGTTGAGAGCATTTTTGTCCAAAGCTGGAAGGCAGACTCCCATCGTGAGACTGCCTGCATATATTCAACCCCACTGGGTTAGGAAAAAGTTCCTCACTGGAGGGTGGTTGGACAATGGAACAGGCTCCTCAAAGCATCAAGGCAGTGGTCACAGCACTGCCGGAATTTGAGAAGCATCTGGACAATGCTCTCAAATGTAGGGTTTGTTTGTTTGATTTTTGGGTGGTCCTATGTGGAGCCAGGAGTTGGACTTGATCCTTGTGGGTCCCTTTCAACTTGGGGTATGCTGTGTTCTTTGTTGGCTTAGCCACCGGGTGAGGGATGCAGCTGTAGTCTCAGAGCAGAGGAAGTGCATGTAAAGTTCCTTGACACTCTGTAAGCAGCAGTGGCCTGAAGGCATCACGCTATTAACCACTCTAATTGTTTGAGGGGGTATCAGAACAGAGACAAACTCTTCTGTGGGGATGGGGCCCCTCCTTCTCTCTCTTTTGTGAGCATGCAGGGATTACCAGCACCCAGCTTCCAAGCTGGAAGACATGAGAGGATTTGGGCCAACAGAGCAGCATATTAAAAGATCTGTAATTCTGTCCCCTCTGTCCTCTCGATGCACATAGTGAGCTGACACACAGTATGCAGGCGATGTGTGTGTGTGTGATGACCTCCACCTCCTGGGAGAAGTGAATCAAGAGTGTAGGAAAACTGCTGTTCCTTAGAACATGGATGTGATCACAGCCAAAATTCAGACATGCAGTTACTCAGTGCTCCCATTAAAAGTTAGGAAGCAGCCTTGAAGAATTCCAAATTTTTACATTAAGAACTTTCTTGTGTGTGATCTATGTATGTTGAAACATTAAGTTCCTACATTTAGGGTACTTCTCTGTTTGATGCAAGCTCTGCTTTGGAGCCAAGGCTTAGAGAGAAAAGAGACACTGTTTGCATATGCAGCATGTGGGTAGTGTCTTGTAAACAATTTCTTCACTTGAGATAAGAGTAATTTTTGCATGTGAGATTTGGGACACTGGAGAAGACTTTGGATAGCCCATGAACCTAGTGCAGCTGGCTGCAGTGCTGTGCTAGATATACTACAGCCAAGTGACAGGCACAGCACTGACAAGCAGCTGGCAGGAGATAATGCCCAGAGAATGTGTTTGCAAACAGTAAACACACTGAGTGCCCAAACCAACTTATTATCTAGTCTGCTGCCACTTCAGGTTTTATATACCAACTATTGATTTTAGGTTACAGTGTCAGAGAAAATGCTGTTCTGTTTTTAACATGTGTGACCTCAGAGGTCTTAAACCGTATGCAGCTATACAAGCCATACTTAGCAGTAGTTTAAACATTTAGTTATTATTATTATTAGAACTCCCAAAAGATTATTGCTATTGCTGTCTGTAGGCTGTGATTTACAATAGGGTAATCAACTAAAAGGACTGCATTCAGTACAGCTTCTCAGATAATAGAAAACCAAGCCAAGCAACACTTACCGATAGCAAATGGACTTCAGTGTTTTATTGCATGAAGATGTATTACTCTGTTGAAGCCCACCCACCCAGCAGAGAAAAAGTGGTTTGTAATTGTGACACACACACTAAAATGAGGAAAATAATGGATTTCTTTGAATTCTGATAATAGCTGTATCATCATCCTGGGGCGACTGAACTGTTCAGAAGTAATGCAGAATACCACTTGACTGTTCTTGGTTAACAGAACACAAAGTCACTTGTCAGTTGTTTTTATGTTTTGTTTTATTTTTCCTGGAACCAAACATCGTCTGTAAGGCTTCTTCCCTGAAGTGTTTCAGAATGAAAAAGCTATGTGCTGTTTTGCCTGGATATGTAAACCACGTACATTAGAGGCAATTTTAAGTTTTCTAGTAATAAATTATTGTTGGATTAATTTACTACCTTACATCTTCAAGAAAAAAAAATATAATTATGCAGTGAGTTTGAGCTTTTTTCTTAATAAAAGGGATTTACTAAAGCTTTTTAACCTTATGCTAGTTCATTTTTACTTTAATATTTTTTATTACTAAGAAGTCATGGAATTGTTAAAGTTAGGAAAGACCACTAAGATCATCTAGTCCAACCACCAACCCACCCCCACCATGCCCACTGACCATGTCCTTCAGTGCCACATCCAGACGGTTCTTGAATACCTCCAGGGATGGTGACTTCACCTTCCTTGGCAGCCTGTTCCAGTGTCTCATCACTCTTTCAGAAAAGAAGTTTTTCCAAATATCCAAATAGAACCTCCTCTGGCACTACTGAAAGCCATTACCTTTCATCCTGTCACTGTTGCCTGGGAGAAGAAGGTAAATAGCCCCTCACCAGAACCTCCTTTCAGGTAGTTGTAGAGAAAAATAAGGTCTCTCTGGAGCCTCCTCTTGTCCAGACTAAACAATCCCAGTTCCCTCAGCCCTTCCCCAGACCTCTCACAGCTTTGTTGCTCTCCTCTAGACACACTCCAAGGCCTCAATGTCTTTCTTGTAGTGAGGGACCCAAAACTGAATGCAGAACTCAAGGTGCGGCCTCACCAGTGCAGAGTCCTGTCCTTTGCACTTACTTTAGTCTTCTTGTGCTGTAACAGCTTTGAGACTTACTGGTCTCTGTCAAAAAAGATGAAGGCATATCTCCCTTCACACACCTGCTACTCTTATCTGTGGAAGACCATATGTAGCAATTCTATGGGGACCTAGAATGCTGCCAGAGGAGAAAATGGGAATATAGGACAGTGAAAGGCAGGGCTCCAAAATGAGCAGTACCTCTCTAAATTGCACTTGGACGATCTCCAGGATGTGGGGCTAAGGCAGAGGAAAAGGCAGAGGCAGGGAGCTTTCAAGCACAGAACTGCTGTACAGACTTGCAGGGAAGCAGCAAGGAAGGAGCCAAGGCAATCCTGCTCTCCCATCTGGAAGGGGATGGGAAGGGTGGAGGCAGCAGCTGCTGGGAAAGCTGTTGCTTTCAGCTGTCTGCAGCACACACTTTCCCTCTGGAAATGTTGCCGCCAGCATCGCTGCCCCACAAGCTGCAGGCTGAAGCCATCCATGTCTGTAGTATGTAGTATTGTACACCTGTATATGCCCAGGTGATACTTGGTAGGCAGTAACATCTGTACATCGACAAATTGGTCATTGCTGTGACTGCTGGCTTTTTCACTTTACATATGTGTCAGCGCTATTTGTCAAAACATATTTTCCCAAAGTCTGAAATGGTATTTGTCATTGCTTGTCTTTTTAAATGCCTTTCTTTAGTCCTCTCTGCAATTTAAATTCAGCTTCTTTTCTTTATGTCCTGGAATTACTTTTAAATATAAATGCATGTCTCAATTTTCAGTTCTTCTGAGGCTGACAATAATACATACTTTAAAAATACTCTGTGGCACAGAGTAGCTCTTCACTTATCCATATTTTCTGCTCTGTACAGCAATGCTGCTGTTGCGCAGTTCTCTCCCAGAAGCCATTGATGAGAGCAGCAGCCCAAAAACTATTCCCAAAAAGAACTTATTTGGACTGATCAAAACACTGGCTACTGGATCTTTTCTGTTCTCACTTTCCTGCTAAAACAAATACATTTTAACTGCTGCACATAGTAAACTGCTGCTGATCGGTGTAAAATTGCATGGTTTCAGTGGCTGACTTTAAACGAATACTGCATAGCCTAATAAGTGGAGTGCTGCATACCAAGAAAAGAGGGCCTGCAGCAAACAAAGTTAAAAACAAGGAGTGAGAAGGGAATCCAGTAGCCATGGCATGGCTAGAAAGCACTAAGGAGTCGATAGTGTTTTTGTCAAACCTAAGAGCCAAGTTTACTTATCTGATGCCAATTCATCAAGACACTTAGGTTTTGAAAATGGATTGCATAAAGACTGTTCAGTAGAAATTAGCTGAGAAAAGTAGTACTTTTGCATTCAGTGCAGGAGTGCCTGGAACACTTCTGATAGGGAGGGAGCCTGTGCTCCTAAACAGTCATTCTCAAAGAATGCTGAAAATACTTGTGGGAGAGAGCAAGCTGGTGAAATCTCATTTTCTAAGCTGGTGTCTGTTTACTTAAAGCAGAAGTGATCTTAGAGCAGTTCTGTGTTTGCTTTTCATATCAATGTTAAGCTTATCTTATAAACTTATCTTCTGTTAAAATAGCCATTATAAAACTCAAATGCAAAGAGAATGTGGCTTGGATGCCTACTGGCATGAAGGAAGATATCCTGTCCTATTATTTTTTGTTCTGTGATACAGTTGCAGCGTTATCTGGTATCCAGATCTTTGACGGATCTATTGTAAGCATGTCAAAGACTTTTCAAATTACTTTGTTGTTGTAAATATTAGATCACAAAAAACAAGGAATGAGTCCCACATACATTCACTGAACAATGTACCCCATTGTTAAGCGATTTTTCCTGTTTTAGAGTTGAGATTAAACTTGCGTTATTTATTCTTTCAACGAGAAAACGTCTGTTCCAATAATTATCGTTGCTATAGACATGTGCATTGAAGATGCAGTTTAGACATCAACTAGTCCCCACTGTGTGCTCCTTGTGCCCTCCAAGAAGGGACTTGCATAATGTCCACGATGGAACTTGGATGAAGTGAGGACTGCCTACTTTCCTCCCCCTCCATGCCCCCCCTCAGCTTAGTTTCAGAAAATCATGATTGTTTCTGATGTCAGCAAGTACTTGTCAACTTGTCAGCAAGAGGCTGAGTTCTCCTTCCTTCTCCTTTCTCTGATCTTCAGTTGCTTTCGCATATTCTCCTGTTACTTCAGAGTGCAAAGGTCAGTGCCCTTATCTAGGAGGTCCTGCCCAGCTGGAGACTGAGTGCCAGAATGCCACTGGTCAGAGGAATTCCTGCTATTATAGCATCCTTTCCTAAAAAGTCTGGGAAATAAGTACTTTTTCTGTACTAATTAGTAATAATAATGAACCAACTAGCAGAGGCAGAACAGTTGAGTTGTGGAAGGAAGCACTCAAAAAATACCAAGCGTCACAACTAAGAGTTTCCTGGTGATGTGGCTTAAGTCTGTTATACATACTCATTAAGATATTTTAAATGAGTTTGAGTCCACCTTTACGTATGCTGACCATTCTTCAATGCAAATGTTTGTGTGAAGCTGTTCATAGTGCTCTGTACCATAAGCATTCATCCCAATAGCAGCACTTAGCTGGTAAGTTACCTTGGATTTTTACAGGTGGGACAAGCTTCTTCATAGCCAAATGGAAAGCACATCTGCAAGGCAGGTCTTGGAAGCTGGAATGTCTTGGAACTTTTTCCTTTATTTAACTGGCTGTTTATTCTTCTGAGCCAGATCAGTACCTTATATATAGAGTGGGAATGAAATCCTGTCTCTAAAGAAATTACATATAACTTGGACATTATGGGGCAGATCCATGTCCTTAAGGTCTTAAGTTACCTTGGCCACCAAACCAAATTGCTTACAAAATGGAAAAGTAACAAATATAAGTATTTGTCAGAATTAAATCCACATGTTCATTCAAATCCATGTGTCATCAACAAGTTCCAGATGTAAATATCAATGGAGAGTTTGAAGGAACCTCAATCCTGCAGGCAGTCTCTGTCATAATTCTCAAACCTAGCACCATTCAGAGGTGACACACAGCAATACTTGGTCTTTTCAGGAAACAATGCTGGTTGCTTTCCTTAGAGCCAGGTATCCTGTAACCACATCTGAAGGGAGCATCCGAATATAGGCAAATTCTTCAATAGTACTAAATCTCAGCTTGCTCTGGGGATCTGTGTAATTTGCCTGAAAAAGAAACAATGGAGAAGATACTATTCAGATAAAATCTCAAATCAGAATACTCTAATAAAACACATAATTATGAGACCAGAAATTACTGACTTTCTTTTTTTAGTAACAGTACTGCTATTCTAGCATGTGACCAAAAGTTTGTATGTTTTCTTCCTCATGTCAAAATTTATGAGGAGTTAACTAACCCCTATAAAATCACATTAGAAAAGCTTTAAACATCATAGAGGGCTAGAACAGTCTCATCCAAAACACTGCAAAAGAAATTCCCCAGCTCTTTAAACTCACCCTAGCAACTCTGTGCCTTGTGCAGTCTCTCCCAAGGCAGCCCTCCAAACAATCAGACTGCTGCCAGCAAATTACCCAACAAAGAGGCTGAATTATGGGTGCTTGGATAGCTTTGGACTGATTTTTCTCTTCCTCCATACAACTTAGCTTTTAATTTACTTTAAAGTGGTTGCTAAAGCAAGGGAAGTCTCAGCTTATGGTGCTGTGACTGAACTGATAAGAAATTTGAACTCCACTCCTTGCTTTGCTGCAGATGTCTGTTTTCAGGATAGAGCCTGACCAGCTAGCCCTGGGCTAGGCTCACATCCTCTGCTGCATTTGGGTCTTGAGTGCCTGGGAGCAGTGCCAATCTCATTCCATCCTCTCCCTTTCCCTATTGCTACAAAAACCTTGAGCTCCTATGAGCTCAGAGCAGCGCAGGAGGCCAGGCTGGAGGATGATAGGCTTCAGGGTACCCTCTCTTCACCTTCAGCCTCCAAGACAGCAGCAACATGTTACCATTATATTCCAAAGTGTCTGCCAATGACCTGCAAGTGTCCTGTGCACCTTTCCTCAATGGGAGTTGGTGGTAAGGCACAGGCAGCTGAAATCTCTTGGGATGCTGCTACTAAAGCAGAAAAGGTCAGGAAAGCACAAAGTGTTAAAGCACAGAGCCTTCCACCAGTTTTACACTGGATATGTTGAGCGTGGAACAATTCACGTAATCGTCTGGCCTGATAAGGCTTAGCAGAAAATGAGGTGTTATTTGTAGCATGTCTTGTTACAAAGAAATGCTATAAGGTTAATTAAACGTAGGCAGCTAGCAGGCAAGCCATCAATTCATTTCCAGACAAATGGCAAAGTTAGGACATTAGAAGTAAATTTATCCCTGGTGGTAACTTTATGGCTATAGCAGGTGTTAATTTAGTTTTATTTCACATTTTAAATTTGGCCTTAGGTATCTAAAGAAAAGCTAAGCAAGCAGACTGCTTCTCCAAAGTGCAAGACTCTGTAATAAACTGGCCAAACTATATCTGCAATTTGTGTTGCGCATCAACCAATGTTAAAATTATGGCATTTCTTCACCATTCTTATACTTCACGTTGGGATGTAGTGCTTGTACACATTAACACATCATATGTGTGGTATGGCAACTAACATAGGGTAAGTGTAACTTAAGCTAGTGCTTCCGCAAAAACTAAAGGTATTAGAAAAGCGAAGTAAGAGGATTTTGCAAAGACAGAACTCCGCTGTACTTCAAAGCTAAGTCAAAGACCACAAATACATGCTCTTCAAATACAATAAATTATCTTGATCTGTTTCTATCATAGAAAGGAAGAGACATTCAAATATTTGAAGTTTTAAAAATCTGCTTTACATTGAGTTATGTTGTTTTGCACATTAATATATCTAAATACTCATCTTGCAACTTTGGAAATAGTAGTTTTATTTTGCAATGTCAATATAGTAGATAATAGCTTTTGAGTTCTAGGCTGCTTTACAAAGATAAATTGGCTGCTCTGCTTAGACCAATGGTAAATTTAATTCCATTTGTGTTACACAGAGAAAGAGAAGAGAATCAATAGAATTTAATTGTGGCAGTTAATATTACTGCAGATATACTGATGAGAGTATTTTAATGCACTTCTCTTTTTTTTTGTACCTGCTAGACCATTTAATTCTTCCCTAAATGAGTAATGCTAAGGAATTTATTTTACTTTTTTTTTTTCTTTCTCCACTGGGAATCCAGCATTCCCATACAAAATACAATCTTATACAAAGGCTTTCAGATTTTAAATAGAAAATATCAGGACATTTTTCTTATACTAGAATTCTAAGATATTCTGTTACTCCACATATCTTCCTAGTAGGAATCTTTAAAATAAATTTAGTGTTTCTTAGGCAACATTTCTGGCTCAGCAATTTAGAGGACACACTGTCTCAGTTATCTTTCTCAATACAAAAGACTTTTTTTAAACATGCTATTTTTTATCAGAGTCTGGAGTAACCTCACAGGCTGCATAAAATAGGAAATGAGCCACACTGCGATTCAAGGATAGAATTTTTTTTTCTTTTAAGTGAAAAGGCCAGGAAAAAAAAAAATCAGCACTGAATGGAATCTTAGAGAATGGAGATTATTTACATTAAGCTTCAATAGTTAATATAGAATAGTGTGTAGATCACTGATGGAAAGGAAAAACTAGTAAAAAAAAGCTGGGGAGTAGAAGTCTGCTTCCAGTGGCCAGCCTGCCCCTTAGCTGTCAGGGACACTCTTCACTTACACCTGCACCATCATCTTACTGTAGCTGCAATGACTGACTGGCTTAGCAACACATCAGAGGCTGGTGCTGGGAAGAACTGGTTGGTTCCTTGGACATGGGGCAGACAAGGATTTAATCCTTTATGCCTTCTGCCCCATTTAAGCCCAGCAGAGGTGCTGCTGCAGTTTTACAACAGCACCTGTTGTGAATGCCACTTGCAAAGCAATGCTAAGAGAAGAGTAGAGAAAAAAGAGGGAGATCTTGCTTTTCCATTTTCTTTTGAACGCTGGGTTACCAGCCTCGATCCAAGCATCTCATTTCCCTTCCAAATCATGCTTGGAGGCAGAGCTGAGAACATGCCACCTCCTAGGAGGCTTTTCTAAATGCGTTACTTGAAAAAGTCAAAGATGATAGATGTTGTCAAATCAAAAACTCAAATGTTAGGATGTGAAGGATTACCGTTGGCTCTACAGCTGTTCTTTGGTCGCCTGCGCTGTGTATCCACTCTCAGGTAGTCCTTAATTAAGTGCTCACCCATTGTTTTCCCAACAGGGACTTTCATCTAATTCGGTACACAGAATGCAAGGTGCCCACTTAGTGAGAATGTGTTTAATCCTTTGTTTTCTCTGCGCCAATGCCATACAGTGAATATTCCTAGCTGATGCACATTGCTCAAATCTCACTCTGAAGGTAGAATTGTTAACTTTGTAAGGAGCTTCTTAGTGTTAACCTACATCAACATACCATTTACAGGCATCCCTATGAGATAACATCATCTCTGTGAGGTGGGATAGTGCCCTATGAATTCAACTGAGGGAAGGGACCCAGAGAATCTGTCTAAGGCTATTTGAACTTACAAAGTTCTCGTCGCTGTAGTTATTTAGTATAATCATTGCTTAATACTTTCTACAGTCCAAACTGCAACCTTCCTATTCTTTCTGTTGTAGTAAATGCACAGGCTTCTGCATAATCAATCACTGAAAAGACATGAACCTGAGTATTGGCAAAGTGAAAAGTTACTGTTATTAGCACCTGTTTTAAGTAAAACAGGAACAGTGTCAGAAGCAGATACAAAACGTTTGTTGGGCAGAATTCAGGGACTTGACTCATGTTTTGTACCAACAGATTCTTTTAACAGTCCAGGTGCCAAATTGTAACTACCTTGACTTTTTGGAGCATGTGCAAACCATAATTAAGGTCAAATTAAGGTTTTTGTTTTGTTTTGTTTTTAAACAACAAAACCGTGTGAAGGAGCCTACCTGTGACACACAAGCTACCTATCTGCCAAAGTCCAAGTTCCAGCACTGCAGCATGGGGCTACTCAAAATGCTTGAAAATCCATGCCCATGTCTCAGGCTGATGTGTTTGAAAGGAAGTGAGTGAGTGATGGTAACAATTTTTTTTTTAACCTGTGAAGACCGATGAAATTTTGCATACTCTTGTTCTTGGAGGTTGCTTAACCATCTTTCTGATACTTTCCCAAAAAGATATAATGAAAAAACCCAGACTCAGGGAAACACTGAGCATGGAAAGTTTCAGAGTGTGTGCTTAAAGCTTGGCAAAATTGAAGTCATGGAGACTATGGGCCTCCAGCTTTCACTGTAACAAAGCAGAGGTGAGAGTGATGGGGACCAGTGCAGACTCCACAGCTGGGAAGTGGTGTGATACAAGCCAGCTGGCAGGGCAAGGTATTTAAGCTGCCCTGGCATCTGTTAAGATCCTGAGGACTTGGAGATGCTGGGATAGTATTTGGGGTTTGGCCCTAAATCACAGGACAATTATTAAGCACAAGACTGAACAGCAGCCTCAGCATGTATGTTTCTTGCAGAGGCATGTACCAGTTTATTTAATTGTTGAAAGTCAAATGCCAATTTTGAAGAGAAAAAAATAAAATACTTACTGGAAGTCCTGAAATGTCTGAATATTTTTTTGCAGGCTTAAAGGACGGAGGAGCGTCAATACTAAAGTCTAGGGGGAAAAAAAAAAGGATAAGTTCAATATACTACATAAACTTTAAAAAGAAAACCCAGAATGTAAAAGATAACAAACATTTAAAACACTGGGTTTGATTTGAGGTATCTGTTAAAGCAGCAAAGAACTGTGAAGCAGAATCACCTCTGAAAACATTCAGGCTGGTAGTGCTGTAAGGAACAGCCTGATTCTGCTCACTTCAGTAAAGCAAGAGTTCAGTAAACAGAACTCCATTCTGTTCCATTTTTCTTTCTTTCTGCAGAAGGAAATGCAATACAGCTATTTAAAATGTGCCGACTTTCTCCAAGTCTGAACGAATTCCCTTGCAGTCAGTTGCAGAGAATAGCAGATAGCCATTACTGCATACATGCTGTATGTTAAGACCATGAAACACTGTTCAAGATTGTAGCTCTGAAATGCTATAATCCAGAAAAGCAACGTAATCTTTTAAATCAGCTAAATCTTTAAGCATGTACCACTTTAAGCCCAGTCAATGACCTAGAAAATTGTCTGAATGTTTAAATTAACTGATGGAAATTGCTGTTCTCTGATGCCCTTTAGATACCAAGTCTCATTCATTTATGAGATATGACTGTTTAAGATATGACTGGCATGGCTAAGTAGTTAAATCGCTGATTTTCAATGTTTACAAAACTATCTTGTACCTGGCTCATTTCTCTACTCCTTCCTGAACTCCTTTGCATCTCATTCGGCTGCTATGATAAATTGAAACTCTCCATCCATATCAAATCATAGTCCCATAATTCAAAAGACATTAATTCTACAGACAGCTGTTCTTAAATATGCAAGTGAATTTCTTTTGCCACCCTCTTAAAAAAGCCTTTAAATTTACTGTTGCAAATAACAGCTAATAGAAATCAGCAGTCTGTAGGCTATAATAGGCAGGCACACACAGTAGCCTACGCTCCTCTGTAACAGTTGCATCTAATAAAAAATGGCAAGTTATTTTTGGTTAGAGGACAGACTCTGACAAAACGTGTATGTGCCTGCCCAATTCAGAGGTGCCTCTAGTTGCTTGAATGAAATCTGAGGAACAAATTCTACCTCCAGTAAAGTTCAGTAATATCCTACTTTACAACTTGCCTTGAAGTACACTGAGATTAAAAGTAGCACTTTAATTCTGCTCCTGTGGTTTTACGCAAGCTGGCTGTAATCTGGACTGCTAATAGTGTTGTCTGAACTGTGCTGAACTAAGTAGGAGATGTACGACTTAATTGTCCCAAGAATCTGGATGAGGAGTGGATAGAAAGCTTGGGCTGAGGACTCTGCTACCACGTGTAGGCGGCTGGCAGAATCTCACTTGAAAATAGTTTCAACAGAGCTAATGAAGCAGCAGCTACTGGTGTGCAGATACACCTTCATGAGACATGCAGGCAGCTCCTCAGCAGTGAAGAGGTGACAAAATCGCAATGGGAACAAGAAGTTTCTAACCTGGCTCTGATAAATGCACTTCTCACACACAACTCACTCCCCAGATGTATCCAAACTTCTTCACAACGCTCCAAATCATTTTTGTCCCCTTACTTCCTCCTTGGCACTGGTGTGATCGGGCTAGTCTGAAATGGACCCCATTCAAGCAGGATACTGCATTCACTGAAATAGTTCAGGTTCATTTAAAAAAAAAGTTATTTGTGTGGATTTTATTATTTATAAATACAAGCAAAGCGTCTAAGCAGCTTACAGCTAGGATCATTTAGTTGCCATGGCAATGCCCTTTCAGAAGCAAGAATTTGTTTTAGGTTCTTCCAAGTTCTGTTCTTCTTGCCAGCTGCTGCTCCACCAATGCTGGAGTGCTAGAATTAAAAATATGATGTTCAGAGAAAAAATAAAGAATACCATTTCAGAGCATGATACTTCTACTTCATAGTCTTTTAGATACGTCTCATCTTGTAACGAACCGTTTGTTATCCTCACTTATTTCATCAGCAGACTAATATACTGTAATCTTAGTTGCAAGAAAAACAAAGACTTTTTGGACCGTGTCAAAGCTACTATATGTTTAGGATTAACTGAAGGAAATGAAAATCTGCTTTTTACAGGGAAAGAGAAAATGAATGTGGTTAGGTTTAGCCTGAGATTACAGGATTCTGTATGCAATTCCCATCATACTAGAACTCATACTATGATCTTGTGTCTGAAATTGTGATTACACGGCTAAATTGTCTCTCCCTTTTTTACGGCATAGTACAGGTGCAGCTCCAGCTTGTCTGAGTAATCTGCGACTGCAGAAAACATAACTGAGCTTGCAAAATGTAATGAATGCTATGAGAAGCTTTTTGGAAATTTTATTTTTCTTTCAAGTGATAGAGGGATAGAAAAGGAGTAATAAATGGAATACTGGCTGCTGAGACAATTTTGCATTTTGAAAGCTATGCTTGCAGAAGGCTTGCTGCTGGTGCTATAGTGCTGGTTTTACTTACTAAATGGAATACGAAGTAATTTATTTATGCCCCTCCAGAGACAGAAGATGCACAATATACTGTACTTCTTCTAAATGATCAAAGGACACAGATTTACAGCTTTACTTCAGAACAGAAACTGTTCTCAGAATTGGGGAGTTGTAGTTATCGCAGTTAATAATTACTACCTGCCACCTCAGTCTCATCAAAACTCAGCAAAGTTCTTTCTGCTAATGCACTTCTGCTGTGATTAGTTTATAAATTAGGCTGCTGAATTGCTGAGAATGATAGCAGAAAGGATTCAATGAGAAAGCTGTTTTCTGTAGATGTAAGATATATTCAGAAAAAATGTTCATGAGCTGTTGATGTATCTGTTTTGGCAATGCACATCTATGGAAAGTACGTGCAAACGTTGCTCTGAGAGTAACACCTTAGTGGTAGCCACTGAAAATAGAGGCTGCTGCAATATGAGATGGAAACAGATATACCAGCACATTCCTAATTCAAGTTCATCACATGAATTTTTGCCCCAAATCATTGCACAGCCATTATTTTTCAGCAATCTGGTATATCCAAAGCTGGCCCTTAGGGACTGCTCTGAAATCCAGTGAAGCTGAGAGGAAGCATCCACCCAACATCAGCAGGCCACAATCACAAAGTTTTGCTACTGGTTTGAGTCTTTCTCTCATCCATAATGAAAAGAAAAAGGAGGCATTGTCCTCTGAACAGTTAACCAGAAGTTCAATGCTTACAGAGTAATCTCTATCATGTTTCTATGTAACATCTGTTTAGGGGTATGGGTGAGGCCAACAAAAAGCAAGCACATTAAGAGATGCATGATATTTGACTCATTTTCTTTTGTTTAAGTCTTCTGGGCTGGAAGAAAGTCATCCAAATTGTCGTTACCAGTTCATATAGACAAAAAGCCAGTTAAACCTCAATACATTTCTTCTCAAATTATTGACTGTATTCAGGATGATGACATTTTTATTATAACTGTCTATCAGTGCTGAAGCAGTTGTTAAAGCTCCTGTACATTCATTACAATTTCAAGCATGCAAAATTCCATATTGCCTCCTTGGAAATGGGGATGGCCCTCTAAGAAATGAAGGCTCAGCATGCCTCAAGGCATTTTAAATCCTATAGGGAAGCTATGTGGAGTGCTCCTGGGCACAAATGGAGCTTTTCCACTAAACCCAGTTTCTCAGAGACGCTAGTGTTTACTGGAGAATTAGCATGAGCCAAGAATGCAGTTGTTTCTTTGACTGCTCTTCTTGTGACAGAAGTCTGTAAAGCAGGCACTTAGCAACTTGCAAGTCAGAGATGAATTTTACACCCTCTGCCAAACCCTTGCTTAGTGAGCAGTGTGAAGCCTGATTACTCAGGTTTTATGCTGAGGGATATTGCCTCTTATTCATACAAAATTAAATCTGGGATAAAATCCTACTTTCTAAGTACTGGCTTAAGACCAGCAGTCTGAGAAGTTTGCTTGCCTAGAAAGCATTAGTACATTGTGCCAATGAGTTGGCCCTGGCAGAGCAAGATATTAAAAACAAACCCAGCAGTGATAGCATGACTAGCTCTAGCCTTCCTTCAACTTCTCCCCCAATTTCAATCTCACATTGTTTTAGCAGGCTGTATTTCATCAGCTGTCAGGGTTCACGCAACTTCTGAACGCCGGAAGGAGAGGCTTCTGGGGAGCATACAACATTTGCTTCTAAATCTAGCAATTACTGCAGGCGCAGACACCACAGGTCTGTCACAGTTTCAGGGAACAGGAGAGGAGCAAAATGCCAGCCGCTAATGACTATGTGTCTGATTTTTAGTTCAATTATTTTGCAGCTTCCCCAGGTTAGGAACTAGGAGGTGGGATTTCTACATGCACAGTGGTATAAATAGTGCCTTCTAGCTCTGCTAGTTTGTGAGATACTGCACCATAAGACTTCTGCACCTACCTTGATCTAGCAAGTTCTGTTCCAGAATTTAATACAGTAGTTCTCCCTCTGAAAGAGTGCCATTTTCATGTTCTAATATGATGTGTACTTCAGACCATAACGTGGCGTGGACTTGAGGTGAGTTACTAAAGAACTGCCCATCTTTTATTTGGCTGTAAGGCTGACTTTCTTAATATTTACATTAGCAATGTGGTTAAACAGAAACCTAGGCAGGGTTTTATTTGAAGACTTTAGAATTTCAGACTGTTCGTATACTTACAATGAAGTTTGGATCTTTAAATGGTAATGGCTTGACGGCTGCTTCCACTGATCCTGTGCTGGAGTCTGTGTTCACAAATTTATTTTCATTCATGACCTCTCCACCTGCACTCTGAAAAAAGAACTCAAGCTTACTGCTTGTTACTGCAAGCAAGTTCAACCAAAGACTGCACATCTGCTTTATTACCAACCTGTTGCTGTTCAGCCTTTCTGTTTCTTTTGAATCTTTTAAAGATGCTGCATGGCAACGACACCAGTGGGGAAGAATGACACAGCATTTGTGGAGGAGTTTACAATGACATATAAGGGGGAGAAAAGGAATAGAGTGGCTGAAGGCTACTGGCTAAAAACAGCATTGGTTTGATTTCAGTATTAATGAAAGCTATCTCTATGAAGTGCAAGACAGAATGTGAAACCAGAAATAGCCCAGAATAGGTGTGTGCTGGATGTATTAGAGCGTTCGGTATTAAAGCACTGATAGTAACAAAGATTATAACATTTATAAAAAGTGGTTTCTTTTCAAGGTTCTGAAGAATAACTGAGGAATCAGTTTATTTTGCATCCTTGACTTTGGTCATGCTTGAGCAAGAATTGAAGGGAAAAAAAAGATTTTACTATATGTATTATTTTTATAAGCAAACCTCCCAAAAGCTACATGGATACTAGTAGGTGTTCTCTAGGCTATTCTCTATGGTTTATTTATTCAGCAGGAAGAGCAGTGGGAGAATGTGTGTGATTGGAAAGCTAAGAAAGTTGTGCGACAGTCCAACCGATTTCTGATATTTCTACATGGCTGATTCTGTGTTGTTCTTTTATGAGCACCCTACAAGTCTATGCTAACCAGAACGTGCTCACTTTATGTACTTAAATGTGCTAGTGAAATCCTGATCTGTTTTGAAGCCAATGAGAATTCTGCCACAAAGTCAGTAGTTCAACCAGTACGATTTCACACTTTGATTCTTTTTTCTTGACGAACAAAAAGCTTCACTAAAAGCTAAATCAAGATTTACTGAATGGATGTTTAAAATGTTTCTCTACCTTAAGATAGATAATACTTAAAAACAAAAAAGTTTTTCCACGAAAATCTACACTACAAAACTTTCTGTGTTAATACACGCTCTTAAGTAGGAGAAAAAAAGGATCATTATTATTAGCGAATATGGGAGTATCCCTAGAATTCGGGACTACGTAGCAAGGTCCTCGAGCCAGCATAGAATCACAGAATGGCTTGGCTTGGAAGGGACCTCAAGAATCATCAAGTTCCAACCTCCCCACCACAGGCAGGGTTGCCAGCTGCTAGATCAAGTACTAGATCAGACTGCCCAGGGCCCCATCCAACCTGGCCTTAAATACTTCCAGGGTCGAGGCACTATTGCACTCTCAGTAAAAAAACTTCCCCTTGACATCTAATCTAAGTCCCCCCTCCTTTAATTTAAAACCATTTCCCCTTGTCCTATTACTATCTACCTGTGTAAAAAGTTGATTTCCCTCATGTTTATAAACTCCTTTATAAATTAAGCACGTTCTTCTCCATGTGATTACAAAGGAAGTGTTTGTATTCATAACTACATGCATAAGTAATTACAGGATTAGGAATTATGTGAGCTGAACTCTAGTTTGGGGAAATACATTAGTTACTCAACATACTGTAATACAGCAAAGAGAGGTCTTACATATACAAAGAAAAGAAGCTGTCAGGTAAAATAGTCATGTTTTTAACATCTTATTAAAATAAAACATATGAATAGGGATGATCTGTTTTCAAAACCACAGTTGGTACTCTGTAAGCCCATGCTACAGGGGATACTGTCACAGTAACAGCAGTGAAGGAACACTGAAGCCTGTAGCTAAAATCTGATTCTTCCCTTGCTGAGGACAATATCAAAGGGCAATGACTGTCACAGAAACAAAAGAAATGCAAATGGATGTTTAGAAACTGTGTTACGTGAATGAGCAGAGAAAATACTGTCTTAAGCAATCCTGAATAGAGTGACTTTATACAACATGTTGCTAGACTTCCGTGTTCTTGCATATGCACTCTTCCAGCACTGTGGATTTCAGCAGCGAATGTTACTTTACCATTAATCTTGAGAAAGACAAGGCTTGATATACAAGATTATTTTTGATGAATAAATTACCTCTGATACTGTTCATCAGCAGTACAAATTCTGTAACTGGAGGAATGAGCACTCACAGTTGCTCTTCAAAGCCTTTTTTCCTATAATTTGGTATCATTTGGTCTGTCTTAAATCCAATCCTGCAGTTTCTGATTAATTACTTCATTACTTTTGTCCCTTCAATGATTTACTCCTAAATATTCCACTGTTTATGAAATAGGTTTCAAGCAGCATTTGAACAATGTCTCATAACAACATCTAGCATTTTAAGACAGAGTAAACAGAAATGGATGAACAGTAAGGGGCAGGAAGCGTCCTTGTACACTCAGTGCTTAATTTCTGTGTACATATTACACTTGCGTCCTCACTGGGCTGTTCTCTGTGGGTTCAGTGCTAATCTTGCTGGCATGCTGGGCAGGAAAGCAAGGAACTGTTCCTGGCAGAACAACTCACAAATGTAAATTCGACACGTCGTTTCTTTTCCAGACCACCTCCTGAGGGATTTCAGGTATTAGTGCCACTAAGAGTCAGGATAACTGACACTGAGGTTGTGGATTTTGCTTGTGCACAATGGCAGAGGCAGCAGGTTCTGGAGCAGCAGGTGCTGCCTTCCTGGGCCCCATGAGCATCCACGTCATCCCCCGGTCCCACTGGGGCAGAAGCAGAGCAGTAGCTTTGGGATCTCTCCTAGACAACTGGAAAGCAGTGGTTCCCTCTCCAGTTCCTCTCGTAGGTAAAGGGGCAGGCTGGTGTGCAGGACTGCAAAGCAGTCTGCAATTGATAGCACAATTTGGGAGCCTTGTACAGACTGGAAAGCAAATAAGATTGAGTACTGTGATCCCAGTTAAAACGCAGGGAACTGAGATAAAAGACATACTGTAGAGGCATGCCAGTTCACTCAGTCAGCATTGCTTGCGTGAAGACTCTGATTTATAGCAGTAGCACTATGGAGGATTGATACTCAGCAAATGTGCTTTTCTTTCTGGAAGAGAATTAAAGAGTTCAACAGGAGCACTGCTGCACACAGCTCCAGTGCAGCCCACAGCTTCCCAGCTGATACTCTCAGCAGGTTTTCAGCCCTGAACTGGAAGTGTCTGAACAACCTACAAATTATTGTCCAGTCTGTTTTAAAATGTTGGGATGTAAAGCTTAAGAAACATGATTTAGTGCTTCAGGTTTTCAGTGTTTTTTTTTTTAAAGCTTTTACAATGCCAAGTGAATTTTCACTAGTGCAGATCTACCAGTGCAGAGCTTTGTACTGCAAAATCCATCCTTTGTGAAAGTAAATAATACACTGACAAATACAATACATTACTTAGAGCCTGAAAGAAGATCCCTCAGTGAACAATTACTGCAAAGTAAGTGTAATCTTTATCTTTTAACATAAGTTAAGCAAAACTCTCTCAGCTGTGCTTGTTTGCCTGGTCATTTTGTTTGTAAGATACCATTCATTCTTCACTGTCATATGTTAGGGAAAAAAACAGTAATGAATTCAGATTCCCTTTGTATCCTATCAAGGGATCGCAGTCTCAACAGTGCAATGAGGAAGTGCATGTCAGTGGAGAACACGTACTTCTCAATGTGTGCTGTAACCCTCAGTCATGTGCGGGGGAACTTCCCCTTCCTGTGAAATTCGCAGCTGTTCTTCAGCACATTTTCACTACCTAGCCAGCTACCCTCTGCCCTACAATAATCCCAGATGCTTTGCAGTGAGGCTGGAAACCATGGGCTGAAACTCTTCATAGCGGTTTTAAACTTTCTTTTTAACTGAAAAAAAAAAAAAAAGTGAAGGTGTGATTGTAGAACAGCTGAAGACGCTTACATTAGTTTACTCCAAATTAACAATAAAAAATGTCATCGCATTCAGTCATTTATCCCTTCACATCGACCCTTCCCCTGACTGTCAATCTTCATGGGCGTCCGTGCTGCCACCTCTTCCCATGTCCCATTGGATATCAAGAAAAAACTTCTTTACAGAAAGGGTTGTTAAGCTCTGGAATAGGCTCCCCAGGGAGGTGGTTGAGTCACCTGAATGTGTTTAAAAACCGTTTGGATGTGGTGCTCAGGGACATGATTTAGAGGATGGTTGTTACAGTTACGGTAGTATGGTCAGGTTGTGGTTGGACTTGATCATCTTGAAGGTCTTTTCCAACCTGAGCATTTCTATGATTCTATGTCACCTCCCTCTGTCCTCCTCTGCCTCCTCTTTAGAGCGTCCTCATTAGCCAGGCACAGAGCAACCTCAACTGGAATTGCATGCTTTGAAAGGTGGTAGGCAGCAGGTCAAAGACTTCTTATGGGACCACTTGTACGGTTTTATTCCTCCCATAAAATTGTGTTTATGTGCTTTAGCTGAATTTTAACCACAACCACAGTGTGACAGGTTGGCAGCATATTTCACCATTAATAGATGTTACCCTTCTGGGATAGAGTGGAGCAATAGTGGGAAGCGTTCCTTCTGTTTTGCAATTCTTTTCCTAAGACTATCTATCAAGTTTTCAGTGCATGCCAGCTGGGTCGGATGCAGTTCTCTCTCCCTTCCATTACAGATGAGGACTGGATGATGGCCACTCACTGAGGCTCAGGGCTTCATGTGGCTATGAGACAGCAAAGGATCTAGAAAGGAAAGACTTGTGGCAAACACTCAAGTCCTACAAGTTTGTCTGGAGAACAGACCTGAGCTAAGCTTTGCTACCTTAGCATTGATTTCTTTTGAGTAAAGCCAAACCCCAGGAATGAGTCTAGCTTGGACCCTACTGCATATGCTGTCTGTACTGGGAGAAAACTCACACTGGGAGGCCGCCTATTCGCACACTAATTTCAATCTTAGGTTTTGGTAAATCTGTTGTTTTTTTTTTCAATATATTCTGTTCCAAATTCCCTACCGCAGATGTACTGGTTTTCACATGATTTCCAAAATTTGCTCCATCTGTCTGGTTTTAGTTAGGGAGAGCACAAGCAGAATTTGTAGACCATGGACGCCAAATTCTTTGTTTTGGCTATTTCCAGATGGAATCAGCACCATGGGATTTGGGATGGGTGTCTCTGATGGGTCTGAATATCAGGTAGAATGAGCTTATTATAAAAGTGCTCATGTGAATCTTTTTTTTTTCCTCAAAAATGGAAACTGTATAACAGAATATATGAGAAACATATAAGATATGAAACATGAGAATCAAACTTTGAAGACCTCAACTTGTGTATTTCTGGCATCCTATCAGTGCATACCATGTGTATCATGCCTTACAAAGAAACGGGATTTGCACTTTACTGAAGGTACAATATGATCTTCTGGGGCTATTTTTGCTAGATGTCACAGTTTCAGACAGCAAAATTTAAAAACAGAATTTTAAAATAGAAAGTAAACTGTATAATGTGTTGGCAAAACAAAACTTAAGTGCATAAATGAATTCTGTAAGAACCAGAAAGGGAGTTTCTAGTTGAAGGAAGGAAAACCAGTACGATAAATTTTGATTATCTGTTTTCTGCAAGTCATTCTTTAGTTAGTTTTAACAGTATACTGGGTTGAGCAATTGAAGTTGTCTCTGTAGTTTTCTGCTTTGGTTTTACGTTGAAATCCATTTTCTCTGTGTTCAGCATTTCTAATTGTCTGGTGCTGTCTTACAGTGATGTCTAGGGGGCTGTAGGTCACTAGTGAAAAATAAGTGATAAGAGCAGTCTGGTTCTAAAGGAAACACTCAAACTTGTTGATAACAGTGCCCCAAGCACCTAGTTTGGGTTACTGAGGAACTCACTTATCTCCAACATTTGAATGAGAAGCTCAAGAAATTGTTAAAATGATTTTTACTTAGTTACTTTTGGCAGCTGATTTTCATAATCATAATACTGCAAAGAGTGTCTTTGTTTCATTGAGGCAGTTGCATTAACTCTGCCTCAATACTACTATTTGTCTATTTATTATTATTTGGTAATAGGTTACTTTTAAAGCAGCAATATTCAACTTGTAGAACAACTGACTGAACTTGAAGCTTTGGTTAAGTTCTGTGACATCCTGATGAAACTGTGGCATGCAGCCAGGGAAGAAAATGGTAATTTCAAGAAGAAATAGATAATACCTGTATTTTCCCTAGCAACCAATTACAGTGAGAGATAATGCCATGCAGAAAAAAGCGCACAGATGTCACCAGATCACAGCAGCAGTGATAGAAGCAGACTTTCCAAAACTGGGAGAAGATTTTGAATGTCAGCTATTTAACAGAATCCCAGCTAACACTGCACCTAATGGAACACTGAAATGAAGCCTGATAGAATTTCCCTTGCCTTTTCTGCGGTACATGGTAGTGTTTTAGGAACATTCTCCCTTCAGAATGATGAAACGATTTCATCTGCTTATTTTGGGGCAGCACAAAAAAGATTTCATCTCGGTACTCTTTGAATGCCAGAAAGGAAAAAATCTTGTGTATTCACAGCAGATTTCGTTCCCAGTACTGTAGGATACTGAGAAACTCAATTTACTACACACAAGAGAACTACAGTGCAGGTCAATGTTCTTGTTTTCAGCTGGCTAGCAGAGTGGGCACTGTGTTCAGTCACACACACAGTGTAGTTTGGGAGAAAATCCACTGAAGTCAGTGAGTTTCATTGATGCCAACTCTTCCTAATGGAAAAGACAAGGCTCCTGGTGCAGGTTTCTACCACTAGAAATCAAAAGGAAAACCCTAAAGGCCTGACAACAAAACCATTTTTGTTTAAATTAGCACACCTTAAAGGAAATTTCTGACTGGTTATAATAGTAATAGTTTACAATTCCAAGTGTAGATGAGCCACATGACCCCCAGCTGCTGTCCAGCAGCTTATCTGTGTGTGCCACAAAACCTGCCCACTGGAAGGCAGCACTTCTTCCCTTCTAACTTGCTGAGTATTTGCACCGAACATCAAGAGTTAACGAACGATGCAAATTAATTCCAAACATACAGCTAAAATGCAGAAATAATCCACCCCGTTTGGTGTATGAAAAGGGGACTGGGGGTGTGGGAGTGGGACTTGGAAAAAGTTTCAGCTGCATTTTAAATCAATAAAGATGCTAAATAAAGACATACACACCGTCCAGAAAGCATCTTCACATTATGCTTCCACACCACTGTTTGGAGATGAGTTAAAACATCTTATGTTTCAACTGCCTTAGAAAGGCTGAATAAAATTTTACTCATGTGCTAAAAGATTGGACTGTCACAAGGTGATGGATGACTTTTCTATGTTCTCTGTAGGGCATTTCAATACCATAGACTCCAAGTGCTCTTGATTAAAAGGCGACATTCCCATTTAGGGTCCCGTCACTGCCTGAGCTTCAAACCATTATCATTCACCTGCACTGGTGCTTCCAGTGACAAAATACTTACCAAAATGTATAAAATACTAATTACTTTAGTCACTTTGATAGAGGTATAAAACACCCTGAAGCAAAGCTCTATTACATTGTGTGAGGGACTGAATGCAAAATTAAAAATGCAGCCAAAGGGAGGATAAGATTTTAATTACATTCCTACCTCTCAAACATTGCTTGGAAAACTAGAAGAAAAAGGCCTAGCAATTTTGTGACACAAGAGCTGCCTTTTATTGGTACTGCTCACTTAAGAAAAAAAATATCCAGGAAAACTCTTCAACATTACTGAACTTTCAACCATTGACTAACAGTCTTCAATAAAGGCTTTGATTTCTCCTCAAGAGATTTCAGATGCCAAACATATTTTTCCATTTTAAAACTTCCAAACTTGGACAAAGTTTTGTAACTCACAGATATTTTAAGGTAAAAAGAATATTACTATTTTCTATGGGGAAAAGCCTCAAATAAAATGTAATTGGGACACAACTGTGAATAGCTGCACACTATCCCAGAAAAGTGTGGTTTAATTTGCATTTGCCACAAAGCTCCCTTCGGTTTAAATAATTGCAAAGGAACTCTCACTTTCAGATTTCACTTTGTGGACTCAAACTATTCCTTGTTTATAATGTTTGACAGTTTTCTTTATTAGTTTTCTTTATTCTTTATACTTGAAAGGAGTGCATAAACAGGAGGGGGAATGGCTGTTTACGAGGGTGGATAGTGATAGGACAATGGGGAATGGTTTTAAACTGAGACAGGGCAGGTTTTGGTTGGATATTAGGAGGAAGTTTTTCACACTGAGGGTGGTGACGCAGTAGAACAGATTGCCCAAGGAGGCTGTGGATGCCCCATCCCTGGAGGCATTCAAGGCCAGGCTGGATGTGGCTCTGGGCAGCTTGGTCTGCTGGTTGATGACCCCGCATATAACAGGAGTGTTGAAACTCGATGACCGTGATCCTTTTCAACCCAGGCCATTCTATGATTCTATGATATGATTCCATGATTATTAAGAAAAATGTAACTTAGACAAAATTGTGAGCTGAACGGCATGCTGAAGCAGCTTTGGAGCTAAAATTTTAGTGTACACAGAATGAAAAAGCACGTTAATTCATGCTTTCTCCAACAGTAAATAAAACTAAGCCCAGCTAACAGAATATTCTGGTTCCTCACAAGAAAGAAATCTTCTAAACTGATGGGGCTCATGGCTGAAAATACATGGAAATAGAGTAGCAAGAAAGACTGGAGTAAATCACAATTGATTTTTTTATAAAAACTGCCAGTACCTTCCTTTCTCTATTAGAAAAAAAATAAGTTCAGTCAAGGACTTTGGCTCAACTGCATGCTAAAGTTTTCAGTACTTCATCTGTTATAGAACAGCTAAGGTCAAAGAATTCCAGGGAAACAAAACGGAGGATTACAATATGCTGATGTGCTTTTCTCACTGTAATGCTGATCAGAGAGCATATCAAAATTCCTCTGTCCAATAACAGAGTTTGGTCAAATTGGAGTAGAATCCAAGTCCATGCTCCTACCTGCACCTGAATCAGAGGCATGGAAAGCAAAGAGATACCAGCTCCTATGGCTGACAAGAAAGCAATCACATTATGCAAAATATACTCACTTTCCTGATTTTAGTTTGTTCTGTAAATCATTATCTGTTTTGATAGGAAACAAAGTTTCAGTAATTTCTTCAAGGAAGGGCATTAATTAGTTTCAAGCAAAGACAGGTATATCCACCTTCCAGAGCTCTTACATATTTTTCTTAGGAAAAATAGGTAGGTGTCAATTGGAATACTCTAATTTTATATCCATGTGTTGTGGACTAACTAGTAAACTGGTACAGATAACAAAATTTTACTTTTTTTTTTCCTGTTTTTTGCAACTTTTAGGCCCTCTTTGTGTCTGTCCTAATTGTCATTTGAAACATATAAAAATTCTCATTTTATTTCTATTACATTTCTGCTAACTATACTTCCTGCTGCCACAATGCATGAGGAAATCTCACCAATTTTACTGCAAAGACTTCAGTCTAAAGTTACTTACATGAGATTTTTTTCACTTATGTTTAGGTATTTAAGACTCATACCGAAACATGATGTCAGAAAGGCAAATGTTAGGTAGAATCATACAATCATTAAGGTCAGAAAAGACCATTAAGATCATTTAGTCTGACCATAAAGGTACAGTGGCATATGAAATAATTCACTTCTAAAGCAATTTAGAGTTAAAATGTTTTTTTTCTATAAACTTCAAAAAGTTACCAGAGGCACATGTTATTAGAGAGCAGTAACTGTGTCACATGCTCCGAAGGTCTAACAGCCTCAACACCAAGCAGTCCTGCTTTGAATAGCAGTTTCCCACACTTAAGCAAAACTGTAAATGCATTATCCCATGAATACATTTAACTGAATGACAAAAATAGTGATGACTGTACCAAAACAGACAACATATGGCTGATTTTAACTCCAATGAAAATAAGGTGATACAGGTATCCACTGCACACTATTCTGAGCCTACTGAGGGAAAAGGGAGGAGAGCAAAGCTAATTAGAGAGCAAATTTCTAAACGTTTCTACAGAAATATTTGTACAAGCCTGTGGTTGTTTGCTCAGTTGTGTAATTTTGTGGCAGTACAATTCACCTTGTTGTTATATAGCGAAGATGAGGAACCATGGTACATCCTGGAAAGAGCCAGACGGTTCAGTGTTTTGCATATAAACTTGTATCCTGGCTGCCTATTTTGCTGGATTTAAAGCAAAACAGAACTGTTACAAGACTTGACTTTCCCACTATATTATAATTAGTGAAGTTTGGTATCACATCCATTATCACGAGAGAGAGAGAAACACAGTGTTTAATATTTTCTGATGGATTTAACAGGGTTTTTTTGAGAGGTTTTCCAAAATCAGTGATCTAGCAAAAAAAAAAAAATACCTTTTGGACAGACAGAAAGGAGGATAAAGGGATATTTCTGTGGCTGCAACAAAAACCAATTCTGTCTGCTACAAATTGGACATAGCAAAAAGTGAAGGAAAACTTCTAACCGATAGAGAATATTGAAGGATGCTCATTTGAGACTCAAATGAACACTGCTAGTTCTAGACTAAGTAAACAAAGGTGATTACCTTAAGGAATAAGGACTCTCCCAGCTGACAAACTCAGAGCAGAGCTGAGGGGCCTGAATGTGCTGCGAGCATGTCAAGATGTATTGGTGTTCTCCTGTTTTGGTTTCTTGATTTTTAGAGCTAACATATCTATAAGAACGTTGCACTGTTCCTCAGAGGGAAAAGCAATTCTAGCAAAATGTTAACTACTGTTACAGCAAAGGGAGAATAATAATAATAAAACACAGTCATTGAGTCTGGGGCTTCATTAAGACACCGTGGGGAAGGCTGCAGTACAACTGCAGTACCTGAGTGAGTGAGCTATTAAAGGACTGTAGAACTGCATGTCCAGGGAGAGGATGGACCCATTTTTATCAAATAAACCAGGTGTCTGAAAAGAGGCGCTCACTGAATCACAGCACGATGAGGCTGGAGGGGACCTTGGGAGGTGGCCAACCCACCTCCTCCTCTAGCCAGGGTCAGAAATGAACTTGGGCCAGGCAGAACGAGCACCTCCAAGTACAGTGATAGCACAGCTCTCTGGGCTGCCTTCCATGTCTCTAGTAAAAAATCAATATGCTATGAAATAGAAAATACTGTTTTTATTAACAAAAAGCTCTTTTGGTCATGAGCAGTCATATAACTCATGTTAATTACTGCCCTAATTTCTGTGTGTTCTATTTCAGCAGTATTTCACTGTAGTCTTGATGGTTTCAGGGCATAAAGTTTCTAGGTAGAGGGGCTATCTTTTATTAAATAAATCTGTTTATCTGGAAAATTAAGGCAAGCTTCTGGATGGACTCTATAACAACTCCAAAGAAAGATCTTTTAGGGCACATAACTTACATACAGTTTTCTGCAGGGTTTTAACTCCCTTCTTTCTCACAGATGACAAGTATTTTCGTAACACTCTCTCCCTTCCCTGATTAACATCCCGTGTTCCTGGGATGCCACTGACCTTTACTCCAAAGATGGTCTAACTGACTACCTAACTACACTCTAAGCAATTGTTTTCAGTCTGTAATTAGATTTAGAAGTTGCTGAATCGTTGTATGCTTGGAAGCTTGTTTGATTTTACAACCTATTCCACTTAGTTGACGATATCCATAATTGCAAACCTTCTCAAACTTACACAGAAACTATTACAGGTGTCTCAGCCTTTCCTACCCTTCTTCTCACTCTTTTACTATGGAAATGAATAAATCTGTAGAAGCAGCAAGTAAGGCTGTAGTGATATAGCACACAGCACCCTTACAAACACAGGGGCTCCATGTAAGTCTGTGCTACAGTTTAACTACATATCACTCATAAAACGATTTCCTTCTTATCCATTTCAAATTTGTTTCTTGGAATAACAGTCATATATTTTTATTACAACATAAATACTTGCTATTAGATGGCATGTCTACCTAGCTTTTTTTAAAATCATCATGAAATACATAAGCAGAAAAAAAAAAAATACATAAAAGAGGCCATTCTGACAACTGTCCTCAATACCAGACTATGCAGTCATTCTCTTTGAAACAAACAGAATATGAGGATGGCCTCAGCTGCAGAGGAGGAAACATTTCCATGCCTCTCCCATTACACCAGACTGGCTCCAAGCCTGGAGGTTAGGGTGTGTGTGTGGAAAAAGGGGCTCTGAGTCCCCTGGGGCAGAGGCAGGAACAGAACTAACTTCACGTGGGGGATCCAGCAAGCAGCTGGAAGGACACCTCGCAGAAAAAAAAATCAAGTATCAGTGCCCTAAGTGCATCTGTTCTGCTTTTGAAAGAAAGGACTTAATATTGGCCTTCAAAAAGGCAGATGTTCATGGTTCTGAATCAAAGTAGAAAGAGTTGCCTAAATCTTCAGGGAGAAACAGCATCAGTACCCAGCCCTAGCATTTCCCTCTAGCACATTTTGGTGGCATCCCACATTGCTTGCTGGGTGGCACAGAATCATCTCTGAGGGGCTGACAAACAAGCAGTAAGGCAGCTGAATCTTTGCCCTCCCTCCATAGGCAAGGACACGGGATCTGCTAATGAGTCAGATCTTGAACTGCTGCAGTTTCCTCTCGGTTTGTTAAGGTAAACTAGTAAAACCTGCAGTTAAGAATCTCCAAGCTTAGGCAACAGCTCACTTGTAATGGAAAAGTGTTATTGTTGATTTTTTTTCCTGCATGGTCCAACTTCTTCCCTACGTTAGTTCCTGCCTAACAGATCCTCCGTGAACCAGCCCAGCTCACCAAGGCAGCAGAGACACAGAGCATCTTCTAGGAGAGGGGGAGGTCTGCTAAGTACCGCTGAGGGCTGGACAGGCCTGGTGTGAAGCTGGCAAGGCTGTGGGGGCAGGGAGATGTGGAGGAGACAGTAGGAGACTGAGCCTCTCTCCTTTATATCAAGATAAATTACTAGAGTGGTTAACTGTGCCTCCCAAAATTGTAGGTATGCTTTCCAGGGAGACAAGACATGCTGTTGATGGATATGAATGCTGCTGTGAGGGCAAGGTATATTTTGCAATGCAGTGTCACAATTTTTATGGCTTTCTACAGCTCTAAGCCAAAATAAACAACCGATGTTTCAATTCTGTGTTCTTGGAATGCTTAAAAATGCGTTCAAAACACTGCCATGCTACCAAATTAATATCTCTATTAGCCTTTCTAATAAAAAATTAATACACTTATATAGCTGCATGCTGTTTATATAACTGCATTGCCAATGCACTGCTAAAGAAAGAACTGAAATATTATCTAACATAAGCATTACACTTCACAAAAACGTGAAAAAAGGGCTGACAGCTATTCTAATCTGCACTACTTAGTTAAGTTATTCCAAGTTTTCTTCGGTTAACCTGGACCTTTTAATGTGCTAACAGGCCCCTCACATTGCCTTTCAGGAGCACTGCCTCTCAGACAAAATGTCATGCTAAAGTACATGTGTAAAACATTTTATACATTGTTCTTTCTCTTTCAAAAAAAAAAAAAAATCCATTGTTTTATCTCCTTGCAATAGAAGCAACGAACCATATTTATTATTTCTTTTAACCTTCCTGTATGTTTATTGTGAATCCTGACACTGAATGCAATCACAGTAAGACTCTCTGCTATCTTCTGGCTAAAGGAAAAACTAAGTTCTCTTGCCAGGATAAAGGGAGATGGGTAAATAATGACACCAGCATACTGATGCCCACAGTACAAGTCAACACACATATGCTTTTACCCTTCTACAAAAAAACACATCTGTGTTTACTCTAAATCTCAAATCTAATCCCATTTGGTGGGGGGACCGGTAGTTCTCAGAGACTGGCATAGACTGGTTTGGAAATTCACATGCTGCTACGATTACAAATCTTCTAAACCCTTCAGTATGTGACAAATGTCAAGCAAAGTCAGTGCTCAGCTCTCAGCTTTGACAGTCTTCCTTTTAAGCCAGATTGCTACATAAATCAATCCCCTCTTTTTCTTCAAATGAAGCTAAACTTAAAACACACAATTTCCCTATAAGATACGCTAATTGTTTTTAATTACTGTTTTTCCTCCTGTGGGACTGCGGGAATTCTGCTTTTTTAATAGATTTGACTTCAGATGTGCAACTGACAGAAACCAGTACCTCAGGAGAATCCTGCCTCTCATTAGTGGACAGCCTGAAAAAGAGCTGTTTCTTATAAGAGTACAAAAAACCTCCTACAAGAGATGCTTCATATTTCAGCTTTTCACGGTCTGCTTTATCACACAGACTATCATCTTTGTGGTCACACGTGTCTAAAAGGGATTAATCTAAGTGACGACCCTATCTGCTTCATTCAGAGATCTGCCATTTCCAGGGATTTTCCATGCTTTGCGGTCTGGTGATGTGCAGTGTGATGCTGCATTACCTGCCCATGATACAGCTATCATAACCTGCCCACTGCTGCTCAAACTCTTAGGACAAGGCAATACAGTTTCAGCTGGATGAGTTCATTCTGTAAGAGCCAAGACTCTTGGGTAGGAATGTGAACAAGAACGCAAGTGGCTCAACCTGTAACAGCTCACCTCAGGAATTCTTATCAGTATCTAGTAATTGGCTGCAATGTATCACGATAGCTACTCTTTATCCAGTTTAAAGCATTCTTTATCCATTTAAATCAATTTAATTAGGTTTGAGTTGACATCCCCTGGGAGCAGATTATGTCTTCATTGGAAGCAAGCAGTAGCTTCAGATTGGGTCCAGTTCATTGGTTAAATTCATGTTTTTTCAGTGACTGCCATAACCTTAAGGGCTGAGAGATGTTTAAGCAGGAAAAAACAAAACAAAACAAAAAACTTCACAACATAATGAAAAGACAGCTTTTTCATAAACTGACATGTGCATATGTACTTATATCTCCCTACTACTGTCCTGTATCAGGGTCTTGCTGTCTCTGGGCAAAGAGGTTGGAGAAAAGCACAATTTGTTTTTTAAATTTCCAGCTACAAAAGAAAATTATGCTTTTCTCTTACAGAAAGTCTCATCGGGGAGAGTATTATGAAAATAAGTTTAGTGTTACACTGGTTAGGCCTGTAAACAAGGTCTGCATTCATAAGCAATTCATTTTTCCTGTCAAATCAGAAAATCATTACTACATTGTGCCATCCTGCAGAAGGTTCTTGTCCCGAAACACAGTGAAAGCAGCAGTTCGGTGCAGTGGCTGTAGTCACACTCCGTGATTCCGTAGTTAAATTCATCCTACCCTAACCTCATTTTTCAGGAAATTAGAGCCAGATCAAATGGACTCTTTAAAACAAAGTTATTTTTAAATTGATTTGATGGCTTCCTACTTACAGTGATAGGCTTGGTAAAACAGCAGAACAGGAGAACTGATTAAATTTACTGATGGTTTGGAGTCCAATTCCACACTATTTATATCCCTGGGTAAGCTCTCTGTTGTTAGCTTCTGAATACATAACAGCAGCCGTGCTAATATGTACATAGCTAAGTCCTTTTGAGAGTGCAGCTCCTCATCAGGTGATCTTCAGGTGACAGCGTAGAATACCATCATTCAGTTACATTTTACATAAAATGGATTTGACATAAATGGAGTTCTAAGCTTATCTTAGAATCGCTCCTTTTATTTTAAGGCTGTGCATTAGAGGAGCTTATTTAAGAGAACCTAACACCATTTTGACTTTTGTATTTTCTAACATTGTTGTAGAGCTCTTGCTTTGGAGCACGGAATGAGAAAAAGGGAAGACTGTGAAATATACATATGAGAAACAGTTACGTAAAATGGTTTCCAGTAGCAGTGCTGCAATATTCGCAGAGATAAAATCAATGTATTTAATCACGTAAGTAATTCAGAAATACACCACTCACGTCTTACAGAAGAGGAAGTTCAATCGTTATTTTCTAAATTGTACCAAAACTTGCTACAGAGTCGGAGAGAGAGGAAGCAGGAGCATTCTCAGTGTATTTCTGTAGTTTACGAAGCAGCTTACATCCGTTCAAAATGTGAGACAAACTTTGATATCATTCTCCACGTGAGGCATTTACTGTACTTCATCACTCATGTGTGAAGTCGTTTCACAAACATGTAAGCAAATATGCATTTGCCACATTTAGCACATTTTCTCTCTTTGTCCTCTGACAAAATTATTTCCAAGTCCCCCTCTTATCTTAATGCAAATTCTGCCTTTGAAGCTTGTTAGATGTCAGGTGCAAGCATTTTGCTCACTGGTCACATTTAACATAGAATAAACTCTTTTAGATGCTTCCTGTTTCTCTAAACATCTGTGAAAATACTGCTGTGAACAATGAGGTAGAGGAATTAGTGGCATTTTTTAGATCAGTATCAAAGATACTCATTCTCCCCCAGGTTTAGTAGTTATTAAAAGGACAAGAGACCTAGAGACAAGTCTGCCCAAGAGCTGCTGTTACTTCTGTCAGCAGTGGAGCTGAACCGACACAGAAGCTATTGGAAATCATTAGGCAAAGACATCAAAGTGAATGGTGCTATGTAAGTCAAAAAACAGCACTGGTTTTCACACCTGAGGTTAACATTTTAATATAATTAATAATCCTCAACATTAAAAATCATTTGCTGCAGTAAAGACTGAGGTATTTTTCAGTGGCACAACCACATGGGAGGAATAATTGTGCAAGGCTAATAGAAATGATGTAATCAATCTGCAATCGTGGTTTCCTGTAAACTCATTTTTAATTTTACATTTGGTAAATACAGGCATTGTATCCAAAAAGCATGTGCCTCCTTCCGTAGACGTGACCGACAAGCCCTATGGGCAATGTTCTTCCAAAGCAAACATGACTCAATACCTTTGGGCCGGTAAGTCATACAAACTCCAAAGAACATTATTTGCTAATGCCTTAAAAGTGCATCTTAGAGAAAGTAGTAACTTATATTCTAGACTATGTGTCAAAGAAACATCATCAAAACTGGGTTTAAAACATCTGTATGCTGTGTGATCCTTCTGCATTCTTATATAGTACACACACAGTTACTCAAACTAGCTGATTACTCAAGCAAGATTGTTTTGTTAAAAATACAGCACATTTTGGGTGATTCTTTGAAATCCACAGTTTTATCGTATCAGCACATCTTTCAGCATAAGCACTGTGCTGATAGCTACTTGTGACATAAAGCTTACGAAAGAAAAGCAAGCTAATGCAACTTGCAGAAGTCACACTGAAAGAAAACATTTTTCTTTTATTTCACAGTGACAGAATCACAGATGTGAGGAAACTCAAAATTGGCAGCATTAAGTGTATTTTGAGGTAGGCCGTGCAGAAGTTACCAGTTAATGTAACACTCAAAAGCACACAATGTATTTTAGAGTACTTTTGCAGAGTTCTCAGATCCTAAGCTGACATTGCAGGTAGTTAGAGACCTCTTGGTAGGGATCCTCCTACCTGTCGTGTGCTAATTAACTAGGGATATAATTCAGTATTTTCCCATTTGTTTCACAATGTCAGTTTGTTTAAAATAGAAACCATACCATGCTGAGTAAAGAATGATATATTTGGCACTTGAAAGGCTGAAATGAGGCTGTATGAAACTGTTAAAAATATCAGAGGTTATTTAGGAAACTGAACAGTCAGAAGAGTACCAACTACTACATCCAAACCTGTGCTGCATGTGGTGTGTATTAAGAGTGTGTACTTACCAGACAGCTGAACAAAGGATGTTATTCATGTGGCATTAGAGATAAACTAACTAGTTAATTAATTAAAGGCCCACAGTGACTGGACACTCAGTAGTTAATACATTCAGAAAGCGTATTTAAAATTCATTGATGACCTAGTCTCTGACTGGCTGATCCACTTAAAAATTGGATAATTTATAAAATAGAGCATTAAGAGCTTGTTGACAGGCTGTATTCTGAAGAGCTCAGCAGGCTAGAATTACTGTTTCCTTGTGTCACAGGTTTCCTTATCCAGAAAAAGTACATTACTCAGCAATTAACTATGGACTATGTAAAGCTTCTGGAGTGCACAGATTAAATGAGGTACCGAAGAAGAATGTGATCAAGTGATCAATGTTTCTAACTCAAAAAATGCAAAGTCCTCATTTTCCATTTCGTTTCTATTCAAACTGGCTCACTCCAAGGCTAGTCAGCAACATTGAATGTGATAGCAAGAAGATCAACGAGCTGTTTCTTGTCCCATTTCTTAGGTTAGGCACTTTCAGAGCCTCATTTTTTTTCTTCTCCTTATGGGATTGATCTGAGCTGCTGAAGTCAGTGGATGCATATGCTGACTTGAATGAGAAATTACTCCTTTCTCCACTGAAATCTCTTGTGAGAAGAACTGCAAAACCTGTTTATCAAAACTCAGTTTGGGTAAGAGAATGTGGGTTGTCTCATAATACTGGAAGCTACCTATGGGCTTAAGTTTGATGTGAACTTCAGAAAACAGTTTTAGAGGTTGAAGTGCTGGAGAAGATTGTTAAGTGTAAAGGATTTTATACATGCATACAGACACACAGCAGTCTTTTCCATGCTGGAAATCCAGATTCTTATTGCTAATAGACCTCGAAAAAAGTTGTCAAATACAATCATGCCAGGCAGTAATTCTTCATGGTTGCAGTGCAGTTTGTTAGCTACATTAATCACTGTGGTTCCTACAGCCTCTCCTGGGGATAAGAGCACCAGAAAAGGAAAATAAACTACGTAAATGCCACAGGGAGAAAACAAGAGTTACAAGAGCATCGTTCAGAACATGGAAAGGTTTCTGTCTGCGCCTTGGCATGTGCACAATGGCTTTCAATTGTCTGGAGAGAAGATCTGCAGGAAAATGCATACACGTTTCCCTGATCTAACGGCTCGTGTGAAAATAAGCAATGTAACAGGCTGTGCATACTTTGCAGCTACGCTACTACTATGGCCCGTGAAATATGACTGAGAAGAATCATGTATGGGATGAAATATAAAAAAGGCACTTTTTTTCTCCAGCCCTTTTTTTTGAGTTGGCTGACAAAATCCTTCTAGAAGAAATAATCCAGACATGCTGCTTGAGAGGTGGGACAGATGTCAGGGGGAAATTCTTTACACAGAGGGCGGTGAGGTGCTGGCACAGCTGCCCATAGAAGCTGTGGTGCCCCCATCGCTGGAGTGCTGAAGGCCAGGCTGGACGGGGCTCTGGGCAGCTGAGCTGCTGGGGGCAATCAGGCGACAGCAAGGGTTGAACTGGATGGGCTTTACGCTGATGGTGAAGTGATTTTAAACGCTGCTTTTCCTAAGCTGAGGCAAAGCTTCGCCTCTGAGTTACACAGCCAGCAACTGAGCCGGGTTTTGTCCTCCGACAAAATTATTTCCAAGTCCCCCTCTTATCTTAATGCAAATTCTGCCTTTGAAGCTTGTTAGATGTCAGGTGCAAGCATTCTGCTCACTGGTCATATCTTAATGTAGAATGAACTCTTTTAGATGCTTCCTGTTTCTCTAAACATCTGTGAAAATACTGCTGGGAACAATGAGGTAGGGGAATTAGTGGCATTTTTTAGATCAGTATCGAAGTTACTCATTCTGCCCCAGGTTCAGCAGTAGTAATTAAAAGGACAAGAGACCAGGAGACAAGGTCTGTCGTTGGCTACAAGCGAACAGTCCCAGCACGGAGGCGCACGGCGCAGCGCGCGGACAGACCCCGCGTGCAGCAGGGCACGCCCCCACGGCTGTGCGCATGCGCGGTGAGTGGGGGCGCGTGTAAAGGCCGCGGCACATGCGCGCCGCCCGCCCGCGAGCGTTACCTGCGAGCCGCTCGACGCCGCCGCTTTCTTTTTCTTGGCCGGACCGCTGCCGGTGCCCGGGCTTGCCGGGCGCTTCTTGCTACGGGAAGGAGCGCCGGCGGGAGATGAGGTCGCCGCGGGAATCAGGCTCGCCATTTTCCCCCCGGGCCGAGCACGGGGCAAGAACTGGAGCGCGCGATCCCCTCCCCCTCGGTCGGCAGCGGCGCGCAGTCGCAATGGAGCTGCTGGTGCCGGGCATGCGCAGTCGCGGCGCACCTTCACTTCAGGCCGGCGCTGTGTGGGGGACGGTTAGCGGGGGAGGGGCGGGAGGTCCCGGCTCCGTCGGCCGGTACCGTGGGGCGTGCGTGCCCCTGTGGTTCGGCGGCTGTGGGGGAGACTCGTAGCCTCCTCGCCCAGGCCCTGCTGAGAGCACCTCCAGCCCCGGCGCTGCCTCGTCACCTGCGGGCGGGGCTGTCTGTGAGCCTCCGTCTGCCGGCAAGGCTGCAGGCAGTGGTTTGGGAAGTGCGGTACGATAAAAGCAGTGCAAGGCCTGGGGGAACGGAGCTGTGGTGCTATCGGACACGGTTTAACAGAGGGTTGTTGGAGTTAGGGTAGCGTGATCAGGTTGTGGTTGGACTTGATCTTGAAGGTCTTTTCCAACTTGAGCGATTCTATGATTCTGGAGCGTAGGGGACTGAGGAGCTGTGTGCGTAGGGTACAGTGCTATCTGCACAAGCACTCTGTGTCTTAAGGCTTCCCCAAACGAGGCAAGGTTATGTAAAGCACCTTCAGACCAGAAAGAGGGTTACTGAGTCTTGAAAATATGTGGGGTTTTTTTTCTAGTTGCATCAGTTGACTTGTTCCCTTCAATTCTAAAATGATGAGCTCCAAGAAACCTTCTGATAAGCGCTCTGTGTTATTGTCCACTGTATAATCTTTAAATGCAAGTTGCAGATAACTATGGTGGTTGTTACATTTTCCTCTTTGTGACCACATAGTGAATGTCTCTCTGAGTAATTCATACCGTTAAAATGCGGCTGCTCCCAAGCAGGCAGACGTGCAGCACAACACCCTGTTGTGATGTGGAGAGTGACTCAGTCCAGCACTTCTTCCTCTCCTCTGGAATCTGGAGTGACTTTGCACTGGAGCAGTGTATCATGACAGATGTGTGGAGCAGTGGGTTGCAAACAGCTCTCTAGCTGCTTGACAGCTGATAAAGTGATTTTTAGCTTCTTTATGCGTGCACCTGCATTCAAGGTAGTGTTCAACTTACAACCTTTATTTACTTACTTAGCTATCTGTGCAACACCTGATCTTTAGGTTTATAGTAGCAGCTGTGTGAGATCCTGACCCAGTGCATGCCCCCTGGAGAGCCAGAGGTCCAAGATGTTAACATTCAAGCATAAAAATTAGGTCACATTTATAGACAGTGCTGTAATGAGCATTGAGCTTGGTCACAGTAGGGGTGCCAGGCCACGCTGTGTAAAACAAAAGCTACGGAGGTGGCCTGAGAGAGTTGAGGACAAAAGCCTGGGCTTTCAGGCTGCTCTCCAGGCACCTGTGTATGCAACAGGAAAGCAGGACAAGATTTGCTTTCCAGGAGCATAATCAAGGCTGTGTACAACCTCCAAGACCGATCTTATTCCCAGATGTAGTTTCTGTCTTTCTGTCTGAGGCTGTCAGCAGCATTGCAGAACAGACTGATAGACATCATTACATTTGTCTTTACTGTTAATGATTATTCTAGGCTGATATGTGCTACATGGCTCGCATTTCTTCTTTCTTCAAATAACAGACCTTGTCATGTGATGGTGACCTGAGTTTGAAATTAGTAGGGGCACTGGGAATTGCAGAGGAATTGTATCCCCTGACAAATCCAAATCTGCTCAGCTGTGTGCTTAGTGTTGGTCTTGTCTTAGCCTTTTTTTTTTTTTTGATTCCCAGGGCTGGGTCCCTTCTTTTTCCCATGCATGTGCTGTGTACTCAGCCCCCAGGCACATTCTTTTTAAAAGAAAGCATCATAGGAATGCTTTTACTGAGAGGAGCATCTTTAATGCTGCTGTAGAGTAGTTGTTGCATGTGAATCATGCAGAGAATTAATGTGCTGCATCAGTGGAAGTTTTTAAGTAGTATGCAGTCAAGCACTTTTATCTGTGCCCATTTTTATCAATCAATTTACTAACAACAAAATTAGAAGGCCCATGGGAATTGGAGCAGTACTGAGTGCAATGCAATTTTACAAGGTACCAAAGGCTGTAAAATCCCAGCAGGCCCATAGCTCATTGGAAGATAATAATGGCAGTGTCATTGTTGAGAATGTCCACAGGGGATGAGCGGTGGAACAAGGATGCCAGCAGGGCTCTGACATGGTGAGGCTCCCTTCTGCCCAGGCCTTGAGTTTCTGCCCGCACACAGCCCTGTGGAAAATAAAGAGTTGCTGTTCTGTGATGTCATGCAACGTGTGGCTGGTGTTCCTGCCTCACACTTCGGTGGGTAGTTGCTTTGTCTTGCAGGTGAGGGCTTGCCTGCAGAAGTGCAAATTGTGGTTGCTGGTTTAGCTGAGTGTGACGTGGCTCTTCTGCTGCTTGATTTGAGCCTGGCTCAAGGTGAGCACCATCTCCTGCGCTCATACTGCAAGGTCTGTTTTATTGTTGTTGTTTGCTGTCTTGCTAATAAGAAAATCAAATCTATCTCAGAAATAACCCTGCATGTGAGCAGTTTCCACCTGCCTATTAGTAATAACTTAAGTGAAGTGGAAGGTTTTCTTGTACTTTTCTCAATTATAAGTGAGAAAAAAAGACTTTAGAGCCCTAGGGATTAGGGAAGAAACTCTCAGGCTTTGGGAATCAGCTTTTTTTCTTTGGAAGTTTTTATCCTGTATATTCCTCTGCCATCCCCTTCCCCCCCACGCTTCTCTGCCATTTGACTTGATGAAAATTGACTGCAGACAGCTTTCTCATCATGGCCAGGGGATAACCTCTGGTAGCGTTGTGGCACATGAAGGGTGGTGATGCCTCAGGATTGGACAAATTAAAAATTTCTTCTTAATGGGAAGAAGAAAGCATTGAGAGCAAAAGCTTTAAGAAAAACTGCAGAATGATCTTTAATGTGAGCTGGGGCAGCCCAGAAGTAGAGCGGAGAACATGGATGTTGTGGTGTAACTGCACTGGAATAGGCTCCCCAGGGAGGTGGTTGAGTCACCATCCCTGGATGTGTTTAAAAACCATTTGGATGTGGTGCTCAGGGACATGATTTAGTGGAGGGTTGTTAGAGTTAGGCTAGTATGGTCAGGTTGTGGTTGGACTCGATCTTTAAGGTCTTTTCCAACCAGAGAATTTTATGATTCTGTGTAACGTCCTCAGATGGCCGTGTTCAGGTTGCACAGGAGCAAATGCCTTTGAAGCCTTTGAATTAAACACGTTGGTTCTCTTCTGCTTAACCAAAAGAAGATGGCCACTTTCTGCAACTGCTGATTTATTCTATTCTGAGCTTTAAAATTAGGTGTCTTTCAGTAATTAATTTATATCCCACTTGATTGTTTGGCTTGTGATGTTCCTACTAGTCTTACTTCTGTACTGCTAGAAAAACGAATGGTTTAAAAGGAAATCATCTGCAGCTTCACTGGTTGAGCCTTCTACATTACATTCTATTATTTTGTAACCTGCATTTCAATTTGTAAAATTACTAGGTATCCAAAATGGTGATAGAGTGTACATAATGCCTTTGTACACTATTGAATTAAAATGAAGGTTTTAAAAATTCTTATATAACCTCCTTCTGCATGCGATTTTGTATCAACAGAATAGGGATAACTTTTCGCTAGATGAGAGGTATTATTTAAAGTTGAATTCACCGTACAAGTTGTGGCAGCTGAGAAATATCAGGTGATTATAGTTTTTTTCTTACCATCAATGTCTCCTGGCAACAGCATCACAAAACTTTTCTGTTAATTTATCCATCTTCAGTGGCATGGCATAGATGCAATTTGTGATATAACTTGTAAGTTTCATTTAAATTTTTAAATATATCTATTTTTTTCTTTTAATGGCATATATGTGTACTGGGTGCTTATTTGCATTTTCATAGAGGCTCTGGAAAAAGAAAGGATTGAAGTTCTTAGCTTTACAGCTCTATCAGGTAAAAAGCGATGGATTCCTGCAGGGTGGCTTGTGAGGTTTTGTGGCATTTTATACGTTATTCTTTAAAAGTACTTGGAGGCTTTGATGACTTTTCAGAGCTTGCAGTGTGAACTCTTGCAATTTGCATTTGTTCCCTGCAATTTGCAGCTGCAGGGACTGCACTAGCTTTGTTTAAATATAATGCCAAATGCCTTTAAAATAGGCATTTGAACCTTGGATTAAGGACTCTGCTTTTGTAATATTAAAGGCCTTTTTCAGCACACATCAAATATCTAACATTCAGTGTAATCTTCTTGTTAGAAGCTTTTAGAAAGCTATTTCTATATTTGTAGTAACACAAAAAGAGAAACAGGTTCTTTAGAAATGCCTTTTGTGCCATTTTTCCAGGTACCCCATCCTTTCCAAGATTACTTTTAAATCAGATGGATTTGACGATCAGAAATGAGCAGTAAGAGAAGACATTCAAAATGCCTTTCTGTATAGATTTTACTTGTACTTTATTTGAATTTTTTTTTTTTTGCTACTAACTTAGTAAAGTTATTCTGGCACCACCTTTGCCATTTACCAGTGAATTTGCATGAAGCATGGAATTCTTACCAAGAATTTTATGTGTGCCAGCTCTGGCCAGCTTAACTGAAATACTGTATAGGCAAGGTACTTCTAAACCAAGAGATTACGTTAAATGGAGATTTCACAATGGTAGAGTAGAAGTCAGCAATGGAAAAAAAAATGGTGATGTAGTGTTTGGTTTGAAATACAGTTCTATTTGTCTAGACTGTGCAGTAAGGAAACCTGCCATTGTGTTGTCACTGGAACCCTGTATCCTGTATGTGCCAGGTAATTATTTATTATGTGATATTTAGCAAATCTTCAATCTGCCTCAGAGAATTTATGAATTGATTCATCAGGTTGGATTAAATTTCATCTTTCTGAAAGTAAAAATTGGTTAGGAATTTTCTTATTTAGTTTGCATTCAGAAAACATAGTGAGCGTTGTCTGTAGTTAACGCACGTGAACTAGTTCCTGATTTCTGAAATACTCGGCTGAGAAAGATAAAAATGGCATGATGCTTATTTGCATTATCTTTAAATTAGGGGCTTAAAAATGCTGCAGGTTTATAAACTAAAAAAATGTGGATTAATTAAGTAATCTGATTTGTGAACATAAGATCTTGATGGGGTGGCAAATAGTTTGCAAGCAAGCTGGAGACTGAGTAGGGTCATAGAACTAATTTATTAATATTCCTAAATAAAGGATAAATTTACAGCAATATGAGTGTCCTCTGGTATTTGTTAACAAAACAGGAGTTGAAGTTGCTGCATAAGCTACTCACAGGAATTAGCTCACACATCTCTGCTTGTTAGAGCAAGCCTTCTCATGTTCTGCGACTTCTACTTATTGAGTAGTGTTGCACTTGCTTGTATACCGACTTGGTTGCTAGCATTTATATTTAAGTAAATTAATATTTCTGACAGTATCTCTAAATGTTAGTGAGGAATCTGTGAATGTTTTTTGCTTGTTCACTTACTATTATTTTTGCAATACAAAAAAAAAAAAAAACACACACAAAAAACCAACAACTGAAAGCTGTTATACGCTTGATAACATCTTGTTTTGGAGCTTATTTGCTAGACTCGCTTTCAGCTTTTTTTTTTTTTTCCAAATGCAAACTAAGAATTCAGGTGCTAGATAAGCTACTCTCTGATGTGTGCAGAACTGGTGAAATTGGTCTCAACCAAGGTCTGAGAGTGTCTGCTGAGTGCTGCTGTGCAAACCAGATGATAAGATAGAAAAATAACAAACAAACAGAAAATCTCCAAATCTTTTAATTTGCAAGCCTAGAAAAGTTAGAGCATAGCAGTGGAATTTATAAAAATTTAGTTTGGTTGGTTTTGAGAAACATAAATTCATACTTTATTTTTGCAATCAGTGGCTTAAGAATCTAATCTGTTGATCCTGGGAAATCTGTAGGGTCTGTGTGGGAGGTTAGCAAGAGAAGCATGCTTTTACTGCTTGGCATCAGCATGACTTTTGTGGTATGCCTTTTGGGGAAAAAAAAATTAATGTTCTACCAGACAAAAAAAAAAAAAAAACAAAAACCCAGCATTAGAACAATATTAACCATGGGCTGGGGGTTAAAATGAGTAGGTAAGAGTTGCAGTAGAAGGCATCAGAAAGCCTGAGTGAACTAAGCCTGAGTTGAATATGAATCACCAGTACTGCAGTGCCTGGAGACATGCACGTGGCACCAACAGGAAGCCTGCAAGGCACATGCTGTAATCCTTTCACTTGTCAAAGCTTTGGTTAGGCTCAATCTGAATGTTGTGTCTAGCTTTGGGCCTTACACAGCTGGACTCTCTCCAAACCTTTCATATCTTTCTTGAAGGAAGAAGAGCTGAGGTCTGGGAAGCTTGATCTGTGAGCAGTGATTGAGAATTTTGGATGTGTGTGTGGCATAAGGAGGAGATGGACACTGAAGATTTCTAAAGAAAGACAAGGAGTGAACTGTTCTCTATGCCCATTGTAGATGATCCGAACTTACTAAGCTGTAGGCTATTCTTTATAAACTAGCTGCGCTCTATATGTAATTTTTACTAGTAATGACCCCACTAGAAGAATCTGTTCTGATACTTTCTGTGATGTAGTTAAATTGGTAGGGAAACGCTGTTACTTATTTATTCATTTTCCTTTAATAAGTGATTGACTGCACTTGAGAAAGCTTGGATTTTTCTTCTAGATTTTGGTAGGTAATATCAAATAAAATATTTCTGTTGAAGGGAACCTTCAAAGATCATCTAGTTCACTGCCTGACCAGGACTAACCAAAAGCGAAAGTATATTAATGTGGGTGTTGTTCAAATGTCTCTTCAGCGTGGGGACACCAGCTAGATCTCCAGGAAGCCTGCTCCAGTGTTTGACCACCCTCATGGTAAATAAACTTTTCCTGATGCCCAGCCTGACTCTGCCCTGGCAGTTTTGTGCCATTCCTGTCCTGCCATCAGTGACCAGGTCACAGTCCAGCACCTCATCCTGCTTCCCATCAGGGAGTTGCAGAGAATAACGAGGCATCTCAGCCTCCTCTCCAGACTGGGCAGCCTGAATGACCGCAGCCTCTCCTCATAGGACATGCTTTCCATCCCTGTTACCAATGTTATTGTCCTCTTCTGTATGCTTTAAAGGACATAAATAACCCTTTCAAATTGTGGAACTCGGAACTGCACGCAGTAATCCAGGTAGGCTATGCAATTTTAAATACAGTGGAAAAATCACCTATTTGACCAGCTGGCTATGCTGCGTTTAATGCATCTTGAAATGTGGTTTGTTCTCTTCCCTGCCAGGGCACACTGCTAGCTCATGTTCAGCCTGCTGTCACCAGCACCCACCCTTTTCTTTTTGAGTTGTTTTGGCTGTTTTCCTTTGTTGAACTTCATGCCAGTGCTAATTGCCTAGTGCTCCAGTCTATCCAGATACTCTGCAAGGCCTCTCATCTCTCCAGAGAGTCATCAGCACCTCTCAGTTTAATATCAAAAGCAAACTTGTCGAGAATGCATTCCAAGCCTGCACCAACACACTGATAAAAATATATAGCAGAACTGGACCTCAAAATGAACCCTGGGGAACACGGCTGGTGACTTGGCCAGCAGCCAGCTGCAGCCCCATTCACTACAGCCCTTTGAGCTCTGCTGTTGAGCCATTTCATCACCCAGAATAGTGGCAACTGTTTGTCTCATAGTTGGATAATTAGCCCAGGCGAACTGAGACATATTCCTAGATAAGGTTAGGTCTGAGGATGTAAAAAGTCACTGCAAGGAGGAGATGGTCCAAGGAGAACTCTCTCTCCATGTCTGCATAATGAAGAAATAAGGGAATTGACTTTGCTGCATTCAGGTTCTATTACAAAAAGGGTGGTTGTTTTGTTTTTTTTTTTTTTTTTTTTTTTTTAAGAGAAGGCCAATTTTGGAGTAGAATAGCTTGCTTTTGAACATTTTGAAAAGATGAGACATCTGCCATGGAAGATCAAGTACAAGCGATTCTGCCAAGAGACAGGAGAGCTGATTAGATGACCTCTCAAGAATTTTTCTGGTTCTGGTTTCTGTGATTCTGTTGATTCCATCGCTAGTCATGAAAGGATGTGCTTTCCCACAAAGAAGAAAGAATGTAAAGCTGGCTATATGGGGTCAGGCTGTTTAGCCCAATGCTCCATCCTCAGTGGGAGCTGAAAGCAGATGCGAGGGAAGGCAGTGAATAGGGCAACTACACAGGATGGTGCTTCTTGGTATTCTCCCAGTCCACATCCACTGTGAGTCCAGCATTTGGTGATCCAAGGATGATTTCTTCTGCGTTCAGTAGCTATTGGTAGGCTCAGTGCATTTGTCTCTGGTAACCCTTGAACAAGCCACAGCTTCCTCCAACCAGAACTTCTTTGAGCTGAATCATGCATGTGAAGACATAACTCATTAGCTTTGTTTGCAGCCTGACTCCCTTCTAGCTCTTATCTGATGCTTTTTGGTTCTTGTGTTTTGGAGAGACATTGAAGAGCCACCCTTTCCATTCAATCTTAAATATTTCTTTTTCCAGACTCAAGAACTCTAGCTTGTTTAAATATTTCCTATATAGATGATGCTTGTATTCTGCTTTTTTTGTGCTGTTTGGAACATTTTCAGTTCTTCAGTACCTTCTTTGAGTGGGAGGGCACAAAATGTACATGATACATAAAATGCAGGCACTCTATAGGGTTGTGAAGTTGCAAATATTCTCTGTTATGTTCTCTATTCTTTTTCCAATAATTGATTTTCTCTGTTTGACTGCTTTTGAGCACTAAGCATATGTTTCCGTAATCTGTCTGTCATGACCTTAAGGTCTCTTTTCCTGAATAATAATAATGGTCAACTCATTGTACATTTGCAATTTAAATAGCTTTATTCTCCTGTGTATATTTTCATGTTTATAGTGGATTTCCTGTGCTGGTTTATTGCCTAATTAGTAAGTCACATGAGGTCTGTATGTAGTTTTTCATTATGAGCCTTCACCTTCACTACTCTTAACTAATCAGGTAGCATCAGCAACTTTAATCACCTTTACTTGCATATAGATGCAGTGAGATCTGCAAGAACTATTCTTTTTTTTGGCAAATTATTAGTCTTTGTGCGAACCTTCATTATTTTTGGAGGTGCTTAGTTTCCTTAATCCTTCTGGAATTCCAGATATACTCTATCAGTTGGATCTCCACTGTCCATATGCTTGTGGACATCTCCAAAAAATAAAGCAGTAGTAGTGAATGTCATTGTCTTTTACACGAGAAACTATTCTTCTCTCCAAATGCAACTTCTTAAAATTGAATCACAGTAGTACTTTCCTAGTTCCGACCCACTGCTTTACTCTACTTTTCAGTGTTCAGAATACAGTGATTTCATCATCGGTGTCTTCAGTTTTGGAATACTGAAATGAATGCATTTTACCACTAGAAAGATTTCAAGGAAGAACCTTGTTAACAGTGTGCTGTTGAATATGCCATGTTATGGAGAAAAAAGATTTGCAAATGCATTTGAAGCTTTTCAATAGGCTTGATTAGTATTTAAACAAAGTAGGTTCTTTTTGTCAGTGCTGTTGGGTGTTATATTATTGTTGAGATTATTGTTAAAAAAAAAAAAAAAAGGTTATGTCAGCCTGTTGTAATGTCTTCTTTTTAATCTTCTAATGTGTAGTTGAATGTGGCTCAGCAAATTTGAGTGAGAGAAAAGAGTTTCCAGTCAGAGTTGTGCTCTCCTTGTCACATCTAAAAAGGTCTGAATTTGTTTGTTTGCCTTAGGTAGATGTATACAACCTGTAGCAAATAGGGAATTTTGCAAGTGATTTCACAGCACGAGCAAGCTAAGATCTCTTCTCCTGTAATGAAGAGGAGCCCATCGCTAAAAATGTAATGTGCACTGTTGCATAATTAAAAATGATGCATCTGGGTTCTTCTCAAGGTTTTTCCCCTTCCTCCAGTTCCTTCCTTCCTCCAGCACACACTTCTGACACAGAGGTGTGCTGTTTCCTGTAGCAATTACTAAACACAGATATGCACAGAAGATACTGTCTTTATCGCTTTTAATCTTTTAGGATTGTAAACAAATGTTTTCTGTAGCATTTTGACCAAACCCCTACACGTAATCATTGAAATTCTTCGTTGCAGAGCTTCTAAGGAATCTGTCTTCTCCACATAACGAACTGAGAATGCATATAATTATACCTAATAATTTCACCACTGTCAGATTAGATTGATTTTTAGTCACTTTTTTGCAGATTAGATTCAGCTCAGGTGCTCACAGTGAAAGAAGGCGCATTAATCCGCAGTGACATTCTGTCTTTCTCAATTAGTGGGTTCTGAGAGATGGTAGATACTGCAGGTTTGGTTGCATGAAGCAGCTTTGTTCTCACGCAGACACTAGTAAAGTTGAGGTTTAGGTTTCCAAAAGCAACCATGAGGAACTTAAGTATCAGGCCTTCAAAAAGAGCACGAAGAGATAAAGGAAATAAAGAACATTTCAGGCAGATTTGAAGGCTGGGTATAACTGATAGCGTTTAAACTGAGATTTTGAGGAAGACTTCTTTTTAATTAAATCTCTGTAATGTAAAACTCTACGGTGCGCGTATTTGTGTAATAAAAAATGGTCTGCCAAAGTTTTGCTTAGGATAAGTGTGTGAGTTTGCGTGGAGATGTTCCTCTGGGGCTGCAGAATCTTGTTTGACATGTAGGTGTTCCTGTGTAGCACTGAAGGTCACACACTAACTTCTTCAAACTGCATGCGGTCAGGCTGTAATTTTAATTATTTCCAAAGCAGTAGTGCATTAGCATTACAGAAGTGTTACAGTGAAGGACAAAGTACTGAAAAACGGAGTGCAAATAAATGACACTGCAATGTGTGCATGTCTTCTGATTTGTTGGAATGAATGCTGGCAGAGCTTTGCTGTAGCTCAAAGTATATGTTTATTGCTTAATTATCTCAGTTACTGAATATGCTCATTGCGTAATCTGGGGAAGCAGTAATTGGGTCCGTTACTGTGGATAAACAATTGCTAATTTATAGTGCTTCAAATAAAATAATCTTTGCTGTAAACAGATGTTACAAAACATAAAATGTTGATGCTATCTTACTTTTGCCATGACAAAATCTTAATTTTCTTGATTTTCTCAATGCGCATTCCACCACTGCTTGTTGAGAATTGCCTTTTTTTTCCTTCTTATTTCTATGTAAAAGATGTCTGCTCCAACTGTATTAAAATATTTCTGCTTTTCACACTTGCCTTATTTTCTCTGGTTTGGTTGTTTGTTTAATGTAGATAATAGCTAGTGTCAAGAAGCCAGATCTTTTTAATAACTTAAGAAAACTGGCTTTTGATTAAATGAGACCAATCTGGGATGTAATTTTAGCTGGTGAAGCAATTATGATGTGTGGTAGGCATGTAGGCAGTTTTCAGTCTCCTACTTAAAAGATAAAATAGCTTCCTTTTGTTTGAGAAATGTTTGGATAAATCTCAGTTTAGTGTTAAAACAAACAGAAAAAAAACCCTCAGCCTGGTAGGAGCTCCATGTTAATATCATGAAATAGTTTGAACAGCATGGTGAGATGCTGGGGACTTTCCTGCGGGTCGTATGACACCTTGTAATTTTTAGATTTTAATACCTAGCTAGACTGTTAATCCACCTTCTCCTGAAGCAGTGGTCAACATCAATTTCCACTTTCACAAAGTACTGTTTAAAACTGTGTCACAGTTTGAAAGAGGGAATGTTGCTGGGTCTGAAGCAGTTAAGAAGCAGATTTTCCCCTTACTGATGGTTACAAATGATCCAGTCCTTTAAACTGTGACACTACAAGACCCAATTTAGCAGGATTGCCATGGTGCTTTCTAGATGATCTCTGTTCTGATGGGGCAAGGCCTGCTCGGATTCCTCTGGGAAACAGGAAAACTCTTCAATGACCATTGTGGGAGTGAGAATTCATCCAAAGACAAGAGTTACTCCACTTACTCAAGTAGGTTATGTAATGCTAATATTGAAGTTAGAAGACTTCTCCTGTGAATATGTGGTGAGAATGAAGTGGCAAGCTGTGAAAAAGTATTTCTCTCCTCTAACTGCCCACTTGCTTTGCTGGCTTACCTATGCCTATATGACAAAATATGCTGTGCAACAGAGAGAGACTGGATTTTTGTACATATATAGAGATTTTAATGTGTATTTATTTTCCTGGAAGTCGCACACGAACATATATGCTGGAAGAAAAGATGAAGCTTTATATACATTCATATAGGTGTGAACGAGTATATAAAAAAAGCAATCTGAAGGGCTCTCCTGCTATTGTTAAAGTTTTGCTGTTGACTATAATAAGGGTGGGTACATGCCTCCTGTTAGGCAGAATTATTTTCCCTGTCTCAGGGGGCATCTTTGTGTCTAACATCTGCAAAATGAAACTGATCTCACAAATACTTAGCCCAGAAGTGTTAATTTAATTTTGGAAGTGGTCCCACTGAATTTTATGATCCCATAGATGGTAAATTTCTTGGGACTTTTATTTTCCTTTTTGCCATATTCAGTGGTAAGCACAATCTCCATTAGCTTTTACATTATCATCTACTGTTACTTATAGCAAAATGCTTTTAGGTTTTGGCTTGAAAATGATAATTCAAATACGTAAGCACAAAAACCATGTGTCAGAAGACAACAATTAAATTAGAATTATTGCAATACTGTATCTGAATAATCTGAGTAGGCTTTGTGGAATTTCAAAAGCTACTTTTTTAATACCAGCAGAGCTCATCTGATTTAGCCTGAACAGGAAAAGATCACATAGACTTGAGGATATTAGAGAAAGAAAGGACTATAGACTACAGATACTAAATTCCCCGATGTGCCGATGACCAGTGATGGTCAAGGTAAATCTGGCTGCTATGAATGGACAGTAAAGGTAGAGCAATGCAGCTTTTGAAAGCTCCAGAACTGATGGCCAGAGGTATGTGGCATTCTTCCAGTTGACTTCACCACCTTTGGATAAGCCGCCTTTTCTACAAGCTTCCCAAATCACATCCCTAAAATAAGTTTCTTGCAGGCTGGATTTAATCAGTAGCATAGGTGAAGTCTGTATTTATTAATAAGCAATACTTGATATGCGATCTCATTTTTAGATAACGGAGGCATCATTTTTTCTTCCCAGATGGTTCTGATTTTTAGTTTTAGGGCAGAGGACAACTCAACCTTGCCAGAAGAGCGTTTACAAACTTTGTAAGTACAGTGATTTAGTCAGAACAGTATTTCTATTCTGCTGGTGCAAAACCATGACGCACTCTGACCAGAGCTCAGTGTGAGGCCTACAATGCATGACCATATCGCTTTAGCAGCAGGCTTGGGAAGAATTCTGAGAAGCTGTGCATGCTCTTGAAGATATTTTTATCTTGAGGGTTACTCTGCAAGCATCTCATCCTCTGATAATTTTCTTAGAAAAAAGAGAGGGTGTAGGAAATAGGAGGAAGAGACAGCAGTAATGAATACAAATGTAGCCAATAAAACCAAACCAGTCTATTATTGCGATGAGAAAATCAGGTGAGATGAGTTCATTTGTGTATTGGTTTTCACTTCAAAACAGTATTTGAAAGGTCTGTTATCTACTGCTTTGGTTTTCATGTTAAAAATATTGTATTCTGCCTCAGCACTGCTGTCAAGAAGTACAATATGTCCCACCTCATTAAGTATCATCTCTTTCTTCTCCATCTGTCCTGAGCAGCAGGAAAACTAGTTTTCAAACAGAAAAATAAACAGTTTTGTACATTTCCTTTCTTTTTCTCTGAATCTATATTCATCTAAAAATATAATCAAATTTCTGGAGGAGTGCCCCTGAAGCCCCACCACTAATAAAGGCACTGTTTAGAACATCAGGAGCTGTTGTTTGGGATGTAGCAAGGTGAGGAAATGTGAGAAGTGAGAGCCCCAACAAAAATATAGTGGACGTGTTAGAGAAGGAAAAACTGCTAATTTAGTACAAATGCAAACTGTGGTTGACCGACAGTGTAGCTGGAAGAAGTTAAGAAAGAGAGGCATTTCCTCTTCTGTTTGAATATGTAAATAGGAGTTCATTGCCCTTTGCATGTTAGAAGTGCTGTGCTTTTTGTCTTCAAAAACATGCTTTATATAGAAGTAAATAACTGTGCATTAAGAAAATGAAATGCCCTGGAGGTTACCTGGTTTGTTACAGACAGTACTATTCAGATTAAGGGCCTGACCCACTATAGCCAAAGTGTGTTTGCTTGGCTGAGTAGCCAGTAGCGAACTACAGGTGCTGGCTTTGCTGTTGGAATTAAGGGGAGAGCTACTCCAAAACCTAGGAAAAAAAAAAGGGTAACAGCAAAACCATCAAAACATTGCTCATATTCTCAGGCAATAGCTTGCATGACATTCAGCTTTAAGGAATTCTACTGTTGTTCAGGTTAAAGCGAGTCCCCTTGTGGGACTTGTATCAATGCCATCTCCTTATTCTTCACAGCAGCCACTCAGGGGTCCTGCAAGAAATCAGTTTTAAGCCTGCATCGTCTTCCTGACAAATGCTTCCAAAGACTGAACGAGGGGCTCTGATTAAACCTGCTTTCAGAGACACCTCAGATCATGCTGATACCGTTCAGCTGGTTGGAGCAGCAGTACTGAATGAATAAAACCACACAGCTTTAAAAGGTCACTCCTTTGCAGAGACAGAGAGTGTTGCTGTCGGCAGAAGTTGGCTGCACACAAGGCTGGAGTCCCACATCAAAGGTGTTGAGTGGAAAATTGTATTTTGCAGCTGAGGTAATACCAGAGGATGTGTAGCAGTGTGTAAATGAATATTGTTTGCTATATAAAAGAAGCAGCTTTCTAAAAAGTAAACAAATGCAGCTTTAGAAAAAAGCAAATAGGCTAGCAGGATTTACTGCCTGTATCCTAAAATACACCTTTAGCTCTGTTGCAGACACAAAGGGTAAGAGAATTCAGTGTGTAGCGAAAGAAATAAGCAAGTAAATCAATTCGGCCGCATACATCAGTTACTGATCTGCCATTAGGTGATGTTTAACAATCTGAGGGTAATGAAAGCAATTTTCAGGGAGAATAATTCTGGACTGTGCATGTGCTAAGGATGATGTCATACAATGAAACAGTAACTGTGCAGACCATAGATGGTCTTTCAGCTAGAGAGATTTAACGCTTACTTTGCAAGGCAGGAGCGTGTCCTAGAAGAAACCAGTTGTCACTAAATCTTCTCTTTACTTGCAAAAGGATATTTCAAATATAAAACAAGTGTTACTATTAAGCAGTGATATGTGAGAGACGTGTAACAAGAGCATGGTTTAGTGGATGGGAATGAGAGGTAAGAGCTTAGATCCTTCTGGCCCTTCGCCACTGCCACACCTTGCAGCTACAGGCTCCCCATTTTGCTTCCCCATAAACAAGAGTTACCTTGCTTGCACTGCAGGGTGATGTGAAGTTAGGTAGGATTCAGCATGGCACCTACTGGCTGTGGTGTAAGTGTAGCCATTTGTCTAGCAAGAATGGGACTCAACTGTGTTAGCAAAATCTCTGAGTCTCCTGGGTAAGAAAGGTGGTTTGTGTGCAGCTTGTTTACCTAGCAAAGTGCGAATACTCCCAGTGTGTCATAATGCTCAGATCTTGTGTACATTGAGGCAGTTAGAAGAAGAGGAGCAAGATTTTGTTGAGATGCAAAGGTGCAACTTCTGAACAGTATTTGGGAAATGCTGATGCTGTGCTTAGTCCCTGACTCTACTGGCAATATGAGCCAAGATGCTGTGGCATGGGGCAGCTGGAAGGCAGATCATAAACCTAGCTGGTACTGCTATCTTCCATGTCCACCACTCGGCTCTGTGTCATGCTGTCAAACTGCTCAGACCAGCAGGCTCCACATGGGTTGTCAGCCCTTCAGGAGGGCTCAGAAGGGAAATGCCATTTCAGAAAGGAAATGCTGCTGTTGGCTTTCTTCCATCAGCTCTTTGCCCCAGTGGGCATCAGGGCCCCACAGGGAATGGTGGTATGTGGGCATTGCATTAAGCCCTTTATGTGAGCTCTCTGGAAATACCTACTTACAGTGCTCTCTGCACACACACATCTGCTGCTCATGTGCACTGGAAAGCTCATAGGCTTTTGCGTGATGGGAAACTGTCTCAGAAATGGCACTCTGGAGGGTTAAGCCTTATTTTAGAACTGGCTGAGGAAAATAAAGTTATGAAAATAGATTCATATCAAATTAAATACATACATTTACTTTAAGTGCTGCTGTCCTAGTTGTAGAGTATACGCTCTAGCTTTTTCTCATCTGTTCCTAAGGGTATAGCTCACTGCTTGCATAGTTTCTCTGCTTGTTTTATCTGATGAAATAATCTTTCTGTACTGTCCACCTGTGCTAGAATCTCTGAGCATATATCCAAAAAATGATGTGGCTTATTTTAATTTAGCAGCAAAAGGATGTGGGGAAAGGAGAGGGGAGGTTTCTGTGGCTGTGTTGTGTAACACGGATGAAAACAGGTTTACTCTTGGATCCACAACATTACCACCCAGGCAGAATTATTTGTACTGCATAAAAGAAGGGTTAAAATGTGCAGGCAAGTCACAAGGTGGCAAGGGAGAAACAGATCGACAGCTCAAGCAGCAATTCCTTATTTTGCCCATTCCAAGCAGCACTTTGTTGGCTGTGGCAGCTGCTGTAGCTGGAGGGCTGAAACAGCTGCTGCCGAGCACTGCCTTGAGGTGCTGCATTTTTTTCTCTAATCCCTCCATCCTGGCCTCGTGCTCAGCTATGGTGTGCTCAGTACTGGTGCAGCATTTAGGAATCGGACGGTGAGCATTAAAACAGTTCCAGATGGAGTGATTTTTTATCCACTTTGTCTAAGATGAGCGCGTTCCTGGAAGGATAGCGGTGAATGTACAAATAACAAAGTCCTCACTGCACAGCAAGACAAAAAATCTGTTAGAATCCCATTACCCAAAGGTATGTTGGGTAAAAGCTTTTATGCTTTGACATTGTGGAGTGGAAGGACTTAAGAATAAGAGCTGTAAGAATGTTAGACAACTTCATAATACTCGAAAATTGTTAACAAAGAAGTCTGACCAGTGGATTATTCCTTGGTTTTACAGAAAAGCCTCTCTATACTTCAGCTACATTCCTTTATTTCACATACGTCATCCAATGATTCCAGAAATCAAAACCCTAGGGAAAGTCTGTGACTTCCTGTAGTCTGGGTGGGATCACAAGGGAATTAAGACATAGAGATTATACGTGTCTTTTGCTTTTGCCTGCAGCCTGTGTGCTTACAAAGGCCATATGCAGCAATTAAGTATGGACAGTACATTCCTATTAAACGCATATGCATATGGAGACCTAGCTGAGAATGATCTGCAGGATTGTTGTCTCTGCAGATCTCATAGAAGAGAAAAGTGAGCTGCAAATCACCTTTATATTGAAAAGAGAAACTAAGCCAAGGTTCATCTGGAAGTAGGGGAGGTGCCACCATGCATTTGTCCTAGCCCCGGGCACCCAACTTCTAAGGATGTCAAGGTAAGATATTGAGCTAGAAGAACCTATGGCCTGATCAAAACCAGCCATTCATGTGGGTGTAATTCATTTGTAATATCATTTAGGTAAGCAGTAAACATAATTAAATAACTGAATTGCAGTGGGTGTTGACTATTTTGAGGTTTTAATTGGACAATAAAACTTGAGTCTAGATTATGGCTGCAGTCTTTAGGCTGAAAATAATATGTGGAATTGCTAAGCAATGCACACTTCACTGTTTGGATACCAGACTAATGGGAAAACCTACCAGGTACTTTCTGAGGGCTTGTTTCACCTGGAAAGTGAGTAAGTAGTGTGCATTAAACACATCAATCTATTTCCTTCCTATATCTGCCAATAATTTCTTTGGAAGCTTGTAACTGAAAAGAAATGTTCCTGCTTTCTTCTGCTGTTTGTGCTTCACAACCATATATATAATAAATAGTGCTTTTCTAACATAACTGTTTATTAAGTTCCAATCTTTGCCTCCACCAGGAACTTGTTGAAGGCAAATGGACTATTCAGATGTCAGTGAAAGCATAACACAGTGATGCAGGGCATCTCTACACTAATGTATTCAGCATTTTATTCTGGTTAATCTATGGTCTTGAGAAGACAGCACCTCTGTTTTGCAGACCTGCCTCTGGGAAGCTCCCTTCCTCTCCCTTGCCCTTCTGCATCTGAGCCTAATTATTGTCTGCACCAAGGAGGTGTAAAGTTAAAGCCCGTGGCTGCCACTTTTGCAGACTCTGCATCTCTCTTAAGAAACAGTTTTCTAAGTGGCCCCAGCACCCCCCAAATTGCCTTGTTTCATGTTTGGCAAAAACTGGTATTGCTGACCCACTGTGTTAGCAGTGCTGGCACATTCTGAAGGAGCCATTTGGGTGACAAATCTGTTACAGGCTCCTATTTGAAAACATTTAGTATCTGCTTTTGCTTTAATCACTTACTGTTTTTAAGCCAATGACCAAAACATCCTGCTGAAATAGGAACACTGGGATCTCATCTGCAGGAAGAATGAACACTGTTAGACAGACCTTGATATCATGTAGACTCAACAGTATATCAGGCAAACATATTATCTGCTGGTTTTACTGTTGTTTTTAAGGCTGCTTGAGAAAAGTCACATTAACCAGGCTTATAAACTTTCTAATGGCTACATAAAATTATACCTCATCTTTGTTTATCCATAGCATAAAGCTACTCCGATAAAAATAAAATAGAGACTTCATCTTTTAGAGGTTTACTATACCTTTATGTTGCCCTCAGGCCACTTCTATTTTTCTTGGAAGAAAGCTCATTCATATTTCTTCCAGCATAGGACCAATCCCTTTCACTTTGTAAAGGCTAGAGCTGTTTGTGATAAATCCTCAGCCCTTGAGGTCACATGTATATTTGAGTGAAATGTGATAGTTATTTTTCTTTTGTGGTTTAAACATCCACATTTCATAGTTGTGGATACTCTCATTGGATTAAATGTTTTCTAATATATTGAAACATTTCATTGTTGTGCCAGGAATATCCTGGAAATACAGCACTCTTCTTTTATTTCCCTCTAACACAAACTTTGAAGTAACTATCAAAACAAATTATGACATATGGAATAACAACATGCTATGTAAGAGTAATGAATATGCTCCAGGTTTAATGTAGATGAAAATGGAAGTACTTCTATACCTGCCAAAACCTTTCAAAAGCGTTTTGAATACTGCTGTTTATATTCTTTGAAATGGAATATCTGGAAGCAAATTTGCTCTTTAGCAGACTTGGTTTAAATCATCCTGGACCTCTGACAACCAAACTGACAAATACACCAACTTGCCTTAATGCTGTCCTAAAGTTGATTTTCAGTTGGAGAATTAACAGGGTTGAAGATTGAGGACTGTGTTTTGATAAACTAATTCCTGATGAGGGACTAACACACTGGAAATGGTGGGCTCCAGTAGATCAAATAGGATATAATATTCAGTCAGAATAGATTCTAGAAATTTTGAAAAAATGACCAAGACTCACTAACAGCATCCTCTTTTACCAAGTGCTTTCCTTAATGGTTCATTGTCTCCTGCAACTCCTGACCTTCCTCTGTGGTACAGTATGTAGTCCAAATGGTGGTAATACAGTGTAGCTGCTATTCTGTTTGGACATGGTACCAAATGTAGTAATTTGGGTCGACAAGCTGATGTGACATCCATAGGGTTAGGCTTACACAGTCCAATTTTGGCAGTCTGCTGTTTTTCCTTTCTTAACTTTTTTCCCAAGGTATTGGGCAGTGCCAAAGTTTCAGTCCATCACTGGAGAAGGAACGGGTGAAGGAGACGTCTTGTCCCTCATCACCACAGAAAAAGCAAAGTGCAAAAGAGCTGTGCACTCTTGGGCTCAGGAGGTATCGATGGAAAGTGAGGATACTGCAATTCTTGTACCCTGAGAAATGAGGGTACAGTGAGGCTCTACCCTTTGCTCCAAGGAGCCAGCATGGGTCCCAGCCATTTCCTTCTTCCATCCTTACAAGTGAGGTGAGATAAGACCAGCTTGAGGGAGCAGGGAGGAATCTCCCAGCTCTCTCAGCCTGTCCTCAGAAGACAGGCATTCCATCGCTCACATCATTTTTGTGGACCTCTGGATGTACTCCAACATGTCCACATCTCTCTTGTATTGAGGACTTTACACCTGGACACAGTACTCCAGGTGAAGCCTCATCTGTGCAGAATTGGAGGGGCAGGATCACCCCCTCCACCTAGTGTCTCTCTTTCTTTCTTGCCATTCCTTAAAAAGGGTATTTTCATTCCTGTCAAGACAGATTCACCCAATACAACTGCAGCTCTGTTGGAACAAATTGGTGGTATAGGTGAGGAGTGGAGAGATTACCTGCTTCTGTTTGCTTGGTTTGAGTAAATGAGCTTTAGCTATCTAAATTCATTGCATGACACTGGAACAAATGGAGGACATAAAACACTTTGTTCTTGCCTGGGCTGCAGGCAAAACAAACAAACAAAAACAAACAAAAGCAAGTTGCATTAAACTGATAGAAGTTCTCGGACTCTGGAGTAGAAGTCATGTATGACTGCCTCCTAGTTCAGAAAAAGTGTGAAAGTACAGCTGCGGGCAGATTATTGGCTTCTGGGAGGAGGAGGGGGTTACTGAGAGCAGCAAGTTGAAAAACAAAGAAGAGGATATGGGGGATCCCAGCTGACCGTGAGAAATCAAATTGTGCTCTTTAAAAGAAAACTGATTACCAGACATATTAAGCTTTAATCTTATTTGCAGTTAGTAGCCCCAAAGAGAATGCTTTGTTGGAGACCTTCCAAGAACAGCTATTGCAGACAGCTTGTAAAACAAAGACAATCTGATGGAAATAATGCAAATACAGATCGACATTCGCTGTAATAAAATTATTTTATGACCCCCTTTGTAACATCCTCAACAATAAACACCAGTTTCTTCATTGGCAATTAGCTCTAGTGGGACAAACACTTCCCCAAGTTGACATGAAGACAGTACTTACATATTTCTTTCTTTTTCCAGAGATGATTGTATCTGGCATATAGATAGCTTTTTATTTCTATAATTTTCTTTTAAAAACACCATTTAAACACTGAAGGAGTGCAAGATGACCTCCCTTAAATTCACTTTGGTCACTTGCTTGCACTGAGCTTAAATGGAATGCTGCTTCAGAGTTTCCTGCAGCCAATTGCCCAACCCTGACACACTGACCTGTTTCAGTGACAGCACACCTTAATCCCAGCTCTGTGAGAATTCTTCAGCATGGCTGCTCATCACTTGTCACCATGACACTTGGTCATGCTCCGTCTCTGTTCACCTTGCAGGTAGCCTGAACTTGAGTTCTCATCTGTCCTGACCCTGGTAGCTCCGGGATTTTCCTGGAAAGCTCACAGGCCCCTTTGTTCCCTTCAGCCCGTTTTCTATGGCTGCAGGTGGAGTGGAGACTTGCTCAAGTGTCTCTGCCCATTAGTGCTGGCTGCAGCGCAAACTACATGGGAGGTTCCCTCTGCATTACACTGGCTGGCTGTCCCAGATTCAGTCTTTTGTGGTGTTCTGGGCACATGAGAGGAGTGGCACAGCTTGGCCTTAAGCTGACTTGACAAATATCTAACCAAAGTCAGAAAAATCTCATATTATTTCCCCCCAGGCATTGTGCAGTATGTAATTTGAGTCTCATGAAATCAGAAGGATAGCATTGGCTATAATTACAAACCATCACAAAGATTTTAGAAATCTGTTTATTTGTTCTCATGACTTGAATATGTACATATTGGAAAAGATCCCTCCAACAGTAATTTTACAGAGTTGATTTACTAGGACTCCACAATCCATAAACTTGACTCTCGATGTACTTCTCTTAATACAAAAGCCATAAACCTAGTCCTTAAATTATAGACTGCATTTTTGAATGTACGCTTATTCCAAAAATTACATCTTTTTATCTGCATGGTTTAGTGAATTTATTTCACTTCTCAATGTGTCTTTCCCTGTATCTGGAGGTTTCACATTGACTTTTGCTTTTCATGAAATTGATGACATTTTTGCTAAGTGAATTTCTGAGACTCGGTTGCAGTGCAATAGCATAGATAATCGAGGTGGCATGAAGACATTCCACAGAGGGATTTGGGATACGTCCTACGGCATCAGCAGTCATCAAGGAACAAGTGTTAAGCTGCTTGCATATGGTAAACTGCTTGCATACAATAAATCATTCTTGCTAAAACTGTGAGCATAAATTGGAAACACACAATTTTGGCATAGGAAAGCCTGATACTACTTCTATTATCCGGCTGTGTACAAACACATGCAGAATTGTTCCTCAGCCTATAAATGCTAAATGAGGGCAGCTCTGCAGTTCCTGTGCCGGTGTGCATTACCTCTGCAAGGGAAACTGCCTGTCAAAACAACAGTCCCCAATGAATGTGTCAGCTGAGCTGTGCAGCACAGCTCCAGTGCTTCAACTGTATAAGTGCAGAAGGAATCTGATTCCACTACTGAAAGCGAGCACACATGTGAGCACCATGTGGGACTGGGGCCTACATGAAGAATGCCTCTTTGTCCCACAGGGCATTTCTACACGCAGGTTTCCTCTGTCACCTGACTGCAGTACCAAGCATTTTTCAAAATACTCTCTATCTTACCATGAATCATCAGACTACTTCAGCCAGTATTTGGCAAAGACACTCCCAATGCCACATGCAGCTTGCCCGGCTGGCAGCTTCCCCTCCTTAGCAGCCTACTGCCAACACCTTCCTCACCCAATGAGGCTGTAGCTGGGGATCAGGCATGTGGCTGACAAAACGTCAGTGCATTAAAATACATGGAGATGCAGGGCCCGGCACGCTCCACCTACCAAAGTGACTGCTTGTCTGTGAGCACATGGGCAGACTCTTAATACACCGGTTTTGTCTGTATGAGGAAAAAATGAATGTGTGGGAAGTCTAAGCACCTTTAAAATAGGCCCAGCATGCACCTAATTTGTCTGCACACCTTTTTTTTTTTTTTCTTTTTTTTTTTTCCTTCCTGCTGTTGACCAGGTGGCCAAGGCGGCGAGTGGCGTCTTGGCTTGTATCAGAAGTAGTGTGGCCAGCAGGAGCAGGGAGGTAATCATCCCTCTATACTCTGCACTGGTGAGGCCACACCTCGAGTTCTCAGTTTTGGGCCCCTCACTACAAGAAAGATTTGAGGCCCTGGAAAGTGCCCAGAGAAGGGCAACAAAACTGTGAGGGATCTGGAGCACAAGTCTTAGGGGAGCAGCTGAGGAAACTGAGTTTGTTCAGTCTGGAGAATAGGAGGCTCAGAGGAGAGCCTCACTGCACTCTACAACTTCCTGAAGGCAGGTTGTGAAGTGGTGGAGGTCAGCCTCTTCACCCAGGTTAATGGTCATAAGTTGTGCCAGGAGAGGTTCAGGTTGGATATTTGGAGAAATCTCTTCTCAGAAAGAGCGGTGAGGCAGCGGCACAGGCTGCCCAGGGAGGGGGTGGAGTCACCATCACTAAAAGCATTCAGGAACCGTGTGGATGTGGCACTGAGGGACATGGTCAGTGGGCATGGTGGGGACGGGCTGACATTTGGACTAAATGATCTTAGAGGTCTTTTCCAACCTTTATGATTCTATGATTAAATTGTTCTTAAAATACAGAGTTTCTGCCAAGGAACTTGTTAGATATGTTTATAATGAGCACAACACAGTTATTGAGCTCTGTAAACGTAAGCTTTTGGGCTCCGTAAACAAACTCTTTAAAGCTATACGTTATTTGAAAGAGGAGATTTACTCTTTAAGGAAGAACAGTATTTCCTTCACGAAAACTTCATTTGCTAGCTACACTTTTCAAAGAGAGCTTATAAACTTTGATCTATAACCTTAAAAAAGCGGAATTTAAGAGTAGGGAAAGATAAAGCAGCTCCCAGAATTCAAGAGTTAAAGAGTTTTCCTCGTTTGGTTTCTGGAGCAGCTTTTTAGCCTTGTTACACACTCATGCTCTAAAAGCATTATTATAGGATGCACATCTAACGCACTGATGCTGCAGTGGGCTCCGTACCCAGGGGGGGTACTCAGTGCTCGCTGCGGATGCAATGGGATGCTTTCGTTTGCTGTCGGATCCCCAGGTGACAGCTGGCACACCGACTGCCGACACGCGGGCGGGCAGCGCTCACCAAATGGCGGGGGCAGAGTCACCGGGAGACACCGCAGTCGCCCTCGCACCTCGACACAACGCGGGTGCCCAGGGAGAGCCGCACACCCCACCGGCATCCCCGCGGCACATCCGGGCTCCGGCGGGGCGGGGCGGGCGCGCGGGCTCCACCTAGGGGGCGCGGGCGCGCGGGCGGCCGGGGCCGCGCCCGCCCCTTTCCCTGCGCCCGCCCCCGCGCTGGCGATGGAGACGCGGCGCTGAGCGGGGCTCGGGCGGCAGCGGCGCGCGCGGGAGAGCGGGCGGCAGAGGCGCGGCCGGAGGCGCCGCCGCCGGTGCGCGGAGGACGGGGGATGCGGAGCGGGAGCGCGGCGGCGGGCTCCGAGGCGCTGAGCGAAGCGGCGGCTTCTCCGCGGTGCTCCGCGTGACTGCGCCTCGAGCGCGGCCGCCGGCGGCCGCAGGAAGAGGGGGCCGAGGCGGCGGCGGCCGGCGGCGCTCCGTGCCCGGCGGTGCCCCGGCCGTAGCGGCCGCCGCCGGCAGCGCCCGGCCGCGCGACGGCGGCGAGGCCGGCCGCGAATCGACTCGCTGCGAGGCGGCGGCGGCGAGCGGGCGCTGGGCGGCTCGTCCCTCCCGCCGCCGCCGGCGTCGCCCGAGGATTCGCCCCGCGGGACTCTGCCCCGGGCGGCCGGTGACAGCCGGGCCGGGGCGGCCCCGCCGCCGCCCTCGGTCTCCCGCCGGCCCCGAACGTCACCGAGGTGAGTGCGGGCGGTGGGCGCCGCGGGTTCCGCTTTCCGGCCCGCGCGGGGGGAAGCGCGGGGCGAGCGCCGCGTGCTGGGCTGCAGCCTGCCCTCTCCGCCTCCCTCCCTCCCTGCCGGCCTCCCACCGGCGTGCCTGCCCCGCGGCGGGCGGCGGCCCGGCCCTGCTCCGCTCTGGCCGTGAGGGGCCGTTACGTAACTGGGCAGCGTTTGGGGCGCTCAGCCTCATTCTTTCCTTGAGCCGGAGAGGATCGAGGCGAAGCGAGGCTCTCCTGTGAGCGGTGCCCTAAGTAACTTAGTTTTCGCGGGGGGTGTCCGCGTAGCAGCGCTCCTGCCTCTCCTCCCGTTCTGAGGAGCGCTCCTCTGCCCGCTGACCCCGTCTCTGAACACGGCCGAGGGTTGGGGTCCCTCCGGCGTCAGCCCGGAGGAGCTGTGGGTGCGCGGAGTGAGGTGCGGGAAAGGAACCCGACTGCTGTGCGACGGCTGCTGGGAGAACGAACTTTTATGGCAAGGAGCGGAGTGAGGCGGCATCTCCCGTTTGTGTAAATGGTATTTGTGAGCTGTACGGGGTACGGCCAGCAGCTGTATGGAGCGGCAGCATGCAGTGAACCCCGAATTCTGGTGCGCTGCTGCTCCCAACTCTGCTCCCTGCGGGGGCAGCGAGCTCGGGGTGCCCCAGGCGCATGGAACGCCGCAGCACTCGTTTCCCTTGTCAACACAAAGGGCTGCTTATGCTGCAGAAGGCATTTCGCTTCCCAGTGCTTTGCGGTCTCAGTGTGTCTTCCTGTGAGTGGTACTGTGTCAGCATGGAGTGCTGTCAGCTCCCCTTGTCTGTAACACGTGCGCACAGCAGAGAGAGGTGTTTCCCAAGTGGTGTGGTGTCCCTGGACAGTGGCAGGGCCATCGCTCGACAAGGACGCCGGCAGCGAGCCACCCTTGCGATCAAGGTGACGGTGACGGCAGTGGGGTTGCTGCTGGGTGCTGCCTGGCTTCCCACAGCCCTGCTGTGTGAGCAGAGCCGCCTGGTTCCTCAGTTCAGAGCGCAGCACCCAGTGACATTACTGAAAGTCACGGAGATGTGGTGGCCATGCCATGTGACGGGTGTTGCGGAGCCCATTGGCACCGAGGGGTGCTGCTCCACTTCTGCTATGCAGTGCATCCCTCTCCTGGGTAAGGTGGGCTGGGTCTGCCTCAGGAATGGGGGGTGGAGGGCGGTGCTGCATGGCTAAGGTGCTGCTTCAGCCCTGCTGGCATCCTGCTGGGAGAGCTTCCCCACAGCTGGTGCTGCCCTTCTTCTGCTGCGTGCCTATAGGTAGCACCGTGTGTTGGCTTTGGATTTCTGTGTTTTCCTGTCTCCTGTCTCTGTGCTCTTTCTCCAGTGCTCCTGTAAGCCCCACTTGGGACAGAGGTTTGTTTCACAAGGCCACAGGGGTCCTGCTGCTGTCCCTACCTGTTGCTTTGTTCGACCTGCATACAAAACCTTTGCGATGTAGGTAACCTTAAGGTGCCTTCTGAGAGTTGGAGTGACACCTCTGAGCATGGGGCTTCACTGTGCTTATAAACAGATCTCTCTGAACGAGAGTTCTGGAATTCTTTTATTTGGGAATCTCTAGTGACGTGCTTTAGACCAAGTTATACTGTATGTTTCCCATTGTAGTTCATGTTGCTCGTTATGACCTTGACTTCTGAAGTTAGTCAGTAAGTTGAGGACCATTGTTTCCCCCACCAGCAGGTCCCATGGGTACTTGTAGCACTCGGGCTGTGCAGTGGAGCTATTCAGCATCCCTGTGGCTGCAGGCCTATGGCTGGACATGAGGGGATCCTGAATGCTTCCTGCTGTGGGCCTCACACCAGTGCTCTTGGTTATAACGACACACAACAGTGAAGACTATGAAAGTGTGGTTATGCACTGTGTCAAAAAAGCGTAGCTCTGATGGGTCTGCTTCCCACTTTCACCGAGTGGTATCTTAGTTTTTAAAGTGTAAGCTGTCTCTGTTCTGGCTGATGTGCGGTCTGCTAGTAGCTATGTATTTTTCATGTCTTGCTGTGGTATTTATATTAGCAGTAATAATTTCTGACCTCTTCATCCAAGATTCTTCAGACGGGTGGTATAAAATGAGAGCAGCCTTTCTCAGGTAATGGCTGAGAGTAAACAAGTGGCTTTATGAAGATATTATAGTCCTGCTAGTACTTGCTGCTCCTCTTGCATCTGAGCATTTCTCATTTTCAGCACTATGCTCATACTGAGCAGAAATCTTCCTGGAATTTCCCAGGGATGCTTACAACCTTCTGGTTTATACGAAGTGTACTTCACTACTAAGTTGCTCACCATAGTAGCAATTGTCTGATTTTCATCTCCACATCTGCATTTCTGAATGCTGAGTTATATCTGCCTTTGTGTCACTTGTGCACTGGGGCAGATTAGCCCTTAGTTAATTGCATTTTCAGTTGTCTTCTGTCATTGATGAAACTACCCTGACTGTTAGCATTTCTGCTTTTCAAATCTTTAATCAATGCCCTTAAGTGCAGCCTGCTCTCTGGATTCCTGGAGCATCCTGCTGTTAGCCTTCCGCAGAGCTGAATTTTGCTACTGTGCTCCTAATCCAACCTTCCTTCTTCTTAGCTAGGAATAAAACAGTCTTTAAAACCAAATATCACAGGAATCTGCAAAATACATCTGCAGTGTTGTGATCATGGCTTTTACTCTCCTTGAGCACCATATCCATTCTTGAGAATAGTATGCTAAATTTAACATCCCCAAATAAAATGTTTTAACTGCGTGCCTGTCTTAAAAGCATTTTGACACCATCTCCCACTAATTCCAGAAGAGCATTTTCCCTTTTTTACAATCCTTCTAGTAAGCTTAGTCCATTATGTGAAGTCAGCCCATCATAAAAATCAATGTAATTGATATACTTTTAGCTAATGTATTAAAGAGCTGGCTAACTGCTCTATTACTCACTTTTTGATTGTTTAAATATGGTTTTGCACTATGAAATATGGGTATTCGTAAGGGACATTTACTTTCAATTACATTAGAAGCTTGTGACTTTGAACACTGCATAAATATCTTGCATGTGTGTTGCCGTGCTAAGCCCCAGCTCCTTGAGGTGCAGTCCATTCTGATATGAACTTGAGTCCTAGAACTCTGCAGGTTACTGAGTGGCAGTTCTTGGTTTCTCACAGGGAGATGACTTTTGATTTCTTGTTTGAAGAGCCAGAGGAGATGAGCAATCAAATTGTGATGACCTCAGTTGTCGCTGAAAGCCAGTGTGCATGGGAGACCTGGTTGGTTCAGAAAAGGTGCCCTTGGCCAGGTGATCTCTGTAGATCATCTTCTGATCTCACTGGACTTCTGTAGCCCAGAGCTTTATTTTCAAGCATTAAATAAAATCTTCTTCTCTTTTTCTTTGTTACTTTAAATGGTAGGTAACTATGCTATGGAACCTGGTTGTGGAGTGATCGACTTGAAAACTTTTCTTCCCCTGAGGTATTTGATTTTGGTAGTACCTGGATAGAGCTTTGTAGTGTTGTTTTTTTTTTTCCCCTCTCAACTTAAATGGGTATTTAATAGCCACTGCAACTCTCACTGATGCTTTCAGCTTTTGTGCTCTTTCTTTGTTATTAGATCTTACCCAACAGTCAGCACATGTATAGAGGTGGCTGTACTATCACTCTGTGTTGAGGACTGCTGTTCTGTATGCTCTGGTACTCAAATTTGTGTTTATTTCCCAGGAAGAGGTTAGGTTTGCAAAGAGAGGGGAGGCATCAGCAGCTCAGACCGTATGCAGCAGCTGATGTCCTATTGTACAGCTGTTGTGAAACTCATCCTCAGCTAAGGAGGAAAGTGTTTTTGTACATCTTCCTGTGCCATGCTGGCATCAACTTTCAGAAGCTTTGCTCTGCTAGAAAGCTTCCTAAGAAGCTAAGTCAGCTGCTGTGCTGCTGCCCAGCTGAAAGAGAGTTGGCTTCCTTTGGCTCTGCTGTCCAACAGCTCTAGTCTTGCTTTCTGAATCCTTGTTCTGGAAATTGCAAGTCAGTGTATTAGAAGGTCTCCCTTGCTTTCATTAGTGCTGTGCATTCATTGGTTAAGCTACACAAGCAATGGAATCTCTGGTGATTTTTTCTTTAAATGGGATTTCTTACCGTGGTTAAACTCTTAGCATATTTGAGACACGTAGTATTTCATGTTAAGTTCCAGTAGTTCCTCACATAAGAGAATCCCTGAAGTCACATGACAACATTTGTCATCCAAGTTACGTGGATCAGCTGAGTTGGTGTGATGCTCAAGCTGTCTCTGAAAACTCATTGAAGACAAATAAGAGGGTGTGTTGTGATCTTGCGCTTCTTACTTTGTGTTGGAAGAGACTCCCAGATTCTGCTGATGTGTCCTAGCAGCGGCAGCCATTATTGCAGTGCTAAGTACCCCATGTTAGGTGGTTCTGCAAAAAGGAGGAGTGCTAGTCTCTTTTTGCAGGCACAGTGTGGTTAAGGCCTGCAGAACCTGCAGAATTTCAATCTGTTTACTTTTCTGCAGCCACAGCTCGTCGTTATGTTTCTCTGTGCCATCTGAGGCTGCTCTGTACGTGTTAGTAATACTTCAGAGCAGTTTGAGAATGGCAAGCCAGGATTGCACTGAGAATTAGAAAGCGATGATAGCGGGATCTTTATGGGGGGAGGGAAGCAGGTTTTAGTTGTTTGGATGGCTCTGCAAGAAGCATACCCAAGGAGAAGAACATTGGTAACAGGTTGAAGTAGACCATCAACAGGTAGAGGGAGATTTGGAAGTGCTCCTGTAGCCAAGGGAAGCAGCTGACTGAAAAGCAGAATGAAAAAGTTGAATAAATGACCCTGGACCTCCGTAAGGAGAAGGCATCTATTACTGGTCTTCATCTGGTGTCTCCACAACAGGACTCTGAAATGAGTGTAGCCGTAGCAGCCCGGATGAGCACTGACTGAAAGCAAGAATAAAATATCTCCCACCCCTGCCACAAAGTGGATGACTATCTGATGTAATTTCACGTGGCCATTTCTTAGCTGTGCTAGCTGGTATTATGCAACAGACTTCTGGATCTTGAAGTGGTTCAAGTGCAAATTAGTTGTAAGCTAAACATGAGTGGTCTGAGTTGTGCTTTCACTCATGTTCAACAGTTTGATTACCTAAATAAAGTATAGAGAACAGCCTGCAATCGTGTGTCTGTATCCTGTTTGTGACATTTCTACACTAAGCGCATCAAAGAGGGAATGTTCAGCATCTTTAAGGACTCGTTTAAGTTAAAATTAAAGTAATGAATTTATTTAATTTTCAGTTCATTATGTACTTAAAGTAATTGGAATCGATACACTTCTCAAACAAAGAAGCTGAATTCTAATTCTGAAGGCAGAACTCAGCTTTGACTGTTATCTCCAGACAGCACTTCTGTAAGAGATGATTCAGTTGGAGCTGACTGGGATGCTGCTTGGAGTGTCCTGTTTGTGAATTACTGACTGTTAAGGAAATGTTTCTGTAGAACTGTTTTTTTTTTTTTTTTTTCTTTTAAGACCATTTTGTGGCTTTGAACTCTAATGTCTATAGTGTCATGTGAGTGAGGAGAATGTCTGTTGTCTTTATCTCTGAAAAACAGCTGAAGACAGCGTGCCAGAGCAGTCCTGTACTGGAGTGAGATTTGGAATAATGGGAATACTCAACCAGAACACCAACGGAAACAGTCTTTGTTCTTGTCTTTTCCAACACCTTCTTGTAGTTTTTCTGCAGAGCTCACAGATCCAAAGTTTACTAATTTAAGTACATGTATTTCTTGAAAGTTTAGTAAGCCTATTTTCAGTTTTCAAATCCTAGAGACAGTTTGAAGTTCTAGTACTTCAAGTGAAGAGAGATACTACAGCTGAAGTACATTTATTTGAAATAAATATCTTAAGAAAAATGGAACTGCCACAGAAAGCTCTTTGCCTGCAGAGAGGAGTTGTAAAATTGAAGTCCTTTTTCAAACTGACATTTCTGACTCTTTGATTTTGAGGAAAATTTCCTAAACTGAAAGTCTGGGAAACAGCACGCAGAGTACTGAGTCGTGCAGTTCAGTGACGCTGGGGAGCAGGAAGGGACAGTGCCACTTCCAGGAGCCTTAATGTAGGCTAAAAGGATGTACGCTCTGTATCTTCCTACAAATTGTGGGAGGCCTTTAGGCTCTTACCACAGCTTACCACTTGCTCCAGTGCCAAGCACTTTGTGTTATCATTTCATGTGGTTTAAAAAAAAAAAAAAAAAAGATTACGGAGAGGATGGAGAAGTATGGTAGGTTAGACTTCTATTTGCTTTGGACTTAGTTTTGATCTCAGTACCTGGCCTCTTCAAAGAACAAGCTGCTGGCTGATAACGTTTTGGAAAAGTGCTGTGATATAGCTGTATTAGGGCAACTCCAAGCTGCTCAGTGGTTTCCTTTCTTCAACTTCTGCTGGGGTTTATTTGGGCACTGAAGTGAATATGGAGAATAACGTGATAGAAAGAATGCGCAGGAATCCTTTATTCATTGTAAAAGCTCAAGTTTCCTGCTACCTACAGCAGAGTGGAGCAACTGCTGGTAGGTTAGATGGCATACTCATCAAAATGGTTTTCTCTCAGCTTCAAGTTAATTCTAACGCATGGTATCACTGATTTTATGAGTGTTGGGCTAAAATATTTTCTAAGAGCACAAATCTGCATGAGGACTGCTTTGGCTACGTGTAGTCCCAGAAGTAAGTGGTTGATAATCTGTCCTTCAAAGTAGAATGATGGGCTGAGAGCTTAAGGAGTATTGATCGTATTAGGTTAGAAAAACGTGTTTGTTGTAGGTTTTACATGCGTTTGATGTTCAGCTGTGAATAGACACATTGAATTGCTAGGAACTGCATTAATATTTTAACACTTCTTAAGATCATTTGTATGTTTCTTATTGAAATACTTTGTTGTACAAAATGTTGCTTTAAAGAATGAGGCAAAATTTGTACTGAGACTGTCCAGCAGCACCAACAGACTACCTCAGAAGATATTAAATAATCCATCACGTCTTGTGAAAGTATAGTTGGAAGAAATATATCTAAATGCAGTACAGGAGAATTGGAGTTGAAAGTGATGGAAGCATCTGAAAAATCTTAAATCTTTAAAATACATATGGTTACCCTGTTAAAAGGTGGAGGGCTATTTTTATTTGTTGATGTTACATATTCAAGCACTATTTCTCATGATTTTGCTATGGTGTCATCTCATAGAAGGAAAAAAGGTGTTAAAACTCATTATGAACGATTCAGTGAGTCTGGTGAGTAAGCAGAACTGTTTAAATCACCAGCTAAAGCAAGATTCACCTTCTGTGTGATGGTCCAACACGAAACTTTTCTCTATCAGAATGTGCTAATTATGGTGTATGCCTAGTTTTTCACTGCTGTGGCAAATCGTAAGAACTTCTATGTTTCTAATTTTTTTTTAATTAACTTTAAAATAATATATGGTAGCTTGGGTTTTTTTTAGGTATTAGTTATACTCTGAATCTGCTAAATCTTAAAAACAAAACAAAACAAAAAAACACAGAAAACCAAGGCCCTTGTTTCTCAGTGTAATTTCTTTCTTTGCTAATGTTTCTTTCTTTTTAGGAGCTTCTGCATCTTGCAGAGTTGTCGAATCACATATTTTAGTTTGTCTTTCCACATCCAGGAAACGAATCACTTTGCTACAACCAGTTAGGGCTTGAAATCTGCTGTGTGTGTGAGAAACCAATTGTTCCCGTTTCAGCTGTGATCTAATTCACAGAAATACAATAATATATAATTTTCGTGCTCTGGATTATATCACAGCTTTCTTACACAGCTTTAGACATCTTGACTATTCCTTTTTTCCCACAAATTGTGCTTTCCCAAACACTGAGGACTCGAGGCCGAAACAATAGTTCCTCTGCGTTTCATGAGCATTATGTATATTTGAAAGATATCTAAAGACTTTTTTTTTTTAAACCACATTTTTCTCTTTGTTGAAAATGTCATAAAACTTCTCGAGTTCTACTAGGAAAACAATGACTTTTATTTCTTTGGAACATACCTCATGTTATTTTCACTAGAGTTAATGAATAGCCCTGAGTTGCAGTCACTATTCTGCACTAATCCGCTGGTGTTTTTAAACAAAGAAACCACAATGGGATGTTTTCTTTTATTAAGTGAACAGCCTTTCATTATTGTCGCTTCTGTACAGAAGAGCCCAGACTTCAATAGCATGCAAGCCAGGCTCTCATTTCTAAATCAAATCTTTGACCTTGGTATCTTCATAGCTAAACTTTAAACGTTGAGACTGTAAATATGTTTGATGCCAACTTTCTTATAATCAGACCATCTTTTGTTGTGGAGGCTAATGTGATTCACTACCGCTCCCACCCACTGAGGTGAGCTGTACAGTCTATTTCTATGGAGGAGAAACGAGCAATTTCTTGTTATTCTAAGAGACTGCTGCTGTATCGATCATTTGTAACTCGTGCTGGTTAATTGTTAGTTGGAAACAACTCTTATCAGCTACTGTTGGAGCATATCAACTCAATGATTTTCAATAACTTGTGACTTCTCCTCGCCTATTCGTAGGGGTCTGTAATGTGTGGTTGAATGTATTGTTGATTTTTGTTCAGAAGGATGTGGATTTAATACTGGGTGTGGAGAAATGTATCTGAAAGAAGTTCAAATAAAAGGTTTTTTTTTTTTTTTTTTTTTTTTAAATCTAGTTTGATCCATCTTAGTCCTGGCTATTTGAAAATGAACTCTGCGGCTTTTGGAAAGTCATCACTTTTTAAATGTAATTTGACATTCTCAGGGAGGTGAAAAAGATAGAGGGGGAAGAAAAGGAGCGAAAATTACCTTAAAGCCAAGTTATGGAGAATGCATTTTACTGTACTGAGCGTGTTCAGAAAATGCATGATGTCTTACATTCTTCATACAAGTTCTTAACATAGCCTGCTGGATATTTTCCATGTATTCAGAATGACTTAATGAGTTCTTTTGTGTTTTAAGAACATATTAAGTCATTACATAAAAAGTAAAGATATGTTGGGAGAGGGAGCCGATACTCACATGAGAGAAAAGCGATGATCGGCTTCACCTGAAGTAAGCTGAAATCAATTTCTGGGTGGCTGCACTGAAGAGGAAATGTCTCTTGGACCACTGCATTCAACTCTTGTTTAAATAATTCCAAGTCTCACTCTTCCTTTTTGGAGAAAAAAAGGATTAATTTGGCTCTTTGGTAGTGGCTAGAACTGCTGCAATTACTTTGACATCAGAAAACTTGTGTGCTGAGCAGTCACTTTTGGGCAAAGCAGGAGAAACTTTAGCCAGTCTTATGCAAACAATTGTTGAAGAATCATCTTCCTTTTCCATAGAGATTATCTGTTTCAGCTGGGGGAAATAAAATAAAGTATTTGTAAATAAAAGGTTGAATCCTTATAGAACAACATTACTGAAAGTTTTCAAAACTTATGAAGTCTACTGTATATAGGTTGGAAAGGTAATCAGAAGAGTCTTAATATCATAAAACTGTATGTCTGAAAGTCTTCACCTACTGTAAATGAAGACTTTCAGAGAAGACAAATGCAGCCAACAAAGGCTGGTTTTCTGATGTTGGTCTTTCAAGAAGAGAGAATTAAAGAATGAACTTTAATATAGGAAGAAGATTTTAAAAAATGTGAAGGCACTTGTTTTGGCTGCATCTATATGCATTAAATGTATAGCCCTCAAGTGATGGATGGGAATGTTTCCCTAGCCCTATACTAGTGTTGGCTGGACGTAAGTTCTTTGCTTGCAACTTCTCTATTTTCTTGTCACATGTCTAATAAGGTAACTTCATACTCTGTGGTATTCCTTATAAAAACAAACAGTAGTTCTTGATGAAAGCTTGCCTTGTCAAGGCATCAAAATCTCTCTGGCGGGAGAAGAGTTGCTATTTGATGCACTTTGATCTCACCTTCAGTCCTTCACTGGTTTTCCCCATGGGCTCTCATCCTTGGTTTGTTAGGCTGCTTTTAGTCACAGTTAGATGGCGAAAGTCCCACAGATAGCAAGTTGTACAGGGATTTGGAGAAAATTGGTACTGACGCAGAAGAAAGCAGCATTAATGCTCTCTACAGAGGCCATGGGGTAAGCACAAGGGTTGCCTGTTTATCTGTTTGGGATTTGTTTTTTTTTTTTTTTTCATGGCTTGGTGTTTCACCAGTGAATACTTCTACATTTAGGCTGACCAGATGGTATATGTAAACCTTAGAACAAACCATGGTGTGTGATATCTCTTGTTGAGCTGTTAATTAAGAGACGTGAGAGAGATGATAGCATCATGTGGGGAATGGAGGTTTTGAGAACTGGGAAATAAAAGAGAGCTCTTAAAGGCCAGCATCAAGATGGTGAGGTTATTGCTGATGACTGGGAGAGTAGATCACTACTTCTGCTTTTCAGAAGGTAGGATAGCTTGTTTTAGCAAGGGCTGCTTGCAGATGGACTAATTTATTTCTAAGCATCAACATTCCATAAGATACTTTTCAGTATGCTGCTGCTTTTACTGCAGCTGGTCCTTTTAAATTTACAACAAAACCTACAAAGCTGGCCTGCTGCTGCTGCAGATTAGGTTTTCTAGAAGAATATGATCCTACAACTTAAGTCGCTTGGCTTATGTTAATGAATAGTTGGTAGTGTTTCTTCTCTCTAGCACAGAGCTTTCATAGCTTTCTTATGAACTTACTGCAAACGTGTATATTTAAATGGGGTTAGTTTGGATTTTGGTCTCTGAAAAGAGAATTTGCTTATACGTTATCTGTTTGGTAGGTATCTCCTGTTGTTCTTCTCTTGAAAAAACAAAAGAACAGCAGGAAAGCGTACTGTAGGCAAGATGAAGATAAGATTAATGTACTGTTCATACATGTAAAGTACGTAAGATGATGCAGTTAAGGCAGTGTAATCATCCGGATTTTTCTGAATATCACGAGGAAAAGAAGTGACCAAAGTTCAATTCACTGTGCTAGCATTTCCTCCATTACAGTTAAACCATGCCTTGCTGCAGTAGAAGGTTTACTTCTTACGTGTGGCAGCTACTTGTACACACCGCTTTGTTGAAGGCTATTTCAAAAAAGTAGATTGCCTTAAGAAAATGTTTGAAGCGAGAAAAATTAGTCCTGGTGTCCTAAGTGATGTTATCATTTTTTAATGATTAAAAATGAATGGGAGAGTGGGCAGTCACAATTACCGACTTTGGTAGCATCTGAACAGCTTTGAAGCGAGAGCTCTGCGAGAAGATCCCACTGATGAGCCTAAAGCTACCATCTCCAATCTCTGCACTGGGCATTGTGAAAGAAGCAGTGACATCTCCCTGCTCAACTTGTTAGTTTACTGCAACTGCTTAACGTTGTTGGAGGGACTCCATTTTAATGTGTTGCCTGAGGGGAACAAGTAGCGGTTCCAAGCATAAGTGAATGGAGGCTAGGAAACAGAGGACCAGTAAGGAAGTGAAAGCAGAAGAATTGGAAGAGAATAAAATGTAGATTTCTTGCTCTTGAGAATTAAAAAAAAAAATGCTTAAATGGCCAAATGGTATCTCGCTAGCTGTTTTGACTAATAGTGACAGCTACGGTTGTGCAGCAAACTAATTAGTAAAAGAATTTGCAAATCCCAGAACTATTAATAGGCTATAGAAGTAACGACTGTGGGGAGAATCTCCTTATTGGTAGATAATATTTTGACTGGTACGTTTAACCTGTCTAGCCAGTTTCAGGTAGGAAAAAATCAGTTTGACCTCCTTTCTTGCCCCCTCATGACTCACTGACAAAAGACTAAATGTTCTTCACCTTTCAGTGCTTGCTTGCTTTCTGGAAATGCAGCAAAGAATTGAAGTAAGTGCTCTAAACACTGGAGAATTGGATATAATTCAGGCTAAAGCTAGCTATAATTTTCAGGAAAACATCAGCGTAATCTTTACATGAAATAGGAGGGACTTGCATACTCCAATAAAACGTGCTACCAGCACATCCTGCACTTTGGTTTACAGCATGGGGTGCATTGTTACAGCACTGGGGTGGGCTGGAGTAATCTTCGAAGAGGTGGATGAGATTGTTGATCTATCTGGATAAGATAGGGCATCTCTTTAGCAAAATAGTTCTTGTTAGTCTAGACCAGACAGACAAGGTAATTATATAAGAAATTAAACTGGCACATTCTCTAAATACTTCTCTGTTTTTTGTTGCATGTGCTGAAGATATCACTGACTTTTAGTCTTCTGCAAAGTTATTTGCTGCATTCATTCTTGATAAGTAGAATGTTCTTAAAATGGTATAAAAATATAACTGAATTTTCTGTTCTGTATTCTTCTTCTTTTTTTTTTTTTTTTCCTAGGGATATGGAAGATTGATAAAGCTATTGCTGAAAGTGTTATATTTCATCATTTTTTATTTAGAGTTTGTTCAGAACTTACTTTCTTGAAGTGCGGAACACTTTTTGATGCACATCTGAGAACAATGCTGACAAATCAGTGGTTTGAGTATACTTGGTTTGTAGAACACTTCAGCTTGCAAAGTAAATAACTGTCCTCAGCATTTGCTATTTTTTTTTGGAAGCTGGTAGAGCACTTGAGCTGCTACTGAAGTTGGCTCTTAGTAATTTTATATCCAAGTAATTCAAGGCTAAATATTCATGTATTGTACCATGGAAATCCAGCCTAGGTATTTCGATGAGTAGACTTCTGTTTTGTTGGGAGCCTTTCTGAGAGGTAATCGCAAGCCTCAAATTTTCAGTTGCAGATGAGAGTCTTAAAAATGCTTTTTCAGCTGGCTTTGCTTCTCTGGTTACTAATGATGATTTGGATTTAAGTCTCTTTAAAAAATAGAGTATATTTTCTGATGTGTCCAAAAGGTCTGATGGTAGTTTCCATGTGAGCCAGTGTTAAGAAGTGATTTGTTTATCTTTTTTTGTCTAACTGTTGAGCTGAAATGCCAGTGAGTTGGAAGGCTTTGTTTTGGTGCACCATGAGGCACTCGAAATTTTTGGATATGTCCTGCTTTTCTTGATGTCCTCTTAAGCATTTTGGACTAAGTGGTTTAAGACAGTACATCCAAAGATTTCCCCATCTTTCTAAAGAACTTAAGAACACCACAGTGATCAGACATAGAGCATTCGTATTTATGTTGTTTCTTATTTAGCTGTATTTATAAGAAGTGTTGTATTTAATTTGTGCGCTTGCTGACGTGTTCTATGGTATAACATACCTGCTATCAAATGTTCAGGTGTATTTTTTCTGCAAGCCATTGTTTGTTCTGTCTCATCTTCCCGTATGAAATAGCATGTACCTCGCCTAGCACCTAGTACCTAACCTGGTCTCAGGAATTTGGTTATTTTATCTTGAGTGACCTCAGTTTTGTGGGCTGATTTCAAACTTAGACGTCCTGCATGTTTTCACATTGCAACCTAGCTTTTGCTGTGCACCATGACAAGCTTCTACATGGGTTGTTCCTGTTGCATCCATTCACAGAATGTTCAAACAAAAAATATTCCTTAGCCTTGAACAAGCCCAGTGTGTTGGTGAAGCAAGTGTTTATACAACTGATTTCTTTCCAGTTACGGAAAATGCAAAGTGGTTGGGTTTGTCAGAACAGCTGCTAGCAGTGAAAGTTTCTCAGAATCTGAAGCAGTCTACCAGGTAACAGATCAGTAATCCTTCCCTCTTGCTGTTGTGATGTAATTCACAGTGTTTCTGGTCTATAGCAGCGGCTAAAGGGCATTTAAATCGTGGTGGAAAGTCAGAGTAACTGGAAAACAAAGAATTGGAGAAAGTAGGGGAGAATTACCAAGCAACAACCATGTTTAAATGTAATTCAGTAGCAATGGCAGATTGCAAGACTGAAGAAGCTGCTGCTGAAATGAGCAGTCTTTCCTCTTCCTTTACCTGGCTGTTCTTTCCTCTCCTTTGGTTGTGTCTAGATGTAGCTGTGTCTGAGAAGTGTTTGGGGACAGTGGGACATACTGTTGCTTTCCTTGAGCTGTGCTGATTTTTAGTGTTCCTGTTTCTTGATTTTCAGCATGATGTGTATGTAAACTGCACACTTTTCTTCCTGGATACTGAACTATCTCTTGGGTTTGTGCACATATTAAAAATATAAAAATGAGAGAGGCACTGCAAACAGCTGGCTAACTCAGCAATTAGTAAACAGAGGGAAATGGACTATTTCTAGGAAGGAACTTAAAGATTTGCAGCACGATTTTGGGAAACTGCGTGCTGGATTGCAGCACTGCCAAAGGCTGCATTGAAACAGCAGTGCTTTTTTTAGAAGGGCTACTTCATGGGTTTGTTGTTGCTGTTTCCTTGTCCTTGTCATCAGACAGTGTTAATAGCTCCCAGCGTTTGGCTGCAGCTACCTGTTACTGGCTGCACAGAGATGGACAGACAAGAAGCTCCACTCAGTGTTACTCAGTGCATCCATTGTTTTTGAAGCATGATAACATAATGTTTCCTGCGTTCCTTTGTGGTAAACAGAACTTCCTGAAAAAGGGACCATTGTCTCACCTGCAGCCAGTAAACGTTTGTTTGCCTGCTTGTGTGTGGAAGAACGGAAAAAAATTATTTCTTTTAAAGTGATCTCCCTGCTTTGCAAATGGGAAGTGATATTCGTTTGTTGGGTCAGCCAAATTTCTGATAGTATTGCATGCGGGAGAACTTTGCTGGGAGACAGATAAAGATATTTGAAACTGGAATTTCTGTGGGAGGTTTGGTGTTTATGTGTATGAAGACATATGCTCACTTAAGCAGTTTGTTGTTTTAGGGCACGTAGACTGCTGCTGGTGACACTGACAGACGGTCTTAGTGGAATTTTTAAAGTCTGGTGGAAGGCAGAAAACCATTCCTTCTCCGTTCCCATACGTTTTCTTCCCTATGACTTCTTTCACTGAAACAGTAAACTTCTCAGAGAACTGGATCCATGGCCTGGACCTTTTTGTAGGGAAGAGTCTGCGCTATTTCTGTGCTCTGTGTGCAGAAATTTTTCACAGATTTTTTTTTCTCAAGGTTTACTGTTATGTTCTGTAAACTTACTGTTCTTTGAGTTAAAGTCCTAATAAGCGGCTGTGCTGTTTTGGACCTTGGAGTAACAATCTGCTTGTTCACTCTTGAACAGATGACTAATATTTCCATGACATCCTCAGGGACTAACATTCCAATGTGTGATAATATAGAGCTTCATAAAACCCTGGACAAGAATACTGTTTTCCCCTTTCACAACTTCTAATTACATCTTGTAAGTGAAATAGGAAGTATTCTCTTATGAGTCTTTCTGTAGTTAGATTTGGTTCCTAAGGTAGTAAATATCTAAACAGCCTTTCATAACTATGTGTATAGTCATAAATAACGTGGTTTAGAATGAGTACTCTTTAATATTAATATTTCTCTCGCAATTAAGGTTAAGAAAGTAAACTTGTCTTTTATGTCAGAGTGCTGGGAGGAATGATTTCTCAGCATCTATGCAGACAATTAGATGTGTGAAGCAGTGGTTTTACACTGGGGACTAGACTGCTTAGTAGTCTTCATGGGAAAATATGGTATTGAGATCCTTTGTAAATGTTGAGAAGCACTGTGTATATTTGGCATTTGCTTGCATTGTAGAACTGTGGGATATCCTAGGTTAGAATGGGCCCATAATGATCATCGAGTCCAGTTCCTGGCTTCACACAGCACCACCTGCAATTTAAACCCTGTCTCATGAGATTCTTGTGACTCCTGTGGCAAAGCAGTTGCTGTTGAGGTCCAGAGTCAGTCTGCAAGAAGTGTGTTGTCTGTAATGTCAGTCAGCCATCTGCTGCTAGTGCCACCTGAGCACAGTGAGAGCAGGTCCACTGTAAATTGTATTTCCTTGCTCTTCTGTTTGTCCCCGGTGAATGCTTTGTCAGCTGAGGGAGTAGAGGTGCCCTTTGTGTCGTGTGCTGTGTCCCGCGTCCCCCGTATGACTCAGGATTTGCTGGTGGATTTGCAGCATGTGGAACAACGCAGGCAGTGTTCCCGGTGAGCAAGGGAAGGTGCAGAGGGGCTGCCAGCTCCCCACAGCCAACACACGGCTCTTTGTTCGTGATCCTGCTGAGAGTAAGCATGCTGCAGGGCCACTGATGCGCTGTGCTTAAGGCTCATATACATCAGTACTGTCAAAATAAACCGTCTGTGCTCGTCAGTTTGCTAGCCTTTTTTGTCCTGAAAGTTAAGAAAATCTTTCGCCAACCCCACAAGCTGTAGTGCTGCTCCTGTCGTGAACGTAGTTTGTTTCTTCTCGGGCTTTTTGGAGAACAGGTGTGATAGCTTTTCAAAGTTACACAATTCTGAGTCAGTACTGTTACAGCTATGAAAATAGTATATCTTAAAGTCCGGAGAGATTTGCTAGTAATGACAGTGTGATAGCAGACAGTTTGCTGCTGAGAACAGTAGATTGTCTTCCTTTTTTTTACTTGTGCTTTCCAAGAGTGTAGTACTCTCAGCAAAGTGAAAATGTGTTGCTGTAGTTTTGATTGAGGATAGGAGTGTATTTTCCAGTTGACTTATAAAAAATAATATTTACTTAAAGAAAAAACTGTGGGCTGGCTCAAGTTGCTTTGAGGCAGTGTCCTCAAACAACAGAAGACAGAGGGCCTGTGAGAGGAGGGTGTTGCTGTGCTATTTGCAAGGCTGTGCTTGCCAGAATGACTTCTTTGTTGGTGAACAGCCTACTGATGACAGCCAAGGAAAGCAAAGGCATTGCTTCAGGTGTCAGCCTGATTGAAGTGACTGCTTCCTTGACAATTTCTTATAAGTTCTGGGGAGATAGATAGTACGATAGCAGCATGTACTTTACACCTCTTGAAAACATACATTTATTTGTTATTTGCTGATTATAATGTAAATGATGCCAGTGAATCATTTTTTGAAAAATTATGTGCAAGAAGAATGTTTAAATCTATTAAATGAACCTTTTTTTAGTGGAAACAATAATTTCTCATGCTACATTGAGTATAACCGTGGAGAATTATAGAATAAAGCCATGGTGCATGTGTTGTATGCTCCGGTTTTTTGTGTCATTGATTGCTTCTGTTAAATACTTGAATGTAATGTGAGAATGTCTTATAAGCAGAAGCTGCTTGGTTGCTGTTTTTTTTTTTTCCAAATGCTAAAAATACTTAAAAGAACTTCGTTTTAAATGTGTAGACTACTTGTATGCAGGGTTTGAAGCAAAACTTTAATTTGAGTTATCAGTGTTCCATACCATGTTATGCTGCTACATATCTGGTACCCTAATATAAGTAGTCCTAACCACTGTGCTGCTGGATGCGTTACCTGCATTTTCTGGCATCCATAATTCCTAACCCACTTGCCTGTCTACATCACTGTGTGTATAGATTCTCTCTGCTTCCTGATTACTTAAATTTTACATCAAGAAAATAAAAAGGCACAGTGCAGCTTCTGCTTGATTTCTTTTTACATTGCAGGTAAGACAGTCTTCTCTTTGTGCAATTTAGGGAAGCAAATTTCAAAGCCTTGTTGTGAAGCTCAGAGACACAATCAAACCAACCTAACTTCATCTGCAACAGGAAGCTTGTGGACTAGAGAAAGCCACATGTAATACTCTGACAGAGCAAGCTGAGGAAATGTAGCCTAGATGTTAAAAAAAAAAAAAAAAAAAGCTATTTTAAGAAGTGTGTGAAATCATTAGGTTAGCAGAAGCTAGTGTTGTTTTTCAGTGGTTCACTTTCAGAAGGGAGAGAATATTCTATGGGCTTTCTTTTAGTAGTTGTTTCAGTTATTGTTCATGTTCATGAACTGGATAATGAAATTTCAGGACAAATGGCATTTGAGAATAAATGTGGATGCATCTGAAGTTGAGATGGCAATACCAAAGAATCTTGAGTGAAAAAATAGCTTGAAAGGGTAGGCTGTGATTAGTAGAATAAGTTAAATGTTTAATGTTTAGAAGAGGGAGAACTGCTGAAGCAATTCCTTCCAGCCTATCAACCACCCCAGTGGGTTATGAATTCATGATGCAGCATTGCTTATAAAGACAAGGGTGTGTGTGTGTATTGGCCTGAATAAAATGTGGCGTGATCTGTAGGGCAAAACTTCCTGCTATTTTGCTTATGGGGAGGTGCTGGATCAGTTTTGGCCATTGAACTTCAAGAAGGTTGTAGGCACAGTTAATTTTTCTGGAGATTTAGGAAAGATAATATGTGTGGAAAGAATGATTGATTGAATTAGTATTTTTGTAATGCAAAGAAAAGCCTTTAAGCTTGTGTCATGATATCTTAATACTTCCAGAAACACAGCGGTCAGGCTTTGTGTGTCCTGCTGGGTGTGCCTTGGGTTGTCTTGTGAGCCCTTATTCTTCTGGCTCTTTGAAACTTCCCCATTTTTATTTTTATTTTTTCACATTTATTAAAAAAAAAAAGTCATAGAAGATCCTGAGCCATTTCTTGTAGAACTTAGACTGCATGCACCTTTTGTGAATATAGACTTACTTAAATGCACACTGATAGAATAGGAATATTACCAATGTTTTGCTAATTTATTCTCAAATTCAGAGAAAAACTATGAGATGACGCATTTGTCTTTTCTGCTTTGATATGCAAAAAAAAAAAACAAAACAGGAAACAGTTAAGTATTATCCCTATATTGAAGAAGGTAAAGTAATAATGTTTTCGATTCAGCAGCAGTTGACAGACATCTTTTACTTCCAGTCTCAGCTTATCTTATCAAATATTTCATCCATACTGTCATGTTAACATAGTGCTAGCATCTTAATTTTCTTCTCTGTTGTATATGTTTTTGCATTGGAATAGGCAATACAAGTGAGCTATCAGTTTACACAGGTGGAACAACGAACTTGAATAACTTAGTAGGTTCATATATAATACAACAAATAAGCTCATAATACATGGCAATTATTACCTAAGCGTAGACGAGTTACAGTTGCATTAAAAACTGGAAAATTTTCTTTCTTGCATCTGTTGAGATGCTTTGTTTACTTTTCGACTGCTTCGAGTTTTCTTCAGACATTGCTGTATTAACTGAGTAAAGGAGGAGATTGGAGGGAATTGCTTCTTTCAGTAGTGCTAAATTCTCACGCTTGGAAAGCCTCAGACATTATTTTTCAGGTGTCACATTCTAAGAGATATTTGAAAATATATTAGTTTGTAAGGATCAGGGCTGTGTAGATTAATAATGCTCCCTCTCTCTTCCCAAGCTGTCATTATGAATGCTAATGTTTTAATTGTGGGCGAGAGATGAAAGAGTGTAAGAAAAACTGCATCTCTGAGTTAGAATATAGCTGGAAAAATGTAGCCCAAATGAGCGATCTGCTAGGGAGCTGCTCGCGTAAATGTGTGCCATGAAGAGGCTGTTTTCTAGCCTTTTTGAGAACAATTCCCAGTTTGCTGTGCTAAGTGTTCATGATTGGATAGAGGGCGACATATATAGAACTCAAAAATAGATAACTGCTTATTTAGGAGGACAGGCAGTCCTCCTACTCAAATCATATCATCTGAAAGGCTACAAAATGTTGATGACTTGTTCCACCTCTCCACTCTACCCTGCATATGTTGTTTTCCTCGCAGGCTCTTTTTAGCAGCAGTCTTTTGGCTCTTCGTTCCTTGTACAAAAATTTAGATTTTGAAGTCTTAAATAGTTGGAAAGCTTCTGTGACCTTCCCCTTTTAGCTCAAGCTCTGCCGGAATTGAATTTGGAACTTATCTGAATTTCTGTTCTTCTCTAGGACAGCCTTAAGACCTTTTGGATGGAAGACCTGTGGTTCTGTGTTCATGTCAGAATGACCTAGATCACTTTGCCACTCTATGGTTCCTACCGCAAGCGCTTGACTGCAGTGCAGTGGGATTTCACCACCAGTGCTTGTGGACCATCCAGATGGCTGTAAACCTGCAGAGGAGGTTAGTATGAAACGGGATCCAGGAATTTTTGACACTTTGGTAACGTTTGTCCATTTTGGATGCATCATAGAGTGTAGAGATTGCAAGTATACTGCTAAGTTGCCATTATGTATTTCTTATTTTTCTACTCGATTAGGTCTCTTGGGGACCAGCTCAGTTGTCTGAAACCAATTAATTTCTTTAACTATTTACACAAGACTAGTTTATCAGTTACTATTTGCTGCTAGTAGAGAAAAATTCTACATCTGAATAAAGCACTGCATCTTTAGTTCTCCTAAATTCTACTTCATTAGTGTGAAATCTTGAGAAGAGATCTAGGTCAGTGAGTCAGAATTCAGATCCCTCTTCAAACACAGAACTTCTGGGCCATAGCTTCTAACAGAAACATAATTATCATAGTGAACAGCAGCTAAGCCTGTTTGGTTTTGTTATTTGTTTATTTTTTCCTACAGTCACAGTTTCCTTAAGTGTCCTTTTTTTTTTTCTTCCTACAAACCATTTGGCAACTTACATAAGGTTGATTTTCACAGGCTTAGTCCAAAGAACTCATTTGGGCCAACTTTGCAGTTCAGGTCTGGTGGGACAAAAAGGGAAGGGCTTGTTTTAGGATTAAGGGAATCTCCAGACAACTTTATAACATCATAATTTGGTATGGGTCAAAAAATCTTAAATTCTCAAATATCTTACATTCATTCCTTTAAAAGTATGTCTTAAACAGTTTAGGAGAGGGAGTGAAATCCGTTCAAAATTTATTCCTAACACTGCTAAGTATTGTTAGCTACTCAGAATAGAAAATCAGCATCAAGAACAACAAAAAGGTGGATTATAGCTTTTATTTCTGGATTTTATCATGGTGTTTTTAGCAGAAGCTTCCCTGCTGTTACTTTCCCTGTAGCCTAGTCAACTGTTCTGTGATTGTTGGCTCTGGTGGTGAGTTTAGTCAGGTAACACATTTGTTGGAAATAGATGCTGTTGGACAATACTTGATTGTTCTGCATTCTTTGGTCTAGGAAAGTATTGGTGAACTGATGTGGTTGACAAACCACAGCTGTTCTTGATTGTTCTGTTGTACGAGTTCCCTGGTTTACATTATTGCATTGTAGCATAACTTTTTCTCAAAGCAGGAGGCTGGCCTGTTGGTGAATCTTTAACCACAATAAGCACTTGATACAGCCTTCTCATGCACCCCTAGTCATTCTTGTTTGAAAACATTCTAGTTTATTTAGGGAAGAAGAAATTTCTAAGTAAAGTTACTGTAAAGTAATTTCAAAAAAAATTGGAACATAGGATTTTGAAGGAGACTATACAATTATGATTTAAGTTACAAATTAAAGTATGAAATAATTGCATTACTCAAATATTGTAGTCCCCAATTATAGCTGAATTTGCAAAACGGTTCCACTGTATTCCTCAGTGGATTCCTCATTGTATTGTACTGTATTCCTCAGTAGACCTATTTAACCCTTGGATTGACCAAACTGGAATTTCCTCTACAGATGGTTGCAGCATCCTAGAAGTGCTACCCAGGAGCTTCTTTAAATATAATATCCATGTTTGATATAGGCCTCTTGCTTGTTATGTTTGCCTTCATTGATAATGTTATCTTTTATAAAGAAGTGCTCAGAGTGTTGGATGTTCTTTCTGAAAACAAATAACCCACATTTTGTCACGCTTGACTGGATTTAAATGCAACATGCTCTTGGTCTAAACGTTAATATTTTGTGTTTTTAAGTTTCAGCAAATTGATTTTAACTAGTGGATATTTTACTTACTTGTTTTGCTTATTTGCTTGGAAATATTACTCTAACAAATGTAAAGAGGTTTAAAATAGTGATATGGGAGATGTCATTGTGGCCAGCATTTAGTTTGTCTGGAAATGTTGCCAGTTGAAGTTTTCATGTCTAAACATTTGCTTGTTTGTTTTTTTCACTGAGGTTATTTACTACATCTGGAGAGGAGGGATGAGACAAAGCTGTTCACAGTGAGATTACTAGACTGAATTTCTTGTCCTTCCTAGTCCCATTTTTTTTTTCCTCTGTAGTCTCTATATTCTGCAGTTAAAAGTGATTAGACTCTACAGTCTAGCTCTGTCTTGTATTTGCCATCAAGCTTCTTTCAGTCTTTCATGCCTGCTTTGTTGGGCTTTTTTTGTCTATGCGTTGAGCTTTTCACATATTCATGTTTGTAGGGACTATTGCAATGCAAAAACTGATTTATTAGCATTAGGACTAGCATATGACATGGCCCAGTCAGGATTCTCTCCTTTGCACCGCAGGTTATGCCTACCAGTAACTTACAATGAGCTAGGCACATGCCAATGGTCAGTTGCAGTATTGTTAGCTAGATTGGTCATTTAGGCTCCCCAGGGAGATGGTTGAGTCACCATCACTGGATGTGTTTAAAAACTGTTTGGATGTGGTGTTCAGGGACATGATTTAGCAGAGGGTTGTTAGAGTTAGGGTAGTATAGTTAGGTTGTGGTTGGACTCAATGATCTTTAAGGTCTTTTCCAACCTGAGTGATTCTATGATTATATGATTTATAATTACTTACATAAACCCTTAAGAAAAGCCATGTTCATTTGATAGGTGAGTACTGTATGGTTAGGGTTTTTCTAATCATATGGGCAGCTGTATATTTCTTAGAGGAGTAGAATCTTAACTCCATTCTTTCTCTTCTTTCTCCCTCTTTCTCATGTTAAGCAATCTCAATTGTGGCAGCAACAGAAGACTGCTTTTTTGTTCTGACCCTACTTCATCCTTTTTTGTATGGTAGCAGCCTAGGAGATGTAGCTGAAAGAGCAGTGAGGGAAGGAGAGTGCTTGCAGGAAGCAGAATTGGTCAGAGCTGCTGCCTGCTTGAGGGATAAAGACTGTTTGCGTGCTTGAATGTCACATGGGAAGATGCAGCGGAAAGGAGAAAGAGAGTAGAATTCTGTTGTGTAAGCATCCCCTAACTACAAACTAGCCTTTACAACAGTTGAGTATGAACAGTACCGATACTTCTGTAAATTCCTTTGTACTGTTAGGGTTCACAAGTTCTTCAGTAAATAAAGCTCTCTGACTTACCTGAAGTCTGAGTTATGGAGGTTATGTTCTGATCCTGTAGAAGTATCAGTCCGTGTGCAGTAGACCAAGATACTGTGGGGACAAAGAAACTCTGTGGACAGGGTCCATTGCTATATCAGGGTATATTGCAAAATCCTTGGGCCACTTCTTTTCAGTTTCTTCTTTCCCTCTCCAAGGTAAAAATAACTCTGAATTTTACAGTTTTCTGCAACTCTGCTTTGTCAGTCTGCCTATTTTGCTGACAGATCTTTTCTTGTTGAGCTGTACAAAGTAGGGCCCCAAAATACAAGGATTGTCTACTTCAGAAACACTTAACTTGGACAATTTCATGAGTTCTTGAAGAAAATCTCACCATTAGCCTTTCTATGCTGTGTGTACCTCTGCTTGGTTTGACAGGGGAAATGAAAAACTTAATTCTCAGAAATAACGTGCCGTGTGTTGCTAGAAATCTCTGGGAAGACAGAATTATTAAAAAAGAAAGAGTAAGAGGAAAAGGGAAGAGCAAGTAAGTAGCATCTTAACTTCAATGCAATACTGTGCCTGTTATCTAAGTACAAAACGGTTATTGGCAGCAGAAGTTACCTGCTGAGGGAACAGCTGTATGGTGTGGAAATGACTTTGTGTGTGCTAATATATGCTTGGCAGCTGTGTGGACCTGTCTGCAAAAATACAGCCATTTGGTTTCTATGTAGAACCTATATTCACATGTGTCTGTATCAGTGGGATGACAAGCTTCTTGAGAAGCACTGCAATGATTTCATGAATGTATCATAAAATTGGACAATTCTAGCTTTTCTTTTTGCCATGTCTGGTCAGATTTCCTGTCTAGAGAAAGAGAAACACTTTTTTATCTTGAAAACGTTTTCTTCAGAGGATTTGGATTGTTGATTTTTTTTTTTTTTTTTTTTTGGTGGAGAACTGTACTCTCTAATTCTGCAGCAGTTCTTAACTTTATATCTGCATGCATTTGATTTGTCAACAAGTTCTACAATTATTCTAGGCAGAACTCAGGTGGTTTCTCTAGGATGTTACCCGAGCATTTTTCTTTATATAGTTTTCAAATCTTCTTTTATTTTAGAAGACTTACAAGTTTTTGAGTATTTTCCACAAGTAATGCATGTAGAGGAAAAATGTTCTTCAATTATATTTTGTATTTATTCCAATTCTCCTTATTAATCTACAATAGAAAGCTTTGGAGATTAGAGGTTTCTGGAGTTAGTCCCATAAAGGCAGTTAATTCTGTCCTTTGCATTTTATCCTATCTTTCCAGAAATCTATAATCTTTCGTTCTGATCAGCTGACTGCTTATCTTTCATCCAAATTCTTGGCTGTTAGTGATTCATCCTTAATGATGACTATTTGCTTATGTGATTTTATGCAATCTTTAAAAGCTTTTGAAGAATTAATGAACAATTTCATTCCACTCTAGCTTTGTTTTTGATACATATCTAAACAATCAGAAGCCATATGGGGGCTGGATATTTTAGGATGTTTGAGACTTGGCTTGCAAGATTTAACTTTTCCTCACATATGAGGATAACTTCAAGAATGTCTTGTGAAACATTTGTTCACTTGATTGTTCATAGGCTGCTTAGGTCTTTGACCATCTTTTAAAAATGTGTAACAGAGAGTTCTGACTTCTGATTAGTCAAAGATTTTCCCTTGGAATTTGTGATTCTTCTTTACTGACACCTGAGTTGGTCCTCTATTTTACTTCCTTTGTAGCTTCTATATTAGTAGCAGAATATAATGTAAATTCCATTCTTTATTGTTCATTGGCGTCGAGAAGAATCTCTGCACATTTCCACAGAATACTTCAGAAGCAAATATTACCTGGTATTTTTAACTCACATGTGCAGACTGAAGAAAATCATTTGCAGAAAATTCTGTTGAGTATTTGACACATCTGTATGAAGAGTGATCTGGTGAGGATAGTATTCACTTTAGCTCAGTCTCAGCTGATAAAAACTGAATTTAGCTTGACACTTTAATGTAGAACTTTAAACAAATCTTGGTATAAAGTTTGATTTTTCCAGACTGCAGAAACACCGTAAAGGAAAATGGAAGATATGAGTATTGAGAACATGGAACAACTTCCAGTTGTTTTTGCTGCCATATAATCTAATCTTTTGCATGTGATTTCTCTTCTTTAAGAAGATTGTTCTCAATAGTGATTTTATTTTGTTGATGTTTTTTAACCAGGAATTTTAACTTTAAAAAGTGTCCTGTCAACTTGCTAGTTCTGCTTATAGCTCATCTCACACTTGCAGATGATTTAAAAAGTTGCTTTGGAGTGTGTGACTTCTTGATTATTAGAAATTCTTCAGTGCTTGTGTGCATTTGGTGTTTGTGAAGGCCAAGTGATGCTACTTCTGGCTTGAAGACTTCATGCTGTCTTACATCATGTCACAAGCCTGAGGATCTAAAATATATGGAGGTGTTTACATGTCTTTGTAACAAACTGCAAGTGATGAGTATACTAACAGCCTTCTCTGCCACTGTGGAACCGCAGCTGTGTAATATAAATGTTGAATACTTAAGCTTTTCATTTCTGAAAATAACCTTGAAGCCTGCATTTGGCTCTGGAAGTCAAGGTAAAATCACTTAGCTTTTAATAATTCTGAGTAGTGGTGAACTTACAGGGTATATAGCCCACATGATAGAGTTGTCTTTCTGGAGGAAATGGAAGTAGTCACCTAGAGCACCTGTGCTGAGGTGAACTCTGTTTTCCTCTACCAGTCCTGTAGTTTCGGGGTTGGAAGACCAGCCACTGTGGCTTTTGGAGACTTATCAATAGCTGGGGTCAGTTTATAGCTCATTTTATAGTTTATAACTAGGTCACCAACTGTGAATCTTCCAAAAATAAAGAAAAAAGTCCTATCTCAGTCTTCTAGGCCTCTGTATGGGGAGTGGAAAGCTTAGTGATGGTCTTACTGATGCGTCTCAGACATTAATTGTTGTCTGTCAGGGATTTATGAGCTTTGTGCATTGCTAGTGCTGGCATGAAAGTTCTCACTTGCTGCTATTGATAACAAAAGCTTTTCACTTGTGAATGAATTACTGTCTTCACGCTGCCTGCAGTACTCACTGATGAAAATACTGCCTGTATCCTCTGTCTGTTACTCTTAAGTCAAGCACACTTGGTAGCCCTCCTAGAGAGTGCATGTGAAGAAGCTATGGCTCTGAAGAGGGATGTTTTCCCTTTGTCAGCATCTAAGCTGTCGGAAGCCCAATTTTAAGACTATGGTTCTTTCAGGAAAAGAAACAACTGCGTTGGCTTTTAAGTCTGCCTTTCTAAAAGGGCTGCCTCTTCTGAGCCTGTCAGGACAGGCTGTATCTGCTGTTCAGTGTAAGAAAGAAAAGATTTGAATGACTGTGCTTTGAACATAACTTGCTGGTGCTGTCATACCTAATAGCTGAATTCCTGTGCAAAAAAGTTACTGTTATGAACTTTCAGGTACAATAAGTCTGTGTATTCATGTTGTTATGTGTTGTAATTAAATTGAATTAATGATGTACTCCTAATGTTTGAAGCTGTAATGTAAAAAAGATACATATGCGTGTGTATTTGTATAGTATTGGTATATTAAGAAACATATGCTGGCTGTTCACTGGGTATAATAGAAATACATTTTAAATTGCAAAGCAGTTGAAGAGAGAATGGAAATTTGTGAAGGGTTTCTGAATACATCTGTCTATTTTTAGTTAATTTTCCTTTAAGGTGGAGAGCAGACAGAAGAATTGCAATTGTTGCCTCAGTCATTTGAAAGCTACATTAAAACCATGGAAGTAGGAGTCTAGGTAGTGTCTCTCTGCTGTTCATATGACAACAGTAGTCTTAGTACTTATACTGCATTACTGATTTCCAAATTTTAACAATCCTCTTGAGCTCAAGTGGTATTTACAGTAATGTTCTGAGGGGGGAATATTTTTGTCTCTGAACTGGATGTATTCTTTTTCTTGTGCACCAAAGCTTGTAGTGGGAAAGAACGCAACTTTAAAAGTTGATTAAACTGGCTTTGAACTTCGATCTGATTAAAATATTGTTCATCTGATCCTTTGAAACCTTGTCTCTTGCAATTTCTTTCTGCAAGTAAGATGAGGCTTAAAGACAGTATAACAAACACCTGTTGGCAGGAGAAAAGAAGTAAGTTAAGAAAGCCTTTCAAAGACTTTAGTTTGAGGACTTCCATGAATAATCTATTATTTTATCCTCAACCCATCTGTAAGGAGAATATAAATCTGGACAATTTCCTGTCCTTCTGAATATTCTTGCATTTCTGCCTGTTCCAAAATACTAGTTGTTACATGTGATATTCACATACTACCTGACTTCTGCTATCATACTTTAAAATTTGACATGACAGTTATTTCAGGATCTTACTGAAGGGATTACATATGCCATCCAAGTTGTGTTAGATTAGGTAATCTCAATTGTTAATAGTTCATCTTAGGTATGATCTGTTCCGTTTTCCTGTTGTTGTTGTGTAATGTTTCTATGCAGAGCAAGAATAAGAGTTCATTTTATGCTGAGCTACATTTCTCAGATTTTTGAGCACTAGATGTATTTTTTTAAAGGAACTTTCTCTTACTGCTCAGTAAGTAAGATCTGTTTCCTCTCATCACTTGTTTTAAAACTTTCTGCTGTTGAATTGTACTGAAGAATTGACTCTTGAATGCGGAAACCTTCCAAAATCCATCAAACAAACAAGTGTAGCCCTCTGATGAGGAGATCTTTGTGTGAGTTGTAGGGAGATCATAGAATCATAGAATGGCCTGGGTTGAAAAGGACCACAATGATCGTTGGTTTCAACCGCCCTGCTACGTGCAGGGACGCCAGCCAGCAGACCAGGCTGCCCAGAGCCACATCCAGCCTGGTCTTGAATGCCTCTAGGGATGGGGCATCCACAACCTCCTTGGGCAACCTGTTCCAGTGCCTCACCACCCCCTGTGTGAAAAACTTCCTCCTAAACCTCCCCTGTCTTAGTTTAAAGCCATTCCCCCTTGTCCTATTACTATCCACCCTCATAAACAGCTGTTCCCCCTCCTGTTTAGATGCTCTCTTCAAAGTCCGGAAGGCCACAATGAGGCCTTCTCTTCTCCAAGCTAAACAAGCCTAGTTCCCTCAACCTTTCTTCACAGGAGAGGTGCTTCAGCCCTCTGATCGTCCTAGTGGCCCTCCTCTAGCATGGCCAACCTCATCTTTTTTTTTTTTTTCCTCATGAAATTTACCAGATGCTTTTATCCTTCTGTGAAGATGACTTTTCTCTAAATAGACCTGTTTTCCACGGGTGATGGGCTGACCCTTTGATCTGAATGTTTTTATCCTTTGTTTTTATAGTATTGATACTAGGTAACACTTTGCCCTCAGACTGACCCATTTGTAGACCATGGACCAGTAACAAAGTAGAAAATGTATCAGCACAGCAAGAGTAATCCAGAAACTGTAGTTATTGTAGCTTTTGTTAGCATTGCTTTTGTTTTTAAACACAGAAGCACTCAACTGCGTAGACTGCATTAATAGTGTGTATACATGGAGTTTTAAAGAGTGGTTGTGCTGTCAATTTGCATTTGGTTCTTTTTTTTTTTTTATAATTTTTCCTCAAAAACTCATACATAAGCCTAATGCCTAATGTGCTGCCTGGAGTATACCAGTCTTTTCTGCTTCATAATTAAATAGACTGAGAAGCCAAAAATTAAATTCAGTGTAGCTGTCAGTCTTTCCTCATAAGCTGTTCAGTTGATCACTTTCCATATGGTTTAAATTGATATTTATACCTTTAGAAATATGTTACGTTGTTGTGATTTTGATGAGCCCTTACTTTGTGCCAGGTAATGTTTATTCATATCCGAAAGTCTGTAAGTCCAACTTTAGATCAGCTTTTTATTGGCTTAGATGCTGCACCTAGTCCAGAATCCCGTTTTAGTTCAATAAAGGCAATGAGGTCCTCTGCCGAGTCTCTGTTACAAACAGTTCTGTTGGAAACTGTTCTCTAGTATAAACAACAATTAAGTTGGTTCAAAGCTAAAAATGACTGAGTAGTCATGCATCATACTGAAAAGACTAAGCATTTTTTCTCAGGCCAACTATGTTGGGAAAACAGGTGGTAAAGTGAAACAATGCACTACATGAGCAGTAGTTTTAAAGTTGACCTTTTCCCATGCTGTCAAACGTATTGTGAATTTTGTGGGATGAAAACACACTTGACCTTCAGAAGTATGTCTTGTATGTAGCTAGTATTCCTATTTTCACTTAGAAGTTGTAGCTCATCAAGAATTTTCTATTCTTTCTAAGGTGTTTTTAATATTCCTGTTAGTTTTTTTCTGTGGCATAAAAATTGCTATCTATTACACAGTGTTTTGAATGGAGGAATAATGCTTGCTTTTTCAAAATTCTTCGGTTAATTGGATTATTCAGTAGTAAATGCAATTACTAAACCTATGCATTTTGGTATTATTGCTGTGATTACTTGCTTAAATTGTACAAGCCCCTGTGGGGCTTTTGAACCCAGTGGGGTTCAACAAAGCAAAGTGCAAGGTTATGTACATGGGTCGAGGTAATGCCAGGTATGTATACAAACTGGGAGAATAACTCCTTGAGAGTAACCCTGCTAAGAAGGACCTGAGGGTCCTGGTTAATGGAAAACTGAACATGAGCCAACAGTTTGTACTTGAGGGCTGGAAGACCGATGGTATCATGACTTCCATCAGAAGAGGGGAGGGCCAGCAGGGACAGGGAGGTCTGAGGCCCCCAATGTTGGAAAGATGTGGGTCCAGGGGACGGCCACAGAGATGATCCAGAGGTCTGGAGCACCTCTTCTAGGAAGACAGGCTGAAGGAAGTGGGCTTATTCAAACTGAAGAAGTCTGTGTGGAGACCTCATTGCAGGCTTCCTTTATTTAAAGGGAGTTTATAAACATGAGGGATATCAACTTTTTCAAGGGTAGATAGTGATAGGGCAAGGGGGAATGGTTTCAAACTAAAGGAAGGGAGATTTAGATTAGGTGTCGGGGAAGTTTTTCACTGAGAGTAGTGAGGTGCTGGCACAGGCTGCCCAGAGAGGCTGCCCCATCCCTGGAGATGTTCAGGACCAGGTTGGATGGGGCTCTCTGCTATCTGGTGTGGTACTGGATGTAGAGGTTGGCAGTTCTGTATCTACTACACTTCTTTTTCTCAATCTAGTTTGTCATGTGACTGCACAGATATTTCGGCTAGCCACGTCTTAACTGCTATGTCCAGTTTTGAGCACTCTTCCCTCTTCCCATCTGTTCCTAGGTAGACTCAACCAAAGGCCACTGGTGTGACTGGATCTGGTGAGAGCGTGAAGGAAAATTTGAGGGAACAGAGCTTTTTTGAATTGGATAAAAAGTCATTTCAGGAAGACTAAATAATCTTCTCTTGCCTATAGGAAGGCTACTGAGAAGGCAGAGCTCAGTTCTTTTCTGAGGTGCATGGCAGGGGGGATGAGACAGTAATTATAAACTAAAACAATGGAGGATCCACTTTGTCCTAAAGGAAAAGTATTTCACCACAAGGTCAGTCAAACACTGAACCATTATTCAGAGGAACTGCGAACTCAGCATCTCTTGGAATTTTCCTGCCATTATGGCACAAAGCCCTGATTAACCTTGTTAGAATCATAGAATAATTGAGTTTGGAGGGATGGCTGGAAGTTATCTTGTCCAACTCTCTGCACAAAACAGGTCCGAAGGGATCAGGTGTCTTCCCACTCTCTTGAAGGAGATTTTAATCCATATTTCCTGTGTTCCAACTTCTGACAAAGTTTCCGAAAGGATGTTATGGCTCTTGTTTAAATTGAAATAAAAAACGTTCACAGCTCTTCCCTTGCCTCTGAAATCAGTCATCTCCTTAAAGCAGCTGCCAAGCCGGTCAAATACAACGTGCTGTTGGTGAATGACTCTTTCGTTGTTTGTGTGGATGTAGGTTCCGAGAGTATTTGTCTAGGTACTCCTAGTCCTTCTTGACAGTAGCTTTCTTCCTGGTCCTGATGTAATTCTTTGGATCACCAGGACCTTTGAAATGGCAGTGTGGCTCTCCAGTGAGATCAGTCAGCTTCTTCAGTGCCATTAAATGCTTCCCATTTGCTGCCGCTGGAGCTGCACGGGTCTTAAGCGGCTTAAGGGATCTCTGACTCAATGTCTCTACTGTATATGAAGTTTAACTCCCACAGGCTACCACTGGACTGAGATCTGAGGCACCCAATAGTAGACCTCACCAGTAACAAAGGAGACGAGGCTAAAACATTACTGAGTATTTCAACCTTTTCATTGTCACTAGGGCTGCCATCCCTCTGAATAAAGTATCTGTTATTTTCAGGCTTGCTTTTGCTGATGTTCTTAAAAATGCTCTGTCAGATTCAAAGCTCAGTTCTGATGAGGGCAGCTGGTTCAGCAGGATTCCTGGGCTGCTCTGTTTAACTATGATTCTGCCTAAATTCGTCGTTTACCGTGCTCTGAGTAGGAGACTGGAATAGATAACATTCCCTAGTTCTTTCTGACTTGAATTATTTTGGTCAACAGAAATGCTTTCAAACATTGCAGTTTGGCTGCACACTTATCTCATGAGGTGGTAAACTGCACAAAGTGATGAGAACCTCTGTTAAAGATACGGGGAAGGCACAGAGCTACGCTACCCAGTGTGTGTTGAACTTTGCACTGATGTCTCTTCTAATAACTTTCTTGAAGGATTCAGAGAACTCAGAGTGCCTTTTTGACATTTCATTGAACTCAGGATTTTTTTTTTCTTGCAGTGAAGGCAGATATAATGCCATTTTAAGCTTTGTAAAATAGCTTATCTGATCGGACAGAATGGACAGAACGTCTAGATAGAGTCCTATTCTTGATGTCTTGCTAATTTGAGAATGCATAAACCCTGGGCTCCTATGTGTTTTATGCTTTCTTTTGGAGCTGAATATGTTTTCATAGTCTGAGACTAATAATTTATTTTCTTTTCTTTAAAGCATGTTTGTTTCAACTAGCATTTGTTTTCTTTATTTTAGGATAACAGTGAAACTTTATTTTCCTTCCAGACCATTTCTGTGGTGTCCCAGAACAGGGCAAAAGATGACGACTATTCTATAGAGTGTATAAGTAGTCATAATGTGTCTGACAGATTAGTCTGTACAATATTTTGTTTCTGAAAGTGGTTGATAGTGTTTGTATAGGGAGGAGAATAGGGGAACTTGTAATGATAGTTCCTCACTTCTCTCCTAACACATGCACTGATTTGAAGAGAGAGAGAGCGCCTGATCTAGGGGTGAAGACTTTGTATTTAATAGCTGATAAATAGGCTTGCAGTGCTGGCACTAAGCTGTGACAGGGAGTTCCACTGCATACCTTCTTTTTGGTGCTTGCTGCTAAAGTCACTTGTCTATTCTTCCTCCTAGTATTGAAAGAAACAGACAAGAGTTGGTGTTTACCATTCCCATGCAACTGTTGGTTTTTACAGACCTGCTACCTAGTTTAGGTTACCTCTTTTCCAGCCTGGAAGAATACTAGTCTGGTCACTTACATCTTGTAATGCTGCTGTTCCTTGTAGCCTTCATCTCTTTGCTCTTATCATTTGTCTTTTCTGATCCTTCTTTATTCTTTTTGATGTGGCAAGATAGGATGTTCATGCCTACTCAAGGTGAGAAAGCAGGTATTGTGTAATGGCAAAATGATGATTTATCTTTTTTTTTGTTTCTTTTCATCTTACCAATACATAACAATGTTTTTTTTTCGCTGTTGCTGATAACCACACTGATAGTTGCATAACACTTTCTAGTGCAACTCTGCGATCCAGAATTCAGGGTCATCTTTGTATCTATGGGGGAAAAAAAAAACACCTTAGGGTTTCTTCTTAACATATATAATTCAATGTTTTCTGGTGGTTATATCATCTCCTACTTTATCACCAAGTAGTTAATTACAGATACTTCTGCAGTTCTTTGTATAGAGTATTAATGTCTTCCCAGTCTCCTTCAAAAAGAAAAAGAAAAAAATTGTCAGTCATGAAAATAGCAGTTTTTGTGACAAACTTTGCTTGTAGTTTGAGTAGGACAAAATAAAATTTTAATATATACATGTTGAAAAATGCATAGAAGTTTGGTCTATAATTGAACTTCAAAGTAATTTTAAGTGTCCGCTGAAGTGTTTAGCTTTGCCTAAGAAATGATTTCTGTGTACTTTATTGACTTTGCTTTATTTTAGTTTATTTTATCAAAAAGGTGATTTATTTTGTTTTGCCAGAATTATTTGCCTTTACAATTAAGGTATAAAAGGAGAAGCATGAGCGGTGTTGGCCTGTGGCTTTGGTTAGCCCTGATTGTTACACTGCTTCTTAAGATGCTCCTGTTTTTCAATCATGTAGATTGTTCTGATTTTCTGAGGATCCAGAGGGTTCCTTTATTTTTTTTGTTTTGTTTTTAAGATGCTTAAACTCTTTTCTAGTGACTCAGCAGAGTACTGTGTTTTGGTTACTCATTTTAATGTTTTGTGTGATGAGTGTTGATGAGTGTAAAAGACTGCAGTGTTATTGCTTTAATTGTCCCAAAACATTCATTTTGATACATACAATATCTAAGAATTAACTTAGATTAGCTTTAAAACGTAGTAAAATCTTCTGCTTTTAGTTGCTGTCCTCAGGTAACTTTTTGTGACTTCTTTCTTTTTTCTTTTACAGACACAGAACGTGGTCCCTCAAACTGGATTAATACAACCTGTTGATATTTTTATTTATACTTTTTTTTATTTTTGTATTTGACTTAAAGTGCCATGAAAAAATTTGCATATTGCAAGGTGGTCCTTGCCACCTCTTTGGTTTGGGTCCTTCTGGATATGTTTCTATTGCTGTACTTCAGTGAATGCAACAAATGCGATGAGAAGAAAGAACGAGGGCTGCCTGCTGGAGATGGTAAGTTATCTGATGAAGTAATTTTTAAAATATGGTTGTTTAAAATTATGTTTGTTTTAAATGTTCAATATCAGCAGGGAGAATGGTTTTAAGCCTAAGGAGGGAAGGTTTAGATTGGATGTAAGGGGAGTTTTTTTACAGAGTGAGTAGTGAGGTGCTGAACAAGCTGCCCAGAGAGGCTGTGGATGTTCCATCCCTGGAGGTGTTCAAGGCCTTGGGCAACCTGGTCTAGTACCAGGTCAGCTTTCTAATACATAAAATGGAAGGAGTTTATTTTCCTGAATGGGAGTTAAAACCGTGCTCTAAGTTGCCTTGGAGAAAAAATCTTCCGCCTTGGTATTGATGGCATAAGATACTAGGGTCTTAAATTAGGAGCTTCACCTGCTGTGTCTAATATTGGATTGTATTTATATCACTGTTATATTTTGCAAACTGCACTAAATATGAAACAGTAAATGAAGGTGAATATCTTCTTCGCTAGCTGCAGTTCTTGCTGTTGAGAAGAACAGCTGAATTGAGGCTCATTAGTGAGAAGGCCTTGCCTGCTTTGCTTTTCACAGAATCGTAGAATCATAGAATCACAAGGTTGGGAAGGACCTACAGAATCTTCTAGTCCAACCGTTCTCCCATCACCATTGCTACCACAAGCTACCAAACCATATCTCGTAGCTCCTCATTCAGACGCCTCTGGAACACTGCCAGGGACAGTGACTCCACCACCTCCCTGGGCAGGCCATTCCAGTGCCTGACCACTCAGGTGGTCTTTTCAGTCTGTCAGAGTCAGAGGGCAATTGAGAATGTGATTGTAGGACTTGGGCTCCGTGATGATTGCTGGCAAACCTGGGGAAGGTCAGTGGAGATGGTTATAGGGAACTGTAAGGTGGACGTGATAGTGGGCTTCATGTCTGATAGTGAGTGGTGCAGGCATGGAAGGCTACTGGTTGAAATGGTGCCTGTGTGGAGATGAGGGGAAAAAAGAAGTGGGAAGGGAAAGGCCATAAGGGGACTAGATGGAGATGCTGGTGCAAAGGGGAGCTGGAATGGTCTTAGGGGCATACAGGTCTCAGGAGCTAAAGTGATGCTGGAGGACAGAGAGTTGGGAACAATGGCAGGGATTACATGAGTTAGTGATTTAGTCGCAGGTTTAAGCTTTTTACTCATCCCATCCACTGTGGCTGAAACTTGTCAGTATAACCTAACAGCCAGTTAATTATGTCATCAGTGTGAGTCAGCATTCCTTCGAAGGAAAGACTTTTTTTCCATAGCTAGTGCACAAATGAGTGCTGCAGTTGGGCTTTCTTTTAACAATATGTATGTTAGTCACTGTGCAAGAACATTTTTTGTTTGTATTTATGAGAACTTTGTTCTTTTGTGAGAAGACAGGTGACTAAATGCAGAAATCTGAGAGCCAATGGCTAAATCTTCTTGGAAAGTTATCTCCATGCTTGCACACCAAGTTGGCCTGTTTTTGTATTTACTATGATATATATAATGGCTGCTGGCTTTTTCTACAGGAGATAGAATATCTCATTTAGGTAAACTTGAAATCAAGTATAATGTATTTGCTAATGAAACTTAAGCGTTGTTCTGATGAATCTGTGAAATTTGTATGCCTGGATTCAGGTCATAGAATTGTTAAACTAACATTTCAATCTTTAGTTAATCTACCTGTTCAAGTGAGCTGGTTTAGCTAAGTTATGAGAAAAGTGAATGTGTAAATAAAGCAGAATTTTTTATTCTAAATCAGAAATACTCTAGGATAAGAAATTAACTCATGGGTACGTTGAAAAACTGTTAATACTCTGAAAAGATTCTTATATAACAATATTCTAATAGATTTTGAGTCTATTAAACAGTTACATAGATTCATCTGAACAGAAAATAACTGAGTGCTGTAAATTTAATAAAAATGCAGTCATGATAATGTAACTCACATTGTTTTTATTAAGCCTAAATAATTGCCTAATTTTATGTCATTATTTTATCTTAATTACCATCTAAGAATGCACAATTCTAGTTCAAGAGTTTACACAGTTGCAAATCGGCAAGTTTAGATGCTTTTGTACCAATGAAGTTCAAGCTGTTCTTTCTTAAGTACGGAGGCAAAACAGCTGACTTGATTTAGAGCATGGTTAAAGCATGTGCCTAAATCTAGCCTGCTGAGGATATACTTGGACATATTGATTCTTTTACTTTTCATTTACAGTTGGTTAGCTGGCAGCTTCTAGTATTATATAGCTCAGTTTACAGTCATAGAGAACGTTGTATAAAGAAAACACCGTTGTGGTTGGAGGATTTTCTCTGCTAACAGCTATTGCTTTAGTGCAGTTGCTTGAGATATTTGAAAAAGAAAATACCTCATATGGAACATATTATGGCCATAACTGGTAAATGCAAAATGCAAACCAGCAACTCGTTTCACTTAGTGGTGTGTGTGTGCATATATGTGTATATGTATATATATGTATTTCAAGTATTAGTGTGTTTATATGTTATGTCTTCAGTGTTTCAACAAGGATGGAAGTCTCGGACATTTTATTTTTTTTTAAGGGTGACTTAATTATGAAAATATTTCCTGCTCTTCTGTTTAGGACTTAAATTAGTATTTTTTTCATTAAAGTTTGTACTAAGCTTGTTGGAATATAACCCAAATTCAATATTTGAATGTTATAACAATTCAGGAGAAAAGTGAATGAATGTTTGTAAAGAACTTTTAGCAAATAGCCTTATTAAATGTTTTTATTTAAAAGAAATTTAAAAAAAATAAAAAGTCAAGAATTTTAATCCCTTTTCCTCTCCTTTTTCTCCCTCATCAGTTTGGTCAGATAATTAAAATGCAATTTTCTTTGTTTTAAACAACAGATTTCTGTTAAGACTGAATACTTCGTTGCATAAATATCTCTTGTTCCAGAGCATGATGATGGGTAGATAAGTAATTGTGTTTTTTTTTTTTTTCAAATGAATGGTAATTCTGAGAGCAGCGTTTAACTACTTCCATTAAACTTCCAGCTATAAAGATTTGTTTTCATTACAAAACCTGGTGTTTTTAGAACTCCATTTTAAAGCAAGAACAGTCTAATGTGTAAAATAAAATATAAATAAACAAACATAGAAATAGTTACTAACATTTTATTTGTTTTTAGTTCCAGAACCCATACAAAAACCACATGAAGGACCTGGTGAGATGGGGAAGCCTGTGGTCATTCCAAAAGAGGAGCAAGAAAAAATGAAAGAAATGTTTAAAATAAACCAGTTTAACTTAATGGCAAGTGAAATGATTGCACTCAACAGATCTTTACCTGATGTCCGGTTAGAAGGGTAAGTAATATGTGTTGTATTAAAAGCTATGTATAAATGGAGAGTGCAATTTCCTGTATGTATAGTACTTAAATAAAACTAGCTTTAAGAGCAAGGACCAGTTTCCTTCAGTGTTATTTAACAATGAATCTGATTACAAGTATGAATGCTGTTCAGGAAATAAAAATTAATCTGTCCGAGTGAAAACAAAGTTCACTTAAGAACTGGTGTTTCAAGAAGAAATATCTTCTTTGCAAACTTCATGCTTTACTTTTAATGAGGCAGGCTAAAGTTCCACGTTGTATGAAATAGAAATGATATGATGATGAGAAATAAATACTTTAAACATTTCTTGCCTAATGAAATGTTCAAAGCCTCATTTAGCTTGCATTATAGTGTTTGCTAATATCCATCTAGTTTATTTTTGATCTCACCTCTGAAATATTGATTCTTTCAAAGCTATTTGAGTCATAATGAAAAAGGAAATCATAGCCTTGTTTTAAATAAAACTAAGATTACTTTACTGTCTCAGGGCTGATCTGAACAGGTAGCTGATGGCTTCTCCGCTTCTAGCCCCTTTTACTTAGAAAGTGAAACAGAGCTTGTGAAATAAGGTTTTGCCCATCAGTTATCTGCATTCTTCTTCAAGAATTATGTGCTATGGGAAATCTATTTCTTTTGAAGGTCAGCTATCGCTTCTGTATACACAAGGCTTAGTTGCTGGATTAATTTGTTTTTCATTTCCTACCTTTCAAGATGATACTAGGATTGAGATGAAGCTCTGACCACTTTTCATTTTTAATGGGTGATAAATAGCTGCTTTATACGTAACTTTGCCTGGAGCAATGATTTGGTTGGTTCTGTGTAGTGTGCACGTTCCATAGTGTGCTGATGTTTTCACTAATTGAGCTGGATTTAAAAAAAAAAAAAAAGTCTCCTGAGCTAGAACCAGTGCAACTTTCTGTTGATTTTTAGTTATACTGTTAGTCAAATTTACTGGTCATTACTTGCCTGTTTCTCAGTACAGAGAAAGAATGTAAAGCATAAACTTGTAGGGTTTCCTTTTGAAACTGGGAGATCTGTGTTTTTTTGGTGTTTTTTTCTTGTTTCTCTGATCGTGGTTAGAATTTGGCAGTGGATCTCTTGGTGTTCTGGAGTTGCACGTATATGATGCCTTGTATGATGCCTTCTATATAATAAGAAATTTTCTTTGTAAAATGGCTACTTACAGGGGGTGAGAACTTCTCGTTAACATTCTAATCTTGTTTTAGCAGCAAGGAATATCATCAGATTCTTTGGAGACTTTTGTCACAGCTGGAATGCTAATTTGTGATGATTTCAGTATGGTTTAGTGGGTTTTTTTGTTTGTTTTTTGGGAGAACTAAATGGAATGAATTATCAAAACTTTGGGGAAATGATAGTTACAGCAGCTGGTTAATTTGGAAGGTAAACACGGGTAATCGTTCATGATTATCTTGGAAATAAGGAGGAAATTAAATAACATCTGTTTATCAGCATTCATATTGGAAAACTTGCTTGTATGTCTTCTGCTATTTCTACAGTGTAAGTACAAAGTTAAGGAAACACATTCCTTACACGTGGATCTGAAACATTGACTTGATTGTAATCTTTGAAGTCTAGACCCTGAATTAACCAAGAATGGAAAGAGAAATTGTTATAAATGATTACAATTGTATTAGTTAAGCATCATTCAACCTTTTGCAGAGAAGTCAAATTACAGTCTTAAAATTAGGTTCAGCTCTAATCACTTTCCTTGTATGCATGGCCACATGCTGCAGTTACTGTGTTTTGCACTAAGATGTGAGTTATAAATTCAGTTGCATTACATTTATTCACCTCTTCCATTTGAATGGACAAAAAATTGATTACAGTACTTTCTGTATAGGAATGAAATCTTAACGTAAAGTCATAGGCAAGGTCTCAGGGCAAAGCTCTATTTTCTGTTGTTGTAAATAGCTAATATCCACTTCGCGTGCATATTTTCAGTAGATTTTGACAGAAACGGTCCCTTAAAACAGTTCTTTTCATGGTCTTCTCAGTATGTATTCTCCAAGGTCAAGCGAGTTAAGGAGTGGGGGATTGTTAAAGTTTCTTGAGCAAACCCGAAAATGTTGTTTGCAATGCAGGAGCATCTTAATGTGTGTGAGTGGGTTAATATGACTTTTCTGCAACTCTAGCCATTTTCAGAATTGCGAAAACTATAAGGATGCCCAAATGTTATATGTAGGTCTTACAAAAATATTTATCTGTTTAATCAAAATATTCACATGGTCAGAAGTGCTTTCTGCTGTGTTTGTGGAATTGCTTCTGCTGTAACTTGTTCTGTCTGTATCCCTGCTAATATGGGAAGTAGTTCTGGAGAAGGAGAGTGGCTGATTTCTAACCATGCCTCACCACATCAGTGTGCTTACAGCACAGCTGCCACCACTCCTTTTAGCCAAGTTTTGAAGAAGTGGGATATGCTCAAGCTGAGATGTTCAACTGTGTCATTTTCTTCTTGAGTTTTGTGGGTTGCTTCCTTTAATGTGGTATAGGAGGAAGATGTGACCATTTCAAGTTCTATAATTCTTTGCCAGCATCAGTTCTTCTGCAATAAGGATGTCAAAGGATTGCCAAATAATTAGTTAATCTTTGTAAAGATACTAAAGTTAGGTGTGCCAAGGCAGGCCAGTTTGCTTATGTATTTAATGCTAATGTCAGAGGGTGGTGACACACTGGAGCAGGTTGCCCAAGGAGGTTGTGGATGCCCCATCCCTGGAGGCATTCAAGGCCAGGTTGGATGTGGCTCTGGGCAGCCTGGTCTGGTGGCTGGCAACCCTGCATATAGCCGGGGGATTGAAAGTAGATGATCATCCTCTTCAACTTGGGCCATTCTATGATTCTATCAGAGAGCAGCTACCGAGGGAATCTGTTTTATCGTTCACACTAATTTCTAGTCCCACCAGAATCCACTGCTCAATCCCTTGCAGCCATATGCAGCACTTACCTGTACAGATTCCGTTTTCTGTCTTGTGCTTCTGCATGTGTGTGTTCGTTGTTTCATCTCAGTACGTAACCCACATGGGGAAGCATGTTTGTTTTGGCCAAGAAATTTTCTTTCTTAATGAAAAAAGAATATGTAATTTGTCTTAGCTTCTGGGTGCTTGCCCAGCTTAGTGGAACTCCTCTGTATCAGATGTCTGCACAAATTCTAATCTGAGTTCTGCTGAGCTGTGCCCTAGTCTTATTTATATGTTGATAGTTGTTTTTACTACTTGTCACCAAATTACTGAGGCAAATAAATGCCTTTAAAATCACTGAGATACAACTGAATTGGTAATCTTTTGTGTCTGCAAGTGTAAATGTTCTACTTAGGCTTCTGTTGGGTTAATAGAGAAACAACGACAAAAACAAAATAACAACAAAAAAGTAGTAATATTTTTAAACTTGGGTATTTCCATGAATCTACATTGAAGCATGTTATTTTAATTAATATAAATGCCAGGGCCACAGCCTCTGGAGTGATATTGGTGTGGAGGAGCAAGCAGCTGGGGACAGCAGACTGGTTTTAAGTTGCTAATAGATTATTTCTTGTAAGCGCGTGTCTTAGTCTGGTCTGTGAATCAGTCATCAAAGTGGGATTTGATTCACACTTGCCAGGAAAGTGCAACTGTAGGTTTGACGTGGCAGCAAAGAGTAAAATGTTGGGTAATGAGGAGCGCAAGAGTCTTGTCTTGATTTTGCTGAAGATGAGATGGCAGCAACTGAAATAGGTGTCACTGACTAAAACATGCATTTAGCTGTGCCTATTGGTTTTAGTCCAGTGATCAAGCTGGAAAGTGGTGTGGTTAAATGCATGAACTTTGTGTGGTGTTACATGGCTTATGTTTGATCTCAGTTCTATTTGAAGTGATTTTGAAGCTGCTTTGGAAACCAAAGAATGAGTACTATGTACAGAGACTGAAGTTTTCAGGCCTGTAGTCTCACAAATGGTAAAGATTTGTGGAACATACAAAACATTTAAGGAGCCATTTGGGTCCTTGGCATGAGAGTTTAATCCCAGTGCTGACCTCTGTGCTCTAGAAAAGAGTGCAAAACTCCCCACTTTTCCAGGCCCAGGTGATCAAGGGTGGAAGCAATGGAGGCATAGCTGGGCAACACAGTGTTGTGCAGCGTTAAGCGCTGGTCACCAGTGGAGCTTCCACTGGGATATTTTATAGTGCAGGCTGAGATCTCTTGGAAAGATGTTGGGCTTCCCCTAGAAGCAGGGAGGGATGTGGAGAGCTTTGGGTACCTTCACGTCCCTTCTTCAAGGCTGCCTCTTCTGTACAGTTTGGCATAAAAACACCTTCCTTTTCATTTATTCCAGATTTGGTAAAATGTAACCAGAATTAAGTGTATGGGACACCTTACCATACCTCTGTTAAATCCTGCACATTGCCTGTCCTCCTCTCAAGCTGTCTGTACTGTGGGAGCAGTGATGCAGATGGTGTTAGTGTGTAATCTGTTTTTAGCCAGATGGACTTATGTATTTGAATGAACTAGGTTTAAATTCATACAAACTTTGGCTTCAGCAACTTAGAAAATTAAGAAGCAGATATCCCTGTAATATTCAACTAGGCCAGTAATGTAGCTGGTTTAAGTTATTATTGAAGGCTTTTTTTGCTCCTGTTCAGTTCCTACTCTGAAGCTTTATTTTACAGTCTGGATGAAGTTGACTTTCCTCTTTCTCTCTCCCATTATTAAAAACGATTCTAAGTCTTACTTGTATGAATGTTGCTGAGTTTATGGTTGGCTTATGATGCTTGGCTTATTTCTAAGCAAGTCATTCGTACAACTGATTCTCATCTTTCATCTCTCTGCCTGGACAGAACAGTATATAGATCCAGGCTTATGGATGCATCACGTATGCTGATTATATGATGCAATATAATGCTTTCAGTTCTGAGACTCCCAACTTACTTTTCATACTTAAGATTTAAAAAATTTGTCCGTTTTAAGCCTGAAATATTTTAGAGAGAACATACCAGAATTTTTGTTTGGAGAAATTAAGAACCTCACTGCAGGGGTTGGCCTGTGTGCTTTGTTACTGCAGTTGAATCATACGATGATGCAAATTCCTAAAATTTACACAGCCGTTGTGTGAGGAAAATAATCTATTTGTATATACTCATTAAAGGTAAAACTACTAAAGGCATACATGCAACAGCAAGCTGTTGGAACTCAATGTATTAAGTTTTATAGTTTGTTTTTTAGTGGTAACACTTGAAGTCTTGACTGTTAGGAGCTTTGTGGAGAAGTGTTCTCTCTAATGATTTTAATTCAGGAGAAGAGCCAAGGGAGTAGCTTCGTGTTGTATATCATCAGGTGTAAATTGTATATTGTATATAATTGGGTGCAGCCAAAAGTCTCGGCACTGCTTCTGTTGATGCTGATACAACAGTTGTGTGGCCTTGCAGCTCGCTGGCTGAGTGGAGGTTTGCATTCCCCAGGGCTGGAGGAGTGGGTTTGTTGGTCAGCAAATGGAAGCAACAGTGACACCCAGCAGCTGTGTGATTGCCTCATCTGCTGTAAAGAGGGGGATGGGCTGGAACTGTGGTGTTGAAAGGGGAGATTGTTGCTTAGGGTGCAGTTGTGGGCTGCAGCTATTTAGGTGGAATACAGGAAAAAGAAACTTTGCAATGGGAAGCGTGTGCAAAAATCCTCATAAAATCACGGGGATTTAAATAGGTTTATAAATTGTGATATTCTTGGTGAAGTTTGTTGCTCATTTAGCTTGGGTCACAGTGATAGAAAAAGGTAATAAAAGAGCTAAGTTGTCAGGAAGATGGTGGAAGACTACAGAACTTTGTTCAACATTATGTTCATGTTACAGGCTAGAAATTCAGGCTATGAATTAGTCTGGCATCTGCAAAGGAGATCTGCTGATCTCCTGAAAAGCAGTAATTTCAGGAGTAAATTTCAGCAGTGTCGCACTGTAAGTCTGAAAGCTTGTGAGGCACTGAAGTTTTAACGGTTGTTTTTCAAAGCAGATACTTTTCTTTTGCATTTTTCATCTGGCTTTTGTTTTCATTTGGGTTATTACTGGCTTTGTACAGAATCAGCAGTTTGAAACGTTCACGTTGGAAGAAATCAGCTATAAATCTTTCTCCTAGAAAGAAAAAGTTTTTAAAAGTTGTCTCTTCAAAAATGAGCATGCTTCCTGCAAACTGTTGTCTTTGTCTGTAGGCATATACACACATGCAGTTATGTAGGTGTGTGCACAATGACACAAAGCTTTGATCGACTCATTCTTAGTTACAAGTTTTCCATTTTTGGATGAGCAGCCATGTCACGAACTTTATTCTAGTTGGTAGGTTAAGTATGGAAAATAATATGGCTAGAGAACTTAGTTTATTTCCATCTTTGATGACAGAACTCTTTTTTTCCTTACTTCAAAGTACTTTCCTGTGGTAACTTTGATGAGAACAACACTCAATTGTAGGTAATTACTTTTGTGAACTTCTGCTTGAATTTTGTAACCACAGTGGTTTTAAGGACCATTTTGGATTTTGTTTCCAGGATCTAAAGAAGAGTTCTGTTTGAATCATGAGATAATACAGCCTTTCTTATATACAAATATTTGAAAGCAGAAGAAAGGATGGCAGGTAAATTACGGAATGCTATTGAAGGCAAGGCACTTAAGCAGGCTGATGGAAGTGCTTAAATAAGAATTACTGGCATTCAGGTCATCAGTTTAGACAGATTAATTGGAGTTGTGATATGTACTATAGAAGTGAAGAGCTCTTTTTAAAACAAATTGGTCTGATCTGATTGGAAGAAGCAGCTTTCCTCTGTAGTGTGAGGTTTTGTTGCAAACTTCTGTGCAGTACTTTCTCTTTGTGCAGCCACAAGTTAGAACTGTGGTTGGTTTTGTTTGATAAAAAGAGCTGTGGCACATTCTGTTGGTCAGCAATTCCATCTTTCTCAGAAATACTGCTTTTAACCCTTTTTGCTGTGTTGTTTCCTGTTAACATTAGCTTTGTCCTTCTTAGTTGTCTTTAGTCACAAGGGTTATTCTAAAAATTTATGTTGGAAGCAGATTTACTAATGCTCTTCTTTGTGATTATGTCATAAGGCTGCTGATGTACAGGAAAGACTTAAGTCACTGTTTACCAGAAAAGCATCACTTGATTTGAATGCTGGTGGTTGTTGATGCAGTGTTTTGGCACTTTCCACCACCTCTGCTTACAGGGATGTTATTCTCTGCTAGAAATGTGTGAGCATCAGCAGCTTCAGGGTGACTCGGTCTTATTTCCAACATGTTTTCACCTGTGATTTAAGGAGGGAGTAGTGTGTGCGTTGGGCAGGGCTGTGCCTCAGCTTTGTTGCCTTAACTTGTTGCAAACTATAACTTTAGGCAGATGGGCAAGTAAACTGAGTGCTGGTAGATTCACAGCACTGCAGCATGATGGAGCCATTATTAATCAAAGCCTGAGGTTTTATAACAGGAGTTTGTATTTTCTTCTCTAGTGATCTAGCATTAACTTCAATATCCTCAATAGTTTATTTTCAAGCCTTCAGATACTTATGCATACTTCCCAGGGTACATTTTAATGCTAAAGATTATGTTTCTTCTACTGTATCACCAGTATTAAACAGGTTTATTCTAGGCACTGTGTTGTACAGCATTTCCTCAAAACCTCAGCTCTAATACAGTTTTCCTTTCTCATTTAAGTTCTGAGATGCATTTTATTTGTAACTGCAGCTTTTATTTTTAAGCGTTGTTTGTACTGTGCAAGATAAAAGCTTGGACTACATCTGTAAGATGACTAAATACATTTCCCCTCACTCCCTTCTGTTGTTCCTTTCAAATATGCATTTGTATTGCATTAGCATACTGCACATACGAGCTGTATGTCTGAGCTCTAGTGTGATTTCCCATCTGAGCTGTGAACTGCACAGCAGATACTTGTGCTTGCATTCCAGCTCTGTCTTTCATTGATACGCTTTTGCTTGGGTGTGCTGGGTTTGGAAAACAAGGGTTGCACAAGTGTTTTAACTGTTGCTAATACTTCTGAGCCACTGTAAATTATTGTATTGCTTGTGCCTTCTTCCCTTGGAAAGCTGGTGGAATCTGGGTATAAAATAGATGTCACATACCAAATCGTGGCTTTGGTACTGCCTATCTACTGAATTTTTGTTTTTATGTCCTCATAGTCTCCTTCTGCATAGACATCATGGTAGTATATAATTGATTTCCAACAATATCTCTGCTATGTTTGCAGATTTTTTTGACAGTTCTTCAGCTTATGAAATATACTGATAGATCTTATATATCTCATATCAAATCCCATTTTATTACATTACTTCCAAAAAAGATTTAGCATGATTTCAAAGGGTGTGCAAATGGATTGCTTCTAATATTGTAAATATGACTTTAAAGATATAGCAGTGTTGCACATAGCACTCTATCTTGAGTTGTAAGAATAATTTCTCAAAATTATGTTCTATGACTACAGTGTAATAGTATTGATAAAATGCCAAATATTATCATAAGTTGGTTGCAGTGTTGTGTTTCTAAGCTAATATCTAAGTTTCTCTGAAAATCTCAACAGTAAGTTGAAAGAGGTGATATTAGAACTGAGAGGTAGGCCTCATTGGTCTTCCTACAGAGCAGGATGATTATCAGAAGAATTTCACTTCTGAGGAATTCAGATGAGGGATTAAGATCCTCTAGTAGATTACTTCTGTTTTAGCAATGGTTAAGTATGTTTTCCTCATTCCTTCACTAGCATAAGAGATAAGAGTTCCACTTCTGCTAGTTGTAAATTAGGTTTGAGAGCAAATGGTTGTGGTGATGTAGGTAATGCAAAATGAATGTGCTCACCCTAGTTCTTAGCATCTTGAAGGCTCAGGCATTGCTGATACTCAAAAGGTATAGAAGAGAATAAGCTGTAAGCTGCGATGTCTGGAATCTTGCTGCTTGTGCTGCTAAGTTCTTTGGTACCAGCTTTGGTAGACCTGGGATCAATGAGGTGCTCATCTGCAGTCATGAACAGCATCATGAGTGCTGTTTAGATGCTTTGAAAAACTTGCATTTCATAAGGTCTTGAAGTACTCTGAATGATCCATTTTGCATTTACTCGAAGATAAAATTGTTGTTCCTTTTTTGTTTTTCTTTTTAAGATCTTTTATTCCACATTTTGAGTTTAGAGGATTTTTTTTTTTTTTTTTGGCTGGGTAAATTAAATGTTAGCAAACTGTAGATTTTTGTATACTAGGTATTTCTTTATAAAGATTGAAAATTGAAGAAAACCGCCTTCCAAAACTATGTACAGTTAATTCTTTTAACAGAGATATCCTTCATGTTGGCTGTCATTTTTAACCATCAACTAGAAGCTTCAACTGTAGACTTAGGATATGCAACTTCTCAAAGTATTATAGCGTTGTTTATTTCTTGACCAAAGTTATCTTGTCAGATGGGATGGAAATTGTAATATTCTGATTAATAGGAGTTGGAAGTTCTTTCTTTGCAAGTTTTTGGTTAAAGAGAGTTTAAGATCTGAGATTTAATGACTAAAGTAAGGCAATTCTATTCAAATAATACTTGTCTTTTTGAGGTTATTTTTTTGCAGTGCCTCCCACAGACTGTTTATAGCCTGAACTGAAAGAGAAAAGAGTAAACAGTTTATTCAGGGGTTTTCAGATTCTTTCAGGTTGTTATGAAATACACTAAACAATATCTTTCTGGAGATTTTTTATATGCATCTCCCTGTCTAAAATGTACAGAGCTTCTATGTATGATTCAATTACCATCTTCATAAAAAAGATGATGGTAGAGAAGAAAAGCATAAATGATAATTGCTTCTGACCTTCCACTTTAGAAACTTCTGTAATGAGTTTAAAATTTTGAAATTAGGCTGTAGGGCGTTAAACTAATTTTATTTTTGCTGCTGTTGCTTGTTAGCAGTGTTATCCACAGATCTGCTGTGGTCTGTCATCCTTCTTTTGCTTTTAACACGTTAGACATAAATCTGGGTGAGTGAAGGATTTGAACCCAGCATGCTGCCCTCCTGTGCTCTTAAGGAAATGCAGGCCTAGAAGTAAACAATGGGCCAAAGCATTCTGAATATATGGCACAAAATTGAAAAAAGGTGAAATTTTGTGAACAATGCCTATGTATGTGCATCTGACAGAGGTCAGGCCTGAGTCTTATCTGTTACTGTCCTGTGGCTCCTTTGTAAAAACATTTTTCAAAGTGTTTTTTGAAAACTTGTAAACTTCATTTTTATCTCAAGTATGATTTTGATGGGACATGAAAGATCGTGGAAAATCAATTAGGAAACGAGTTTTATCCACTTTCATTTCCTCATTACCTGAGAGCAACAAATGAAACATTAGTGAGGAATAGACAGTTAATGAGGCTGAAGCTGGTGATTCCAGTTCTGAAAAAGAAACTTGATTGGAATAAAGAAAATCTTCACTGTTTTGTTCATTGGAAAGTGTATGTCAACACATGTAAATTAAGCAGGCTATTTTCTTGGTAGTATTGAAATAGTCTGTCCTATTCTTTTTCTGTACCTTTAAGTAATAAGATAATAAGTCATAGCTTGCATTTAAAATATCTAATATTTCCGGGGACTTTCCGCAGTCTAAATATTATATGGAGTTGTATTAGCCAAGAATTTGCCTGATGTGTGCCATAGATTAAGGAAAGGATGATGTATTTCAGGTGAAGTAGATACTCTCAGCTGCTGTTTGGAGTCTTCATTAAATTACTGGAGATGGTATGCCTTCCTGATATTATGCACTCAATTTTAAAACTATTTGAGGCATGATCCAACTAAAGGAACATAATGTATTAGTAGTGAATTGAAATTCAAATTTCCCTTAATTCATGCCCTGTGTGTCATACCCTTGATGGTTATGTTCTGCTACTAATGTTGCTTATCTGTTGGTTGAAACAAATGCTGCGTTTTAAATTTGGTAGTAATCCCTTCCTGGGGTAATTTGTTTTCAAATGAAAGACGAAAAGGATTCTTAATTTAAAGGTTTGGTACTCAAGATAAAATGTGGGTTTTACATAGAGGGCTAATGCTCTGGGTTAACTGTTCTTTCTGTTTTGTGTTCTGCAGCTGTATGTTCCTGGGGGAAAGTAGCATATGGCAATAATTTCAAAATTAAAAACTACTTTTTTGTTATCTAGTCACAAATATTTGTACAAATATATTGACAGAGTGTGTACAGAAAGGCAGTTGAAAGGAATGCTGTTTTGAAAAAAACTTGCTTTGCCGCTTGTGAGAGTCTCTAAATATTAGCAGATAGGGCAGCATAGGTCACTCTTAAACTGTTACTCCAGAAAGGGCTGATGGCTGTGGTTTACAATAGGCAAGTCTTGTTATGGATGCAGCGATGTTCAGCTTCTATAGGTCACAGGCAGTGGACATGCTTGAGAGGGGGTTCTCATCAACCTTCTGTATGCCTTTCAGGCATATTAGGGATAAAAGGTTTCCTTTCAAAGATGGATCTTAAAGATTCTGATGTCCTTATACTAAAGACAGTGTAATGTTTTATGAATGTACTTGTCTGTGGCTGGCTTTTTTTTTGGTACCAGTTCATTTGTTTGGAACTCAATAAAATAAATCTTCCATAAAACCAAGATAGGCAAGGCTGAAGATCCAAAATGTAGCATTGCAGTGACAAAGCTTTTGGCCACCCCAGGAAGATAGTCCTGTTGAATGAGATGTTTTGCTTCTTATGGAATACAGCAAACAGATTTATATCAGCTTTTCTACAAATATTCTGTTAAAAAATATAGGATCAACTGGAAGATGTACATTTCTGCTAAGGCTAAAAGTCAACATTTGGATACCTCATTTTCTGGTCTAGGGAGCAGTGCTGTAGAAGGAATAAAATATTGATGGTTTGGTTTTAAAGCAACGTAATGGGCCGAACAAGTGAAAAATAAAAGAATGTTTGGCTCATGTAGAATTTGCCATCTGAAATTCATGGCATCTTTGCCAAAAGCTATTTTATTTTTCAAGCAGAAATAATACTTTGTCAGTTGACATTCTTCACAAATTTTCTTTATGCATGAATCAAATAAAAAAGAACAGGGATATGAGTGTTTTCTCTAAAGATTTTGACACTTGCTTCATGGTAATGAATAATTAAAGTCAGCTGTGATTGTAGACAAGTCTAATATTGAGGACAGATAGTGCCTGTTTCAAAGATATTGGTGTTTCAATTCTCAAAAGGGGAAGCATGATTGCACAGAAGCTCTTTGAGATGCTTCCTAAATTATACCTGGACTTAAATTATACCTCATCTTATCTGGGATCTAGGCTCACTGAGGGCTTTTGTCACTATCGTAGAGCCAAAATGCCAGTGTGTTATGAGAACTGCTCTTGCTTCAGGCTCTCTGGCTAACCAAGTTAGCAAGCAAATAAAATATTCATGCTGCGAGCCTCTTTTGGTTTGTGTTCGTGGTGTCACCAGTTCTTCTGAAGGGTGGGAATAGATGCTGTATTGACAGGCTGTTCCTTCAGTATTGTTTTTATACTTTTGGTTAAAGATATGCAGTTTACTTCTCAGGCTCTCAATTAGGGCCACAGGTGATACTTTTTAACATATTTTAATAGTATTTATAACAGATTGCTTTTGAATATATGTAATGAGTTGGGATCTAATAAAAGCTCTTCTGTTGAAATGAAGTTACAAACATAAAATGTGCCTACAATTTTTTCTCCTACAATTATGAATTACATTTTTCTTGTTCGTTATATATTCTTTATTTACGCAGTCTCTTTCAAGTTTGCCATTTCTTACCTTGTGCATTTCTTATCCCTTTCCTCCCTCTGTCCCTGTAATAGTACTAGGGTTACCCCTTGCCCTCTGAGGGAATGCAGGCTTAAATTAGCACCTTGAGTTAGTATATTTGTTTTGTGAAGCATTGCATATCCAAGTAGCAGGAATAAATACTGTTAGCTGTATGTGATGGCAGTGTGGATGTCTGTCATCTCAAGTACTGGTTACTCCATGAAGGTTCCCTTTCTGAGTGGTAGGGTGAAATACTGGATGTATACGTGAACGTAAGGATTTTTTTTAATGTGGAAATATTAATTTGTGCACTTTTTCCTCCTTTTGTCACACTTGGGACATTCACACAGTGTTGATATATCATTAATTGTTTGGTTTTACTAAGAAATAAACTTCAAACTTGTAGTCCTGACTTGATCATTACAAATGCTCTTTTTTTTTTTTTGGTTAACAGTTGTAAAACAAAGGTGTATGCAGACAACCTTCCCACAACAAGTGTTGTCATTGTTTTTCACAATGAGGCTTGGAGCACACTTCTACGAACTGTTCATAGTGTGATAAACCGGTCACCACGACACATGCTGGAAGAAATTGTACTTGTTGATGATGCCAGTGAAAGAGGTAATGATAAACATTGGTACCTTTAAGATATTGCAGTTTGTTATTCTTTTTTCTTTAAAAATTGAAAGTGAAGTTTTACTGGTTTAGCTCTGCTCAGCAAAACACAGTAGTGGGGTTGAAGGACAGTAAGCAATATGCCCCTTATCAATTACAAATGGATCATTCTGCTCTGAAAACGAATACAATTTTGTGTGCTTACTTTTTTGTTGACATTATAGAGATTCTGTTTATCCTGCTACCATTTTCTTGTTCTACGTTTGGAACTTTAACACATTATTAAGGCTTGGGGCATCTAAAATTTCAGCAATGTGATGAGTAATAGTAAAGGCAACTTTCTTCTTCACACACACCCCAATTTACTTCTGGTACTACTGTCAAACTTGATGCTCAAAGGGATCAGTATTGACTTTTCAGCTTATGGGAAATTGCAGTTCAGTTTCCCTGTTGTATGAGATTCTACTTTTTAATGGTCAGTGAACAGAGTGAAAGTGATACAGAACAAAGCTTGTGTTTCATTACCTTATATAATGAAATTAATGGACAAAACTTGAAGATGGTTTTCTTAAAATGACTTTATTTAGATTTTGCTTGCTAGTGATTTTTGTAAATTACAATACAGTAGAAATAAAGATAATCTGGACAGTACTTGGTAGCTCATTTTGGATCAGTTATTTGTTTTGTTTCTTGATTTGATTTTTGTCAGTGTTCTTGGTTATGAAGTGTAACTTGAGGGATGTTTTTTCTTGCATGTGTGTATGTGTATATATATATATATATATATATATATATATATATATATATGAGAATGAGAGAGTATTATGTTTTGTGAAGTATGTTGAAATAATCCTTTTAAAATATATTTCTGTATTGGAAGCTTTCCAGTAGATTAATAGTGAGGAGGCCACTATTTGAAGTAAATAAATAAAATCTTGGCAGCCACCATTTGTTGGCGGTCATCTGTATTTATCTGTATCAGCAGTAATTTCCCTGCTTTAGTTGGAAAATTGAGCAACCAGCATGCTGATATCTCAGTTTGAGGCTTCTGATTCCAATATTGCAAAATACGTATTCTGCTTATTATGTTAATTCCAACTTCACAGTAAGATGGGTCCAAACATCTGAACAAACAAAATCCCCATACAGGAAGAGATGTTGGATTGCAGACCATATGGTCTGAGTAGCATTAGGGTATGTGGATTATACAATAGCTAGCAGGAATTTTTGTGGATTCACAGCTGAAGAATTTACAGAGTAAGAATTTTTATAGGGTATCTTTTTATAGTAAAAAGTGAGTTTCTTCAGGTTGTATGTATGTATGGTGATGTAACATATTGCCTAACCAATTCCAAGCCACGTAGGTCTAGAGAACAGCTGGCTGTGAAGAAGATGAACAAGGGAAAGAGAGATAATGCCAGTTCGATGAGTTGTGACCAGGCTGTTTACCTAGGGATGCATTGCTCATGCACTCAGGTTGTGTTTGCACATGTATCAGTATTTGTTCCTTACTTCTTGTTCACACTTGCTATTTCACCTGATACTAGTGTTAGCCTCTTCAACAAACTCTAGTGCCATTTGGAAAAAGCAACAGGCTTGAAAGGCAATCACACTTCGGTAGAAGAGAAGGAGTGCCTGTGCAAAGGGCAAAGCTACCACGTGAATGTGCTCCAGATGGGATGGGAGTTTTGATTAACTTTTTAGCTTTTAGAAGGGTCAAATTTTCACAGTTTTCACTTGGAGGGAGTTGGTAACGTCACCCCTCAATTTCTTGTAGTTATTAAAGCTCTTGTTCCACCTTTCTTTTGAAACTGCTCACCACTCTGAGGATTATTCCTGGGGAGCACAGATGCTGATATTTGGGTTTTGAGTGTCTGTAATCAGGTTATTGTGCAGGTACAGGTTTCCTTAATGAAATAGAGGGAGTACTGTTCTGGTTTGTTGGTCTTATGCTCAGACTCGTGCTAGAAAAACAAAGTTTAGTGCAAATCTGCTCTGTTTCATTTATCTACACAGTCCCTTTCAATAATTCATATCTTTGCTAATGATTAATAGTGACAGGTCAGCTTTCAATGTGACCTAGAAATAGAGTAAGCTAATATTAAAATAGTGTAGGCAGATTTTTCTTGTTTTGTCTCTTTAATTTCTATTTAATAAACAACAGTAACAGCAACCAAAAATTTTATTTAACACTAGCCGTGTCCTCATTATGATATAGAATTATAATGCACTTTACAAATGGCTTTTTAAAGATATATTTTGTGTTCCTGATTTGTTTTGAGGTAGGTAACATCTTTCTAGGCTGAAAGATGTAACGTTTCAGATCTTTTATTTATTTTTTGGTGATGTTATTGAGCATCTTTAATTTTGAAATCTGTGGTGATCACATTGGCACCTTTTATTTATAGTTATTTTCAACAGTTCCTGAAAAATGTTTTGTTTTTTTTAATGCTTTATTTTCCAAAAACATACTATGTTTCCAGCAAATGTTCTTTTACATTAAATACAACTGAAGGGATGTGATGTCTGAAAATATGAAGGCTTTAGCATATGCTACTTACATATTCTGTTTGTGTTGAATTAAAACGGCAGACTTTTTTCCAGAAAAAGAAAACTGTTCAGCCTGAGCAGTGTATTTTGAATTCTAACATCAGAGTCGATTTAATTGGAATGAAGTAAGCATTCAGTCTGCCTGAAGCACACTTTGTACCTGCCAGTGTCAAACACTTAGAAGAACGAATTTGCATAATATCACACAATTATTTACACTGCAAAAAAAGCTTTGGAGAAACAAGGCATGGCTGTAACATTTCTTCTCTAGTTGCTGATCAGAATTGCGTATTTTTCGAGTATTAACTTCCTTGTTAACTACTTTAGAAAACAACGTTAACAGAAGAAATCAGAAGTAGTCAGTACTTTAAAACTAGGTCGAGAACTGAATGGCCCAGTGTGCAAGGCAGATTACATCAGGACAGAAAACACCCAAGAAGCTGGTGATAGATGCGTATCAAAGCAACGGATTTAAAACTAAATGCCTGAAAATATTGTTTATAAAGTATTTGTGCTTCTTATATTTGTGACTGCATGATTAAAAATCTGTAAATCTGTATTGTAGCTTAATAAAAATATTTAGTTTGAAACTTAATGTTTACTTCATGTTCGTGAACTGTGACTCAGTAATAGAATTGTCCAATTATTTTTCAATTTGCACACTTATTGGCTCTAACTGAATAGATTTGCTTTTTTGTCATCTTGGATTTCTCAGTGCTAGTACTACTGTAGAAGATGCTCTTTAATCAGTCCATAGCAATAAGTAAAATTATTCATGTTGATAGAGAAAAAGACTTTAAAAAGAAATATCCAGCAGAAAGTTTTGTCTCTGATAGGGAAGGCTTTTTGCAAGTATTGTCAAAACCTCACCCACTGCTTAAAGTTCATTAGACAATGCTAAAAACTTACTCAGCTGTCATCCCAGGTCAGTCCCAAACATCTGATGCTGTAGCGCATAAATATTTTCATGTGGGTGTTTAACATAGGATTTAGTATAAGTAGAGCCACTTGGCTTGCGTATAAAATTATCTCTAAAGCTTAACATTTCTAGTAGGCCAAAATCTATTATATGCATTAAGAGATTATTCAAATAAGTTTTAGATGTGCGGAGGAACATTTTTCTGACTGTCAGATGAGCATAGAGAGAAATTCTTCACTGTCATGTTATCTGTGTAATCATGCAAATGCACATATATACACATATACATTAAACTATAAATAGTTCCACAATGCTAGTCTCTTCAATTGGTGGCTTTGGGAAGCTACATAGTAAGAAGTGAAATTAGTTTGATACAGGCTGCATCAGTCACATGATGTGTGCTTAACCCCAACAGGCCTGCAAAATTTTCGGATGTGAAAATGGGTTTGTACTTCTCAATTTTTACTACTAGACATTCTTTTGAATCTCTGTTAGTATGCACAATAAAAAATAACTTGTTGTAAGTTTCTCTTGAGACAAATATTCAAGATCTTTCCAACTCTTTTAACACAGCTCAGCGTCCAAGATGTGTCAAAACTTATTTCTGTGGGTTTTAGTGACAGTCCAACAATGCGAAGGGAAAAATGAGGAGGGAATTAGCTCACCAGAGCAATAGTGAGGAATGGTAATCATCCCTGGGGCAGCTCTGCCTCTTGAGATTTACAAGATAGCCCGAGAGTTCATGCCGTGCTTTTTCTCCCTCCAGTGTCACACATGTCCTTGCATGAAGGACTTAATAATATCTTACATTGAATCCTACTCTAGGCAGTGCACTGTTGTACTACAGCTCTCACATGCTTTGAATGTATCATGTAATACATTCGGTAGCTGAGTTTTGTAAGAGTACTTACTTTGCCTCTATTACAGATTTCAAATCTATACAATGTTATTACACAAATTTATATGGCTGTAAATTGTTTTTTTCCTCTCAGTTCTTTGTTCTTCCTTACTATTTTCCGTAGTCTAATTGTTCATGATGGACAAAGACTATGCTGAGCAGTGAGAAATTTGACAGTTGTTTTTACTGCACTAAATTTTGAATTTACAAGCATTTATTAGCCGTTAGTTAGTTATGGATGTTGTATTTTAATTAACTTGATCCTCAGATAAGCAGGTTTGTTTGTGATATAGATGCTCATTGACATACAGTTGATTGTCTTCATTTTTGTTTTTAGGAGGTATAGTGGTAACTTAGAGATCTTAGCCAGAGATATGTGGAGAAAACAGAATTGAAAAATGCACTTGGTTATATTTCAAACTCTGCAAAGAAATCTGTAAGTTACATTATGGTAGGAGATAAATAGTTCAGCTAGTTGACTCATTTTTGTTACTTTCATGATGGATAATTTTATGCCCAAGAATATGTATGCATACATTTATTCCATAATAAAATCTTGTCTATCCCATCATATTTTTATGTAAGCATTCTACACTCTCCATTTTTGTTTCCCATCATGGCAGAATGAAGAGAAGGAACTTCTTGCTCTAGCAAGTGAAATGCATGGGGGAGGGCAGAAGGGCTTTGTGCAAACTGGAGAATAAGCAGCGGAGTAAACTAGCTGAGAAAAGAGGAAAGAGATAGAAAAGCAAGGAGAAACCTTATTTCAACTCTCTTCATCAAAAACAAAGGGAGAAAAAAAGCTGTACTTTGTAACTGACAGTTTCCATCTGTTTGATTTTTATTTCCTCGCAGACTTTTTGAAAAGACCACTGGAGAGCTATGTAAAAAAATTAAAAGTACCTGTCCATGTGATTCGAATGGAACAGCGCTCTGGTTTGATCAGAGCTAGATTAAAGGGGGCTGCTGCTTCTAAAGGCCAGGTCATCACCTTCTTAGATGCTCATTGTGAATGTACAGTAGGCTGGCTCGAACCTCTGCTGGCAAGGATCAAAGCTGACAGGTAATTATCCATCTGTTGGTCCATCATTTTTTTTTCAAGGTTTTTAAGAAGTTTCTAAGTACTATGATGTAACCTAAAAGCAGGTATCTACTTTCTGAAAGGACGAGAAAGTCCTGTATGTTGCACTGGTGTAAGGCTAATTCAGAACTGCTTTTGGAAGGTGAGACATGGTTTAAAATAAAGTTATATTGAAATGTGTGAGCAAATGTGTTTAAAAACTGGGAGATCTGAGTTTGAATGGAGTGGAAAGTAGTAGAATTTGAGCTCTTTTGACTTCCTTCTTCATGAATTTGGGAAGATATTCTTAAAGAAGAAATGGAGGCCCTGATCACAACATGGTAAGCTTTTTATAAGGGCAGGTAGCAGCAGGATGAGAGGAAATGATATTGAACCGGCAAGGGTAGATTTAGACTAGGTATCAGGAAGAAATTCTATACTGTGAGGGTGGTGAGACACTGGAACAGGTTGCGCAGTGAGGTTGTGGATGCCCCCTCCCTTGAAGGCCAGGCTGGATGGGGCTTTGAGCATCCTGGTCTAGAGAGAGGTGTCCCTGCCTATAGCGGAGGGTTGAAACTAGGTGATCTTAAAAGTCCCTTCCAACCCAAACTGTTCTATGATTCCATTCTATGATTCTACAACTAGAAATATCTCTCAAATTTACTGTATTCAAGTTCTCATTACTTCTTTCTTTCATAATGTGGGTTGTGAATTATCTGTGGAAGTGTGAAATTCTGTGATGTGACTTAGTTTTCTAGAGTGTATTTTCTAAAGTTAGAATAGTTATTGGAATCATACTAATTTACAATGCAGTAGCATGGCTTTGTGCCTATTTTAAATCAGTATTCACAATGCTTACATGCATGTTAATGTGTTGGAAACTTGAGTGTTGTTTTATTTTAAGGAGAAATTGGTATGCTTTACAAAACATACATTGAGCAGTAATTTCATAGTTGCAGACTAGTTGTTAGTAAACAGCATTTTAAATAGGCTAGCTACTAAGCATAGTGTTACAGATCTTAGTTTTGTTCTTATGGTTATAGGTGAAAATCATGTAAGTTTTCGTGTTGCAAAATACAATATTACATGATGAAAAAGCTGCAGCTATTAAAGAGCCTTTGTACAGAGCTGTACAAAGACACAATATCAACTTTTAAGTTATCCTTTTTGTGAGATGCATGTAAATAATTGTTCAAATTGTGCAAATAGCCCAAATAAATGAGTCCTTTGAATTTAGTGGCAGAGCTTCCCATGAATGGAAGCCTACTTGAGTTATTTCAGTATCGTTAAGATGATTAGAATTATCATCTCTGAGTATATATATGCCTTAATGATGTCAGAACAGTAGACAGTGAAGCCTCTTTCTGTCTATTTTTATGTGGTAGCTCATTTCTTAGTCTTGATGGCATCTTAGAATACTTCCCCAGGGTTAATGACTTGAGTCTTAATTTAAGAACATGCAAGTTACTTTGACCAGTTAACTAGAAACCAAAGCTTCTTTTACATTCAGTCACTGTTTGACATTGAGAAAGCTATGATCAGTTTTTTCCATTTGCAGAAGATGATAAATTATTACTGATAATAACGCACATGCTATTGTTTTTAAAGCTAGTATTACTGAAATTGCAACACATTTTCATTTGGATGAGTTATTTCGAATTAGCAAGATAGAGCTTGATATTCCGGTAGTAATTTATTGTGTAGTGCTGAGAAATGGCATTTAAATTTTAAACTTAGTACTTGTTAAAAATGGAGTTTAAAAAAGGAAACTACAAACCTTTTTCTGAAATTTGTACTAACAGATCTTGGTTCATCCTTCTTTCTAGGAGAACAGTCGTGTGTCCCATCATTGATGTAATTAGTGATGACACCTTTGAATACATGGCAGGTTCTGATATGACCTATGGTGGTTTCAACTGGAAGTTGAATTTTCGTTGGTATCCCGTTCCTCAGAGAGAGATGGATCGACGGAAAGGAGATCGAACTCTTCCTGTTAGGTAATTATTAAGTTGGTTAAAATGTTCATCTGATGTTCTTTCTGGATTAATCGTGTATACAGGTAGGCAATTAATTTTGTTGTTGCAATATGTTGATCTATTTGAAGGAGCAGCATAAAGATTATTTTACATGAATTGGCTGATTGTAGCTTTTGAAAGGAATGAAGAAAGTTATCGATGTCACTGTAGAACTATTTGTGTTTTTTTGCTAATTACCAGCTAACTGCTAGCTTTTTGCTAGTTTTTGTGATACATATATTTTTATTGAAGCAATGCCTTATGTTTTTTCTCTAGCAGATAAACAGTATTTTGAATATGTACTAATTTTTATTTCTTGCTGACATCTGTGAGGGTTGTTCTGAAAGTAATGCATCCTGTTTTTTATAATGTTGGGCCACAATTTCAGAGGTGGATGTTGTTGCTATGGCAGCAGAGACTGAACCTTCCTGTCAATATTTCATTAAATTTTGTTTCATTGAAACAAGTGGCAGCAGAGGGAGGCAGTCTGACAAACCGGTGTCTGACACAGAAGTGTGTGTGAAGCAAAGATAGAGAATTGAATTACTTCATGCAGTAAAAAATTGCACCCATTGACATTCACGTCCACTTGATGAATATTTGTGGAGACCAAACAGTGAATGTGAGTGCAGTGAGGGGTGCGTTTCAACAGTAGCAACAGTAGCATGAAAGACAAGCCATGTTCACGATGACTATGCACAGCTGTTGCACCATGAAATGAAGAGCATCTCAATCAGCTCATCCACACAGATCAGCAGATTACAATCAGGGAGCTGTGTACAGAGTTTCAGTGCATTGGAAATGATGTTGGAAATGTTCAAATGTTGCAGTTTGCACCAGGTGGATCTCATAGAGGAGCAGAAGTAACACCATATGAATGTTTGTCAGGATCTGTTGAAACCAGTATGAGGCAGTTTTGTGGACTGCATCATTACCAGTGATGAGACATGGTGTCACCACTACAAACCAGAGTCAAAATGGCAGTCCATGTAGTGGCAAGATGTGAATTCACCCATCAGAGGAAAAGTTCAAGTTGCATCTCTCAGTGAGTGTAGTATCTTCTGAGAGAGGAAAGGGGTCCTTTTGGATTTCCTGGAACCGGGATAAACCATCAGTTCTGACCTAGTGGTCATTGTGATTCTGACTAAGCTCAAGGCTTGAACTTCGAGAGTCAGGCTAGAGAAGAAGACAACCTTACTCTTGCACCACAGTAATGCCAGTCTTCATACCAGTTCGAAGAGTATGGAGCACACTGCCGGTCTTGAAGGAATGTTGTACCTCACTCACCATACAGTTCAGATTCGGTGCCTTTCAACTTCCACCTGTTTGGGCCGATGAAAGGTGGATTGTGTGAGCAACAGTTTGATAGTAATGACGTGGTCAGAGCACTGAGATCACATCCTCTCATGCAGGTTGTTACAAGTGTGACATGCAGGCTCTTGTCCATTGCTGACAAAAACAGGTAGCTGATGGTGATGATTATGTTGAAAAATAGTGTTGTAGCTGAGAATTTGCTCTAGCAAATGATGTTACTGTGCTCTTTCTATCTATGGTAGTTTGTATAGAAATAAATAGGAGGCGTTACTTTCAGAGCACCCTATGTACGTGTGCTTGAGTGCACATACAAAAACATATTACAAATGCATGAAGGGGAGGCAAATTTATTCTGGTATGTCATCTTTGCGAAAATAATGTGGAACACATAACTTGAGTGTAATATGTACCTTAACACAACTTCAAATTTACATTTCCTGGCCTTAACACTCAGAAAAGTGGGCAATATTAACTTAATATAAGGTCGAAGATGTGATCTCTGGTATTTTTGGTTTGTGCTCTATTATGAAGAAATCGAAGGTGTTCTCAGGATGTGGTTAATGGATTATTTTTTTCCCTAATGTCCATTTTAGTGGAAAAAGCTACACAAATTATAGTTACATAGAGACTACCTAACTTATATTTAACGTGTCTTTCAGGAAATGCATAAAGTGTTTCAGAAGAATGACTAGTGGTAGAAAATGATTTATGCTAGAAAAATGTCATTTGTAGACTTGAGCTATAAAATTATATCAGCAGGCAAAGCAAACGTGTAGCTTGTGTATTGTGTGCGTGTTGACTAAAAAATGAAAATTTGGAAAGTTTTGCTAAAGTATGAGAAATAAGCATTCTTTCTTTACGAGTAAGGAACTAGTAAAGAAAATCTGAATATAACCCTGATTGTACAACTTCCTTGTATAAAGTGAGAATAGTGAAAGCACGCAGACCACTTCATGGCCTCTTGTAATTCTTCCAGAGTAGTTGACAGACGTATACATTTCTTGTAAGCAACCAGTTTCTCTTTTCTAAAAATTACCATCACTGGAGGCAGAAGTTTTCTTCTGCGGGAGTGGCAGCTGCTTATTAGCAGCCATTTCTCTATTCAGAGTCAAACTTGAAGCGAGGAAACAATGAGAACTGTCAGTAACCGCTTCCTTCTCCAGAAAGTGTTGAGCTAGCAAATACCATTGAGTTAGCTCAATGGTAACTGCATTTGGACAGCAGCCTCAGGAGAAGGAGCGTGTTCTAAGCTACAGAAATAAAAAGTCATTTTGCCAGTGTAAACGTGAATTGTATTTAAGTATGTCCTTATAGTGTCTGATGCTTATTTCTTTTTTTTTTCAGGACGCCTACAATGGCAGGAGGTCTTTTTTCAATAGACAGAGATTACTTTCAGGAAATTGGAACATATGATGCTGGAATGGATATTTGGGGTGGAGAAAACTTGGAAATTTCTTTCAGGGTAGGTAAAAGCTTATATCTATTCAATGTGTTATTCCTGACAGTGTGTCTCACATTCTGTAAAATACAGACCAGATGACAGTGACAGGGTCCTCTCGTTTTGCAGCTAGTAGTATACTTCCTGTCAAATTCCTCCAGTGGAGACATGCAAAAACTGTACCTGTCAGTGAAGAAAAGTGTATGATGAACAGTTGACAGTCTTGTGACAAAAATGGAATTGGAGTGTTTACTGTGAATAAATACGTTTGTTTTTTTTAATAAGGAATTCAGTTAGAAAATCTACTTGGAGCATAAGTTAAGGGTAATACTGTCAGTGTATGGTTTATCATGTCAGCGAAACGTGAGCGGCTCTGTTACTTTCTCTTCTTCTTGTGACCTACCTTAAAGATTGCCTGTTTTCATTTGGTTGTGGACCTAACCAGTATTGTTCTCACTTTCATTCCTACCAAATAGCACCGTTACCTTTTGTTTTGTTTGTCAGCTCAGAACAAATAACTGGTTCCAAAATGAAACTGAAAATATTTTCAGAAATGTTACTTGGGAAATGTATGTTATTTTTACATAGAGAATCTGTTTTATAGTGGACTTTGTGGGCAGATAACCACCTGTTACTTTCCTGGGATTCATGTGAACCTTTTCATTCCTTTGCTGTCCAGCTGGCCCAGTTCTCTGAAGTAATCTCATGCTGTGAGGGCTGATACACTCCTTCTTATGCTATTTACTTAGGCTTTTGAGCATCCTTACCCGTTAGCAGGAAACAAACTTACTTTTCCCTTCCATATAGTATTTTTATGTTCAGATATCAACTAACTTTTCTCCAAATTGATAGTAAATAATTAACATTTTTAAACATTTATTAGCTGTTTAAACCATGCAGTAACTCTGCTTTCACTTTCAGATTTGGCAGTGTGGTGGCACTTTGGAAATTGTAACTTGTTCACATGTTGGGCATGTGTTCAGAAAAGCAACACCATATACTTTTCCAGGAGGTACAGGGCAGATAATCAACAAAAATAACAGACGGCTTGCAGAAGTCTGGATGGATGAATTCAAAAACTTTTTTTATATCATTTCCCCAGGTGAGCAAGTCTTTGGTTATGAAAATAAATATCTATTAAGAATTAAAATGGATCACTGCTGGAGGAAAAGCAAACAAACAAACATGAGTATTATGAGTATCTAGCTAAAAATATTATTTCTTTTAATTTCATGAAACAAAACTCAGCAAAGATGTGTAAAAAGGACAACTTTAATTAGAACATAATGTTATTAGTCTATCCAGAGATGTACCCTGAAGACTTTGAAGTCTTTATTTCTTTTCTTGAAATGTGAACATGACTTATGAATGAGCTTCCTGTGCAATGGAGTTAAAGCTCAGTAGAACATCAGAGTTCAACTGTAGTGCTAAAAGCTAGCTGTTCAAGTGCATCTCATAATGTGATGGAGTTTGACCTCTGGCTTCTGTGTTGTGGGCATTCAAGGTTGAGCCAATCAAAATAGATGTAAGTGAATTCCTGTAGCAGGAGGGGCAGAATTTAAGGTCATCTAGCTTGGTTGAGTTTGCATGCGGCAGTTGAGAGTGTGGGAACAAAATGGCCAATGTATTTGACTGTGATGATACAAATTATCTTTCTTAAAGTGAATGTTAACAAAACAAGAGAATATATAATATGAGAGCAAATTTTCTATGAACTCAGATTTTCTACGAGCAGAAATTTTCAGGAAAAGAAAAAAAGCAGCCTGGGAAATACTGAATTCTTACTTTCCACTACAGATTATTTTTTGTTTGTCTTTTTAAACAAAAGACAAACTTTAGAGAGCAACAGACACTGACAGCTATTTGAGGCATTAGAGACATTCAACTGCTGAGCAGTAGTTTTATATGATAAATCTACTTTCCCAAATAGCTATCTTTAAAGCTACTATTCCCTTATAACTTGCTTATTAAGCTTGCATTAGTATTGAAATGTAAAAACTGTAATAAAGTGTGGTAGGAGTCTGAACAATGTCAAATTTAGATTACAGGCTTTGAGAATACTTGTGAGAGCAGGTGATCATGTGGCTTTATACTTCTGTTTCTTAATAGAATGCGTTACTTGATTAGGACTAAGATTTTTTTAATTCAATTTTCGTAATTAATTTTGTAATTTGGTAATAGTCAAAGCCTTTTAGGTGAAATCTGAATCTTATAGCTTGTGGCTACCCTGCTGTTTTATTAATTAAGAATTATGAATTCAAACATCACATGTATAAATGTCTTTCAGATAAGTTTTATATAAATAACTGCAATTAATTTTGGCTAAGGTTGTTTTTTTGCATCTATGCCAAGCTAGATTTTTTTTTTTTTACTAAGTAACAACACCTAAGTGTAAAAATAAGCTCTTGAAAACAAAGCTGAATTAGTCAACATAGTGGTAATGCTGTGTTATTTTATATATGATCTTTGTAGTCCCTCTTTTCATGAGATAACCATAAGCTACAAAAGGAGTCAGTGTTTTCATGTAGAAATGTTGTTTTGATACAGCTTCTTTTCTTGGGTTTACAGCACTGTGTCTATACATACATTCTCCTGTTGAAGAAAAGTTACAAAAAAAATAAATCATTTAAAATAGAATGTGAATAAGACTGGAAGTGTGAAATGGTGAAAGTAACTTCAGCGGTTCTCTGTAGTTGCACTGTATAGTCTCTTCTTTTGAAAGATGCATGCCTGCACAGTTTGTCTTATGCTAATAACCTGCATGATTGGTGAATGTGTTCTTGCCAAGAGCTCTAAGCTGCTCTGAGAGCATCTGCACCAGCCAACTGGCACACAGCTTCATTTGTGTGCCCATATCCCTTTGACACCACGCTAAAGTTTGACACTGGAATTTCCAAGTGTTTCAAGAATCATAGGGCCGCGTTACCTGAATCTGTTGCATTATTCTGAAATCGGTTTGTTACCCAAGGCTGTGAAAAAGAATGGCTTCTACGGCGGCTCACTTCTAGCTGTGATGCAATGTTTATTGTTTAGAGAATGAACCAATAGATTGTACTCAGCGCTGCTCATATCTTCTTCTCTCCCCTCCGAATCCATGCATGTTGTCAGAAACAGAAGTTAATAATCAGAATGGATTATTATCTGGGGAAGTTCACAAACCCCTTACCTTTATTATTTTGTTATCTCTATCTTACCTGAGTTAGGCAGACTGCTGATTTTTACCTGACAGCAAATATTGCCTTGAATTTTCAGTACATATTTCTAAGCCAACTCAGTGAATTTCTTCTCCATTAACTCATTTTGCCATACTTTCAGTTTTCAAGTATCCTTCTTATATAAAAACGAAATGCTTAGTTCTTGCAGAATGGTGATGTAGTGACTCTGGCAGGCTGTACAGCCTGTGAAACTCTTGCTAGTGCAGTGTGTACTTTCAGTCTTACTGTGACAGTGTCACAGCTTCTTGGAAGGAGCAAGATGAGAATTTTTAAGCTGATGCTAGCTTGCAAGCCTGGATGCATATGAGAAGAAAACGAGCAAACCTCTGCACCCTTGTTTTTTTTTGTATGGATGAAGAAATTAGATTTTGAAGGAGGTAATATACTGGCAGACGTGATTAAGTCAAATTAAGAACAACTCCTTTATATCCTTTCTTTTCTGCTCCCCTGAGAGAGGGAACCACAGAGGGATGCAAACCTAAGATTTTCAGACCTAAGATTTCCATTTCATGTGATCTGAACTGTGGAAGGAAATGTCTTACTATTTGATTGATAGGAACTCCAGAGACTTTTTACTGTTGATGTAGTTAAGTGGAAAGCTATACTCTTGAAAAGTAAGCCTTTAATCTTTTTTCCCCCTCTAATAAATACTGCCTAATAGGAACTACTTGTGTTTTAAGCTTTCATGCATTTTAGAAATCATCTTTCTGCTTAGAAGTAGACAAGTACAGAACGAAGCTAGGCAGGACAGTGTTGCAGCAGGTGCTGCTCAGCCAAAATCCAACCTGTCTCTTTGCACACAGCAGCTATCCTCTGCAGCATTAATGGCACTAACTGTTGCAGTTGATCTGCGTTAGCCTACAGCTTTTCTTACAGCTGTGTGTTACAGCAGGGTGCTGTTTCACAGACCATTTCCTGTTGGAATCCTGCATGTGCAGGTGAACAGCCTGGCTCCTTTCAGCCTGTGCTGTGGATTTTGCCACTTCTCTCTGATTTCTAGACTTGCTCTTTTTTCATTCTCTCTAGTCCAGAATACTGTGAAAGGATTGTCCAAGGGAGGCTTTCTGAGATGGCAGTGTCAGTCCAACAGTTTGCTGCAAAGATGGTGCCTTATTCCCTTTGCTTGTTGATTGTTCATGTATGTTAGCTGTTTTTACTTACTGAACTCCTTGGGACCTTTTACTCTGTAGACTTTCTGCTGGTTAAATTAGCACCTGTGTCAGCACAGGAAGCACAGCAGCAGTCTGAAGCTGAGCAAGGAAAATGCCATTTTTGCAGCAGCAGCTCTGTAGTGTTAGGTTGGCTTACCACAGCTACCTTCTTGTAGCTACTAATTAATTGTAAACTGGCACTTACGCTGTTTAATATCCTTCTTCTAAAGGCGAAACACAGATTACACAAGAAAATCACACAGCCTAAAACTACATGAGTCAGGGTTCCATCTTGGACCTGTAGCCTCTTGGTTTCAGCATAAATGGCTGTCATTCAGGGATCTATTGTGCCCCCATTTGTACGCTGAAGGTATCCCAACAGGCAGCTCTAATGAGCTTAGAGAGAGCCTCCTAGTGTGAATGGAAACTAATCTTATTGTTGACCAGAAGTTTTACTCAGAAGGTGTCTTTGGTTATACCAGTGCAATTGGTAATGCTATAGAATTGTGTAAACAGGAACTCTCTGACAGACATGGTTGTTATCCTGAAAACTGGATCAGTAGTCTTGGTTTATCATCACTATGTATGCTTGTCTTTAGCCAAACATGGTAAGTCTGGGATAAAATTTCTGTGTATGGCTGATGGGGAGACTGAGTTGATGGTGGTTGGTCTTAGCAGTGTAGCTAAACCTATGTTTAAAGTATGAACAGAATGGTCCTGTATGTTCCAGTTTACAGCCAGTATTTCTTATTGCCATTAACTGGAGATGCAACTATGTAACTGTATGAATTGGTTTAAAATGATTACTGCTTATTGAGTTTTGTAATACTGAAGAAAAACAAGTTATGTGAGGTTTTTTATTTATTTTTTCAAACAGAAGCCTGGTTTTGAAAGAAATGGCTTTCTTACTGTGCTTTTGAAAATGATGGAGTGGCTTATAATCATGATGAAAACATCATGTTTCTCATCTTTCAAAGCAGTTTAGCATGAATATATTGCCACATTGAACTTGGCAAGCAAATCTTCAGTTCTCTTGAAATTTTGAGGATGGCAGAACTATTGCAACATGACCACTGAAAAGCTTTAATTATTAATGAGCTAGCAAAAGGATAATTAACCTTCAGATGGAGTATTCTACTGCTAGACATTGTTATACGTATATGAAAGTGGTAGGCGATTTGTATTCACATATTGTAAGAATAGTGGAGGAGTTAGTAGTTTTGAAATGGTTTTCTAAGACTCTTCCTTCCCTTCCCAGTCTATTGGGAAGTCTAGAGATTTTCTCTCAAGAATAGAGTAAAGCATTAAATAGTGATAACATTGAGTAGCTTCTAACTTTTTCTTCTCATGCTTAATAAGCAAATTACAGAAATGCCTGCTTGGATGAGAAGTCTGGATTTGTCAAATTGATAACTTTTTTTTTCCAAGTGTAAGTGTACCCAAGAGATCTGATTGAACAGGAAAGACTGTTACGTCGGAAGCATGGTATTGCATACGGAACTGTATACCATGTCCTTTAGTACAGCCTCTAACCGTTGTGTTCAAGAAATGGTTAGCTGTTGTACTAAGGGGCATGGTTTAGTGGGAAATACTGGTGGTATGTGGATGGTTGGACTGGATGATCTTGGAGGTCTTTTCCAACCGTGATGATTCTGTGAAATTTTTTCAAGAATAGTGACAGCAGCCAGCAAGTGCTGAGCTGAATCTGAGATTTGTACTAAGACTGGTGTTGGTGGTTTTGAATTATTTGATATGTGTTCACCCTATCAGTATTAATCTCTGTGTACGCCTTTAAGTGCATTTTCAAAAAAGCATGTGATTGTCACAGCTAACAGCAAGTTGAGTAATAATAAGAAACAGAATAAGCTGAGTAATAACAAGAACCACCAGGAAGATCCGGACTTGAAATATAATAAAATAAACTTGATGGTGTTTTGGTTTGTTTCTGGAGGAGCAAAACAAAAACTCTGGTCAAGTATGGACAATAGTAAGTACTGTTAACACTATTTTCATGAGCAAAACCAAAAAATTTGGAAAACAAGTGATGAGCATGATTGTCTTCCTCATTATATACCTACCTGTACAGTCTGGCGTAGTAGTTAGCTGGGAGGAAGATTTGACCTCATTCTGGTTTTGTGGTTTTAATATATGTATATATTTTAGCTGAGCCTTTAAAAATAAGTACAAAAACACTGGAAGGCATATGTAAGACTCTACTACATATTGAAATTCTTACCTGTGTGTGCAGAAAATAGTGGTGCAGAAACGCCTTTAATTTTTTATTTGATTTGTATTTTGCAGTTTTCCTTGTTTGCTTCTATTTCTTCCCTCCAAATAACAGTTCCCCTTAGTTGCTGTGCTGTATACTGTAAATAGGGATACCTCCAGCTAGATGAGAATAATAATAATACAGATAAGTGGAAGCAGCTAAGAGACTAATACCTCACTTGGAAAGTAAAACAATTTGGCCTTGTTAAAGACCACCCCTGAAGCAAACTGTACTTGTTCAGCTATCCAGTGCTCAGGTCAGTGTGCCAGTAGGTGACTTTGTATGACTTCAGAGTACTTTGTTGGCTGTTTTGTTTGTTTTTTTAGTTCTGTCACGTTAAAAATGGTTATAATGGATATAACCCACACCTTTTATTTCAGTGTAACAGAGCAAAAATCAGCTGGCACATCTCTTTTATATAGTGACATTTAAAATTACTTCAAGAAATAATACATTTGTAAACAATTAGGTGTCACTTTTAAATTCTTTACGGTTGTGACTTCAGTCCTTGTGCCATTTTTAAAGTGACAGAGCCCTATTTTTTTTTTTTGAAGGTCATTATAGAAAATTCTGTAGATGAATAAGTTATGAATTCTCTAATGTTCTTCCAAGAGTGGCATGATGGCTATGTCATCCATCCACTTCACTTTTCACGACTGGAGGATGAGGAACTGCAGCTTTTCTTTTCTTACTTTACAGTGTCTTGAGATGGTACTCATTTTAGTGTACAGGATATCTTCACGTTGGTTCGGGGAGGGTAGCTTTCTGGGGTTTTTTTTATGCTGTGGTTTTTTGCTTATTTTTTGATGTGCATTTGCTTAGTTCTCATCCATATTATTCACAGTTTTATTAAAAAACAAGATTTCACCCTTTTTCCTCCTTATTAGTGTAGTTCTCCAGAACGCTTTCTCAAAAGTCAAAAGGGTTTTCTCTTAAGTTTTCAATTCAGTGATTCTGACTTAGCATTTTCCTATTTCTAGAACACTGAAATTAGCAATGTTTTTACTGATGTTTACAGGGAGCTGAAATTATGCAGGTATCTGTCTTAATTGAGTAGAAATACACCATCTGCTGGCAGGTCGATTTAATAACATGGTGTATCAATTGTAAAATATTGCAAACTTCGTTTCAAAAGGTCAGCAATTCTTGTGGTAACTTACAGTCCTCTAAGTGCAGGTATTCCTGACAAATATATGGAGGAGGTCTTTAGGCACAGTGGTCAATTGAGCCGTATTTGTGGTCTGTAGGAGAGTAATTTTTTGTAATATATTAGTAATATATCTTTTTGGCCTGTGTGGTTGGAGCGTAGTGTGGAAAATACAAGTAGAATGTGAAGTAGCTAGAAATTATTCTAATTTTAATTAATATTATTAAAATGTTAATAACAACGGTGCTTAATTCTGGTGTAGTTAAAACTTAGTTACTGACGTGCATACCTTTCTCACCCCATTTTCAGATGGGATTTGAACAACTTAATTTTCAGAAGGAATTAAAGCTTCTATAAAGGGATGGGTAGATACAAGACGAATGGAGCACTTTGATAAATGAGGGACAAAAGAGAATAAAGACAGGCAAAATGCTACAGAAATTAATAGCAAGCCTAATGGTGAACACAATTCCTGTAACTGCTGCTTTTTTATTGAACAAATACTGAATTGTTAAGGGCTTAGTTCTCTGGACGAAGGCTGCTTTCTATTTCTTTATGTGGTTAGATGAATGATGACGAATCCAGCAGGTGGTATCTGGCTTACAGAATTAAATTAAAACGCAATTCTCCTTGCTTTGCAGAAGGAAATTGCTATGTTATACTACATAGATATGCACCCAGTTGATAATGGGGATAGAATGGCTTAGTAACTATACGTTTCAGCCTCTTTTCTCTGATAACTTAGTAAGGTGTAGCATTCAAATTCTTCCACAAACCACAGGTAAAAAATAGTCATGCACAGTACAGAGGTAGTGATTCCACCTTCTGTATAATTACGGGGAGAAAGAATTCACAGGTGGTGATTAACTTGTCTTCTGCGATAAGTATAAGCAACATAATGCTATATTTAAAAAAGGTGTTTTTTTAATGTAGAGATGATTTCTTAGAACGTCTTTCACACAAACAGTGTGTTATACCAGTCACTTTTGTATCGGATGATACAATTCACTAGTAAATATTAAATGCAACCTTATTTTTTTTTTTTAACCTCCAGGAGTTACTAAAGTTGACTATGGGGACATATCATCACGACTTGGATTGAGACGCAAGCTTCAGTGTAAGCCTTTCTCCTGGTACCTGGAGAATGTTTATCCTGATTCCCAAATTCCACGCCATTATTTTTCTTTGGGGGAGGTAAGGTTTTTATCTGGCATACTTGTCTACCCTTTATAAACGAAGTTGCACAGTAAGTTTTTTCTATTCTGAACTGAGAAAGCTAACACATTAACATCCAGCAAAGTTCAGTTAACTTGCATGTGTATCCCCATCACCTGAAAAGTGATGCATCTGTCACCTCAGTGAAGTAGAAAACCAAACTTTATGTGCTCTGTTAATTGAAATGCTTTCACTTTCTTATTACCATACTAAATTTCACAGAAAAGGCCTTTAGAAGTATTCATTCAGAAATACATAGTTAAGGTTAACTCTGTGTGTAAAGTTCTTTGTGTAGAGCAGTGTTTTGCTTAAAAAACAAGAGCAAGTCAAACAAAGACTTTGCTAAATGAATAAATAAATAAATACTCTGAACTTTACCCTTAGAATCCTCTTCAGTGACCAGCAAATCCTAATAATTCTTAAGCTTTGCTGAGCGTTACTCTGTTTTTCTTTAATTCACATGACAGTAGAGGTAGCATAGATGACATTGTCCTAAATAAACAGGCACGTACTTTCCCCTACAAGCCTGTTGAGTAAAATATTGCACCTCTTGTAATTTTGTACTGTATTTGTGCAAAAAAACATATTTCATGAAAGAGAGCAGATGTTTATGCTGCTATCAGCAGTCTGCTATTCATTGTATTTACTATATAGTACAGTCTTAATCCCTGTATCTCAAGAACTGAAGAAATTGAACCATGTCTCCTGTGACTTCAAATGAAATTACGCTCACTGTGTCTAGGAAAGTGCTTTGATACTTTTGGTAGTTTTGGGCTGGAGGTGGAATTGAGTCCATTCCATTGTAGCAGAGGCTTGGAGAAAAAAGGGTTTGCAAGGTGGGAAGATCCCCAATAGAAAGGAAAGAAACATGACACTGTAACAAAGCAGCTTGATCCTTTGCCTGGGAGTCTGAGTCACAGTTAGTGTTCTTTCACTGTAGTACCATTCATATACTTTACAATTCTTGCAGATAACCTGTAGGTGTATAGCAGAGAGAACTGGTGTCAGTGTGGTTTGAAAGAGGCTTAGTTATTTCTTAAAAATAACAGCCTTTTGTGATGTGCTCTTTCTCACTCCCAGATAAGAAACGTGGAAACAAATCAATGTCTGGATAACATGGCAAGAAAAGAAAATGAGAAAGTTGGAATCTTTAACTGCCATGGAATGGGTGGAAATCAGGTGACTTTTTAAATGATAGTAATGAATTATTTTAAACTCTACTCATCAGGATAATTTTTCAGTAACAATCATTAAATTTTACGTAAGCTGTACATTGTGTGAAACCTTGAAGATGCTGCCCTTAAGAAGGAATATATGAGAAGATATATTTATGATTCCTCACTTGTTATTTATTTGAAGACTGACTGTAGCATGATTTAGATAAACTTCAAAGTAAAAAATGAAACAAGGGGAGGATACTGCTGTAAGCCACACTTCCCCTCCTGTAGGTTCTCAGAAACCATCTCCTGGTTAGACTTGTTGATTGCCATTGTTAGTTAAACAAAAACAAAATTATCTTTTTCCACCTGAACTAATGTTTCCAGTGTGCTTGAGTGCCGCTTCTGAAACTTTCTTTGTTTTTTGTTTTTTTTTTCTCAATTTGTTTCATTAGTAATTTTTGATCAGGTCTTTTCCAGTATACAAAGATTGACTGACTTGGGGACTGTGCTGTTCCTATGTGGAAAACAGCCTGCAATTTGAAAATGTCATTTTGAAGAACTTGTGTAGTGTTTGTATTTGTCCCCTAAAAAACCAAAATTATTTCTGTACATGATGAAGAAAAGTAAAGTTCAGTGAGTACTAATGAAGCAACGCACAAATGTTCCCCTCACTCACACCTCCCTCCTCTGCTCCCTCACACCACACCCCATTGCTGTCCCATACCCACGAATTCTTTAGTTGCGTTGGGTTTTTTCAGTTTTTGTCATTATTTTTCTGTGTAGGTTTTCTCATATACAGCCAACAAAGAAATTCGAACCGATGATTTGTGTTTAGATGTCTCCAAACTTAATGGCCCGGTAACAATGCTCAAGTGCCACCATCTAAAAGGAAATCAGCTTTGGGAATATGATCCAGTGGTAAGTCTTCTAATAACTTGTGATGTTAAAGTTAGCCAACTTCTGTTTTTATGTGAGCCTACACATCAACAAACTTCTCTGTGGGACTGCTGTTTGACAGTCAGAACAGGAAACAAAGTTAGGAGGATTATGTTCCCCTTGCCGTTAATTCATCAAGTGGTATTTGCATTGATTAATCACCTAATGATTTTTCGAGGAGATCTTAAAAAAAAAAAAAAAAGAATGTTTTCAATGTGCTTCCAGACCCTCTGAAGAAAAACTGTTAGTGCAATATTCTTTGAAGGTGAGGTTGCCTTAATATTATCTATTGCTGATCGCATAGATAGCGGAAATTATTTCCTGTCATCAGTTCTGGCACCTGGTGTCTCGGGTCTCACAAGGTTAAAAGGAAATGCTGTTGTAATTAAAAAATCAGCATCCAAAATTATAAGAGTGATTTTACATTTACATTTAGCGTGTTTAAGAGATGCTTCAGACAGCTTTATTTTAATCATCTCTTCCATACTGTGCAAACTCATTTTAAAATTCATAAGTTAAACTGACAGATCTAGAAATCATTGTGCACTTGTGCACTGGTCATTAATGTGCTGTACGAGCTCTGAAGACAATACTGTGATTGAGTACAAATGTTGATTAAAATGCTTAAATTCAAATTTTGGGAATCATTCATTCTTTTTTTTTAACATTATTAGTCTACCCGACTGAAGTAAATACACTGAGTAATAGTATGCAGGCATATGTTTATGTAATAATCAGTGATTCCTGAAAGGGTAAGTGCTAGTTGTTTTTATTTCTTTTCTTGTTTTTTTTTTGTTGTTGCCTAAATGCCTGATAAGTATGATAATTATCTTTAATTTATTTTGAAATGAAGTAACCAAGTTCTGAAGTAGAAGATAGTATCCAGATAAAAGATCACTAGCATTTTTCAGGATGTATTCGTATTTTGTACATATATATGTGTTTGTAGACGTGAATGTTTTTGAGAAGGGCATAATATAAGGTCAGTTTTGTGTCCCTACCTGAGAAAAAAGAATTCAATGTGTTTGTTCTGATCTCGTGAAAACTACTGTTATAACTAATAACCAAGGCTGTACATCGTATCAGAGTTGAGCTTCTAACTGCTTGAAAACTCATGGAATCATAGAATCATAGAAAGGCCTGGGTTGAAAAGACCACAGTGATCATCTAGTTTCAACCCCCCTGCTATGTGCAAGTTTGCCAACAGTCCAGCTTGGCCTTGAATGCCTCCAGGGATGGGGCATCCACAACCTCCTTGGGCAACCTGTTCCAGTGCATCACCACCCTCTGAGTGAAAAACTTCCTCCTAATATCTAACCTAAACCTCCCCTGCCTCAGTTTAAAACCATTCCCCCTTGTCCTATCGCTATCCACCCTTGTAAAGTCGTATCCCCTCTTGTTTATACACTCCTTTCAAATACTGGAAGGTCACAATGAGGTCTCCCTGTAGCCTTCTCTTCTCCATGATAAACAAGCCCAGTTCCCTCAACCTTTCTTCAGAGGAGAGCAGTACAGTCTATTTAAATAATGGTGAATATTGCTTGACAAATAACGTTGTTTTGTAAATTCAGACTGTTCTCTTGCTCTTGAAACATAATGTGTTTAGTACCTACAACATAGAATGGCATACTTGAGTGTTCTTCAGAATTGTGTTCTGGGGTTAGTAAACAAGGGAGGTCTTGTCTAGCTCCTGTTTACTTATGGAAGAATTGTAACAGATATTAAAACTTCTTTATTCTGCCTGGTGATTTTGTACAACTCATTTCTTTTTGTCTTTCAGAAATTAACCCTGCTGCATGTGAACAGTAATCAGTGCCTGGACAAAGCCACCGAAGAAGACAGCCAGGTACCCAGCATCAGAGACTGCAATGGCAGCCGCTCTCAGCAGTGGCTACTTCGCAATGTCACCCTTCCAGAAATATTCTGAGAGGTTCTAAAGAAAATAAAGGATTGACTGGGCTACCTCGGCTAATACTTTGGCTACGCTGTTAAGTAGCAACAGAAGGAAACTTCTCTGTAGAATCCACAGTTTGCCACCTGTTAGAACTCCTGCAGCTTTTCTGTAGCTGTGAACCAGCCTTCCTGTAAAAGGATGTGAAACTACCACATATACTAGTGAGACTGCGCCCACTGATGTTTACATGATTGAAAGAGTTTCTTCTAGCAAATCACGTAGAGAACATTTGGACAGTGGAAACATAATCAATGAAATATTCTTTCTGAGGAGCTGCATATCGTTGTAGTTTGCTTGCACATCAGTAACCTCTGCTGAAAGTGCTGTTGTAATGAAGAAAGTTCAAGACTTTTTTTTTCCTGGTTAGCAGTGGTAACCAGACTACTAAATACAGATCTACAAATAAGCAGAGAGCTGGGAAATGGATTCAATAACATGAGATAAGAATTCTGTAGTTTAAGGAGAAAAAAAAAAAGTAAACAGGGTTGAATGGAAACTAAATCAGAACTATGAAAAGTACAATTTGTTATAGTGAAGTATCAAATTTATATGTAGATTTTATACCTCAGTGGGGGGATGATAACCAAGTCAAAACGCAATTCTCTTTTTTTCAATTGTGTGATAGTCCATAAATACCTTTTTTCCCTGGTGGGTCTAAAATAATTTTGGGCGCAAACAAAATGAGCGTAAGAATAAACTTAGCTCTTGAATGTCAGATCAACATTTTTATTTCAATTTCTTGGCTGTTGGAATTGTATCTTTTTATTACTGTCTGAAAACTGGAGGTTAACATGCTGTCTAACTTTTTTTTTTTGTCCAGACCTGACATTTCAGTTTTTATTTGGGTCATCCAGCTTTCATGGACTTTCATGGCCAAACAGAAGATTTAAGTGTGTGTTGAAATCCTTAAGTTAACTTGATGGAATCCACTTAGCGCCCAGAACTCATACTACTGTACTATGGTTTTGTTTTCATAGACGTTAAATCTTTTGTTCCCTGTTTGATTTTGGTCATCAGAAAGCCAGAAGGGAAGATACATGATTTGGGTAGCAGGAGATTGGCAAAACTGAAGGTTTTCTGGAATCCTTTTTCACTCCATATTCAGATGTGCTTCATTGTCAAGTGCATATTTAGATTAGATTCTGAATTGTAATGTTGATCTGCTGCTTTTTTCTAATAAAACCTAAAGAAAGATAGCTAAATTGGTATGGTTTTAAGTTAACATAGCCAAAAGCAATATGACTGTCATTACATGGGTCTGCATTTTTTTTTTAAACTGAATTGTTTTGTTAAGAAAAATCTGTGTGAGCTGATGATGAAAATGAGCTACTGAATGCTCAGGCTATATGTTGAATTTTCTTTTGGAAAGAAAAATGAGATTTACTTAATGGAGAGGATATTTTTATGATAAATGTCATTGTTTGGCCAACTGTCCTGTAAAGCAAATTAAATCTAGACTCCTGCAAAAGTTGTGTGGAATTATATTTGACTGTTACTGCCATTCTATATCTGCTGCTCCCAATTGCTTTAGGCAGTGTTATCTCCATTATTTCTGCAGTAGTACACAAGAGTTTTCATCTGCACAATGGGAAAATTTTAAAGAAAAAACTGCTGTGTTATACTGCTATTTAAAATCCATAGGATGAGATGATGTGGTTATATTTATCTAAATACAGGTGTCTTTCATAGCCCTCTCTTTTGGAAAGCGCTACAAATCTCATGAGGTAGAAGTGGATTAATGAAAGTAATTGCATGGTGCAGTTATTAGGAAGGTATTGACGTGTGCCTGCAGGACTGAAACAAAGACTCTGTCTTAATGGTTGTATGGAAAAACATTTTTCCCTTTGGTACGGTTGGTGAAGAGGATGGGATGGTGACAGTGTCATCAGTTACAGTTGGCACACTTTCTTGCTCCTTACATTGTCTGCTGTCCCTTATGTCTTTATACTGTTCGTGAAGCCCAGTTAATGTTCACCTGAGACTGGATATTAGCCCACCGTGATACTGACTGCAGTCTGATGCTGTATCAGTGTGTGATGTTTTGGATCATGTTTGGGATTTTAGTTTTGCTTTATCTCAGCAAAGAAGCTTTGAGCAGAGCAGGGTGGGGGAACATGCAGGGGATTAAGAATGAGGCTAGGTGATATTTCAGAAACATTTTCCCAAGCTCAGAATTACATCCCTTTGAAAACATTGCAAGAAAAGAAGTTTTAATTCAGATTGGCTAAGCTTTCATGGAGTGCATAATAGTAAAATCAGAAGAGCAGCGTATAAGTTCTGGACGTTTTAAAAGTTTCTTAATTTAGAGCTTTGGAATTTATATGACTCATCAGTGAACACCTAAAAACCAATACTTTCAGTATATATTTTTAATTCTTATGATCATAAGATTAACTTATCCTGTTAAACCATGGCAATTACACTTTTTTTTTGTAATTTTTCAATCCATAACTTTGATGGATTTTGACCTGTATTCAGCAGATCATGCATTGGTTGATAATATTATGATAATAATCATTGCACAACTAAAATTCCTATGTCAAGATATCAGGTTTGGAAAACTGAAATACTCATTGTGATGTGCAGCCCGTACCTTAGTGATTGCTCCCTGCTGAGCACTGGGGGGAGAAGCAGCAGACTGGAGACTATCTGCAGCCTCTGGGTGCCTGGTTCAAAACCCTTCACTCCCCCGATCCCATGGCAGGGCTGACTGGGGCTGGTTGGAGGTGGCTGGCTGGGCTAAGCTTGCCAGTGTCACCGGCCTGTGCTCAGCAGTTGCTGAGGCTGTGCTGGGAGACAACATGTGGCTTTTGTAAAGAATCACTGTCCCTTCAGTGGTGTGCATTTCAAATATGCTGTGGCATTAAACATCTTCCAAACATAGCTACAGAATAGCTCCCACACCTGGTTTTCTTGCTTTTCTTACCCTGTGGTTGTGGTAGCTGTCAGTGGAGCTCACTGCTGACATTGAACTTGGTGTCTCCATTTACCTGCAGAGTCCCAGTGGTGATCCTTCACTGTCAGGCATCATATTTTTTATGTCCCAGCTCCAAATGGGAGTATTAGTGGACTCTAAATACATAATTCCTTTAAATTTAATCCTTCCTCTCATACTAAAGTCTTCAGGAATTTTTAGAATCTCTGTACCTATTGCATTCATTCTGTTCTGAAAAATAGCATTCTGTTCTTTCGTAGTGTGTAACGTATCTGTGTTAATAGGGATATGAATAATTTCTGGACTCTGGAGACGATGATCTCCAGCACTTCTGCACTTAGAGCTGCTTTGTTCAGATCAGATGCAGGAGGTAAAACAGAACATGGATGTCCTTTTTGACATTGACAGCAAATGCATGTAGGGTAAGTGAGAAGATCAGGAGCCATATTTTGGAGAGAATTAACAAATTCTTCTTTTGTACTGCCTTCAGTGTGTTTAGTGTAGATTTCCTATGTCTGCTCTACAGATAGTGTTCTGTTCTTCATCTTTTCCTCATTTGGCTGTGCAAAGACATTTATTGAGAAACACCAGTGCCTTTTAACTGAATTGACGTGTATTACACATTATGGTATGACCTTTGGGTAACTACTCTGCTAGCTTTTTTCAATATGAAATTAAGTTGTATTTTAGTGGCTTTATTTTTATGGTGGTAATGTACAAAAGAGCTTAACTTTCTATATCGTAACTGCAGTGGATATAATCAGAGACAGTACTGTTAAAGGAAGGGAGAATCTCTATGTTCCAGGTTAGCTGCAAAACTAAGGTGACATTCTAATTCCTTCTCTGCAGAATCTGTCTTCGTTGCTCTGTTTGTTCGAGTAATGTAGCGCATTCAGAGAGGTGAGCAAACCCTTGGCAGGGCAGATTTCTTATGCTGTATGTCCCGTTCCAATTAAGAAGTGACAAGTATCCATCTAAAGACTGGGAAATAGTTATTAAACTTTCCATAATCTGAGAGCATGGAAGAACTGTTAATGTAGTGAAAAAATGCAGGAAATGGTCATTGGTCACAGAGTAGATTTTAATGACTTTTACACCTTGCAGCTTGTTTGAACTCTGCTGTAATGATAGAGATTTAGGGTCAGGTTAAAATGATCAGGATCAGAATGCCGTTTAGTTTCAGGTCTGTATTAGAATTCCATACAAGCATCTTCAAGCAAATTGTTGTTTGTCTGACCCTTAAACACTGATAATTGAGAACTGTTTGACCAGACTCAGCTGTGATGTTCTGTGAAGATGATATTCATGGTGTACAGTACTTTGAATAGCAAAATCGTATTTTCTTTGTTTAAAAACAAAAGAGTTTTAATGTAGGAAATTGAAGCAGCATAAATAGTTATTAAATTACCTTGAGAGTGAAGATGTTGAGATGAAAACTAACTCACTGCACGACTCACTTTTTTTTTTTTTTTAAATCTTAGAGAAGCAGTTGTAGCATTCTGCTTCCATTTCATGCCATGTCAACTGATCCCTACCATGCTGAGCTCATGCTGAGCCATTCAGCTGGGTGATGCTAGTCCATATCAAAACCAACCTCTGAGATGAAAGCAAGCTGCTATGTCTGACAATAAACCAAGTAATTGCCATAGCGTCTGTTCAGGGTATAGACAGTAACCTGCCTTTGAACGCGTCTTTACTGGTTTCCTTGTCTCTTTGATTGTAAGAATCCAGTTTTAACTTCAAATCTAGCCTGAATTCTTGCTTCAGTAATTTATGAATCTTTCCTGTTCTAATATTCTCTGCTATGTCACTGTGCTGTTGCTGGGACTAGAGTCATTTGGCCATGGATAGCTTGCATTACTGGAGGTGAACTGCCGGTAGAAAGAAGATTAACCGGTGTTTTTCTTTTAAGAGATTTCAGCAGCACTTCCTCTGAACTCTACAAATAAGCCTTTCCTACAGTCTCAATTTTGGCAAAGGAAAGCACCTATGCTGTGAAGTGGTCCAGGAAAAACTGTTGGGTTTTTGTCCAGCCCATAGAAAGTGGGAAAGAAGCCCAGCCTTCATTGGTGTGGTGACTTCAGAGCTGGGAATGTTCAGACCAAATAATTTGAGAACAAGTTTTGTAGTTGCCTTGGCTGCATAATGAGGAGATCTGGATTGTTTCACAGCAGAGATCTCATTTCAAATTCTGTGAAAACAGGAGGAATTTTCTGGCTGCTGTTTTCTGTCATGGTTTCGATGTTCATGAATTGATTAATGGGAGCATGTGAGTCTCTAATGGATCTTTTTGGTCTGAAAATGTTTTCAAGTAGCTAACCACGTAATAGATTAGCAAAGTGGTAATCAGACCTGTGCCCATTAAATGGATGCAGTGCAAATGAGCAGTTCTGATAGCAAATATGCTAGGATCTCATATGTAACAGCTGTCACTGCAGGTAATTGCTGTGACGTGGTAACTAATGGCCTGTTGAATGCTGATGAACTCCTCGCAACATCTCCTGTAGTCTTCTCAGTCAGGAAGATGATGGGAATGAAAAGTGTCATTTCCATTACCAGGGTAGAGAATCTCCCCCCATGTGAAATAAAATTAGATATTAAAAAAAAAAAAAAGTATCCTTGAGACAGCAAGATCAAGTTGCACGTGTAATTCCATTCAGATGTGGCTGTACTAATATGGTGATCGGACTAGAGACAAATCTTAAAACCAAAAATTTTCTCCTTCCCAGATGCTGAAAACCACAGGAAACAATTCTGTACTAGCCATATTTATGGCCTGCTTTGAATGTGCTAGTTCTCGAAATTGCCCTTTGTAGTCAAAGCCAATCATTCTTCTGATCTGGCCTAGATATTTTTGTGTGTGTGATCTTGAATGTGAATCCCTAAAAGAAAATGCAAAGAATTATTTAATTGCGGATTGTGCATATGTATGTATTTCTGTGAAGCAGTTTGGACAAAGCACTAAACCAGCTCAGCCAATTAATACTGAGGTTAATCCCACAGCAGGAGTGCGGGCTCTCTGTTGCTCAAAGCAAGTTTACCTCTGTGTTACCTGTTGCAGGCATGTTTAGCCCTGCCTGTCTTTCTCTGTGCATAGGATGCAGCTGGTGCCAACACCCCGGTGGGATGAAATGCTTTATTTTTATGGCTTCTTTTCATGGTTTTGAGCTGCTAGGAGGCTTTGTATCCCATTTCTAGTTTTCTGTGTGGTTTCCTTGCCTTGCACAAGTTCATTTCAGCCCCGTGCTACAGTTCTGAAACACCTGTTGAAGAAAATCGTAATATCTTTGTGTGATTCAGGGGTTTTGCAAAACACCAGACCCCCAAAGTCTGATTTGTTTTCCAGGTAATGACTTGCCTACTGAATCCCTTGAATGCATCAAGACCAGTCCCTTAAGGTATGCTGCAGTTCTCTGAGGCTACATTCCAACTGGATCTCTGAACTCCATTCCTGTGGAAACTGAAGAGGCTGTTTGAGTGCAGTTCAGTCAGATTTGTGATAAATGTCAGAGATGATCTTAAACAAACACCAACATCACTTGATCCATTGTTTTCCTCAGATTCCCCAAAGGCCCCACTTGACCCTTTTGTAAATAGAGAAGGGGATTTTTTTTATTTTTTTATTTTTTTACTCTGTCACAAACTGTAGCTAGAGAGGCTTGTTCAGCTGTGTCAGTTCACTCCAATTCAGTACCTTAATCTGTGTACTGTGTTGGAAACAACCTGCCCACAATTGCCTTTCTTCCTGCTACCATGCAGCAATCCGTGGGCGCAAGGCAGCTCATCTTTGCCTCATCCCAAGGTAGACACCTGGATTCCAATAGCTTGGATGGATGGTCTCATTTGGAAGATCACAAACTGCTGTCTGAAATGTTTCCTTTGATGGAACAGATTTAATAGTAAAGTGGGAGTTTTTGTTCCAATTTTTGTCTGGGTATATGGTTAAATGTTGTGCTTCCATGTGAAGCTTTTGCTTAGAAGAGAACCAGTTTGTTGGTTGATAAAGGGAGAGGAGGCCACATATTCTGAACAAGTGGTGCGTCTTGCAAAGTGCTGGTGGTGTGTTACCTGCAGCTGATAACACTGCCTCCCAGGCTGATGTAATATCCACAGCAAAGTAAACAGCAGAAGCGGTTGACCAATGACACTGGTGCGCTAAGCCTCAGATTTCCTTGTGGCTCATTTACTGCATGCTCTGAGCATCCTAGTACATGGGCTGATTTCCTTAAGTTCTTACATATTGCATAAGAAATACCAGAGGAATCAACTCTCTTCAGGAAATGGGGCCATTTGAGTCCGTCTGTTAATTGCGTTCAATTTGGACATCAACAAGATGCGTTAGTGTTCATCACGTCAGTGTTGTGTGGGATAAGACGCCTATTAAATATGATTTTGGTTGCATCAGACAGTGACATAGAAGTTTTCTTCATCTGTCAAAGAGATGACAGAACTGGACTCACAGTAATAGTGGCAGCGTGGTGATAATCAGTGTGGTTTGGTGGAGCCTGTACTGATGGTCATTATTGCTCTCCTGAAGCTGTTCAGTGATGTCCCTTCTTTCAGACCTTCTGGTGGAAAACTGGAGCACTGTGTGAAGCACTTCCTCTGTGTTTGGTCTTGGGCAAGCACATCAGATACAAGGCAGCTCTTTTAGTAGCATACAGCTCTTCTCCCTGCAAGATGTTCTCATCTTGCAAAAAAGATTACACAGTGTTACCTATATCTGTAATATTGCTAATTAAAGCTGTAGGAATTGAAGAGAACTGTATTGTCCTTCAGTTTTGTGGACACTGGTGTTTTAAGGATAGATGTGGACTTTTCACTGCAGTGAGGCTGTATTACTGTGCGTCTTCCTGCTGCCTCCCATGTAGATGCATGAGCACCTAGCACTCATAGCACTGGTAAGGTGTTCATGAAGTTACTGTTTGTGAGAAGAAACCCTCTTTCAAGTAATTTATTGGTACAGAGCAAGTTGTTAACGCAACCATTGGATGATTCCATATCTCTCTTGATAATAGAAGAGTTGGGAACTCGGACCTGCATCAAGAAAGACCATCCAAAGAAAGTCAGCCCTGCTAGTGACCGTATTATAGTAACTTGTCATAGTTAGGAGGATAGTAAAATACTCACTAAACAACCGATTATGTGCTGCTCTGAATTTCTTAAAGACTAATTTTTTTAGTACTTACTGAAACAGAAAACAGAATCTTTTTAAAATCTGAGCCATCCTATCTTCTTGCCCGAGTTCTTGCTGTATATGCTACTGCTGTAGGCTGGAAATATTAAGGGTCAGCACAGGGGCAACACTGTCCTAGGATTCATTCTGTTGATTCAAATAATTTTCAATTCTACATATAGCTGAGTCCTAGGAAAGACAAATTATTTCTCATTAAGGGAGTAGAGCCAAAAAAATGTACCTGAATCACTACTAGAAAAAGATGCATCTTTACAGATTTCATCTAAACTCAAATGTATTATTTTCAAATCCTTCCTATGAAACAAGGTACTGAGCTCACACACTGCCTCCAGGCAGGTGGAGACTGTCACTCCTGTGAGGAGTGATTGGCTCAGTGAGAAAGACCAGCTCTGTGTTGTCATTGCTGCAGATACATTGCATTGCCTGCTGCTGAGCATTGCCCAGGCATCTGGGCCCTGGGGTGCTCTCACAGACACTGAGGCAGGGTGTTGTGACAACAGAGCAGCAGACCGTTAGGACACAGTGACAACTAGAAATGAGTGGGAAGCACTCAACTGAAGAGGCATCCCACTGTTTCTTCTGACTCCTTGTCACTCCCTTAGCATCATTTGTGTCAATGGGACATCCTCGTGGAGGTGAGCACTCCCTCGGGTACTGGTAGGGCCAAAGCAGCATGATACCCAGAAATCAGGCAGAGGTGTTTCCTTTGATTCCTAAAGGTGTTTAATCCAAAATGGCCATCATTATTTCTCTCTCCTTGTCAATTCTCATTGACAGAAAGGAGAAAGCCCCCCAAAGTCATTTTTCTCTTTTCTTTGAAAGGCCAGTGTTCTTCCTTCTTCTGTCACTGGTTGATGGAATTTACTAATGTAAAATCCCCTTTCCTCTCATGCATAGAGTAGGTTAGTAAGTTTGCTTAATAGTCAAAGGAAAACCAAGGGAGGATGCAGAGGTGGGGAAGGAGGGAGCCCAAGACTGTGTTTAATCCTGTTTGTCTCCACTGATCTGCACAAAAATCCCAACTAGTCAGCGTTCTGCAGCTGTCAGAATGAATATCTAGTTCATGGGAAGAGAAAAAATACAGAAAGCAGCTTTTCAATGAGGAAAAAAGAAATCTTAAAGCATACGTGCTTCATTTTGTAAAGAACCGGCAAAGTATTTTGAAAGTGATGACATTTGAAAGAGCTCACTCTTTCTTGTTTGGTTTGAACCTCATTTTGTTGGCATCGTAGCATGTCTTTTAATCCTGCCACCCCTCCTTTCCCTTCTCTCAAATGCCAAAGATGTGTTTACATCAGAGGATTAAACCCAGGCAGAGCTGGGGTTAGGTAGGTGTATGTCCTGCTGCTCTTCACTGCACTGTGCTTTCCTTACTTGTAAATACTCCAGCAGCCCTGCCTCCTTCTGCTTACACCATTACAGACTGTTGTTCCATGTGATTACTACTCAGCAAACCAGACCAAATCACTGCCCTCTCCTCCAGGCTTCCAACCAGGAACTGCCAGCACTACTACACTTCAAAATGCCACCTGCGCTGGGCTGTGAGGCCATGACAGGCCCAGTGAGCAGGCCTCGGCACAGGGATGTGGACCCAGCTATGCCTGCTGGCACCAGGTGGTGGGCTGATGCCAACACTGGTTCCTGTTGGGGTATGATGCCAGTTTGGAGTTTTGACACAGTGTTTTAACGGTGCAAAAAACAAAACAAAACAAAAAAACAACAACCAAATAACAATAACAAAACAGAAGGGCATGGGGCAATGGGCGGACACTGGAACCCCAGAAGTTCCATGCAGATGTGAGAAAGAACTTATTTATGGTAAGGATGACAGAGCACTGGGATGGGCTGCCCAGAGAGGTGGTGGAGTCTCTTTCTATGGCAGTATTCAAGACCCACCTGGATGCTTTCCAGGGCAATATGCTCTGGGACACCTGCTGTGGCAGGGGGTTGGACTCAATTCCTACCAATGTCTACAATTCTGTGAGTTTCTCCTAAGATGAACAGTCTTTTTTTTTTGCTCTGTGCAATGAAGATCTTTCTGTGCGCTGCAAGAAAAACCTTCTGCACAGCAACAAGTGATCTAATCTTACAGAAAACTATTTTATTACAGTTTACAGCAGGTTAGAAATGTTTGTTTTGGACAGATTTTTGGGCTTCCCCATTTTCCGTCATTCCACCTGGGTGCATAAGTTACTGTGAGTACAGATGTCCAAGGCGAAGGTAAAAACATATGCAAGAAATTCTAAACTATTTACCGTTTCTAATAATGCCATAAGTTCTGTGATCTGAAATGATAGGATCTTGTCGGGTTAGAAGCAATTTACCAGTGGTCCTGTCAAATGCTGCCACAGTTGCCTGAAAGTGCTGGGATGAGCATGGTGTTGATCTCCTCCAGAGCAGTCATGCATTCTCTGTCCGAAGAGGAATACAAAGAGTGAAGAAGCTGACCTCGAACTCTATCAAACAGCTGTGCAGATGACAGTGCAACCACTTGCAGCCAGCCATGCAAAACCAGCCTACAACTGGCACCGTATTTTGATACAGAGTACACTGGTTACAAGTTCTTAAGACGGTCATCAATGACTTTTAGCCAGTTTGCAGACTTTGCTTAGCAGGTGTCCTGGGAGATGAGGTAGCTCCAGGTAGTAATTCACACTGCAGAAAATTGGTCTCTTCTCTGCTTGTGTGGGTAAGCAAACTGAAATGGTCTTTTTCTACTGGGGGAAGCGGGAGGACTGCAGGAACTGCAGCTTCCCTGTGTGTTTTAAACAAAGTCACTTGCTCATTTACCTGTTTAGCTACTTGCTGCTGAACTTCTGCCTTGAAAATGAGACTATAGGTGTTTTACACTTTAAACCTAGGTCTTCCTTACTTCAAAATTAAGTAAGAAATTCACAGTCTCATGTGGCTTCCACTGTGCTCTTCAGGATGAAAATAATGGTAATTCCTGGGAAGTTTCCTTTCTGTGGTTATATTTTATTATACTTCAAGAGCTGGCCTAAAATTGTCTTGAACTTTTGTATCAGAGCTGAAGAAGGCAAGTAAGTTTCTTGTTATTTCCAATAAACTAAGAATGCTGTATATATGTTGGGAGAGAGATAGGATATGAATAACATCGCATGGTCCGTTTCTAACCTAGAAATAATGATACAACTGTGAACCTGTAAGCTAAGACTAAATGGCTATAAATGCCTTCCTTTGCTAGTGGTGCATTTGTGCCGAGGAGCTGAGATGGGAAACTGTTTCAAACCATGACTTTGACTCCTTATGTGTGATCTGGCTTTGGTTGCTGTTTTGTTGCAGGAAGATCCTGTTCTGTGCTTGGATGATGCCAAAGACCAAACAGAGAGGTGAGGAAGGAGCAGAGCATGTGTCCGTGCCACTGGCCTCCATCACATTGGATGGGACAGTACAACTGCCACAGTGGGAAGTGTTCAGCCTTCATCCTTCCCTTTCTTAAGTGTCCGTGTGTGGATTTAGTATGCTAGCTGTTACTTAAGTAGACTGTTTAAAATAATTAGATTTCAGAGTCCATTACTCAGGCTTTTTACTCGTGTTTGCTTCACATAACGACTATCATCTGTTTGAAATTAGGACTTCATATGGAAATAATCTAGAGTGCAATGGCTATGTTCTTATTGGATGTGGGTTTTTTTTTTAAGCAGAATTAATTGTTGTTGGTTTGGGTGATTTTTTTTTTTTAATGTTATACAAAACAGCAACAAACCAACCAAAACCACAGCGCATCATGGGATTATTTGATGGTATTTTGGTCCTGAGCCACTGCGAGTAGCTAACTTCACAGCTGAAATCTGACCACCAGCTACAATTGAGCTTGTATGCTTGTTCCTCTGTTTATGTGCAGTGCTTTTGCTTAACTTCTCCTTCATCCATTTGCTTTATGCTGATACCAGCAGTTTGCTCCCTGAGCACCTTCTGAGCACTGTCAAGCAGTGTTTTCACCAGGCTATTGATGGTTTTGCATGTGGGATTTGGTGAAGGAACCACAGAATCCTTCAGGAATGTCTTTTCCTAATAGGAAGGATTCACTTGTTCACCCTTCCTCCTTCCTTGTCCTGTTTCATGGGTTTTCTTATATGGAAGAACTTGCCCTATAATGCAAAGGGAAAGTGTGAGCTGAACAGTTATCTCAGGGATCTGAAGAAAATAGCCAGGTTTCTAAGGACAGTGGTCCCCATGGCAAGCCCATCTCTTCTCAGCTAAACCTGACTTCATAGGCTGCTGTAATATGATAAAAGCTCCCAAGCCTTGAACCTAAATTTAGCACTGGACTTCAGATAAGCTCTGAGCTGCTTTGCATGACTGTGCTTGCAACTGAAATGATTTTATCTGCTTACCCTGGTGCACTTACTTGTTGAACCTGTACTGGTTGTTGCCTGAGGCCCTCTGGGAACTGGGAGCTCCATCTCCTTTCACCTTCTTCCTGCCCTGACACTGGGATGGTGCTGCTGCTTATTGCCCAACATGCATTCCTCTGGAGCGGTAGCTCATGTGATTACTGCAGTCTGAAACCACTGACATCTCCAGCAGAAGCAGGCCCTCATTATGGAAAGTGATGGCAGGACCTAGAGCCCAAATTCAGAGCTTTCTATGAAGTGCTATTCATCTTTTACCTATCATAAAATCTCATTTCCTCTGATTGTCCTCTTCCAGCATCACAGCCACTCCAGTTCTTCATCTGAAACACTTTGTTTATCAGAGAGCATCACTGTTTTGTAGATCCAGTCTGAATTTAGCCACACTCACACAGTTTAGCCTAACGTGCATTATCAGTTGCTATTTCATTATTTAATGCAGTCCCTGTTACATGAAATTTGCCTTGGTTTTTGTGTGTTCCAACTCTTCCTTGAGGTGTCAATCATCAGTGCTTATGCTTCCAATATTTTTAACTGACTCAAATGGTCATCTAGCAGGGAAATATTTGGAGGGTGAAGCTCTGAAAGATGTAATTTTGTAGCTGTCATTCTGTAACTTGAACGAGTTTTGAGGGGTTTATGTTTTCAGACGCTTGGAATTTTGCTTCCCTATCGTAGCAGTGAGCAAGTATTCCTATTCTTAACTTTAATCCGGTAAAGATAAGATTCTGTTTTCCCAAGCACAGTTATGAATATTCTGTACTTTGTTAATGTTTATGATGGTTCACTCGCCACTGGGTCAGGTTTCATTTTTGCTCTTACAGGACAGACGCCCCACAATAAAGCCTGAAATTCTAAACAATTATACATTTTTCAGTGCCTGGAACTCTTTTTTGAACCACTTACCATTGTTATTTCTGGCAACCAACTTGTAAGGGTAACAGGATCCAGCTGAAAGTTAATAACTTTATTTGCTGTTTAGATCACTTTGCAGCAGGCTATGGACAGATTGTCAATTCCCCTTAGCTCACAGTGCTTCAGATGAGTGTTGTTATCCACTCTGCATTTGCCAAAAATGAAGTAATACTTGTCGCAGGCACATTATATATACACACATAGATATAGATATAGATATAGATATATAGACATGTTTGCATGATTTTGGAGACAGTCTCTATTGCAACATTGGAGTCTCAGCTTAGTTTTAGGCTGTGTGCAACCTCCAAACATTGATCTGAGTTACTAGGAGTTGCAGATCACTGGGTAGCCTCCCTAGGATGACTCTACACCATAGGTACATTCTGCTCCTTTACTCTCTTTAGGCTGTCCAAGGTCAAGCTATTCCTTTCATCAGCTCTCTTCAGTGTGTGATGTTTGAGGACTGCATGGAGTGGAAGGTTCTTGGAAAACTGCCTTGTGTTCTTGATCAACCTTCAAAACAGCTGTTTTGTGTGTAGTAAAGACTTAAAAGGATAGTTGTGGTGGCAAATAGCTGGATAACAGCTTTTTCTCTGTGCATATGGCTACTTTAAAGGTGTAAACAAATGGTCTGTAAAATGAAGTATAACCAAACAGGCAAACAGCTGTATTCACTGAATGCATTTGGCGTGTTTGTTCTTAACCTTTTAAATCCACTTGTATATGTTGTTCTGATTGAGTGGGCACCTTTTTTGGTTACTGCTCACACACGTGCAAATGAACATGCGTGCAAACAGATTGAGCATAATCTTTTTGCTGCTTACTTTGCTAATTTCCCATGCTAATCAATGCCGTGTGTGTAGTTGGTTCAGCTGTAGGTTTTAGTAGTGACTTTTCATGTGTCTGGCACAGTGATGTGTGCTGATTTGCAGAGCCAGCTGCCTTCTGTGGCCAAGGGCTGGGAACTGCAGTGCCAACTGGGAAGCAGGCAGTCAGCCCTTTGTGGCCATGCTGCTTTGCTAATCAGCATACACCTCCCGGCAGCTGAGACTCACTCATTTCCAGAATGTATTTACCTAGCAAGCTGAACGCGTTTTGTTTGGGTACATTAAAGTTTTCTTGAGAACATATTGGATTGATACATTTTGGTTTGTTGTACCTTGAGGAATATGGAACAGGAACTTCATTGCTCAGAGTTTAGGTCAACAGGAGCAAGGAGGCGACAATCCCTCTGTATTCAGCACTGGTGAGACCATGCCTTGACTGCTGGGTTCCATTTTGGGCTCCTCACTACAAAAAAGACATTGAGGCCCTCCAGTGTGTCCAGAGAAGAGCAGTGAAGCTGTGAGGGATCTGCAGCACAAGTCTTAGGGGGACCGGCCAAGGCAACTGGGGCTGTTCAGTCAGGAGAATAGGAGACTCAAGGGAGACTTATCACTCTCTACAACTGCCTGAAAGGAGCTTGTGGAGAGGTGAGGGTCAGCCTCTATTCTCACTTAACAACAATAGCACAAGCTGTAATAGCCTTGAGTTGGACCAGGAGAGGTTCAGGTTGGATATTAGGAAAAAACCTACAGATCCAAATTTCCATCAAAGGGATAGAAAATTGCAGCTCAGCCTCACTGTTTTGAGTCTTTGAAATAGAAAGTGAATATTCAGGTTGCTGTAACACACAACCACATCAAAAAGCCATGACGATATGAACAGATCTTTTCTGTCTAGGTTTCTAAGTAAGTATGTACAAAAGGATTTACCTAAGATGGCAGTAGACAGCAGCCTGTTTTGATCTGCTCCTTCATTTGCCTCCCAAGAAATTCCACAGAAAGTGTCTTGGCTGCTGAGTAGAGTGGGAATTTGTGTAATGTGAACTTTAGGAGGAATCACTGTAATGCTCCCACACAAATACATCATTGTAATACGGAGGTGTTTTGTTAGCCAATCATTAACACTAATGAACTTGTGCAAAGAAAATTGTTGGAATGAAGTAAACAGTTTAAGGAATCACACGTTCATGTGGAGTTAAAGGTGTCTGTGTGTCTTGGTAAAAGGTTACTGTTTCTGGAACTAAACATCAGTACTCTTCTGTGTGTATTCAGTACCTGTAAAAATGTGTCAGATAACTGAGAAGTGGCCACTGCTACCTCTTCCTCTCTAAAATAATCTGTAGGGATCTAAATAGGTTTGGTGGTGCAAGACGTTAACTGGGACACTAGGCAATATAACAGGATTATGGGAGTGTTCATGTGTGTTGCAATGAGAAACGGGCCTTTTAACTGGAGGAAGTGTATAATTTTAGCTCTGATTCTTGAGATACGATGTTCATGTGCATTCCTTCAAGACCTTCTTATCAACATATGTTGATGGCAAATTATAGGCTGGCACATATAAGTTGTACCTACAGAATTCCTGCAGCCATTACAGGCTTTGTGATAATAAAATTGAAGCCAGTAGTTTCCAGTTAGCCAATCCAAATTATAGACGACTCAGTGGCTTACCAGGTCCTAGAGAGTGAGATATCTTAGTGATCAGAGTATAATTTACCATGGTACTATCATTTTGGGTTACCACAGAGCTCTGTGAAGTTTTACTGGTGGTATTTCTCAGTGTCGTCTTACTATCAGACATCTCCTTTTCTGATCAGTTACTTGGGATTCACCAATTGCTGCAAGCATCAGTGTTTCTCTTGTGTGTTATCTTTGACATCACCGACTGACACACAGTATAGAATTTAGGCTGTTTACTATGAGTAGTACTACATAAAACCACAACACCTTCCAACTAAAAATTGGCCTAGGAAAGATCTAGTAAACCATCATGAATGGCCCCATCCTTCAGTTTTGTTATTCTTTGTGACAAACTGAACTTGAAGCATATGAATATGCTATAACATGATCTGGGATTTTGGTGGATGAACTGAGAATTCAAGCTTTTTTGTTTTAGTCTACATTTCTCACTCTTTAAAAATGTGTTATATTAAAGGTGGGGAGGTTAGGGCATATATTACAGATCTGTAATATGAATGAGAACATTGATCTTGACAGTGTCCTTATGGTACGTGCTCAAGTGATACTCTAAATCAAGAGAATGAAAAGCTCAGATAAACCTTGATGCAGCTGAAGGAATCCCAATTTGTTCATGGCTCTTTCCCAAATGATGAGTTGTCTCTGTCTCAGACTTAAAATGTGAAGGTCAAGACGCTGTATCCTTAACATGCTGATAGAAAAATGTGCTGCTCTGCAGTATTCAATTACAGGGAAGCGCACTGTGGAGCATCTTGCATTTTTGGTAAACAGTATGTATTATAGTTCACATTCAAATTTTGCCAAAGGTGACCTGATGAAATTTCCCCTGTGCTGTGTGTGATGGAACTGGGCTATCCAGTCAAAACAGTAGAAGTGCCCTGAAGTTTCTGAGCCTGAAGGTGACCTTCCTTAGCAAGTAGAGTTTAATCTATCACAGTCTTTAGATATTGGATTGCTAACAAGTCCAATTCACCATACAGGACCTTAAATTTGTTCTGTGGTACAGCAGTCTCACTGAAGATGACTGCAAAACTCTCATAGATGGTAGCTGGGATATGAGTAAGGAACAAAAGAAATGTCCGAAATGATCAATGCCAATGTTGCATCAGTCTGTGTCCATCAGAGCAGGTGCTGTTCAAGGAGACTAAGCGAGCCCTACTATCTGTTTTGGTCCACACCCTTTCTACTTCTCCAGCATCCACAGTCACACTCATAAAAACTATACAAAATACATATTCACCTAGTCCTTTTAGAATTCATTTGTGGATTGTCTGAGATTCCTTTTTAAATCTACAGATAATACCAGCATCCACAGTCTCCTGTGACCACAATATCCAGAAGTTCACTACTTATTTGTGTAGGGAATTTCCTTCATTTGCATTATTTTTAAGCTTATTTTCAGCCAATTTACTAGAGCGTTTCCTAGTTCCTACAGTGTGAGATCTGGTGAACAATAATTTGGTACTCAGATGGCCGCCCCCTTAGTGATATTATGTTGTGGTAGCAGTACTGCACTGTATACTCTTCAGCATTGTCCTCTGAAAGTTCCTCTCTCTTACCACCTCTTCTCCAAGATCAACTGCACCATCCTCTGCATCACTTCAGCTGTTCTCTGTAGCTTTCTTGAATTCCACTATGTCCTTCTTGAAAAGTAGAGATGCAAGTTACATGCCATTTTCTAGATGTAGGCAGTCAACTTCTTACATGGTGGCAAAATGGATCTTTCTGTCTTGCTTTCACTATCCTTCGTGACAGTGCCCAACTCATGCTAGGGTTTTCTGACCTAAGGAGGACTGCTCCTGTATGCTGAGCTGGTAGTTTTTGAGAGTTGTCAATGGTGACTCTAAAGATCTCTTTCCTGAGTTATAAGTGTTCCATTCAAGCATCCCATATGTAGGCAAAGGTAGGCTAATTTTTCCCCAGGTGTATTTCCTTTCTTAGCTCTATAACATAGCTTATCTGGGACTTTCTGCCTGTCTGGTTCCATTTAGATCCTTCTGAAATTTTTGCCATAAATAGGTAAAAAAGAAGAGCTCAATATTGTGACAACATGTGACTTTTCACTATTCGCTCCCATTTATGAGAAAGATGTTGACTATGACCATTTTCAGCACTAATTTCTTGGAGACCTCTCTGTTGACTCTGCTTTGTCTTTAAGAGTGGCTGCTAAAGCCCACATTTTTCTTCCCATCTCTTCCTCTGTTTTCAGATCATAGACTTCTTTCCAGTTGCAGGTGAGCACTCTTTCTTTAAAAAGCTTTTTTATGCATCATTGCATTTGGAAATCTGTGCTGATTATGTTCGCCACTGCCCTGCTGAGAGAGAAGGGGATGTGTCACTTCCCATGCTGTGTCTGACCACCATGGTCAGCACTGCTATCTTTAAGGAGTCTGGAGGCTCCCTTTTACATGAGGTCTGTGCAGCCGTTTCCAGCACCAGAATGTCAACGCTGCATTTTGTTCTGCTGAGCTGAAGCACAATCAAAGCAGCCAGATGGTGTTCAAAACAGCACCACCAGAACAACCAAGGGTAAGAAATGTGCAGAATTAAACTTGTCTTGATTGATCAAAGTCTGTAAACAGGAGGAGCTCTGTCGATGAAATCTGTAGAATTGCAAAATCTTAGTTCTGGAAGTTGAGAATCTTGCCAGCCATGTCTGTGCATCAGTCACACTTGAGAAACAAATGACTGGTGAAGGACCCCAGTCCTGATGGCTGGGTTCCATATCCAGAGTGTCACCTGCACAAAGGCCAACAAATGGCTGTGGCCAGCAGACAGAGGTTCCAAAATCAAGATGTGCTGGTGATTCCACGCCAACATCTGGCCTCCTAGTCATTAGTTGAACTGGCTTCATAATATGTCTTTAGGAAACTAAAATGATTTTTTTTTCTTCCATCCATCTGCCTCTTAAGAATGTCCTCAAAGGCTGTAGTAAGAACTGCACCATTACTTTCAGAGCTCGCTAAGAACTCATGAGATCAATTTCCCAGTCAGTCTTAGGTGACTGCAGAGTCCACCCAGGCCCAGTAGAATATCTCTGTAATTATCCCTTCTAACTATATGATACCTAAGCCAGAATTCCCAGCGCTGGTGAAGGTATCTTTGCATTGCATAGTCTGCAGTGTGACACTGTGTATATTGCTATGTGTTCAGAAAGCAGACTGAAGCTGTGCCTGTGGCAAATCGTACAAAAGCTAATCGTGCAAATATGTCAAATATATCATATGCTGTTTGAAGAAAAATGTTTTATATTGAGATCATAGGTGTTGTCTCTATAATGCCAGTTGCTACAATGTGATAATCAATATGTGAATTTCCTTTTAAACTGAATGTTACTCAACAAATAGCAGGTGATTGGGCGAGATAAGTGATAAATAAAGAAAAATTAAGCTTTGGCTGTCAATTGCTGTAATGATGAGAATTATAGACTTGATGATGAGTACAAGAACATAAACCAGAATGGTTTCGTTGCCAAAACTTAAAATCAGTGTAACTGCACATGAAGAGCTTCTTTCTTTAAAGGAATGTTGAAATTCCTATTGTAAACTCCCCTTATAATAGAGGTTGGGCATTGTGTGAACTACAGAGCAGTGCATCTGATTCCCAGCAGTGAAAGTAGGGCTGATAGAAAACAATAAGAGCACTGGGCGTGTACATATAAACACAGCCTGTGTTTCTCCTGAAATCTCACGTGGTTCCACTAAGTATGTGGATAAGGAGGATCTTGTAGATAGGATGTGGGGGTTTCCAAGCAGCATTGTTCAAGGCTCCACACTAGAGATTACTAAAGAAACTAAATTACTGTGGAGGAAAATTTTGTTTTTATTTTTTCTGATATACTGTAAGCTGGCCAGAGGATGAGATGCTCTGATACACACTTGACCTTCACATTTCAGATGCTTTAAAAATGGAGTGGAGTCTGGCCCAAGTCCACAATGAAAATTTATGTTTTTAGTTCTCTTTGTGACAAAATGCTTAATGAATGTAGTCTTGAGTACAATTCTGACTGAGTGACTGCTGTGTTCTGTCCACAATAACGAGTCTGTTGTGTGTTCCTCACAGGGTCTGAAATGGCGGACATAGCAAGAAATTGGTGGCCCATGGATGTGCAGCAGCCACATGTGTAAAAGGAATAAATTTAAGTTGTCAGTGTCAGGCCACTCACTTCAGCCCACCTGTGAAGCAGAGGAATGAAGCACTTAAAACTGAGATACCAATTAAAAAGAAGTAAGTAGGAGAATGCAATTTCCTTTTTTCTATTCCTCCTTCCTCTCTACCCTTGAAAAAGCTACCTGACCATTATCTATGCTCATATTCCTGCAGATGACATTAATGAAAATATTTTTAAGGTAAGAAATGGTGTGTGAAACTTCAGCCCTGAGGAAAGATGTTATATGCAAATGGAAATTACTTTTTGCGTTGGAAATGTTTGCTCAGCCTTAATGGTAGTCACCAGTCCTATGGAACACAGAGGGGAAAGAGCGAAGCTGAATGAATCCAATGAAAGGTTTGCCTATAGGGTATTTTTCCTTTACTCAGAGTTGAATTTGATCAATTTTCATTTTATTTGTTCTAGAATAACAATGATCTTCCACTCCCCCAGCAGTAAACATTGCAGCCTGTGAACATCAGGCTTCAGCAAGCAAACTCTCAAAAATCTCCTTACAGGGTAAATGTCAGGCTGTTGTTCAATTAATTATTTTTAAAAGTAAATTCACACGTGGTAGTGACCTTTAACTGTGCTGCACACACATGGCTGCTTTTTATGATCTCATTTGGTCTTTCATGTGGTGGCTTAATATGGGGAACTATTACTGAGAATAACAGCAAAAGAGACACCTGCAGTACTGTGTGGGGGAAAAGATGCTTTCTTCGTGCCATAGTGGTGGGTTTTTTGAGGCAGAAGGGATATCAGCTAGAGACTTAGATTTGGGAGGGAAGGTTCTGCTCTCCCTCCCCAGGCTGATGGGGCTTCAGCCATATGCTTTCTGGTCCAGCTGGACGGCAGTGCTGCGCTTTCCAGATCTGGTAGCTGTGATGAAGACAGCAAACTCAACCACCGTGAAGGGGTTGTGGTTTTTGGCCTGTTACCATGTTGCTGAGACGAGCAGTATTCATGGCCCTTTAGCTGCACTGGCCTTGGAAGGTTTTCTGATCCACAAAGACAGAAAATTGTTGATGCCCTAGCTCCACTGCCTGCCATAACTAGCCCCACCTACACAGGTTTCCCTTATAGGTATCAGGAACAAATGCAGGAGTTTGTAGGGGAGGATTGCCAGCCCTGGAGAAGAAAAGCAGCATTGCTCCTCACCATTTGAGACCTGCTGGCCATAAAGGCCTTGGTCAGAGTTGGCTGGGCTTGGGTGGATTAAGTGTCAGATCCCACCTTGCCATCTGGCTCCTCATCGCTGGCATGCTCTGTCACCAATGAATGAGGCACAGCTGGGACTCGTGCTGAAAGGAGACAACAAAACTGATGTGGTTTGGAGCTCTCTAATTGAGGATCTCTTGGCCTCCCTCTCTGGCTTATTTTGGTATCTTACCTGATATTGCTTCAGCATTTGAATGAGAAAATAAGTTCTTCCTTGCAGGTGGACTGAGATCAGTTCTTATGATGTAAGGGTTATACTTGTATCACAAGAAAACAAGCAGCCAGCTGAGGATTGTGGCAGTGTTGTGAGCCTTCTTACAAGGGTGTGGCTGTGTAGGTCCCAAGAATACAGCAAGAACATCCACCTGAAGAAAACTGGTGGACTGAAATCTGTAAAATACAAGTGATGGGGTCTGAAGTAATTGTGTGGGTCTTTGATACTCTGTTCTTCAAGAACGAAAATAATTATCGTCACAAATTCTCTCCTGAACTCAGAAATTGAAAGAAAATCCTATCTCACTGGCAAAAGCAAGATAAATATTAATTTATTACTCCTGAAACTATTTCCATGGCAATAAACATTAAAAAACACAGCCTTTTAGAAAAGTGTGGAGAACTACAAACCAATGAGAGAGCACAAGTAAACCAAGGCAGGGTGCCACAATGGTGGTGGCATCAGAAATGCAGGACCAGGGAGAGTATGAAGATCCAAGTTGCTGCCGTATACTGGCTGGAGATGCAGCAGCCTCCAGATTTGTACTATTTAGGTCCATTTGAGTTTTACCCAACTCAAACCCTAACCTGGTTTGTTGAACTTTCCAGCTGCTTCCAGCTTCACATTTTTGTTTTCTTTCACTATCATTTGGTGATTTGTGTCTGGGTACTACAGAAAATAGAGCTGAATACTATGAAAACCCTTATCTTCTGTTTTCTAGGGGATTATGTTTATTAACAAAGATAAAATATGAGAATTGATTCCAAATGTTCTCCTATTTTTCTTCCTCATTTTTGTTTTCATAATGTCTGTAATGTATGTTGTTTATGTTATTGATGGAAATTTAGTGTTTATTGTGTAAGCACAAAACAAAGCTAAGGGAAGCAGAACCAGATATATACTCTTTGATCAGTCCTAATCAGTGTTCATTGCTCCTATGAAAGAGTTGAGATCATTTAGCTTGAGGAAGAGAAGGCTCATCATCGTCTTCCAGAAAGGAGCTTACAAAAGAGCTGATTTTTTATGCAGATAGATAATGAAAGGACAAGGGAGAATGGATTTAAACTGAAAGAGGGAAGGTTCAGATCAGATGTTAGGAAGAAATTCTTTGCTCAGATAATGGTGAGGCACTGGCACAGGCTGCCCAGAGAGGGTGTGGATGCTCCGTCTCTGGTGGTGTTCAAGACCAGGCTGGATGGATTTCTGGGCAGTCTGGTATAGCGGTTGGCAACCCTGCCCATGGCAGAGGAGTTGGAACTAGATGATTTTTGAGGTCCCTTCCAACTCCTCTGCCATTCTATGACCCTAAGATAAATTCTATGATTCTATGCTAGTGAAAAGAGCAAAAGTTACAGCAGGAGAATAGTTAGCAAAAGATTTTCCTGTTATTCATGGGGTGTCAAAATCTTTTGGCTTGCCTGGGCTGCATTGGGTGAACAGGAATCGTCTTGGGCAGCATATAAAATATATAATATTTATACATTTTTTAATGTATATAAGTAACAAAATATTTTTATAGTATTTTTTTATTAAAACATAACAGAGCAACAAAATCGTGAAACTAGTAGGATATTTGACCTTGTTTTTATGAAACGAATGTATCAGTGTCTGGTTTGTTGACAGTGGTTGCAATTCTTAGTGAGTTCTCATGGTGTTCATCAGAGACTTTTGAAATGTTACTTTTCACTTCATCCTTGTCTATAATTGTTCACAAATGTACCAGCTCCTGTTATCTGCTTCGTGTTTAATCTAGAGATTAGACAGCACTTGATTTTCTGTGATCTCAATGTGATACTTACAGCCTACACTGCCCTCAGGAGAGTATGCAGACCCTGAGTTAGCACCCCAATGCACTGTTCTCTGGTATTTTGGTATCTTAAGTAAATAGTACAATGTAATTCTTAACCTAAGGCTTCTCCCTGAACAGGACAGCTTCTAGGTCTCCCCTCAGAAATGCTGGTAGTCATTCGTTTAAACTGAATGAGACGCTCACCCATTTTCACTTATTTAAGCTAACAGAAAAACACAGCTCTGTCCTTTTTGTGCAGATATGAAAGGCAGTGGTCTTGAACCTGGGTTATTTCTCCGGAGTGCTAAATGTACGGTACTTGGGTTCTAGAACTGACTGTTCATCTAAATCTTTCAGTAAGTGCGAATGAGAGCAATCTCCAGGTCAAAACCCACTAAAATTAAAATTCAGCTTCATTAGCTGGTCACAGGGCTAGTGCTTGGGTATAAAAATTAAATACTGTTGTGGGTGTGTGTGTGGGAAATAATAAAATAGAGGCTCTGGACAGAACAAAGTTGATCATAGAGCAAAAATTACAGTGCCTTGCTTGCCCTAGGGCACTTTTCTGAAAAACATCCTCAGCTCAGTCTGGAAGCAGGGTCTGATATTGCTCTAGGTTAACTGTGCAGACCTAGAGAGGACAGACTAGAAGCCAGACATGACATCACGATGCGCTGAATGTAATAAGGATTTCATTGGTATTAATATTAGACAATAATGCCCGAGAGCAGCTGGTAATTAGACAGGACAGCTGCTGAGGCCAGCCATTAGTAATGTTGATCTATTTGCTCTAAAAAATAAAAAAAAGTATTGCAGATGTTTCCCTGTCAACTTTGTTTTGGTTCTAGTAGACTCAATACGTCTTCTCTCCCACTGAAGGTAAAAAGTTCAACCCCTGCGTAATAGACTTAGATTGTTTGAGTTGCCACAGGATGTTCTTATTTCTTTTTGTGTTTAGCCTGAGGCTGTAAATCACAAACACCAGCCTGCATAATTCTGACTTTTATTACATTAATGTATTTTAAGAGCAGGAAATCTATAGGCTCTTGGCTCAGTTCAGCAGAAGCAAAGCACGGTGGGGACTCTGTGGTCAGGAGCATTCTCAGAAATGTGCGTCCTGCTGCAAAGGTGACCTCAGGATAAACTTTGCTTAGCTTTTGGTCAGGGGCAGGAAGGAGCTCCCCACTTCTTAGCTCAGGTGGCAGCTGGGCTATGGCCTTTAGGAGGAGGGACTCATTTTATGAGGGCAGTGAGGGAGGGAAGAGTGGAAGAGCTGGTGTGTGCTTCAGTGCTGAGTCTAGCTTGCAGATGCAGGATCCTGTTTGCTCATCATTGCAGAGCAGCAATGGCATAGCCAAGGGAGCAGCTGAGTGCCTCTGACTCATAAACCTGGTGCATTTCCACTTGGGGCCAGGTGGCAACACGTAAACTCTGCCCACTATCTCTTCAAAAAAACACAGATCACCTAAGCGCAGACACTGATAACCTGGCTTAGTGGTGCATCCATGGTCATCTCCTGATCTGCTTCTTTTCAGGTAATATCTGCATTTGCACAAAGGTAATGCAGCTTCACAGAGAAGGGGCCCAAAGCATGGCCCTCTGTGCTCCTGCGGATCACACAGATGGGCTGAAGGCAGGCTGGAATGAGGATGCACAAAAAAACAAGCAAGTGGCTGAAAACCAGCTCTGTCCTGCATGCTCTGCTCCAGGACTCGTTTCTGTTCCCTATTGCACGTTACTGTTTTTTGGATGTTAGCAGGGACTGGGGAAGCATAACTGCAACTTGTCTTCTGAGTTCTACAGGGAGGTGAGACTGCTGGGGACTACACCCTGAGATCTGCTTCCTAGCATCCCTTTCTGCTGAGGTGAAATCGAGGGACTATGTGTAGAGATAGCATCCATCTCTGCTTCCTTGCTCTGCTTCAATGCCAAAAGCTATGCTAAATAAACTGCAGGTGATCCACGAAGCTCCACTAAAGCGCTACTGGGCACTGATGACATTCTGGCATGCAAAACTGGTCTTCATTTGCAGTGGAAGCAGTTCTCATGATTGTGCAAAATCTTGTATTTGGTGGATATAATGATAATGAACTAAAGTCATAACAACAGGCTTCTTCATGAGTTTTCCCCTTTGTTTTTGCCCACTTTGTGCTTTCTTAATTTGTAGGGAGGTAGAGGAGAGAAATCCTATTGATAAGCATTTTGTCTGTACAGCCAGGACTCCAGCATAGGCTAACAAACTCTATGTTGCTCTGTCTGGGGACAGGAATTTCACATGTGAAAAGCCTAAACTGAGAGAGGGATTCTGTGGAGTTCGATGGGATGCAGTGCATGTATAAAGTCACTGGTGAATACCGCTGTTCTCAGAAGCAATTTTCAACAAGTATCCATCTTTTTGAAGGCATACAAAATGGATTTATCCTTTTTTATTGCTTCTGAATATCCTACCCCAAGTGTACTGCTCTTCAGTTGTGGATGCTTGAGCTTAGAGTAATTTTACTCCTCTTGATCCTTCTTGTTTGCAAGAACTCTGCCTATTCAGGTGTGCCCCAGGTAAGCAGTGCTGAACAACTGTGGTAATTATATTAGGAGGCTGTTTCTTTTAGCTATTGTGTTCTGTGAGAATTACGGTGAACTGGACTGTGATAGAAACACTGCAAAATGGAAGGTAAGAGGAAAATTTCTTCAGTAAAAGAAAAAGGGTAGGGGAAGGGTTGCAAGAGAGAAGATTTGAACAAAATCTCCAGATTCAGCCTCTGAAGAGGAGGGGTAGTGGAAGCTAATGCAGTGAAATGAGCTGTAACAAAGCCATGCCAGGAATTATTCAGCTGTTCACAAGAATTTTAGAAGAACTGTAATTGGGAAATGATGTGAATATCAAACAAAATGTCACTTGCTGGAAGCCTCACAAGAAGGGGGAAATAAAATGATGAAAACGCTGCATTACATGTCACTCTCTTAGGCACGCTCTGAAAGAGCTCCCTGCTCCCCACTTAGACCCATTGACATGCTATTGTGTGGCTTTGTGTACTTCTGAGCGGGGTGGTTCTCCACAGAAGAAATTAAAATGACGGGAAAGCTGGCCTGTCACATTAAATAACATCACATGCTTTTCTGTTGGGGAGAAAAACAGAAAGAAATACTCTGCTGAGTTCCAGGAAAATAGCTGCTGAGGAAATGAGTGCAGCAACTCCGTCCCCTCACCTGGAAAGTAACAACTGTGCCTGTGTGGGGAAGCACTGGCAGGGCTCATGGCAGACCTGATTTTCTGCTGTTTGCTGCAGACTTGATATCCACATCATGGATCTCTCTGGCTGTCCATAATGACCTTCTCCAGTCCAAATGCTGATTTTCTATTTTACTTTCTTAATATTTGAAGTGTATTTCTAAATGCTGGGAAGATTTGCTACCAGTATTTCCTTCTTTTTCTCCAAATTCCCTGCCTGTCCTTCTTTGGAAATGTCCTCCTGGAAGCACCATCATGGCTGGACTGCACCATGAGGTTCCCATGGCGTTCTCCTTGGCACTCACAGGAGTGTTTCCATTTGGATGACCTGTGAGTTCTTGATTTCTTTGATTTAGTGCAAGCCTTTTTGCAGGAATGCTGAGAAACATCCCGCTACACATAGAAATGGAATCATTAAGGCTGGGAAGGACCACTAAGATCATCTAGCCCAACTGTCCACCTATCACCAATACTGCCCACTAAACCATGTCCATATGTGCCATATCCACATGTTTCTTGAACACCTCCAGGGACAGTGACTCTACCACCTCCCTGGGCAGCCCATTCCAATGCCTCATCACTCCTTCTGAGAAGAAATTTTTCGTAATAGCTGATCTGACCCACCCATTGTGCAATTCAAGGCCATCACCTCTTGCCATTCAAGCATTCCAGGCCAGGGCAGTCATTGAGCCCTCTGAGTTCAGAAGGGGAGGAGGCATTGACCAGATTTGCTCTGAGTGTTGCCCAAGTGAAAAGGGAAGAAGGTGAAAGGTGGAGGAGAAGGGAGAAGGTGAGAACTCTGTGGAGGAAGTCATGAAATCATGAAAAAGGCTCCGATTTTAGTTAGGATTTCTCAGTGGTCTCTTTCTCATGTCTGCAATCACCAGGATCTTGGAGGGTAATATGGCTTTCCCTTGGCTTTGTTGCTGGGGCCCCCTGGGAGAAAAGATATCTCAAGCCAGTGCTGTAAAAAAGTGAGTTATCAGAAATATATATAAAAAATCACAGTGACAATCCGAACGTTGTTACACATCCATCATGTTTAGGTGACTTTTTTTTTTAGGAAACTCTTCTGACAAACATTTTTAAGAGCTGGAATAGACATTCCTATTTCTATCTTTATCTACAAACCACAGTGATTCTGAATATTTACCAATTTATTTCTTAAGATAATGCTTCATATGCAGTAAATATAAGGAAAATCCTGCTTTGGAGCATCACAGTTGAAGAACAAAACACTCAAAGCCCTCTTGCATTATTGCCTCACCTGCATGTCTTCCTATGTAGACCTGGGAGACACTTGCTAGCTTTAAAAGAAGAAAAAAGTAAAGAAAACCACTATCTTGCCATGAGTTGTAGAGGCTGAGGCCCCATAGTAAGATTTTAAGATTTCTAGCTGGTATCTCCTAATCTGTCTTTGAATGTGCTTTTCTGTTTGTTTTGTATCTATCTATTTATCTATTTTTAACATTTTCTGGCTATTTCTAGTCAGAGAAGTGTTGTTTCTGAACAGAGACACAGTTACCACAAAACATGTGTGCAAGTACAGGACCACACATGGACACAGCTCTGTACTTAGCTGCTGGTGTTGGTTTATGTGGCAGTGAGGGTTTGTATACAACCTCAAAGCAAGTGTGGTGGAGCATTCTGTACAGTTAAATCCAAGCTGTGATTCCTGGCTGCAGTGTCAGAGGGGAGGTGGTCAGAAGGAGATGGAGTAGTTATGGGAAGGTCTGTCATTATTACATGAGAGGAAGGTCAGATTGGGGTTTAAGAAAAGGTACTTCACCAGAGGGTGGTCGGGCATGGAACAGGCTCTCCAGATAATGGGCATGGCACCAAGCTGCCAGAGTTCAGGAAGTGTCTAAACAACACTCTCAGACATAAGGATTGTTTGGGTAGTAAAACACTGGGACAGGTTGCCCAGCAAGGTTGTGAATGTCTCCTTCCTGGAAGCATTCAAGGCCAGGCTGGATGGGGCTTTGAGCAACCTGGTCTAATGCAAGACGTCACTGCTTATAGAAGGGTGGTTGGAAACTAGATGATCTTGAAGGTCCCTTCCAACCCAAACCATTCTACAGTTTTTGGTTGGCCCTGTGAGGAGCCAAGAGTTGAACTCAGTAATCCCTACGGGTACCTTCCAGCTTGAGATGTTCTGTGCTTAGTGTGGGTGTTTGACTCCCAAAAAGAAATGCTCAGTCTAAGGGTGTTGAAAAGTAATCTTGCATGTAAAGGCCCAAAGAAATAGTTTATTCAGGGAATAAACATAAGCTTGTGAGAAAAAAAAAAAAAAAAAAAGAACATGGGATATGTGGTGCTGGTCAGACTTAGCAGACAGCCTCATGCATCTCCTCTGCAGGTTTTAGCACCTATGTGTTTCTCCTAGCTCTCTCTTCCATTCAGAAGGGAACATGAGGTAGGTAACTTTCGGTCCTGCTCTAATTGCTCAGCAGTGAATGAGTGCTGCTTTGTCTCAGGCATCCTCCTTGTCACACAACCCTGCTGTGTTTCACCCATGGTTCCAGGAGCTTGCAGATGCAGACCTTGGGTGCGTTATGGCTTTTATCACTAGGTTAAATTATTAATGCTTCCAGTACTTAACATTCTTTTGGATGAGACCTTATTAATCAGAGTCTGCCCACTCTAGTAAAGATCCAATGGCACTGTAAAGCTCTTCTTCCTCAAGGAGGGCTGTGCCTGTGAACAGCCAACTGAGGTTTTCCCTGCATGCTCCAGGGTGCAGTCATGACAGGGATGGCTGCTTGTCAGCTGATCTGAGATGTAATGGGCAAAACATCTACTCTCAGTTCAAGTTGAACAGTAGTGCTGCTGTTATTTGGCATTCATCAACTTTCCCTCAAATAATTTCCTTGCAAAAGGTTTGACAGACTTTATTTTACATCTCACAAATATGAGCTGTTCTTGATGCCGTGGTGTGATTGCACTGAGGTGTGCTTTTGATTTCCTTTTTATATTCAGAGAATCATAGAATCATCTGAGTTGGAAGGGACCATTAAAGACCATCTAGTCCAACTCCGCTGCAATGAACAGAGACACCTACAGCAGGTCAGAGTCCTCAGAGCTCCATCCAGCCTGACCTTGAGTGTCTGCAGGGACAGGGCATCCACCTCTCTGGGCAACCTGTTCCAGTGCTTCACCACCCTTATTGTGAAAAACTTCCTCCTGATGTCCAATCGAAACCTCCCCTTTTAGTTTGAAACCACTTTCCCTTGTCCAACCACAACCCTGCTAAAGAGTCTGTCCCCTTCCTTCTTACAGCCTCCCTTCAGAAACTGAAAGGCCGCTCTCAGGTCTCTCCAGAGCCTTTTCTTCTCCAGGCTGAACAGCCTCAGCTCTCTTAGTTTGTCCGTGTAGGGGAGGTGTTCTATTCCATGATCATTTTGTGGCCATCCGCTGGACGCACTCTATCATGTGGCCATCTCTGCTGTACTTCACGTCTGGATGCAGCACTTCAGGTGAGGCCTTGCCAGTGCTGAGCAGAGGGACAGGATCATCTCCTTCACCCTGCTGGCCACGCTGCTTTTGCTGCAGCCCAGGATATGGTTGGCTTTCTGGGCTGCAAGGGCTTGCTGCTGGCTCATGTCCAGCTTGCCATCCATCAGTACTCCCAAGTCCTTTTTTGTCAGAGTTGTGCTCAATCCTTTTGAGCCACGGCCCGGGTGAAAGACCTGGCATTTGGATTTGTTGAACATCTTGAGATTCTCCTGAGCCCACTGTGCAAGACCATAGTTTTTATTTGCTTGTTCCTCACTCCTAAAAAAAAGACTCAGTTGCCATATACTCCTGCTGAAGATGTATTTACCCAAGGTATGAGCAGAACCAGTACTTCAGACAAGGAAACAACTTGAGGAAGCTGCAGCCAGCAAGGAGCAGCAAGGCCAATGGTTTCTCCATTTGCTTACGTCATGCCTTGTTTATCAGGGAATGCAAAGCAATGGTGCTATAATTTCATGATATGACTCAGTAACATACACGCCAGCAGACCTTCAGCCAGAATCTTTGCCTGGGTAGCGCCCATTTTCCCACCCATTAGATTTTTCCTGTGTTTTTATGTTTTTTTTTTTTTTTTTTATTGCAGTGCTGATCCTTGTGGCTGAGAGCAATCTGTCAGGATTTGAGGTGGGGTCTCACGTGCTCATGGAGCAGGGGCACCAGGCAGATGGCAGAACAGTGCTGCCTGTGTTCAGCTGCCCTGGTGTAGCAAGGTGAGCACTGACCTGTGAAGCACATTCGCTATTCTGCAGTGGGGGAGTTTTCATGCAGCCAAACCAATAAACTCAGTGGGCCAGGCTGCTGCAAATATTTTTAATCCAGGTCCACACAGTTATCTTCACAGGTCCAGTGCCTGATCAGAAGTACAAACTATTCCAAGGAACCATCTTTGCAAATAGGCTTATGTATAATCAATAGCTTGGTGTATGTGCGTGCACAAATACTCATTTAGTTATTCTGGTCTGTGAATGCATGCATTAACCTGACCACCTGGTGCTACCCCAGCCTCCCTCCCCTCACTGCAAACAGGAAAACAGAATACATTCATTGATTTCGCTGCTTTGATTTATTTGCCTGGCTCTAATCTCTGTGCAAGATAAGACTGCTGAGAATTGTCAAATTGCATGCTTTGGAGAATTGAAGAGGCCATTTCCTCTCTATTTCCTACATTATAAGATAATGTGAGATACATGGTAGCATCCTCCGCCTCCCCACAAAGCATCAGTTAATGGATCTAGCTTTTAGTGTCACTGCTTTGTGCCAGTATGCACCATCATTTATGCCCTGAGAAACTAAATAGGTATTTATCACTGGTGGAAGACAATTGAACTTCAAGTAAACAGAACGAAATACCTCCTGGTCCATTTTTTTTGGAAAGTCTGGCCCTGGGTTAATAAAAACACAGTGGTTGTTTCTGATGTTGGAGGCTTGTTTAATTAGCATTTTGGAGTCTGTATCACGTGGGTGCTGCTTTTGGTCGGTTGCTGTTTTCCTGTTCCCTCCCCACCCTTCGTCCAATACTGCCTCACAGTGTTGTCCATCAGCTGGTGTTGAAGGAGGTCCCAGCTATCAAATACAGGAGCTGCTGGTTAAGCAGCAGCTGACTTTCATGCAAAGAAGGGCTTATTTTTATTTCTGGGGAGGGAAAGGGACTTGTAGTGCTGCCGGCTGTGGGAAAGCACTAATCTGGCCATTTGCTGAAGCTGGGTGGCTCTCCCATGTCATGGCACAACCAGGCCACCCCCAGGCCAGAGCCATGGAGAATAGCCTGTGGGGAAGGAGACTTGGTGCAACAAGGAGGTGCCAGCAAAGAGGAGGGCAAGAAGAGATGGAAATGTGCTCAGGGAGAGAGAGATATCCAGAAGGGAAAGTCATAGAGAGGGGAGGTCTTTCATACTCCTCTATGAGTCTGCCTGGAGAGTTAATGGGATGGTCTGTGTAGCCATGCACCCAAGGGAAGAGACCTGCTCTGCTGAAATGGTGAGGAAAAAGGGTGACGATGCTGAAATACCCACAGGACCTTCTGCCTTATCTCCTGGCTAATGAATTGCTCAGAGTTTGGGCAAATTTCAGGGTTTTGTACTCAACTGACGACAGTCCTTGGAAGAGAGTACCGCCACACAGATAAAGGCTAAGCTGCTGGGAGTTGGGGCATTTCTCTGTCAATAGTCTGTCCTGGTTACTTCTGATTAATTCCAGGGTCACATCAACAGCACTAAAGTCGCTAGGTTTGAGTTTGTTAGGGAAAAAATCCCAATAAATTAAAGCAAATACAATGTCTCCTTGCCAGCACTTGCTGCATTTGCACCTTGGTGAATTATTTTGAAAAGTAGTGATGTGTAATGGTATGTGACATGTTCTTGTATCCTTGGGACAGCTGTGTGCACTGGAGAAATGCAGCTTCCTTCTGAACACAGCAAGAAAGAAGGGAAAGAAGAGAAGGGGAGTGTTACAAACAGTATTAACGTAGCTTGGGGATGAGATCATCCTCTCCTGTGCACCTGGGAGCTGGGAGGTTCATTAAAAAACTGTTTAGTCATTTCAGGAAGGTGGAAAAGCATTGCTTTCTCCTAGTAATGGCTTGGAGGAGTAGGAGGCAGCAGCACTGCTAGTCAGGGGCAATTTGCAGCCAGGAGGTGCATGTTCCTATATAAATCCTTCCTTAAGTGCCTTCCTGCTTCATTTAAGACAAAACCTGCAAAATTCCCACACAACTGATGTTGTAGCCTCCTGGCCTTCCCTGTATGACTTCTGCTCAGTGATTTTCAATGCTGGCTAAATGACAGGTACCACCTGCAGCTGGGGACCAGCACCATCAACCATCACCTACACTTACCTAAGGAAGGAATATGTTCAGTGCACAAAGTAACCCCTGCTTTTTCCTGTAATTGCAGCAATTGCGTGTTGGACAGATGGCCAACCCCCAGCATCATGTCAGGGGAGTTCTGCTTAGTTTTCTGTGCACCCAGCTTTAATTACAGCTCTTCCAGACATAGTTATTTTAAGTTAACTGCGACAATTCTGGAGCTGGATCAGAATAAGATGCTCCTTCCCAGCATCACCTTCTGCTCGCTTCCCGTGGCTGGGAATGCCTTCCTGCTGCTTCTCAGGCAGACTTCCTTAGCTTGATGTTTTACTCCCATCTAGTGCTTCTTTATTAAAACTGCTGGTGCTCTACGTCTCACACAGGGCTGGGCAAACGCTGTCTTGTCTCTAACCTGGTGGTGTTTGCTCAGGATGTATAAACCGTTTTAAACACCAGTGACTTATAGCCTGCCCTGCCAGGGCAGGTGGTGAGCCTCACTGGCAGCTGGGGATCAGCACTGCCCCAGCTGTGTGCCAAGGGATTGCCAGAGAGGGTTAGACCTCCCTTCCTCATCCTTTCTTCTACGGGTGAGAAAGAAAACCTTCCCCAGCCACTGAGCATTTCACTGCATGGGCACCACTGGATGAGGTGAATGATGTCACCAAGGAAGACTGGTCTGGTGGGACCAGGTCCCACGGATTTAGAATAAAATTAAGTGTCTTAAGTGTGTCAAATACTCAGAAACCACAAGCACTTCTGGAAGTCTTATTCCCTGTCTTTTTCATTTTACACTGGTTTGGTACCAAGGTGCATTTTCTTTTTTCTTTTTTAAATTGACTTTTTATGTTCCTTCTAATCAAAATTCTGACCGAGCCGTTTCTTTAAACTAATTTATATGATGAATGTTTTAGGAGTGTGATGAGGAAGTATGGATAATCTTAGGCTTGTGATTGAATATTTACAGGCATAATACAGGCTTCAAGCCAGCTCTAAGTGTTTGGCAGCCCATGCCTGACTGAGGAAATAAGAACTCAGGTAAGATGACCAACTCTCATTAAAATTTAGTGAAGGTCGTTAGTTTGCTCTTACTTTGTGAATTTTCCCTGGGTGACACAGTGCCCAATGTGGTATGATAGCATAAATATGGAATTCTAGTATGTGTTTTTTGAAGATGTGCAAAGCAGGCAAATGGCAACTGGGGCCTTAACATCACTGTAGCTATCTCTCTTGATTAAACTATTAACACGTTAATTAAAATTACTCTAGGGAACATGATCATGGTGTGGGAAAACTGGCAATCATGCCAGACCCAGGTGAAGGTGCTGAGTTCTGGGCAGAGCAGCTTTCTTTGGGTAAGCACTCATCTGGTGGGTTCTCGGACCGCATCAGCTGTACCACTGAGGCACTGGCACCTCTCCCCACTCTGCCCTCTGCCAGCATTTCCTTTTTTCTGCAGCAAGGCTTTGTAGGATAGGCTGAGTAATGAGATAGACAATGAAATGTCCCCACATTTCTCTAACATCTCTTCCCACAGTCACTGAAAAACCTATTGTCTTCTCTATTGCTGAGATTTCATTATGATGAACATAAACAGTTCTCCATTTTATATCCACTACTGAACTTTACTGAGACATTCTGCTTTTTATCCTAAGTTTCTGCAGTCGCTCTTTCCATCCCCTCTGCTGCTCACATCACCACATATTCCAGCTTGGATTGAGCCAACCTCTGCGCTTTTTGCTCAGCTGATGTTTCCTGCCCACAGTCCTGGTCTCTGCTTGGTGCTTTGGCCACTTGTGGCACATCAAAGACCCCTGCTGCTACCAAAAATTCAAACTCCTGCCTCTGTGTGCTGCCACTGCTTCTTCATGAGTAATCAAAACCCTTTCCTTAAATGCTCAGTGTTTTTTTCTCTGCATCCTTCCTTATTTCACATGCCTTTTATCTTCCAGTGGGGTGCAATCTGCCCTGTTTTTCCTCCCCTTAGTTCAAACCCTAGTGAATATCTAGGCAGAGCTGTTCTCCTCTCTCCACAGTCAGATGTGGCTTGCTTTCTTCTTCTTTTTTGCTTCTTTCCCTCTCTTCACGGTCAGTTTAACCACAGATGTGAAACCTCCACCGTATTCAATTTAGGAGCAGAGACCATATTGCCTGAAACCACTGCAAACCTATAAAGTTCTGTGTTTGTTTAGAAGGAACAAAGATTATTTTTGCAAGAAGGTGATGAAACAGCAAAGTTAGAGTTCTTCCAGCAGCAGAAAAAGCACAAAGGTAGGCAATGTTTATAGGCAGATAAATATCAAATGTAATGCACTGATTAATATTCCAGCAAGATGGACTTTTATGAACTGGCATGTCATTTTGTAGGTTTTATTTTTAACAGATGGGAAAGAAAAACAACATTTGGTCTAGAGCCTCTGTCTGTCTGAATGAGGTTTTGCTCATTTGGGGGGCTGCAGCTATTCTAAACATGGCAACCTGATTTAATTAGCTGACTAGGATCCTGCTTCATCAGGGTTTTTTTTGTGTGTGCGTAGATAAATGCACTCTAGCAAAACTGACAGTACTCAGAGTTCCAGACTGCTCCCGCCAAGTTTCTGTCTGAAATGTGCAAACAAAATAGCTGATGAAATAATAGACATGCTCATGCTGGAAACCTTTCTCTTTCCTTTTTCAGGGCAAATTGAATATCTATTGATTTATCGTTTCTACCAGATGGGGATCACAGCAGTAGTCCCTCTGTGTTTTCACAAGCAGTGTCTTTCACAGAGTTTGCTTTGGTTGACAAGTTATTTTCCTTCTGATTTGAGTCTGCCTCTAATGTGTGCTTTTGGGGTATTGATTGCACCAGCAGACAAGCTCTGATTATGGCTGTTGCATGGCTGCCAAGGTCCTGCAATGTGCAGAAGTCTCTCTGAGTTTCTTCTTCCTGAAAGCCCAAAGCTCCTTAGGGCTAGGATGAAAAGCGTGAGACCCACTAAGCAAAGAAGTCAATCCTGATGCGTAGGAGGGGTTGCAAAGGCAGCTGGACTAAAGAGTGATGCAAAATCCTTTGTGCGTCTTTGCATATGGCACAGGTGCCACATTGACCCAAAATGTTTGGAGACTGTCTCCCTGAAAAAGTCTGTCATCTTAAATGCAAGTTCCAATTATAGCACAAATCCAGCATTAGGGATTTTTTGTTTTCAAGTGTGTAGTGCTGAGCTAAGTTTATTGTCAAGAAGACAAGAGAATTAACCTTGGTTTATTAATTTTATGTAGACATTAATAGTTGCAGCGTCAGGATTTCCTTGATTTAGCCACGCGGGTACCACACACAGTGTTGAACTGAAGGAATGCCATGTGGGAATTGAGAGCTGCCCAGTTTTTCAGTATGCCTTCTCGAGGTTATATGACATCAGTTTCTTATCAACTGCCCTTTCTGTTGGCTAGTTTCCACCTCAATTGAAAGGGACATAAATCCTGGAAAAGTAAATTCCCCACTGAAACCCTAGAGGGAACCAATGAGAAAAAGAGAAGAAGGTATCAGGTCTCACTGGATCTCCTTGTCAGCAACTGATGGGGCTTTGGGTGTATGTTGGCTTGCCAACCTGTTTAGGAATATTTCCAGATTGGCCACCACATATTTCTCCTTCCTGGTGCTGTCAAAGACAAATGAGAGTAGGCAGTAGGAGTGAGTTACTGCATGTAGGAGAAGACATTTTGTGGGACATCTGACACATCCAAGGGAAAAACATTTTTGCTGCCCAGGAAACTGTCTGGATACTTAACTGGTCTGTTGTTTTTTGTTTGTTTGTTTGTTTGTTATCCTTCAGAAAAAGTCTGAATTGTACTGCTTCTTTATTCCACCATTTTTTTTTCCTGCTTATTTCAACTAGCTTCCCTCTGCCATGAAGTGTTCATGACAGAGAAAGCAAGCCAACTGATTGATGGCTGAGGAAGAGGTTTTCTTCAGGTTCTGGGGCCAGCTTAGAAGATCACAGCAGACCCAGGACTATGTAGATGCTCAATCTAGTAATTTAAATTGCCACTTTGCTTCCCACAGGTGCAGTTTTTCAGTGTTCTTGAAAATTATCATTGCATGTATTTACATATATTTACACATATACATGGGTTTATGCCTTGCTTCCTGAACAGGGTGGTTATTGCTTGGTCTCAGGTTATTGACAGCAAATCCATCTGGAATTCATTTCCAGCTTCTGCACGCGGGTGATTTCCTTCTAGTAGGACACCATGTAATCCACATCTGGTGCAAGGGCAGAACTACTCCACAGATCCAGAGTACAAAATCCTCTCTGTGCAGATCAGTTTCTCATAGGGCCATGCATGTTCTAATACACTCCTGTACAACCAAACTCCTCATTTTCTGTCTTTTTAGAAACTTGAAAATCCTTTACCTTAGGATGAGAAGTCTGCTTTGGTCTCAAGCCCTGTCTCCCAGAGTTAGAGCACAGCAATACAGTGTAACCGAAGCTTCGTCTTTTGTGGGCATAGCAATGTAGAATTTAATTAAAAATTTCACGTTCTGTTATTTTTTCTGCAGATGGCTGCTTCAGTGGGTGCCCAAGAGAACGGCAGGATAAACTAACAAAATGGAGCAGAGCTGTATAGTGAAAGTGTTTGTTGTCTGGAGGACTCTGGCTTCACTTGCTGGAGAAGGCTGGAAATGCATAATGAATGAGACAGGATACTCCAGAAAGCCATAAAATGGTCTCAGAGGACACGTTCGACGCCTCTGTGGGGAGCTAGGTTCTGTATCTTGCTTAGCCACAGACTTGGTTCTTATCCCTTGAACGGAAAAGTTGACCACAACATGCATACTTCTCAGCTTCTCATTTTTTGTATGTCCGAGGTAAGGCAGATGGGACTATTTTTTTAGGGCGGTGTTATCTGTAGATGAAGCGACTGCAGCTTTGCCTATGTAATGAGACATAAAAAAGCTCAGCGTTCTACAAAATGAACCAGGATCTAGGCCTGGATATTAAAAATTCATAGATGTTTTTCATAGGTCTATACTGAAATTTCCTCTGTATTGGTACTTTGTGTGCAACATGAGGGCAGTAATTCCTAAATGTCCTGGCCAAACTGTAGAGGAATCCTTAATATTTTGGGGTACAAGATGTTGCAGTGGAAATATCTGTGAGCAAAACACAAATTTTATGCTTGAGGAGGCAGGATTTGGAAGCCATGAGGTAAATAAGGGTAAGCAATGCGTATTATAGCAGCAGGCTAAAAATAAACAGAAATATTTAGCCATTCACAGAGGAAGACAAGGACATTGTATAAAAATATAGTCTACAATCATGTAATTAAAGCCTGCATTGTGACTTGATTGAAGTAAGGGAGCTGTGTGGGTGGTTTTAGCTCTAATGTCTTTGTCACTGAGTTTCTGCTTTAACAGGTAGCTTTTCAAATGTTGTTGGATATCTAACGGCATGGTAACTGAAAGCAAACATCTCGCTTTGAAACAGGTGCATTTCACTGGACAAAATCCTCTCACTCATCTCAGCACTCCTCTATTCTCTTCACTCCCTTCTCTGGAGAAGAGAAGGCTCCAGGGAGACCTCACTGTGGCCTTCCAATATTTGAAGGGAGCCTACAAACAAAAGAGGATATGACTGTTTAAAAAAGTGGATAGTGATAGGACAAGGTGGAATGGTTTTAAACTTAGACAGGGGAGGTATAGCCTAGATATTATGAGAAAGTTTTTCACTCAGAGGGTGGTGATGCACTGGAACAGGTTGCCCAAGGAGGTTATGGATGCCCCATCCCTGGAGGCATTCAAGGCCAGGCTGGATGTGGCTCTGGGCAGCCTGGTCTGGTGGCTGGCGATCCTGCACATAGCAGGGGGGGTGAAACTAGATGGTCTTTGTGGTCCTTTTCAAACCAGGCCATTCTATGATTCTATGATTCTCCTGTTGCCACTCCATGGGACACCACACGAGGGCCAGCAGCCTTTGGTTGGCCACATGTCCTTCTGAAACCTGTGACTGGGCACTGGAGGCTCCCTGCCTCTTCTCTGTATCTCACAGCTCCTGGAGTGGGCCATGACATAAATTAATTGCAGGGAGCACGGTGTAATGAGGAAATTGCACCAGCCACCCCACTCAGCCCCACTGCCGTACCGCCTGTGGCAACAATGGTGTGTGGTTGCAGGAGGCAGTGATGCTGAATGCAGGAAACCTGACAATGGGGTATATTTTACAGCATGGCAGCTGTAATGCTGGATCATAAGAAATGTTTGCATTTTGAAATGCTTTATCTTCCATTTAAGGGATAGTGTTTCTGGCAGGGAAAGAATATATAAGGGTATTAAATGGCTTTCTTTGCAGGCAATTAAACAAGGAAGCCGATCAAAGACATTTAAATAATTGTAACAGATGTTTATTGCCTGATGCAGTTTACTGCATCCTATTATTTCTGTTACAGTAGAGAACAACACATGGCAAACTGTACTGCAAAAGAAATTCTTTACTGCCTTGTGAGGAACGCGGCTGCTTCTCTGACTTCTTAATTGTACCGTGTTGAGAACAAGTCAATAATAAGTAGTGTTTGGAGGGTAGAGAAGTGGCTTACTGCCTGGAGGAGCAGCAGCAACTGGTGTGCAAAAAGACATGGGGTGGGTGGTAAACACCTTTGAGACAACAGACTGCTGTGGGATCGCTCCAAGAGTGATGCTCATCTCACTCACATTAGGAATTTCAGTTTCTCCTGAAGTTATGCATATAGTAGTTAGAGGGACATCCTGGCTCAGGACAGAAGTGTTAGTGGCACTGTAATCTGCAGTGACATCTGGGAATGGCCTCAGGTGGGCAACTAGGCATCAGTAAAAGGCAAGCTTGTGACAGCTCCCCCAGATACTCTCCAAACATAGGGCCAGATGCTTTTTTGTTGTTGTTAATAACATACTTTAGTACTGTGTATTTAATTCTGTGTATTTAAAAGCAGATTTTTATTGGCTGAAGGCTTGGCCTGGGAGCAAATGAAACCAGCTTGATACAGGAGACTAGGAGATGATACCATTGTATCCTGTGAGGGCAAGATACAAGCTGGTATCTCCCTTCCTCTTATCTGCTGACTTAAATTTGCAAGGCCTGGAGGATGGGAACAAAGGAGTTCCTACTGAGATCCCAAAGCCGGCAGCTGTCACTCCAGCAGAGCTGTCTCGGCCACTTTGGACTGTAAGTAAGAGTTTGTACTGTTGTCACTAGCTGTTGTCAACTGAACAACACTACATCTGATGATCCGTCATTACTGAAGAACAGCAGCTGACACTAAGACATTGCTTGGTCTAGGAGTGGTGAACCTCTTTGCTTTGTTGTGTTTGTGTATCTGTCTCTCTCTCTTTCCCCATTTTCTCTTTCTTTTATTCTTTTACTCTATATACTTGCCATTGCCCACTATTGTCTTACCTGTACTGTTTATTAATCATTATTAGTACATTAGCCAGTTTTACCTTCAAGTAGTTGTTGTTGTTAGTTTGTCAAGAAAGCTCTCAATAAATTAATGTGTATTATTCCTCGGCATCTTGGATGACTCCACAGTGGTGGCAACTGCTTGCTGACTGGGGTAAGTGCAACTTGGGAGATAGAAAAAGATTACCTGTCTTGAAACCCACTATGTAGGACAAAAAACCTGTCTTGGGAGCTGTTGGTTGGAGAAAATAAACCAACTTTTTTTCTGTTCATAGTACCCCCCTGGGACTTCCCAGAACACAAACAAGTTTCGTCGTGCTGTAGTATTTGCTCTTTAGTATTACTATCAGTCAGAAAAATGCCAGGATTCCTGTCACATTGCTTTGTCACACTCAAAGTCTTAGTTTAAGTTGCTGTGATAGAGAACCAGGAGAAAGAGAGTCATACTGAATATGACTTCTAGTGTGATCTTAAGGTTTACATTAGATCTGTTATGTTGTATTTGTTTTCAGACAAATCAATCCAAGCAACATTCATGTCATTTGCCTTCAATTTGCTGAAAAATGAGACTCCATTCAGGCAAAGCTGTTGTGAATTTGGGTCAAATTTGGAATAAAATGAGGATTATTCAAAAGTCTAAAGCTGCTTCTTTTATATTTTTTTTCTTCCAGAAAATGTTTCAGTGCTTTTAACTCAGAGCAGCATTCGGAGATCAAGTTTTTCTACTGGTAAAACATGAACTACAGCACAGAAAGAAAAGTAAAACATTTGTTTGCTCAGCTCTAGTAACGTGGTGCCGAGGCATGCCCGCAGGTATGCTTGTACTGCAATTGCTGCAGCTGTTATTCTGAATTGAATACTTTTCCTTGCTTGTTTCTCTTCCTCTTCATGCACTGTAGTTTTATAAAGCCCAAGTTGCTGGTGATCTGCTGCACAGGATGGTTTTGATGTGTTGTCTGGGCAAGGCTATCTTTCACAGCTACCTTTTACTCACTGGGAGAAACAGGTCTAGGACGTGATTCCTGCTCCCTCTTGCTACTCTCTAAGTGTTGTTGCAGGTGAAAAGGAAGCACGTCTTGTACATAAAGTTAATAATTTATTAGTAGCATAATATAAATCTCAAGTCTAATCCAAGAATTATTATTGGAGCAGATCTGGTTATAGAAAGAGGAGGAATTCTATAAAGAAAAGCCATGGTTCAAATTGTTATGTGTTTGACATCCTAGCTTCTACACCTTTTTCTTGTGCAATGCTTACACTTCCAGTGGACCCATATAACATCAAAATTTACTGTTAATATTGCCTTTTGTTTGTGCTAGCTACTATGTCTCTATTCTCTTCATTATCTATTAAACTGGTTTTGTCCAGTTCCAGCCTTGCATTTCTTCAAATGAACACTGGTGGGTTGTTTATAACCATGGCATCACCAATGCCAGCCTGCGCCCCTTCTGTTACCATCCTAGGCCTGTGCTTCGGCTCACCATGTCCTGTGGCCTTGCCTCACAAGGTTCTCTATAATGTATCATTATGTTAGATTAAGAAATATCCCATTCTTTATACAATCATCGCTTGTGACTGCGATCTATATAAAATCATGGTTGCATCCTGTAAAGATAAACAAAAGTATAGCCACCTTGTCATCTGAAAAACTGCTTTACAGATGAACCAAGTAAAATAAGCTGCAGGTGGGTCATGAAAAAAACAAGCAGAGCCAGCCTGGATAGCTTTTATATTTTTTTCTTCCAGAAAAGAAATTCTTGCAAGATTAGTACAAAGCTTCTTGTTTGTTCCTAGCACTGGCAATACTGATTAACTGTGCTCTCATGAGCTTCCTTATTTGTGTTGATGATGCTTCTGAGTTCCCCTGAGCTAATAGTACTTGGCCTTTCCTGGTACAGTATTTCTTTCACTTTTTTTCTATTATGTGGGGTCTGCAGGGTAAATACTGCTGGGTGGGAGAAGGGCAGGGAAAGGAGGAAGTTGAGCAAAGGAGAATCAGTCCACCCATCGGAGGTTGTCTGCACCTGCCCATGCCAGCTCCAAAAGGGACTGCACCAAGGCATCTTGCCCTTGGTCAGCTTTCAGCTACACCCAGCAAAAGCCTTACCATCCTCTGTACATCTGGAGCTCACCAGAGCATCCCCACTTGCAACTCCTTACCAAGTGATGTGTGCAGATCACACCTTCGCCAAAGCCACTGCAAATGTTTCCTGTTGAGACCCAGAGCCTCTCTTGAAGGCCCTGGCCAGCTCTGGGGCCCACCTCACTGACTTAGTGGGGTCACCTTGAGGACCAGCAGATGATATCTGGCTCTTAGCTTCCTTCAAATCCACCGTTGTTGCAACTTGAAAACTCAGCTAAAAAACAGCTTTTCATAATTTCTTTCTTAGGCAAATCTCTTAGCAACAACCTTTTTGTGTGTTAGAAGGCAACAACCAAATCACTCTGGCCTTTTGCTGAAGCAGAACAAATCCATGGCTGTGTTCCCAGCTGTAAACAAAGGTAAGCAGATGTGGGACTGTGGTCATCTCCTTCCCAGCAGGAGGGATTATCAGCACAACTCCATAAATAATGAAAATGTAAATGAGGCATAAAATTCATTTTTAGAAGAAACTGGAGGCACTTTGTGTGCCACTTCTCAAGTTTTGGTGGAGAGTTCTCTCTGTCTCACCTTATAAAAGTTGAGTGATTTTTTTCTTGGTGAATATTTAAAAACTCACATTTGCTTACCTGATCCCCTCCCTCCCTTTTGTTTTCTTTTCAGTGTTATGCTTGGTTACTTCTTAAAATGATGAGGAATTCTTTGAACATCCACTCCCATTTTCCATATCTATCTTTCCCCTTCTTTCTTTTTCCTCTCTCCTATTCAGACTGTTTTGTATCCTGCAGGATCCCTCAGCTGCACACTGACGCCTTCTCCAGATCCTACCGCAGCCTTTGGGCATCACCTCTTGTGCTTAGTTATGAGTTTTCAGAAGCAGTGTCAGAGTAGCTGTCAGGAGGGATGCTGAAAATATTAGAAATTCATGGAAATTACTGTTGTATTCTCAGTTTGGGTCTCATCACCGAGCATAGAAATGGTGTGTATTACTATTCTCTATGTACATCTTCATTATTGTTGCCATCTGCAGATAATTTTACAGACTCATTCTGTTCTTGAAAGGAAAAAAAAAGAAAAGCAGAACAATCCACCCTACTGCTAGGCTGCTAATCCTGACATAGTGTTGATGATGGTAGATTTTGTATCAAAACAGCATCTGCCCTGCAAACAAGGAGCAGCTGGGCACTGGATGCAACCAGGAGGAGATGGAGCTTCCCTTGGCATGGATTCCCTCCCTGCAAGTTGTGGGTCCCCTCCAGAGAAATAAAGCCCATCCCTGGGGGATGGGCTTCCCGCATCCACACAAACACTCTGTCTATTGCTTTTCTGGGATGAGGAAGCTGCTGAGCACCTGTTCTTGATCCTTATGTGAACATCATGCCAAATTGGATGCTCCTACCACAGGTGGCAAGTACACAGCAGTGTTTTTTGTTTGTTTGTTTTACATATGAGACTAGGGAGTTCCTGGTGACTGTAGATAGAACCCAGAAGATCTCAGACTCGTCTCCATGAGGAATCTCTGCTGGAAGGTTGGTAAGGGGTTAATGTGTTTTAAGTCTTTGAGCAACTTTTAAGGCTGCATTCAGTGATTCTGACAGTACAAGGTTCTAGCATTTTGGGGAGGAGAAAGTATAACTGCACAGCCAACTTGGTAGAAGTGTCTGGAGCTGCTGCTGAATTCATTGAAACCTGTTAGGTTTTGGCATTTATTGAGGAAGGTAAAAGTAACAAACCCAGTGTATGGCTCTCTTTATAAATAAGCCATGTAATGAGACTTCCTCTTACCCATGAGTGGCATGAGCTTTCAGAAGAGTCACCACTTGCAAGAACTGTTTGGAGATCCCATGATGCATGAACTCTGCTTTGTGAAAGGTTGGCAGCAAGGACGGGATTTTGCAGAGGCTGTTTCCAGACATCCAAGAGGCATGTTCTTGTCAGAGGGCATGGATTTGCACTGGCACAACACTCTGTCTTGGCCACAGGCAGTGTCTCTGGCCACTGGCTGCTCACAAGAGCATGCCCTATCACTGAGCATTGTAACCCATGGGACAAAGAGCATGAGTGCCACGTTACTGTGAGAGCACTTGGGAGTGTGGCAATCCTGTCCCCTGAGAAATCAGTTTGACATTTCTCATGGTTCAAACTGGGGGGAAAAGTGGTGACTATTCCTGTGGAATGTAGATTAAAGAAAGATATGTTCGGAAATACTGCTGAGTCCTGATCATCTCAGGGTTGCTTCATCTTTCTTTTTTTCCTTTTTTTTCTTTGTTTTTGTAGGCATGTCAGAATATTAAATAGCATGAAGTTTTATAAAATAGGTATGTAAAATTTTAAAACATGGCAGCAAGCAGAAATTTAGGCCAATAATACGATAAAGACAAAATGATGCATTTAAATATTATTCAAATGAAGTGAAGTAGTTAGAACCTCCCTGCCCAATTTCCTCTCTGTCAAACTTATGTGGAGCTAACACGTTCCTATGAACATATTTTCATTTTGACCAAAAAGGACTTTTATTTTTTTTTAATCCATCAGAGATTGTCTTGTTCATAAATTTTATCTGGTTTTACTTTTGCACCTGTGACATATCATGTTCTACATCATATCTTTCCAAAAGCTAATGAGGATAACGTCCATGCAGGAGACAATCTCTTTCCCGAATGAACATTAGAACTTTTGCTCAAGAGTGGGGTTGGGATAAAAAAACTGCTTTGATCCAATCCAGAATGACAACATTCTGTTGTCCTCCTGTTGAAATGAAAAACATTATAAATTGGAAGCAAAAAAAATTGTTCTACTCAAATCATTTAATTTTATTTCCATTTTGAGCATCCCTTGGCCAAAGTGAGACAATTGCAGCAAATGCTGGGTTTAGGCACATCTTACAGGTTTCTGTGAATTACGGTAGCCATTTAGCACATACCGATGAACATTAAGACACCTCCTTTGGTGCCTGCAGCACTCATTGCTGGGAGTCCTTGGAGAATCCAGTTTAACCTTGTCTTTCATTGGGAAGCATTTACATCCACATGCCCCTAGAGATTTTTCTAATGCCATGAATTGGGCAGTATCCTGGGATGGAAAAATGCCATCTCTCATGTTGATGGTTTCCAGTAGCTATAAAGCACTCCAATGTTTATTGGAACAAAGGCTGGAACATAAGGGTTTTTCCTCTAAGCCCAGTGCCCTCACCAGATGAGAACTGAACTGGCTTATGAAATGTTTTATTCTTTGTGGAAATTATATCAATTTCACTGGGATCTATAGAAATCAGGAGGTACAGCTTCCTAGCAGGAGAAAATGAGGAAAATTTACCTCTAAGTGCAGGTCCTGGTTACAGTCCTTTCCTCTAGTCTGGCAGACATGACACCAGGTTTGATGTCATCCAGGCATCTTTGATTTCTTTTTTGTGCTCAGAGGGGAATAGAGAGAAAGATGACAAAGGGGTCCCCAGTGTGTTCAAGGGAGAAGCAGCAGATTTTAAATGTATTTGCAATACTAGCAAATGTTTGCTCTACATGCAGTCCCCAGCAGTTTCTCCTGCCCTTGGAGGCAGACAGAGTGAAACTCTCGGTGTTGTCCCCTGTCTTTGCACTGGCTAATGCCCAGGTGAGTCAACCTCTGCAATCACATTAAGTAACCTCATGTCTGTAGAACAGGATTTGGTGTCAGGGAGGGAAAAAGGGAGATGCTGATTTAAAGTCCCAGCAGCTCTTATTTCTCATCATGGAAGAGAAAGCAGAGAACAGAGCTGCAGCTCAGGGACACAGAGCCATGGTGCATGTGCCAAGGGAGAGCTGCTTACTGAAATGAATCTCATGGTTAATGACTAGCACCAGGAGCTACAGCTGAACTTACCAGTTGGCAGTGCTTGGCACACAATGATAAAACTCCAGGGAGGTGACTTGCCTTGTCTGATGCCACTTTTTAGCTCATGTAATACGAGATCTGGGAGCAGAGGGGCAAATGATTTGTCTGCATTAATAAAAGCTTACAGAGCTCTGTGGATTTACATGCTTCTTTGCAAACTTAAATGTGTTCCTTACCTCAGGGAGTTTATATCTCCAAACCTTTCACAGGAAGCCCACTGAATAAATTCAGTTAGTTATTTGGACAGGATCAGTGGTGAGATGAGAGTCAACTAGCTCTGACTTTAGAAGTGAACTGGAAGTCAAATTAACACCTGCATGAGGTAAATTTGAAGCATTATGCAAACTTATTTGTTTAAGCTTCTGACTAAGAAGCCTTTTTGTTTGCTTCCTTATTTTTGTCATGATTTCTTCTTTGTACCAGAAACATGCAAAACGGTGCTGCTTTCTGCAGCTGGCCCCTGCTGTGCCTGACCAGTAGCACTGCAGGTAGGAAGACATCTGCTAAGCACCATGACATGTGGTTGCTTGGGCTGAGCAGCAAGGAGGAGCCCAAGCAGATCATCCACTCTAGCAGAACTGAATTTTTGCCATCTTCAAGAGCCTGGAAAAGCAAAGAACCGGCACTGACTGTGCTTAAGGCAGTGGCTTTGTAGTCTTTTTCAGAGTGCCGCTTGAGGCTAGCTTCTGCTTGGGATACACCAAAGGGAGGGTCTGCATGAGTTCTTTAGGGACCTTTAATGAATATTAAGGGCTTTAGCAATACACAACTTGCTTGATTTCTGGATCTGAGTGAAGTGTTATTATGCTGTGGTGAACCTGAACTTTGCTTCCTTGGTCCAAAGACCTTTTGACAACTTAAAATATAAAGGAGTTGTGCTCAGTTAAGTGAAAGGCACATTAGCTTGGACCCATCTTTATAACAAGCTGCTCCTGAATTGCAGTCACAATCAGATCCAGAGGCTAAAGTTGTAGCTGGATTCCATTGACAGCATTAATAGAAGTGTTTCATTTAAAGCAGCAAGGAGCTGGCTGGCTGTAGTTGTGAGAAGCAGCTCTTGCTGTTAGCAGGCATTGGTCCTGCTGGGAAGGGGTTAAATTAATTCTGCCGGCCCTGGGGGGTGGGGAGCTCATTATTTTCATGGAGCTGGGAGGGAAGAGGGAGGAGAGCTGAAGCCAGAGACAGAGAAAAGCCTTGCAATGAGGCCTCCCAGCTGCCCTTAGCGTAGGGTGCAGGACACAGGACTGGGAGGGCTGGGGCTGGCCCTGAGCTGGACATGCACTGGCAAGCAGGCCCTCATGGCTGGCATTTGGACTATGTGCCCAGAGGTGATGTTGGACAGTGGTTTGAGTTAGCCGAACCTGTTGTCTGCATGTGCTGAGTTCTGTGGGACCACTGGCTGGACCAGAGCCTGCTCAGCCAGTGCACTCTGGTGCTTGACCTGCATGGCCATGTTGCTCAGGTGAGCTGTGGGGTGACTCAGTCAGTGAGAGTTTCAGTCTTGTCTTCTGCTGGGCTGACCCTTGGCCTGAGCTTGAATGGAAAGTGCTGCATTAATTTGGATTTTTTTTTTTTTTCTCCTAAAAATTCTGTCACTTTAAAAGATTTCATTTCACTGGGATCTATAGAAATCAGGAGGTACAGCTTCCTAGCATTCTTTCCTTTCTGACTTAATGGCTTTTAGAGCTGCATTACAGCCGAAAAGAAAGAAGACAAGAGGCAAGTGTTAATGTAGGAGCAAAGAAGGTCACTGGGAAACCTGGCTGCACATTCAGAGGGAGCTTTTGCTATATTCAGGGAGTCTTGAGCCAGTGGGAGTAGAGCAAGTTGCCTGTAGCTGCTGCTTGTATGTTTGGGAGAAGCAGAGCCTGACTTCAGGGCCATCTGGTGACAGCTCCAGCACGTTGAGCATCTGTTTGGGGCAGGCTGTCTACCTGGGCACGTGCTACGTAGTGAATTTTCCCCTTTAAGCTCAGTGAGCATTAGCTCCCAGCCCTGCAGATACCCTTCCATACCCTGCCACGTGTGCCTGGGATGCTGACTGGGGTGGAGCTCCCAGTGGGCACCAGATGATGACCTCTGAACTTGCACTGATGGCTGTGTCCATCACTGACCTTTTTTTTAGAACTTATGGAATCACAGAAGGCTTGGTTTGGAAGGAACCTCAAAGACCATTCAGTTCCAACCTCCTGCCGTGGGCAGGGCTGTCACCCACCAGCTCAGGCTGCCCAGAGCGCTGTCCAACCTGGCCTTGAACATCTCCACTGATGGGGCATCCACAACTTCTCTGGGCAGCCCATTCCAGCACCTCACTGCCCTCTCAGTGAAAATCTTCCCCTTGACATCTAATCTAAATCTCCCTGCCTTTAGTTAAAAACCATCCCCTCTTGTCCTATCACTATCTACCTGTGTAAAAAGTTGATTTCCCTCCTTTCATAACCTCTGGATGTGTGAGAGCAAAGAGATCCTCTGAAACAACTCAAGAGGCTTCCTGTGGGCCTTGGTATCTCTTGCACACTGCTCTTGTGGTAAGGAGGGTACCATTGCTATGTGGTCAAAAAGTATACCCCGGGAAGCATTTATTGCTCTTTGACTGTTCAGTATTTGGTCCCTAGAAGATACAATTGATATACAGTGTGCTGTATATTTTATTAGGTGAAAAAGTACCCACTGAGGCATAGTATCATTTCCAAAGTTGACCTTGTGGCAGCGGGCGATGGCAGTGCACATAAAAATGATAAAAGCCTTGCTAAAATCCCTGGCTGCACAGGTTGAAGAGATAGCTTGGAAACTGATGACAGATGGGTTAGATTCACAGATAGATGCAGGCTCAGAGGTAAATTTTTAAAAAAGAGAAATATGGGAAATAAATGAATCCAGACAAGTACAGAGAAAATCAAGAGAAAGGTAAATGCGGCAGAAGAGTGGAGAAAATTTTGTTTTTTTTCACTAAGAAAACACTCTTCATGAGGAAATATGACCAGATTGGGTTGCTGGCATGCTGTTTTGAGCTGCAGAGGAGAATGGGAATGTAAACTACTGAATAAATGACAACATGGATCTCTCTGTTGCTGCGAAGTTCTCTCCCTGTCTTCACTTTACTTGGTTATTTGTGGTGTGTGTTTGTAGTGAATTTTCTAGCAACACAGTTAAATTGTCACATTGATTTTTTGTTCTCACATTTTTTTTAGGCAATAGAATAGGGGTTTTTTTGGTGTTTTTTTTTTTTTTTTTTTAATTATTATTATTACTTAGAAAACTGTCATCTTCAACAGCCGATTGGGTTTAGTATTCCATGGTACACGAGAGATGCCCGAGCCAGAACTTGGAAACAAAACCTCTTCAAGTGCAGAGATGTTGGGAGTTTGCACCTGAATTTGCCATTCAGGACCATTTCTAGTACCCAACATAGAAATAAAATGTCGAATATTTGCTGCTAGGGAGTATATATATATCCCAGCTCAAGACTAGGAATACCATAAATTGAAATCATTGATTGATGTGAACATCATTGATGTAACAGAACTGTTTGTTTTTTGAGCTGTCATTGCTGTGGGAGTACAAAAATAATACTTTCTGTGCAGCGCTGTTTGTTTTTTCCTGCCCTGCTCTGTCAAGACAGAGATATTAAAGGTGATCAACTGAGAAAGGGGCTTGAAGCAGTCAAAGGAAGAGAACACAGATTAATGTTTCTGCCCAGAAGCTGGAGCTGAAAGGGGAGAGATGTGTCTGTGACAAAACATTACCTTCAGTCACTCACCATTAACAAATGGGTTTGCTGACCAGAGTGTGTGATTTCTCACCAGGGAAGTGTGGCTCAGGCAGGAAACTGATGACTAAGAATGTGATAGCCTGATTTCCGTGAGTTGCTTTTAGAGATATTGGGATCTGCTAACTGCTTTGGAAACACAAGTTTAAACTTTACTTCCTCAGTCTGTGTAATGTCCCTTAGAGGGTGCAGAGAGTAGCAGGAGAGAGGTGATCCTCACTGAATGTGGTCACTTATTATCAGCATTTTTACCCTACTATATCTAGCTGTTCTCTACAATGTCATTGCTAGCAATGATAAGATTCCTACACAGTCTTGGCTACCTTTCCATATGCTAGTGGTCTCTTGCTAATCTAAAAAGTAGTACCTGTGCATTGTCAGTTGTGCTGTGCTGCTCATCACATCTCCCTGCGGCTGTGCTACGTACTTGTTCATTACAGCTCTAGAGACTTCATCTGGCATTATGTTCCTGCCTCATTTTTTTACTTATCTGCTCTGGGATGTTGGATAGCCATATTCTCTTACAAACACGGGGAGTTTGCCAATGTGTAGGACATATGCCATTGTTTAGGGTCTACATTGATACTGTCCTCTGCCGCTATGAAGCGCATGATCTGAGGCCCCTTTGGGGATTGCTTGCTTTTGTGAGCAGTAAAATGATGATGCAAAAGGGCACAAGTGTGAAGGGTGGAAGGATGGCAGTGGTGAGCAGAGAAATTGCTGCTGCAGAAACTCAGGCCTTCCAGCCCTGCTGGCCAGGTGGCTGTTCCAGCTGCAGTGCATGAAGTGGGAATAATGTTGGGTTTCTGCTGGGCAGGAAAAAGGAGGGAAAAAGTAATGGCATAGCAGTCAGTCCCAGTTTGTCAGGATAGCTAGAGTAATGATATGAACCTATGAATATTTACTTCCAACTATTTATAGAGCCACACGTTAGATGTTCTTTATGCTTATTTTAGTAGAATTAATGTTTAGAGGATATTCTCAATGAAAGATGTTCCCCATGAGTGAGTCAAATCAAATAAATATATATTCTGCTCACTATAAAATAGCAAAAGCACAGAGCATTCCCCTGCTAGGATGACATCATTTCCATGCAGATACTGGCAAAATATCTCAAGTACATACAGTGCTTTGAAATGAAAATTACTAAAGTATAAGGTATTTGAGTGCAACACAAAAATGACTGTGAAGGCAGAAAAGAAACATGTACATTTGGACTTTTTTACTTCAACTTTGGAGTTACCTGGTTTATACACATCCATACCAGTCAAAGCTAGTTCACTGTAATTAACATTTCTATGTATATATGCCAGAGAGGTTAAGGGAAATAAGAATTTACAATACTGAAATGAAAGACATCCCTTAAGAAAACATAGGTTCATTACGTGGTATAGTTGGAAATATGTAACTGTTCATTTCATTAAATGAAGTTAAATGAATTCTCATTATGGATATGGAAAAGTGCTAGATGATCCATTTGGAAGTCACAATGATACTGATTATTTTTTTCCCATTTTAAAAACAAGGAAAATGCTAGAAAGTGATGAATATCATGGGATATCTTAAAATTTACAAGACCAAACAGCTCACACGCAGTTTAGAAAAATTAGGAAAGATTAAATCAAGAAGAGCACATAGTGATTGTGAGCAAAGTGTGAAGGACATCTAAGAGGAGACTGTGTGTGTGTGTTTGCACATGATGATACCATTTTTTCAGCAGTAGCTTTGAAACCTCTAGCAAATGAAGACTGGTTTGCCTAGCATCCCGTTTCATCTTAAAAAAAAAAAAAAAAAAAAAAGGAAACATGACTACTGCCTTCAACATTGTTCTGTGAAGAAGGTGTTTTGTAAAATTTACTGGTTTTTGAAAGCATTATATTGCATTTTGATAGCATTTGGTTCCTGATTGTAACCATTTACATGACATACTTCTCTAGAGTATTGGACTTGATGCCGTGAAAGATTCTCATTAAAGGTTAGCAGTGTATAAACTGAATGTAGAACATATTAAATGGCTTAAAACTGGCTCACCAATAAATCTCAGGTAGTAATTGCAAACAAGGAATCATCTTGCAAAAGAAGTGTGTTCAGCAGGGACTCCCCATGGATCTCCTGGCTCAATTCCTTGCATGATTTTCAGTCTTTCAGAAGAACATATAAAATCACTGCTAATAAAGTTTATGGATGACATAAAGGTGAGAAAAAAGTAAGGACAGCTTAGTCCTGCAGACTGAACAGAATTTTTAGGTAAGGTTGGCCTTTTATAATCATAGCCTTTTTTGATGCAGCCAGATTCAAGGTCATACACCTAGAAAAGGAGAATTTAGGTCACACTTAGAGAATTTAAGGGCTGCTTCCTAGTAGGCAGCAACTGTGAAGAAGGCACATGGGTGCATAACTCATGGATCACAGGGCCATGATGGGTTTTTGTCAGGCTGGCAGCTGTTTTTGAAAATGTCTTCAGAAGTTTCTGGGACCTGCTCCATGTATCTATCACTGTGTGCCAGAGATGTGAGACAGTCTGTGGAAGCCTTTGGGCAATGTCACCAGGAAAACTCTGAGGAAACAGGTATTGTTTGCAAAGACAAAAATGAACAACTTGCTTAAAACTTGAATTAGACCTGGTTATTGTTTTTCCTTTTTTTTAGTTCATATGTTTGTTCTGGATATGTAATGTAACACTTGTGTAGAAGAAGGGGATGGAAACTAATCCATTTTTGACGTTGCTTGGTCTCATATTGTTCAGCAGTAGATAAACACAATCTCCATCTCTAATGCTAAATAACATGCATGACTCTATGTAAAATTATTCCTTCTGTCTACGAGCTCTGTTTGTAATACCCGCTTTCCTCCTCTTTCCTATGACTGTTCCCAACCCCACTGTCTAGCTGCTGCGCACAAGTGGGAAGTCCAAAGCCTTGAGACAAACTGGCAGGAACTTCAAAGTCTGTCACAACCTGCTGCAGTCTCAGGACAGTAAGAGGATGCTAAAACCAGCAGAGCAGTTGAGATCTCCATGGATATAGCTGTTTTCTGAGCACTGTGGTTGTGCAGTGGAAGTTGCACAGTGACCATCACTTCTTTACTTTTATTAGATATAATCTGAGCACAGGCTAGAAAATGTTCAGCTAGAGTTGAGTGTCCTCACAACTTATAGGTGTGTGCTGCTGCCTGGACAAGGAGAGGTCTGGGATAGCAGCAGTGTATCTGGTGATATTAATAAGACTATTTAATAAAAGCATAATAGAAAATGGTCTAAGATAGGGTAGCAGTTCTTTTTTTACTGTCTCATGAGGTAAGAATGATGAGAATAAGAAGGGGAAATTCAGCACTGAAAAAAAAAACACAACTTCTTTCCTGTGCCTCCCTGTAATTAAACTATGGAACAGATTGCTACAGGTTGATACTGCAGTAATTTCTTGAGAATGCATGTTTGAATTATACTATATTGTGTTAGCTTCCATAGTTAATGCTCTGTTCTCCTGGTGTCCTTATGTCTACATAATTGGGTATGTTCAGAGTGTTTGTACTGACCGTTGTTGAAAATATTATTGGAGGACAGATCTCTTATGCTTCCTGCTTCAGAGCTTGGCCTAAATTCCAGCCACTGGAGGGGCAGGAGGTGGCTGAGAAGAAAGCTGTTGTGGGGTAAAGTACAGGCTATGGCCAAGGCATGGCGTTGGGCCGTTGGATTTTGGTTTTAGTACAGCATCCTCATTTCTAAGTTCCGGTCTTTCAGTTAGGCTCCCCTTACCATTTTCAGTTTCCTTGTGTGGCAGAAAATAGCACAGTGCTTTTGATCTCAACACTGTGCTACTGATTTATACCATATTTTGCCTAGTCATAAATGTACTGACATGGTGACTATCCCTGTTTATTCCTGTTCCATCAGTCAAATGTATTAGTTCATTTTCCTGAGATCCTGGGGCAGTTTGCACTGAGGATATCTTTAATCTTTCCTGTCTTAAAAATAAAATATTCTTCACCCGATATTCAGGAAAATGTATTTTTTTGTTGTTGTTTCTTCTTTTTTTTTATTCCAGTGGAGATTGAATAGGCATCCTGTGAGCAGCAAGGCAGTGAATTTTTCTCTTGCTGAGTGAGTTTCATTCTTCAGATGCTCGCTTGCAATTTGCAAGCACTTCTGAAATATCTTCTGGCATGTGAGCTCTCCCTCCTCTGAAAGGCATTTCTTTGATTCCTTGTATTGTGCAAATGTTCTTCCAGGTGGCAAGCATGCTGAAGATAACTCTTTTGATCCTTCAGAATCAGCAACCTCTTGTAATCTTGTTTTCTAGATTTGTAAATATTACCCACACACCTACAACTTATTGTTGCTTTCACATCTTCACTTTTACTACTTCATTTCAAGTAGCAGCTTCTCCCCTATCTCTCCAGGTGCTGCCTCACATTTTCCCAAGAAAAGAAGCGACTTCTACAAATGATCACTAGATGGCTACACTACCGCACGAGATTTCACAGCTCTGTTTTTCCAGACCTTCAAACCATTTCTCACAGCCCTCGTTGTTTGTAATATCTTTGGTCTGAATTGCATTTCAGCCACAAAATGCGATTTCCATATCTTCAATTTTCTTCTCAGCATGTTGCAGTATAATTCTCCACCATTCAAATTTATTGTACAAAAAAGTCACTAGGGCTTAAATGGTGTCTAACCTATGAAGTGTCAGGTATCGTCCGCCACTGGAAACCATCCTGGGCTGCATGCCCCATTGGTTTGATCCAATAGAGCAGCTCCTGTCTTTCTGGAGTCTCTGCAGAAAGTGTTTGGATTAAATTGGGCACAACCTGGCTTGTCTATTTACCTGGCTCTGGCTGAGCAGCTCTGAAAGCTCCGAGATGGGAGGCAGGTGTCAGGCTGTGATCCAAACCTTTGCTGGTCATCTGGGCTGGTTTTACAACACTCAAAGGGAATTTCTGAAGGAAGAAAAAATCTGCCTCTTTATTTGTTGCAAACTATAGCAGACTTCAGGAACAGAAGTGGCAAAAATATCAGAGAGCTACGTGCCTTCGCTTTCCTTGTTTCTGTCTCTCATTCAAGTCAAAGAGGAATGTAAATGTTAAACTATCCGACAGAAATAGTGTCTCAGAATAGTTGGCAGGAGGAATCTAAAAAAGGCACACCAGAATCAATTTTTGTCATGTATGTTTTGTTTGGATGCATGCAGGGGAGAAACACATTCCCCATCCGCCAAAAGTCACTGTTTGTGCCCTTACACAAATCCTCCTACGTTCTAGGAGTAGTTACAATCATGACATTTATGTAATATCACTGGGTGTTTATAGCTGCCTAGTCTGAATGTGAAACTGGGTATAAATAATATGATCATCATCTTCTGTGAGCTGGAGAAATGTTATCCGTGCTTTACAGATGAGAGGACTGAGGTAAATGGTGGGAGTGTGGGATATAGGATGCTGACGAGCCAGCCTCAGACATGGGGTGGGAGCAAGGTAGGGAGCACTTCATAGGGAGAGTTAGGGGATGAAAAGTGTTGTGTGTGAAAGAAACGACGTGGCTGAGGAGTAAGGGATGGGGTGTGCAGTGGCACCATTCCAAGAGGAAGAGGATGGCATGTTTTAATGTCAGCTGGGTGCTGGCAGTTCTGGAGATATGTGTGGAAAGAACGACTGCCCTGAGGTCTGTCAGTGTGTTATCAGTGGGCATCCACACAGAAGGCAAGGCATCAGGAAAGGAGAACTAGCATCGTGTGGACACATGCACACCGCATTGTGTACAGCTAATGAAGCCAACCTGCACAGTTTGTCTGTGAATCCCCCACTGGAAATAAAGCTCCTCATTTGGCAAGCATTCGACCTGCCATAAAAAAAAAGGAAAATTGAAAAAGCAAAATCCCTCCCTAAGTGCAGATGAGCTCTGAACTGTGGATTCAAAAGGAGCATCCCAGTTGTTTGCTCCAGGCAGGCTGGAGCCAGGAACAAGCTTTCGTTGGCTCTGAAAGAGATTTCAGCTGTCCTAGAGGCAAGACGATTTGGAAGAACAGCTTCAAGCTGGCAAGGGCTTGATGTGCTCACAGAGCTTCAGAAAACAATTAAAAATGGTGTAATTGTATCAGATATACAGATGTGTGCATGCGAGTTCCTAGGAGGCGTTGCGAGCTTACCTGCCAGGCAAAAATGGTATTAATTTCAGATAGTGATCTGTAGTGACAACAGCCTGCTTTCAGGGAGCTGCCTTGCAGCCTGTTCCGTTGAAACTTAGAAGCAAAGAGGGCATCGACGGGAGCCAACATCCACAGTGTGACCATCAGCAAAACTCTGTGACGATCAACACTGAAGTGGTCGTTTAATTTTGTCAGCACAGAGCTGCGAATCAGCAGCGGCTAATGAGAGACACCAGTTAATGACAAGACTGCAGCAGAAATGTACAGCAGTGATAGGCAGGGCCGTGTGATTTGGTAATTTGGGATGGCACTGGTTTGGAGGGAGAGAGATGAAAGGCGAGGTGGTTCCTTCTGAATCTTCTGCTGACTGTCATAAAAATACTGATGCGTTGGCGGCAAGGACGTATGCTCGGCTTCCACCTTCTCTTTAAGCTCCTGCTGCAATCGCATATCGTCTGCCAGGATGCTCAGCGAATGGGTTACACTAAATCCCTGAGCACCGTTCTGCCAGTCACGAGAATCCCTAATGACTGAGGAAGCGAAGCCCTGGGACTGCTTAGGCAGCTCATGCAGCTTCCTGGGGATGACTTCCTCACAAGCTGATGTGAAGTTTTGGCTTTATTTTATTTTCTCATCCACTTTTGGATGGAGGACAGTGAGAGCCTTTGCTCCTGAGATGTGGCAGGTCCTGGCCTGGCTCAGGGGGACAGTGTGCCAAAATGCTTCAGGATAAACTAATCAATAAATAATGCGCATATATCGGTTCCACCCCAGATCTGCCTGTGGATTTATTGCAGCAATGACGTGGCCTCAAAAACTGCTGGAGCATAGCACAGCATTCGTGTACCGCACACAGGACAATTACTGGGAGAAGAGCGTTTGATATTAGGGAAGTTACAGAAATGTTGCCTCAGCAGTCATCTTTCTGGCTGGAAACAACTGGTTGCCTGGTCCCCCTGCTGAACCTTTCCTATCAAATCCCAGGGACTTGATTCACTGGGGACTGACTTTATTTGATTTCCATTTTGAGATTAACAAGGAAGTTATTATCTAAATTAAATACTTCCGTTTCTTTTTCTTTTCTTTTCTTTTTTTTTTAAACTCAGCATTGAAGCAGACAATGAGTGAATTCTGTAGCCATAAACTTAAGACATAGACTTTCCCATCAGTGTGCTTAAAGCCCACTTGAAAGGGAGACTTTTTGGAACTATAAAATACTTTTACCTGCAGGATTGAAATTGAGTTAGCGATTTCCTCAAAGAACAGAAGAAAACTGACTGCTCTGGGTCATGTAGCCTCCTTGCATGCCTTTGAAGTAGTCTTTAAAATTAATGTCCCAGTGCAAAGTTTCTTTTTTTTATTTGACACCAAAAGGTCTTTAGAGCCAATGATGTTATTTTTTTTTTATCTCATCAGATGACCACAGAACAGCACAGATCTTTACCATCACAGGGCTGTGGGTTTCAAATTGGAATGAGCACATGGGTTCATGCAAACTTAGGCCTGGCGTGAGCTGTTCCTGGTTCTAGCCACAATCACTGTCACCTCAATAGATTAATGTTCTTATGCTTACTCTACTCATTACAAATTTTTCAAGAGAAAAAAGCATTCATCAACTCTGACATCAGGCAAAAACTAATGAGTTGTGTTACCCAAGCCTGTTCACCAATGGGAGTCTTGGGAGAAGCGTCTTGGCTCACTCTGCCTATGGACTGTGATAATGTGTATGGAAGCATGAGGCTTGGAGTAATGACAAGCAGAAAATAATTACTGAGACCCAGCCTTGTAGAGGGAGTGTGGTCATAGAATCACAGAATCATAGAATCACTCTAGTTGGAAAAGACCTTAAAGATCATTGAGTCCAACCATGACTTAACCATACTACCCTAACTCTAACAACCCTCTGCTAAATCATGTCCCTGAGCATCACATCCAAATGGTTTTTAAACATACCCAGGGATGGTGACTCAAGCACCTCCCTGGGGAGCCTATTCCAGTGCTTAACAATCCTGTCTGTAAAGAAGTTTTTCCTGTTATCCAACTTAAAGCTCTCCTGGCACAACTTGAGGCCATTTCCCTTCGTCCTTCACCTATCACTAGTGAGAAGAGACCAACCCCCCCGCTCACTGCAATCACCTTTCAGATATTTGAAGAGAGCAGTAAGGTCTCCCCTCAGCCTCCTGTTCCCCAGACTAAACAGCTCCAGGTCAAATGGTCTTAACTCAAGACTGGTGGGCAGGACTCGTGGATCAGTGCTTGGCCCCACTAATGGCAGTGGGCAGGTAATTTAAAGCCATTCTTTGATTTCTTTACAAATGGCATGTGACAGTTGTGCTTTTTGGAGAGGGTGGGTGATGTATAAGCACTTGCTCAGGAATGCTGTAGGTAAAGGCAGCAAAGGATGAGTCTGAGTATTTCAAACAATTCAGAAGGCAGAGCTGAAGTGAGAAATACCAAAAACCAAATGGGGTTAGTAAATTTGGAGATTTTTAGTAGCAGAGCTATATGATTTTGACTAGGGTAACTTCTTTTCAGTGCTACTGCTTTCCTCTTTCACTTTCTTTAGGACTCTCCTTAAAACTTGCTTTGATGTCTGTGATGTTCAGGAATCCCCTGAGCAGGCGTGCTGCTCTGTGCTTAGGTCCACGCTGCTTTACTGCTACATTGCACTCCACCATCTTTTTTATGTTCACCTGTTGTTTGTCCTCTAGAATTTGTATTTCAAACCCTGTGGGTCAAAGTCTGCTTGCGTTATGCACGTATGCAGCACCTACTGCTGTGAATTGGGGTCATGCTGTCTGTCACCTAGTTCGTAATTGGTTTTCTGGTCCATGCTCTGAAGATGACTCTACTCTGCTCAGTCCTATCTGGGCTGCTGATTTGCTGATATGGCATTCCTTTGCTTTTCTCATTTTCACCTGCACGGCAGTCCAAGTAAGCTGTTAAGTACAACTGGGAGAGAGCAGGGTATTATTGTCTTCGTCTGAATACACAGATGCATTCTGACACCTCCTAATCCTCAAGGCCAAGATGTCAATAAAAATTGGAAATGCTGTGGCATCATCATATCTCACCTTCAGTATAATCCTAACGCAGGGTCTGTGGCCTTGGATATGTGATGGATGAGTTTTTATCACTCCGTTCAGTTGCTTTATAATGGCATACAATGATTGTGCTGTCAATAAGTAGCTATAACCTCTGTCTGCTCTACAGGTCATTCTGCTCCCTTAACTGCCTCTCTACAGCCCTCAGCCCTAAATTTTAAATCTGTGCAAGAAATAATGCGTGCCTGTGAAATTAAGGCTTATATTCCTCTTGTTATTAATCAGCTCTTCCATAGCAGCCTCTGATTATGCTCCAGGCTGTATTAGCATGACTGCAATGTTCAAGATCCATACCCCCATCACGTCCTTTTCTTTCTCTGATTCCTTTTCTAACTTCTAGCAGAAGAAGGGCCATTCATTCGGAAGGTGGCAGGTGTGAAGTGCTGGAGTTTAACAGAAAAAAAAGAATAGGTGAACAATGCATTTATTAGACTATTTCATGTGAAGTGGAAAGGAAGGGGTTTCAAAGAATGGGGAAGAAAAATTAGAGGGCAATGTGACTAGATCTGAATTTAGATTAAGGTTGGGTAACTTCTGAAAGTTTATTTTCTTTTTTTTTTCCCTCCAACTAAGAACAGCCCTTGAAGATAAGTCAACAGACAAAAGAGAAATAGGCCTAAATCTAAATCCTGGTCTTAATATACTGAAACCTCTGGGAATCCAGATCTAGCTCCATGCTGGTGCACTGCATTTCATAGCTGGGGCAGAGGCAGAGTTTTGTTTTATTTTTTTCCCCTCCTTTTCTTGAGGAAAGGAAACAAAAGGGAACACTTTGGGTCACCCTAATGAACCAGATTATGGCATTGTTTTAGCATTGTTTTACCATCTTAAGTAAGATGTTAGGTGGCCTGAGGCGCTTGTAGGTCATGGTGGTCCCAAGCACCACCCAGAGTACCTACCTCTGCCACAGGCCAGGGTCTCCAGCCCAGAACTGGCTGTGTCACCCCACCTACCCCCGCCCAAGCTGTGCTCGTTGGGCCCCTCTTCCTGGACAGACCTTGTGCCCACATTACAGCCTGGGTTTCTGCACCATCTGTTGCTAATCCTGGCTGAAACCATCTAAACCCTGGTCCTGACTCACCCCAGTCATGTCACCTTGGAGCCTTCAGGATGGTGTCCCAACAGTGATGGTGTGTAGCAGGGTCACTGCTGCTTCCAGATTGGTCTCCAAACCCAGAACAACTCTACCAGCGCTGTATCCTGGCACAGAAGTAAAAGCAAGCAGGTATGAGTAGTTCTATGAACATAAACTTGGTTTGGGCTCTCTCGTAGTTTAAAAATTATAAACTCTGTTAGTAGAAATAGCAAAAAATTGGGGAAAAAAAAAAAGATTGTAAACGTCTTAATGGACGTCATTCAGTCTTCAAATTCAGAAAGAACATAACTGTTTCACAATTATATTTCTTACAGGTTTTTAAGTGAAAACTTCAAGTACAACTTTTTCCAACTGCCTTGTTTCTGCCAGAATGAAAAAAAATATGAGATGGAGACGTTATGATAAAAAAGAAATATGGCTTGTGTTGGGAAGGGAGTGGGAGACCATAACTAATATTATTGTTTTGCTGTATGTTTCCTAAATAAAAAAACACCTACTCCATTTGTCCAGAATGGAATACAAAATCCTTATTTATTTATTTATAAGCATGCATTTTGTAAAAGGTTTAATTTTAAGCAGATCAGTTGTTGAAAGATAGAGTCTTCTTGTATTATCCAATCTTACTGTACGATATTCTCGAAAGAGGAACGAAAAGAGGTATTGTCATTTGATAAATTATAATCTTCCAGATGTAGTAATCATCCCTGTGTAGAAGACACTGAGTCTTAGAAAATATAGAAACTAGGTAATCTAGCTTGCAGTTAGTCCAAATCTGTGAATAAAAATGCTGTTTTCAGGGGTGGCTTGTTTGCTGCGTGCACTATGGCTAGTTCTCCTTAACATTAGACATTATGGGGCTCTTAGCATTCTTTTTTTAAGTTTTCATTTTCCTTGGACTGTCTTCTTCTTTTATTTTACTAGCAATAAGAATATTCTCTTTAGTGTTATGCAGTATTGTTATTAGACAGCCATGTTATTATTTATGTGACAATATCACTTGTACATTAATGGCTGCTGTAAAATTTCCATCTGAGGTCCCATTCGATCTCCTACACAAAGAGGGTGAGACGCTTGTGCAACAAGCCCTTAAGCCAGACAGACGGGAGAGGGGAAGAGGCAGAAGCTGAATTCACTACAAAACTGTGATGTTTCAGTGCAGTATTCCTTGTCCCTTGGTCGAGGAGTGTGCTGCAACCAAGTGAAATCTGGACTGATGGAAATGAAGGAGAGGCAATGCAGGCTGGAAAGATATGCGCAAGTCCCTCCAACCTCAAAATCTGTGAAGGCTGTTTCTGCTCTCTTGGCTCATTGCTACACTGGCTTGTAGGAATGAATGAGATTAAAGGTGTTTCCTAGCAGTCAGCTGCAGCCTTCACAGGTTGGGCATAATCTATCATTTCTTTTGGGAAAAATTACTTGGCTTTCATGGTGTAGATGATGAAATGAGAGGTCATCATTAAGAGCTTATGAGGAGGTTGTACTGCAAATGGTTGTGGGCTGAGACCCTGCCATAAATCAAAACATCCCCCTGAGCACAGTGGGACCAAAGCTTGGCTCTGTATCTACAGAAACATTTGTACAGGGGGAAAAAGGTAATTTTCCCTACAGAGTGTAAAATATATGTTTTAACATAATTTTTCTGCTACTTCTCATGTATGGAATAGAATTCACGTGGATGCTACTGGGTCATTTCTGAATTGCATGCTAGTGGATAGCAGTGTGTTAGCTCAAAATTAGCTTTGTTCAAATTTGGTGCAGCCAACCATGGTAACACAAAGCTCTGGGGACATCAGGCCCAGGTCTCCGTGCTGCTTCTTCCAGATCCCTCCCGAGGTGTTGAGCACTCCACTGCAGTATGGACGCATTCCTTTTGCCATCAAGAGCTTGTGAGGAGCTTACCTGAGCTAAGTCATTGCAGCTCCTGAGAGGGTTAAAATGACATTCCAGCAAGGATTATCAGTTAAACTCTAAGTGCCTTCTTGCTCATCACTTTGTTGCTTTCAGAGATCAGGTCAAGAGGAATGATCAGGTGTGACGAGGGAATAATCCGCTCACTTCTGCTAAAATATGCCTAACGGAGCGAAAGGGAAATGGGCTATTCTACGGATAGGGAAATAGCCTAGCAAAAGAAAGATGGTTTCAGAAATACTTTTGCTGAGGGAGCAGAAACTGTATTATTAAAAGAATTATTCTTTTGACCTCTAAATAATTCCGAGTCTATAAAAGGCAGATTTTGTCAATAAATGAGTGTCATTAAGACCGATCCATATAGAAAAATGATCATAAATCAAAAGGAGGAGGAGGACTGCAGTATCACAGCCCAGCTACAAATTGCTGTTCTGCTCATTTCTGCATTGTTAGCAACCTGCTGATAAATATGAAATGTGCACAAAATGTCTGTAGCTATTTCATCAGCAAATGACTTAGCTTTAGAAAATAGCCAGAGCAGGTGGCATCAACTGGATGGAAAGGCATTTGAGGTTGTGATCCCATCTTCTATAAGGGCTTCCATATAGCACTAACTTATTTTCATTGGGCTAATTTTCTTTACACCTTGCTTCTAGGTGCACCACAGCAAGCACTTGTTAGGGTGAAGTGGGCCTGATTGTGAGGTATAGTGCTGGGGATTGGCTTTAAATGTCGCACCTGGTTAACTCCAGGGTTTCCAGGGACAATCTAGGTGCTCGGGGGCAGAACTAGAATTTTGTATGGGTGGATAAGCCACTAAGCGAGAAAAGGGAAGCAGATTAATCCTCTTAGCACACATACTGCCTCTATTTAGTTGTTTCCAAATTTTTTAACAAAGGGGGAGGTGGGAAGTCATCCCAATTAACATGCTCTGGCAGCTCCTCCCATCTTATCTGAGGCCTACTGAATAACATATCATAGCATGCCTCTCAGCAGGGAAAATAATTTTGCTGTGGGAAAGTGGGATCTGCAAAGGCATCAGCAGAGAAAGGAAGAGAACTGGGGGAATGCTGCCAAAAGTAAGAGGAGGCAGGTTAATAGTGTGCAAACCTCATGGAACAGTCAGGGAGAATGGAGAAGACCTGGTAATGTGGTCAAATTCAAGTGTCCAGCCAAAGCTTAGGGGGCACAGTGAGTTGGTGTAGTTACAGTAGATATTTTCCATATCTGACAGAAGGAGAAATGCCTTGCAGTGTGTCTGATCCTCTGATTTCCAAACCCATGTAACACACTGCAGTTGGTTAACTGAGACAGTGGGCAGTGCTGCATGGTGACATCCTGACCTCTGCTCTGTCCCAGTTTTCCTGATGGTCTTGTGTGGAAGGGGTGGCCTGAGCATGCTTGTGTGGGACAGAGGGAAAGGAAACCCAGTCATGGGCAAGTGGTGAGGGAAGATGTAGGACTGTGTTGGTGAGCAGACAGGAGCGAGGACATGGACAGAAAGGGACGTGCATGATACGGGCAGCTGAGAGGCCCCGATACGGCAGGGGATGGGGGCAGAACAGGAACACACACGAAGAGCAAATGCTCTTTGACTTGCAAAAAGCTTGGCCTACAGAAAAATACAACCTTCCCCCATCCTGTCAGCCTGCCAGATAACATTTGTTGAATGATTTGAGACCAGAGCACAACAGAAAGATAAAGATATTATCATCTTCCATTATTAAATCCTGATGGAGGATTTCTTAAATGCAGTTGCTTCGGAGAAATGTGTTATTTTTTCTCTTGACATGTGAGATAGTGAAAAAGCAGGACTTTTTCCTCCGAGTTTAGATTGCAGTTTGTCACTGATTAGAGAAACCAGAACTTCTCTGCAATCGGTGGCTCTGAGCCATCTTCATGATGCTGGTGCAGTAAACACACTCTGACAGTAGGAATTAATGTTATAATCATATCAGGACTGTGAACCATAACTTGTTGATGAAGTTGTGAGAAGTGCACTTACCAGATATAGAATGTATGCAGAGCATTTGATGCATTAAATGTCAGATCCCTACAGCCTACATTCCAGAAATAAAAAAGGATAATTAATTTCCATACATCTTGGCACACTCCATTAGAACAGTGACAGCAGAAGCAAATGCTGTTACAAGTTGTTGCTGAAAATCTGTATCGAATTTGGAGAAAAGAACAGCAATTCAGGGTCAGTCTGAAAGTTCATCTAGCTCAGTATCTTCTCCTCACAATGGCTACTGATAAGGGTTTAAACAAAACATATGAAAAATGAGGGATTACGGAGTGATATTTTTCCTGATCTGGTCCTACTTTTGAGTAATCCATGATTCACATACCTCATGTATTTTCATCACATGTTTAGGAGCCCTTGTTGCACCTATTTTTTGTCCAACTGTTTTATTTTTAAGCTGGCTGTATTTTTGTCATCCACAGTGTCTCAGATGTGTGAATTTCATGACTTGTACATGTGCAAGTGACACATTCCTTGTGTTTTTTAAGACTGCTACCTGATAATGTCCTAGCGTTCCTCAGTCTTCCTGCATTGTGATATACTAGGAAATTTAATATCTTGTCCAGACTGTTCATGAAGACTCTAAATTAGACTATTTCAAAGCTGAATACCTCTACTCCATGTATCATGTATTCTCCTGTGATCAGACCTTCAGTGCTTCAAGCAAGGAACAGCTAAACTTTAAATCTGTTTCTTCTGAGAAGAGTTTATGATGGTTAGCAGCCCTGCCCACTCACACCAGCACTTCCCTTTCTGCATCCTCACCTCTGAGATAGTTGTCTGGAGCCTGTGTGACACCACTTCTACCTTTTATGACAAGTCATTTTGCTTGGGATCTCCTTATCTTTCAATTAAATTCTTCTTGTGAAGTGAAGGATAGTCTTCATTTTAGAAAATCCTGAAAGCTCTTTTTGAATGGAAGCAAGGCCACAGCAGTATTTGATAAATGAGATGCTTGTTCTGCTTTCTCTTTTCATCTCCTAGAGAATGAGGGAAGTTGGTCAGCACTGCTTTGCTACTGTGTCTCATGGGAGAACTCTTCTTTCACAGAGAGGGTGGAGGATCTCCAGCAAAGCATTCCGACTTCAGTGAGACACAATATGATCTAATCACCTGGAAATGTGTCTGGCTCAGGAAATTTCTGAACTATTTATGGTGTATGGGAGGTCTTGGGACCTGTTTTTATAGTCTTCTCTAGGTGACTGTTTTTGGTCAGTGTTGGAGGCAGGGTACTAGACTAAGTGAACTTTTGAGCTGACCTACTGCAGCTGTGTTTGTCTTAAGATATAAATAGTTTTGATGAGCCTTACTGATCAGGAGATGGGTTGTGTGCATTGGAGTTGATGCAGCCCTGCTCTGAGTACAGAAGGGAGTTTAGGCATGGAGGGCAGCTATCAAAGCCTTTGGCACCTCTTGGTGAACTCTTCTCACAGCAAAACACACACCTACATATTAGATGTTCCTTGCTGAGATGTTCACTGAGATTATATTTAGCCTCCAGTGGCCCCTAGCCTGCTACAAGTACTACCCCTGTGCTTCCCTTGAGGCTTGAACAGTGTGTTTTGTTGTGTTTGTGTATCTAACGAGAGGGAGGTCTCTCTGAACTTCATGGTGATGCTACAAGACTCACTGGTGATCTGCTCCTGAAGAGTCTTGTCCCCTCTTTCCTTCCCCTCTTAGTGGAAGAAGTATAAGCTCAAAAAACTGAAGAACTCCCACTATGTTGCACAAAAATCTCTTTTCTCTGATGCAGTTTGAAAAAAAATTAATTCTTAAAGAAAACGGCAATACTCAAATTATGATTAGCTGGAACTTTTCAGAAGGTAGATTTTACCCATTAAGGTCAGGGATGTAGAAACACTCCTTAGTTCTTATAATAAATAACCCTGACACTTTTCTTAGTGTTTCCACCACGATAGCCTGTGTTTTTTGAAGTGCCTGTGTCTCCAATTCAAGTCATGCTAGGATGTGGATTTCAGTGCACCTTTTATGGAGTCTACTCTCGGAATTCCAGCTGTTTAGATGTGTCTCTGACCAAATGGCAGCATGAAAAATGTTACTGCGTGAGAGTAGTTAAATAAACGTCTCATTTGAATTGAACACTAAAGAAATGAGCAAGAGGAACACCTGTCCTTACACACCAAACACAGCATGCATTGAGAAAAGCTAGAAAGCTTGATTATTATTTCAGGGTCAGCTTTGTCTGTTTGTTCTGCATGGGCTAATTACTACTGATGAAATTACTAGCTCTCACCGTTATCAGAATTACTGTGTTCTGTGGAAGGGTGGTAGGATGAGGGACAGGGAAGCGGAGCCACATGAGTGAATAATTGCAGTGAAATTAGACTCACTTTACAGGCATTAGCGTTTCAGTGAGTAATCAAATGTCTGAACTGGGTCTTGATCTTTGAAGGCTTTTGAACCTGTGTGCATTTCTGTGGGTGAGCAACCTACCTGATGTTGTGTTATGATGTAAATTACGTTTACAGATAGTGCTGGTGTGCACTTTACAGCTTGAAAAGATTTAACCTTTCAGGAATGTACAAGAGCATAAAACATAACCTGTCCTGCAGCATGCACCTTGTCTGAGGTTTTCCTCGAGCGGCTGCTGATCGAGGCCTTCCTGGTGGTGTCAAAAGCATTCTTTTTTATCACATCCCTGTAGTACAGTCTTGAAAGCCACTGGCAGAGTAAAATGGGGACCTTGCTCAAATCTGTCCTGGTAACACACAATGATTAAAAACGTTAAATTAATCTGCACAAGTATTTTCATTTTATTTATACGTAGGGACCTCATTTGTTTCCACAAGTTGCAGCAAAACTTTGCTTTTCTTGACCTTCAGACTGGGTTTTGAAAGGTTTCATGAACTTAACCTTCCAGAATTTTATGTTTAGCTTTGGTTTTGTGCATTGTTTTGTGGGGTTGGTTTTTTTGTTGTTGTTGTTTTTGTTTTTGCTTTTTTTTTAAGCTCACAGGTAGCTTATTCGTAAACTATAGACACATTTGGGGCATTAGAGAAAATGTCAAATTGCTTGAGACACTGGATGTATTATTTTGAACTCTTTCTCAGACTTGCTGTCAAAGCTATTTCTTGCTTTTGCAGAGGGTAGGCAAAGCTATGCCATTCTTTGTTGCTTCAGGACAAGTGGACCAATATTGGAAATGACATTTTCTTTGCGTTCCCTCACATCCCTTTTTATTTATGTATGTGGTCCCATTGGAGTTGCTAAGACGTCTTTTGTGCCAAGAACTAATTCAACAGAGTAGCATATACAACTTGACTGGCATCGGTAGGGCTATGAATTTGATGCATTGCATTCCTTACCATAAGTGATGGACCAAGAGTTTATTCCAGATGTGTGCTTAGTAGGTGGAGCAAATACATTGGCTGCATCCAGCTGTGGCTGCTCTTGCTCTGGAAGGGAGGGATGGTACTTGCACCCAGTACTCAGCACCACGCAGAGCTGGCCACATATTTGCACTGTGGTTCTCCTTAGTATTTCTCCAAAGCTGAAATTATTATTTGCCCTTTGCATCTTTCTCTCTTGCAGAAGTTGCCTTGCAATCTTTCCTGTTCAGGGGGCTGGTGTCAGGAAGAAGCCAGGAAGGTGGATTTCTTCTTAAATGAGCTATTGCACACACTTACCCTGGTAGCAGCTTATGTCAATACTGGATGTGAGTGGTGGATTAGAGGGCAAAGGGCATGTAAAGACTCCTATTCTCTCCAGTGCCTTCTCATTGGATGATTGATGGAGGATGAGAGATTGATTGGGAAGCCTGTCCACTGAGTTTTTCTTTTATTCCTTGCTTACCTCTCTCTACTGCCAGCTGTGTTTTCATGCCTTTCTTACTGACAGATCAGGCACAGCCATGACCTGCAGTCTTAGGATTTCAAAAACACTTGGCAGAAAGATGAGCTCTCATAAAGACCAGCTGTGGGACAAACAGCCATCTGGAAAGGAGCATTGAGTGAGTGGCCTCAGGATTTTTGGTGCTTTTTAGATTTTTTTTCCTCCTCCCATTATGCTTGTGCCATGGCCTCCTACATCCAAAGTGTCCCAAGTGAGATTCTGGCTGATGTTTATCGAACATCCATATGGAACTGAAAGTCATGTGCCACTGCTGTGTGACTGCTGCTGGACCCTGCTACCAATTGTCAACTGGCAGGAAGCTTTGGTTCTCTTTTTCCACTCTGTGTGGTATACATTTGCATTTATATTTGCTTTTGGATAACATTTGCTCACAGGTTCAGCAAAATCATTGCTCTGTCATAGGCACCCTCTCACAAAGCTATACTCCTCTTTTTTTCTAGAAAAGTAGAGCTCTGGCTGGCAAATCCAAGTACCCCCTTAGTGCTGGTTTCTTCCCTGGAGAGCTCGATATGTCATTGCCAACACTTTTTATGTTTTGCTTCACATGCATGATCTATGTGATCAACCTCACAGCTTCACTTCTCTGTTACGAGAATTTTTACTAATTGACTCATTTATAGTCTAACTAGTCCCAAACCTACATGGAGACATTTTGCCATTAGAATATTTTTTAAAGCACTTTTTCAATTATTAGAGACAGTTAACTTTATTGGAACAGCTGTAGAGCTGACATGACTGGGGTTCAAAAGTGTACATTTGGCACCAAGTTGGCCTTCTTTTAATTGCAGATCAGTATAAATCTAGCCTTCATAAAGCCACAGAAGCAAGATGATGTCAAAGACTATTACACTGTGGTGGGCTAGATTGGTGTGTGGAACATTCAGTAAAGACTCATCTCAATTATACAAGTGCAATAGACAGCTTGTATTTTTTTAAATCACTGGGAGGGAAGGCAGAGAAGGCAATTAATATTATTATTAATTATCCCTATCTTCCTGTAACATGGTCTAAATATCTTGTCCCAGTGGTAGGAGATGTATGTTTGCTCTAGTTCAAACAGCCTGAACAGCAAAGCAATATAGTGGTTAAAAAAAGTAAATGAAAGTGAGAGTGGGGGGTAAATATGGAGTAACAAGTGAACTTGTGTCTGTATTTATATGTGTCCCATGTCTGCTTCGTGTTGCTATTGCCCTAGAATAAACTGCACCGTGCTTTGCAAAAATGAGCATAACTGCCTGGTTCTGTCATTATTTTTCTGGAAATACTATGCCACAGCACTAAGCTCAAATCAGATCAGTTAGATATTTACCACCTTCAAAACCTGCTGAAGGTGAGATGGATGGATACAGATGAGGGCTGGAGGCCGTGGTGGTGTTAGAAATGTAATTAACTTATAGATGTGGCAGACTTATTTCTGAGCATTTTTTGTTTCACAGATTTAACCAAGTTGTGTGTTTCGCCTTTCAGAATACATTTGTTTCTCAACAAAGCTTGGGAAGTTCAGAGATATGGAAGACTGCATCCTTTTCCCTCATCAAATATGCTATTTTAATAACATTTTTGTAAAAGTTTGGGCATTTTCCAGCCCTTTCCATAGCTAGCTGAAGGGAGCCCAATGTTTATGTAAATAATTACTTTTGTTCACGTGACATGGAACTTAATTGAAATTTTCTGATCTCAATACCTCCAATTCTTATCTTCATAGTCATTTTGCAGGTCTCCATATTACCATCCTGCCAAAAACAGCTTTTTCAGGTGTTTAAAATGTAGACATACTTGAAATTTTATTTTTAAATTCTTCCGATGATATTTCATTTCAAAACAAACTGGATGTTCTTCAAGACTGAATCTTCCCCCTGCTCAACCCCAACCCCCCCCTTTCTTTAATTAACCTCAACAGAAGAAACAGTCATACTGCACCCCACTTTGAAAGCTCCTTGATAACGTTTGTGAGGAAATCAGTGTTTCTTATTTGTGAGTCAGCTTGCCTTCAAAGATACAGAAGAACATTTCAGAACACCCGGTACTGTGTTGGCTTCGGACAACAGGTCTGGTTTGATTGCTGATCAGGCAAGGTGTCCTCAGACTGCTACAAAAAGAGAGCCAGGGGAAAATGGTGACTGAAGAACATTTAATACCTCTAAATTGCTTTCACTACTGTATTGTTAACTTGGCAACAAAATGAGCTTGGAATAGATCCTGGAGATTTTAATTGCTTGAAGCAATCATCTTGGCTATCAAGTCACTGGGGAGGATTCACTTAGGGGAAGCACACAGCAAAGAGGCGATTATAACTGATCGCTGGTGGGTGTGAAATAATTCTTGTCTATAAAACATTTATTACCTTCCTTGAGGTGCTAGTACCAAAGTCATCACCATAAATTCAGCGGACACAGGTAGATCTCTCTAATATGTTACTCCTTGCTTTAAAGATGTGCATGGGAGGGCCATCAAACTCACAACACATTATGTCCTTAAGGATGGGCACTGTAAATAGCTAGGAAGGAGGGCAATGAGTGACTGATTAATGAATTGTTGGGTAATCTATCAGTAAGACAAACAAGATCCAGGTGTTTACATTCATTAGATGATCAGTTTCTGAAAGTATGAGAAACTTTGTCAATACCTGTGTGGGTAAGATAGGGTGTGATTTCCTCTGTTATGGGACTGGTGCAGCTGTAGAATGCTTTTAGAGAAAAATTTCTGTGAGAGACTTGACAAGATGTTTCAAGGACTGTGTTTGGCACCAGACGACCTTAGATGTATTGTTTGAGAGATAGGACATAAGACATAAGAAGAGATAGCTAAAAATGTTTACAGTCAGACTCCTAAGCTTTATCATTTTTAAGTGTCTGCCACTTGGCAAGCTGTTGATCTTGATTTTCTTTTTCTTTTGTGAAAAACACAGAAACTGATCTTTGTTTTCACTCATAAACTGGAGGTGCTCAGTGAAAGCCAGAGGATCTTGAGCAATTTACAACAGCTGAGGATCTATGTTGGAAAGAAGACAAGCTCACTGTAACCTGAGGTACCCCATGGGGAAAGAACGAAAACTGTCAACAATTTTCACCTCTTCCTGCAATGGATGACTGCTGGCGACCCCAACTCACAGCTGCTTTGGCTCTTCCACAGCTGCCTCATATCCAGTATTCCAGCTTCTTGGGTTTTTTTTTTGTTTGTTTGTTTGTTTTTTTAATACCCCAGGCATTTTGCAAGAGCTGTCTCAGTGGACATGACAGTCCCAAAGCGATAGCACAACCAGCTGAGCCCTCTTCTGTGTAGTTTGTTTGAGTCAGTGAGCCAGGCTCACTTCACCTGGCAGTCAGTCTTGCATTAACAGCAATTTATTTTCAGAAAATAAGTACATGTTCCAGGCAGCCATCCTAGTATCTGATGGAATGTGAGCAGTCCCAGCTAGAGGAGCCTTACTTAGAACTAAGTCCCCTGTCTATGGGTATCTTGCCAAACACTGCAACTTCTTGTTGCTTTTTTCAGAGCAAGTGTCTCATAAAATGCAATATGCATGAGAAAAGGAGAGAGATGAAAGCAGAATTGTAAAGAAGGAGGAGATCCTGAAAGTCCCTGTGGTGACGTAGAGGGGAATTTACAAGGTCATGTTGAGCCTCCTTAAAAATGTGCTGATGTGGAGAGGATGATGGGAATTCTCAGAGCCAACTGGGAACTGAATCACTTGTTCGTGCCTGTGCTGCCTTCGCATGTGACTAATGTTTGCTGCTCACCTTTTTCTTCGTTTTAAGCAGCTGATGCAACCAGTGCTGACTCAACTCCAGGGGCTGGAAGTATAAGCCAGATTGAAGCCAGAGGTGATCTTGTTTCGATGCATGGGGTTTTATTTTTCATTGTTTGATTGGGATCTCAGACACATCAAAGGCACTGGAGAAAAAAGGCATATTTTTTGCCCTTCAACAAAGGTCTTTGGGAATTTCAGCTCTACCTAGGACAAGGGGGAGGTGGTGAAGATGGTTCATTTCCCTCCCCCTCAGCCTCTCCTTTGCCATCCTTATGTTAGTTTAGTTTGAATCTTTCTGTAGGGAAAAGATAGGGGAAGGTGACTGTGTCAGATGAAAGTGGTGTTAGTTATGTCAGCTGCTCTTGGAATTGGAGCTGAGGAATCCGCCTACTGAGAAATACAGCCAGAAAATAATCTGTCCCAAAGAGTTACTGCAGTCTCTGCATAGGGCACCTGAAGAATCTTTTGAAGGGCGTCTTTTTTCTTATTACAGTAATATTTTTCAGGTTCACAAGGTGAGTGCTGTATATGGGATGCAGCTGGCTACAGTGATTAATGGCTCTTTCAGCTAAGAGTTCTTCCAAGATCCTTTGGCTTTCATGTATTCAGCAAAGCTTATTTCCACTTAACTGCAGTCTCTCTTGGTGGCTTAGTGTCCGTTTGGACCCTTATGATGTATATCTACATGCTAGTTAATCTCTGTTCTTGTCAAGGGATCTGCGTATGTCTCTCTCAAATATTCCTCCTGTGGTGCCTTTTGTCCTTGCTGCTCTGATTGAGATTCCAGACGCCAATTCTGGGGAGAAGAGGCTTTGATCAGGACATCAGCAGCAACAGAGATGTCTTTTAAAGAAAAAACTGTTGCTGAAGCTGTGTTGCCAGGAGGGTGTCTTGTGGATTAAGAGGTCGATCCTATATGGTGGGTGATGGAGTCTGCAGATTGGGCATCAATACTGGCACCTTCTTGCTGCCACAAAGATTCTCTGTAGCAAGGAAGTTGTCAAGTTGCCTTCATATCATAGGATCGTAGAATGGCTTGGGTTGGAAGGGACCTCAAGGATCATAAAGTTCCATCCCCCCAAATATCCACACATTGTTGTCCCTGGTCACAGCTTTTTACTTGTTTGGTGGCACAAGAGGGGTGATGGAAAACCAGAACTAAAGACTCCCCTTCCTGCTGGCAACACTGCTATCCCATCGCATGGGCATTACTTGCTGTCCTCTTTCCTCTCTGGCTGTTCCCCACAATAGTGCTGCCCGCCCTCTCATGCTGTGTTTCCTCCTTTTCAGGACTCCATGGGTTGCTCCAGGCCAAGTTCTATGTCTTGCTTTATTCCTGGTCATCTCACTCACCTGCCCCAAAGCTTGACTCTGGCAGATGAGTGTCTGTCTCTTCTTATCTTCATAACATCTTGTGCCTGGTGGATGCAAACCTCTGCTGAAACTTATGTTTCCTGACTCGTTTCCTATCTTGGTTCTTCTCCCCTTGGATATTATTGTTAAGGTGACTGCCATACCACGTCTGTTTCAATGCACAATGCAATTACCAGTTTTGGTGAAAGCAGTGTTCATTGGTGCACACAGGGATCTATGATAATCCTATGTAACTACACAAAGGAGCCTCAAATACAGTTTCTGCAAAAGTGTTTGATTGAGAGATAATGAATTTGGTGCTAAATTGCCTTTGATTTGATGCTGTTAAGATTAAGAAGGAAGCTACTGTCTCTGCTACCTGTCTGGATTTAGCTTTTGACTTCCTGTGTGACTATCAGGATAACATACTGAAATTCTTGCAGTGCAGCCCAGCCTTCATTTGGAGGTGACTGCTATGACACTGTCTGGAAAGTTTAAGCTTGTGGTGTCGTTACCTTTGCTTCATGAAACAGAGTGAATTAACTGTAAATTGTTACAAGATATGAGTTTTGCACCTTTTTCTGATCTAGGGTTTAATTTGTAGTGTATGTAGTGTTTGTGATGATATCTGGGGGATCTCTTTTTTCACAAGAGGGTGGTGATGCACTGCAACAGGTTGCCCAAGGAGGTTGTGGATGCCCCATCCCTGGAAGCATTCAAGGCCAGACTGGATGTGGCTCTGGGCAGCCTGGTCTGCTGGTTGGCGACCCTGCACACAGCAGGGAGGTTGAAACTCAATGATCATTGTGGTCCTTTTCAACTCAGGCCGTTCTATGATTCTGTGATTATTCTCGAACTGCACTAGTGTGTGTCTGGCACAAACGCAGCAAGTGCACTCGTGTTTGATATTTGTGTGGATGGGGAAGCTGGTTAAAGTGAAGTCAGGTCAGAGGAAATGTCCAAAAATAGGGAAAGTCCCTCTCTCTCCTTCAAATCCGACCTTACAGACTTCAGTGCTGCTGTATTTGTTATTGGTGATGGCGACAAAGCCAGGGGGATGAGGTGGTTCAAAGCTTTTCATCCCACTTCTCTCACTTCTGTTCAGAAAAGACTGAGACTGAATCGGGCAGAAAAAAAGGATGAATTTGCAAACATTTGGCAGCCTTTGAAACGAGAGTGTGATTTTTCTATGTACACCTTTGCAGAGGTCTTTGTGTGACAGGGAGGTATTGCTCATGCAAACTGGGATGGCAATTTCAGCCCAATGGCTGGAATTCACATAACTGTCAAACTAAATGAGTCTGGAGCACAAGCAACAGTGGTTTCAGAAGGTTAAATCAGGAAGTAAACACCACTACGTGCTTTAGGCTTTAAATTGTGAATCATGAATGTCAAACACTTGAAGGTATCAGCACAGCTATTTATCACAAAACAAACAACTTAACTCACTGAATGCATTTACAGAGGTCTTGTTCTTCTCCCACGCTTGGCTTCCTGGCAAACTCAGAAGTACTTTTTTAAGGAAGGACTCCTCTGCTACAGAATGGAGGGATGTGAAATGGCTGACACTGAATGCAGGTATTATTCCAGAGGCGTTCAGTAATGAACACAAGTATGCTCATCTGAAGACTGTGTTTATTTCCACAGCCTACCTGAGAGCCAAGTGCAGGAAAGCATGTTAAGGTGAGAAAAGAAGTTGGGTTGTGCTGGCACACAGCAAAGCAGCTTCATTTGTGCCTGCTGCTATGGCACAGAACAAGGGCAAGGGGAGCAGCAACAGGTCCCTGCATGCCTGTGCCTATACAAGCTCTCCAAAATCTTCTAAGTCCCCAGGTCTTCCATGTACAAGGTATGGCTAACAATGTCAGATAAGTGTATACTTCTAGAGTGTGGCAGCCAGCAGCCAGTGTGGGCTGCAGGAAATCTTAGGACATTGAGTGTCACCTGTGGGGACACCAAAGATGGCCATCAGCCCCTGCTCTTCTGCAGCATCCCTTGCATAGGTGTGATTTGAAAGTCTGCCCCAAAGACAAGGCTGGGTGATTAGTGCATCTTTTAAGCCTGAGCTTGTATCTTAATCAGTCTGATTTACTGTCTGATTCAGCACATTAGCTGCAGACTGTGCAGCTTCCCAAGCTCCACGGTGTAATGAATATGCATGCATTCAACAGTTGCAATTAGAAAGCAGCCACTGCTGAGGAAAGCAGACAATATAGGGTCTAATTCTAACCTTCAGTGGGAGACTAGCTTAAATACAAACCCCCGAATTTGCCCTTCAAAGGAGTGGCTAATAGGCCCTAAAGTGTTTAAGTGGCAAGGTTTGGGTCAATTCTAATTTTACCTGAACCAGTTTACCTATTCCTCTGTGGCCCAGAGAAGGAAATGGAAAGTACAGAGCACGTACAGTACAGTACCTATGCCAGTGTTTGCTTCAGGACTGACTGTTTGGGTAAGCTATCTCCTCTCACTGAAAGAAGAATTAATTATTAAACTTCAACAAAGTAGAAGGGTTAAGCCTTCCCTCTGGGATTCCCAGTGGATAGATTCAGCATTATGCAATTGTCATGAGGATTTATGAGGCAGAAGCTCCTGGAATAACCAGGAAAAATATGCACAATTAAAATTATATTACTTCTCCTGTCGTTCAGCTTAACCCCTTGGTGGACTGTTAGCTGGAAAAAAATTTCAGAGGCTTTTTAAAAATCCTTACACAAAATTGAAGCTATCATTTCTATGTGCAGACCTTGGGTTTAAGTTTTGCTGATAGACAACACAGTGATTCTCGAAGAAACAACATCATGCAATTATTTCATATAAAACATTTATATTTAATATAAATCTGTCAAGCATTCAAAAACCACGTGAGAAGTAATTTAAAATGCCTATAGAGTGGTAGAACATTGTGTTTTATTGTATTCAGAAACAGAAAGCAAGAGCCTGACCTGCAGCAAATGAAATCTGAGCTCAACCTTTTCCGAATCTGAAGGAGATAAAGGGAACGTGCTGTTTTGTACCTTCCTCCCTTCATGTCACTTTCCCTCTCTTGTTCTGACCGCACCATCCCCATTCTTTGAAGTCCTACATGAATTGGGGTTACACATACTTTTACAGGCTGCTGACTTCTTCACTAACATAGCTGTAAATGTCTGTTCCTGCATCAAAGTCATGCTTCTATTATTTCATCTTGAAGTCAGCCCAAACCAAGCCACCAATATACACAGTGTGAATAGGTCATGACATCTCACCAGATTGAGGTGGTGACCAGTTATGAACCACCTGAGGTACACCTTCAGAAACATTCCATGTCACTGGTTCCCAGTGACATACCTATCTGCTTCTGTGGGATATTTCCAACGTTTGTGCTGGGGCAGTGTGTTTATAAGACATAAAGTGAATGTGCATTTTGTATGTGGATGTCTGTAATACAGAGAAGCAACCTGGCACTTGTATTTTCCTGGATGGGAGCTGAAATTTTGGCCCAAGTCAGAATCTCTTTGCAGAATGTGGAGCCAGTTCCTTTAACCTTTCCTTTGGAGAGATGATAGATTTCCCAGCAGAAGGGAGAACAGTGGCTCTTCCAGTGTGCTAATGGTTTCAAAAGAATAACAACAAATGTTCACCTCTCCTAAATGTCTTGTCCCTCTTGTTTTCAGACTTTCCAAGAAAATTAGCCATTCTCATAAAATCTGTCCATTGAAAATTCATTCAAGCAGTCTGGTTTGGCTTTTGCAAAGCTGAATAGTGGCAAGGGGACAAGATCAGGCTTATAATAACAGAATATTTTCTACTTAACTGTGACAAGATTCACTTCCCTACATAATATTTGCTGACTCTGCAGAGGTTTCTAACTCATGCTACTTACTTTTATTTATTTATTTTAATATAAAGGCAATTGCTCTGTCTACTTAAAAATAAAGCAGAACTGGCCTGTTTATGCTCCACCTCAATTGCTTATCATTTTCCTGTTGCACATATGGAGGGATAGAATCTATCAAAGTACAGCTTGGAAGTAAGAGAAGGACAAGCACTTTCAGCCCAGCCCTAACACCCACTGTTATGCCTGATTGCTATTTCTCTGAGACTCCATGGGAGATGAGGAGCTGTCAGCTATCTGCTTGTATGCCCATTTGCTGATGTGTGGACCTGGCCATAACAGAAGTCATTCCACCTTATCACGGGCTGGTGGAAAGCTTTTGGTTGTGTCCAGTCTCAGAAAAGAGTAGGTAGAGAATTGGCCAGTGGAAAAAAAAAATGGTAAAAAAGACTGAAATGTTAGGTTGTGAGGAACAGAACAATGAAAAGGATGTGTGCGTGAAAATTGCACTCTACAGTTCTGACTCAGTGCTCCACTGACTACAATACCTAGATCTCTATTCATACCCAGTGTTGTTTATTAGATCTACTTGTGCCAGGCTGTTGGTAGGATGGTAGAAGGAGGAGTTGCTTTTCTGTTGTTTGAGATGCTTGCTTACCTTTAGCTTAAGGAAAATTAATATGTTTTATGGAAAGGCATATACAGAATTAATTACCAAAGGGGGAAGAGTGAGACGGATGATGAATGCAGTACAAGAAGAGGAGTATTTGGCAGATTCAGAGTGTTGGTCAGTTTGTGCTCTCAAGTAGTTGCTGAGATGTCAAAAGAGGAAGGAAAGGAGGGAACTTCATGATTGTGCATAAAATGTTAAGGCTGCCTATAGCCTTCTTCTATCCATTTCCTCCAAAATGAAAGTCTGAGTGGTTTGCAAAATCCTTTCAAATCAGCCTACCCTAGTTGAAAGACTCAGAAGTGCAGTGTGACAGGCTCTGAATAGCAGTAGGCACCATACGTACTGGTTGCTATTCTTTGTGTATGTGCTGTGCATACATACGGTCAGCAATGAAACGTGGATGGTAAATGAATGAAAAGTAGCCCATGAATTTGCTCTTTTTGTTTGTTTGTTTTCACAAACAAGGCAAGTGTTTTTATGCAAAACTTGCACATACTTCATCAGCATGAGAAATAATAACATGGAGCATTTGAAGGCAGTGTGTTTATTGCCTTGATAATTTTATTCTTTTTCTTAGGGAGAACAATTATTTTTCTTCTTAAAAAAAAAATGGAGAGAGAAAACCCAACGCATAATAACTGCAATTGTTTCTTAAACAAGCACAACTGCTTGGGAGGAGACCACAAAATGAATTTATATCGGTATTTTTTTAACATGAATATTCTAATGTTGGGTAGAGGATGTTAGGCAGGGACTGAACTGTGATTAAGGATGGCTGGGTCTTGCAGGCTGGTCCTTTGCTGGGGAGCAGAGCAGCTGACATCCTTGGGTGGCACCCAGTTGGGAAGCCAGCTTCTGGAGATGACCAAAAGAGGCAGGATCCTAGGGAAGTGTCAGGAACCTGGGTAGACATCAGTCTATCTGTATTCTGGTCTTTGCAAGGCCCCTTCTATTCTTGGGCATTCATTTCACTCTTTCAGTGAGTGGAGTCCTCCTCCTCCTTCCTCCAGCCTTTCAGCACAGCGGCTCACAGTGCTTACCATAGAGTCACAGAATCATTAAAGTAGGAAAAGACCACTAGATCACCTAGTCCAATCATCAACCCACTCCCACCATGCCCACTAACCAAATTCCTCAGTGCCACGTTTACAAGTTTCTTGAACACCTCTAGGGTTGGCGACTCTACCACCTCTCTGGGCTGCCCTGTCCAGTGCCTCACTGCTCTTTCTGAGAAGAAATTTTCCCTAATATCCAACCTGAGCCTCTCATGACACAACTTAATGCTATCACCTCTTGTCCCGTAGCTGTTACCTCAGAGAAGGGGCTGATCTCCATCTCACCTCCTTTCAGATAGTTGTAGAGAGTGATAAGGTCTTCCCTGAGCCTCTTCTACTCCAGGCTAAACAATGCCAGTTCCTTCAAGTGCTCCTCATAAGACTTGTGCTCCAGACCCTTCACACCCCTAAGAAGGAGTTCTCCTACCATTCTCTGCAGGAATTGATTATTTTTATTTTATGGTGAGTAGCAGTAGAAGTACTGCTACTCCTTCCTTGTATAGAGCAAGTAACTTCCACGGGAAAGTCAGTCGGTATCACTCATTTTCACCCTTTAGAAAAACAGGATCTCAGACTCCCAGAGAAGGTGCATGCCTTGCATGGATTGTGTGAATCCATGGCAGTGTTCACTGCTTGCAAGAGCTGAACTCTTGGATGTCTTTCCTCACCACCAGCTTGTGTTATCCATCAGTGGTGCCTGGCACACCGCACAGGAAAACTGTTACTGAAGCCTGCATGGCTGGCTGCTCCCAGTGCTTCTGCACACTCCCCCCTGCATGCATAGAGACTGACGAATGCACACCCTGGTGAGTGTTATTGCTCTCTTAATGTGCTGCAATTTTTCCCCCAATATCCTAACTGAGAATGATTGTTACTGTTGAACATTCTTTCTCCATTTGCTGCAACCCATGTTTATTTACAGGAGCACATTTTGCATCAGCTGTCACTCCGTTCTAACTGAAATTGAAGTTTCAAGCTCACAGAAGAATAAGAGATATAAATTAGCCATTGTAATTAACTGAATGGCATGAGTGAGCTTGCAAATTCCTGACTCTGTCAGATCCTGATTACACAATATGTACATGACAGTTCCAACATCTTGGTCCTCCTGCTTGTGCTGGAGACTGGGCACTGCCTCTGTCCTCATCTTGCCCTAAAGACAGCACTTCCACCATGGGTGCCAGGTCCCAGCTGGTGCCAGGCCAACAGTGCAGAAGGGAGGTTAATGTCCCATGCCCACACTAACCACAGTTTATCATGGTCTAGCACCACCCTTGTTGGACCTTATGAACAGGTCCAGAAGGGGAGGAGGAGAGAGAATTGTTTTTTTTTCTAGGAAAAAGAATGAAAGAAGGTTATTGTCCAACCTGTGCTGCTTTGGAGAGAAATCCTGGCTGCTGCTGAGGTTGTCTGTTGTCCCTTTCTATTGGGTTCAGTCAGACCTTGATCTGATTTCAGTGTGGATGGGGCCATTTTCTGCCTGAACTCCCTGCAGCCCCAGCCTGGAGCCATCCAACAACCACAAGCGTCCACCAGCACTGCCCTCAGTGTCCTGAGCCTGCTGTGACTGTCATGTTTTACTTCCCTCCTCAGGCTCTGGCAAACTGGAGAGGATCACAGTGGTGTGGAGCATTGGCAACACAGGTCAGAGGCAGTGCCCAACCTCCTGCAATCAGTGGTGTGTGGTGCAGCCCTCTGTCTTTCTGACAGGAGGTGATTTGAGGCAGGCCAAGAGGCAGGAACACTGCTTGTGTTTAGGTCAGGGTAGTCAGTAAATCTCTGGAAGGTGAGTTAAAGCTAACATCGTGCTCATGTTATAGACTAGAGGAAATCAGAGGGAGGAGATCTGACTGCGGCTACGACTGAGGGAAAGTTTATAGGACAGGCAATATATATCTCCAGATCAGGAGTTCTCGGGGGGAAGCAGGCTGTGCTTAGGGGCTGAACCCTTGAGGTGAAGTTCAACAGGGGCTTGGGCAGTTTGTTAACAATGAGAAGTAGAGAGAGTGACCTCTTGCAGCTTTTAAAATCCCAGGTGGATATGTAAGCTTATTTTTCTGCTCTTTCTTCCATCTGTCTTTGGGCTTCGAAATGCTTGATCGGTATTTAAATGTGTGTAACTCAACTCTTCCTTTATTTTTACCTTAACTTTTGTGGGTTTTTTGTTGCAAGGTGGTGTCATGGCAACAGACCCACAACTGAGATGTCCATGTCTAGATGTCAAGCAACCCTTACAGAAACAAGTTACTCGACTCTTCCCATATCTCTCTAGAGAAACAAATACCACTTCCTAGGGTGCTGGAGAGATTTCTTGACAGAGCTTCACAGTGAAAAGTTGAGAAATGATAATTCACGTTTTCCAAGAGATGAGTGCTCATTAACGCTCGCTGGTGGCTCCTTGGCATGCAGTGTGGAGGTGGCAAGAGAGCATGAAGTTTAGCATGGCCCTGAAAGGTCAGGAAACTGTTCCATCTGTCTAAATATTTCACAGAATGGTTATCTGTTTTCATAAAATTTGGGGTTTAGGAAAATCTGCTACATTTATTTTATGGCCACTTTCTATGATACTGCATTATATGTGTATTATTGTGTTATATTAGTATTTTGTACTGAAGTGTTTTGACGCTACCAAAACAAGTAATTATTTTCTTATTGGAGAAAATGATTCACAAAACAAAATGTTCTGCTGGCTCCAAACCATTCTATTTTTCCTAGTTTTTCATTACATAGGAAATCCGAGCATGTAACTTTTTTGAAGAAAAATCACACTTAGTATATTGAAATTCATGACCAGGGCTACTGCAAGACTGTACTACATGAACCCTCAAAAGATTAACAAGCATTTAAATCAAAGCTGACTGAATAAATTGTAATGAATAATTTATTCAATTAAATTCTCTTCTATTTTCTCTTTAGCAGTTTGTCTACTAATAGATTGTGACTAATTTTGTTGTCGTTTGAAATATTTTACAAATAATTTCTGTAAATTATTTGATTAGGAAAAATATCAAATTTGTCAGAACTTGTAATCATCATGTAGAATTTCAAAGGGAATTTTACGGTGCCATATGACATAGCTATTCTTGAACAGTTTTTAACAACAAGGAAAATATTATCTAAACTCCAGAGGTGCTTGAAATAATTTCCAAGTTCTAATATCCACTGATATTTTTGTACATAAGAAAAATAATATCTAAGAGTCTCAATCTATAGGTGGATGTTCAGTAACAAATCATCGGATGCACTTGATATTCAAATTTCCTTGAATTTGTTTGCATTCACAAGATGCATAGCATCTGTATTTTCTCTCATTGGATGATTTCCATTTTCCAAATGGTTATCTCACATGTAAAGTCCAACATCTTAAAAGTCAGTGTTTCAAGGAAAATATCTGCCCTAAATTTTTGCACAGGCAAAAATTGCTGTGAGTAAAAATGAATAAAGGTCTTCTTTTAATGCATCAGGTCTGGAAAATTTTCATGTTTCAACTTCACTTACAGTAATTCCTGAATGAAGTAGAAGGTGTTTATTTTGGAAAGCTGCACACCTAAAGGTGTGTTTCAGTGATGCAAGATGAAAAGTGAATTCCTGTGCTTTCTGTGTTCTGCTGTGACTGGTAGGTACAGCAATACATATTCCTAAAAGCCAGTTCCAATTCTCTTGTGAGCACTAGAGTCTCTCCTTGAAGCTGTGTGATACTGATCTTGTAAGTCCTTAATGTGAGAACTCATCCCGTCCATGAATAATTTGCTGAATATATTCAAATTTCAACACGTATTCTTTGCAAAGCATAATTGGCACCACAGAAAACTGGCTGGGAATGAAGGAATCTTTCATTTCAGATGCTAATCAGAGGTATTTTGAAAATGCTGCCCCCTGCCTTATAATTTTATGATGTTTTCACTAATAGATGAAAATACTGTCCCTAAATATGAAGCTTTCTAAGGATTTAGAAACTTCTTTCCTAAGTTCAGTTGCATAAAGCAAGATTGCATTTTAACTGTGTACACAGAATTTTGATTAAATGGCTAATTTAGCATTACTTTAAAGTCTAATTTTAATTGGGGCTTTGCTAGAAGCTAGAATAATTTTTCTTCCTTCTTTCCCCATTAACTGTGATGTGGGTTGAAACGCCTTTGTGTATTACCATAGCCTATTCCATAGAGCTAAAATAATTAGCATGAGTGAACAGAGATAAGCTGCAGTGTCCCTCCTGAACATCAGTCCACTATTCCTATACCTCAGATACTTCTGTGTGACTTTCCATCCTCCTACGCAGCTTGACTCAGCTCCCTGAAACAGAAATAGTTCCCAGCAAAGACAACGCTTGGTTTTTCAAGCAAAAATTCCCCATGACAGTCATGGGATTGTGTCCAGAGAAGGCTCACCCCTCAGGATGGACAGGAGGTGCCCCTTGTATAGGTTGGGCCAAGGTGAAACCAGGACGCTGCAGAACATCCTGAGGTCTGTGTGTAAGGAGTGAGCAGCTCAATCATGAAGTTGCTGCAGCAACATTTCTTCCTCAGAATGTCAAAGTTTCTGAACGAAAATACAGCCAGGGGACACCATGCCTGAAATGCAGCTTTGCATCTGGTCTCCAGCAGCCCTGGGAAAATTCAGGTTCGCATGTAATGTTTTTAGAAGTAAGATAATTGCCTTGGGAAAGGCTCTCTTTTTCCAATATGTTTGATAGAAGACGAATAAAACTTTCAATAGCGCTTTCTTAGGCAAAGACACAGATGCTCGTGCAGGTGCTTGAATTGATTTTGAAGGGTCCAAGGCTTCCCTCCTTCCCTGTATAATCTGTCTCGACAGGGCTCCGTGCACTCTTGGCACTAATTCAATGAGAAATAACAGTGTGCCTTAGTAAAAAGAGACTTCAGGACTGTCTTGTCAGTGCTGTGAAGCCAATTTAAGCAGTTTTGACTTAAGAAATGTCTAACTACCTTTTCACAAACCAGTAGGATGGTTCAAGAGAAGTTAGCGGTTTCAGAGTGATTAATGAAAACTCACCTCTCACTTGGTGCTTAATTAATTCTTCTGTTAAAGGAATTACGGCTTTTGCTGTTAGCTGAAAGTGGGTCAGCCTTCAAATAGCATGATACATACCTTCGAAGGCAAAATATTTCAGGGCCATTTGCTCTCATGCCATCTCAATATGCTCTGCAGGTATTTGCACTGTTTGGAAAAGAACCTTACTCTGAGCAAATTCTGTTCCTTAACAGTGATTGCCTCACACTGTATGAGTGGTGAAGCCCATAGGAGTGGACATGTACTGTTTTCTGGTCATTTAAAATTACAATTTTGTTAAGAGTTTAGGCTTACTACCAGTAATCTTTTCTGGTTTGGGATTGAAAGGCATTTCTTCAAAGCTTTTCAGATCCTTTAAATTCTCTGCTTTATTAATGTAACAGGATAAATAAAGGAAATCGGGACGTTTTTCTAATACTTTCAAAGCATTTAATAAGAAGCGAAAGAGGATTTCTATTGTTCCTACAATTGTGGCTATTGAAGCAAACCACGGTGGTGACAATTATTTGAGTTCTGATAATTTTGTTATTTGAGAGCAGCTTAGAATGCTGTGCATACTGTTACAACTTATTATCACACAGAAACATAAGGCAATGAACACCACATGAAACAGCGAAGTCTTGTACAGACAGGGAAGGAACAGTGATTTTTATGGGTAAAGGACTTGATTAGGATATTAAAGAATCTTTTAGGTATGTTTCTCAGCTACAGGCTTCTGCTGTTTAGGGGTAAACATTCAAATACATTTAGGTATGCTGCTGTTATGATGTTAAAGGAACTTCACTGATTATGTTGGCTTTGTCTTTCTGAATCTTCTTTCCACCAGGAGATGATGCTTCTTTTGTAACGCATTTATTGCCACTGCAAGCTTTGGAAAAAAAGTCATCACGTGTGACATTTCATCAACTAAAGAGTGGAGCCAGGGGCCAAATACATGGAGACCAAATACAGGTTATTCTGTACTGCATAGGTACGTGTGTGCATTCGTATCCTTATGCAAGTGCATACTACCATCTTTCTAGTAACCTTTTCTGTCCGTTCCTAGCTTTGTCAATGTCAAGGTAAAAATGTGTTCCCTTTGTTTCTTATCTTTTTAAGCAGTTTTCCTGACCTGCAGTTCTTTATTTTTTCATTTGATTTGAATTTAACCTGTAAGGAAAATGAACCTTTCACCTGCCAAAGAACATCACTCTTGTGAATAAGAATCTATATTAAAAGATGTTTAAATTCCCTGCAGAAACGAGTGTTTTAAAGGTAGTTGGATCTATTGCCTTTCAAATTTGACTTCTCATTTTGCATTATATTGCACTATATACTGTATGAAATATTTGAAGTGTACATCAGAGTGCTGTGAATGTGCTTCTGACTATGTATAATCTACTATATTATACAACATAAAATTTGTTTTTAAAAAATAAACAACAAATTCTTTCAAAACAGGATGACAAAACACAATGACTGAAGCATCATTTGAAAATGTGGAAAGGGTATGTCTGCATAAAGTGTCATTTCCACAGCTTACTTTTAAAATAAAGTTCTGCAAATCCCCTTGGTTTTGACAGAGCAAATGTAGCAGGATTTGGTTCCATAAAACTTTTTCAATAAAATCTATATAAGTAACTCCTTTATTAAACACAGTGTCTCTCCCAGTGTTACAGAAAATCAGATAACAAAGCAATGGCGCCCAACATGCTGCTAGAGATGGGTAATTTCCTACTTCATTTATTGTCCCAACAAATAGTTCACTTTCTCTTCATTACATCCATATACATTTTTCTTCTTTGTGGAGATAATCTAACAGCAGGCACTGCAGGCCATGCTTGAAGCATCGTCATTCGTAAGATCATAGAGCATTTGATGCAGCTTTATAGGAGCTCACCTAATGAAATCAACATAGGCCATGGTTTTGCTTGTGAACATATTCAGAACAAGCTGATCCAGCTACTGGAACCAAATAGCATTTGTTTTGAAATTCACAGGAGAGGCTGCTGAATTCTTCTGGGATTGCATAGCATGATAAAGGAATCCAGTAGCTTCCGTTACTTTTATTTCTGCAAAGAAAAAAAAATTAAAAAAAAATCTGAGTATTTTGATATACAGAGGAAGGAGAAAGAGGAAAGAGTCTCTGGCCTACCTAAAATCTAAGTAGAGAGTGTACTGTGGGAAAATGAGAGAAAATCCAGGTAAAGTTTATTAATCTGAAAAATAGTCATAATCATTTCTCTTTGTGCTCTGATTGTGCTTACTCTCAATCTATTCGCATATGAATAGAAAGGAGTTTTCTATCAACAGTTTATGCAGCATGCCCAGTTTTCATGCATTTGTGTGTGACCTTTTCTTACCCTGCAGGTAAAATTGGTTTCTCAGTGACGCACATTTTGTTAACTTTTTCATGCTGGGATTGTATTGAAGTAATGCTACTTTTGCCCTCCAGAGTCACATCAGGTGATGGCCTTTCCAATTGCAATTTACAGAAATGGTCTCCTGCAGACTTCCTGGGGAGGATGGAGATCTCTTACCAGCTGGAGAAACTAACTGTGTCACTTGTAGAGGTGGTCCCTCATGACTCATGAACAATTTCAGTCTAGTGGGCCCTTTAAAGCTATTTCCATTTTTATAAATCCTTCACTGCTCTCCTCTTGATTGTACATTTCAGTGGCTCTGCATGGCTCTGAGATCCAGGGATTTCTTTTTCTGTCTCAGCCATTTGGCTTCATTGCTTCCCTGTAAAACATCCATCTCTTCTCCTGGGAGTCAGTGAGAACAGTGTAGGGCAACCAGGAATAGCAGCAGGGAAAATTGAGAAAGGATGTAAAAGACAGCATGACCAGAGCAGGCAAGGAGCCAGCATTTTTGTCCAGGCTGGTCAGCAGGCCAACTTCAAGACAAGTGAGAAACGCAGCGGTCTAGCAGCCTACAGCGAAAAGCAACTGAACAGCAGCAACATCATTTTCCTTAACTGGGGATCTGATCAAAAGCCTGCTTAGGTCAGTGGAAAAAGACTTCTGCTGAGATCAGTGCACTTTGGATCTGTCCTCCAAATGTGCTCCTCCTCTGATAATTAGAATAACCTTTTCTGCTGCTTGTTCTCATTATAATTAAATCCCACACTTCTGTTATGGAGAAGGTGGATGTGCATGTGAATAACAGGTGGGATGTTTGCAAGGAAACAGTCCTCCAGAGTCTGGCCTGTAAAACATTTGTTACTGGTAAAGATGTGAGAGGAAAAAAAAGCCCAGACTGGTTCTCAATCTCTTGGTGAGTTTCCAGAGCAGCATGAGGCAGGAAATCCCCAGGTTAGTGGCTGCAAAACAAGTGCTGTTTATTTGAAAATGTTTTGAAAATGCCATGAAATAGAAGCCCAGAGCCTGGTTATTGATGTTTTGGAAGTCAGAATGACAGACAAACTGCTTGCTTTCATCATTGTTCCAACAATGACTTTCTGCAACAGCCTTTGTTAAGGAAACGGGAATGTAGCATCCAAATCTCTTCTGAGATATCATGAGTGCACCCTCAGTCAGTTTGCAGTTTGCAAGTTGGCAGGAAATGTTGATCTGCCTGGGTTTGGAAGGCCCTACAGAGGGATCTGGACAGGCTGGATCAATGGGCTGAGGCCAATGGGATGAAGTTCAACAACACCAAGTGCTGAATCTTGCATGTTGGTCACAACAACCCCAGGCAACGCTACAGGCTTGGGGCAGAGTGGCTGGAAGACTGTGTGGAGGAAAAGGATCTGGGGATATTGATTGATGCTGCGTTGAACATGGGCCAGCAGTGTGCCCAGATGGCTGAGAAGGCCAGTGGCATTCTGGCTTATATTAGAAATAGTCAGCAGGAGCAGGGAAGTGATCATCCCTCTGTATTCAGCCCTGGTGAGGCCACACCTAGAATGCTGTGTTCATTTCAGGGCTCCTCACCACAAGAAAGACATCGAGGCCCTGGGGCATATTCAGAAAAGGGCACTTAAATTGATGAGGGATCTGAAGCACAAGTCTTATGAGAAGCGGCTGAGCCTCTTCTCCCATGTTACTAGCAATAAGGCTAGAGGGAATGGCCTCAAGTTGTGTCAGGGGAGATTCAAGTTGGACATTAGGAAAAACTTCTCTGAAAGAGTGGTCAAGCACTGAAACAGGCTGCCCGGGGAGGTGGGGAAGTTACCAGCCCTGGAGGTGTTCAAGAAACTTTTAGAAGTGGGATGTGGTTTAGTGGGAAATATTGTTGGTAGGCAGACAGTTGGACTGGATGATCTTGGAAGTCTTTTCCAACCTTGATGATTTGGTGATTCTGTGGTCCAGAGCTTTTATTTACATAGGTATTGTCAGAAGGCTGAAAGAAACTGGGAGACCTTTTTCTACAAAGTTAGAAAGTGGGGAGATCTGAGAAAATGTTGTAAAAAAGCATTAAAAAAAAATTAAAGAACCTATAATCAACACAACCCTGCCCAACTTTGCCCTGGCCATAGAAAAGTCAGAGCCAAATCTGCCTTTTGTCTTCCAGCCATACGCGTTTTGCTCACCACCTACTGGTAACTCTGCCCCATGCTCAGGGATATGGAAGAGCTGGAGAACCACAGAAGACCGTCACCACATCCCCTCAGGATTTCCTGCTGAGGAGAGCACTGCACAGTCAAACTTGCAGTGGGCAGGCCAGTCGGCTTGAAGGGAGATCTCTGAGTGCAAGGGCAAGTGCTGCATCTCTTGAAGGAAAGCTGCTGCTCTACTTGCAAGTGAATAGCCATTGTCACCTATCACATTACTGCAGTGGTTGTAATGAAGAAACCAATGAGGTTGTGCTTTAGGTAGGTACTTCTACCTATATTTATTTGTATTTTGCATGTTTTTTCTCTGTTCCTCCTTGCTTGTAGAATCATAGAATCATAGAATCACTCAAGTTGGAAAAGACCTTAAAGATCATTGAGTCCAACCATGACTTAACCATACTACCCTAACTAACAACTCTCCGCTAAGTCATGTCCCTCAGTACCACATCTAAATGGTTTTTAAACACATCCAGGGATGGTGACTCAAGCACCTCCCTGGGGAGCCTATTCCAGTGCTTAACAACCCTTTCTGTAAAGAAGTGTTTCCAAATATCCAACCTAAAGCTCCCCTGGCACAACTTGAGGCCATTTCCCCTCATCCTTCACCTGTCACCAGTGAGAAGAGACCAACTCCGCTCTCGCTGTAAGCACCTTTCAGATATTTGAAGAGAGCAATAAGGTCTCCCCTCAGCCTCCTTTTCACCAGACTGGACATCCATAGTTCCTTCAGTCTCTCCTCATAGGGCATATTCTCCAAGCCCTTCATGACCCTTGTTGCCCTTCTTTGGACCTGCTCCAGCATCTCAGTGTCCTTTCTGTACTGACGTGCCCCAGACTGAATACTGTACTTTTGGTGAGGCCTCACCAATGCCAAGTACAGGGGCAGGATTACTTTCCTAGTCCTGCTCACCACATCATTCCTGATACAAGCCAGGATGCCATTGGCATTCTTGGCCACCTGGGCACACTGCTGGCTCATGTTCAGCTGAGTGTCCATCAGTACACCAAGGTCCCTTTCCATCAGGCAGCTTTCCAGCCACACCTCCCCAAGCCTGTAGGGTTGCCTGGGGTTGTTGTGACCAAAATGCAGGACCCAACACTTGGCCCTATTGAAACTCATGCTGTTTGCCTTGGCCCCTCAATCCAGTCAATCGATTTCATCTAGCCCTGCCTCCTGGTAAAAGTGCTGCTGGTTGGTGTTTCCTGGAGGGAGTAGTCTGTTTCAATTACTGTGGCAGCAACAGCATACCACTGCCGATAAAAAATAGTCATTTTGCTCTTGGCCACAGAAAAAGGCACTATGGGGAATGTGCCTCCACTTTGCAGGCAATAGTTCAATTGCCTATGCTGTTTTTGAAATTTGAAAGTTCAACCCTTCCCTCTCAGTCTACCTTCCCATCCACCACCTCAGAGGGAAACATTATGATCCTGATCGTCCCTTACTCACAGATTTGCAGGGGATAAAATGGGGCTTCACAACTTCCCAAATGGGTAAGATCAACAAAAAACTAAAAACAAAGTAGAAGCTAGCAACTATTCACAGAGATGTCTTCAGCAGAAGGACTTTGTTGCTTTGCATGCATTGATGAGTGAAGTTTCACCATGGCCTGCAAAGGAGAAAGAGGTCCCCTACGCCCATGTAGGAAAAGAAGCAGTGAGGTGGCCTGCCTAGAGCAGAGGCAGCTGGTGTGAGAGCTGGAGCCGGACAGCCCCTTTCCAGACCTCCAGGCTGACATCCTTCTGCTTCTAGACCTTCCTCCTCATTCTGCAGATACGATGGCTGAGCATTATGGCTCAGTGCGACAGGATGTATAAAATTACACAAGCAGATGGCCCTGTTGGTTTGCACTGTTGTTCAATTGGCTTAATGATGTATGCTTAGATTCATATTTACCAAACATCTTGTGTTAGGAATGCCCTGGACTCACTGGCCGTACTCTTCTAGCCACAAGTCTGTAATTTGTGAAAACATTGCTTTTGCTACTATTTTTGAGACGTGTTCCCTATCATTTCCTTTATGTTTAGCAGGGCTGGGTAGTTCTGCAAGAGCTCAGTCATGAGAGGAACCAGCAGTATATAGGGAAAATGACAGTAATGGCAAACTTCAAAAGGCTCAGAGGTTCAGACAGAGGCGTAAGCTTATCTGAACCTCTTTGGTGTGGAAATTGAGATGGAGTCTCATGAAAAAAAAAAAAACACAACTTGCTTGTAAGACATCTGGCAGATCAGGGTTTCAGCTGGGTTTGAAGTAACTTGAGAGTGACCTTTCCTACACTGCTTCCATACTTCTCCTTCCTGTCCACTGCGTATGATAAATTGTAGAATCTCCTGATGATTTCAGTACATGAGAGCAGGCTGCCTACTCCCCTTTTTTTCTGAGGGATTGGGGCTGTGAGCAGCAAAAATCCCAGCCAGCCTAAATGTTCTTTTTAAGCCTTATGAGAATGTTTTGAGTGTTTTTTTGAGTTTGAGAAATGAAGTGTACAGAAGGTGAATGATTATTTTACGCAAACAGGCTTATTTGTGAAGGGGCAGCCAGATTGAATGGCAACCTCATAATTTGAAGGTGATGTAAGGGTAAAAATAATATAAAGCTGCACAGGACAAATTCCACCTGACTTATACCCCATGCCATTTTGGAGAAATTGATGACTTGCATAGGTTGTAAAAAAGTACAGATTTTGGCCTTTTGTTTTTATGCAAGACTACAAATTCTCAATGCTGTGATTGTTGCCCTTGATATGAAAGTCGCATGCTATGATTCGGTGATTTTAGCTCTCCTCAAAAAGCTCAGTAATCACTGATTGTACATGTGTATAATTATTCTGCTGGAAATCTCAATCCATTTTTTTAATGTGAGAGTCAATATTTAGAGGTCTGTCAGGTCTATTCATTATAAAACCCTGTTGTCAGGAGTTTATATCTGGGCTGTAAACATTTGTTCTAATCTAAACAATTGCACAGAAAGAGTCTGCTAAGGGAGGTAAATTTCAAAAAAAAAGAAGAAAAAAGACATAAAAAAGAGAAGAAATCCATGTGGCTGCTTTTAGTTACGTGTCTTTTCATGAGAGGGTGGTACAAGGCATTCTGCTCTGCAGGCTCAGGATGAGCAATGGGCTATGGTATTTCTCTTCTTTCTGCCAGCAGAGGGAAAAAACAAGCTATTATTCTTCCCTCCTTCTGATATTTCAAATCTATAAAGATACAGAAAATGCTGAGAAAATGTGTTTGAGACCCTCTTTCTGTCAAAGAGGTTTTGCTGATGAGACCCACAGAATCATCATGCCTGCAGTGCTCGGCTCTGCCAGCCCTCACCTGTGACCTGTGTGCCCAGGGACTGTGCTTGGTCAGAGCCTGGCACTGCTGCCCTGGGCTGTCTGGGGACTCAGCTGGCGATTCTGCCCAGCCTGTCCTATACTTATACCCGGTTTAGTTGTTATACCAGGAGTGGAAGCTTGGAGTAAGGGCTGAGGTGCTCAAGCATTTTAGTCCCATTCACCAGAGGGGCTTGTGGGGGAGGTAAATCTCTAAGCCCTGAGCACTGCCACCTCCACTTTCTATTACAGCAGAGTAGTCGTGCTGAAAATAACTTTTTCAATTTGATATGAGAAGTCTCTGATGTTTCCCTTTCCTCTCTGAAAGCAGGTGTAATAGGAATGAGTCAATCAGGAGGAAATCTCTGGCTTTTCAGTATGCTGTTTCAGGCAGGTGTGGTGCTGTGTCCGCTTTGTAACCACAGAAATGATTTGTGTGCATCATTAGACATCACAGTGTTGAATTATTATGGCTGGAGAAGCATTTTTTCCAAAACTTGATCGGTGCATACATGAATCCCTGTAATAATAGTATTCTTAAATGATCCATGGTTCCAAACAGAGCAATGAAGCACATCAACTAATAGCTGTACCCACGAACCCCAGCTGCACTTCCCCACGGGACACTGTGCCATTGAGTGTGCAGGCCTGTGTAAATGGAGGTCTGAGGTCTGTGTAAATGGAAAGGAGGATAAAGCTGCTTTCTGCAGCGAGGAACTGGATTTTATATATATATATATATATATATATGCTTCTTTTTGTTGGTATTCTTGCTTGCAAAACAGAATCTGAGGACCAAAGAGATTCGGAATCTCCCAGGATATCTATAAGAGCACTAGAGATTGAATGCATTGAAACCCTCAAAGGTACAGCAAAGAAAAGATAATCTCTCTATTCTCTCACACCCCTAGTACCCCCCCACCCTCTGTTCTTATCCTCCAGGATAAACCACTGTATGTGGTCACCACATGCACTGCCCACAGTGTCTGTCAATTAGCAGTGCACAGCACCTGCGGAAAAAAAAAATCCATGAATTCTATGATTCTGTGAAAATCTAAAAGTTCTCATGATGCAAAGATTTTCCTTATACTCTATCTGAACATCACCTGTTTCAATTCATGACCATTACATTGTTCTGCTGCTACACATCCTGGCTTCATCTTCCCGGTAACCTCCTCTAAGTACTTATAGATCCCCCAAAGCCTTCTTTTCTCTTCTGAAGGCTGAACATGCCTTGTTCCCTCAACCTCTACTCACAAGGCAGGTGCTGCTGCCCTAAATGCTCAGTAGCTCCTTGCTCAGGTCACTGTGTTGGTCAGTGCTCTCCTTCATTGTGTTGGTCAGTGTCCTTGTAGATGGGGACACAAAACCAGACACATTATTCTCCATGCAGCAGACAAGCACCAAGTAAAGAGGAAGGAAAGGACACTGTTATTCACCATTCCCAATATAAAGAGGCACTGGCAGGAAATATTTTTAGTCCTCTGTGATACAACACGTTGCCCAACCCTAACTAAAATCAGAGCAAAGCCCAAGGGAATCCATGAACTTTTTTTTTTTTCAAGTGTTCCTTACTAATAAAATATTTCTTCGGGATTCAAAACTGTAATAGCTCATTGAATGCAACTAAGAATTTCTTGTCCTTCATTTTCAGCCTGCTGGTTTGCTCACCCATCTTGGCTGGGTTGGGTATGTGTCATGGGCATGGATGTCAGCCCCAAGCTGTTTCATGGAGCTGGTGTGCTTGCCTCAGAGCTGCCATTTTGGACAGGCATAATGAAAGGATGGCCTAGGGATTCCCTTTGATTCTGAAGGTGATCCTGAGTGTTGCGTTGCTAACAGAAGCACCCGTTCCCAGTGGGGAAGTAAAACACCACGCTGCTGGACTTTGGAAGTCTGAAGCTCTCCCTGTGTTATTGGCATCAGAGATGGCTTCTTCAAGAATGACACCGTGGCAGAATCAGTAGTGCCTCAAGGACTCGTAGAAATATTAAAACATTAAAATATATATGTGTTTGAAAAATGCCCCGGACGAAAAGCCAAAGCTGAAAGACTCCGACTTTATTACTCAGGCTTTTGGTGAGATTTTTTTCTTATAATCCTTCAGGCAGTGCTTTCCTCATCTTTTGCTCCTCAAATCAGATTTCACTTCCTCAGATTTTAATTTTTTTTGAGAATAAACTGCCGTGAATCTTTGGAGAGTTCTCAGAAATGTGATGGCTGCTGCGTCAGACATTTAGGTTGAAGAAACGCTGCAGCTGAGATGGTGGAAAACAACCTCTGCTTGCTTTTATTAACTAATGCCTGATTGTTTTTCTCTAAAATCACAGGACTATAACTGGTCACAAGCTTGCGCTTCATCTCAGCAGAGAATAAGTCAAAAAGTGTCAGATGTAAATAGCTATCCCACTGGGATAATACTACCTTAAAAGTGTGGAGGGATTTGAATATATTCTGTAAGATGGCATTTTTGGACTTCTTCCCATTTTCACTCCTTTGTTTTGAATACGGATAGGTTGCATGAGCATCATTTCTGCTCACAAAAGCCTTCTGAATTTAAAATGAAGCATTTCAAAATTAAAAAGACAAGGTCAGGAAGATGGAGAGCCAGCAGCCCTCTCTCAGAGGCAGTGGCATCACTTGAGAGCCATCGCTGAGGCAGCAGAGCCTCTGTGCAAAATGCCCTGCATCACTAAATACCATTTTCAAAACCTCACTATATCTGCCATACCTACTACCGTCCTGTCAAACATTTTTGCAGTTGTTCTCCTTGCTGCTGGAACTATAAAGAAAGCTCAAACAAAGTTGCAACTCTTTTTTGCTATTAAAAAATGCATCACCTTTTTCTTTTTGGCCTCTTTGTTCTAAAAATGTGGCTGTTTGATCAGATGCTACACTTTCAAAAAAAAGAAAACCAGAACCCAAAATTCTCCCTCAGGCATAGAGCAGTCTTGGGAAATTTTGGCTTAAGACACAGTATCTGTAAGAAAATGAAGAAAAGCTCTCAGAAACAGAATTCTGCAGCAGCCATAACTGCACGTTGATGCTGTTGCTTTAATTATTACGTGGGAAAAGGCAGTTGGATGTTTAGGAAAGCTGGAGATTGACAGTGCTGCTGAAAGAGAGGAATGGGGCTGGCAGCCTTGATAAGGATGGGGCAGCCTGCAGAAGCACAGTGCTGAGCTGCATGTCCAGATGTGGCCATGCAGCGGCAGGCAGGCAAAGAGGTGCTTTTGTGTTTTTTGTAGTCTCCCTGATGAGTCCTTTTCCAAAGGGAAATGCAGGAGCGCAGCATGCTTTCTCCTCATCATTCAGATGCAGGTCTCGGTCCTGGATTGGCAGACGATTATCCATCAAAAGTGTATCTCATATCCGACTTGACCTGTTTAGGTGCCTCTGATCAGACAGTCTGCTGCTCTGTGCATGTCTGTGAGCACACATCTCTTCTGGGTGGTTACCCACTAATATTCAGTGCTGCACTTGTAGAATAGAGGTTGTTAGCAGGTGTTAAGATTTCAGTCAACTCTGACCTGTGTCTGATTTAAATCAGGGGGTTAGAAATGACAGCCGACCGCCTCCGTGACCTGCTCGGCAGTTATATCAGTATTTAATATATCAGATATTTCCAGATCTGTATCTTCCCTTGCTTCTGTGTTATTCTTTGATTATTTCCTCACCTTTATCTACCTATAATTTTCTTCAGTATCCTGGCATGATTACTTTCTCACTCATTTTCATGGCTGGAGTAAGCATTCTTTAAACAGATGTTAAGCATTAAAAATAGCAGAGTAATGATGAATAATTGGGATGATCTGAAAAAGAGATGACATGAAATGAAAGAAATAATTTTAGGAGAAAAAAAATCATTACCCCGAGTAAGAGAAAGTAAAGCAAGAATATAATTGCAGTGATTTCTGACCAACCTGTTGTAGCATGGCTGGGCTTTGCACACTTCAGGTCATGCTAGGAGTGTCAGCTCCAGCTAGTCGGAGTTCTGTCCCTTGGGCAATCCACCTTGAGCCTTGATACCAGGGACACATCTAAGATACCTTGTGCCTGACCTAAATCTGTGTTACTCTCCTTTTCTCTAACCTGTGAAGTCTGTTTTACTTTTTCAGGAAGCATAGCACAGTCTCACTGCCTACCTTTTTTGATTTTCAAAGAATGTATTTGGGCTGTAGTAAAATCATAATTTTTGCCTGAGACTTGTCTCTGTGCCAGAAATGGAGCTACAGCATCACAAAAAAATGTGTATTCGACCAGTCCCCAGCCTCCATTCCACAGTTTTCTCCCTGTAGGACACGCAACGGATGGCAGGATTGAAGTCTTATCGTAACACTGCCAAGCTGTATAATAAAACTTTAATGTCAAACTCTCTTCAAATGCAATACCTCAGCACCTTAATCATTTTTGCCTTTTGTTCTTTGAACCCTCTCCAATTTTTCTAATTAGGTTGTCTGGCAACCAACACACATTTTCAGTCTAGCACCCCCCCAGCAATAAGCAGGCAGCAAAGTCCATCACCCCTCTTCACTATGATCTGTTGGCTTCACAGTGGGTTCTTATCTGTCATTTGCAAGCAGTAAACAGTTTGCTGTTCAGTTTTGTCCTTCCTAAATGTCTGACATTTATTCTGGGTCTCTCCTTCTCCTTGAATGACTCCAGTTTGGGCTGTTTTCCCCAGGATGTCTTAGTAGAATGCAGGGTCTGTATTACAGTGAATTTCCTTTTGTTATGCCTTGCCTCTAATTCTCCAGATACATGTTTTGCTTTGCTTTTGCCCTTTCTCTTCTGTGCCTGATAGTGCAATTATTACTCAGTGCCAAAACAAAGGGAACCTTCCAAACCTTTTGGTCTTTCTTTCTCACTGCTCTCTCTCTTTGAAGATCTGCACAGGGTCATTTATCAGCCTCCACTCTGCTGTTGCTCTTCATGTAGGTCCCGATTAAGCAAATAATTTCTGCTTATTGTTGAACTTTGAGATTGCAAACAGGTCTGTCCTTTTACTCATTGGCTGCTCGAAACTAATTTGGAGGGATTTAAGCATGTGCTTAAGTGCTCTGCTGAAGGGAAGCTTCTGTTTCGATTTCATTACTTTTATCCTGTACCTTTTGATTCTAGTCTTATACGTATAAAACATCAATAATTCCCTCTAGAATGGATTCTTTCTTTATCCCATGTCACTTGTTGCTCTTGTTTCCAATGCCCTCTTGCAGTTTTCTAATGGCTCTTTTTGTACTGCTTGGCCCATTATTTCACTGGAGATTGAAGATAAAAGTGCTGGGCAGTAATTGCCAAGATCGTTCTTCCTTCTGTGTAAATCAATACTATATTTGCTTTATTCCCAGTCTTTGAGATTTCCACAGTTCTCCATGACTTTCAAAAATAATTGCCAATGGTTCAGTAAATTAACTGACTAATTCCCTCATCACATTAGGATGAGTGCAACCAGACTAGCTGACTGATCTGTACGGTGGATATTCAAAATTTCCTTTAAGCTGCACTACATTAATGGTTATTTATATAGGATTTTCATTATTTCCCCATCGCCACTTTTTTTTTTCCTTTTTTTTTTCTTTTTTTTAAATGAAAACATTGTAAAGGTGGTAATTTAGATTTTGAAGAAATACCGATGGTTATTGGTATTGCTTACTAATGAAACTGCTTTCTGGTCAGCTTTCTTTTCCTCTACAATACATTTATGAAAGCCATTCTTACTGTCCCCTGTTGCTTGGGTTAGGTTAAATTTAGCTAGGATTCTACCATTCTTGCCCCATGTCTGTTTTCCAGTTACTCTTCCATTTTCTGCTGCTCATTCTTGATTTCTCTTACCTCTAAATGAAGCAGCTTGCACCATTGTCTTTAGGCTATTCCTACAAATCATTAGAAGTGTAGTGCCAGAAGAATCCAGTACATTGCCAAGCTGTGTCCCACGTGTCCCACGTGGATATGGTGTCCTCTCACATCTAGAGTTTTTCACTTTTATTTATTCATCAATGGTGAAAAAGGAACAGCTGTAATGTCGATATTTATAACCGACTTTCGAACATATTTTTCTCTTTCTGAAAGAGACACAATGGGGAGGTGCCAAGATAAAGATAGCCCTGTGCTGCCTGTTCCCTTGAGGTCAAGCAGACATTCTCTCTGGAAGTGGCTGCCGTTTTCTCTTTAATTTGTAACTGTGACCTTGGCCGATGTACGATGTTAGAACCCAGGGCTCTTTTGTTGTCTTTCTCTCTTACCCTCCTAAGGGCACTGACCTACATGACCTAGCAGGACTTTTCCATCTTTAACATCTTTGAAATGGTTTTCCTTTTACAGAAACTCTCCTTGACTCTTTCATTTCTTGGTCATTTCTTTCTGCCAGAGGCTCAGTTTTGTACTTTCCAGCTCTCAGAATGCGCTCACATTAATAAACGATGGCAGTTCACAAGCTGTACTTCGGTTGCTCTTCTTGTTGTGCTTGATGTATTTCTGAATAGATAATTGCTGCAAACTCCTTCCAGATTTATCAGCTGAAGGCTGGAGAGGTCTCTTGGCTACTTCTGGTCACTCCAAGGCACTTTTTTTTATCCCATGGTTCTCATGGTACTGTGACTCAGACTGGCTTGTGCAGCTTATAGAGTTAGTCACCAAGTTGCCCTGCTAGGCAGATGGCACAATTTGTTTGGAGCCACTGCTGTCCTAAATCTGTGAGTATAAAGAGGAATTCTTTATAAGAGCAGGTAGCGATAGGACAAGGGGAACTGGTTTTAAACTGGCAGAGGGTAGATTTAGACTAGATATTAGGAAGAAATTCTTTACTATTGAGGGTGGTGAGACACTGGAACAGGTTGCCCAGAGAGGTTGTAGATGCCCTCTCCCTGGAAGCATTGAAGGCTGAGCTGGATGGGGCTGTGAGCAACCTGGCCTATCTTAAAAAAAAATTGAGAACGATAAAGAAAAACCTTCTATTTTGTGTATTGTCTTCATTCTTTCGGGTAGCTTCTTTCACCACACTGCTCTAGAAGTCTCATGTTCCCCTCGTTGTGGTTCTGTTTAATGCACATTGGGCGTTTTCCCCTGACAGAAGCAGTTCATGTCCTCAGAGAAACCTGCCTATTCTCTGAGACATTTCATCTCATGTTGCTCAAATTCCAGTATTACCCAAAACAAGAAGCTTGTCAATACATTGATAGATGGGTCCCTGTGACAGTTCCTAGTCATACTGCTCAGCTTTTGCTGTTCAGGGCTTTTTTTGTGTGAGCAGGGCACCATTCACAGCAGGCAGGCATCTGCACGGCCTTGCAAAATAGTGGACGAACTTGGAATCTTCTTTCTTGTATGACTGAAAATATTTTTTACACATGGAAGAAATTCCCAGTGAACCCTAAAAAAGAAAGAAACAACAAAATAAAAATCCAGCATGTTAACACAGTAGGTGGTTTGCTGTAGTCAGTGGTAGTATCTTTTGCTTCTAGGCAATTTGCCCATTCTGACTTTATTCTTTATTCCCTGCTGTCTCATATGCTCGGGAAAAGACTCCCGATTTAATATTTGCCAAGTTGCTTCATACTCAGCCATCAGCTGTGTTTGAAAAATTACCTGTTTGTTAGGCACTGCCACCTGAAATGAATGAGATGTTGTGAAGGATGACCAAGGGAAGAGAAGGTCCCAAGAAACTAATGGGGCTCAGAGAACAAGCAAACACGGTCTTCGGGTGAGTACTCAGGAGGATGTACACCAGACTGGGAGGCTGGGATTTACCTCTTTCTGCAGTGCTGCTGAAGATGGCTCACGATATTTGTTTCCAGTTCTTGTGTCCTTGCTGCTGAAGGGATGATGAAAAGCTGTATTTAAATAAATAATTAAAAAACAAAAAAAAAAAACCTACAAAGAAAAAGAGGACAATATCAGTGTCAAAGACATCATCCTCCTGGAAAATAGCTATTAGAGAGAAGGTCAAGGGGTCACTTGGACATGATCTGTTAATATCTACTTGAGGAGAAGACTGCTAATAGCAGAGGGCTCTTAAATCGAGCAGTCCAAATCACTCAGTGGCTTCTGTCTGCGGGAACTCCAGCACTGGGACAGTGAAATTATGTGAGTCTGCATTCTCAATAAATGCATTGCTAGCAATGAGGACAGTAAACCAACTGAACACCCTTCCTGTGTGGTTGGTTCCCTGTTGCTTGCACTCTTACATCTGGATTAAAGCACTTCTAATAATGCGTCCTCAAGCACAGCTGGTTTCACTACATACGACATGGATGTATTTCTAGTCTGTAATTTACCTCCACCTTTGCTGTGTCACAGGAGCTCAGTGATCTCCTCAGGCAAAGGCAATGTTTGACTGAATCCTGTGTTCTAGTCCCAGCAAGGCTGGTTGTTTCACAGTGACATGAGGGTCACGGCGAGAAATACATTGTCCCAGAGGCTGCCTGTGTTTAAATGGGATCTGATGGAGAGATGCACCCTTCTGTAGGTCCCAGCAGCCCAGGGTGGATGACTGATTGACACAGCAGTGCCAAGCCAGTCATTGGCTGTTCTCCTTTTATGGATTGCCCCCTGTCTGGGAGTTCCTGCACAACCAAATCTGCAGCTGAGGTGTGTTGCATGCACACAATGGGTCCTCCTCACCCTCATGTCTTATATTTTGTACTGCTGCACTGTAGCAGTGCTCTGCCTGAAACGTGACAACTCCATGCCAAACACAGATGGTGTTGCCAGGATGAAGGCTGAGGCAAAGTGTCTAAAGGTGCAGAAAGGAAGGCAAACTCATTGCAAACTTTTCTCTAATCCTCTCATTTAATGAGAACGTTCCTCTTTATTGTGTCCAAAATTGTTCTCTGTTGTAGCACTGCTCAGAAAATAATTTCTAATCTCTTCTGTCTCACAGCAGGTTATACTGCCACATTTGTTTTCATTCTTGGTCTGATTTCAAAATCTTCTATAATTTGATTCTTTAATCTTTTAAACAAATTAAAAAATATATAATCTGAATCTGAAGAAAATGAACTGTCTTCTTTTTAAAGATAGTTTTGAAAGATTTTAAAGGACTTAAACTATATGGGTATATTATGAGTGTAAAGTTCCTTTTGTACTGACTCTATAACCTTGGCAGGAGATTGGAGCTCCTATTATTCTAGGAAATGAGCAATAATAATAATGATAATGACACTTTTGGATGTTGAAAAGAGATTTGGTGAGAAAGCTTTGGTCCACTGTGAGATAATCTTAAGTCTAATATGGCTGTGAATCATAAACTACACAAAAATCCAGTTTTGAGACGACATGCCATTTTAAAACAATCTTCCCTGCATAATAAGTCAGGGTATCTAGGCCTTTCTAAATACCAGCTACTGAACATAGGATTTTATCCCAGAATTTGGGCACGTCAAGAAGAGTAATAAACAAAAATGCAGCTAAGATCCCAGTGCCTGCTGGCATGCAATTCAAGGTGCTAGTTTCACCAGCTGTTACAGACACAGAATCACATACCTGAATATTAGCATTCTTTTTAATCTCCCCAAATTTCTTGAATCATCCTGGGATCATCCCTAAACAACCAAAACATGTACAGCTCAGCAGAGAACTGTCTTACAGGCCGCATATTTTGTTTTTAAAAAGCTCAACCTCTTCTAGCTTGGGATTGACAAGGATCCCGATGACTGAGAAATGCCAGTTTTGCTGTTTCTCAACCTAGGAGTTTCAGATATGCCCAGCAGAGAGCTCTTTGTCTCAAAAACTCCCTGTTTCTAAGGAGTATGTGCCAGACACACATTTAGAAGGGCAGATTATGCTATAGTCATGTCGTAGGTCTGATTTAGGCCAGCAAAAAGAAACACTTGCTGAGTTTACAGTCTAATCACCATTCTGACGGCAATTAGGAATTTGGACAAGCAAGGGTCACCAGGTAGGACAAGATTTTGAATCATCACACCAACCACACACAGCACTGTGGAAAACAGCCAACCAGTGACACTTCAAGTTACTGCTGTATTTATCTCTTCCTTTCCTTTTCAGAACAACTACATTCTCCCTCTGGAGCAGGCATAAGTACGTCTCTCTCTTCTGCCTGGCACTTATTGCTTGGAGTCTGCAAGGGGCTGCTGCTATCCCCAGCAGTGCCACTGCAAGTGGCTTGGGCAATGCTGGGACCCCAGGCATGGAGATGCCCTCCCCAGGCATAGCCAAGACAGTGAGTGTTGCACAGTGTAGATTAAGGGATAACACATACAGTCAGCCAAAACCAGTGTATATCAAATGCTTTCCTAGTCTTAATAGCTTTTGCTTTTTTTTTTTTTTTTTTTAAAAAAAAGACTCCTGTGGGACCCAGGCTTTGCTAACTCACATTTATAAGTAAACCCTCATCTTATTTAGAGGAACACATTCGGAGGAAGCCCTTGGATGCACTCTGCAGGGATTCTCTACAAGCTGTCAATAGAAAGCTGCAGGTAATGAAAAGATTGTAGTCAAATTTTCTATAAAAATGAACTGAAAGGAAAATATTTAAGTTCCAGAATTTTATATGTAAGATACAGTGCTAATCTGAAAGCTATTTTCTCTTCCATGCCACCCTGGCTTCTGCATTCATAATTTCTCCATAATTCCTGGATTTAATTTGCTCAGTTTTCAAGGAAAAAACAAAAAAAGAGGTTTCCCTCTCCCTGCATGACTGCATCAAGTTTGTTTAAATATTTATGGAAATAATGATGAATTATTCACTTCTCTTTTTTTTTTTTTTTTTTTGGTGAGAGTTATGCACAAAACTATTATTACGAATTCATTTCTAGTCTTTTGCTGTCTCTAATCTCTCCTTGCTGGGAAGCCTGATGGAGTCTCCCAACCAGTTTTCATCAGACTCCATTGACTCACTTCTGTCCATGCTGTGACTGATCAACTGAGCTTCAGCGTCTGGTTTCAGATTGATAAATAGACGGTATCTGGTTTTCGTTGTGAGATAAGTCCCACTGCTGTAATGAATGATATTTCCCATACACAAATATTCTGGCTCCTGCATGAACACAGGTTTTGCAGAGACCAGCCCAAACCTCTTTTAATATCCCTATGGCCAAACTTCAGTCAGCTGAAAGCTATTATGGAAGAGATGGAATGTGCACAAAGGTGGGAAAGAAGAAGACTGCTCTGACACCAAGTGTAACCTTCTGAGTGGACTTCTGCTCTCCCACATTGCTCTGTTCCAGTCCTTCACATTTGACCTCTCTGTAACGAAAGCTTAATCTTAGCCATAGTCTTGTCTTGAAGGCTGCAGTTCTATCCAAGATCTACCAGTTTGGTTCCGTGGTTAACTGTGATGGTTCATAAGCTGTTTTCAGATAGCTCATAAGCTGTTTTCAGCTTTTCTGTGCTTGCACCTTTCTCTGGGATAGAGGAGCATCCATATTTCAGAAGCCTTGGTGACAACATGAGCACTGCAACATTACTGGCTGTCCCTGCTGTTATGCTTCTCCACATACATGAGCTGACTGCTGGAAACATTAGTTTTATCATTCCCCCTTCTTGATTGCACCCAACCTTCCAAGCTCCTGGATATTCTGGCAAAAGCTTCTCTGCATATAGGGGAATGCTGAGCTTCATCCCTGTAGCTCTCTGGTGCCAAGGACTGCACGCCCCCATGCCAGGCAGGTGTGGGCTGTGAGTCTGATATGAAGGTCCCATGCATGGCTGAAGAGCAACATGAAGTGCACATGCTCACTGCAGCTGCAGGCTGCTAACAGGTATCAGTGTATTCGTGGTATAGCTGAGAACAGCCTGTAGTTAGCAAGGTCTTTTCAAGCGTGCGAATTTGCTCAGTAACCAAGTTTGATCCCTGCCAGCAAAGACAAAATCCATCTAGCATTAGCGTAGGATACCAGTAATGCCTGTGAAGTCCCTAATAATACCAGAACATATTCATAAACTGATCCTCAGTGATTTTTGTGTGCGTATCTCAATCTATCTAACTCATCCTCCTGTAGTCCTCTCTTAGGCAGATTTTTCCCCCGCAATTGGTATCTTGCAGAGGGCCACAGCCCCCTTTACAGTGGAGCAGCTACAGTGGGTAATGAAGGTACCCAAGAGGGAAAATAACATTTGGAAAGGTGTATATTCCAATCTCTGATTTCATGGTCTTATCTGAAGGTTGTATTATCTATTCTGCCTGAGTGGCAGCTGTTTGTAAACCCTTGAGGGAAAAATAATGAATATCACTTTCTCTTTCACAAGGAAGAAGATCTTATTTACTTGAACTGAGTTTTATGCTGTTCTTTTTACATGCCCTAAAGCACCAAGCATTTTGGCACTGCAGAAGTGCTCTGCCCGTTGTCTTTGTGTCAGCCAACCCTGTCTAACTTGGCATGTGTGTTCAACATTTCAATAGTATTTGGTACTTAAATGGTAATTTAGAACTCCAAAATTCCATATGGAACATGGCCTAACTTCATCCCCTGTAAAAATGATTGACTGTCCCAGGTGATCCCCTTGATACTTCTTCATTATATTCCTGTGAGAGACATAATATTCCTATGGAGCGGGTCAGAAAAGATTTAACGTAGAAAACCTCAATATGTTTTTGTTTCATGCATTCAAACTGACCCCAATTTTTCATTGTTTCAAAGCTGTTTCATGAATTCTTTCCATTTTTCTCAAAAAAAAAAAAAAAAAAAAAAAAAAAAAGAAAGAAAAGATTGAGGTGAGAAATAAAACAACATCACTGCTTTATTCACCATAATGCACTTACTTGGGGAAAACTAGCAGTGAAAACAGTTTTCCAGAAAATGGCATAGTCCAGAAAGAAACTGGAACATAAAGTTTTGGATCTATGTTCTAAAGGTGTCTACTTTGATGACTATCCTTACTGTTCAAATACGTCTGGTTTGTTCTGATTCCCAATCCTGTCACCAGTTGAGAGAACTTAGAATAAGAGGTGTCAGCAAGCCCTGGGCCACCCAGCAGATCAATAAATGAGTTAAGATAAGAATGTAGTTCTTACCTCCTGGGCTGCAGTTGGACATGACTGCTTCTTCTGTGTTATCAGAAAAGCCCATTAAGAGCAACCCATTTATCCCGAGAAAAACAGATTTAATTTCTTTCTTTCTTTTTTTTTTTTTTAAGTTTTAGTTCTCCGTTACCAAACATTGATGTAAAAGCAGACATTTATTTTCCTTGGACAGCACACATTCAGATATTTGCAGTCCTCTGAACCTGCTCTCTAACACTGGAAGTGATAGCACTAGGGAACTGAAGCCTGCAATACACTTTTTATAGGCAAATAATAGCACCAGATTTACCTGCTGAAAATGGATATGATGTTAATGGAAGAGAGGGTATGACCTAAGGGAACTTCAGGGTCTTTTAATGCTAAAAGCCTGCAGCATGTAGATTTCTAATTTACAAGCTCCACTTACCACCTACTTGTTGTCAGGAGCCTGAGGCTTGCAAGTGGGTAAAAATGGATAAAGCAGTTAAAGAGATGCTGAGGTATTACTAGATATGGAATGCTGAGTCCAAATACTTAGTGCAGTTGCCCAAGTAGCTGTTCATGGAGATGCAGGCTTCAGATCACTGCCAGCCATGACAATACATTTTGTGGTGCACCTGCATCTATTGGAGCGTATCATAGAATCATGTCATCTCTAAGGTTGAAAGGACCACAATGATCACCTATTCCAACCATCAACCCACCCTCACCATGCCCACTGACCATATCCCTCAGTGTCACATCCACATGGTTCTTGAACACTTCTAGTGATGGTGACTCCAACCCCTCCCTGGGCAGCCTGTGCCACTGACTCACCACTCTTTCTGAGAAGAAATTTCTCCTAATATCCAACCTGAACCTCTCCTGGCACGCCTTGAGTCCATTCCCTCTTATCCTGTCACTGCTACCTGGGAGAGGAGACCAGTCCCCACCTCACTGCAAGCTCCTTTCAGATCATTGTACAGAGCAATGAGGTCTCCCCTGAGCCTCCTCTTCTCCAGACTGAACCACCCCAGTTCACTCAGATGCTCCCTGTAAGACTTGTGCTCCAGACCCCTCACAGCTTTGTTGCCCTTCTCTGGGCACAATACAGGGTCTCAAATCTTTCTTGTAGTGAGGTGCTCAGAACAGAACATAGTATTTGAGGTGCAGTCTCACGATCGCAGAGTGCGGTGTTTATGGGGAATAGAGAATGGAAGTCTTTGCTTAGTTACATAGCAAGAGAAACAGGTAGCAATCAGCAAGTCATTATTAAAAAGAGATGTGAAAGGAAAGGGGAGGAGAGATCATAGAAAGTATTTAAATTAACAAGAAATATTGGGTTCCTTTTATAAAGGACACGTCCTCAAACAGGCATGTCAAAGCAACAGGGAAGGCAATTTGATGAGAGGGAGGCACTTAAAATAATGGGATTGCTTCATGACGAACAATGAGGTCAGGATTATGAAGAAGTCCAAGCTGGGTCAGAACTCCTCATTTCAAACTAATGAACCCCTTGATGACAGCGGCTGGACTTTCTTGACAAAGGGGTTGTGCTGTTTGCAGCAAAGTGGTCGTGTCAGTGTCAGTAACAGCACCGAGAGGTTAAAGACGGTAATTTAATTCATTTGGGCAAGCATCTGTCACCTTTCTCGTGAGGAGGTCTGCACAAATTCCTTTTCTGGGTTCAAGTTCAGCACTTTATCTTCAAAATATCAAGGCCAAACAGAGTTCAGTTTTCCATGCCCGTGTAGAAGCTCACCTTTAACTCACCAGAAACATCTTGTTTCATGGCTCATAAATATTAAACTAATATAAATGTAACCTCTTTGCTCTCAGACATTATGATGAGTGAGTGAATTTAGGAACTCAAATTTCTCAGCTGCAGCCTCTTTCTCTGTTAGCAACCTCTGCTAGAGGCTGACAGAAAGCACAAGCACTTGTGCTCATCTCTCTCTCTGATGGTTTCCACCTTTCCTCCACTGACTCCCCAGTTCAACAATCATGAATGTCCCAGCCTGACTTGTGAGCTTTAAAAACAATTTTAAAAGTCTGTTCCCCAAATCTGTGTTCCATACAGTGCAATGGCAGCACAGGTTTCTGCGGCACCATGGCTTCAGAGCAGCTCACACCAGCTCTGCCTTAACCTTCCTCAGTAACTTCTTGGTGTATTGCTGAAAAGCAGCACAGCCTACAACTCACTTGTAAAAGAAATGCCCAAGTGATTTTTGTGCTGCAACATCTGACATGAAAAGTTTGGCTTGGAAAAAAAAACAGAAGTCATAAGTCTATTTGCCTCACCTACTTAGCATGTGCTTATCTGGAACAGCTTGTGAAATTCTTTGGAAACATAATGTTTTTAGTGGATATGGGCCAAGACTCTCTGTGAGCTCACTAAAACCAAATTTTAATTCACAGCCTTGATATCATGGGAGAGTACCACTTCAAGTGGTCTGAAGTAGAGTTTTTTGACATTTATATGGCGAAATACAGCTCAGTTCCAGTACTTGTAGGGAAAGAAAGAAGTCAATTGAAAAAGAAAACCTTTCAGGTAAGTTTTGTTGCTGTTTAATAGCATTTAAAAGTCACTGTCATTTCTCCTACAGGTATCTTAGAGAACTCCCCGGATTTCTCTTTGGTGCAAAGAAAGATAAACACAGTTGTCTTTGAAATTCAGGAATAAATTTTTTTCCAGATTCTGAATGCTACCAGCTATTTCAATTTCTGTTTGTCAAATATGGTACAGCATATAAGGAACAGTAGATAAAGTGCTGAACTTGAAACTGCTTGCATCTGAAACCAAACATGCCACCCTATATATTCAAACCAGAAAGCCTATACTAACTCTAAGGCAATTCTTACTTTTCCTGTGTTCTTACTCTTTGCATGTCGAAAGAAGGGCTGGTGAAGGTTCTGGAACACAACACTTAGATGATGAGCAGTTGAGGGAACTGGGATTGTTTAGTCTGGAGAAGAGGACGCTTAATGGAGACCTAATTGCTCTCTATAACAACTTGAAAGGAGATTGTGGTGAGGTGAGGTCAGCCTTTTCTCTCAGGTAACAGTGATGGGATGAGAGGGAATAGCCTTACATTGCTATTAATTACATTGCTATTATATTGAACCTTACCTGGCTTACAGTGCCAGGTAAGGTTCAGGTTGAGTATATTAGGAAAAAATTCTTATTCAAAAAGGTACTGAAGTATTGGAACAGGCTGCCCAGGGAGGTCACTGTACCTGGATCTGTTCAAGAAAAGGGTAGATGTGGCACTGAGGGACAGGATTTAGTGGGCCTCCTGGTAATGGGCTGGTTAATAGTTGGACTAGATGATCTCAGCAATCTTTCCAACCTTAATGATTCTATGATTGTTTATTCTGCTTTGTCCCTCTTGCTGTAGCCCTTCCTCAGCCTCACCTGCTGTTGATGGAGGTGGGACCTGTAGCCTGCTACCTGCTTCAGGTTTCTAAAGTGCTGCTTATCTCATAACACACTGACAACTGAATAGATAAGCAGGGTGATGGAAAGTGAAATTAGCAACTAAAAAAGAAAAAATAAGAGTAGTAGGCCCTCCTGTTAATCTGTTGTGGTAAAAAGGCCTGACGGGCCGATGATATCCTTCACTGCAGATAATGCCTAGGACGTTGTTGCTCTCATGGTGATGATGACAGGTGTAGCAAGACAGAAAGTAACAAGAGGAGAGTTCAGTCTTCAGCTGAGCCACTGAACCTCAGCGGTTGGCAGAGATCTTGCATTATAGTTATGACTCATATAGAATATGTCCAGTGAAACTTGTTATCTCCTCTCAGAGAAGGTAAGTGGGGTTGAGTATCTCTCCTGAGTGGGTTGGCTTGATGAGGGTAGCACAGAAATGGGCTCAAAAGGAAAAGCTGGTGTCCCAGAGAACACATAGGTGGGTATTTTGCTACATGAGTCACCAGCGATTTGATCTTTTACGTAGGGGGTAATCTTGAGCTTTATGCGGAGTACCTATGCTATCAAAAGCAGATTAGAGCCTCTCCCTGTGCTCCCTTGACAAGCCTTTCAGTCTGCTTGGATGAGCATGGCATTAGGAGGCTGACGCTGCTGGAGGGTCTGTTTTTCTGATGAGGCAGGAGATGAAGTCCTGACTACCTGTTGTTATTCAAGAGCTGATAGCACTTTCTGTGCAGAGAAAGCCAATGATTCTTGTCCTGTATGAATGCATTATGTTCCACTTCAGTTTCCATGGCATTTTGCTGTTCTTGGCCCAAATAATTGTTTAGTCCTTGTGAGTGCCACAGTACTGAATAGGGAAGCATTTCAGCCCATACATAACATTGTGGCAGGACTGGTGATAAGACTTAGTGCTGATTTTGCAGAGTACTTTTGTCTGTGAAAAGTCATAGAAGCTGTCGTTTGTATTCAAAGCCTCCCAGTGTGCTGAGAAAAGCTTCATCAGGCCAGACCCAAAAAGGCACCCATGTCCCTAAAATTTAGTGGCCTCAGTACATGATGCTCAGATGAGACATCTGAGTCCTGGAGGCCTGCGTTTGACACGTGTGCAAGAGAAGTCCTGTGCCTTTGCCTGGGGCTCTGAGGCCAGAGTGCTGAGCAGATGGCCTACACCAGCAAGAATGGTAGCTGAACCTAGGGGGGAGCCTTGGGGAGCAGGGACACCCCTCCATCCCCCAGGAGGGTGATGTTGGCTAGATGCCACTTCTCTGGCTTTTCCTCCAAACAAAATGTACATCTGAAGAAATCAAACCTCTGAAGTCAGCTGAGTGCCTCCTGGCCGAATTAGGATTCTTCTAAAGATAATTTTGGATCTGGTGCCATGCAGAAAGCTCTCGTGCTTATCCAGACCTAAGATTATTTTGGACACAATAAGAAAAGTTCTGGTATATTTGGGACTGTTCAGCCTGGAGGAGACTTGGGGAATTTAATCAATGTCTATAAATATTTGAAGGGAGGATGCACAGCAAACATGGCCAGGTTATTTTTGTGGTGCTGAATGCCATGATAAGAGGGGATGTGCACAAACTCAAATGCAGGAGGTTTCACCTGAACATCAGGCAGCACCCTGACCTATGTGGGTGACAGAGCACTGGCACAGGCTACTTGGAAGCTGTGGAGTCTCCTCCTTGGAGATCTTCAGAAGCTGCTTAGACATGGGCCTGGGCACCCTGATCTGGGTGTTCCTGCTGGAGCACAGCTGAGACCAGCCTCATGCTGTGAGTCTCTAGTTCTGTGATTCTGTCTTTTAAAATATTCACCTTTTCTTTGCCTTAGAAAGTGATATTTGATGGAAGTGACAACCCAAACTCTCCTTTCAATCAAAGCAGCATGCATTGCTATTTAACAAAGCTTGTGACTCAAAGTTCTATAAAATATGCTTAGATTCTGCAATAATAGATCCATTAATAGAGGAATTACCTTACTGTGTACACAGGAGAAAAGCTTCACTTTGGGACAATTGATAGAGGTTCTGGGAGATGATTGGATAGAATTTTGCTCTGAAATGAGGCAGCTGCTTGTGAAGCAATTTTTAGTGGCAAATACATCCCCAAATGTGTTGTTTTATCATTATTTTCCTATTATTCACACTGAAAAAATATCATCATAAAAATATTGCTTGTTCCAGTATGTTATTCGGTTACTAAGGTTACTAGATGAGATCTGTTTGGAATGATTTACAGCTTCTAAATACACTTTTCTCCCTCAACAAGCTGAGAAGAAGAATCTGCCCTAATAAATTAACCATGGTAAATGTGGACTGACCTACAAATTAGGAAATGCAAGGTTAAATACAAACATCGATCAAAAGCAATAGCTATAAATAGATAATGAACTGAAGAAACAATGCCTGCAAAGCAAAAGGCTCCTGGAGTATGTGTATTTGCTGGCAAATGCTACTTAAGTAACCTGCTCACCAAAAGAAGAGGATACCTCTTGCATGCGCTCAGAGGAAATGTTTCTGTGCGGTAGACAGCCTTGCCACTTTTACCTAGTGTAACTCAAGAAGAAATAACTTCCTCCATTAAACTTTGCAGGGAAGTTAGACACAGATTGTCCAGAGCCAGTGCTGTGATCTGACAATTGTCACTGCCCACCCACAGATGAGAAATTGCTGCTTTGGTTGTGCATTTTCTATTACCAGGGTCCATGACTGTTCTGTGGTGTGATGGAAAGGGTGCTATGTCCAGAAAGAGCACATAATGTTTTGGGAAACAACAGGCAATCAAATCTGGGCTTCCCCCTGCTCTATGAGGAGAAGGTCCTTATAACCAGTTACTAGTATCAGTACCAGTTTTATACAGTTCTTTATTATTCTGGCTTTATGTTGTTCGGTAAGTCAGAAGCTTTGTTTTACAAAGGGGCATCATCTCAGCCTTCAGCTTGCAGGTGAAATGGAAGTTTCTAAAAATGGATGCAGACACTTACGCTGAAACAAATTATATGGGCAAACCAGCAGATCTTAGTGTACCATCACAAGTCTGTTGTCTGCAGGGCAACCACACTGAAGCATACTGAATGAGGATCCACTCTAACAGGAATGGAACCTTCCAGACACAGGTTTTGTTTTTGCAAGGTTGGCGTCTCTGTTTTGAAAGACTGGCCCTAAAGCTCTCAAGCAGCCTGAAGTGTGATCCTTTCTTTGGTGCCTTGTAATGTGCCATCAGAGGTTTTGGGAACACCCTTTACTGAAAGCATGATCTCTGTTGGAGGTCTCTGAGCCTGCATGGTTGTAAATAATGGATAGAGAAAGCCCCTTAGAGATGCAGGACAAATACTAGGGAAATTAGGAGCCTAGGAAACTTTCTCTACTAATTAAAATCCTGTTTTCAAGTAGCTGCCTCTGGCAACAGGGAATATAGTATACAGCACTGGAAGGGATTTAGGAGCAGGTTTAGAACTGGAATGGTGCTACTTGGATGAAAGCACTCTCTTTTTTTTTACTACAAAGGAAGAAAAACAAGAAGGTTGTGGTTTAATTAGCCCACCAGTGTAATAACCCAGCTGGGAATACTACTATTTTCCTTAAGCCTCTCTCCTCTTTAAAGGACTGTATCAACTTTCCCTCTGCCAGAGCCCTGAGGATACAGGATCAGAGTGGCTGAAGTTGGAAGGGGCCCCAGGAGACCATCCAGTACAACTCCCCACTCAAAGCAGCATCCACTAGAGCAGATACCATAGGAGCAGGACTGTGAGCAGGTTGATCAAGACTGTGTCCAACTAGGTTTTGAATATCTCCATGGAAGATGACTCAAGAAACTCTTGGCAACTTGTCCCAGTGTTTGACCAGTCTCACAGTAAAAATGTTGTTGAGTCTTTTTTCTTATGCTTAAATGAAATTTTCTTCATTTCACTTTGTGCTCATTGCCTCTTGTCCTGTAGGCAACACTATGAGTCTGACTCCATCTTTAGTCTTCCCATTGGATATTTGTAAGATCACTCCAAGCCTTATCTTCTCCATGCTGTTGACTGTTTCCCACCTCTCTCAGCTTCCCCACATATGTCAGATATTCTTAGTCCTTTACTAGTTTTCTGGCCATTAACTGGACCCATTCCAGTTTACCTAAGTCTCCTTGTACAGGGAAGCCCAGATTCCACAATCACTTTATCAAGTGCTGAGCAGAGGGAAAAGATTATTTTCTTTCCTTTGCTGCCAGCACTCAGCTTCACACAAAAAATGGGATACTGTTGGCCTTCTTTGCCAAGGGGTGCCTCCCTTGGTTCTGGTTAGCTTGATGTCCACCAGAACTCCAGACTATTTCTCTGCAGAATTGCTTTCCAGTCAGTTGGACCACAGCCAATACTTGTATAAAGGAGTTGTTCTTTTTCAGTACAAGACTTTGCATTTCCCCTTGTTGAACTTTGTGAGATCCCCATTGGCCCATTTCTCCAACCTATCTACATCATTCTGAACAGCAGCACATCCATCTGGTGCCACTACTTGGACTTGAATGTACATTCAATGTCTTTACATGCAAATTTGATGAGGTTGTCCTCAGTTCCAGGACATTTATGTAGCTGTTAAACAGTACTGGTCCTGTAGTGTTGACCCCACGCGTACACCACTAGCTACTGGTATCCACTTGGACTTCATGCTGCTGATCACAATCTGTTGAGAAAATCAGTCAGTTTTCTGTCCATGTATCTGGTCTGTGCTTTGTCAATGCATCAATGAGAATGTTATGGGAGACAATGACAAGATTTTACTAAAGACAAGGTGACCATCCATTATTCTCTCAGGGATTTTAAGCAAGGCTGACTAACCCATATTTTTATAGGTCATCCTTCCTGCTTTTCTTGAAGACAGAAGTGATGTTTGTCATTTTCCAGTCTACAGGAACCCACTTCGTTTATGTTAGTCCTTGCTAACCTGGTCCTCCTCCACCAAGAGTAAGTCTTCCTTGCTCCGGACTTTCCCTCTGGTATCAGGGACTTAGGAAAGCAAATGTAAAGGCCAATGAGAAGAAGGCATTGAGTACCTTGACCTTTCTCATTTCTTTTCTATTCTTCCTTGTCCTTTGCTATCCTGACCAAGCTTCCTGGATGGACCCTGGACCTTTTGTTGTAGGAAACCTCATCTGCAGCCCTATCTTATGGATAAACCTTGGGTCTGCATTACAGGTAGGTTGTAACTATTTTTGTCCCTAGTCCTGCATCTGATTCTCTTTCCTGACTCAATGCCATCACGTCTGATGGTTACTTGATTAGAAAAATGCCAGTGTCACTTACTCTGCAAGGAGACAGAAATACTGCACAGAAATACTGTGGGGTTGAGTGTACTGCTTGCATTGGTCCCAGCTTGTTCCCACTTGGGGCACAGTCCTACTCTCAATGTTCTCTGGAACAGTCAACTGACCCTCTGGTTTCCTCTACACAACTTCAGCCCCTTTCCCCTTTTGTGAGGTTTCTGAAGAGATCTCTAACCATACATGTGTATGTTTTGGGAGATCATTCTTCCATTCTTGTACGTAGGTAAGCATAGTATAAAAAATTCACACTAATTAGTAGGAGACTTTAGATCTCACCATGGGGTTCCAACAGACACTACTTCATGTTCCTGGCAACTGAAGTTTCTGTTTTTTTTCCCTAGAGTTTTGCCACAAGATGTTGCTATTAGTTAATTCTGTTTTCTTCCACTGTCCTCCCTAGTTGAGGTCTTAGAGACTTAATTTCCTTGCTGTTATCAACTAAATACACATCTGCTTTCTGATTCACTTAAGATGATTACTAAATCAAGCTGGTGCTGCTTATGACTGTCTAATTGGTATGCTCTGACTTGTTGCCTTGCAGAGATCTTAGCCATGTCCTAAATCCTGGTGACTAAGTCAGCATCTTAATAACATCCCAAATCAGTTCTATGTAGGTGTACTATAGTCTCATTTTATGAGGAAGCTTCTTGGGTCCAGAAAGGTGTAGGGAAAGTGTGATTCTGTTTCAGAGCATATTGGTCTTTTAACACCAACCAACAGCCATCCTGTCATTGAAATATTAGTGTATCCCTCTAGGGATTAGGGTCTGTCTATCTGCCCCTTCCCAGCTACTAAAATGTCTTATTTATTTTCACTCCATCCTGGCCAATTGATCAACCTTTCTTGGGAAATCAGCTGCCGAGTTGTGCACTGAATTTTCCATGTTGTGCTTGCTTACCTGGCATGGCTACCTTTGCTCATTCACATTGTCTTGAAGGGGGATTTGGAAAATCACTGAGCCTGTTGTTCCACATCGCCTGTTTACACAAGGAGATGGTGGCACCTCTAAGAGGTTTTCTCTTTCCTTGATTTGACACTGTTCTGGGTTACAGTCCTTAAAAAAAAAAGGGGCTCCCCTTTATTAAGGGAACACACTGAGCTCTCAACCTTTCAGGCTGTCATAGCTGAGTTCACTGTTGAGATAATGCTGTGCCTAGTGAGGAGAGTCTGATGCCCAGACCAGACACATGAAATGTCGTCCCTGTGTAGCACTGTCCATCCTACACTTGTGTTTTCTGTGACTCACCACTTCAGCGTGGAGCTTTTTATCACTTTTGGGCACAGTGGGGGAGGAGAGAAAGGACAGGTGAAGATTTTCTGACTACCCTTTTTTCTTCCCTATTGCAAATCCTATGGCACAAAACTCCATTTAAATGTCTCCTTACTAAATCCCACCCAGAAACTGAGGAACTACCTCCCACAGCCTACCTGTCAAGTTGTTCTCAATCAGGACAACCTTTCTTGAGATGTAGCTGCAAGGAGCGCAAAGAAACAACCACATGCTCTGAGATAGATGGAGAAACCCTAGTCTCAATTGCCTTAAGCACTGTGAAATGTTCCGCCTCTTTTGCTTCTGCCCCAAGACCGTGGTTCTGCTGCAGCAAGCTGAGGAAGAGATGTAATAAATGTGCACACACATACACACACAGACCTGAGATGAGAAATGGCTGCTGGGATGTGCTCTCTGCTGAGTTGCTGGTGAGGTAAAGCTGGGGGAAGCTGTATGAACTATGAGCAAGCAGTGCTTTCAGATCAGGCAGTTTAGATCCTGCTTTGGCACCATCTCAGAGGCTTTGCTTTCTCTTAATGGGTGATGTTTTGAAGGTGATCAATCCCTCTCTTCACCACTCCCACTCACTTCATAAATTCCTGACAGGCATCCTTTGTTCTGAAGATTTTTGTCCTCGGATCACTTCTTCTTCACCCACATGCCCTTTGGTTTCAGACTGCATCAACCAGCAGCGTTACTTGCCTGTGTATTAGTCAGCTGTTACATGTTTTAACTAAAGAACAGCACAGTTGAGTTCACACATTTGTTAAGTGATTTATGAAATTATAGAAAGATTTGTTCAGATAAGCTTAATGGATTTTATTAGCACAGCACTAATAATTTAGGGGTTTGACAGAGAGAAAAAAAGTCAGCTCCTTCAGGCAGCTTCAGTTTAATTTTTCATGGATCACAGGACAGAGTTCAGCAACCCATACAATCTGCTCGGACCTCGCCTTGAAGAGGAGATTGACAGCATGATTGGAAATCCGTGCCCAAATTTCAGTGTGGCTTTGCTAGTATTGGCTTTACGCTCAGCCCAGGTCTAGGCAATGGGTCCATCAAGAAATATCTATTTATCTCCACCTCTACATTTTCCTTAAATATCTGCAACATTTTAGTTAGAAGTTTGGTGGATTTACAACTTGAAATGTGTTTTTAATGCAGAGTCTCCATTTTATGATCAGCAACCAAAAGGGAAGGCCCTGTCCATCTGACAGATATCATTCATCACAACATCATATCAAGATTAGCATGGCAAAAGTGCATGCTTCACTGCCAAGAGTCCTACATTGGGCCCTCTTCCCTATCCAGTTCCTTTCTCTTCTCTCATCATGACACAAGCACTGTTGTAACATCTACTTCTCCTATAAAAATATTTCAAAAAGAGCAGATGTAGAGATATCCAGCACTGCTATCAGAGTGAGCTGCAGTTTTCCCACCATTATAGCGGGGATTGCAAGCAAAAACTCTGCAATGCTTCAGGTTTAACAAACACAACTCCACGGTGATGTTTAAAGCACAAATGTTCTGAGACTACCAGATTTAGTTCCCGATCAGACATGATGTGAGCACCCAAGAAGGCTCTGTATAAAAGGAAAATCCTCTTAGCTGAATGATCAGACAGTAACTCACCTTGTGTAGTTTATAAAAGTAGGTTTATATACAGGGAAAAACTCTACAAAGTGTAAACAAGATCAAAATGCAACCTCATTACTGGTTACCCTTGGCAAGAACTGAGCAACACAGAGCTCTTTGGGAGAGTTTCTGAGGAGAAAAAATATGCAGCCAAAAGACCATCTTCTAGGCTCGTAGCACACTGCTGCCTGTCATTGAAAAGATAAATTCTTCCTCAGGATGGCTGCTTTTTGCCAAAGGGAGCACAGTGCTGCTGTCTGAGATAGGTAGTTTCAGAAATGCAGGTTCATGCTGTAGTTAGATTTTTGTCCCTTCACTTGGGTCCTTGTGTCTAGCTGTTGGATTATGGGGGCAAATCAGGTGCCAGAGGAGAGTTGAATTTGGTTTAATGCTATAATTAATTCTGTAGGAATTAATATGACAGCAAGCAGTGACGTTGAGTTGCAGCAAGGCTAAAAATATAACATATTTACTAAAATATAAAGCTATGGATTAATTTTCAAACATATAATGAACAGTCAGAAGCCTTTATCACAGAGAAAAGATGTAGCCTGTGTCTGAATGCCTGTGGCCTGCTGAAGTCCCTCAAACCCTGTGAAGTAGAGCCAAGTGGGCAAATGGGCACCAATCATTTTGTTTCTGTTTGGTGTCCTGCCTGCAAGTAATGTGGTAGCTCTTTTGCCATTGCATCTACAGGGCCCAACAGGAGCTGTGTTCTTGTTATGCGGTGTAGTACCAAGGCTTGGGAATGGGACAGAGCATCTCTGAAAAAAGGGAAGTTCTGGATGTGCATTTCAAGAGAATGGGATGATAATGGGAAGAAGCAAAAAAAAAAAAAAAAAAAAAGGCTGGAAGTGGCATATATGCAAATTCTAGCTTGTTATTCTCAAATTATTTTATCATGAACAACAAGGAAAAAAAAGGAAGAGGGATTGCTTTGCCAACTTTGCCTAAGCTTTAGGCGACTCGGCTTTGTAAGAGTAATGTACAGCTGAGAAGGGACAATTCATGCTGTGGGTGGCTGTTTTTACAGCTGCTCTTCCAATCATGAGCCAAGAACTGGGGACTGCATGTCCTTTACATATATATTGTCAACACTGGGTTTGTTCTGCTGTTGGCTTCGCTGCCTGTTTGAGTTAATCAAAGCTGAAACAGAAGAAGGCTTAGAGAGATTCCCTGCAGATCTGCTCTCAGATCCAAATTTGCTCACCAGTGAAATGGTGTTCATTCACAGTCTTGAAGCAGAGCTGATACCAATAAGACTCCTTTTTCTGCCCCATCCTTCAGCTCCTCAAGCTCTATGGAGCATGCTCTGGAAGCAGAGGAGAGCCTACTGCAGAACTGGCAGACTGATACTGCTGCAATATGTACCATCCACTGGAGAGGATGATCACAGTACTGCCACAGCTCTCTCCAGGATGTTCAGTAAAAGAGAAATACTCGGTATAAAATAAACAAAATAAACAGTAGCAGTGGTTGTCACAGTCACCTACTGGGTGGAGAATTGCTTGTGATGGTGTTCCATACCTGCATCCCTCAGCCTCACTGCGCTTTTCAAGGCAACTTTGTTTTTAAAATCTAGAAATAGTTTTCCTTAACTCCAGGTGTTTGTTGTTTTTGTGTTTTCAACTGTATTCTGGGCTGCATGTGGCCAGCAGATTGACACAGGTGATTCTTCCCCTCTACTCTGCTTTTATGGGACCCCATCTGGAGTATTACGTTCAGCTCCGGACCCCAAGTGTAAGGAGGACCAGTTGGAGTGAGTTCAGAGGAGGTCACACAAATGATCAGGGAGCTGGAGCACCTCTCCTATGAAGAAAGGCTGAGGGAGCTGGGCTTGTTCAGACTGAAGAAATTATAGCAGCTTCCAGTACCTAAAGAAGCCTACAGTAAAGTTGGAGAGGGACTTTTTACAAAAGCATGGGACAATGAGTGATAGTTTCAAACTAAAAAAGGGGAGATTTAAATCAGATATAGGAAGAAATCTTTTTGCTCAGAGGGTGGTGAGACACTGGCACAGCTGCCCATAGCAGTTGTGGATGCTCCATCCCTAGAGGTTTTCAAGATCAGGTTGGATGGGGCTCTGGGCAGCCTGAGCTGCTGGGTGACGGCCCTGCCCATTGCATGGGGTTAGAACTAAAAGATCTTTAAGGTTCCTTCCAACCCAAGACATTTTTAAATTCTATTATTCTATGAACGATGTAACACAATCCATAGGTTGTCATGCAAGCTTTTACATGAAAACTTCATGGCTGCCTTTCTCAAGAGAGATGACAATGTAGATATTTATCACTGTAAACATACTGATAAATGAATTGTTTTATTTTAGATCTGTGGCATTCTTCAGGCACTTCACATGAAAGCAGAAAAGAACCAGTGTAGGAGGGAAGCTCTTCAGTATCAAGATTTGGATGCTTTTCTGGAATGACTTACTTGACTTTAGTGGCATCAGTTCTAACAACAGCTAAAATTCAGGTATGTGCAGCTTAATTATTTTCTCTGAATGTTAGGATTTAGAGGCATTCTTATGGCTTTATGAAAGACAGTAGAGGGAAAAAAGAGGGGTTGTTGAGCCACCCTGTGCAAAGAAAATGTACTAACAATTCAAATTGATTTACGCATTTGTTTCTTACTAGATTCCCTTTTCTTTTCAACTCAAAAGATGTAGTAATTAAACATCACTTTGCAACACTTCATCTCCATTTTGTTGCTTGAAACCTTCTCTGCTTTTAACTACTATGTGCCATTTTCACTGCTTTGCCACTTCTTTGCATCCCTTCTTTCCTGTGGATTTTGTCTCTACTTCTGAAGAAGAGAAATGAAGTATCTCCATAAAATTGCAAGTTCAGCACTCACAGACACAGATCCTTCACTTTGTTTGAATTCCTCTGTAACTTGTTGCCTATTTCCCCCAGGTATATCGGAATGAGGATGATAGCTCTAAGGAAATGCATGGCAGCCTCTTTCTCCTGGTCCAACAGTACTCATACATTTGACATTGCTTATGGGCCAATCCTGCTCCCTTCACTTTTTCAAATTCATTTGCTCCCTTTCACTGCTGTCTCTTGCTCCCTGTGGCAGCTGAGCTGGATATTCTTTGCTGTCACAAAATTGCAGGGTCCAGCACTGATGACACCATCCTCCTCTGACCATGGGCTTTGCCTGCTTTCAAGATGCTCAGTTCTCTTCTTGCCCTTGTCTTCCTGAAGTGGCATTAATGCCACATCCCCTTGCCGTGCTGTTGGTGCATGATGCGTACCCTCTTTGAAAGAAAATTCTGCACTCAGAACTACTGTTCTTCCTGCAGCTCAGTGGTGCCAAAATTCAGCCAGCAACTGGGGGCAGGGAGCACCTCATAGGGGCTGAAAATGGGGTCTTTTTTTTTCTTTCATAGAGTCGCAAAATGATAGGAATTGGAAGGGACCTCTGGAGATAAGCAAATCCAACCCCACTGCTAAAGCAGGTTCCTTACAGCAGATTGCACAGGAAAGTATCCAGGCAGATCTCGAGTATATCCAGAGAAGGAGACTCTGTAACCTCCTAGAGCGGCCTGTTCCAGGATTCTGTCACTCTTTTAAAATCTGTTGACTTCTTATAATCTCTCCTCTGCTGAGAAATATCTCTGTACTATTCACTTCCCCTGCAAATAACTGCATAAATACTTTTTTTTTCTTTTTTTCTCTCTGGGACCTTTAGTGCCAAGCAGAGAGGCACATGCTTCTCAAAGGCATGCTCTTGATAAGTGTAAGCAGTGTTGTGTTTGGCTCTGGTGCACTGTGGTTTTTCAGGACAGGTGTAAAATATAGCTTTGGTGTAACATCCTGTGAAGTCTTTCTACCCAGAGCAGAGTTGAGTTTCTTCTTTTCACTATAATGAACTTCATAACCCCTCCTAGTCAGAGGGTTGTGAAGTCAGTATGGAGTGTGAAAAAAATAGGAGTGGTGCTTTAATTTACTCAGAGAACTCTCCAAGCTCTGCCTCATTCCAGCCCCCACCCTGCCTCATTCCAACTTGAAAGTTGCCACCTACCCTGTTGCTCTTGGGGGCATGCTCCCAGAGCTCATCTTTGTGCTCCCCGCATCCTTGTTCTTGTTAACAGGAGAGTCACATCCTTTCCAGGCACCTTCTCTTTGCATCATGTCTTACCTCTCTTCTAGCATATCTTCAGATCTTCCCACGCTCTCCTTCTCTGCGCTATTTATCCACATCTGTGAATACTCATGCGTCCAGTGCTGCATCCTTCCTTTATATGTTTTAATTAGGATGTCCAGCACAGCTTTAGTTCCTTTAATTTAATCATCCTTTATCTTGCTCTTCATTTCTCTCTCTCAGAACCTCATTTCTTGCTGTATTAAGTTCATTTCTCTTGTTGCTTCTTCAGCTGTTAAGAAAATGAGGTATAATGAGCATCTATCAAGATCCATTTTCCATTTACCCATGAAACTGTTATGATCCTTTTTGATTAAAATACAGATGGGCCTGAATAGAGTCAAAGAATAATTAAAATGAAAGAAAACTCACCTCAGGAGTTGTTTAAAAATTCATACAACTCCAAAATTGTATTTCTGTAACTTTACCCTATGTCTACATTCTATGTTCTTCTATCATCCACAAATCTCTTTTGCATTAGGAATTCACAGACCATTGGTCTTACATTACCTGTAGTGCTGGGATAAAGCCGAAATATCTAAGTCTTAATTTACCTCCCTTGAACTGAAAGATTAGTCATCCACAAGCAGTCAATTGTGCTGGTTATAGTGATCACTAAAGCAGCCACATCCTCACCTTCCTTGCTCAGTTTCAGAATGGGAAATGTTTGCATCAGCATTATTTCTGCTGCATATTCTCACTCTCTGTCTCTCCCTCTCTTTTTTTTTTCTTCTAATTTCTGCTTATTTTGAATTGAAAACATAGAATCATAGATTGTCTATAAAATACACTTACTGAACGTGAGGTACAATCCTTAGAGAAATGACTGCTTGACTGAAATGGTGAGTTTCTCCTCTCTATTACAGTAACCAAACCAAAGAGACTCATTTTATCTCATGATTGGTAGGTTGAAATCATCATCCATTTGCCCTTTTTTCCTCTGATTATTCTGCACACTCCATATGCACCACCAATCATCCAGTGCATCCCAGGCAGACACCAGACCATCAGGTTTCAAGGATGACTTTCCCATCACACTTAGTGATAGTTGAAGCTGTTTTCTTGCAGCTATGCATCCAAGAAGTGAAGGAGCAGGAAAGGAGCCAGGTGTTTCAAATTGCAGAGATTTCTTTTTATGTCAGAGGTAAGGACGCAGTGCATTTGCTGACTGCTGATGTTAGTGCCAGCATGGATCCTCTTTGGAAATTCCTTATTAAATTGCCTTTCAAAGGTGTAACGGGGAGCTGGATGCTGTTTCTGAAAAAGGGCAAGGTTTCTTTTTCTCTTGTAGCATCCATATAACACCATTGCAAATTACTCTAAAATATGAACAAAAAAAAGAGCTAGACATGCTTAACACCTTCTTCCTTCACTTACTCTCAATTTTCACACACAAAAAAGTATCTATTTTTCCTATTTAAACTGCAAATACATATCAGATTCTGGAACAAGCATTTCCATTTCCCAGTGCACCTCTGGCTGTCAAACCTACAAATCATGAACTATGGTTGAACCTTCCAAACTTTTCTTCTGACTTTCCTCATTGAGACTGTTAACTTTCTCTGCTTGAAGTCCTATGCTGCAAGGATTATGATCTGTAACCTGCCCCAGATGGAACACTCATTTTCTCTCCTACATAGCATTACGGAAAATAGCTCTTCAAAAGACATTTTTTAATATTTTTCCCTACATTATACTTAACTGTTAAGTGATTGTTCTCTAAAAATTCACTGTGCTGACAAGAACAGTGGATAACAGGACCATGTCCCCATGCTGCTGAACACTGGGGGTGGGGCACTTTGACTGTGTCTGAGGAGCCATGTATGTTACCTTTAGCTTCCTGCTGCAGTTGAGTTTCATCTGGCTGATGGTATTTGTGAGGAGACTGTGGATGCAGTCAACAGACAATCCTAGAGCTGATATGTTTGGATGTTCCCATAGCAAAGAAAGAGCTTGGCTATTGTAGGCTATGGATAAATGTTTATTGGGAGTTGCTATCCTGGGTAGAGAAGCAAGACTAAGGAGCTGTTAAAGCTGTAGGACTGAAGGTCCGTGCTTTGATGCTAATGGCACAGACCTGTCCAGTCCTGGCACGAAGCGTGACCATCTCCCTCTTGACTTCTGCAGTTCATAAAGCACTAGACGGGCTGTCGGCATGGATGGAGAACACTCCTCCAGTTGCTGCAGGAGTCTTTCTGCCCTTCAGCTGCTTCAGCACATGTGCAGGATGAGAGCAGGCAGCCTGGGTTTGCCTATGTTGAATATTACTACAAAATACAGGCAATGCATGGCACCTTGCTGGTGTGTGGGCAGGCAGCCCTGTTCCCTGCCCTGCAGGACGGAGAGCACCATCACCACCGACTGACAAAGAGCTGATGCTGCAGGGTCCTTCTGCACCTGTACCTTCTGGCAGTGTGGGACAGAGCAGGGCAGGAATAGTGACAACACTGCTGATGGGACACATTGGTGTGGAATGCAATTTTTCTGCACTCATCAGGCATGGCTTAGGACTTAAGGCCTTCATTGTTAAAGAAGAAAGGAAGGAGAAGAGAAAGCTTTGGGGAGACCTACTTCTGGCCTTCTCGTATTGAAAGTAAGCTTATAAATAGGAGGGAAACCTACATTTTACATGTCTGATAATGATAGCAAAAGGGGGAATGGCTTTAAACTAAAAGAGGGGAGATTTCGGTGAGACATTAAGTAGGAAGAAATGTTACTGTCAGAGTGGTGAGACACTGGAATGGGCTGCCCAGAGAAGCTGTGGATGCCCCTCCCTGAATGTGTACAGGGCCAGATTGGATGGGGCCCTGGGCAGCTTGAGCTGGTGGGGGCAACCTTGCCCACAGTAGGGCACTGGGGCTCAATTAACTTGAAGGTCCCTTCCAATCCAAGCCATTCCATGATTCTATGAAAAGGCTGCAGTGACAAGGCCAAACTAACATCATCACTTTGCAGGTACAGGCAAAACCAGCTATACCACTGTACTAGCATTCAACTAAGCAGGATCCTTTCAGAATGATTGTCGTGTGACTGAGCAGCAAGTTCAGTATTTAAAATGAAAATCAACACTTCCCAGCAGCAAGGTAGTTCATTAAACATTTTGTTGCATGAGCCAGCATCACTTTTCTGAAAAAAGGTGTCAGGATGTTCAGCCAAATGAGCAATTCAGTTGGCTTAACTTTCCTGACCGTTTTCTAATTTGGTTTTAATGAAGATATAATTAAGAGGTAATGTCAGTAGAGCAGAACATTGTTACAGGATAATGGTCTCCTGCTGTTGCATAAATGATAAATGCAGTAAATACAGAAGGAAAGATGGACTGTTTATTTTCAAAACAGGAGGCACTGATCATGGGACACTCTTCTGTGTAGATATCTCTATTTCCATTTTGTCAGGAGAATGAGAGGCAGCACATCCAAGGGTTTGGGCCCGCTCCCGCTTTGTCGGAGGCGGAGGAAGGCTCTTGGCGTGGCTCTGCTGTGACTGGAACACACCATCACTAATGGCAGTTTGTGGGTTTGACTCGCAATTGCTCACTTTAACCTGATTGTCCAACGGCATTCGTGCTGCTGTAGCAAACGTGGCAATTGAGCATCTCAGCGTATCAGTGCTATGGCATAACTTAGCCATGACAGCACTGCTTATGGAAGCGAATCTCCTGTCAGAAATCAGCCTTTTTACTTCTTGACTTGCTGGAGCTTACTTTGTTCATCTTTTCTGGTGAACTTCCAGCATTGCAATAGCAGTAATCAGGATTTTATGTTCCAGCAAATATTGTTCACCTCCACTGCAATTCAGGCTGAAAAAATATTTCCATTCTAAACTTCACTTTCCATTTTTAAGTTTTACAAAACTTATCTGGGGAGAAATTCTCTTCCCAGGCTCTTAAGCCGAGTAATAACTTTAACTGTTTTTTGCATTATGAAGGATGACAAGATATAGTATCTCCTAAAGCTAAGGCTGTTTTTTCAAGCAGAAAAGTGCATGAAATAACTGCAAATGAGACTTTTGCTAAAATATGGAGAAATCGGAGAAGTTAAAACTTCCTGTGAAATTAGTACTTACTGAAGAGAACTGTCTTTGTTCTGTCTGAAATACTTTGGGATTTGAATTTGCAAACTAATGACAATTTAGAGCCACAGTGTAAGTCTTAAATCTTCCAGGATGCCCAAGGAATAATAGTACCTCTCTCTCATGTAGTGATCTTCATCAATGACTTGCAAAGCATTTTATACTGATCAGCATGAGGGCTAGCCAGACATGGCTTCATTTAAAAAAATAAAAAAATAAAAATCCAGGCTTTTACCTTTCTGTTCTGGAGTGGAAACAAATCCAGCCTTTCAAAAATGCTAATAAAACCCGAGAGACTGTTAGCACACCATATGTTAAACTCATCCAAGCTGAGGGGGATTTGCCTTCAAGCCCAGAACAGGTCTGTTTAAACATGCCTTAACTACTGCACTGCATGCAGTCTTTTTGCTCTTGTCTGGGAGGTGCACATGCTGAGAGGGACGAGTGAGTCGTTGCCCGTGACATGAGAGCTGCACTTCTGAATGTCCCTTTTGGATCATGCAGGTTTGGGCACAGTTAGTCATCTTCTGCAAGAGGCTGTACTGCTTCTCTGTCAATGCCAGCGATGCTGCAGAGTGTAGATATTCTTTCACCTTTGTTCTCCTTTGTGAATTACAGTGTTTACCAACAGCCTCTCTTCTTGTGTGGAGCACCAAGCTGTTCTTCACTTACACCTCCACAGCTGAGGTGGAACACCCTCTGGTGAAAAAGTACATCTCCTTCCAGACCAGAGAAATGTGCCTGCTGCACAGAAGTTGCTGTGACAGGTGCATTGACTAGAGAGGCACAATTTTGTCAAATTACCATCTTACAGCCAGAGGAAATTGTTTTACCAGCCAGCCTATAAGTCTGCATTTTAGCAGCATCTTAGACAGGAAAGCCAAGACACCATAAGCCCAAGCGATGTGCCCGGTGTTAGAAACCAGTGGCTGAGCTTGGCACGGGACACAAGTGCTCAGCCTCTCAGCACATTGACTATGGAGAGAAATTAGAGTACTGGAAGCTGTGATTGGTTTCAGAGATAATTCTGTGGACTCAGTGGTCTCCAAAACTGAATGACTTCCATAGAGTCAGGGGCTGCATTTATATCATCCGGTTAGAACTTGGCTTATGGCATATGGCGCAGTTTTGCACCTCCATTTCCCTTGGAGCCCTTGTCATTTAGCTGTTGATATGATCAAAGGAAGCTGGAAAAGCACACGCAGGAGCTCTGTTTCTGTGAAGCTGTACTCACACAGCCAAAAGAAGTTACAGAAATCAGATGGGACCCAGAATAACAGCATGGCTTCATCCTGAGCTGGCTCCTGCTGAGGCACAGTGAACTGAACCGCTCCTCCAACAGGTCAATTTTAAAGATCCTGGCACGGTAGCGGGCTGTCATCCGACTGGAAGCTGCTGGTACTGGCCACTTTTTTCCTTAAAAAAAAAAAAAAAACACCTCTGTGCTGTGCAGCTTACAATGATGTCAGAGGCTGAATGAAATAACATAGGACTTCCCTGTGCTTGCTGGAGTGAGAACACCATGCTTTCAGGTTGAAGAATTCTCACTAAGTTTGCAGATTACACCAAGTTGAGAGGAAGTGTCAATCTGCTGAAGGGTAGGAAGGCTCTTCAGAAGGATCTGGACAGACTGGATCAATGGGTTGAGCCCAGTTGTATGAAATTTGACAAGATCAAGTTGCAGTTCCTGCACTTCAGTCACAACAACCCCTCGCATCACTGCAGGGTTGGGGCAGAATGCCTGGCAAGCTGTGCAGAGGAAAAGGATCTGAAGGTGTTAGTTGACAGCTGGCTGAAAATGTGTCATCATTGTGCCCAGGTGGCCAAGGAGGACAATGGCATCCTGGCTTGTATCAGAAATAATGTTGCCAGCAGGAGCAGAGACATAATCACCCCTCTGTACTTGGCACTGGTGAGGCCGCACCTTGAGTACTGTGCTCAGTTTTGGGTCCCTCACTAAAAGAAAGACATTGAGGCTCTGGAGTGTGTTCAGAGAAGAGCAACAAAGCTGATGAGAGGTCTAGAGCTCAAGTCTTATCAAGGATGGTTAAGGGAACTGGAATTGTTATTCTGAAGAAGAGGAGGCTCAGAGGAGACCTTATCGCTTTCTACAGTGACCTGATAAGAGGTTATTGTGAGGTGGGAGTTGGTCTCCTCTCCTCGGTAACAATGACAGAATGAGGGAAAATGTCCTCAAGTTGTGCCAGGAGAGATTCAGGTTGGATAGTAGAAGAATTGCTTCTCAAAAGCAGTGTTGAGCTGAGGCAGCGGCATAGGCTGCCCAGGGAGGTGATGAAGTCACCATCACTGGACGTATTCAAGAAACATGTGAATGTAGCACTGAGGGCATGGTTAGTAGGCATGGTGGGGGTTGGTTGGTGGTTGGATGAGATAACCATAGTGGTCTTTTCCAACCTTACTGATTCTGTGATCCTATTCTATGATTCTAAGTCATCCTCCTCCCCAGAACAGTCACTGACAGGGGAACTGGGGTGGACAATGCTCCAGGTCAGTCCCTTTGAGGAGGCCACGTGTACTCTTGCTCTGCTGGATGCTCAATATTGGCTGTAGGACAGGAAGATGGTAGTGGATCCAGAGGTCCAACAACTCTCAGATATTTGGAAATGGCTAGAGGGCAACCTGAGTCATTTTCAGCCTCTTATCAAACTCCGAGGCTCTGGCAGGGACAGGAGCAGTCCTGCAGTGCTGGTCATATCATGAGCAGCAAGGGACAAGCTTTCCTGCTTCGCCCCTGAATACTGTGCCTGTGGGATGTGCTCTGGGCTTCATTGCATCACCGAAGGGCTGCCACCGAGGCAGATTTATGGGGCTGCCTGCTGCAAAATAAAGCTAGGGAGGGAAGAAGAGTTAGGAGTAATACAGTTCCCTTTAAATGAATAGGAACCTCTCCAGAATTCCCCTCACCCTGTGGGAGCATTTTACTTTCCATTGAGCAGCACCATAAATTTCACCTATTGGTAGAAGTAAAGATATTTTATGGCTATCTGGACTGCATTGTGATTGACTTACAGTCCCACAAATCATTCTTTTGCTCTCCTCCCACTGGCGTCCTAACCATGAAATGACCAGAGTGGGAGGGGACCGCTGTCACAGGTCCCAGATGAACAAGAAGAAAACAATCCCATGCTTTTCCTCTTCTTGGCTGTGAGGAGGCAAAAGGAACCTGGGGCCGTGCTTTGCCTCTAAGCTCTGCTCCCACTCAAGGAAATCCTGGAGGGACAGACAGAGGGAGACTGGTAGAAGGAGCCAGCAGGAGCTGTGCCATGGAGAGTCTGCTCATGACAAGGTTCATGGTGCAGTGTTTCCCAATCTGGAGATGGAACATTTGTAACAAATCAAGCACACCTCTGGCTCTGTTGGAGTATTGTTGTTGTCCTTTATTACATTAAAGGAGAACATCTTTATCTCATGGTGATTTGGATGGGGTGTGACACTGCCTGATGTAAAAGGGGCCTGTAATATTGAGGAGACAGCCATGAAATAATGCATTACACACTGAATTGAACAGCAGGCTCATTTACACTGGTTTAATTTGGAAATATGAACATTCAGAAATTCTCTTCTCCACTCGCATTCCCTTACTTGGGAAACATGTAAATTACGCTTATGATAATCTAGTATTTAACTGGTACAAGCATTACAAATTCCAGAAGCAAATGTTTCAAAATGGTCAGGAGCTGTGCCAGCTTCTTTGAAAATGCACATGGCTATAACCCACCTCTGCAGCATCTTCAGCTCCTGGGCCGACTCCACTGAATGCCTGTAGAGCAAATGGGATACAGGGGTGAGGCTTGTAGGGCTGCACCTCTCATCCCAGTCACCATGTAGTCTTACTGAGTGTGGCAGATGGATTTCATTAAAAACTGGACATATCGCCTCTTTTATTGTGGACAGCCTTTGAGATCCCAGAAGTGACGATGAAAATGACAGCAAAGGACCTTTGTGTTAGCCATGCTCATGCTGAGAAGCCTCTTCTGCTGTAATCCCACTGGCACTTTTTCCAGTCTCACCTCAGAAACCTTCTATTGACTGTGCCTTGTGTTCAGCTGCTCACCAGACAGCTTACTCCATTGCCCGTGAAACAGCCCTCAGTATTAAGTCATTTCTCTTGTATCTAAATGGAGTTGTTCCATTTTTAATTTGAGACCCTTTTACCATTGCTGCTGCAGGGAAAGTCCATTCGCGCGGCACGCAGACAGGAGGGCTGGCGCTGCTCCCTCCTGCCGAATGAATTACTTTCCGTTGCGCCTTCACACGCAATGCCCACAGCTCTCTTTGTCATTTCTGCTACCCATCTTTTACTTCTCTTTCACTTTCCCGTGTCTTCTTAAAAAAAGGAGGCTGAAAAATTCATACCCCACTCCAGCTCCGGTCTTACCCAGACTGAGTGATGCCGCACTTATCCCTCACTTTGCTGCACGGCACATCTCTTTTGACACTGCATACTCTGGAACACCAATTGCTTGTTTTGCAATGTGAGCTCTTATGCACTTCATTATCCGCTTCAACCCCAAGGTCTTTTTCTATATTAATGTCTCCTAAATATCTGTGTTGATTGCTGTTATTTCTCCCTAGGTGCATTACTGTCCCATTCATCAATATTAAATAAATTTCACTTTGTTGATATCTTCCCATGACTCAGAAACTGCCAGATAATTTCTCAGTAGGGATTTACTATCCCTTTCCACCTATTCATTTTATATTTTATTGCTTTCAGTACAAGCAAGGTTAAACAGAGCATTGCCTCACATAGATCAAATGTTCAGAATACAGTGGGGAGTAGGAATATTTGGATAAACAACTGAAAGTTGAAAGTATGATATTTTTAGAAAAGCAAGTAAAATATGTTCATTTCCTAAGAAATATAAAACTTGTGCTCAAAATTTGCCCCTTACCAACACTTGAATGATCATAGAAAATTAAAAGAAACAAACACCATTACCTCCTTTAAAAAACAGTCAGAAATCGTTGACAAACCTGAATTTTCAAGTTAGCATTTTTATTTGAGCCATGCAAACTTTGGGAAGCAAAAGTATGCAGAGTGTTTCAGTTAGAGGTGGTAGAAAGGCAATGCCTGCCCGTTTTCTGCCCATTTCACAGAAGGAACAGTGAGAAAGCAGTTGCTCTGAGTAACAACTCATCCTTTTTCAGGAGAGCTCTGAAACATGTGCCTGAAGTTAATCATGTGCCACGGTTCAGTGGGCTCCCATGTGCTTTTGCTGTGCAGAACAAGGGCTGAAGGAAACGTATGCTGCAGTGTTGGTGAACAGCAGTCCCTTGAGCAAAATTTTCAGGCTATGGAATTTTGGCACCTGGGTACCAGGCCACACTGTCCTGAAAGCACACTGAAGGTATGGAGAAGAGGTGGAAACCAAATCCAGAATTCCAGCTGTAACTCTCATCTCATAGAAATCAAATGGAATCGTGCAGCTGACTTCATTTGACCTCATGTTCCAGTGCCTGGCTTCTAACTGCAAGATTCTGCTGTCAGTCTTACTAAAACAAAGCAAAACATGCCACACGCACAAAACAAAACAAACAGCATCCAAACCCATGTATGATTAAACAAGAATATTAGCATACCCATTTCTTGGCATTGTCAATAGCCTTTGATATATTAACGTGTAATTGCCTTCAGAAACATGTGCAGATCAAAGAGAAAGGATGAATTGCGGGGGATAAGTTCTCTATTATGAGAAAAAAGGCACAATTGCAGAGAGGTTAGTGGCAGACAGATCTTGTTGCTCTGAAACCCAGTGCACTGGGCTGGGCTCAGAGGAGCCCACTGTCAGGCCGCACTCACCTTACAAATCACCTGTGATGCACTGTGCTCTGAAACACTGTCAACCCCCTGTCAAAATAAACACCCATGAGTGCATCAAGGTGCAGAAGCACTGGGAGTTTGTTGTCCATCAGGGGCTGCTGGTGTTCCGAAATGGCACCCAAATAAAATTATCCTGACATTTTTTTGTGGAGAGCCAAAAATAACTCTGTTTGATGTTCCCTGTGGATGGCTGGCTCCCAGGTACCAATTACCAGCTCATGGCTAACACTTTGAAGTTTTACTAACCTTCTTAGTCAGTCTGCCTTGTGCCTGCACTGCTTGTTCCCCAATGTTTGTGAAGCATTGGCTTAGGTTATCCCTGAGGCAAAGATGGCTTCAGGAGGAGAGCCCAAACAGAACTCCTTGTTTACGTGATATTTCTCTGACAGATTCATTTTCAGTAATTGCATCTGCACAGTCAAGTTAGGGCTCTTCAGCAGACTGCAGAGGAAGCTGACTTCTTTGAAAGTAAATATCCAGCAGTCAAGACTTTTAAATAGATTTTACAGAAGGGACTAATAATTCATTTCACTGTGTCTCAAAAAGAAGTGTTTTCTCTACGTTTCTCCTCAACTTCTCTTGGGAAGTCACCAGACCTGCTAAATTTGTGGTACTCATTTAATTCCATGACATGTTCTTATTTTTTAAAGCTTTATTTTCATCTGTTGAGATACTAGAGATTGCTTTTGGCCTCAAGCCTTGATTTCCAGAGAGTCAGTGTGAGCCTCCATTCCTGGTTAACTTAAAAGGAATGACTCCTACCTTTTCAAGGGCAGCTTGGAGACTGTTTCTGAGCCCATCTGTGCTTTTCCATGCCAAACCATGGCTCGTGGATGCAAGCCTTTTCCTAGCTCATCCAGTGGAGGATGCAGGGCTAAGACCAGGCCCTTGCCACGAAGTGGCAGCTTCCTATGAGAGATGTGGAGTGTTGGAACACGTCCAGCGGAGGACCAGAAAAATGATCCAAGAGATGGAGCACCTCCCCTATGAAGATAGGTTCATAGCTCTCTCTCAGCTGAGAGAGCTGGGGCTGTTCAGCCTGGAGAAGACTCTGGGGAGAGCTGATATCCAGCCAGCAGTTAGATACAGCATGGATAAACACCCTGCTAGAAAGGAGGGGAACCCACCCAGGAACCCGTCCCCCCTGGTCAGAAGGAGAGCAGGGTCAGTGCCAACAACAAACCCCCAGAATATCTGGTAGCTGTTCCTACAGGGCCACGATGGTGAGGGATGCAGTGGGTAGGCAGTGGGTAACACGCCATCAAGTGATGATCCCATGCTACAGCACCATGTTGACACGTTCTGTCAGGGCTGTTACCTGACTGTTGGTCAAACAGGACTTCTCTCCAGGTTTGGGAACTGCTTCTCCATTTGTCTTTGGATCTTACAGCAGGGGCTTCTATTGGTCAGGGCATCAAGCTGCAGCATCAGGGAAAGGACAGCCCTGGCAGAGGTGACCCAGACAAGCAGACTGTGACTAGCCAGCTCACAGCATTGCTCTGGTTGAAATCCAAGTGGGATACATACACTTGTGGAGAAGCATGCACAAGTAGTCATTGCTTCTCATGGCATTACCTCAGAAATGTTACTGAAATCATTACAAATTATGTCTGCTGTATAATCTTTTTTTCTTTGCCTAGTCTATAATTACAGCACCACCAAAAAAAAAAAAAAAAGGTATATTGGATTTGTCTATCATGATCTATGTTTAGGGCTTGGCAGGATTCAATTTTAATCTCAACTTCAATGATAACATTTTATTACCTGTGTTCTTTATTTATAGTTACACACTGCTTATTTATATTGATGTAAATATTTTTCGACCTGCATCCAGGAAAGTGCTATCATCATTGCCTGAAAGAAAAGCAGCCTTCCTGTTTTGAGCAGCTAATGTGATTTCAGAGAGATGGGGTCTACAAATTCATCAACCATCACAGGATTTTGTCTTTAATATAGATGCAAAAGAAATGACACATCCATTACAAAACCCTTCCTGACAGAGCCTGTCCATGGTCTGTTTTCCTGGATTACTGTACAAGGAAACAGCGTGAATCACAAGTAACATTCAACAGTGTTAAGTCTGGAGAAGCTAGGAAAATGTTCTTCTTTTGGGGGGCTAGAGGGGAGGACAGAGGGGAGAAGGTACTGTGCTATTAAAAACAGAGTTGAGCTGAGAAAGAAAAAAAAAGGAAAGAAACAAAAAGTTGTTTTTAGTATTTTGTGCATTTAGATAACCCAAGAAGATCCCATATGGCATATGAGCAAGTGTTAACAGAAAGATCATTAATCAAGTAATACGCCTACTGGAAACAAAACCCACAGCAGCTTAGAGAAAACAGACAAAAAGTCAGCCCGTGGTTATATAAATAAGTGAAAGTCAGAGCTGGAGCATTATTTCAGAGGTGATGCAGCGAGGTTGTGGACAGACAGAGTTTGGACATTTCATCATCCACATCTCCAGTGCCCCCATTAGCAGTGGGCTGTCACCTAACCAGTGGAAAAGGCTTCCTGAATTCAGTCTGTTTGCTGGAGAAAGAGACCATGGAAATGCCAAACGAGGAAACCTCCATATTTTTCCGGGAGAATTAAACCGTAAACCTACCTTGTGATCTGTGTGGACAGAGACCATTGACTCCTCCTGAAATGAGGGATTTACCTGCACGAGAAAGTGGTGAAATATTGGGCAGGTCTTCTCCATTGCCCTCCCTCCCCAGGGCTCCTTCACCACGTTCTGTCCATGTGCTCGGATGTCCAAAGTGATGTTGCTGGGAGCTCCTGTTCTTACTTAGTAGTGCTGAAAACTGAGAAATACCTTGGTAAGACTTTCATACATAAGAGGTATAGATGTGTTTGGAGGTTTGTTTTTGTTTAGCTTTAGGGCTTAATTTTGAAAGAATGTATAATAAAATAATTGGTCCCAACTTGCAGGCAACAGAGGGATTATTGGTTCAGAAATGCAAAGCAGTGAAATGGGAGACGATTGCTTCCATGTCAATGCAGATACTTTTTGCTAAATCATTTTTAGAGAGCAAATCAGAAAAGCTGCGGCTGAGACTACATTCTGTTGCCACCCTAATGATCCTAAGTGCTCTGAGTAAATTGCCACTAAGCATTTTACCCTAAATATTTGTATAGCAGGCCTTAAGAATTATTGATAGTAAGAAAGTAACAGATATTAATGAGCATTTTCCACAAGCTAGTGTATCACCAGAGAATTTATAAGTCCTACATGCACTACATTTGAAAAGTACAATTTTAATTCCATCCTGGAGAGTACTTAAATCTTTAAGAATATTATCAACTTACTAAGTAGGGAGTCTAACGCACAGTTATCAGCACTGAAATGTCTTTTACCTCCCCACACAAAACCAACCTCATCCATCAATCTCAAAGTTTTTGTTCAATACTCCATTGCCAGGAACTGTTTTCAAATTCATATGAGGGGAAAAAACAACAACCATACTAAATAAATGATTCAGTACTTTACTTCATAAATAAGAAAGATATTCGATCAGCGTAGGGTCCTTGATTTGTGCCAGAAATGCAGCTGTATAGCAGTACAAGAGGGCAGAGTGCATCAGGATCTGTCTGGCAGGGTGTTGTGTTCCTCCACGTGCACTGAATAGTCAGATATCAGAGCGGAGGAGATTATTATGACAGTAAAGGTTTGACTAGGGTGGCTTTTTGATTAAGTTCACTGCTAGGACAGGTGCAAAACAGCTTTATATGGTCTGCCAAGTAAATAATGGTGGCTCTTTCAGAGTAGCGAATGCAGTTGAATAGATGCAGATGTGTGTGATGGTCCAGGGCAACAAGCTGTGGTTTTCCTCTCAGCTCAGTATGTACTCAGTAGTGTCTTGACATCATTTCACCCTCGGTGATGCAACATTGGCAGCAATCCCCAGGAGAGCAGCTGGTAACCCTGGTAGGTAAATGAGTAGCAGCTGGAAAAAAATGGAGTTCATGCAGGGATAGAGACATTGAAGGGTTTTCTGAGCTATTGATTTTCACATGTGTTCAAGGGAGCACAACAGGGGAAAAGATTTTGGGTCAGCTCAGGTTACCCAGAAATTTCAGTAATATGTTATCCAGCCCAGATGCTAGATTGACTGAACCTGGTTAACACCGCTTAATAACCAGCACAAACAATCTGCAAAGCCAATGATTACATGTTCAAAGAAAACAGTTCCAAACCCTAATTTAAGGGTTTTTTTAATCTAAACTGGCCACATGAAGCATTTCCTGTGAATGCTGTCATGTGTGTATCAAGATGCATAGCAAGAAGAACCCAGCGGTGGACATCATGTGCCAGTGGGGTGCTGCGGTTGCTCTCAGCCAGCTTTCTTCCTTGATGCCTGTGGATCAAAGATCTTCTTGCAATACTTAAAGTGGAGGTGGGGGCACAAGTTGGCAGCCATTTTCACACTAGTCTCCAAGAAGCATCTGCATCCAGGGCCAATTCAGAACCTGGCTCTGCCTCTCTTTGAGTAACTCTCTCTGCTGCTCATCAGCTCTGATCATCAGGATCTGATAGCTGCAGGAAAGATGCATTAATGGTTGTTTTTTTGTTCGTTGTTGTTGTTGTTTGCTGTCCCGATGTTCATGAACCATTGTTCTTGTTGTCCCACAGTAACTGTAATCATTAATTTTCTGGACCTTCAGCTGATTGTCTTAGCAGCAGAAAAAACAGGCAGCAGGAGAGGGAAGTGCAAAATCAGATCTATCTAGGAAGTAGAAATAAACTCTTGCCTCTTTCTATCAGAATTGGTTCCTTTGGGTCAGAGCCCATATGCATGCACACATGCATGCTTTGCTTCCTCTGCTCTGTGGAGGCTGGGGGAGCGTGTCTGGTTTTAAATTGGCTAAAGTAGATGAAGAATGGCAGGAGGTTATTTTTAATCTGCTAATGTGTTATGGGATGCAACGGAGCATAGAAGATGGGGGAGAGTGGAGGAAAAATGTAAAATAAGTTTGTTTGAGCTAAAAGAACACAATGTGAGAATTTCAAAGCTCCAGGTACCAGATTGACACAACAGTGAAAAAGAATCATGTAAATTGTGTTTGCTTTCCTTTATTTATTTCCTGAAAGGACATTTCCCAGCATAGATCACTGGAGTCTTGGCTTGATTGGGTCTGCAGTAAAGGCATGTGGGAAATCCTTATTACTCAACCTTTCTGGAGAGATCTTGGCTGGTTACGTAGCCCAGCACAACAAGAAGTGTCACCAGTGGTACTCTCAAGAGCTATGGTTTTTGCTCCACAATGTCAGCTTGACTGGCCCTGAAAGATGATGTGATTTGAGCAGGGGGAACTTAGAGGACATCCCCAAAGTATTAGTTTCTGTTTCTCATGCCTTCAACATCTATTTTTCCCTTCTTCTTCACTTTACATAAGAGCATTCTTAGCAATTCCAGACAGGTCCAGCTGTGGTTAATTTGTCATGAAGAAAATAATATCAAACAGCGCAGCACCGGGGAAACAAACAACGCAGTGCAGAGCCTGCCCCTAATTGACTGATGAAAGGAAAATTAGGGTTGCCTCAAGAAACAATTTCCATAGCAATGACAATTGAGAGGAAGCTGTGCCGCACCCACCAGAATTCTCTGGCGTATGAATTGCAGGGCCCACCAATTTGGGACACAGCATGGGCTGGGGTCAAGCCCAGCACTGTGCTGTGGGATGGAGGTAAGCTTCCTTCTCCCCTAAAGAGAAGCAAAATTTGATGCTGTAATTCGTAGCATTTTCTAAAAATTAGCCTTGCATGGCTTTTCTTTTAGTTATGAAACAAGATCACACGTCAGCCTAAGGATTGATTTAACTTCAGACTGGTCTACTTTTTAAAATATTTCCTTAGCAAAATCATACAGAAGACTTCCATGAAAGAGTTTCTGCCCTACAGAAAAACTTCTGTGGGTGCTATGGGTAATACAGGCGTGGTGGCAATTACTAAGACCACGTTTTTCCTTTTTGATGTGTAAGGCTGCTAGTTTCAAAAGTGACTAATGTTATGGTGTGTGTGTTTAAAATTTTATATGATTGATTAGAGATGCCTTAAGGAAAGCTTGTTTTTTGTCAAAAGAAGCCCACTACAGGAGTCTTGGGGTGAGAGACTACGCACTCCCAAGCTGCTAGCTGCTTTTGACAGCCTCGTTCATGTACGTGAGTGTATGGCAGATCTCTGTGTACCTTTCGTCTGCTTGTTAGGAAGGCCACAAAAAGCAAAACCAAATTCCTGGCAGCTAAATCATGAACAAATGTTACTCTTAATTTGGCGTAGTACAAAATTAACAGTTTACAGATTTTAATAGCCCTTAGAGGAAAGAAACAAAAAAAAAAAAAAAAGAAGAAAACAACTCAAGGAAGAAAAACATACACACACACACAAACCCACAAAAACAAACAAAAAAACCCCCAAACCCCTGATTCTGGACTTGAATCTTGGGAAACACAAAAGCCATCCATTTTCATAGCTATCAGTTGGGCACACATTTCCCAAGCTGCACTGTCGCTATGGCTTAATTATCGCTCCGTGATGGCCTGGTGCTAATGAGAATTCAGCACCCAGATAGGAGCCCGTTCTCTCAAGCACATGGGACTGTGGCTGCCTTCATTTCTGTGTTTTAGACTGATAGCTCTTCTCAAAGGCAGTGCTTTTGGCATCCCTGCTTTTGGCAAAGTTTTGATCACCAGCTATGAACAAGTCTGACTCAGAAGAAAGGCAGGACTGACAAGATTTCCTCCACACTGCCTGTCTTACTCACCTTTTTCAGCAGCCATTCCTGAAATAAGTGGAAAGACCAGTCCCTAAGCAGCCTGTATCATAATGAGTGGCCTCTTCATCATTTTCCCTGGTTTATTTTACCAGTAGTCTGGAGAACTGGAATATAGAAGTTGCCTTAAGGGTAAGAGAAATACAGTCGTGACGCGTAAGACACCAATTGACCCAGAGATGGATGTGTCTCAAGGCAACATGGCATATTTTTATATGCCTGAACTTTTGGAAATAAATTTTACAGCACTGGTTTTGGGGAGGACAAAAGTTAGGAGGCTCTATGGACATACATATTTCCGGAATTTGGAAGTTAAAAAGACAGTGTATCAGAGACATGACAAAGGACAAAATAAACTGGAAGGAAAAGCAATGCATGGAAAATGTGGCGCTGAGCATAAAGTCGGTCACTCTGCTGCTTGGCAAAAATATTATTCTTTCTTTTCTGTCTTTCTTTCTGGGGAAGACCGGAGCTTTCTATTGAAACCTAGTGAAGCGTTGCTATGTTTGGAGCATTTTCTGATATTCAGCTTTCTACTATAGAAATTAAAATTTGCCAAGGAGGGAAAACATCCTCTGTTATTGTTGCTGTTGTTGACAGGCTTTGGTAGGAAATCTCTCCCTACCTTCACTGGGGAATGAAAAGCCTGCACTTCGCATACAACTAGAGCAAAAGACAAACAAGGAGAATGACAAAACCAGACAAGTCAAAGTATCCTGATTTGTTTATTTTCTAGTCTTTGGTGCTGCTTCTTCTTAACCTTGTCATTTATTTTAATACTTGTCAGGGCTCTTTTTTCAGGATATCAGCTTTTCGCCCAGGGATTCCTATTGCATTTTCACAAAGGTTAGCATGATGTGGGCTTGATTGGCAGAAGGTTAAGGGTTACAGCATATGCCAGTCACTGCAGACAGACAAATGGAAAGCAGGGTCATGTGGGCAACTCTTTGCTGTGGCAAATGACAGGAGAGCCCAAGCAAGAAGGATCAAGTATTCAGTGTGAAAGCAAAGCCCATGATAGAAGACACGGGTACACAACCATCTTGAAAATCCTCGTAGTTAGCACTCTTACTACCTGACTGAAGCCAGGGACTTCTTGTAGGCCCTGACTAGTGTTGTTGCTGAAGTCTGGTAGTTTTGCTGACTTACAGTTGTATGTGCTACTGGCCTAGACAAGACTACATAACTGCAAGATAAACCTGGGCTGTCCTCCTCACCTTAACCTCAAGGATGTGTTTTATGGCCTGACTGGTGCCCAGGCACATGTAGTCATGGAGAAGGCACTGCACTTTGATAAAAGCAGCATTGTTTCTTAAGAAAAAGCTGGGCTCAATTGGGTAAGGACAAATCTGATGTGACAGTGTCAGAGAGACAGGGACTGACACCACCAGGGTGACATTTTAAATATACTCTTAGATGGTTTATTTGCAAAGAATGAACATAGCAGTGCTCCCAGAGATGAAGAACTCCACCTGCTCCAGAGATGTAGCTATAGCAACCTCCACAAGATTACATTGCTAATCTGCAGGTGTTGAAGAGGCATAGATAGATGTTGTTGAGTAATTTGGCTCCAAATAGATACTTTGATCTGCATAACAGCTTGCATTTATATTCCAAATATGGATCATTTCCAGGTCTACAGCTCTTTCTTATAAAAGCAACACTCCCATTCTTTACTTTTTAAAACTTGCCTGTGCTATCTGATAAGCCTGACAGCTCCATTACTTTTGGGTGGGGAAGGAGTGGGAGAAAAGGAAAACCATTTCATTGCCAAAAATTCCCAAAATATTTCTTGTATCTTTTATCCATGCGACTTGTCAATGGCAACAAAACCAAACAGAAGAGAATAAATGTTCCAATTTCCTATACGCATAGTGCACTTGATGAATCAATTGCAGAGGCAGCAGAGACTGTCTATTCTACCACACATTGGTGACAGCCTCCAAACGTACCACATCGGATCGTGCTTCATTAGCAGCTGCAACACTGTTAAAGACATCAAGCTAACGTCTGCCTTGCTTTATTCTCCACAAGACGTCATTGAACTTGGTGGGGATGCCTGGGATGGAAGTCAAGGCAGAATATGGCTCATCATCAAACAGCACTAAAGGACTTTTGATAAGCAAAATCTGCAATGTACTGATTCAATGAAAGGAAGGAATTCAATAGCTCCAAGAGAAAAAAAATGACCCTTTATTGTATTCCTGTTAATCTGCTGGAGCACTCTTTTAGGAGGGGAGTTCAGTCACTCAGTTTTTCATGAAAGCTGGTTAAGGACATTTTATGTAGCCTCTAAAACCTGTATTACTTGCCCCTTTCCCTCTCTTCTCTTTATCCTCTATTTCTTTGCCAACTGAACATCCCACAGCCTCATTGCTCCCCTCGCTTCCAGAAACAGCCTATCCTGCCTTGTTTCCTGCTGCTGCTTCATTTATATCTTTGCAGATTGCTTCATAATCACATAATTTATTTACCTGAATGATTTTTCTGTATTAAAGAACTGCAAGTCAAAAGTCAGAAGCTTGCCTTTCACACAAACTGCATGCATGTGACAGTGCAGTTGCCCATGGAACAGTCACCTGCTGCTTTTCCCATGGGACCCTGCCTTGCCTCTCTACTTGGGTTCTAGCCCTTACAGCAGCCTTACCTCATCACTGAATTCGGAAGTTCCTCCTTCTGTCCCACAGTTTTGAACAGATTGCTCCTGGTTACTCCCTGTCAACTATGTGTCCCAGTCTGAAATTGCAATCCCCTTGTCAGTAAGATTGCATTAATTACAGTCTTATCTTTAAATGCTTTATTAATTACATCTTCCACCAATTCCTCCATTACTTTGCCTGAGATTGGCACCAAGTTGGACTGTATTTACCTAGGTGATTTCATTTGCCTTGGAAATTTTACTCAATATTGACAAGGACTTTTGCAGGTTTCCACACTATTTTGTTATCTATTAAAAGTGTACATAAGGAAACTAAAAATATCCTATATCAACTCTTCCATGACTCTTGGGGATTGCTTTTTTGGACCTTACGATTTCGATAATGTTTAACATTGGTACAAGTTGTTCAGTGTCTTTCCTAATTATTAATATATCCAAAAATACATTATTCTAATAGAATACAAAAATAATTGTTGAACTATTTTGCCTCTTTCTTCATTGTTACTAATGACTTGCTGTCTCCAGTTAGTAATGAGTCTGTGACACTGATAGTTTTTTCTCCTGTTACTAATAAGCTTTCAAGAAACACTTCTTCCAAAACATAGCCAGATCAGCCATGGATTTTATTCTGATGTCTTTAGTATCCTTTATCAATTTTCTACACTTCATAAGCTCTTATTTATGTGGATCTTTATTACCTCTTTCTTCTTCCCATATGTTGCATATTGCTTTTTAATTTGTTATTCCTGCCTTCATTCTTCCGCTGAAAGAGAATAGGCTTTTCACCAATATCGTTCAACTCCTTCACAGCAAAGTAATGTCTTTTTGGCCGCTTAATGCACACTCCTTCCTCATATTATTTTTCCCACTCATTTACATTTCTACGTTTACTTCTGTCATGATGCTTCTCCTGTCTTTGTAACATTCTCCAGTTTAGAAGATCAGTGCTTTTATCTACCAAGTGTGTATGGTGTTTTAAGTCACATTTCTTGTCAGGCAATGACGACTGTCCCCAAGCAGCCTATGTTTTCTGTACCAGCAGTTTTCCTTGCTGTACATCCCACTGCCTAAGGAAGATACTGGTCCGCACCTAGGCTGGGGCAGCAAAGCATCTGAGGAACATCAGTTTGGATTCACTAGGCCATTTACATCAGATTTCTTACCGCCAGTGAATATTTTCAAGTCCTCCTGCTTGCTGCCATGTTGATCTGTATCTTGCTGTCATGTTGGTCCCATGGAAAACAAGGACTCTTGGCAGCCTGTGTCACAGTGATTCTTGGTTGTAGTGTGCTCTGAGGTTGGAGAAGGTTTCTGGTCAAGAGACCCCCTGGTCCACCTCACCCCATGGGACCCTAGGGGAAAGAGGCTGGCTCAGAGGGCAGGACAATCAGAACCGCAATGAACGCTCAGTCTTTTGCCACAAATGCAAAACCTACCTTTCCTCTCAAATTGCTTTTGGGTTGTATTGCCTACAGACATGCAAAAGTGCTTTTCATGAAGAAAAATAGCATCTCAGTTATCTAGTTGAGTGGGAGATATCACATATTGCTGAAGGAAAATCTTAACTTTCTCTCTGTATGTGCATGCCAGCTCATAACAGAAATAGTTCTAGCTAGAAAAATATTACTTTAGGAATCGAAATCAGCAATTTTTCATGTTTGGATATGTTGTTTTTCACCTTGCTTAGCACTTCAAGTGCAAGGTCATGTGGCAAATCATTATACCAGCAATGTTTATCCCCCTTTGAAGAACTCCATCAAGAATTGATTTGAAAAAGATCTGTGTAGTGCCTATTTCTTTTTCTTGACAACAACTCCATTATTCAGAATCTATTTATGCAAAATCATTTGCTGCGAGAAATCTTCATTTTAATTGTAGGCAGCAACCATTTTGAGGAAAAAGCCAATATTCTTAAAGAAGGAACAATCTTCTAAAATGATAATATTAGCACCCCCACTCCTATGAATTATCAGGGAAACATGACATAGAAGAGGCCTCTGAAGACACCCAGGCAAAGCTCCGTTTTGAAGATGGAACAACACCAGTACCAGCTCAGGCAATGCTGTGTGCTCACACACAGACTTCTGTTTATCTTTCTGGATGTGTGCACACATAGAGCACATTACAACTTCTATTAGCCTTCACTATTTTTAGCAGTTTTAAAAACCTTATGCAGGTGCTGTATCTTAAAAACACAGCTTTTAACACCAGCTGTTTTCACTCAGCAAAGTGTTTTATCTAGAAGATTAGATTACAAACCCTGGGGAAGAAAGCGACTTAAATACATTGTACAGCAGGTAAAGTGCTTTGGGCTCTGCATTGTGTCATTAGGACCAATATGAGAAAGCAGCAAGACTTATCTTAATCTTGCTGATCGTCTCAATTAACACAGTCCCCACAGTGTCCTCCTTAATATCTAATCCCCATGGTTTCTTGTTCTATGTATTTTGCACTGACAATGTTCTTTATCAGATCACTGCTGAGGGTACAGAAGTACGTATTAAGTGAGTGAGGATATGGCAGTTATTGAGAGGAGTCACGTGCCTAATTAACATGGAAATTAGGTGATGGACTATTAAGTCTTTCATGCAAAGGAAAGCAATGTACTAGATACAGACTCTTACAATAATAAAAAAAAAGAAAATAAATAAATAAAGGAAAAAGGGAAAAGCACAGAGGGAAGGAATCTAATTATAAACAGAATTCAAAAGCAATGCCATTCAAAACAACCTGTCTACTCCTGGCAAACGCTTTCATCATACAGAAATAACTTTCCATACACAGCAACATAAGTAAGTAATGAAAAAGAGGGGGGCTGTCTTCCCACAGTTCGCACATCCAAGAAGTAGTGAAATTATCTCTGTACTTTTGGGACTTTTCCTTATCCATGAAGGCAATCTTGACTCCCAAATGCATTCCTCAGTCACGTGAGGACAAATAAAGACAAAGATTCAGATTCAAGGATCCTGATGAAATGATGATCTTTATCTTTCTAGCCAATTCCACAAATTCTGCTGTAATTAAAGAATAAAATAAAATTGCCAAGGGAGAAAGTATCAGAGTTTGGGATGTTGACAGCCTTCAAATACTGATGAACAGTGCCAGCAGAAGTAATCCCCTATCCGTAATTTCTTCCTGTTCTCTGATGTGCCATCTGAAGCTCTGGGTACCCTTTGACAGGTGTTCCAGAGCCAGGCTGCTATTGTCAGCAAATGCAGCTGTCACAGGCAAGAGCAGTGGCTGGCCACGCTGCCTCCTCAACGCACATGCTGCCACCAAACTTCATCTCAAGGTTTTCATCCCTGTCGGTATGGATTTTCTCTTCTTTTAAGTCTCATGATGAGAGCTGACAACTTGGTGACTGCTTCGGTTTGGGGGTTTTTGCTTCTTCCTTTCATTGCTGTTTCCACCACCCCAGCCTACCTCCAACATGCAGTGCGTGGGATTGTGTTTTGGAGAAGAAGGGTGGAGAGTGAAATGCTCATTTTGAATGGATTTTAATTAAAGACTCACACGAGTCCTTAAACATTTTGTGTGGATCTGTTTTTCAAACCAATTGAGCACTTGCACTTCTCTGGTAACTGCTATGAGGCAGAGCAGCTAAGGCTTTGATAGTGAATGGCTGCCACAAAGAGTTTTCCCTCTCCTCTATCCTCTGCCAAAATTTTAAGCAATGTACACTTGTTTCTGAGCTGTGAAACCCACTCTGTCTTTTATATTACCTTTCCTGACCGACTTCCTGACTATATATTACAGTAACACACCAGAACAGTACATGGAGGAAATATTCCTGGAGGAGGAATGTCCTTTACTGGTGAAGATGCAAATGTATTTCGTAATATCCCATCCATACTACTTACTATGCAAAGGAAGCTTCATTTGCATTGCTGTGGTTTAAATGTAGATGGTCTAAGATAAGTTATTGTCTGATGTCCGTAAATATTGATGAGCACTTGGGGATCCTGTATAGAACCATCTGTTTCTTTTCTGTCATCATCTGAGCTGTGCGTTAGCAGAGATGTCAGTGGAGTTTCTTGGAAGAAAACCCATACCTTTGCTTAGCAAGTGATAGCAAAAGGAATGGAGAAAGTTAGGAAAGAGAATTTGAAGATGAATAATGAATCAAGCCAGATAGGAGGCTCATGAACCTTTACTGGAGATATGACTTATGTGCAGCCTCCCATCCTTGTGCTCCCTAAGTTCAAAGGATGCTTTGCAGCAGCCACATCTCTGTGCAGTGCCTGCTGGTGCCCACACCAGCCATGGATTCCCCTGGTGGAGCAGGGTGGGCAGCAGCTACCTAGGTTGGGGAGCTGCTCCTATCCTGCAGGTCATTGCACAGCAAAAATGTTGGGGAAGAGTGGATTAATGGCCACTTCCTGCCTCCAGAAAACATTAGCAAGCCTAGTAAATTGAGTTAATGTCATCTATCATGAAAAGATCTCATCACTTCTTTCCACTTTTATTTTTTTTCACCTAATGGGAGTTTCACCATTCCTATTTTAGATGCCTCAGTGAAGTGCCTGAAGTCACAAGGAAGGGAGCTGGAACATCAGCCTGCATCTGTTGTCTTCCGCAGAGAGTTGTCAGTCAACTTGTCTGCAGTAGCAGGTAAGGGACAGTACCACCCAAAATTCAGCCCCAGAATGAGGGATAAGGAGAAGGTGTTCCCAACCGCACTACAACAAGGTCACCTCCTTGAGACCCAATTTCTCCAACCCTAAAATTCTCTAAAACATTTATTGTTCCAATTTATTTTCTGTTTTAAAGTATTCCGTAAGTGCTATGGTTTATTATTCTAATGTGACTGTAAAATCATGATGTCTTTATTGCAAAATGATCTTTAAAACATGAAGCATTAGGATGGTGACTGAAATCATTAGTATCAAATTGTTCTGCTTTTGCCCTGTCACACTGATACTTCAAAGCAAAATTGTCTCGTGGGCGTTTATAAGATTTCGTAAGGATAACTTGTCTTTTCGAACCTTCTTTAGTGGAGGGGGGGGGAAGAAGCCCCCAGACACTTTCTTAATGAATAAGGACTAGAGGGTTCTGCCTATTTAATTCTGAGGCTCTCTTTTAATATTTAGATTCTGAACTTGCTAACAATCAGCTTGATGAAAATGAGCCTCTAGTTGTTTGGAAGTGGTGGAGGCAGATGTCCCCACTCCTCAACCCCACCCAAGGCTGTTGCAGTCACCAAGATGCTGTGAGATGGTGACTACGGGGTCCCACCACTCCCACTGCCTACAGAAGCAGAGCAGAGGTCTCCCTATCTATCCTATCTTCTCTGATTTACAGACTATATTCCTACTAGGTTAACAGAGGTTGGAATTCTCCTCCTCTGCCCTCTTTCAGATTGGGATGCATCTCAAAATCACGCTTCCTCTTCTGGCAGAAAATCCAGGTGAAACTTCAACAGATAAGGTGAGTGCCTTTTGCTATGCAGAGGCACAGCATGAGCAGCTTTCCTCCATCAACAGATCCATAGGGGCAGCCTTGTCACTCTCCTTCAACTTGTCATTCACGGATCTTCCCTCCCCTCTTGTACACATTTCGCAGTTCACACAAATGCTTATGTTGCCTGGTTTTGACCCAACAAAAGTGCAAGGAAGAAAGCTTTCTGTTCCTGCTCACTACGTCTTGGTTTCAGGAAAGTATCTTTTTGCTACACTGTGGTCTGGGAGACATAAGAATATCTGTGAATTTATGTATATAATGTCACAAGTGAAGGCCGACAAAGGAAAAACTAATACTGTTTCTCTTTTACTCTGATTGAGTGTAACTACTTGCTGGTTTTATGGCAAACTGGTTCATTAGCATTTAAATCGATTCTTAAATATTTTCCTTGAAATTTGGAGCAATATAAGCCTTAAATCCAGGACTGGTAATGTTGTGATTTTTATGTCTAATTTTAGATTTAATTTTTGGTCTGATAAGTTGCGATTATATAGCCATGCAATTTCAGAGCGCTGCTTTTAAATGCACAAATTTGTGTTTAGCCTTTAATGAGTAGAATAATAAAATAAAAAGGAAGAAGGCATTACCTTATGTCCATATGCAAAATGACAGCAAACCCTGAAATCCTTGATGATAAAACCCTCATACGTTCCAGATACACAGCTTACAAATTAAAAGCCCAGACAGAAGATGTAACTATGTACAGGACAAAAAATATCATAGAAAAATGATTTACATAATCCTGTAAATTCAGAGCCATAAGCTTCAGTCTGCAAATACTTACGTTGTTCCTAACTTCACAAATGCAAGGGGTTGTGGATGGATGACCTCCATCCAGTCTCTGCCCACATCTTATGACATTCAGTGGTGTATAATCAATGAATGTACAGATGTTATAGTTATGAGGTATACTAAAGAGCTTGGCTACATAGTTATTACACCAAAGCAGAAAAGATAGGATGCTTACCCATATCCTGGGCTCACTTATGAAACTCCAGCAGAGCAGATTTCCAGGAGAGATCCTTTCTCACTGCTAGTCAGCTCCTAAATGGGGTCCAGGAGAGGTGGAGCCAGGCTCCACCCCTTCCTGCAGCACAGGTGAATTGCCTTCACCTGTGTTCTCATGGCTGACTCATTGCTTGCCTCAGGTGATCAATCAGAGGTTCAGGCCGTGATTCAGCAGTTCCCATACAAGTGGCCACAACAATCTCTCTCTTGATAGTGCCTGCCCTACCAGTGCGTCTGGCTGGAGAGGAGCATAGATGGGAACTGTAGGGAATGAGTCACATGCAATTATAGTGTATAGATATTAGAAAATGCACCTTGTCTATCTCCGCTGTATACTTTGAGCCATTACTTTCTCTGCTAAATTTGACCACATACCCCTCAGCACATGAAAGAAAAAAAGTTTGATACTGCTACAAAAATGCAAAACTCACCATAAAGAAAATTTATTTGGCTTTTAAGAAACGTGTGAATGGAACATGTTTTCACTCCATTTGTATTATTCTGTTAGTTAATCTCACCCCATGGATTGTAAAATCCTCATGAGTTTTGTGGTTGGAAGAGTTGGGGATTTTTTTCATCTGTGGTTTCTACAGCTGAGTAATCTGGTGCCTCTTCAATCACAACTAGAACTGGAAATCCTTCAGAGACTGACAAGTTAACAAATGGACGCTAGCAATATTGTATTGCTCATCTGCCTGATGTTGTATTTTAATTAGATTGAGGAAGATAAAAAGGCTGCTTCTTCAGGTAGAAGTTACTACAAGACCCTTGGAAGATAAAAAGAAACTGCTTAAGGGAAGGGACTGCTTATGCTATTAGTCACAGAACGCTGACTTCTTTCAGTCCTGCCCTGTTGACAGATATTGCTAATGTTGTAAAAGAATCAACCCTTCACTCTGAAGTGTGCACTGTTTTAAATGATGGAGTTCCACAACATTGAGAATTACACATCTTCTGTATTGCGTTAAAAATGAAAAGTTGCTTGAGAACATCCTTGTTGAGTATTAGTCCATAAAGACATTGGTCTTTGGTGTGAGAAAGGCTATCTCAAGGTCTGCATGTTTCCTAACTCTTTTAACAAGTACTGCTGCAGGAAATCTAGAGATAGAGAGAAATTACTGTCACTGAATTTTACTTTATTAAACTAAATTTTCAATATGAAGAGTGTGACCGCAATTTCTTTTTAGCAATAAAAGCTTGACTATGAACCTAATGTCACCAGTTCAGTAGAGCACATTTCACTAAGTGCTAAATTCACTTCTTTGCCAGGAATATATTTCTGTTCATTAAAACATTAGGCTACTTACACTGTTTTTGTACTGTATCAAAGGGGACACTGAGCAGCCTAGGGATTCACATTTGCTCTTCCACATTTCTTTTACAAGGCTCATTGTATTTGTAAAAATCACATTTCAAAAACTCAGAAAGTTGTGTGAAGAGACGAGGTTAAATCAAAAGCTTACAAGTAAATCCTTTTGATGCCATTTGAATTCAAGGTTACATCCAGATGTCCCAGATCATTCAAATCTAATCTATGAGTCTGAACCTTTGAAAAAGATCTGCTCCCAGTGGGACTGTGAACTTTGCATCTTTGACCTACCTGTTACTTATTATGAAAGATCTTCATGAACCAAGCCCAAACCTTAGTACAGTCAACAAGAACAACACCAAAACAAACAAACAAACAAACAAACAAACGGACGTTCAGCCTCCAGAGAGTACAAAGTGGCTTCTATTTTATGCTCACACTTCTATCTTTCCTCCTAAAACGTCTTTTGAGAATATTTTCCTTAGTCTCATTGTCTGTTCCTTCAGTGACTTCAAGACTGGTGAAACTTGATTGGGCTTCAGGTTTTATGAACTGTGTGGAATGTCATATTTTTCTTTTTTTCTTTTTTTTTTTTTTAAAAAGGGTGCCATCTGAATAAGGTTAAAAAGAACCCTGCAAAGGCACAACTGTGCATTAACACTAATACCATAATTCTGGGTGATACTGACTGTTGCGGGGGCCAAGAGAATTGCTCCTTCCTTGGTTTTAACCAGATGGCATCAGGCTCTTTAAATATCTTTATTAAATGGTTCTCAGATATGAGCAAATGAGTTTTTTTAGTGCTAATGTTCCCCTCATCCAGAAATGTCCGACACTGCTTGAGGGGTGCTTCCTTTGCTGACAGTCCCAGGCAGAGAGCTGAGAAACAATTAAATAGGTCAAAGGAAAACTTGCCAAAGTGCACATCTCGATCTGAGACAAAGCAGATCCCTCACTGAATGTAGCCCGAGGATTAGGCTGTAAAAGGACTGTTACTACCTACCTAGAAGAGCTTGCTAATATCTCTTTATCTCAATGACTACCTCCTCCTATATCTTATACAGCTGGTGGCCCAAAAGCATAAACCTTTTCTCCTGATAGCATATTAGATATGCACTTGAGGTACAACATCAGTAATGACTTTCTTCCAATATAATTATATTTTAATTACGCATTTAAGACCAAATTTTTTCACGGTCTATCCCAACTTACACTCTTTGAAACCTTAATAATTTTAATTAAGTAGTAGTTGGTGTAAAATTTCTAGCTGTTGAATTTTGCATTAAAAGATTTCAATCCCCTTAAACACAGATTTAATCTTCACAAGCACTCCAGTTAGTAGCACGCTCCCTCATTTAGTCTTTCAGAGCAATAACATGGACTTTATGGAACATCGAGTCCTTTCCAACAGACGATATTAGGACAGAGCCCACCTTTAAAAGCTTCCCATTTGCCGTCAGTAAGTGAAGGATGTGTGCTGCAGGCCCTCACAGAATTTCCCTCTCATTAACATCAGTACCATTAGTGCTCCATTAGGATGGCTAAATTTGCTTTTAAGCGGTTTAACCCAAATGTTTCTGCGCTGTACGCTCTGTTCCAGGCAGACGAGACTCAGGTTTGTTGGGTTCTGACTGCTGATTCCATGTCTCTGTGTAAGCATGGCTTCGCAGAGGGAAGAAGACAATCAATAGGTAGGCAGTGAGGAAAAGAGGAATTAAAACTTGTTACTGTCTAAACAAGGAGCAGGCTGCACAAGGAGGGCAAAAAGTGACCTGAGAGAGATTATTTTCAAAATAGTGCTTGGAACAATTGAACCATTGAGAAAGTTTCTGGAAGATTGACCTGGACAGAATAAGACTGTAAAGGGACACAGTAATTGTGCTCCAAACCAAGAAGAAAAATAAGGGGTAATAGAGCCTTATGCTTCAGATGTAAGATCTCTGACGAAACGTGCATCTTAGGAGATATTACAGAGCCCCTAATTAAAAACGGTGCTGCTTGGGGCACTCCAGCTTGCAAGTGAAATTGTTGAGAGAAACAGATCTGGCCCTGGAGAAATCAGGCAGTGCCATGAGGAAGCCCCTGCTGAGTGCTTGCAGGTAGCCAAACACCTGGCACAGGGACCTGTGTGTCCCCAACAAGAAGCAGGGCCTGCCTGGCGCTGGTGGCATGCTCGGCAGGCTTTGTATCAAGCAATGCATTTGGCAGGCCCCTTGGGCAGCAGTCGGCAGCCCATGTTTTGAGCAGCATGCTCTAAAGGCCATAAAGCACCACTCCAGTGCCTGCCTGCAAAGACTTTATGGCCCAGGAGGGAGGCTGCATCGGTAGCTGTAAGTTGCTGCACATGATGAGCACTGCAAGAGATTCCTGTCCTCTCTTCCAGCATTTTTCTTTAATAGACAACTAGTTTTTGCAGCAAAGACCTGCTGTTATTTATCCAACACAGGTTGAACAAGTGGCAGACAGGCTTGCCAGAGCAGAGCTGCAGAGCATATCTTTAGGCCAAGCTAAAGTGCCCGTGGCAAACTGTCAGACCAGAAAAAAAAAAACCAAACACAAAAAAAAAACCAAAAAGGGGCTGGCAGTGCAGCAGCCCAGACCCACTTGATTTACTCTTACCAACAGGACAGTGCATCTCACTGCCCCAGCTGCACGGAGATGGGCAGAGCTGCAACAGGAGCAGCTCTAGCTATTTAGGGAGCCAGGGGTGCAATGGGAAAGATGATGCAGCTTTGATCTGAGGCAGAACAGTGAGGAAACATGGTAGGAGCTTAAGTAATGAATCAGAGGTCTGTCTGACAGGCACCCTGGATCAGAGGGAGACAGAAGACAGATTACAGACATGTTAGACCTGATACACTGCATGAAATAGTATGTGCAAACAGTTTAGAAGGCAACAGCTTTAGCAGCACGACTCGAAGTTTAGGGCTAAGTTTGTGATTACCAGCTGTGCACAAAGATACATGACACGAAGATGAAGGCAATATTATGTTTGTGTCTGCCTGACCTTTCTAAAACCTCTCAATTTTCAGTCCAAATGTAGACAGAACATGATGATCCCAAGCCCCACAAAGTCAGAGCAGCCTTTCATCAGGACCTGCACCATCCTCACAGGAATCCTCCACACCAGTATCACCAGGATGGTCATTTATTTATAAGGTATCATAGACAGGCTAAAAATCATATAGAGGTCAAAAAGTCCAAGAACAACCCTGGAGGTATGTTATAAGAAGTATCCTTTACCCTTATCACCCATGGCATTGGCCAGATGGTACCAGCCTTGTGTGAAGAAGCCTGATAGCTTATGCCACCTCCAAGTCCCAGAGGAGAATGGGGTGAAGATATTCAATTGGGAAGGTCCTGAGCAGACAGGAGCCTCTTCCGTATGAGACATTATAGCTGAGATAATATAGCAATTACTTATAATACCAGCTCACCACAACCTTGAAAAATCCATACTTTTCCTCATGAGAGGTTAGTCAGCTGCAGCCCAAGCAGGAGATAACAGCATGGGAAAAAAAAAAAAAAAAGAAAGATAAACCAGCAGAAAACAACTGAGTGGCTGGAGAACAAATGGAGAACTGTAGGTCAAAACTGCACAGGATGACCCAGAGGCTGCATTTTGATAAAGCTTGTTTCATGTCAGTGCTTGTTGTTTGGGTAACTGAGATGCAAGGCAAGGTAGCCCCAGGGAGCTCTGGCACAAGGTGACTGGAGCTGCCTCTTCAGAACTGCAGAGGTCCATGTTTCACATGTATTGACTGATGCTGCTTAAAGCTGGCCTCTGTGGAAGTGTGCCTACAGTTTCCTGAAAGCTTCTGAGAACTACTTTTCTCAATAGAGCTTGTTTCATTTCCACAGGAAACAGAGTACTCTTTGGTTATTGCTCAGCATTTGGTGCACATCATAGCAGGTGCTTCTGGCAGCCTGGAGGGAAGAGAGGCGGTAAGGAGTTGCACTGGGCACAGAGCTGAGCTCACCTTGTTGCCAGGTTTCAACAGACCAGCAAATTTTAAAAGGTGATACTTGCCTTTAAATGCAACATGTAACTCACTTCGTTGCAGTCCATCCATCTAGCATGATGTGTTTACAGGGAAAAAGGATTACCGTTTCACTAACATCTGAGAATTAGCAAAGAAATTTTCTATCAGAAAAAGAGGGGCCGGAGGTATTGCAAGGAATTGTGCATTTTTGTAGAAGTTTGAAGTTGTGTATTTCTCAGCTGCTTGAATGATGCCTGTGTTATATTCTTGCATAACTGAAAATACACAGAGAGAGAGACACAGCTATTTGGAAGCAGTTTTCCAATATGTGCAAGTCACTTGAGCTTGGCAGGCAGAACTCACCATTTTGAACCATTCAGGCACTTAGGAAAATGTGTTCTGGTAATTAAGTGTGGGCAGCCATGAGCCTGGTCAATATTCTTGTGCTGCAGCCTCCTTCAGGGAAGCCTCAAGCCCCCACCTCCTTCCAGCGGCAGATAGAAGCATGGCGAGGTACAGAGGGCTGGTGCCTGTGCCCAAAGGCTGGTGCTGCGAGGAACATGGGGGGAGTCAATATGAGCAGTATTTCTCCTCTCTTCCATGCAGCCATTTGTGGCTCAGATGAGCCCCAGGTTGGGCTGGCTCACGGTGTATTTGGCAGCTCTCAGTGGATTTCCTCTTCCAGACTCTCCCAGTCAATCAATGCTTTCTGAGCAGCCAGCCACAATGTGGAGGTAGGGAATCAATGCACACTTTGGTCCTGCTTGCTATGGGTCCCTCTGCTAAGAACCCCAAGCAAGATACAGGGCTCTGATCTGCTGAGTTCAGCACCTGCCAGCAGGGCCCAGCACCAGAGAGATTTCCAAATAATATTTGTTTTACGTCTCTTAAAGACACAGGGTACAGCCAAGGCTCCTGTGCTGTTATGGCACCTTTTTCTGGGCATGCGGTATGTTTAGCAAATATGCTAAGATGCTAAAGGAAATGCTAAAAGAAAAACTTGAAATCAAAGTTCACAAAAGAAATCAGAAAGACAAATAAATAAGTACATTTCTGAGGTTTTATTTCATATGCATACATACATTAGTGTTAGTAATTTATAGAAGTTGTGATGTGACTTAGTCCTTCTGCAACTTTATCTTCGTGTCCCCTTTCAACAAATAAAATCATCAGTGGAGGGAGAATGGTATAAAAGAACTAAGACTCATAATGTGAACAAAGTCAGTATTATTGGCATTTTCCCTTTCATATTTTAATTTGGCAGAATTAGATAAACACTCTTTCTAAAAGAATGAACCCATATTGGATTTAGTTGAGTTACTGAGTGAAATAATGTATTGTTTTCTTAATTTCCCCCAGGAAAAAAAGGTTTCCTCATTACATGTACGTGCCATCAAACTCAAATGGAATGAAGAAGTACTAAGTCACTTAGCAATACACTTATTGTGCAGTAAGTGGGAGGTGATCATTAAAAGCCCTCACCTGAGCAGGGAAGGAGAAAATTCCTTCATGATACACATAGGGGACGTGGTGCTGGGAACAATCTACTGGTAGGTGTGGGTGTTCTTTGCAGGTAGTACCCAGGAGAAGTCTGCACATCGTTTGCCAGTGTAGCTGTAGGCATTTGTCTTTATTTTCATAGAAACATGAAAAAGGTCTATATTCATTGATTTTCAAGCAAGAATTAAACATTATAAACATGCTGCACATCAGACTCGCCACAGACTTGTAAGTTCCTTCCTCATCCTCACGTTTGCTAGCTAAATTATGTTTTCTGAACAAAAATAATAATAAATATATCCAGCCTCGATTTTAAGGCATCAGGTGTTAGAAGACTGCTAGGTAGGATCTGCTTCTTGATCTGAATCATCTCATGGTTTTCATCATGTGCTGCATGGGTCCCTGGGCATCTGCAGGCTGTCTTTAATATGGTAATGAAATGTGATTGAGGAAATAAGTTTTTGGTCTCTACATTGCAAGTGACCTGTGTAAAATACCCTTAACAGCTACTGAAAAAAAAATGAAGAATCTATAAATTAAAAAAAAAAAAAAATCACTTACCTAGTATTTAAAGATGACAGCATTAGACCCATCAGAGAAAGATACAAGCAGTTCCATAATCTGTAATTAGAAAGTAATGTGTCAGAAGGGGATATTATTCCTATCACACCCTTTTACAAAGCCTGTTAATGCCTTGAAGCACAAGTTGATTTCATTTGTTTTTTTAACGCAACTTTTATTCCATCTTGTAACTCAAGGTAGCTTTGTTGAGTAACAGCATTGGATGATAGGCCAGTTTTCTATGCAACAAGAAGTATATGACATCCCTTTCTTTCAACGTTATCTTTCAAAAAACTACTCATTCCAGCTCAGAGACCTGTATAGTATGAAAACACTACCCTAAGTAGTTTTACCATAGATATTTGAATGTCATAGAATCATAGAATGGCCTGGGTTGAAAAGGACGTCAAAGATCATCTAGTTTCAACCCCCCTGCTGTGGGCAGGGTCACCAACCACTAGACCAGGCTGTCCAGAGCCACATTCAACCCCCCTGCTGTGGGCAGGGTCACCAACCACTAGACCAGGCTGTCCAGAGCCACATTCAGCCTGTCCTTGAATGTCTTCAGGGAATGTGATAGCTTTCATGGGAAAAAAAGAACAAAAACTAAACCTAAAATAAAAGCCAGAATGGCAAGAATAGCTAACTATTTGTGGAAAGTAAATAAAAATTAGCCAGTTATCACACTGACATCCCAGCCTTACCTTGATAATCAAAGATGGGATGTGTTGTGGTTAAAAGCTGCATCCTCAGCAGTGAGGGAGAGGAATCTGAGCAATGAGACAGTTTCATGTCTATCTTGATGGGACTGGTGTTGGATGCCTATGGAGATTCAGCAGTTTTCCCTACTTTGTCTGAAATTTGACCTGTTTTGCTTTTGAGCCTTGCACCACCATCTTTTCACTGTTGGACACTTGAGGCCCATCCTTCTCACACCCTTAGTTCTGATGATTTTAATGAGTATGTGGATGAGGGAAGCAGACAAGCCTGGGTCTAAGTTTTGGGAGAAGAAAAAAAAAATAGAAACAGAACAGATTTTGAAGTAGGCAGTACTTTTCCTGTGATGAAGATTCACAACTGTTCCAAACTAAAAAGGCATATTTTAGTGATTAGTTCCAGTCAATCTTAACAATGCTTTAGGCTTGATAACGCACCAAACACAATATCCTCTTCTCCATGGAAGAGCAAAATATGGAGTATCTGAGTGGAAGAGCAGAAGTGTTACAAATGGTGATATTTGCAATAATTCTTCTACAACAGCCATTCACACAACATAATGTTTCTCCCAACATGGAAATCTGCCTTTAATAAATGGAAGAAACATACCGTGTGAGAGGGAAGTCATATCTACAATCTACTTGTAAATCAGAAGTTCATTAGGGGAGCATGCAAAGAAGCCTTTTGGAGGGTAATTTTGCTACAGACTACTTTTCACAGGAGTAAAGTAAAGCTTTCAAAAGCATGATTGCTCTAAGTAATTCAAATTATCTCCTCTCCCTGATACTAAGTCTTCCCATCGAGACTACAAAGCACTTATATTTTTTACCCACGTTGTTCAGAAATCCCTGAGGAAGGTTTCAATCCATTTGCAAGTGCTGCTGTGAAAGAGAAAGAAAAGATTCAAGAAGTTTTCTAAACTACCTCCAGCACAGCTAGTGTTAAATGCTTTTTATAGAATTGCCACTATATCATAAAGGTCTTTGTTCAGACATTTACTACTGAGTCACACAAAAAATCCACTCTGGACTGAAACTTCATCTACAAGAGTTTAGCCAAGAAACAATATTTCCTGGCACTTTGTTCCCTTCCTTTTTCTAGCACTGAAATTGAAAAAGAAGCTAAGTGCTCTATGGTTTCCAAATGCGAATGTGTTCCTATTACTCAGAAAATGACTTTAATTTTAAAATGAAATGGTGCGGGCTTACAACCTTGAATGTTGATCATGTTTTAAATGCCAGTCATGCAGCACAGTGCTGGCTGCTACAGTCAGCAAGAGCTGTTCCATGGTTTCTTGGAAGCATGCAAGCTTTCCAGGCCACCTCCATTTTTGTAGTAGTTCCAAGTCTAGCTCTTACTTGTGCAGATCTCCCATTGGGGTAAGTAGCAGTAAGAGTCATTAGAGAAAGGCATCGCTCACTGGTGCTGGGACTGCTGTTTCTATCCTTGTCCCATAGCAAGTGAGACCCATGTTCTGCAGGTAGAGTCACTTGCTCTGTGATGATGCAAAACCACTCAGACATCTTATCCTTCTTGTACCCTAGTAGCAGTGCTTAGCAGCGTGGCTTTGGTTTTGCCAGCCTGGCTTGACAAGACAAGCCCTACCAGATGCCACTAATTACAGGATGTTACTACAGGACAGGGTTATAAGTTGGGCAGATGAAAGTTGGCCATGTCCTCTCTGGCTGCATCTTACTGCCTGACTGAAAGTACAGCAAAATCAAGATTCGCTATACAAATTATCAACACTGAAACAGCAGATAATGTGATGTTAATAAAGGTCTCCTAGTTCCCTTCCTTTGGAGAAGATGGTACTCCTGAGGGATAGGATAGGTTATTGCTAATCAGTTTCTCTGGGGCTGGCTCAAATTCTAGCATGCCTCAAGGGAAACATGGAGCTTCAGAAAACGGTTGAGCTTGGTTAATAATGGGTAGCAGCAAGACAGCTGCTAAAGAGAGTGTCGAAAAGTGAGGGAACCACAAAACTAAAGGGTCAAATACCCTCAGATATGGCATCCACTATCTCTTGCAGAAGTAGGGTTGTATTCAGAGAGCAAGCAAAACACTTGTAGTTTTTTTCCCAACACTGCCTCTTGCATTTACTCCAGCACACTATATTTCGTATGGTTGCTCCTGTGGCAGAGCTATTCTCTAACAACTGTCAAGAGGCTTAGAAGAAACAAGCCTCTTGGGAGTTAAAGACAGTGGTTTTTTTAGACTCACGTTTTGTTATGATGCCAAGTTTGGCCTCAGTCATACCGTGTACAGGAATTCCAGTGTCTGCAGCTGCTCACACGTTTCAGGTCCAACTTTATTTGGTTTCAGTGCATTTCACAGCATCACTGCCCCCTCACAGTTGTGTTCCTATTGACCCCAAACTTTGACAACAGCTCAGATGAGTGAGTCACAAAGATGGTGTGCAGTACATGTAGATGAGGACAAGAAACATCATGCAGCTGTCAGCACAGAGAAAGGGGGGTTTGTCTTGGAGCAGCGATGTTTGGGATGGAAGGCAGGAAGATCAATTTTATTTCTTTGATGTCCAGCATCTTCCTAGTAATGGTTTAAATGCTACTTCTGTCTGCTCAGTACTGATCATTTCTCAATGATATTCATTACCATACATCCTTTTTCTGAGGATTTTCTCTCTGAGTAAGAGAAATTTTTTTAGCTATGCCTTAAATTGCAACATATACAAATATGCCAACTCATACTACTCATTGGAGAGTTCTGTATGGTATTGTGTAATTTTGCTTTTCCATAACAGCAACTTTTAAATTATGGAATTGCTTAAAGAAACATTAAAAAAAAAGAGAAGAATTCACCCACTCTGGAAGTACTGCACCCTGAGCTGGGCTGTTTGTTCATCTCTTCAGAGAGAGTTTGGGAGACAGATCTTTGAATCTGCCCCCTCAGAAATGCTGACAACTCAGAACACTGTAGATTCTCCATTATTATTTGAAAATATCAGCTTGCATGCTCCAGGACTGCTTAAAAAATCCTGAATTGATAGTTCTCTCCCACATTTTGCAACTGTCATATTTTAATGTGAATTTTGGTCTGCTGAGTGGAACGATGCTTGCATTTCACTGCTGCAAAGAACAATCTTTTTCCTCTTAAATTCCAGGAACAGCTTCTTTTTGCTGCTCTAGCTGTTTCACATAACAAATAAGCTTTGCAACAGATGAGTTTGGCTCATCATGCAGATCTGTGTTCTTAGTGAGTGGGAAAAAAGAGCTGAGAGTTTTCTTCCCTGTCAGTCAGTGCTGTTATCCCAGTCAAGGTTGACACAATTATTTATTTAGGAGAAAAGCACAAATTAACCTGCATAAGAAATCTTTCTGCTACTCCTAAGCACAAATGTTGGGATTTCATTCTGGTGTAGTACAGTCACTGTGCAGAGAAGTCCTCACAGAAGTCCAACATGGGGCAGGCCTACGTGAGAGCTGGGGCCACACTCTTCAGTCTCTGCAGTGGCAGAGGGAGGTGATAGCAGAGGTCCAGAGCAGAGGAGACACATCCTGTTATCATGTCTTTTGGTGACAGTCAGTTCAGGTCTGTGAATCTCTTTGTGTAGGTCAGAGCAAGTAGGAACTGGTCTAAAAAAGACCAGCAGGACAAATCAGCCATAGTGTTTCAGCTAGGGTTTCAAAACTGGCCTTTAAGCTTCTTGTCATGAGAATAAATGAGTGTGTGGAAATGTACCCAGGTGCCCATATGCACTATGCATGTACACACTCTCTTAGGCTTTGGTGAAGATCAGGATTTTGGCTGTTGAGCTTGGTAGGGCTGCTTGGAGTAGTGCTCCCAGAAGGGAACAATTCCTTTCATATAGCTGCAAGCAACACTTCAAGTACCAAAGAGCTTCTTTTTTAAGTTTGGGTCTAAGGTGAGGAAGGTGGAACACTAGGACACTACAGCCAGTAGAGGGCTGGCAACAACAGGCATTCATTTAAAGAAGAACAAACCTACTGACCTCTGAAAGTTTTGCAGCATAGAGTCTTAGCAATCTCAACCCCTTCCTCAAAGCAGGCAAGGAACATGGTAACACTGTGCAGCCCTGTCCTGAAATTTATGAAATTTATGAAATAACTAGATTCTCTTTGTTGGGCTGAAGGGCTGCATAATCCCATACCCCAGCTATGGGGTAGCATATGGAAACCTCCACACTGTGGCAGGGCCCCTTTGCAGTGATGTCTCTGTATTGTACTGCCTTTTCAATAGGGATTATTTTGGTGGCTTCAAGGATCTTCCCAAGTTCCACTGCAGTCTCTGGCGAGCACAGTTCAGCACATCCCAGCTCTTTTGTAGAAAGAAAGGGACGACCTTGTGGTTAGACTCTGGCATTTAGATTTTTTAGGCATCAGATACTTCCCTACCCTCTAGACCCTTGGTTCCCCAGCCTGCAGCTCTGGGTTTCCCTGCCGTCCTGGCAGCGTGCAAAAAGTACAATCCAATTACTTCTTCCATGTGGAGAAGTCACAGAGAGTCAGCAGTGATAGATAGATCCCTGCAGGGCAGAAAGACCTGGCTTCTGCAAAATAATGAAGCCCATAGCAAAAAAATAAAAAAAGCTTGAAAAAACACAGATTCACAGCTGAGGAGCCCACAGCCCTGAGTGAGCTCAAGTTGAAAGTTCACGTTGTTTTGAATCATTGCTCCAGGCTTTCTTCAAATTCAAAGGGATCTCAGTTTACACACTGGTCGTACGTTTAATCTTGCTTTAGCAGCTGCAATCAAGTCAAAAGTTTTTACTGTATGGGAGGTTTTCTGAGTGAAAGCTGATGCTGTAAATGGGGAGAGAGGTCTTTTTTCAATTCCATAGACCTGAAATAATCAGTGTCCTGATGTGAGCTTCGCTTTGTTCAGATGCACTGTAGGCCAAAACATCTTTCCTAGTCCTGGACTACTGTTCTAGACATTCTTCACAGATGTGTGAGCACGGACATTTCTGTAGCAAGTTCTGGCATTATCAATCACAGCATCCCCCGAGCAAGTGATCTGATTTTCAAAGTGATGAAATGCAAGCTGCTAGTGCTCTTTCACCTCTGAACATCAAACAGCGTGCTCACAGCCTCCTCTCGATGGAGGCACTGGATATCAGCCACTTTGCTGAAAATTGTCCCTCTTCTTTTTTATGTTATAAAGAAGGATGCGAAAGCCTGAACGCTGTCATCCTTTTCAACAACATGCAGTGAATATCCACTTACCACTGCTTCACCATAATCACATTGCTTATAAACACAGGTAATTGGCTCTCTTTTATATCATTCCATTCATTGGTATGTATTTCTTTGCCTACTGCAGAAATTAGCATATTTGTGGGTCTTTGTAATAGAAAAAATGTCACTGTGATACATACACAATTTTAGATCTTGAAAAAAAGTTCAAGATCCCATTCCACTGGTGTAATTCAGAAGAAGTCATGCACACAGTGAGTGTCAAATGGAGAACAGTGTTCCGCATGACCCAGGTGAGCAACTCCCTCATCAAGCCCTGGGCAGGATGATGGCAGCCTGTCTCCCTTGGAAGAGCAGCTGCATGTGCACTTAGTTTTAGAGAAACCAATGGGTGACAGAATTGGACTCCATGTCTACTCACAGGGATCTCTTTCCAGGCAGCTGGCGCATCAGTAATACATAGGGTTGATTTTTTTTAAGCTGGCAAATGCACTGAAATATACATAGAGATTTTGTCAGACTGGCAAAAGTCAGTGTAAATCATGGACAGAAGTTACTGTGTGCTGCAGAACATGTGGGTGTGGTTTTCAGAGGCCCATGTGCTCTTTTGATGATAGCCTGATGTCTAACAGAGTGAGTTTATGAGCCTTTCCACCCATGAGACACTGACATCTGTTTCCATCAAAAATAGAAAGAGTGAGTTGCTTCCACTTCTACCAGAAGCCATTGACCATAGGTCAGCAGGATCAAACTCTGGTGTGGGCTATGTGCAGGAAACATCCTATTGCAGGCACCCTCACCTGGACAAACAGGACTGCATAAAGTTCATTTATTCAGGGATTCAGCCTCAAAAACATTCAATTGTTGTCCTCTTCGTATTATATACTTCATTCAGTTCTGCTTCAATCACTGCTTGCCAGCCTTCATGCTCTTGCAAGGCTGGATATGTCATAAATACGGCAGCTCTCTTTGAGCGTTAGTGCTGGATGCTGTCCACGATTGCTGAGCTGCAATATGCAAGCCAGTGATACCACGAAGGCAGAGTTTATACTCCTTCCCTTTTGCATATTTTCAGTGTGTAAATCCACAGAGCAGAAAAAATTTAGAGGGGAATGAGTGGTCATGGGGAAAGTAATCCGCATATAAAGCAGCAGCAGATACCTCTTTTGGCCCAGGACTCATCCTGTTGGGTAGTTTCACACCAGTCTGAATGACACCTTCCACTGCTGGTGGTTTTTTCTTGTGCTTGAGTTAAGGGAAGGGAGGGTCAATGACACTGCTTATGCATTATTCATTTAGCAGTGGCTCCAGGGAGCAACTTAATGTCATGAGTTTTTCACTTACACGAATTGCAATAGACTCTTTTCTTCTTCAAGCCTGCCTGCACCAGGGAAATTTTGTAAGTCATTTTACCACTGGCATAGCTTAACCTGTTTGGGGACAGCAGCAAAGACTTGGTAATAGACAGCTTGAGGTGAGTCATCTATTTTTACTGTTGTCGTTTCAGACTGTGGGCATCTGACTATATCTACTAAAAATTGAATTATTAAGATCAGGTAATCCAGAAATATTTTTGATTTGTTGAGATACACAGTATCTATCTCCCACAAGCTGAAAATGTTTGCATTCCACACAGTGCTCATTTCCTCTTGAGAATGTAGGCTTTCATTCAGAGACTTGAGTTTTTCTTGCTTTGTTTTCCTTGCCTTCTTTACACTGGACATTTTTAATCAATGTATCACAGCCAAGCCCAGATGACATTTTCCATGGAGACTTTACTGACAGAATCAAAATTACATGAAGTATTGCATTTTTAAGGCAGTGATATGTGCGCAGTCAAGAAAAGGTATGTTCTGCTCTGGCTGGGTAAAATGCTTCCATTTAAATCCCATCACTTGTAAGGCTCTGTGCAACAAACATACTTGTGCATTCATAAAACTGAGGTGTTGGGAAGCAACAATGATGTTTTCTCAAACTAACAAGAAAGATGTGATTAAAACCACAGCTGCAGACATGGAGCAGAAAACCTAGGTTGATACTCAAGAGACAGCGGTGATAGATCCTTTGCTGAAGGAAGGAGGAAGTGGAGGAGTGTTATATGGGAGGGAACACCTATGTCTGCACTCAAGACCTAGCAGACTCGAGGGGTTTCTGAATGTATTGGATTGAAACTTATGCAGTAGGCACAAGAAATGTTTTCTGAAGATTTACCAAATTTCACATGGAGGTAGATGCACATGCTTCACTCCTTTAGACAGCATTCAAAAGGAGTTGAAGGAATGTGGCAGTCCAAGTCCCTACCATATCTGTGCTTTCTTACTTCCATTCGATGAACATAATTCTCACTCTTTGCAACAGTGAAGAGTGAGAAACCATACACCACTTCTCAGCCATCCAGAGGCTTTTTTAGAATTAAATAAAAGCAAGGGCCAAAAGCATTTGCAGTTTTCCTGCTGCAACTAAGACTTACGTTCACCAGACTTTACCAGATTCACCACATTTTTGAGGAGCTGTTACCTAAAATGAGTCTAACCAGCATCCTTCTTCTGCACCATGGCAGGCACATCAGACCCCACCTGACCCTTTGCTAAATTTTATCTCATTGCAGTGGAAGGGACTCCGCAGAGTGTCAAGGGCTAACTCTGTAATCCTGGTGACCCCAGGACAAACAAACCATGCCAAAAATTATGGCAGGTCCTCTGCATCTTGAGGGGACTGCCCCAGTGTAGTTGACCCAGGTAACCATCCATTGCTGCCAGTCCACTTGTTAGTAGTGAGTGATATCAGGGTTGTGGAGTGTTACTGGGAGGGGTTTAGGGAAGGACTGTCACAGGATGAGGTAGCGCTGGACCCTAACACATGTTGCTGAGGGCATATGGAACCTTTCCATCACATCAGAATTAGCTTTCGTGTAAACAGTTCTATACTTGAAGAGACCAGAGGGTGTTATGTACTTCCTTCTCTTGCTCCCAAGAAGATACAAACCTGACATAAAATCTGGGCTAAAATGGTTTTGGCTTTAAAATCAGTAAAAACTGTGCTGAGTGATGAGACAGAAAACCCCTTATGTGTTCTGGGAAATGACTGCATGAGGTCCTAAACTATCCAGACTGCCCTCTGTGTAAAAAACTCTCATCTTTGCAGCCACTGGATATTTAACGAAGCTCCAGTCTTTATATATTTGCTTTAATTCATTTTTTTTGCATGTGACACTGTGTGATGAAGAGCTACCCTTTATTTTCCAGTACATTTTTGATGGCTGTCCATGTAGCTGTATGTCCCATGGTGTTGCCACGTAGATCCATCCAGAACTGGGGGTTGAAACACCACCCCCCACCGTGCCTTCCTATGCCCTCTGGTGCCCTTCCTCAGTTGTACCAGGAGTTGGGGGCCAGAAAGGATACAGTGACCATGGTGGTGTTCAGCAGGCACCTCTTATCCTTGCACAACCTTTGTTTCTGTTCAGATCTGAGTAAGTTCAGCTCTCCTTATGCAATCAGTCAGCCTGGAGACAACGTGTTGTGGATCACGACCTGTGTCACAAAACTTCACTCATTGTCCTCAAGCCTAAGCAGTGTAGGTCTTCTTTAATTTTTTTTTTTTTTTTAATCAGAAGCCTGCAGCCTGATGATTCATCAGCTCAAAGTTTGATGACTCCAAGCCTCCAGCGTTGTTTTCTCTTCTAGAGTTACATTGACTGATTATGGTATCCATGTGGCAAGCTAAAGAGGAAGTTTCTAAAAAGGTGCTGCTCTGGAGCTGGAAGACTCTTCTCCAGCCTCATAGTGAGTAAGGAAGCGTATGTCGGGTGTGTCATCCACCTTTAATATAAGCAGGTGTCTGTCCCCTTGGAGACTATGCGTACCCACAGATTACCTGCCATGCAGTACATTCCTGCAGACGGATATGAGTACGAGACCCTTTTGAGGCTTTATTGGCAGATGTTGTCAGTGTTTTTCTGTCCTTCCCACAGCGGTTCTGAGTAACCAAAGATCAGCCCTTTACCCAGCACCCACGCTGAGCTGTAGTGCATCACAGCTACACCGTCCTCTGGCTTGGAATGATCTAGATGATGGTACAACTTGATGTGTCCCTTACGTCAGCCTATGAGAAAAGGCCTGTATGTGAGTCTGTTCTGCCCCAGCCAGGAATCTGCAAAGGGAAAGCAGGGAATGGCAGCAGCATACCAAAACTGGCAAAACAAACAAACAAAAAATTAAAAAAGGACAAACATGTATTAGCTTTCCCTCCAGATTAGAAGATAGATCTCAGAGGGCTATAAGCAGAAATTTGGAGCACCCAGCATTTGTACATATAAAAGCAGCTATGGACCACCAAAGAGCAAAGAGCTAGATTCCTTTCCTGCAAATGCAAAGCTAATACTTCCTATCCTGTTTATTAGCTATGCTTAATTTACTTTGTTTTCTACTTGGCTGTGAAAGTACTGCTGTAAGACCACAGACTACATTCAAATATCTGTACTTAATTTCATTCTTCCCCTTCCAATGAAAGTTTCAGTGGAGATAAATTTCTGATGGATAGGTTTTATGGGCATTGACTATCTGTATTTGTTACAATTTATTGCTGGATATTGTCTTAAAGGTACATGTGCTAACCAAGGGAAGCTAAGGTACAGACTTGGCTTTATTTAGTAGCTTGAACTTGAGTTTCACTGAGTGGTTAGTAGAGAAAATGTTACATTGTGAAGTTTTTTTCCCCTCCCTTTATTATATTTTACTTTGATTAAAGCAGTACTGAGGTAAAATTGCACATCTCACGCAAAAAGCAATTTATCTCTGCTCTTATTGAAGTTAACCATACTTATTTGTCCTAGCATAATGCATTTTTCCAACTGCATTCTAGCTGTAGTGCTATATCATATGAGTCAAGTTAGATTTAATCAGATTTAGTTTATGTTGTGAATTTTAAAACGTTTGTTCAATTAGTAGGAATAAAAGTAGAACATTTGGAAGAAAGATTAAGGTTGAAAAATGCTGGTGTTGAGCCAGGCATTCAGTTCTCCTTCTGCACCTTTCTCACCCCGAGGCATATCTCAGGCTTGAAAAGGCTCCTGCTTTTGTGTTTTTCTTCTTTATGTTTCTGCAGCTCCTGATGACATTCACAGGATGGGGATGGCTACTGTCATTTTATCAGGTTGCTGCACCCAGGTGGATGTAAGACCTTATGTACTTTTTCTGGGCACCGATGGAAAATAATGGAATTACATTCGAGTTTGGGCTTCCTAGTAATAATTACTCCAGTCTTATCAGCACCTTGACTACTTTCCCTGGTTGCTTTCCTACTACTCTCCTCACTGACACCTGCTTGTCACTGCCTCCTGTCTCACTGAGCTGTTTGGAGCAAAGCAAACTTGTGCTGACATTTTGGCCTGGGGTGTGCAGCAAAGGGACACCAACAAGGTCTGAGGGACACCAAGAAGATTGGTCAGCCCCTAACATGTAACTTCACTCACAAGTGTCTGCTCCCACCTGGAGAGAAAGCAGCTGAAGTAAGGGGTGAAAGCATAGGGCGTGCTTTTCCTTCAGTCTGCTCATATAACCAGTATGTGAGGAGACAACAGTGAAGGACTCAGCAGGATCCAAAGTCTTTTAAATATTTCTATGACTAATAAAGATATGCTTACCCATATGATCATGGCTGGTTATAAAACATAAAATCCCAGTTTTTACAACAACCCCCACCCTGCTGGTCCTATAGATTTCTTGAGATTGGAAAGAGACATCCCTGCTGCTACTATTTACTATTTCTTCAGCTGTCACTGAGACAGGATGTATTCCTCCAAAGTGGCTTTCAGAGAAGATGCTACCCAGAGAAGACAGCAGGCTGGACAGGCTGCTGCCATGTACCCTCAGGACCATGGTGAGTCCCCAGATCTTGGTACCAAAAAGCCTGTAGGCATACAGCTCTCTCTCTCTCCTCACATTCAGTTTCTCTCTCTCTCTTGGCTTTTAAACAACTGCAGAGGTCTTGTTTCCCCTAAGATAATACATCCGGAGTTGTCTCTAAAGGACATCTGTTTCTTTCCAATACTTTTCATTCTCCTGTCCCTTTTTCTATTGCTTTCCTCTAAAGTAATTTATTTGCACACCAGCCAAGTCTTTTTAGAATATGGGGATGTTTTTAATGTGTTGTTTGCTGTGCTGAATGTAGCATCTGTTATTATAAGCATATTACCTTTATTAAGAAAAAATGTAATGCCTGTTATTACAATGTATTATGGCTGTGATTTTTGTCATCAGAGAATTCTTGATTAACTTTGCTTGGGTTCACCAGCCTGAGAGATTTGTAAAGGCCATTGTAAAATGGAAGACAGAAGTAAAAATGTCTTGGTGCAGCCAGATTCCATTCTCTCAACTGAAAAATGTGGTGTTTTTACATTTTGAGACAGTTTCTCCGACAGCCAGACAAGGTGACATTAAACAAATCACGTTAATTACAACACAATTTATGTAGAGAGATTTTACTGGCTCCTAATACTTGGCAGGAGCTGCCAATTGCAAATGTTTTAAAAAGGCGTATTTTCAGCATTAACTTTTTGTTAGGACAACGGAAAGTTTGAGCCCATTGAGCTCTGTATTTGTGCCACAGGAAGCAGAAGCTAATGCCAATGTCCCTCAAGGTCCATACAAGACTGTCATTTTAGTCTGGGGACATGTTGTATGTTTGTTGGTATATTTTACAACAGAGGGGATAATCACACCCCTTTTACCTGTATTCTCTCATTAACAGAATGAGAATTGAAAGCCTACCTATAAAATTTGTCAGCAGCATCTTGAAATTTGTTTCCCAAAGGCTGTAAAGTACTTTAAGCTTCAATCTCAGAGACACACAGGGCTTTGCCTACTGCTCCCTTGCCTTAAGGGCATGGTGATGTACTATTCTATTTTCCCGTGCCCATTCTGCTGGAGATCTCGCAGAAGTGACAGAAGAGAATGGGGCGCTCACTCCTCACCCACATTGGTACTTAGCATAGCTTAACTGTTGTGGTTTAGAAGAAGCCCCTTGTACCTGGGATGTGTTGTGATGCATGATGTGGGTCAGTGTCCCTTGGAAATGCCTGTAAGCTTGGGAACACTTTTGCAGAGAAGTGAGGACCTTTTTCCTGGGCTTCTTGCATTTTGCTCCAAGGTAGATTTGCAAACAGCTCTGCATCTGTGTTTCAAGAGCCAAGTGCTTCTCACTGGAAATGAAGATCTCTATGAGTCCTGGATGCTCATGGAAATGGCCCAGGTGGCAAGCTGCATTTTTGAGAGGGTCACAAGTACTTCAAATAGTTGATTTAGGTTCAGGTTGACATAAAAAGGCCTTACTGGTTTTCAGTAATCCTTTTTGCATGCAAAAAAGAAATGCAAACTCCTCTTCTCTATAAAGCCCCATTAAGTCCAGTGGTGCCCATATGTCCACTGGTACAGCTGATGCTTTGGGCTTAGAGAGATTCGCAAAAGCTGCACAGGAGAGGTTTGGGAGGCAGTGGAAGGGGAGATTTAGCATGCTGTAAGGGGTAAATTTCCCATGGGAAATCAAGTCTCCAGGTCTAACCTGCCCTAGAAACTCCTGGAATCCTGGAAGAAGGTCAGCATCTTGCTTCAGTGACATCTCAGCATTCAGCCTGAGTGCCAGCAGGGCTCTCCTGCACTGGCAGCATACAGAGCTCCTTCTGCTTTACAGTTGCACCTGATAGTATGTGTACCTGTTGCTTGCTTGTGCACATTTTCATGCTCAATTCACAGCTAGCCCAGTGCCACAAGCTGACAAAGCCCGTGGTTACACTGAATTTCAATAGGAATGGCAACACACAAGGGGAAGAAAAGCAGGCCATAAGAGTTATTTCAAGCAGATGTTGGTGATAGCTGCTGGTAGCAAAAGTAAGTCATCAAAAGCAAATACATATATATATCTTTAGAGAAATAAACAACATCTGCACCTGACGAGGGTTTGGTAATTTCTCAGCAGTTCCATGAGCAGAATAAGAGCTTTATGGACAGAAGGTTTTGCATAAAGCAGTTGTTGTTTACACCTGAAACTGGTGTACAAATAAAGCTGTCACTCTTTGCTGCCAGTCCTCCTTTGCTCAGAGCCAAACAAGCCCATAGAGCTGTACAACAGCATTCCCTGCAATTGTTCCACCCAGGTGTAGCTTTTTGTCAGCAGTTGTTCAGGTCAACTCCCACGCTGAGCCACATTTAATCCAACAAAGAAATATGTTCCTCCAGAAAGAGGAACTTTCGCTTTGTCCTAACCCACCTTGGGTGGAAAAGAGAGAGCACGAAGCTTGTTTTCTGCTTTGAATTGCCTTCCAGGGGAGTTCAAATTTTCCGTTGACTTCAGCCCTAGTAGCTGCAAGTTAGCTCTTGCTCTGGTAGAAACACCTGACTGTGGCTGTCGTCTCCAATTGCATTACTTCATCTTTCTCATTAAGCAGCACTCAATTAGAAAAGGTCTCCAACAGGAGAACGGCATGAGAAAGTGACATGCCAATGGAGGGGACGTGACAAGGGGACCAAGGGATGAAAGCCTTGCAGATGTTGATGCTGGCTGGGAGCTCACAGGAGCTGGAAGGAGAAGGGTGAGACGAGAGGAAAATATGAGAGAGGCCAGACAGATGGAGGCTGTAATGACTCAAGAAGGAAGGAGGTGAAAAGCAGAAAGGAAAGTGATGGTTGTAGAAGTATCATTATGCTGTGCTGAATAATTGCAATGCATTTTTGTCATCGCTACTCTTCAAAAATCACACTCTAGACCTCAGAAAATCTCAATCTTAGCTTAAATACCTAGAGACTGCTTAAAAACAATAACTTCAACTTTTTTTCTTTCTGCTTCTCATTATAAAATTAGGATTCTAGTCATGTCTTCAAGCTTTTTTTCTAGAAATTAACATTTGAGAAAACAATTCTCAGTGAACTGTATGACTCAGAGAACTAGGGCTTTAGGGAAAAATCACACATCACAAACCTTACCAAAAAATGGAAAGCACTAGAAAATGAGGATTGTGCTTTCTCTGGAGGTGCCTCCTGAGGTTCCTGGTAGCCTGTCTTTCATATACAGCTTTGATTTTGCGGAAGAGTACAAAAGTGGGAAAGACAGAAAAAATTGGACTCTTGGATACTTCTTGTGATTTCATTCAATGCTGTGATTTAATCCCTGCTAGAAATGGGACAAGATGATTTCCCTTTCTGAAGCATCTGTGGACGTGTCCTGTGCAGGCACTCAGAACTGTCTATATTTCAGAAAGGAGGGAAGGTACAACTCTAGTCCATGCTAAGGTGGCTTAAAGAGACAGATCCTGGGACCAGTGCAGGTTTTGCTTAGTCCAAAAATTATCCTGATCTTCACAGCCTGGACACGGACATGGCAGTCAACTGAAGGGCCATTGGGGCTCTTCAGGCCTGGAGGTGTGTTATGGAGCTACATCACTTGCAGGAAAGCAGGTCAGTGGCAGCAGGGTAAGGGCAGATCTCTTACACTCCAGAAACACTATTGCTACCATCTTGTGGTAACAGACTCCAAATGTGGGATGAAGAGGGAGATGGAGGACAGAACACAGGAGCAGAGGTGGAGAGCTGTCCCTGTGCCTGACAGGCAGCCTTTTTCTGTGGCAAGCCAAATGGCATGGAGGAGCCATCCTGGGAAAAGGGCTCTCAGCTCCTCCAGCCATCTTCGAGCCTTCCACAAAGGGCAACTTTCGGGCCACTCAACACTACTCTGACCATCACAGTGGCTTCCTAATGTCACAATGACCACCACTGCCACACTCTTTGTTCTGGGCCTATAAACTCCCCCTGTGTCCAGCCTACCACTTGCAAAGCTTCTTGGCCTCTGATGATTGCCAGCCATGGTTGGAAGAAAGAGGACCTGGAACGACTGTTGCCCATCTTTACACGAGAAAAAAGATAATGGTTCTCAGAATCAAAGAGGTGGAGGAGTTCTACAAAGAAGTGGAGGAGGAAGAACACCCGTGGCCTTCATGCAGCATCTTGCAGGCTTGCCTAGACGATGACCATCTCCTATCCCTGCCCCTTGGGGAGATGTGGCATCCCTTTCATATGGATTCCCAAGGAAGTAAGCAAAGATGGACTTGGTTTCTTTGCAGCTGTTGCATCAAGATGACATCAGGCCTCCCTCAGAGAGCTACTCTATCCTTTGGGTCCTAGAGTCAAGCATGTCTTAGCCTGAAGATAAGAAGTCTACTCAACAGGTGCTGGAAAGTAAAGACAGTTCCTCCACTGTGACACACAAAGAACAGCAGCAGATTAATCCAAGAAGGCTGATGGTTGGACTAGATGATCTTAATGATCTTTTCCAACCTCAACAGTTCTATGATTCTATGGTTCTAAGAGAGAGCTGTTCCTTTGGAGAAGCAGAAGACTTCAGATCTGCCGGGAAGAATTGCTGGAGTGCAGCATTAAGGCCCATTAAAGATACTTCATTAGGAGTTCTTCCCAAGACTGGGCAAAAAATAGCAATAATAATAATTATTGTTATTATTTTATATATATATATTTTTTTTTTTTTCGAGTAAAAAAAAATTCATATTTGGTACCTTTGTGACTACAGGTGGACTCCCTGCATCCACTTCTGGTCTCCCCAGTACAGCAAAGATACTGATGTGTGTGGGCCTTGCACAGGGTGTTTAAGGGAGCGATGCAAAAAAGTCGGTTGAGAGAACTCCTGTGGTCAGCATTAAAGAGAGAAGGTTCAGGGGTGGGCCTAATTCCTGACTATTGGGAGGGTGTAGAGAAGATGAAGTCTGAATCTTCCCAGAGTTATTTCTTCACATGTCAGCCCTTTCCTCCCATTAACCAGTGTGATTGATGTGTCCCAAATCCTCTCTGCAGCCCCACAAGCCATCTGCAGAACACCACAACATAGCGTTTTCCTTTGGTGAGCTTTATTTATGTAGCACTCAGAAACTTCTGAGAAACAGCCAAAGCCTCCAAACTCTGCCTGTAAAGGTTTTCAGATGAAAAATAATAGTTTATGTCTATAGAAATATGGTCTGTATCCAAAGTCAGAAACATTCATCTTCCCAGTTAAACTCCAAGCTGTAGCTGGCCCCAGACTTCATAACTGCAAATGAAAACCCCACGCCTCTCTGTCCCTCCATACAGTGTCAAAGTTAATTTGATCATTTACAGAAAATTCCAGTAAAACCAACCTCACTTTAATCTTTCATTCAAGGAGACATTTGATAGTTTTGAAAGTTTGTGTCATCTCTGAAGATTACCTGTGTCTTCCTTTTAAAGTCTGCTACCATCACACCTATAATAAATCTTCTTAGGAAGTTCTATTTCAAAGTAGATTAGAGTAGGAAGTGGCTCTGTCAAATAAATACACAGGATAAAACCAGGAGTGTAGCATGGAAATACAATAGCAATTTGCCATAAAATCATATTTTCTTCTGTGTAGAATGCATTAAATAATAATGTTAATGTTGGGTTTTTTTTTCATCATCAGTAAGAAAAAGCAATTTGTCTAGATATCTCACTTGCCTAAACCAGACTCCTGTGTATGCATTGTCATCTGTGTCACAGCAAATGTTTCTGCTACAGATGAGGGTGGTAGAAAAAGAGAGAGTGAGAGAAGAGTAGTTTTTTCCAAGGGCCCTTCTTCCTAATGAAAGAGATTAAAAAAAAAGAAAGATAGAAAGAAAGAAAGAAAGAGCTTCATTTTATTTCCTTCCTTAAATGTTTTCTTTTCCTGAAATAAGTATTTTAACTAGGTTGAATATGAACCAGACTAAGTAATATTTGAATTCCCAAAGGTATTTTTAAATCAGTTAGTCCTATGCCTGAGAAGGCTACATGGCTTTCATTTAAATGTAGAGCTTTCCTTTTCCATTTTATCTCTGGTGTTTGTTTGTTTGTTTAATTGTTACATTTTCCAAGATGAGATTGATGACCCAAATTCACAGGTAGCTTTACAAGCCTTCAAGTTACTATCTATTAAGTCTTCATAATTTGTTGAGATTCTGTTATACTCAGGAGATAAAACAGTAGTTTTTAACTATGTTCAATTAACTTTTTAGAATACTGGTCTAAACTAGATAGCTAGAACTCCACTGCCCATAAAGCAGATCCTGATCACACCAGGTGCCACTGTCTATAGAGTCACAGAACTATAGAATCATTAAGGTTGGAAAAGACATTCAAGATCACCAAGTCCAACCATCAACCTATCCACACCATGCCCACTAACCATGCCATAGAACCATACAATCATCAAAGCTGGAAAAGATGTCCAAGACCACCAAGTTCAACTATCAACCCTCCAACCCAAGCACAGGTACCCAGCACAGAACCAAGCGAACCCCAGAGCACTGGGTACAGCCCCAGTCCCCCACGTGGCCACAACAGAGAATGGATCCTGCCTAGGACTGTACTGACTCCTCTCACCTCTTTATTCCAGGAAGAAAGAAGAAAATGCAACAAGAGGCACCTTTTTTGATGAAAAATTCCCCTTCAGACAAAGATAATGGAGATTTAGTGGGACCCGAGGAGCACTCTTGGCTCTTGGTGTTTGAAGCAGAGCCTTTGGGAGGCACTCCCATGGTTTGGGCTTCACCTCCCATGGTCTGGACACCACCTCTGCCCCAGCTCCACCAGGTAACACTCTTGGTCTTCTGGTTTCTCCCACCCAGGCTGGTATCCAGCATATCCTGAGAGCTTTCTCCTGACTGAGTTTCACCTACACGTCCATGGGAGGAGATTGATCTCTGCTTCTGTGCAGCTTTCTGCCTGTGCCAGCTTTATTTTCCCACTCAGCAGCAACTTTTACTTGACTGCAGGCATGTGGATGGCAAGAGAAGCAAGTTAGCAAGTCCTTTATCTTTTCAGCTATTTCTTAATTAAAGAAACATTTGCATGTCCGATTGCCAGACACCACAAGGCAGCATTCTCCCACACATTAGTCCTTTTCTTCCTTTTTCATGTCCAGAGGTAAAGAGGTGGGTGACAACTTTTCAGTGGGGGAGTGATTTATGCTGAGAACTGCTCTTGCAGCCTCTCTGTCTTTTACACTTGAACAGGAAGGGACCCAGAAGGAAGATACTCAATCCAACAGATTATTCACAGAGCCCCTAGCAAATTTGTCAAGGAAGGAAGGAGGGAAGGAAGGAAGGAAGGAGGGAAGGAAGGAAGGAAGGAAGGAGGGATGGATGGAAGGAAGGAAGGAAGGAAGGAAGGAAGGAAGGAAGGAAGGAAGGAAGGAAGGAAGGAAGGGAGGGAGGGAGGGAGGGAGGGAGGGAGGGAGGGAGGGAGGGAGGAAGGAAGGAAGGAAGGAAGGAAGGAAGGAAGGAAGGAAGGAAGGAAGGAAGGAAGGAAGGAAGGGAGGGAGGAAGGGAGGAAGGAAGGCAGGCAGGCTAAAAGAATTGCAGTCTGTCAAGAGGGAAAGATGAGTTTAAAAGGATATTCCTTTATTGTTATAAATGGCTGCAATTCAATCATGAAGAAAAGAATTACAGGATAATGTGTAAAGGATCGATTTGATAAGAGAAATAGACACCTGAGTTTCCTTCAACTCTATGGGGAGTGAGTTGTGTTGAGTGTGCTTGTTGCACATGCATGTGGCTGGGTAATTGCTAGGTTAGGAACTGAAACAGCAGCATGTGGGCATGATCCAATGGAGAAAGCAGATAGATGGAAAAAAGAATTCAGCCTTGGGCAAAGTATTGCTGCATATAGAGTAGTTCAGCTATTCATTTCTGAAATTTACACTTTGTAGAGCATAAATAAGCAGGGAGGATCATCCGGCCTCACCAGCAGTGTATGTGCCCTCTGATGGATTGCTGTGCATAGTCCCATCTAACTAATACATCCCCCAAAAGGAGATTAGAGCCCTCCAGGCATTGTGTGCCCTCACATTACATTTTTTAGAAAGTAGAACAATTAATCTGAGGGTTCGTTTGTGTAAAGCTCACCTCCTTATCAGACTTTCCTAGCCTTTCACGTCACATCAGGTACTGCAGAGCCAGTCCCCAGGCCTCACAATGTGCTCAGCCAGGTAAATATTTACTGATTGCATTTTACAGCCAGCTGGGACAAAGGCAGAATAGTTAAGCTCAAAGATTTGAAAATCTGGCTTTGAAGGGACTGTGTAGAGACACAAAGGGAAATCTGGGACTTTGGAAAGAAACCCACAGCAAACATGGCACCTCAAGAGCTAGATGGAGGAGAAGAAAGATGAAGAGGATGCACAGCTGCCAAAACCACTGGTCCATGTCTGCTAATCCCCAAAAACATGCAGTGTGCTCAGCCAGAAGCATGGGTGTGTTCGTGTACGTGTGTTGGAGACTGGGGAAACTCAAATCACATGATAGAGAAGGAAGTTTGCCTGCTGTCCTGCAGTCACGTGTACCATGGCAGAAGAAACCTGAAGGAATTGGTCAAGGTCACAAAGAGAGACAAAAAACAATTTGAAAGATGTTTTCAAGACACTCTGCCTTGATTCAGTGTCTCCACTGCAGTTTTCCTGCCTGGTTTTGTGCTCTGAAGTTATAATTCCCTATTCTCAAGTTTTCTTTTCTTCTAAAAGAGCAATGTCATGTTCATTGCTAGAAGAAGAGCAATGCTTCTTTCAATTCAGGTTATGAAAACAACTTGCTGAATGCTGATATGTATTATTGAATGAAACGTGATCCTGAAAAGCTTTGCTTGCTTGTTAGGTTTGCTTGTCTTGTTTACAATGTCATTTCTATTACAAGTGTTTTTAAAAACAGATGCTTTCAAGAATGAGACCGGTCTGATGGTCTTGTGAACCTGCCATGCAAATTTACCAGGCAAGTTCAAAATTTGTTGCCTCACCTATCAGCATTAATAAAAAGAATATCTGTTTTCTTTATTTGAAAGAAGAGGAGGGAGAAAAAAAAAAAGAGAAAAATGAGAGAAGAGAGATGAAAATAGGAGAACATACATAGAATTAGAGCTGCAGTTGGTGGCAGAGCTCTGCTACTGAAGAGCTTTACATACTTCAGCAGCACATTGCCCTGTCAGTGTTAGCCCTTCACAAGCTCTATACCGTCCTTAAAAATAAGTGCCTTCATGATACTAAATTTCTCCACATTCTGAAGTTTCAAAGAGAAATACATGTCCAAATAAACATATTTTATCTTGTTCTGTTCCTGGAATTTTCAAAAATATACCACATCCCAGCCCAGTCTCAACCAGTCATATTCATCATTTTTTGTCTTATCTCAGTGTCCTCATCATTTTTTTATACCTATTTTCATGAATCAAAGTGATCACTTCAGATATAGATTTTATTTTTTTCCCCATAACTTGCTGTTTTGAAGATAATAGCCTCAGTAGTTGATCAGAGAGCTTCTCTAGGCTACCCCTCCCATACTAGAAGAGAGTCCATGTTTTAAGTACACATTTTGGTCCCCTTGAAGTTCACATCCTTCTAATTTAAAACAGGCACACTTTTTTTTTTCTTTTTATTTAATGAAATCTCTGGTAGCCCTAACCACCCAAAACTTCCCTAGAGGAACAGTCACCGCTCACCAATGCTGAAGATCAGCTGGTGGTAACTACATGGAACTAACAGTGTGTATTTGCTGCTTTACCTGGAGGCATCTTGAGAATACATGGATTTACAACTTCAAGGAGGCTCCCAAGCCTTTGTCATTTTTGAAGGACTTCATAATTTAAACATATTTTGGTTTCCTGTGCTCAGATTATACCACATGTTCTATGGGAAGCCAAACACAACTCAGCACAGCTCTGCACAGTGTGCTGTTTTTCTGATGATTATAAAGTGTCCCTTCTAAAGATGGAAGGACCCCTTTTTATTGGCCATCCACCAGCAGCAAGAGATAACAGTGTGAATAATGGAGATACGATAAATGTATAAATATATTTTTCCCTGCTTGATCCCTTTATTATATTTTCTGGTATAAAAGCAATAGCCTGTTCTCCACTAAGTCCCTCATTTTTAGTAGATTTACAGTCCCCTTGGGGTTCAGGTAGTTGAATCTGCAATGAAAAGCTGTATGAGTTTATGCAGAACTCTCCAGATTCCCTAAAAGCCTCAAAAGGAGTGCTTGGGGTGATGTGCCTCCAAGCTGAGTTGAGGAATAGATGTTGAGACAGCCTTGTAAAGCAAAGCAAAGCAGAGGGTTAGAGTTGGAAACACCGTGTTGGAAGAAGCAAAAGAGGAATTTTTTTGCCAGGCAGTATCTGGGAACTTACCTGTGGGTCTGGCAAGCCACAGTTTGAGACAGTTAATAGATTGGAAAATGTAGTCCATAATAAGAGCTATGCATACTTGTAGGAGTTCATAGGTTAGCCTAAAAGTCGGGCTGAGTAATTTATACACAACACTGAGGTGGGAGCAACAGAACAGCGTTGGGAGAAAAAAGCATGACACCAAAAGAAAAAAGCTTTCAGCTCTGTGGTGGCAGAGATACTGGGTACTATTAACAGTTAGTAGGGTTAACAATGGAGCTGCTCAATACACTTAGAAAAGGCAGAAGAGAAGCTGCATTAAGAACAAATCAAGGGGCAGGAAGAATTTACTGCTGTCTCTGCTAAGAGTAATGCATTGAAAACATGGGAAGAGATGGTGAAAATGCTAAAAGAGGCCAAACAAACAATTTCACTAGAACCAGCAGAGTGTTTTTAAAACATGTCCTTTTATAATCTACTGTTTGCATTACCATAAGACAGCATTGCATTATTCGGGCATGCAAACAATTGTTGAGTTTCCAACTTCTGCCACTGGAAAAAAGCAATGACCTGGGGGAAAGAATTTCTGTAGTAAATACCTCAGCGTGAATAATAAGATGAAGTTATTTAAGTGACAGCTCCTTGAAAAATTAGCCTAACTTCCTAATAACTGTACTACACAGCTTAAAGAAATCTAATTTTATCTCTGCTTCCCACACAGTAAATATCCCTATCACATTCTTTCCTTGCTTCATTGCTATTTCTTTGCTTAATAATCAGCTACTTAAAAGATTGGGGATAATGTTAATAATGGGCAAATTAGATACACAGGAAAGAAATGTTTCCTGTGCTTTCAGATGTACCCAGCATGATTGTCATTAAACTAGAGCCCAGGGTTGAAGAGGGAGCACAGAGACCCTGGCAGCCTGCAGTGGATCAGGGAAAAGATTCCAGCTAAGGTAGTATCAAGTAGACAACGGTAGTCAGTGTGGCAATGGTAAAGTACATAGCAATGGGAGCTCCTATCCCCTTTAGCATTTTTCTCCCATAAACTAATTAAGCTATAATATTATGAGCACTTCCTTTCAAACTAGGATTGCCTTTTAGCATCGCTATAGGCAGGCCGGGCAAAGATGGGTTATTGCTCAGATGAAAAAAACTACAGTGTGCCTCATCCTCCTTTATTATTTTGTTTCCAACTCTACACAAAGCCACTCACATGCCCAGTGGCTCAATCTCACTTCCAATTAAGTCAATGATAAAACTCACATTGACTTAAATGGGAGCAGGTTTGCATCCCAAAGGCTAATATTCAAGGCTTTTAACAGTGAGACTAATAATAGGGAAACTAGAAGGAGATAGAAAATGTCTTTTTCTCTTTTCTTAGGAACAGTAATTCAAAGCGAATAGAGTAGGCATGTTTGGTTTGAAATTATTTTCAGGGAGTAAAAATACGTAGCGAGTCTATTTATACCACAGTGATTCAGCTCTTTTAATATGTGTGGATGGATCTGAGGCATAGAAGGAGTCAGCACAAAGCACAAGTAACTGACTACCCCTTTAAATCATTTGTAGGCAATTTCTTAGCCCTGACTATAGTTGACCCTTTCTGTATAAGCTGGCCTGCGCAGCAGTGTACACATGGCTGGGTGTTAAAATGCTTTGCCCTATTACCTTGGTTATAATGGAGCTCACCACTGAATTTAGAGCAAAAGAGCCAGCATGCATCTGGCACTTCTTCAGCATTGGCCTCTTGCTGTGGACAAAGTCCATACAAGGCCAAGGAAGGAAGAGATTTTAATTTTTTTTTTTTAATATATAACTGACAGAACCAAGCAAAAGAGAGAGATTAGAACAGTGGTGGCCATATCGCTGACAATCCAGTAGAGACAGAGCTTAAATTCCCCCCAAACCTTCTGAAGGTAGCTCTTTTCACTAAGCTCAGTCTCCCCAGCATCTGTACAGCTCCCACCCCTAGCAGATGGCAGAGGAGCTCCATGGAGAGCAGGGCTTTGGGATGTGCCCGTTGGCAGCTGATCCAATTCATCCTCTTTCCTCTCCTGCTTCTTGCTCCAGCAGAAGAGGGGAGCAGGCTATGGTGGGTGACAGAGCTATGCTCTGTGGTACGCAGGAAGGACAGGAGGAAGAACATGCTCCTGTTGATCCTTTGCTTATTACCTAGCTGGGCTGCCATGAGCCAATGCATGGCAAAAAAGGGGTGTGATGAGAGTAGGGATGCAGCTGGAGGGCTGGGTGGGAATCCTACCGCTTGCTTCCTTCCTGGCACAAACCCAGGCAGCACAAAGGGACTTGTGTCAGGGAGGCTGACACCATGGAAAGCTGGGAGCCTCCTGCCAGCTGAATTGGATGCTTCTGCAGGATGCCGTAAGTCATCGCTGTAACTGCATGCCATGTGTGGGAATAGAGAAGCTTGCCCTGTCACAGTGTTGAAAGCAATCTCCATCTGTTCTGGGTGCTGCTCGTTCATCATCTGATGGATGCACACTACCCCTACTTGTGCCTTTCCTTCTCCTTGCTCCTTCCCTGCTAGTACAGTGGAAGCAGATGCATTTGCCTTTTACAGTGTTTGTTATCAAGATCCAACTGAGTATGCTGAATCACAGTACTACCTGAACAACCCGGTGTGAAATACCATGCTGCCCATGTGGGAGGAAAAGGCAGCCCAGTAAACAGAGCCGGTTTTGTGAATGAATTCAAGTTCAGCTTGTTGGTTTGCTACAATTTTGAAAAACAAAGTAGCTCATGTGGCAAAGCTGTGGGACAAAGTTTCATGACCCATTGCTAACAGGAATGGGTCATGGACCCACTGCTAACAGCAGAAGTTGATGTAGTTGATCAGGATGAACATAAGGATAACAGGTCTCCATAGCATCATATCCCGAATGTGTAATTTTTCCCTCTCAGTAAATCGGAGACTATACCCATGTACACCTGCAATGTTCTTCTCTCCTTTTTGCACCACTCTCTTTTCCTAACTTTTCTTGAATGTCACAGCTTCAGAATTCAAAATAACTCTATCACTTTCTCTAATTATAGTAGAGAGTGTGGCTGCATCAGATGTTGATGATCAAAGGCATCTGAAACAATCTAAAGACAATACCAAAAGAGCACCTTGGTAGATGCACAAACTGGCTAAGGAGGCCATGTATGTTGGTCTGTTGACTGTGGGTCTGGGACCCCCTTCCCCCTTTAACCACCTCAGTGCACAGCAGTATGATCTGAGCACTGCTGCCCACTCCTACGAGCAGAATACCCAAATTCCAGCATGTCTCCCTCCTGCTCCAGCCATGCTGCATGACCCACAGTATCCCTTTGGCATTTCTCATCCAGTTCTTCCCTGGCACTGCAGTGGCAAGGGAAAGATGCACCATTGGCTCCACAGAGGAAATCCCTGTCATCTTCCTGCTGCTGCTTGCTTTTTCTACAGGGTGAACATCATGGGATGACCCTACTCACCCAAGGACCCTGACAGGTACCCATGCTCATGGTTCCCTTCTGTCTTGGCTCACTTTGCAGGACACCTTTCTTTTCCTGGATACTGGAAGTTCACTCAGGGCTCTTAGTGGATGTTTCCCCTGTATTATGGTTACTGAAAGCTATTCTTCATTAAAGGATAAAATTCATCTCTGCTGAATATATAGGATGCCACCTGAAGCCCACCCCGCTCTCCATTAACTGCATTGTTCTCACAGCTGAGAGAAATAAGATTTATTTTATTCAGTATAGTGAACAACCACCACCTGTGATCCTCTCAGGAAGCTGACCTGAGCTAAGAGGTGACATTTTTACTGCTCCTTCCTGACTGTAACCAAGCCTAATGGTGCATGGATTATTATGCTTCCAGCAAATCCATCTTTTTCATTTGAAAATGAGGTTTTAGTCAATTAAATTCTCAGTGAAAATAAAGATATGTACAACATACATACAATAATTCAATTTAAAAACAGGCTGAAAGAAAGGAGCTTTTAAGAATGGTGCTGTGAATGAAAGATAAGAATATTTTTTTGTGGTATGAATAAATTGCCACTCTTGTTAGCACTCTCTACAAAGTGATCACAGGATGAATCCGCTTGCAAATATGGCCAACCTCTCTGTTTTCCAAGCAACTCACTGGCTGGGCGAACATATCCACTGCCACTGCTTTATGGATCACTAGGGTAAGTCAGTTCTTCATACTGTCGTTGTGGAACACTGACAATCAATAAGTTCACCATTTGAAGAGTGACAGAGAAACTCTTTCAGTGAACTGTGTGTGACTTGCAAAGCATAAGTAGTGCTTAAATGAGGACGAGGATACTTCTTTATTACATCTCTTTTTCAAGGTTAATGCAACTCCTGGGAAGTCCAGAGCCCGTAAAAATGAAGGCTTTTTTCTACATGTCACAATTCAGGTCTCCTCCAGCAAAGTTAAATAGTATATGCCAAGCAGATATTGCCTTCCCACTTTGTCCTTCAAGATGTGCTGTGCCTGATTTTCCTCACATGACGTAACAGCGTTAAAAATACAGCCACGATTGATGCATCAGAGCTTGCATTCTGCTATGTGCTCTCTTCTGGGACTGTCTTATGATCCAAGCCTTAAATGGGTTCAAGAACTTGAGGTTCTGGCACGGTTGGGATGAGCTTTTAGATTTAGTGCTCTACATGGTGTGTTCTCCTCTGTCACCGTCTGGGAACATAAGAGGGAACCAGAACCCTTACAGGGAGAGCTATGAGGACTGTGTCAACTTCTGCTGTGTGGTGCAAGAAGCCAGGCCAGTTGGGAATCCCACAATCTGGTTCAGGATACAATGACTGTGTGTATCCCAAGTGGACATGCGAGAGAAGAGAGCCTTTTAAAGGAATGCCATAGGTCCTTTGAGGACTAAGCTTCAGTTTGTTGATTGAGGTGAGCCTTGTGAAGCAGGTAACTTTTAGGCTGTAAGACTAATGCTGTCATGACCACTGCTGTCAAAGACACCTGATGTCTCTAGATTGCCTTGAAAATCCCCGTGTTGCTGTGTCCTGCACTGATGGAGTGAAGTAAGGATTTCAACTTACAGAGGCAGAAAAAGTTCCCACCATTTTCATGCTTCATCTATGGTTTCCATAGCACATTTGGCAACATCTCAAGCCTTCCTTGGCCCTATACCTATTATCAGTTACATTAAGTTACAGTGCTGCATTTTAATTGCTGTATTTTCTGAGACAGAGGGAGCTGAATCTAAATATATCTCAAGCGCCAGCAGTGATATTTAGCACAGCTACTGTAATTAAGTATTCAGCCATCGCCAACAAATAAACTTCTCACTTGAGCAAATGAGTCCTCTGAAAAATACCTGAATGTTTGACAAAATTCCATTTTTCTGTTATTTTAATATCATTAGGAGGCCTAGGCTTTCCTGATTGTCATGGTGTGCACCTAAACTGTCAAGAAATTACCTATTTTCGATCACAGCTCTTTTCCTTTTATGAATACAGACACTGACAGCTCTAACAAAGATGCACAGCTAGGAACCTGTTTTTCCTTTAAGAGAAATGAAATACTGCTGGGTTAAAACCACTAATTATAGTTTATAATAACAATACTTCCTGGAAAAAAAAAATTAAACTATACTTAACTACTGTTTTTTGTTCCTTTAAACTAGGGGTTTGACTGCAGTCTGATGGCTAACTGCTTGCAAAAATCTCCTCCACTAGTAAAATTGAACTGCTAGATATCAGAGAAAAAAAATCCCCTTTCCCATAGTATCAGCGTAATTTTTCTGACAAACAATTTGCTTTATGTTTCTAGTGCAAAGCATCATGTATGCGATAGGAAGGAAAGATTCTGAATACAGAAGACTGAACTCCCCCCCACCTCCAACCTACATCCTTGAATGTGAGTAGTTTAGAAACTCTTGGAATTTTTACTAGCCCACACAGGATACTTTAAAAACAGGAAAATCATGGGTGAAATGCTTAGCCTGGAGTAAGCTGGTGTAGCTTTATGAAACTAGTAGAACTGCAGAGATCTGTAGTCAGACTTCCAAGATTCTATCCAAAAGCTTTCTCTTGAAACTTTCTCTGCTCTGAGGCCCCTGAGGCTGGGTAGTTTTCCTCACTCCCTTTTCCCTCAGAAAACATCTGACCCTGATTTGTATTTGGGAGTACTGAAAGGCTGAGATTCTCTAGAGAGAGTTTTCAAATATCAGTTTTTATGTTCCCGAGATTGAAAGATGGGGAGGTTAGGGAGGGGTGACTAATGGGCTTTTCAACCCAGTGGGGCAGTGGATGGCTCTGGAGCATCTGTCTCCCAGGGATTACTTTGCAAATACTTTCCTGTGACTGGCACCAAAGATCAGGAGAAGACAGAGAGTACAGTAAATGGCATTGAAAACTAAGTCAGCAGCACTGAGTCAGAAGGATGCTTGCTAAATGAAAGTTCTCTCTCTCATTTAAATGATAGCTGCACAGACTGTGCAGGAAACTGAGCCTGATCACAGAAGTGAAGGTGAGAATATTTATTTACCTTTCATATATATATATATATATATATATTTTTTTTTTACTTTTGCTCATGGGAAACAGCAATCTAAATCTGACCACCAAAACATAACCTTTATCAGGTAAGAGAATCTTCAAAAACAATCATTCTTGTGACGAGACCCAAGAATCAGGTTCCACTGAAAGATTTTAATCCTTTGAGAAGAGACATATTTTGTGTGTACTGCCAATGAAATCCATGAATACAGAACAGGGCAGCACCTGAAAGATCATTGGCAGTTTGGAAACATAATCTAAACTTTTCAGACCTTATCCCAAAAACTCAACCATGGTTGCTGCCAAATGATGAGACATAAATTTTCAGTTTCTACAAGATGTAGAAAATTGGAGGGTTAGAACTAGGGCATTTTTAATCATCCATTTCAACAACTTAAAATACAAATCCAAAGTCACCTTATAGGCATTTCAGTGGGACATACCTTTTTTTTAAATGCAGATATTTAACCTTATATACTGGTTTATCCAACCTAATGAAGAATTAAAAAGGAAGATTTCAGCTGAGTATACTTTTTTAATAATTGATTAGATGGAACAGACTGGCATGCACTGTACTGAGCAAATGGCAAAGTTAAGCGAAACCAAAGGGTTCATGCATTCCCTCAAGGGTTCGTGAGCACCTTCTCAAACTGGGGTTCACACTGAAGTCAGATCTTGAAGAAGGGAAAAATTTTTCCAAGTGAGAAACAAAAAATGTCAGTGTTAATCATAGGCATGTCCTCTCCTCAAAGTACTTGAGGCTGCTTAATTCTATTCCTCCTAAAAGTTCATGCTCACAGCTGCTGAAAAACAGGAACGAAAGAGCTGAGTCTCAAATGGGCAGATCATTAAATACTTGCAAAGCATCTAGAATTCAATTCAGTGACTCTAGTCAAATTTGCAGAAAGCAAAAAAAAAAAAAAAAAAAAAAAAAAAGACCAATGCCAGTGATATTATAAGCATAGTAACTTTTACTACCTGATTCAGATCTCTCAATCTGCATGCAAGAACTGGCAGAAATCTGACATCTCCTCTGGATTTGAGAGCTCCATAAGCTAATGCCATGGATCACATTCCTGAGTCTGCTTCTCTCAGATGTTCAGTGAAGTCCCGCACCTGTTTCTCAGTCTCTCTTTCCACCTCTTTCATGATGGTTTCTTCTATTTGTCTCAGACTCAGTTGAAAAGATGTGCCCCTCTGGCTGCAACACAAGACACGAGGGTTCAGAAAAGCTCCCATGTCCTGTGTTGTAGCCGGAGGTCTCACAATAGTTTAGAGCAAACCCTCCAGAGTACAGGCTCCTTTTGCAGGCAGAGCTCTTTTCCTGCACTTCTGAATTCAACCTACGTGTCATCTGTGAAACAGAAGCAGAGAAGAATGGAAATCAGGTGCTTGTGGACAGCAAGCAGATAACACAGTGTGCAACTTCTACTATCAACACTGCGAATGGAAAAACCACCCAAGTAGCTGCCAGCATAGGGCAGAAAGGTCAAGTTCAGGCCTAGAGTTAAAAGCTGCCATTTAGCTGACCTCCATTAAGCCACATGAGCACCATGACAAACACCACTGCCTTCCCAGCACAATCTCCACAACTAGAAAACTGAGAGCACTTCTTCGGCAACTTTACCAGTGCCTCTTCTTCCAATGATAAATAAAGCTAAGCAAATAATTAGCTACTAATCATGTATAAACAAATTCTGTCTTTTGTTTCTTGTTTGCAAATTGCCCTTACACGGATCACAACATTTCCAAATTTGTTATGCAGAGTTGTTTATGAATGCCTTTATAATTAATAATTCCAGGTTTGCAGATCACTCGCAAGGAGTTGTGAATATTTGCAAATCAAACTGCATTTCTTAATTATTTAAGTCATGTAAGATTTATTCCTGATTAAGTTAGTTGTCTAATTAACTAATTGACACTGTGGATATGCAGCTCGAGAAATTACTTTTGGTAAGCATTCAAACTTTTGAATTTAAAATGGGCACTGGGGAGAATAGCTACTGCTAATAAAGCTTCATGCCAAATAGCCACAGAAAACAATTGCCTGAATTGTTTCAAAAAAATGAAATTTGCTTATGAATCCAAGAGAATATTCACAGGACAGCATGGTTTTTTTTTTACTGCTTGCTCAACTCAAGTCATAAATTGATGCTAATGAAAATACTCAGAGCTGTTGTTGAATTTCTTATGAGAACAGTATTTACTTGTATGTCTTCTTTTCCTTATGGACTTACAATTCATTCCCAGCTGAAATGCTGTAAGAGGCAGAGCTTGAAAAGACTTTTTTTTTTATAAATGTCAACCCAGTACAGTACATTGCTGTGCATTACAATAAAGATCAGCAATTTGGAGCCAGGTATACAAGACAAGATTATTGCTATCTCTGTTCAAAATATCTTTGGCAGATTTATTGCTTTTTTGTCCCCAACTCTACATATCACTTTTATGCTGTTGCTACTTTGTTTGGTTTTGCTTCTCCAAACAAACTAGAAAAGAAGCAGGAGAGGAAATGAAGTGCGCTTAGCTGCTATTTTTATGAAGGTGACCCACAGAATGGCTGTTCAGGCACTCTGACGATAAGTGCTCACATTAATAGAATTTAGTAAATTACATAAGCTGTTTGCTCTAAAATGTTGAACTTCTGTTCAAAAGATTTTTAATTTTTTTTTTTTTTCACTTTCCTATCTACTTCAAATAAAACTCTCAGCTATCAACTTTGTTCATTTACAGACTTATCTTTTATGGCATAAAGTACAGTTCAACCAGTCTCAGCCCAGATTAGGCAAATGATAAAACTATGAATTAAAAGATCTTTCCAGATGAGGGCATCAAAAGGAATGTCGTCAATATTCTTGACAACAGCAAGGCTCTTAAGGTTGTCTAATGACTAATGCAGTAACAACAGTTTGCACTGTTTCACAGCCATTAGATTGCAACTTGAAGACTCCCCCCCCCCTTTTTTTTTCCTTGATGTATTCTAAGAGTTTTACAATTAATGATATAATTTATCTAGAATTATTTCCAGCCACCTGCCTTTCTTATCTCAGCTGCATAGAAGAACAAAAAATATCATTTTTACATTCAGCGTGAAAAAAAAAATCATGCCAAGCTCCATCTGTCTAACCAATTCCCTAAGCTGTGCCTATATAGGCACTAAAATGAAATCAAAACATGGAGTACTAGAAACTTGGGACCCAGAATTAATCTGCTTTTTACAGAAAAATTATGTTCAGATGAAGCTAAAAGATTCACTCCATCCCTATTACAGCAAGGAAATTCAAGGTTAGAGCTGAAATTGCATCCTTAAAGATTTGCTGATGCCCTGTGGAAAAAGCATGAAAATCGTTCGGGTTAGAAAAGATTCTGCTTAATTAGTCTATATTTCCTTCTTTTGTGTCTCCTCATTTTTGCTCACTGAAGGCATTTCCAGAAGTTACTCTGAGTTCACAAGCCTCTCTGGAACAATCTGGTTGTCTGCGATGTGAGACATCTCAAATACAGAGCAGGATGCACTGTACTGCAACCTGCTCTATAGAAAGCATCCTTGTTTTATACTACCAACGGGGTAAGTCAATTTATTGATAAATGGGAAACCTGCTCATTCTTCAGGATTCATTTCCCTGGTTTGACAGGACAATCATCTTTCACGCCATGGCTATAAACTCTGAGTCTTGATGAATACTGATGGGATGGAGTGCGAGGGGGAAGTCTGCATATTGCCTCTCGCATGTTATTTCTTTCACTCCCTCTACCCAGAGAATGGAAGGCTGGTGTGGCTTGCTGCCATGAACCATCACTGAACTTTGGCCTCTCACCTGAGCTGGTCCACATACTCTTCACAGTGAGCCATTCTGGAACAATTAGGGGAGATACCATTAGCCAGAATGTCATTACCTCTGTGGTTTGTTTAAGGAGCAAGAACAGATTTAACTATTCAAATGGTACAGAGATATCTAACTGATCCTTGCCCTGGGGTGAGAGCTGGCATTCCAGATCCTGCAAACAAATCAAAAAGCATTTATAGGAGGAGGTCTCAGAGTAACTCTGCCTTCCACCACCAAAACCACCCTTAGAATTTAGTGATGTGTCTGGACCCAAGATGGGAAAGGGTTTATTTTCTAGTTCCAGAAACACATCACAGCTATGCTCAAGCCACCGAATGTGAATTTGAGCTTCAGCCAGAGTGATCTGTCTTCATCTTGAAGCCATTAAATGTAAAATAGCGCTTCTCTTTGGATCTGTATACTGCCTTCTCTGCCCATTACTATTATTTGTTAAGGGAGACATTTTTTGCCATTCTTGAAATCAATTTTCTTTCCCAACCCCAATCTTTGCTGCATTTTTTGGATTTGTGACAAATGCCCTTTTGTTCTTCTAATTAAATTTCACATCTGTTCCACACTAGTTCATCTTACTCTTGAGAGAGGACAGTCTCACTAGGGCACATTAAAAATTTCAGTCATTTTGCAGAAAAATAAATGTGAGTACACACTACAATTTACCTAACCACTGTGAATTAATTGGGTGTTTAAGGTGACACTGTACTAATTACATATTAGCACATTAATGAAGCTGCAGGCTCTAATCATTTCACTTTGAATGAACAGTGCAAACTTCCAGCAAAGTCTTCAAGAACTGCTTTGAAATGCAAGGAAGCAATAATCAATTCTCTTATTGCTGCTACTGCAATATAAAGTGAAGAATTGTCTAACTTTATTTTTAAGAACATCAATCTATGTTTATTATTAGCAAGACATTTATGACTAGCATGAACACAAGTTCTTGTTGTGCTCAATAGGTATGCATCACCTCAGGCACAATTTGGCTCTTGGTAACCTTAGCTCTCCATGAGCACAATCATTCTCTAATCTGTATTGACTGTGGGATTTCCCTCATTCCAGGCATCGAAGCCTTATAACCATGCAATCTAGGACAAGTCCTGCAGAACAGGTGGCAACTCTGCTTTCATAGAATCATAGGACTATAAAAATCTCAAGTTGGAAGGGATCCACAAGGATTGTTGAATCCAGCTCCTGGCTCCACACAGGACCACCCAAAAATTAGACCATATGACTGAGAGTATCGTCCAGATGCTCCTTGAACTCTGGCAAGCTCAGTGCCATGACCACTTCCATGGGAAACCTGTACCAGTGCCGGACCAGTCTCTATTGAAGAACCTTTTCCTGATATCCAACTTGGCTTTGACGTAGTTATACACAGCCACGTATCAATGGTGACTCAAACTTTAACTAGCATAACGTGTGAGAATGAAAGGAAAGGAATTTACTTTGGAACATGAAGAGCTTTGTAGAGTATTTTCTGAATTAAAGACTGCGATTTAAAACAATCCTGTAAATTGAAAATCTATATCTGATGTGACTGAAGGGGGTACTTCTAGGCCTAACTGTCTTAAATATAGATTTTAAATCAATAGGAGTAGCTTTGGATCATTACTGTTCAAGGATTTTGTGCCACTGCTGTTAAAGCATTATTAATTCATGTTCTTATCTTTCTCATTTCATAAAGTGTAAGGCTTTTTTTTTTTTTTTTTTTTTTTTGGTGCAAGTCTATTAATGTAGGAACTATAATCCATCTTCTTTTATTTTGCCCTGGTATTGTCTCCCCAGATCAAAGTTACATTATAACACAGAGTGAATTTCATAAATTATTTTGAATGATTGTACAGAAAAAAAAAAAGAAAAAAAGAAAAAAAATGCAGATTAAAGTCAGAGGCACATCATATATCACAAAATTTACCAAGAAGCAGTCAAGTCTGTTTGAGATAATCTGCTAAAACTCTACAATAAAAAGTTTGTTTAATTTCTAAAGATGGCAGATGTCATAGAAAAAAAAAAGAGGCTGATGCAAAAATAAAGCCTCCAGAGTCTGGCAGTTCTGTTCTGGTGTCAATAAAAGATAATGTAACCTGTCAAATTTGCAAGCGTGTTTTATCCAACCATTGCATTTTACTTTCACCACTCAAGCATTACCTTCGAGGAAACATCCGCATCTGCCTGATTATCCTAAAGTAATTCTGATGAAGAGAGCAGGTTGCAAATTAAAAGCATCTTTTTCTTCCCAGTTTTCTCTCCCTCCCCGCCACCTCATTTTTCAATCCTTCATTTTCTGCAGTTCAGCTAATTTTTTCTTGAAAGGTTAAGGAGTTAGCAATTATTTCAATGGCACTTGCAGCTTTAGGGTAAGTGTCTCATCTGACCTTTATTTTAAGCATCTTCTCTTCAGGTTCATACTCAGTGTATCTTGCTGAATACTGAGGTTACTTCAGAGTTGTGGTCCAACAATAAGTTGGGAGATACTAGGTCTTGCTCCTACTGCAGCACGTAAGTCTAGTATGGAAACACCCTGCCACTGCCATGGATGAGTTGTTATGCTTTACACACTATTACACTGGTGTTGCACCACCAGACAAAATACTAAAGGCTACCGCTATTTCCTATGCTGATTTAGATGTGTTCCCTTCTGGTAAAGAATATTTTTTTCTGTATTCATTATGAATTTCCAAGCATTCTAATTTTGTCTTCTGTCAGCCTTCACATTTTTTACCATCGATTCATACATCATGACTTTGCAAATTCTTTCAGGTTGTTTGACTATATTCACTATACATGTTGAGTTCTGGAAACAGGCCCAAAAAAAGCCTACAGTCTCAACAAATCAAATGTTTATTTTGGGGCTTCCACTGACATCCATCATCACTGAGCTGAGAATGTTTGCATCATATCCTTACAATATCTCTTACTGTTGTTATGCTGGATAGATTCAATCATCCTGGCCACTATGTATCTGGAGAATCTGTCCAAATTCTGTATCATCCTACAAAGAAAGTCTGAATGTCTAAAGATCATTTGCTTACTCTCCATCCTCAAAGCAATATGCACAGAATGCATGAATCAAACAAATTCATAGCTATTGCATGAGCACAGAAGGGTGGAGTGATGGTTTTTTGTGCCAATTTCTGCTCTAGCAACATTTAGTGACAAATCTGATGCAGTCCAAGAAGGCTTTCGTTATGCTATGAGGAAGCTGCAGTATGTTGCTCTTCTGCTTGGATAGCTCATCTCCACAGACAAAACCAAAACTGAGACAGGTATGAGCTCTTACATCAAGGAAATGAAGCTGAAGCTGGCCTTGCACTTCAGCACCCAACACGCTGCTATGAGTGCCTCAGGACCAGCACCAAATGTGGGAGCAGAGCCACTGGCACAAGCTGTGTTTGGCTGGGCTGTGCTCTTTCCTCAAGGCCTGGTCCTGCTTGGCCAGCCTCATTCCTGGCTATGAAGCCACACACATGGGCCTGCTGCCACTGGGCTCACCCACCTACCAACATTGTTTGTGTGGGGTGATGACATATAGGGAAGCTGTCATTCTTATGGCAGGCTGCAATTTTGGAAACATTTCTTATACAGACACGACTTGAACTTTCTTTCTAAAGAAATAAACTCACGTACCACCACCTGCTTGCTGCTCATAGACACTTCACACCTTCCTAATGCTGCTTTTAGGCACTTTCAAAACACAGTTAAGTAAGTGTTGCTAGAACTGACCTAATTAAACAAAATAACACTGAAGGAACGCTTGCAGATATACCTGTGGACTGACACAGAAATCTCATCTAGTGATACTTTTTGCTGATTCAGTGACCCTCAGACAAATGTCTCCAAGGGCTGCAGATGTGGTTCTGCATATTGTTTTCTTGAGAGCTGAGCAGCTACTGGGGATGTATTATGTCTGCAGGTGCTGCTGCTTACTAGCTTCTATTCTGTTATACACAAAATGTGTGGCAGAATTCACAATGAAAATAAGAATATAAATAAGAATATAAAGCTGGAACTGGGTAACTGCTGACGTATGTTAAATTCCTCTGCAGATTTTGAGCTGGTTGTCAGAACATGCCAGGAGACAGTGTTAGACACAGCATGCCCAGTGGGCTGCACTGCAATATGAATCAAGCCTCAGAGGTGCTGTCAGCATGCACAGCTCCTCCCAGCTGGTCTTGGGACCAGCGGAACAAATAAAGCCTGTAAACTTCACCTCCCCAGAAACCAATTTCCATATCCACTGGTAAGCTCCCATCAGTAATACCTGTGGTTTGTAATTGAAATATGGTGAATAATGGAGCCAGTGATGGATTTATAGAGTAGCTCTAAATTCGCAACTCTGCAGGTGGTTTTGTCCACTGCTACTTCCTCCCAGTGCTACGCACTAACTATTACTTCCAGAATTAAACACTCTGTAGGAAAAAATTGTTCCCACTACACAACTGACAGAAATTTGAAATGATATAATAATAACATACAGTCCATTTGCTGTCTAATGTATGTGTGGGATTGAATAGCTTTTTGCGATATATTCCTTTCTTGCTGAATTACTCTAACTTTAAACTGAATTAAAGCAGTTAGTTGCCACTACACCACTGAACTTTGATAGCTGGATTCATTCCAAAACTTGAGACCACAGCCTCTTTTCTTCAAAAAATTCACAAAGAAGGAAAAAAGAGAGGAGAAGGAAAAAAAATTACTCCATTCTCTATGCTCTGTTTTGTTCACCAGCCTGGAAAGTGTGATTAGGAGTGTGAAATGAGTATCAGCTGGAAATGTCCTGCCAAGAAGGGGGGTCTAGTGTGTACATGTTCCCAGTCTCTTCTTCCATTGAAGCAGCACAGCTACATCTCAGGCTGTGGCTGTATGTTTACCCATGTACTGATGGATATACTTAAGAATAACACACCTGCTGATAATTTTTGCTTACAGAATGACTTGCTAGCAACATTATGGCAAACTGGATGTGTCTAGTACCTGTCAGCTCAGCACACGTATCCTTTTTAATTGCATTTCCTTAGTAGTGAAAGACAAAGGAAGATGTAGTATGAGTAAACTCGTTGCCAGAGAACCATTCTTTTCTATTCTTCATGTATTCGATTATTTTGTAATTCAGTGAAATTGTTACACAAAGTCCTTCTGACTCCAAAAGTGCACAATTATGCCCTTCTCAGTTCTGAAGAATGTAATAGACTGTGCTACCATCCTGTCCATCCAAACAACCTTCTATTATCCAGTCCTCTCAAAGAAAAAAAGCATTAAAATAGAGAAGGAATAACATACAGGGGTTGATTTTCATTTGTTTGAAGTTCAGACTATTGAAGTGCAGTATTTGAACATGTCATATACTTCAGTATAATTCAATAATTCTTCAATAATTCTTAATATTCTTGCAGATAGCTGCAGAAGAAGTAATGCAGGAAGAGTAAGTAACTAGTCCAAGGTTACACAGTCCATGGCTACAGTGTCTGCTAAGGGCAGCCTTAAAGCTTAAATATTCTCAAAACTAAACGTATCTACTCTTCAGGGTGCAAGCTTGAAAGTACGCTCATTGATACATCTGGGAAATGCCCTCCAGAACACTTGCCCTAGCTAGGCCAGCACATTAGGGCATGATTTTCACAGCTTGCTCATGCCCATCCCATAGTCCAATGCCTGCCTCTGAGGCAGCCGTGTAAAATGAGGTGAGAAGGAGACAAAGGACATCACCCTTGTACACACTCTGGAAACAGTGCTTTCAAAGCAATGTAAATAGATCAAAGACACCCATCTGGATTTCTTGAATTTTGTTTAATGCTTTTCACATTTTCCTAAGGCTACGGGTGCATTGGGTGAAAACCTCAAATTCTGGGCCACATTAAGGGCACTGTATTTTCAATGAAATGAACAGACAGTAAACAGAAGGTTCCTACAGATAGCACTGTGGGAGGAAAAAGGAATTGAAAAACAAAGAAACTGAGACTGCGCATTCCTTACAAGAATCATTTGACAATATAGTCTTTGTTTGCTACAGATGTCACTAGTTCATCTACAGTGTTGCTAGTATAAAGAGCAACAGCAAAGAGAAAAACCTTTTGGTTGGATTTCGGACACAGGTTAATTAAAAAAGCTTAGATTAATCAGTCGTGCATTTATACAGACTGGCTATGCCATCTGCATAAAATGTCTCTGAGTAAATCTAGACTAGAACTGGTCCCATTTTAATTCAAGTGAATTGGATATTAAATTAAAGACTGCATGTGCTGATTAAAGCAGTCTAAAAATGCTTGGTTTGGCATAGGCCAAGCTTTAGATCAAGGGCTGAAGACAGCACTAACAGCTGAGTTGGATGAGAGACAGCAGAGAAGTTTCTGTGAGGTGTGATATGAACTTGGAGCATTGTACATTTTCTAGCTTCAGGACAGAGCTGGATAAGTTTCACAACTGTGCACACATAAGAGAAAGGAAGGGAGAATAACTTATGTTTTTCTATGAGACATTCACAGGAGTCTGGGCTGCGTGAAACATAGCACGTGACAACTATCATTGCCTGCAGATTGTGTCTACAGCAGGGGAATGCAATGCTGAGAGCTGGCCCTTGTCAGGGTACTGATGATGAGTCATAAATCTTCAGATTTTGCCAGCACTTTGGTGCAGCAGGGCTAAGATCACCAAGCACCAATGCCCAGTCAGCTTCAACAAGAGAATATCTGCTTAAATAACCTTTGAGGATTTGGGTATAAAATGGCATTACTGAAGTCATTTGCCATTCCATCTGGGGAAGTCTTCATATTCAGCCTGGAAAATACTGCTTATGGAGGTGGGATAAGTTAGAAGTCCAGGAATTTTGTAAAGCAGTGTATTTGTATAAACAACAACAAAAAGGATTACAATAAAGAAAACAGTAGCATTCAGTAAACGAGAATTTGTAGTCCTCCTTAAGAGACCATACTCAGGTAAAATTAGACCTTGTAGCTGTTCTAGTATTCAGACGGATAGATCACCTTTGTAGTTTCACATAAAAGAATGCAGATAAAGGCAGTATTAACTATTGAATAAAAAACTTCTCTGCGTTTCAAATGTTCAAAAATTCTTCCTCCTGTAAATACTGTTTTTCTAGCTGAAACCTCAGTAAAAAAGAAAAGCAATCTCCGTTTCTCAAAATTATGCTCATTTACAAAGCATATACAGAAACAAGCTCTACAACAAATGTCCTTGTCTTCTTATAAGCAGGGAGGTATTGAAAACCATAATAACAGCATTTATAAGAGAAAGATCAATATGGCCTCTGGTACCTCAAAAAGGCAGAAAATGATTCCATTAAATTTCTACTGGTAGAAAATGCACTGGACAAAATACCTAAAACCTGTAGTAGTATCTCTCATACTGCGCCATTGAATAAATCACAAGGAAACCATCACAAAATTCTTTGTAAAAGATGTACCGGGGCCTGCTTCACCCTCTTCTCATTGAAAATACTACTGTTCAAGATAACACTGTGGTTCAAGATGTCATTGATCTTTTCCAGCTCACATCTTAACAGAGCACTTCAGTTATCAAAGACTTGGGGTAAAACTTGAGTTGTTTTTTTTTGTCTCAGTTGCCACTGTTTTGATATTGTGTTTGTAACTACTTTAGTTGTATTACAAGGAAAACAATAAAAAAGATCATAGAGTGCTAGGCACACTGATTTTGATTCCCATTTTAAATAAGTAAATGCATAATATAAGAGTGATCACAGTGGGTTAGACCAAAGATCTTTGTCTCACCCTGCTTTGTAGAATTGACATTGAGAGATACCTGAACACTGTTTTCTCTCCTGTAAATTTTGACAATCTTTTGTTCTAATGCCAAAAGTTAATTAAATTAAAAAAAAACACAAAAAAAACCCAGAAAGCATGGCCAAAAGTGAATGCTTATGGAGCAGTAAAAACAGGAGAGCCATATATCAAACTTGCTTTTTTGCTTCTCTGTCTACCTTTAATGATTTTAGCCCATGATCTTTCTTACTTGATTACAGTTTTTATGTATTTAGTAACACCCAGAGGATTGATTTATTTTTAAGAGCTTCAGTCAGTCCTTTGAAAATGTTTGCATCTATCATGCCTTTTGGCAAGGAGTTTTACAAGTCCTCTTCCTCTTGTGAGAAGAACAGAATGAGACAGCCCTAGCTAGTGAGAAGTAACAGTAGCCCATTGGCCATAAATATTGTCCTGTGTACAACTGGTAACTCGTAAGCACTACGGAAAAAAATATTTTTGAAGAGTAATGGTGAAGTAGACAGTGATGGGTACTTATAGAACATAGACCCCCAGCATGAGATATTTCAGAGGAGAAAGCCTGAAGTGTCTGCAACCTGGACCAACCTGTTGGGTTGCCATCAGGGAGGTGGGACCAATGACTGTCTCAGACCTTCCAAGGAACGGGCGGTTGCGTGAACGCAGCACTAAAGAAGGGCTCAGGAAGAGGAATACAGAGGCAAGCTAGACTCCAAACAGAAGAAAACACAGATAGATACTGCTAGATCAGGAAGAAGGCTAGAAAGTTGTACCTTTGTTCCTTATCCTTTATATAAGCGATTAACCAACCTGTTCCTTAATTACTGCAACATTTGGAATGACAGTGCAATTCAGAGAGGAGGATAAACGAAGCAATAGCTCCATTTTTCCCCCCTTGAAGTCTGTATAGAGGCCCATTTTATTGCAAAACCTCTGACCCTTTTAGCAGCCAAACAGAAATCCATCTATCCGAGGCACCTGTAAGTGGCCTTGTCTTAGAGGAAATCTTAGTACATGAAGCCGAAGTAAGAGACTCAGATAAAACACAGCAACTGGTATGTGATTTTGGAAATTTGTACGTTGGTGGTAATTAATACCAGTCATTAACTTGGGAACCCCAAGGTCTTTATGTTGTCTTTATGTTGTCTAAAGGCCCCCCAGTGGACACTAATAAAGCCATACTTTTCACACAGGGAACAGAACAGTTAAGGATAAAAGCAGTGGATAGATGTGACAACCAGTAATTTTAACTTATCACCTAGTAGCTTTATTTTTGAAGGCTTTTACTTCCCACTGATTGCAGGCTTCCAATTTTGCGTTGTCATGAAATAAATTACAAAATTTATCTTCTTTTTCTATTGGCATGGTGCTTCATAGACAAAGTGTCTAAAAAGCTTTTTATGATTATTATTTATTTTTACCAGAATGAGTTAAGTATTGCTGCCATGGTGATTCTAAGAAGGAATCACTACCCAACAGCAGTCCAGAAAACTGGATGTAGATTCACAAAACTCTGAGTAGCCAGAGTGTTTGATTTGAGTCCTTTCTAACAGAAAGCTTTTACTGTGCATATGGAAGGCATGGGTTTGGAAGGCCAGAACAGAGAAGTCATTTTGAAAGTAGATCTTTAACCCTTTTCCTGAAAGCTAAAGGACTGTCCGGTATAATAATTCACCTGAAGGAGATCTGAAGGAGATTACTCCTGGCATGGAGGTGAGCCTCATCCTCTCAGCAGGAGTGTGAAAGAGAAGACATTGTCATCCCAGAGGTATATGTAAGGGTAGCACACTGTGCTGATCATTTAAAAGTCTGTCTGCTTTGACCATGACTTTCTCTATTTAACAGTAAGGTAGCCTTGGCTCTTGCATAGACCTAATACTAACATATTTTATTCACAACCATATTTAGTGCCCATTTGATTTATCCTCTAAATAGGTACTCAAGACCAAGAGATCTAGTTCGCTGACAGCGTACATCCTTAATCATAACTATTGTATGGATGCAAAGATAAAACTTGCATAAGCCACTGTGAAAGTTAATAAAAATGATTTCGATATTCAATTAATTATCTCCCATGTATCACCCGCAACAAAAGGACATTGATGCTGTGGGATAATTAGAGAACTAAAAGCACAAAGGCATAAAAAAAATGCCTTGGTCAAAACCTGCATCTTACATAGAGCAGATGGCTTGAGAAGGAAGCCCAGGGACTGGCAGCTAAACTGACCTCTTACTGAGTGCTGGGACATGGAGATGTAGGCGGTCACTTTACACTGCCTCCCTGCCAGGCAGTGCATTCAAGAATTGTCACATCTTAGTTTGTGACATTAATTTAAACTGTTTTACAATTATCCATGTGCTATAAATTATAATATATTATTTATAATACTTTAATAACCTAAAGTTCAGCACATATTAATTAATGCCTATTTTAATTAGATGTACATCAGACAGAGAGAGGAGATAAAACTGTGCAGCGTTATTAGCATTACACTCCAGCACCATAATTAAATCCAGAATTTAGAGTGTAATACACTTAAGGACTTAAAGCAGTGGAAGGTTGGTCATCACCATGGCAGCCTCCCACTCCTATACCTTCTTTTTTCCTTAACGTTGCTCCTTTTTCCTCCCTGTGTCTTCTTGTGAATGACAGTTTCCATAAGGGAAAAATAGGAAAGATCTCTGCTCTTCACGAGCCACGCTTAGCTTTTCTCCTGCAGTAATAGTGTTGTCTTCAGCAGAATTATTCTACATTCTATTGTACTTGAAAGAATATATTATTCTAAGGAGAAATGCTTTTGTGAATGTACCCTCGCATGCAATTCTTTTTTCTCTTTCTGGACAAGGCAGATCTGCCTGCAGGCCTAGAAATTCCTACTTTGCTGCCTTCAAGCATTATTTCAGTACCCCCAGCGATACTTAATTTGAAATTTTGCAGCTGCTGGGTACGGGAGGAAAAGGAATTGATTTCACATATTTATTTTCAAACTCTTAACAATAGATTAGCAACAAGAAAGCTGGAGCTTCCAGCAGAAGCCAGTGTGCAAAAGTCATACAGCCAGTCAATGGAAAAGCGCAGCAACAGCACTCAGAAGTTCCAGTTTCCAGTGCTTCTTGTCTGCTGAATGACCACATTAGGAAACTCCAATTCTTGCCATTCAAGCATCTTATACACATTTCATACAATAAAAAAAACTAAAACAGACAAAACCCAACAGACTTAAGTGCTGATCCTAAGGCTCTGGAAGTCATAACCAATTTTCCTATTGACTTCATAATGTTTAGGGTAGGTCCTTAGAAGCCTAACTATGATATCAAAAAAATTGCTAAAATAGTAGAAGTACTAGCATATACCATTAGTTTTCAGCATTTTTTCTTGCAGCTCCTTACTCACAACAGAGCCGATTTTCTTAGCAAGGTTCTACAGGTGTCTTAGGAACAGAGGTAAGTCTATCAGAGGGCTATGGGCTGCTCACTGAAATCCTCTGCAAAGGGAAAGAAAGGAATATTTCTATTAAAAAATAAAAATTAAAAAAAGCTTGCCAGTATCTATACACAGGAGTGTTCTGTTATGTTTTTTCTTTCTTATTCTATGCTAATTACGAAGTTCTTTTAACTGTAAACTGCAATACATTTTCCTCAATTTCACTTTCCCTGCCCAGTTCCATAAAATTTCTCCAAATAAATAATGAAGTTGAATAGTTAAGCTTGCAGAAATTGCTATTACTTTATCAATGCCTGAGCCAACAAAAGCATTTTTCATGCACCTACAGAAATGAGAAGGAATTGAATAGCTTTTAAGAAATGTGCTACATTTTAATATGTCCTGGTGACATATAGCAGCATATCTGAATGGAGTGGAGGCAGAAGAATGAGTGTCATCAGTGGAGCCCCCTGCACCATCTGAGCTCAGAACACTCAGTATTACCAGGAAATTTTGTGCATTCATGCTTCTTCGTAATGAATTTACTGATAGTAGAATAAACAACATCTTGCTCATGTGAAAGACTTGGGAGCCAATACATTTTGCCTCAACTCCTAAAACTTCAATTTAGTAATTTCTAAAAAAAAACTAACAAATGTAATATGTTAATGTTTCAGTATCTTCCACCCTTATAGGTAATATTTCACTTTATTTTTACTTATTTGCATTTTGTATTATTTTGCTTTACTGGATTATATTTTGTAATCTAGCTCATTTTGTGATATACCTAGGCTTTTATTAATTATTATTTAATTTGATACATTTTGTAAACTCAGCTGCACATTTAGTGGGCTATGAAGTTTCCTCCATTAGTCAGCATCAAGTGACTGTAGAAACATCAAGGTATGCCTAAATTAGACTAAGGCAGCAAGCGAGTCTAGACTGCTGTAACCTTTCTTGAAGTTTTAAAGGAGCTCATTAACATTGCTCTGCAGCGAATCTATAGTTTTATAATGGAGCTATTATGTGGTACTATTATACTTTCTTCCCAAAATCCCAATGCCTTGCAACTAATTGACTTTCGATGCCCTGTTATTCTCACTGGTAGTTTTCAAGTTGCCTCTTCACAATTCATAATTTTCTATTCAAACCTATAAAGTTACGTGAGGCAACCCTTATATTTTATATATTTAATAGAAGGATCAGGAAGAAAAGGGGAAAACAAAAGGCTAAGGTGTTATTACTCTTGTTCATGTCTGTGAGTAATGCTTTACTCCATAACTATCTCCTTGAGCTCATAGCAGAAGGTACAGGTGCTAGCTTGTCACAGTTTAGACTCACATGGATAGAACCAGTATATTCATGAGCTCTTGAGGCTGTGAGGAGACTTGCTGAAAACAACAAAATTTTTTTAACAAAAGTTTAAGAAAACTGTTTAAAACAAAAAATACACAGGTACATTAGCATTTCAGTAGCTGAACCCTAGCTGAGGACACAGCCTGAGACAAAAGCTTCTGTCAGATCTCCCTCCCTGGAGGTGTTTCCCGTCCCTGGAGGTGTTCAAGGCCAGATTGGATGGGGCCCTGGGCAGCCTGGTCTAGCAATAGGTAGGAAGGTTGCTGGGCCTGCATGTGGCAGGGGGGGGTTGGAGATTCATAATCCTTGAGGTCCCTTCCAACCCTGGCAATTCTATGACTCTATGATCCTGAATTTGGATAGATGTAAAACTGGACTGGGTCCTGGGGACATCTTTTAATAGAGTTTTCACTTTACTGTATATGGTGGCTATAGCTAAACCTCAATGAAATCTCACTTTTTTTTTTGGCTCAACTTTGCTTTCTAATTAATACATTTCCATGCTTGAATTCTGAAAGTCAGTGAAGATTTTAAAGAGAAAACAGAAAATGAATGGTTCAGTCTCTCTGCAGAACACTTGCAGAAATTGATGGATGCCTAACTATAAACACTGAAGTCAAAGAAGAGCAGGAGAATGGGCATAGAGACAGACAGTGCATGTTAACTTTCCACCAAAAAACAACTGTAATTGTAGAAACATACAATTAAGAAGTCCTTTACTTCCCTCCTCTTTTTAACCCTCAAGGAACTAACTTTTTTTTTTAAGCCATGAATCCAAATGCTGTGGGGTACCTTAACTTCAACACAACATGCGTCGGCTGTTCTTAGGACCCTATTTTTTAAAATACAATAATTAACTATTAAATATTTAATCATTTAATACACTCCATACTTGTATGAATGCTAAGCTGCAAAATACCGGGCTTGTCTCTCTGTGTTTGTGCCTTTGGGTGGCAGAGGCAGAAGTGGAAACCAGATGGAAGAAGGCAGATGGGTATTCTGCTGCTGCAGGAAAGTCTCCGGACCTGTAAAGGTAGCATAGTCCAGCTTCTGAAACTTGTACCTCAGGCAAAACGATTAACTAGAATAATCATAAAATCAGAAAACAAACAAACAAAAAACCCAAACTCCCTGCTGTTACATGAGAAAAACAACTTCTGCAATAAAATGAGAAAGTGATAGAAAGATACAACTAGTAGTTTGAGCGTTTTTTTTGCAATATCTTGTGGTAATGAGCAGTGATCACGATTACAATGGAGAGGGATTCATTCCTGAAAACTGTCCTGCTTCTTCAAATATAGCTGATGATCTAATAAAAGATAATCTCTCCCCTAAAACCTCGCCTCTCTTTTTAATCCATTCTGAATTGAAGAACTACTGCCATTTCATTTTTCATTCAGAGATTTTAAATAGCTTCACAAAGAAGTTTACAGATGTCACTGCATTTCTTGATGTAAAAAGTATAATGGCCTGTATCCTCAGAAAGCCACACATTCCTTGATACTTTGATGCTTCAGCATCCCTATTCTGACTTGGATACTGATGTGTTATTATATTATATTATTGCATGAGGACAATTAGGTGCCTCAGAATGTGACATATGGAAAGGCAACCTGCTGAGGCTGTCCAAGTGGTGGTGCTGGAGACAGAAGTGACTTTTTTCCCCCCTATTCCCTAGGACAGCTACTATTCTGAGCTGCAGCTGCCACTTCTCTTGCAATTCATACTTACAAATGCTCTCCTGAAGATGGACATTTAAGCCATTCCTTTCTCACAAAATACAGACAAGATCCCTCCAACATACTTGGAAATCTCACTTCAGATCTAGCCTTCCAATCCTTCAGAAGTCTGAAGGCATTTGACACTGTGTCCTCCACTCCTTGGTGCAGTTCATTCATTCACACACTTCCTTTCTCTCTTCATCTCTCTTCAATCCAATGAGCGTTTAATCGCTTCATAGAAATTGGAACAGCTTTAACTAAGGAAAAGAAAGCCCAAACTTTGGCCCATTACCTCTTCTCAAAATTTACTCTATAACTTGGTCTTTAAGCTGTTCTTGTGCAAGGTAGAAAATGCATGCAAGTTCATATCTACTCAGACAGAGGTGGGATTTGAAACAGGATCTCCCTACTGGACAAATGTCTTTAGATCAGAAAGAGGGTGTCAACACCATGCTCAAAGAATGTCTCTTATGTTGTATCCTGCAGATGAGGCATTCATTTCTAAGTCTGAAATCCTAATACACCTTAAGTACAAGACATGCTGGGCTTGTAGAGAACCATGACTTAAAGCACACATCGATGTCCTTAAAATTAGAAGCTTAAGCTACATCTGATGTTCCTTTTAGAGACAAGTTGTTCTGCGCCTACATACATACATCTTCACCTACAGCACATCCAAGTACCTTCAGCTTCAGAATTTAGAATGCAGAGCAGTTGGCTTTAACAGAGGAGAAATCTAGGAGATTAATTTGGGCTCTGTAAATTAACAGCTAAACTGTTCGATAAGATCCTGAACACTGCAGGTATGTGGAGAACCTGGTGATGGCATGAAGGTGTACTAAGAGACAGCAAATGAGGGCTACGGATCTGCTTAATTGCAAACTTTCCAACTTGTCTCAGCTGAAATTAATTCTTTCATGTGGCAGCTTCACATGCATATGTTACCTGTGCAGCTGAGCACAATTTGGGTATGAATTTGTCTGAATTCATTCCCATTCAATAGCAAGCACAAACCCTGTGAATGCCATAAATTTTACTATGAACTTTGCACAAATCTCTCTCTATAAGTAATTTTATACCCATATAGAAAGAGGCATCTAACATCCCATGTTGCACTGGTACTGAAGTCTCATGGGTTTATGAGATGGACACATTTTATAACCTCTTAACTAATTATTGTGCCATTGCTACCTGTCATTCTTTCTATATTTGTTGACCCCATACTATACTTACATACCTCTGTTCATATAATTTCAAAATGAATATTACTTTCCTCTCATACCCATTTTCATCTAACTCTGATCTGTCCCTTTTTTGAAATTCTGAGCTGGTTTTCATAAAAATCTAAAATCAAAGTTCTTATTCTCTTTAATGCTCCGGGATATGGCCTTATCTCATGCTATTATTAAAAATGGAAAGCTCTTTTATATAGGTATATTTTTGACCTCTGCTCTTCCCTATTTGGAACAAAATCTGCAGCATTGTGGCCAAGAATAGAAGCAGCATTGCTCAGCTCCCAGTTCTATACTTTACCCACTAGATGATTCTTCCTGTGAGTATATAAAATTTCATTTAAATGCAAAACTCACTATGTTTGCTTCTTCTTGTGATGCATTTAAATATTATTTTTTATGTCCTGCCTGTCCTTGACCTCCTTTGTCCTACCTGATCTTAGCAGATTTTCAAGGTCCAATACGAGAGTAAAAGAGGGCTTACATTACTACTTGTCACTTAGCTTGTATGAGAAAGGTTCCCATCAAACAGCTGGGAATAGTTACTGTACAGTCAGCCCTGTTCAAACAAATGGCTTGCATGACTCTGTGCGAACAAAACTTTTTGTAATGCAGATATTATAGGAAAGAAACCTGAGGATATTATCACCAGTCAGGTATTTATATTACCCAAAGGTTTAACATTTTCAATATGCAATTACATGTCCAAAAATCATTTTTTTTTTTTGCAGCCACAAGGATAAACCAGCATGCATTCCACTTAACCCAAGGGCATTATATTTGTATAAAATAATGTAAAGTCAGAGATGATCCCAGTCAATCGCCATTAAAGTGAAATTAAAACAAACATTGTGGTTCTGTAGGCAAAGTTAACAGGCAAGTGGATAAAGAGATGTTGTTGGCATATTATAGTCTGCCAAGAACTTAAGACTACCAAAAAATAAAGAAATAAATAGGAGCAAATAAAAGAATAAAGAAAAGGAGCTGCATTGCACATCAGTCTCACGCAAAAGCTTTTAGTACTAAAACTATGACTTATTGTGACTGTGTGTCATGAAATCATTTTCTGAGGGCAGGAGGAGGATAAAATAAACATGCTATTTTGCACAAAAGCTCGGATTCTATTTAAAAAAAATCTTGTCACCAGAAATGAGGAGGAGTGCCTGAGTAAAAGCAACCATAAAAACAGCCATTATCTTCTGAAAAAAAAAAAATTGAGATATGGGGCACAATATATTTGACCAGCAGTATGATCATATGTTCATATCATTTTGATCAAGAATAACAAGAATAGACCACTAAGCTCCAAATTTACATAGCATTTTAGTGCACAGCTTTCCACTGCACTGGTAAAGATACACTGAGTTAAGAACTGGCTGCATTTAGAGATAGTCAGAAATTTTTTGTTCTGCAGAAAATCCTGACCCTTCAGAATTTGATTATGCTCCACATCAGAAAGAATTCTACTGCTTCAGAATTTCCTATTAAACGAGTGTCTTGAAGAAAATAGATTCAGGAATCTAAACCAACAGCATTCTGATAATGATAAGTCAATTAATTTTTATATGATTGATTGGTTTTAGTTTGATGTAGTAAGAAGCATTATATGAATTGTATCTAAATGTTATTGAAGCCACTTCAGATGACATTTCATGTCAACACAGTAATATAGTTATCATTAATATATAATGTAAAAGTAGACAGGACAAAATATAGAGCTGGCATTAGTAAACCAGATGACTCTTACAAAACTGAAATAATTATTTCTGACAGTTCTCCATGGCTACTTGCACCACATCTGTTACAAAACCTTAAAATACAGACTACCCTCAATTCACTGAAAAAAAACCCAACAAATAAACCCAAAACAATTTCCTTCCCCTTCTGCAAAACTGTTCCACTGAAAAATGCGATCAGTTTGGCCTCACCAGCATAAGTGGGAGTTTTAGCACTGACAACAATGGAGTCAGGATTTTTCCAGCAGACTTCAGAAGGACTACTCAGGTACCTGAATACATGCAAACAACAACATCTGTATTGATCTGGAGCCTTAACAACAAAACTTCAAGGAAAATGACCTCGTATCAATCTCAGCTGACAGTACAGAGCAAGAGTCATCAAATATGCACAGGAACTCAAAACAAGCAAAAGCAATTTCCAGCCAAATTCATCTTCCTTGAATTTACATCACTTGAAACAACAGTAAAAAATAGATTCTTTCGAAATAAGTATGACCAGTCCACCAATTTTAAAGCAACTTCAACAACAAGTAGTGACACATTATTTTTACCATACATTTAAAAAAATCATTACTGTTATTGCAAGTGGTGCATACCTGCATGATTATAAATAACATATTAATTTCTGACACTAAGGAGAGATTGTTCTCAACAGTTAATGTAATAAAACTAAACTATCCAGTCATGTTAACAAAAGAGAGTCCACCAGATGTGGGCAGATATGCCTTAGGCACCATCTATTATGTGCACATCTGCCCACAGGGCAGAATACTATCATCTAGTGTTATCAAGAGGCTAAATGTATTTCTCAGGAAAAAAAGTACAAACACTCCCAACAAATCATAGTGCTAAATATGTTTCTCTGTCAGCAAGGCATTGCCTTTTACTAAGGTTATGCCCAAGGGATTTTATTTTGTGAATTGGAGGAAAAGAGTAGGCTCTCCTTTCCTGCCTAACCCTTTCAGCATGTGCTTTACTACAGATTTGAAAAGCAGGGGATTCACTGCCCATCTATGCTGCCCTCTACTTTTCTGATGGTACTTCGGAAGCTAAAATTCTCTTAAAGGTCCACTGGCCTGGATATAAGCATGGAGCTAAAGATCCTTACAGCATTCTGGGCCAGTGTAGTCTGAAGTGACATCCCCACTGCTGCATATCATAAAAGAATAATAATCGTCCCTATCTACCTCCAAGACTACAACAGCAGCAAAGTAAAAGGCATCTTACTTTAAAAAAAACAAGAGAAGCACGTTTAAGAAAGAGTAAGATATAACATTTCAAGCACAAAACATTCAACAGAAATGACTTCAAATGACACTGAAATTTTCAGAACGATCACTTAGAAGCTGCTTTGTTTCCCTTAAGTGAGGATTTATTTTTGGTACATAGACTCAGTAATTTTGCTATCAGTAGGTGGAATGTACTCTCTAATCTCAACTTTATGCAAACGTTAGCCAGAGCTTTGCAACTACCTTTATCTAAACAGATCACTGTATTTCATATTGCAGCATAACCTTGCTTAGTCTCTAAAATAAATTTACAAAGGGAGTGGAATACTCTGGGGATTGCTAATGCAATAGGGAGAGTTTTTTTTAATCTTGATGTCATTATCTGAAACCGACTTAAATTTGTTACTTTAAGTAGCCTGGGACACCAAATGGAATTGGAGCACTACTTCCCAGATACAGAAATACATCAGGAGACCACATAAGCCCCACTCACAAAGCAGACTGTCCAAGTAGCCAGGGAATGCAAGAAAAGCATTGTCAGCCTTTTTATGTCTGGTCCATGAGAGACTCATGCTTATAGAGCAAATATGTAGTAAAGATGGAAAATGAGTACAGACACCTCAAGTACCAATGCCTCCACTCATTCCCTGAAATGTTATTCCGAGGACCAAATGTCCATGTTGATAGATGTGTTGTACCATTATGACAATAAAGTAACTCCACTGAAGGTCTCTAATCTCCATTTAGTACTGGTGAATATTGTTAGTGAATTTGCTGCATTTTTAAATGTACCAATATAGATTAAATACCTAGCTCTATGAGCACAGATTTTAGTATATGTTTACTAATTATCTCTGCATCACCAAAAGCAAATTAGGCATTTAACAGTGATGAGAGTTAATAGCCTGACATGATGTACAAAAGTTTCACTTGAAGAATGGACAACCCATAGTCACAGTACCACACATAAAATTAGAGTAACTACAAGGGCAATTCCAGACCAGTTAAGGTTCCATAAACATGCATCACTTGTTGGCTCCTGCTGGTTTTTACCAAGACAGAATAGACAGATTGAAAGAGTTAAGCACATCACTCTGTACCTCATTTTCTTTTTTTTTTCTTTATCTTTTTTTTTTTTTTAAAAAAAAGGAATCTCCCTGGAGGTCTCCCAAGGTCTGAATCTATCTCTGCATTTAATCACTTTTGGTGCCTTTCCTTCTTCTTTGCAGCAATTTTGCCTGAGCACTCCTGGGATTGGTGTTGCATTACAAATTCATCAATGATTTGCTGCTTACTCTACATTATCCCGCAAGTGCTGAGGCAAACAGTTCTTTGCCAGGATCAAATGATGTTCTATATTCGCCTGCAGTTTAAAATCTTGTTAATGTTGACACTTCTGATGAAAACTCTGCAGTGAAGCCAGAAGGAGTGAAACCTGCAGGCCTTGGTGACTGCCACGTAAATGGGTACCCAGCACATAAAGTTTTTTCCATGCCTTCTATATGGCCACAGGGGCATCACCAACTTAGGCAACAGCATTCCCACAAACAGTGTGAAACAGAGCCTAATATCTGTGGGTAACATTGCTGATAGACGATAGGGTGACTGTTTGCAACCCAATACTGCAAAATCAATGTGCTTGAGAAAGAACTTTGTTCTAAAGTCAATTAACTTTAATTGAAAGTCTCCAAATTACTTCATTGAACTTTGGATCAAGCTCAATAAGAAGTAATTAGGTCTCTACTCCAAAGCCTAGTTGTTGGAATTATCAATGGATTTTTGTTTGTTTGCTTTTGAAATTGGATGAGGGGCTCTTTTTTGAATGATTAGAAGTGACTGACATTGATTTGAAAGTTGCAAATACAGGTGCAACAATTAAAAAATGAATGTCAGGTAATAAGACGAGTAGAAAGATTTTATACAATCTGCAAATGTCCACTTCATAGGAATGAGAAAAATACAAGCCACAGATACTGACAACTGAAATTAATCCAGAGCCTTACCCAGCCTTACATATGTTTAACATACCTGTGCTAAAATTCTGTTTCTGCCAGCAAGATCTAGGACTGGAGTTGGACCTTCCAGAACTCACCTCATTTTTATTTTCTAGAACTCCTGACACAGAAAATCATGCATCTTAAATACTCACCATAATAGAGGAGATACTTGAAGGAAGTTGGTGATACAAATTCCTTATGTAGGAGTGCTATCACAGTAAATGGCTGAGCAGCCTTGGCACTTCCTGAAATTTATTTATTCTGGCAGCAGATCACTGCCAGCAAGTCAGATTAAGAAATGTTCAAAATCTGTCAATCCTGAATTATATTAAAGTGAATTATATGTCATTTTTTTCCTGATGATTTTCCTCCTATTTTTTCTTCCTTAAAAATTGTTCCAAGTAGATTATGATTTTTCTTTTCCTTTGGACTTTCTCCATTACTCTGAATAAATTGCCAAATCATCTCTACATATAATTCTTGGCCAGTAGATTTTTTTTTTTTTAAATGAAGTCCTCCTGGAAATTGCAGGAAATACTTAAAGTTCAAAGTATAATAAATGTAATAGACTCAAATCATATTTATAGCATACAAGACAGAAAATAGACATGTCATTCTTCCCTGTGAATTGGTAGGACAAAAAACTGGCTTAACTTGGACCACAGACTTAAAATGCCTAAAATCTGTCTTCAGACACTAAGGTCCAATTCTTTCTGACATTAATAAAATATCAAGTCATATTCTGACAGAACTTAGCTTGCATCCTTGCTCTTGAGCTCTGACAAGCAAATTATAAAAGAAGGGGATAGCCCATCTTTGCGGTGTAACAGGGAAGGGAATGAGAGGAAAGACATGACTCACACACTCAGTTGGCGCATACAAAGGAAGAGAAAGAAAAGCTTTTCCTGTGGACCAGAACAGTTACCCCCTTTCTCCCTGATGGGAAATAATGACCCTGAAATACAGGGGGATTGCTCCTCTCTTCTCTACCTCCTGCTCCCTGTGCCCACCAAAAGAATAAGCGATTCTCATGTTTGAGCTCGGATGAATTCTAGCACCATGGTTTCCTATGCATTGTGTCTATCTGCCTCTTTGAAAGAAGTCATGTGCGCTGAAACTGTTCCATACCTACTCCAAATCACAGAATGGCCAGGGTTGGAAGGGACCTCAAGGATCATGAATCTCCAACCCCCCTGCCACACACAGGGCCACCAACCTCCTCATTTAATGCTAGACCAGACTGCCTAGGGCCCCATCCAGTCTGGCCTTGAACACGGGGCATCCACAACCTCTCTGGGCAGCCTGTTCCAGTACCTCACCACTCTCTCTGTAAAGAACTAGGTCACCACCTTAAAGACGACAAAACATAAGGGCATGATGGGATGCATGTGGCCACCTCCATGGTTTAAGCACTAGCTTCCGTTAAAGTGCTTCGATAGATTCATGGTGAGTGTAGGGCACACTCATCCTTTACTCTCTGTGTGGATATAAGCAAATGTCAAAGTGATTTGGTCTGAAGCATTGGTGTACAGCGCTGGCTTGTAGTTAACAGCCTCTTACAGGTCTGTGTGTTAACTGCAGGGCTGTGGTGTACCCTGAACAAATGTAAGATTAAGAAGCAGTGACACTGTTGAGCTAAAGCCAATGAAAATATGGGTGAATAGCCTATCTGAAAATCAGCTTCTTAATGTCTTATAGTTACACTGAAGAATAGTTATTCAGATTTCTAATTATTATAAGATTATATAGAAGAGTGCAGGTTAATAAAAAGAAAAATAGAAGAGCTTACATGCATTAAGTACCTGTACCAGCCCACACTTAAAGGCTCAGTTATGACATAAGTATCTTTGCAACATGTGTTAAAAATAACAACAACAGAACTGGCATTAATTTATGGCCAGTCAATCAGAATGATCCATAATATAGAAGTTTTTAACAAGCTGCTGTCCAACAGTTTTGACATGTTTTAAAACAAGCCCTGGAGAGGCTTAGACTTCTTCTAAACTTAATGATTCTCCAAAGAGGAGGAGGCATAAAGATTTAGCAGATCGGCAGACATGACTGTGCAGACCTTTGCAGCCAGACTGGAAACAAGCAATTTTTTAAACAGAGAAGCTTTATTTTTATATTATTGTATGCCGATTAAGTGAAGTCAGAGCATTGATTAAGCAATCTAAACTGAGAATATTCTATCCAAATTGGAGAGCATTCAGACATGCTGCTGGTTTCAAGGCTTTGAAATACAACTTCCTGTTGGATGCTTGAAGATACCTATCCTAGAGCCTCAGACAGTAATTGATGTCAAGCTGACACTGTAGTTCACAGATTTCAGTTGCACAAGCCATGCCACATACACAACTCATGTGTAAAAAATGCTTTGTCTAAAATGCTATCAACTGGGAAAAAGGATTAATAAAGCCATCAACAAAGAACTTCTCCCTACAAACACAGTATTGGTTAAGCATACCAACAGCTCCAGTACAGTCTGAGCACCCCGTTACTCCCCCTTCATCATACCAGATGAAGTCACTTCTACACAAACCTCAGACTAAGCCTTTCACACACATCGCTAGGTTTATGTGCAGATAAAATTCTAAGCTAATTTAATGGAAGTCACTGTATTTATACAAAAGTAAATGAGATCTACATGTCTAGAAATAATTAAAAATATTTATGATTTTTTTTTTCCCCTTAGCAGAGAAGAATTTTCCAGGGGAGCTTTGAATAAAACTTTTGGCCCTCGCAGATATTAAAGTTTGAGTGATTCATATTCTCATTCCCCCGAGTAGCTACATTATTAGACTGTATTTTCCTCAATTCATCAGAGATGAGGTTATGTCCATAGCCATAAAGCTGAGATAGTGGCAGGTCACAGGAGATTAAGTCCAGATAGGAAAACAGGCCCCTGAATAGAAGAGGAGCCAGAAGCATCTCAGTAGGCATTATGGAGCATTTTGGAATAAAAAAGAATGTGATTTCATGGTTAAATATTTGGGTTTAGATGGTGCTTTTTGTTTCTTATTAAAATAAATCTGCGAAAAGAACATCTTTCACCACAAATCCTCTAATGCACCAATAGAAAGCTGCTGCAATGAAAAATTTTCACCTTAATCAGGTCATTTTGGATGGACTGCTGAGTAAATACCTACACCACGTTACTTCTATCACAGGTCTTTCTCCACAGCTAAGAAAAATCAACATAAGCTGAAAATATGCATTATTTGTAAGAAGTAAACACTGAGAAAAATTACATGGTTCTTCAACTAATGATCTGTATATTTCACGTTTTCAAAAATTAAACCAGGTTTATATCTCTGGATTTTTAAATCAATACCCATCACCCTAACAGGCTATTAACAGAGAGCATGTACCTGTTGTGGTTGAATTGTTTTCCTGAAAAGCTCCATGGCACGAGTACGTGCCTCACTGTGCAGACAATGTGAGTGAGACTGCGCCTCAAATGCTGTGTTGAGTTTGGGCCCCTCCCTCCAAGGATTGTGTGCAGAGAAGAATAATAAGCTGGCAAAGGGACTAGAAAATAATACTAATGAGGAAACAGAGGTTGTTTAGTTAGGAGAAAGATGAAGGGAGGCCTTATTGCTCCCTACAACATGAAAGGAAGTTGCAACAAGAAGGGCGCTGTTCTCTTTTTCTCAGGTGACAAGTGAAAGGAGGCAAGCTAACAGTCACAAACTGTACCACAGGAGGTTTAGATTGGATGTTAGGCTGAATTTCTGTACAGAGAGAGTGGTCTAGCATTGGAATGGGCTGCTCAGGGATGTGGTGTAACCCCATTCCAGGAGGGATGTGTGGATGCAGCACTAGGGACAGGTTTTAGAGATGTGTTTCAGCTGGAAAGATTACTGTGGTGAAAATGGGAAAAGAAACAAACAGGAAAGGAACGCTCACCTGTATCCAAAGACCTAGGTTCACAAAAAAGACTCCACAGAGAAGAGATCTCCAGAAAGAGATCCTTCCCCAATGGCAGTCAGCCCTTAAATGGGGTCTAGGAGGTCACACTGTTGAATTGCCTTCACCTGTGCTCCCACAGCTGACTCAGTCCTTTCCTCAGGTAATCAATCAGTGGTTCAGGCCGTGACTCAACAGTTCCCGTACAGTGATGGGACTCAGAATGTCAGGCTGATGGTTGAACTTGGTGAACTTTAAAGTCTTCCAATCTAGACAATTTTTCAACTTCCAGTGGTAAAATTATTTATTTTTTTCCTGTGGAGATGAATTACTGAGCACAAGATTTGTGGTAGCTACAGCAGAGCCAGTATGTGACAACTGTGTAGATACCTCTGGCCTAAATCTTGAAAAAAAGTTCTTCAAAACCCTTTAAATACAACACTTATGTGAGCACTTCTATGAGATTTGGTTTTTACGGTAAATACAGTATGAAAATCTTTTTACAGTGTTCTTGGTAGATTTGCTGCCAGAGAGGTAAGCAATAGCGTTGTTCATATACAAGATAACACTCTTCAATGAATACAAAGTTCTATTTCCTTTTATTTTCTATGACCCAGGATCCTGCTTTCCAACGAAGCTGACAATATGGTAAGCACTGAATCACATACAGATTCTTCACTGATCTCTCCTGATCTTTACTGATCCACACAGGAGTGACAGTCCAGATACATTTTATTGGTCAAACTTTCATTCACTGAGATGCTGAGGAAGTAGAAGGATACATTAATGCAAGAAAGAGATTTAGTGGCTTTTGTTATTATGACAGCACAAAATGACACTATCCCAAACAGCTGTGCCCATTATACTTTTGATTTTTTTTTTCATTAACTCATGACTTTAAATGTGTTTCATAATTTATTTGTAGTGGAAAAAGAATTTATAAATAGAAACCACAGGAGAGTCATAATTCAGGTCACAGTTGCAAAGCTCACCAGCTAATCTGAAAATGTAAATGTATTAAAACTTCTTAATATCTTCTCAAAATTGTGTGTAATATTACTTACAATCCCATGCTCAATCTAGTAAAAGGAAGCTTTTTATGCAGCAAAAAATATTTTCAGCATTGTCATCTACTTCCTTGTTTGTTTTATACCTATTGCTCAAAATTTGTAAATTAACAGCCAAATCAGGTTTTTACCCATCTGCTGTCTTTTCACAGTAACTGATTAATAGCTAATATATGCTCCTCTACAGGAGTGGCTAAATAATGCAATGTATCATCAACAGAGTGCATACCATACTTTCTCCTCCTACCAACTACTTTGTCATACTGTGACAGATTATTAAAGTAAGTGAAACAGTAGGAAAACAAATGAAATTTTGTCTCTTTTCATTTGCAGAACTATGCTGAAATTTCCTACTCCTGTTAATGATTATTGTGGACAAAACTGGGAAAAAAACTTCCTGCAATTGGGAGATTAAGAAGACAAGGAGACAGAGTTGAGCTGCTGGTCATGCCCTACATGGGTGACTTTAGCTCATCTCCCACATTTTACAGTGACTGTAAAAAACGTTTGCTCTCTTTAGTCCCAGAGTTGTTTTAACTGTTTCAACTTCAAGATTTTTGGGGCAGTCTGCTGCTAATTATGTTTTCCCAGTGTTCATGAAACTCAGCAATGACATATCTTGAGACTTAACAAAACTCCAGGTAATGAATAGTTACCTTATTAATGTCTATACCTAAAGGGAGTATTCAGTGAAAACAGTGAGGCACTCTTCAGTGATGCCCAGTGCCAATTCATGAGGCCACAGGCACAAACTGGAACACAGGAGACCACCCACTGACTTCTGTGCTGTGTGTGTGACAGAGCACTAGCACAAGCTGCCCAGAGGCTGTGGAGTTTTGAAGATCTCCTTGGAGATCTTCAAAAGCTGACTGGACATAAGCCTGGGCAACCTGCTCTGGGTGTTCGTGCTGTAGCAAGGGTTGTGCCAGATGAGCTGCAGAGGACTCTTCTCACCCCATCCATGATTTGATTTTGTGATCTTTTTCCATATAACAATTAAGTTCTGCTAAAGACTGCTTTCCTGAGCACTCAGTACAGTAATTGTACATTTGGAAATCACCAGAATGCTAGAAGAAAATCTAATAATATAAATGTAAAACAATGCTATTAGAGAAATACTAAATACTTCGAAGATTCTCTGCATCCATTGGTGGAACTGTTTCCCATCAGTCTCACCTTTCAAAATATTCTGCTCTTTTGATAGTGCATGTGCACTTCTTTGACAGCTTTTGCAGTTCAGCTGAAAAAGTCATCACTGTGAGAAAATACTGCACCTGGTGAAGGAACTTGGAGGAATGTAGACCTTTTTTTCTCACACAAATAACCTCCATAGTTTTAATTATGACATTAGTAGGATTATTTATGTAAGAGAGAAGCAAGGTTGGCATATGAACTTAAGAACTGCACTCACATTGTAAAAGGGCAATAAAAAGGACATTTAAGATTTCTCATTATGTCTATATTGTAATCGAGACAAGAGACAGTAAATTGAACAAGTAGCTTTTACAAAGTGTCTGCCAGCAGCTAGCAGGACCTTATGCAAAGAGATCCCACACATAACCTCATTGAATAACTGCGTCAAAAAGAAGGTACTGGAAATAAGTAGAGTCCGTACAGAATGCCAAAGGTACTTTCCACAAGCTAAAAACATCTGAGAGGTCGGGAAGTACGAAGATAAAGTTTGAACTGCCAAGAACCTAACTGAGTTAGATCTCGCAAAGGATATGAAAACAAATATTAAAAGGCTCTCAGTAAGTTAAATAAAAAAGACAAGGAAAAATGCTGTGCCACCTATGGAGGAAAGATGGAGCAGATGCTAAACACAAGATAAGGAAAGGCTCTGAATAAGTATTTCTCCATAGTTTTCAATAAAAAGGATTAAGTTGGATTTAAAGGCAAAAATAAGGTGAATAGATGTGGGTATGCAAATAGAAACCACCACAGCTAACATAGAAACGTAATTTGAAAAGTAAAATGCATCAAGCTTGCATTGTGGTTAAACTTCTGCCCAGAAAGGCTGGCTGTGGATGCCCCATCCCTGAAGATGTTCCAGGCCAGGTTGGATGGGGCCCTGGGCAGCCTGTTCTAGTATTAAATGGGGAGGTTGGCAGCCCTGCCTGGGGCAGGGGGGTTGGAGCTTCATGATCCTTGAGGTTCCTTCCAACACCAGCCATTCTGTTATTCTATGACCATTGTCCATGAGTTCTAAAAAATTCTGACACAGGTAGTGCTGATCCAGTGGCATATATCTTTAATAGCATCATCACGTTGGGAGTGAAACTGAAAAACAGTAAATACAGTTTCTTTACATTGAAAGAGAAATTGCAAGAAAAATAAAAGAAGGCAGCAGACTGAACATGACAAGTTATTACATTTGACCTCAGCAGTATGCAAGGCCTTAAAACACATTGTCAGAGAATCATAGAATGGCTTGACTTGGAAGGAACCTTAACAGTTCTCCAGTTTCATCTCCTTTGTTGTGGGCAGGGCTGCCCACAACATTAGATCTGACACAGTTAGACACTACTAAAGAATCTGAAGACTAAGGAAGAGACTTGGTTATTATAAAATAGCTAAAAGAGAAGAAAAAACAAGTAAGTGCTATTAAAAAAGGGATACATCAAATAAAATACATGAAGGTCTGGCAGAGAGGATCTTCAGGATTCATCCTGGGGCTCCTCTGCTGTCCTTTCACAGATGTCAATCTTTGAGATCAAGGAGCTCTTGTAGCTGGGTACTCTTGTACTCCTAGTGCAGAAGAGTAGTGAAACTACACAAATAAAACAACTTGAAGATGAGAGCCATAGAAATGAGGCAATCAGGAGAGCCTTGTGCAGAAAGTTCAATTGCAAGTGAGGAGATGACCAGGTAGAACCAAATAAGAAAGATTAAATGGGTAACATGATGCTTTTGTGACAAAGGTAAGTGGGACTTTTAGACACGAGGAGGAAGACTTCCAATAGGACCTAGGAGACATTACTGATAATGTCAAAGTGTGGTCATACCACACCTGGAATCCTACACACATTCAAGAAAGATGATCTCAGATGGAGAACAATGCAGAAGAGAGCTTCTAAAATGAGTGAGTGAATGGTGATACTCCATCCAAAGATGCTAGCAGAGCCAAGTTCTTAGTCCATAGTTGTTCAGCAATACAAATGCAAAGAAAGTACTTACTGCCCAGAAATGGTTTGAGGAGGATAAATACAGTCGAGAAAAGTGCAATTCAATATAAAGAGTAGCGATAGCATGGGGAAGAAAAATAGCAGTATACAAGCCATAAATTCATTTAGGCCGTAAAGAAGGTGCCTGGCAATATGGCTGTGAGTTTCTCCAACAGCCTTCAAGCTTGAAGAGCTAGAGCAAAACTACAGCCTTCAATCTGGAGCTTGATATTTAGTTGGAAATATCACATGTTATGACAATGACGCTTTTTATAACTGTCTAGATGTATTGTCTGTATCCACAAGTCACAGAACGTCCCTCAGCTCTTCCAAAGATAATGTCATGGCAATATGTTTACTGTCTTGAGATGCTGCTGGTGTCATTTTGACATATCTAACAACATTTACTATATTCCATTTTCACGTACTGTCTTCATTAAGAAATCCATGTAAAACTAATTACACAGATAAAGGCTTTTGCAGTAATACAGGCTACTTGTAAGTGAAAATAAATAAATAGAAGAACGCTGGGCCCAAGACTATTTGAATAGCTAGAGCTCACACAAATTTAATCAACAGGAGTTTTAATGAAGAATAATTAAGCCTTTTGTGAAATAATCCAGGGCAAATTGTGGAATTATTTTAAAATTTTTATTAGATGCTTTAACAGTTCCTCAGATGGCATTTTAGTGCTCTAAAGCTAAGAAAATTAAAAATAGTGTGTTGCCATACTTTTAGCTCTTGTGGAGAAATGCAGCCATTCTGAAGACAGGGAATATTTGGTACTTGGTAAGAACAGAGAGAATCTAGCTCAAAAAATTCCTGTTTGTCGATGATGATTTTGCTATATTATTCACTTTGTCAGGGCACAGTCAATCAACAGAGGAAGCGCAGCGGAAATAACAAAGCCTTTTCTCTGTTTGCTGATAACAATTTTAGCACATTTAAGGAGAAATCTGAAGAACCATAGTAATTTCAGCACCTCAGAAAATGTGTTGAGGACAGAGAAAAGGACAGAGAAGACATAATTGCTTGCAAAATATAGAACAAAGCCTAGGAAAATGTATTTAAAAAGGGGATGAGAACACTTAACCCTTAAAAAGTTGTTTGTTTGTTTATTTTTTAACAAAGTGTTTAAAAGAATCTTCCCAGCATATAGTACCTATTTTACCCATTACCCTATTTTAACACAAATTAGCAGATTTGTACTGGGGATTAATGTAATCAGTGTTCTGATTCCAAAACAATAGGTTCCAGTGATTAGGCAGGACAACAGCATTTTACTAAACAGAATTCCTTTGTATCCATCCTCACATTAACAGGGACACAGCTATCTCCTAATTAGTGCATCTCCAACTTTAACCTTTTGTCTTGACTGCAGACTCTTAGATTAGTGGTGATATTCTGCCTCCTCAAAACTTCTTTCAGAAATTGACGATTTCCATGGTAACAGCTGCCACTTTCATTCCACAAGCATCAAGGAAATGTGATTTCATTCATATCACTGGGCTAGGTTGGGCGTGGAACTTTGGCTTTTGTCAATTCCCTTTTCAGACATAACTGTTAATTCCCAAAGAAGAGGAAACAGATGCAAGTATAGTTTAGGACACAGTTGTTGGCCAATCCGTGAAGCAAGATTGGTAACAGTCTGAAAGAGAGCTATAAGGGTGACCCACCTGCAAAGCTGTGGGTTTTGCAGCTGCAAGAGGGAAGGACAAGCACATTCAACAGCAGCTACCAGACTTACACCTGTGTTTTCTGGCTTGTTTGGTTAGTTGGTGGTTTTTTGTTTTTTGCTTTTTTTTCCTTTTTTTTTTTTTCCTTTCCTTTTTGCTTATTTCTTTGGTGGCTTCACAAACAGAAACAAGACAGCAACTTAATATCCCCACAAGAATAGCAGAGAAACACTTAATGTAAATCAAGGCTCCTTGTTCAAAGAACATTGAACTTAAGCCAAAAAGAACATCAGTTCATTGCTGAGAAGCTGACACAGCTTTAATGATCAGTACCTTCATTTGCAACACTCACACAAGCCTATAACCAAAACCTTGATCTCAACTGAAGACAGTTCCCAAAGTAGCATCAACTTCAGCAAACATTCACAACAAAGGTACTTTGTCTTCTGCCAGTTTTGTGATTTTTTTTTTCTGGAAGTCTATCAAATTGGATGCGTTTTCCTGAAAACCCATCTGCCCCATATGAACTCACTCAGACATATTCACATTCTTTGAAACTAAAAATTTCCAAGTCAACCTGTCAGGATGAGAATGGATCAAGTGAGAATCACATCTATTTTTCCAGCAATCCACAAAAATAACGGAGCTTTCTCTTAACTACAAATGATGTGGTTAAAAATGATGTCAGAAATAGAGTTGCAGTTTTCCAAAGTTAGTATTACATGCTCTAATCCTTATATTGATCTTTAAAATACATTTTATATATTTTTTTTGGTTGGTTGGTTGGGTGGTTGTTTTTTTGGTTTGGTTTGGTTTGGTTTTGGGTTTTTTTTTTTGCACTTATTTAGAGAACTGGCAAACAGAAAAGAAACTGAAAAATTAAATGCAACTTCAGCAGCTTTTTCTTAGTTCTTTATTGACTCTTTCAGCTCTAGCCCGGGTTACTGTTTTCCTTTCTTTATCTGCACTTAATTGCAGGTGTATCAATGCCTGTTAACAAAGCATTTGGAAAACTTAAACTCAGCTTGATTTGGGCCTACTGTCTTAAGCTGAAACTACTGTTTGAGGATGGAAAAGTGAATAACAAATGTTTGAACCGATATAAACACTTTCTCTGTTCATCACATTGGATAGTTGTATCTGAGTGTTTACTGTGCTTTTACATCTTCAGATTTTGTCACCATCATATGGTATCAAAGTAACATCAGTGGTAAAAAAATATGGCTTCTCTCACTGTAGCTGGAAAGGAAAATGCCACTAGTTAGAAAAGAATAGCAGGCTGTAAACACGTGATGAACTCTAAGCTGGCATATTTATATGAATGTCACAGAACTTAGATGTCCTTCTGGCTCAAAACTTAATTCTGTAACTGAATCATAGCCCATTAAGGGCCAAATTAAAACTCCCAGCTCTGGGCTTGGAGAAGTCTGGATTTGAGTTCAGCTCAGCATTCTCAGTTCAGGCTTATTTTCACTTCAGCCCACAAAATAATGGTGATTAACTGAGAACTGTATACCTAGGAAAGATTGCAAAGGCCTGCCAAGTTCCAGATAATAGGCCATGGAAAATATGAGTGCACAAATCTGCTGGCAGGAAGAGACACCTTTATCCAGGCTTAACTTGCAGGTGTTCCTAAAGTGGTTCTCAAAAATGGAACACCTTCCAGAAGGAAAGGGTGAGGGAATTAATTGAACTGTACCTGTGAGCATCACTGGATACCCCTCAGATTTGATGCAAAGAAACACCAAAGAAATTACATCAGAACAATGGAAAAGATGTGGGTGGCAGGAAGGAGTGCCTGTATGGCTGGCAACATCACAGCAACAAAAGCCTTTTTTAGGAAAACTGCACTGTAGACATTTGTCATCACAATAGCAGTAGTCTGCTGATTCTGGTACCAAAGCTCAGTTTTGAAATCATACTACAAGCACCAGAATTGTTAAGGTGTTATTACTTTGATACCCTACAGTATTACTGTGCAACTTGTTTGGTGCCTTCCTGTGCAGTCTGGCCCAATTTTCTATTAGGAGAGGGAAGTGATTCTACCTTCAGGCTCCTGGAGCCTGCAGAAACACAGAATGCAAGCAATGATTATCCTCTGCTTTCCTCAAGGGCTATTTTTTCTCTCCAGTAAAATGCTAGACCAGAACAGAGTTCCTGCACCTGTAGGGTTTATAAGGATCTGTGGATCCATAGAAAGTTGAAGTGTTGTGCCAAGGTGGAAAGCTTTTATACAGCAGAAGGATGGAGATATGGGGATTGCCATTACTCTAGTCTTTTGATGTTGGTATCTCTAAGATAGTTGACTCAAATGGCAAACTGTTTACGTCCCCAGTCGTAGGCAAGCGGTGCATCACAGGCTCTTCCTACCCCATGTCAGGCAGACAAACAGAATCAACTTCTCCGCCTTACTGTCTGAGTTTTGAGCTTTTCTGTGTGCTTTTGCTAGATATTAACGGAACTTGGCCCACATCGATTGGTGAGCTAATTGCTGACAGAGCAGATGGTAAGGTAGGCCTGAACAAAATTTTTGGCACTTTTTTTATCATGGAAGGGAAATAGAGAAGAGAAAGGATGTCCTTCCCATTTCCTGAGAGCTGCAACAAAAATTAAAGCTAGCTTTTACGATCATAGAGTCTGAGGAACAATTACCCAGCTCCAGTCGATGCATACCTTACATGTATCTCTGGTTCCTTCCTCTATCGCTCAGCCTGTCTCCTGGGCTTCTACCTTGTTACATGCTGGAGGCTCACACACTGCCAGTTCAACCTGCTCCACACACAAGCATTCAGAGAAAAGTGAAGCAAGTGAGCAAAATACCAGAAGCAGGAGAAAACTCATAAGGTAATCATGATAAAGATGTAAATTTGTTTTTATATTTTATGCAGTTATCTTGGAGGGATGCTAATGCATAACATCCTCTGTAGGAAACTATTGCTCAGTATTAACTTTCCAGTGGTGGCCACCATAAATATTCAAACAGAGCTATAAATAGCATGGCTCTATAAAAAGAAACAGAAGCAACAGAGGTCTGTAAGAGGATCAGACCTACAGAAGAGATGCTTCATTGGAGCTCTTCAGACAGGAGGTTTCATATTTGGAGAAGGAAGAAGAGTTGGTCAGTTGGCATTCCATCACTCATTTTAGTTGCTAGCTGGGACTTTCAAAGTAAGCTCTTTATACCCCTTGTTTCACATAGGTCTCACTAGCTAACTCTTGGTGTTTAATACACCAAAGATGTTTTCAGCTCTTGTTTCAAGGCTCTTTCTCTGATTTGAATACTGATGGCAACAGAACAAATATCACAATAGCTACACAGAAAGGCCAATGTACAAAAGTACTATACCTGACACATGGAAGAAGTTTGAAGCCTTTTAGACTACTTACATTTTCATGGGAAAGCTGTGAATATCAACAGCAGAAAGAAAAACATAAAATGGGAGCAAGAAGTCTATATGCTAAGATGTTAATCTGTATTGTCAGAGAGGAAAGTAAACTGCAGTGTTTGCTATGCTGAGGATTTTCATAAGCTGTGTTTATTTTGGGTTTCCTTTCAAAAATAATGTTTTAATGAATATGCTGCATGCTGAGTCTGTGGCACTGGTGTTGTGTCCCTCACCATGGTACCTGGGCACTCAAGCAAATGATTAACCAGCAGAGCAAACGGAAGAGCAGCAGAGAGCCACCAGGCACTCTGACAAATGGACCTGTGAGTATATCTCTATCTGGACCTTTATTCCTTTAGGCTTTCCATCGTGCTTTCTTTTACTTATTCTCTTATGATAAGCAGCTTTATTTTTCCAAACAATTCTAAGGGATGCCGAGCTATCAGACTAGCTTAGGAGGAAGATCGCGACCAATAAAACAAATGTTTTCATCAGAAAAAACATTGCTTAAGGACACAGTAAGGAAAAAATAATTTTCATTTGCACAAACTAGGTATGTTTGTCAAGCTGGTTATTCCTATCATGCCATCAGGCAGGTCACTTTAAAATGACCTTTCAAAAGAAGGAAAACAGATCCTTTCCTCACAGTGGGCAAAAAGGATCAGACTTTTCAGGAGTCTGATGCAGACCATACATGAATACTGCTCTTAGCTTATCTAGTAATAATAAAAAGAACACATAAAAACATATGGTTATGAAACTTCTGAGGAAGATTGAGATTGAATCAGTCCCTCCCCATGTGTTAAGTTAATGACAACTCTGATGGCAGTTTTTGATTAATGTGTGTGCATAGGACTACTTCCGATTTGGGATGTTGAAGCAGAGAGCTCTGGGGCTGTAGACGAAATTGCACCATCTATCCCTTGCTGTTTTGTTTTCTGGACAAACTTTAGAGGAACACTGCATGCAGGCCAACTTAGAAAGGTGAGCTCCTTTCCATGAGAACTATATGGCTGCCTTACAGGCCTCACTGAAGACATATTCCATCAGCAGTCAGGACACTAATATTGCAGAGACTGATTGAATTACTATCATGTGGACTTCTTCCTCTTTAGATGCTTCAGGCTCATGAAGTAGTTACATCCTTCTCATTTTAGTTTTTCCTTTAAGAGAGGAATAAGTTTGGGTGGTGGTGCCACATTAATAGCAATGAAGACCCATGTGCTGTCTTTCCAATGCAGATAAAATATGCTGTGCTACCACTGTGCCTCAGCAGCAGCTTTGGAGGAAATAAGGAGCAATGCATCACCCACTCACATTTGGCTGTGAAACTCTGGTTTAAAGTTCACTCAAAGCATCAGTTCGGTACTCTCTGTTATCTCCCTTGTGTCTACCCTATATCCGTCTTTGTCATCTCTAAAGATTTAAATTTTCTGCATATTTATCACCTTTATGATTGAAGCTAATGGAACATGTATTTGTTTAGATTTTGTAAATGGCTTGAAGATCTCGTCTCAGCTAGGATGATGAATCGAGGATGTCAGCTGGGCAAACAGTTTAAATTTGAATGAACTCAGTCAAAACTGATTACATGAAAACTGCTAGGAATCTTTCAAGTTCAGAATGCTTCACATACTTTAGCAGTAAATGTTCCATCCTTTTTTGCTATCCGACTCTCCAAGAATAAAACTGGAAGAACAAGCACCGATGGCAGCTTCTCAGATATTAAACCAACTCTGAATGCTATAAATAGGTGTGAGAAGCCATTTTTCTATTGCAGCAGGGAACATAGCCTTCTAACTGTTTATTCCTCAGCTGACTAAATTTCTGCATAATAACATTTCTGTTAATCACCCTGAACATGAGAGTTTTCTGAAAAAATGTACAAACACCTAGACCTGACTGCTATACATAGCTATTATAAGGCACAGCTATCTATTTGAAGTACCTGGTTTTTGTTATCTCATGTTCACTTTTAAATAAATAAAATATTACTCAGGAAAAAAAGATCATAAAATACCTTTTTTTTCCCTTTCCTTGGCAATGTGTAGTCAGGAAGAGTCAGAAATTACAGCACGAGTGTTGAAAATTACAGGTTAAGGATAGAAACATCTAGAGGCTGTCTGATCCAGCCTCCTGCTCAAACTTGTGCCACCTTAGAACAAGTGACTCACAATAAAAAGGAAACAAACTTAAGGTGAAAAAAAATTAAAAATAAAGACTTCCCTTCTTCCCATCCTACACCAGAAGGAAAAAAATAACAAAAAAACAATCACAAGATAGGAAGACTTTTCTCCTGAAACAGATAGTTCTTCTGTGTTGTTCATCAGTAAATACAGCCAATTTGGAAAATGCCTACAGCTGCTCCTTTTGGTTGACCTAGTTCCCTATCTGACTCTAAACAGGTAGCATTTAGCACAGTGTGTGGCAAACTTCAGCTCAGTTGCCAGCACTGCTCTGCCATACTGCAGGCCAGGAATGCTGCATGCCCTACTCTAGTGAGAGGGGAAATGCCCCATATCTTTCATCAGCAGTCCCCTCAAGATTAATTAAGGAAGGGAGCCAACAGTTGCTGGAGAGAATGTCATCAATCTCTTGGCCAGGAAAGCAGGCCTCTAGGGAAGGGACTGGATTGCACAGCAAGGAAGAACAGGGTGGTGGAATCTTACAGGATCTGAGTGAAACCCAGATGACTCATCAGAAAATAAAGCGTTCCTATTTTGGCAAAAGGCTGAAGTAGCAGCCCTGGGTTGTTCTGCAGCACAGCAGTAAATGACCCGGAGAGCTTGGGACAAACTCTTGTGCACAGTGACGTTCCTAACAGTAGGGACCATTTCACGTCTCATTAGGCAAACAGGCTAACATGATAATTAACATATTAATTAGCAACACCTTTCCTTGCAAGAGGAACTTCTGCTTGAAATGTCAACTCTTTTAGACAACTGTTTTGTAAATGAAGATGAAGAAATAATTTCTTATCCCTCAAGGTAACAAGAAGTCTCACGCAGAACTGGCAAAGATGCATCTTTTACTTTTTTTACATCATGGAAGTCACTGCATCCAGACCATGGTCTGTCCCATGACTTCCATACACCAAGGCTCCTTGCACATCCTGCCTACCATCCAAAGCCTGGTCCTTAGTGTGGGCATGACACCCCTTCTACCACTTCATAAGCTGATCTGAAAAAGGCCTCACACATACCATAAAGTCACACAAAAAAGCACTATCATCTCCCATTTTTCAATCCTAGCCACCGATCCATGTAGCTCCCCACTATAAGAATTCCTTTGGTCACAACTGTTATGAAACAACCCAAGAGAAAACTCTTCAGCAACCACCACCAGGCAATTTTGTTAATTATGCTGAAAATAGGTATCAGCCGTAAGAGAATGTTTGTTGTCCCAGAGCTTGTCATTTTAGATCAGGAACTAATCACTCCCATCACAGACTACTTTAAAGAGGGGTTGGTACACAAGTATGGATTTCCTCAAACTGCAGTTATCCTTCTCTCTGGGGCTTTTGCTCAAGACCACTGCTAATTTCTATTATTTTTCCAGAGAACATATATGTAGGTTCACAAGAAAATCTAGAGCACTGGAAATGGAATAAGAAAAGAAAAAAATGGAGACTGGAGTTGGAACTTGTAGGTTTCAAAACAGAGGGGATTATGATATTCATTGAGTCCCTCCCCTGTCAGATGGATGTTGCCAACCCACAGAAAATAGTGACAAGTTCTATATATGTTATCTTTCCCTTGCCTCAGGCACATGCTCTAAGGAAGCTGCATTCTAAACAATGAATAAACAAACAATCAACATGTTAATCTTTTACACATTTTGACACACAAAACACAGACAAATCACCGTGTCATTTCCTTACCTATCCCGACATTTACAAAATAAATTCTGGTTCAGGAAGAACAGAAGACAGTATTTCCCTTAATTAGCTTTTTGAAGCTCATAGTATGTTTTTAGAATATGATTTACCTCTTTTATTTATCATCCTGCCTTATTTCAGATGGGTACTGTCTGACTGACCTCTACATACCCTTGCACTTGCTCTGTGATATCCCCAGAATGTCAATGCTCCAATTCTTCATCTTTCATTTCTCACATGTTTCTTATTGGTCACTTCTGGTACCAGTGGCAGCCGAAGTGGAAGTTTATCCTCTGATAATCTGTGCTGCTTTAATGGCTCCTAGCATCCTGAGGATAATTTCCAAGTGTTATGGTGACACCAGCTGAGATCTTGGCAACAGAAAAGTATTTCATATGCTTAATTCTTAACTTAGTTGTTTGGTTTTTTTTCCTGCCTCCCAGACCTTCCATTAGCCTGCTTATTTCTGTGGATTAACTCTTTTTGTTACTGCTATAGTCTTTGCTATCACTTCTCAGTATCCTTCTGACAATATAGCCTTTGGAAAATCTGCGAGCATTCTCACCATGCATTCAAAATCTCTTAATAAATTTATCTAAATCTCCAACTCACATTTTTCCAAAAGCTTATTAAAAATCCCCTCTAAAAGGAGCAAAAATAGTCTCATATTATCCTTTATGTATTTCCCTACAAGCTAGAATCTAGGAAGTATAGCCAACAAATACTGTAAAATGATAACCGTGTTTCAAACAGTGCTAATAAAAAATGTTGCACACAGAACAAGCCACCGGTTTAAGCAAAATAACATATGCTCAAAAATGCTTATCCCCCAAGCATCACTACCTGCTTTTTTCCAAGATAAAACAAGTCTTATACCAGCGTGCCATAAAAAGCAAAATTCTCTAATAATGTCTATTACTCCGTTTGCTCATGACTTTACACGGCTGACTGAACACCTATGGTCTCACTCAAAGAGAAGATGTTAGTTTGCTCACCTCGGTCACCTGCAGGATCTTTGAAATGCCTCCTCTTCTGCTCCTGCCGAAGAGTGCCTTCCTGCATTTCCCATTCCGAGCTCCGCTGACCGTGCAGTCATCAGTAAGTTCTGGCCAAGTTATCCTATGTAACTCTGAGGAGAAAAAGGAGAGACTCGGAGATGCTGCCGCAGCAATTCCTTCCTCCCTTAAAAATGTTTTCCCGACGCTTTGTCACAGTCAGGTCTCCAGTAGTAAACTGAACAACCTATCCTCCCGGCTCTTCTTCTTTTTCTTTCTTTCTTTTTTTTCCTTTTTTTTTTTTTTTGTAAACACATAATCACTGTTTCAAATCCTTTAGGTACCACGAACCGTATTTCTCTATTGCCCTCTACTGACTACCAGCTACCACCACCTTCCGGGACGAGCGGCGAGCAACAAATAGACGGCATGCTTTTCTCACTGCCTCCCTCCGATCAATAATGATGCACGACGTCCCAAAGTCAACACAAATCATTCTGTTTTTTTTTCTGTTACAGAACACCGGGCAAGATTTACAGCTTGATGGTCAGCCGTGCTAACTACAGAACACCAAACAACAGCAGGAAGCAGTTAGCTGCATAGGTCTGCTAATGTGTTTTTGGTGATGACAAGCCAGGATAAAGTAGAGATGAATTGAGCCTGCCTTGAGATGTGGGTGAATTCTCCCCTCTGATTCCACTAATACTCCAGAAGGGAGCTGAGGAATTTAAGGATGTGGCCCTGGCAGCATTGGGTGCACAGAAATACTGACTTCTGGAGGGAATTGTGCAGGATCAGACCCAGAGAGAGCCCCTGAGCTGTCCATTGCTATTGCCCCCTGGTTCCAGCATTATTGGTGTAGCACATTCAGCATCACACCTAACGCAAGGAACGCAGTTTCCATCTCATGAGGCATGCATTAGGACAAGCAACAAGGAATGGGGATGGCACTGGGAGATGCTGTTTGCACTGCTTTTACGACAAAGATCATCTATAACACAGAGAGAACTAGAAGGAGAAAGGGAATGGCTGAACCTAGTTGGAGGAGCAGAAGAATAAAACTTATTTGTGTTTCAGAGAGACTGGAAGAGACAGGAGAAGCAAAAAGGAAGGATAAGAAGAGGGCAAGAGCAGGTACAGGAAAAGATATACAAATGAACCCTTTGTGTTGTATCAGTTTGTGCTTAACTATTGTGGCACAGTGCTTGTTAGCCAAGGCAGGGCAGCACCGAACCAAGTGATGCTATTATTTTTGATTATCTGAGTTCCAAAAAGACTTTTTTTTTTTTTCCAATTTCCCCCCATTTTTATTAATTTGGTGTATTTTATTTGCCCAAGATCTGTTGGCTGATGAAGGTTTGGTTTTACACAGGTGTTATGAGGCATTCCCGCTCTGTGACTCAGGAAAGTCAGGACACTGAAACTGTCATCAACACTGTGATAAAAAACACATAAGCATAGAATGGCTTGGATTGGAAAGGACCTCAAGGATCATCAGGTTTCAACTCCCCTGGGCCACCAACCTCTAGATCTGGTACCAGACCAGGCTGCTCAGGGCCCCATCCAATCTGGCCTTGAACACCTCTAGGAATGGAGCATCCACAGCCTCTCTGGGCAGCCTGTTCTAGCACCTCACCACTCCCTCTGTAAAGAACTTCTCCCTGACATCCAGTCTAAACCTTCCTTCCTTGAGCTTAAAACCATTCCCCCTTGTCCTATCACTATCTACCCAAGAAACAAGTTGATTCTCCTCCTGTTTATAATCCCCTTTTAAATACTGGAAGGCTGCAATGAGGTTTCCTCACAGCCTTCTCTTCTCCAGCCTGAACAAGTAGTGGAAGTAATGTGGAAAAGTCCATCCCAAATTTTATATTAAATCAAAAATAAAGCCAGCAGGATCTCTAATTGTCATCATTATGAACATTTCATCACCAACTCCAGAGTTATTGACTGTACTGTGAAGCTATCCTCTTAAAGAAAGCACAGAGAATTCTTTTTTCTCCCCTTTTCTGAAGCCCTCAACTACTCCGTGTTGGAAAATAAGAAATAATTATATTTATTCACATTCCTTGGTAGTATACTGAAGCCTGCTCAGATGAATGCCTAAGTGAGCACCATTACCAACAGATCAAAGAAAAAGCGTGTCTGGCAAATGAACGGGGCCGAGGGAATTAATAAAGCACACATCAAACACGGAAAAGCCAAAGCGTTTTAATGCTTTTTAATGCGTTTTAAACCCCGGCTTAGGCTGTGCAGCCCGCCGCTTCGGCCCCGGAACCAGGAAGCTGCAGCCGCGGTATCCGCCAGGCTCACCGGAGCACTGCACAGCGCGCCGCCGGGCGTCGGCTTCCGGCGGGGCGGGCGGCGTGATGCCGCGCTTCTTGGAGGCGGCCGCGAGGCAGCTGGCGGGCACCTGCCCGGGCCAGGCGCGGTTTCTGCTGTGAGCGGCCGGGGCGGGCTGGCGTTCGCGACGGGAAGCGGGGCGGGTGGCAGCCGGCCTGACGGTGTGTGTTTTCTCCACAGGTGGACGCTGAGCAGCTGCCGAGGCGAGTGAGGGGCTCGGGCCAGACGGCGGTGTGCGGACGGCGCAAGCGTAGCTTTGAGGATGGGGACTGACTTCTCCCTTTTCTCCGTATTCCCATCGCTTCTGCTCTGTCCTCACAGCACGTTCAGGGCCTGCGTTAGGGATGATGCGCTTGCTATGCAGAGAATTCCAGGTGTTTTGTTGCTTGAGTGCAGCTCTGGCAGCAGGAAATGCTGAGACAGGTGCAGCAACACACTCCTCAGATTTAACAGTCTGGATTATTATTATTAGTGTGTTTTCAACCCTATCTAAGGTACTATCACTTTCTTGCACTTGGGGCTGTAGGAAAAAAAGGGAACAGACTCTTTAGCACGGTCTGTTGCCATAGGAAAAGGGGAAAGGGTTTCAAACCAAAAGAAGGTAGGTTTAGACTGATTATAATGAAATTTTATTTCTTTACAATAAAGATAGCAAAGCGCTGGTACAGGTTGTCCGGAGAGGTGGTGGATGCCCATCCCTGGAGACAGTCAAGGTCAGGATGGATGGGGCTCTGAGCATCCTGGTCTGCTGGAGATGTCCCTGTTCTTTGCAGGGGAGTTGGACCAGATGGCCTTTAAAGTTATCTTCCAAGTCAGATGATTCTGTGAAAGAGGCAGAATGCTTCACAAGGCTTGGTGTCACTGATCAGGCAAAAAAAAAGTGCCCTCAGGAGCTCCATGTGGAGTTGTGAGTTTCTGTCATTGAAGACTTTTAGAAGAGGATTGCATTTTTCCAGTATAATGTACTGTTATTTCTTGCGTGAACTTCTGCAGTGCACAAACTTAACATGAATTCATACAATCACAGAATGGTTTGGGTTGGAAGGGACCTTTAAGATCACCTAGTTCCAACCCCCTACTATAGGCAGGGACACCTCCCTCTAGACCAGGTTTCTCAGAGCCCCATCCAGCCTGGCCTTCAATGCTTCCAGGGAAGGGGCATCCACAACCTCACTGGGCAACCTGCTCCAGTGCCTCACCACCCTCACAGTAAAGAATTTCTTCCTAATATCTAGTCTAAATCTACCCTCTGCCAGTTTAAAATCATTTCATCATTGTCTCACTACATGCCCTTATAAAAAGGTCTTTACCAGGCTGAAAAGTCCCAGCTCTCTCAGCCTGTCCTCACAGGGGAGGCTGTGGTTTAGAACTTTGTTAAAACTTACTCATGCTCAGCATGTCCTCATGTTCCAGATGAAAAATATAGTAAAAACACAACTACTTAGAAACTGTTAAAATGAAAGTGTACCCTTTTTAATGTTTGTCTACAGAACATAATTATTTGAGTTTTACTCTTTTAACTTTGTTTATCTGTAGATGAACAATTTGGAAAAGAGAGGATATGTCCTTACTGCTTCCAGTTCCTGGTTCCTGACAGCTATCGGGTGCGGCTCAAGCCAAAGATGAAAGTGACCCCACAGATAGAGAAAATTCTTAAACGAGAGGCAAAGAACTACAAACTCAATATGAAACAGCTAAAGCTTTTGAAAAAGTACAGGGACTCCAAAAGTGTTCTGGTAAGGGTGTTTACTTCAAACTGCCACATATTAGAGATTTCCTTGAAACATTTTAGTTGCATAAAAAAGAAGATATGAAGAATTTTCTCTTAGAAGTGGAACTCACATGTATTTCTTTTTTCACAAGCATGTAATTTTTCTTTTCCTTTTGGAATAACTTCTGTTCATGTTCACAATCAAAATGTTTGAAATCTACCCTCTACAGTAGATCAAGGGGACAATGATAAAAGTAGAAATCTTTTATTTTCTTCTCTCTCCCATCCTCCTCCCTTTTCATCAGAGAATCTACGCAAACGTATTTCTTATGATCTTTGTGCAGATGTCTTGAGATCTTGCTGAAAATTCAATGATTTCTTCCTTGGAAGCTCCAGCATTTTAACTGTTAGCTACTGTATCATTTGCATAACTTTGCAAAAGTGGCAGATTTATGACTGTTGGTTTTGTATTTTTTTTCCTATTTATATAGTAAAATTGGGGCCGTGCAACTCCAATAGATGGAGAGCCTCAATACAGCAGTGCAGATGCTAAGAATTATTAGAATTCTTAGAAATCTTTTCCTAAGAATCCCCCAAAACGTACCTGAGAAGAAGAACCAATGACTGAAGCAAGGCTGGTTTTGCCAGAGTGATATACTTTTTGACGTTTATTGCCATTGTTTCAGCTCTGAAGAAAGGCTTAAGTGACAGATTGTCAGTTTTTTTCAGTTTTATCACTCATGCTCAGTGTACAAGCTTGGCATCATTTATCTTATTTATGTAGCATTCATGCCTACAAAAGATCATTGTTACATATTAAACACAAAGAATTTCTTAAGTTTGGCTGGGTATTCAAATGTATATGTCTTTCAAAACTAAACCACATATAGAATTTAAAGTAGTTAATGTTGCTTGTGGAGGTTCAGTTCTTTTTCCTAAAATTATTGAAGATTATAAGATGTAATGCTTTGAAGAATGGTAACGTGCATTTAATGTTGTTTAAATAATTTGTGAACGGATGTCTTAGTAAACAAGGCAGCACCCTGCTGTGGCACATTTGGCATTTTCTTTGAAGAGAGCCTGCAGGTTTAGGGAGTAAAATTTGCTAGATCAAAATTTACTAAAGAATCATTTACACAAACTGAGGAAATACCATAGATGTCACCAGGTCTTGTGGCTAAAAGGGCACTTCAGATAGGCACCCTTAGTGCTACTCTTTCCAAATTTTACATCATGGTTGACCAGCAAAAAGAGCGAGATAAAGGTTATTCTGAGGAGCCGAAAGCTTTGCTTTATTTCTTCACTACGAGATCACAAATGTTTAGTGTGCATTCAGATCTTCTCTTTAGACAGTTGATGAACAGCATCCTAAGGAATTATTGTGGGCTCTTAGATTTATTCTGTAACTGGAGAGATTCTTAGGATGTGTTTTGCATTCATATGAGTAGTTTAAGATTCAGTTTTAAATAGGGACAGTTTAAACACCGTGTAATATTCTAATCTTGGGAGTTAATTACAATTTTCTGCACTTGTGTTCTGCTCAGTTCTGTTTGCATTTGTGCTGTGAATTATGATTTAAGTTTTTCTGGTATTAAGTATTTAAAATACTGTCAGATACTGACAGCTTTCAAAATTAGCAATGTAGATCCCTGTAATCTTATACCTGAGCCTTGTGAAAATGAGAATTCAAGTATGACTGAGAATTAATCCAAGCAACAATATCACAGGTTGTGCCTATGATACCTTTCTGGAGTTAACTGTATGTGCTCTTTAGGAAGTGCAAAGCAGCTGTGCTCTGCTATGGTATCCTGCTGATCCTGCACTGTTAGGCACTCACCTCTATTTATATTCCATAGAGTATTAAATGAACATGAGATGCTGTGTTGGTTTTTTTCTTCCCTGAATTTCAGGAGAGCTAAAAATACATCAGACCTGAGCTGTATTAGTTGATTAACTCTCTTTTGTTAGTTTGTTAGTCTGGCAGTATAGACATCCTCAAAACACCTGAAAACACTTCACTTGGCATTTTTACATTGAATTCTTCGTAAGCATTCAGAAACATCTAGTGTTTTTCAGTCAGTGTAACTCTGTGCCTCAAAAACTTGCCTGAATGTATTACTCCCATGTTCCTTAATAAGAGGGGTTGCCATGGTAGTAGGCAATATTAGGAATGTCTGGCAGTCTCTGAGACTCTCTGATGTTATCCGTTCTGCTGCACCTCTGCTACACACTGTGCTGCTGGAGAGTCCTTATAGTAAACACGCAAAATGGATAAAGCTTCCTATTTATTGTAATAAGTATTTTTGCATTATTAGAAAGCCTCCTCCTGCTGTTACTAGTTATAGATGTCTAATTATGAGAGTTCAGTAAGTTAAATATTTTATCTCTAGATTTTGGAGAGTGTGTAATAGAACTTCGGTAGAGGCAGAACATGCCAGTAAGTTTTGATCAATTTATATATCATTTTTCAGCAAAATGTGAATACCACTAATATATATTTAAGATAGCACCTGAACTGGATGTATGGTGCTTCGTGTTGTTTTGTTTTTTGTTCTGCACTATGTTACATTCAGAGTTAAGGGTCTCCTGAGGAATTAGAGTAATCTCCAGATAAATCTATAGGATGTGTTTGGCTTGGGAAGTCTGAATGAAAACATTAAGTATAAATAGCGTCTTTTAAATATCTCTGTATTTCACTTCAGCAAGTATGTTCTGATAATTGGAGAACAGTCTGAATAATTCTTACAATGGCTTTGAAAAATAAAAGGGAAAAGACTGGTAGAGTGATTGATACTTTATTTTCTCCATAGCTTGTTACTTGTAACTCATGCAACAAAACAACAAGACATTATGGTAAAAGCAGGGATTTTCTGGCTACCAAGACCCACAACTCAGGCACTCCAACTATTGAATCTAGCCTGAAGACACCAGATGTAAAAATCCAATCTGCAAACAAAATGACACCTGCAAGCTGCAGTAGGTTAGGATCCAAAGGGAACACTCCTTCATCACTCCCCAGGTATTTGTTTCTCTCTATTCTAACTGGTTCCTGACTGAGGAGAATGTTATACATCTTGTTGGGAAACAAAGTCATGTACTGATTGTATGTCTGTTACTTAAACTTTTAATTGATAACTAGATGTCCGTTAAGGAGATCCATTTTGACTTCACAGTTCTTAAGGATTCTGATGAAAAGTGACCACAAGAATGCTCAACTGTGTTTTTGTCATTAATGTAAAAGGTCCAGCTTAAAATTTGCATAACAAAATTATACTTCCAACTGCTCGCCTTCATATGAAAATAGACTATTTACATTCAAAAAATTAACTTAATACTACCTTTATCCACTTTCATAGCTACTCAATATTAATTACAATTTCTCACCTTGTAAGATATTTGTGTCTTAATTTTTTCAGAACTTGTGTATCCGGACAGGCGACAACCAGTTCCATTTCCAGGACTCCCCGAAACTCCAAATTTCACTTTACTAAGCTAAAACGGATGCTTAACCTAGAAGAAGAAGAGAAAAAACAGAAGGTGGATTTGAAAGCCTTCCTAACTTTACTTTAGTTTCAGAGTAATAATAATTACAGCAGTAAATACTGTTCCGATTTTAATAAATGATTGGTGATTTTCTTATGAATGTTTTCTGTGATTTGGACTTTCAGGTGGGGAACACAGAGCCTGCTAAAGCTGCACTGTGCTGCAGGTTATTCTCCTTACCTACTCACAGCTCCACACTAAACTGTTACTGCTATGAGAGTAGCACGGTCATGAAAAATGCAGGATGTTTCCTTTCTGACTGCTCTGATGCTACCAAAATGGGTTGTTTTTGTCTCTTCTAAAAACAACTAAGGAGAGACTGTATTATGTGTTTCAGTTTTGCCAGGCAGTAGGCTTCACAGTTACTGCTTCCTGAACTTTTGCCTGAAAAAGTAGGTTTGCCTTGCACAGCAGTCAGCACCTTGTACTGAAACATTACGATGTGAGTAGAAGATTGTCAAGGTTAAAGCAGCCTCCACTATCTAATTCTCTGTGTTCAGTTCTGCACAGAGAGGAGAAAGGACAATAAAAAGTCACTATTCAGGAGTGATTTTACAACCTTATGGTTGTGCTTATGGGTTCCCCTCTGAAAAAAGACTCACTTAGTTAAAAACACTTTGGTTCTTGGTTTTAAAGTTCTGTGGATTTTTTTTCTTAATTATTATTTTCAATTATTTCCTTTAAGTATTTAGGATTCAGGGAACGCTATTTGAGAAATAGAACAAGCAAGTATATTGGCAGACTTAAAAGCAATTCCTGGCAGGGGAAAATAGCGTGTTGCAAATTCTACTGACAGTCTCAAAGATCAGTATGTGACCTTTCTGAATTTCCTATGCTGTTACACAGTAGTTCTGAAAGGTTCACTTCAGTGGGTTTCTTACTTAATTGTAGGATCAAAGTAACTCAATTCCTAGATCAAAACACAGACAAGTTAGCACCTTTTGCAGCTAAGTGCTTCACATTAATCCATCCATTGTTACTATGTTTATAATCCATTCCTGTATAAAAAATATCTTGTTGATGGAGAATTTGTATTTCCAAAGAAAAAAAAAGTGTTTGTAAAATAGATCTCGTAAATAAATTTTTATTTTTTATTGTGCACATGACTTAAACTACTGTTCTACTTCCAGTAAGGCTTATGCAAAGATGTGTGGGTATCCGTCTATCTGCTCTACTATAGGATGCTGTTTCAGGTCAAATCAGGAGTACATCTTTGTACATCTTTGTACTTCTGCTAACTGTCCCTTCTTACTGTGTCTTTTATGCAACATTGAATGGTCTTAGAGTGCATAAACCACTTTTTTTTCTAGCCAATACAATAGATTTTGGATAAAAGCAAGGAAGACCCACTCTGATGTCACAAGTAACATGGTCCTACTAGTAATGGTGATCTGTCCACAGCACCATTTGAATTAATCTTTAGGACACATCAACAAGAAGGGATAAAGTGGATGTCAGGCACCAAGCTTCGGGTATTATTCACAGCAGATGTATTTCTGTATGCTCTATTCTGCTTATGAAGAAGCAAAATTGCTTCTGAAAATTGTTAGGGATCTAGGTATCTTAGGAATACCAGGCAAAGTATTTGTGGGTAGGCCAACAGACATATACACAAAGAAGAATGGAACTCACCCAACACTGAAGTGGCTGTTCTGCTCAGGAAGCAGTCCAGGTCCAAGAGAATTTCTCCTCTCCGTGGCTGGTCCTTATGTGAGCCCAGGGTGGCTCCACCCCTTCTGCTCACATGGGGAACACAGGTGGAAACAAGTTGGCTGTGCCCCAACCCCGGGCCAGCCACACTCTTTCACCAGGTACTCAGTCACCAGTTCAAGGCACAACTGCTAGTTCCCCTACATGCTCTGAGTCATATCTATGTGACAATCACAGTAGTCATAAAAGTTCAAATGCATTCTTATAAGGAGTCAGTATTACAAGATAACAAGCTTACTTTTTTCTTACTTCATTTTTTTTTTCCCATGGCAAAGTACATGCCATTCCATATTTTACAAATACATTTCAAAATACTGGAAACTGTTTTGATGTTCTCTATCATCTGAAGTGCTTTCGGTGTTATTTTAAGTGTCTAATGCATTTTTTTTTCTGTTCCTGGGCTACCACAGAATCCACATATTGGAAAACATACCTACATATGTGGTGTACATAAGCATACTATTACCCATATACATTCATTGTGTATATATATACATATGTACAGACATCCATCTGGTGCACACATCAGAGTATATTACATTTCTGCACTTGAAACACTGAAGGTTAATTGTTTGCTGCAACAGACTATTACTGAGCCTCCCTGTTAAATGCCTGCTATGCAGTGTTAGTCATTTATGTATGCACAGCTGGAAGAACATCTCCACAGAGAGGAAACGACACTGATTTCAGTGAGACCATCATTTTACCAAGACTTTGTAAAGCAAAACCAAGAAGATTCAGAATTTGGCATACACCTTTGGGTACAGTTATCTTTGATACTAGAAGCATGATAATACCACATAGTGAAAATGTTACAAAATATGGCTTGATATAAACACCTCAACTGAAGCTTATTTATTTTGGAACATCATTTTGAGTCATTTTCCCATTTTTATATATTGGGAATCTCAAACTGTCATAGCGCAAATAGAACCTCACACCCAGTCCCCACTTCAAAGAGACGAAGTTTGACCAAGCTAGATGGTCTATCAGCAGTATTTCTTTTAAAAACAATTGCAGTTTTAGAAATAGGATCCCAGACTTCTTAATATATTACTTTGTCTCATTGAAAATTTTCAGCTTATTGTACAAAATAAAAATACTGAGAGTAATGAACTTCAAAGTTAATATTAATTATTTCGTCAGCATCACTATGTGGTCTTTGGTTTCCTCTTAAGTATAGGCAGCAGAATTGCCACTACATAAAATGAGTTTGAATAGGCAAGAAAATAAACAGTGATTTCAAAGATATTTTACAACAATGTTTTATTCTATTAAATATGAAAGCATAGATACAGGTGTTATTTTGAGGACATAAATTACACAAGGATTACACTGTCTGTCAGAAGAACACAATAATGAAACATCTTTACATTTCAAACTTTTCTGGTTAGGTTTTAACAAACGTGTCTATTTCTGTTGCAAACAAGTAACAAGAGTACTATTGAACTTCTGCAAATTCCCACAAAATCATGCTTAGTAGGATACTTTAAATGTTGTAAAGATGAAATCAGAATTAGATTTCTAAATAACATGATGGAAGAGATCTACTTAAGATGAACGACACACTGAAATAGGAGTTGAGACAAAACTGGTCATTTATGAAAAAAATATATATATTCCATTTTATTTAGACATTACATTTGAATCTTCTTTCTTTGCTTGCAGGAATAGTCACTGTTATTATATGCATGAGCAATGAGCAGAACTGGCCCTAAATATTTATAAACGTAGCAGCCAAATTTTAGATGTGCTGGTTTCCTATTTCACCAATCTTTCCAAAGAAGAAAAAACATGAATCTATTTGCTCACATTTCAGAAGGTTGAAATAGAGCTCCTCTGCAGAGGGCAGATCAAGCCTAAGTGTGATCTCCGTGTTCATCTGTGCAGGGGACTACTGCATCCTAGACATGTAATTGGGGCAATCACTAAATGACCAGGCTGAGCTGCCACTGGCAAGGGAGAGAATATTTGTTTGTTAAAATCCTAAAATATTATCTTTTAAAATTTCAGTAAAACAGGAATGTATATTTAATATAATGAAAGATCTCTGTTTGACATTCAGAAGACTACTCACATAAAATACATAATAAGCATGAAATGTGGCTTGTGTTCATAGGGATTAGCCAAGGTGCTTCAATGTATTACCACAAACATTAACTGAGTGAGACGGACAAGCTAATGTTACCGCAGTATATACTTTAATTTTCAAAAGGAGCAATGAAACACAGTTTCTAAGAACCATAATTGTTATAATTAAGGGTTTCACATTTACTTCTAAGAGAAGTGGGGTAATGTTCTTGGTAGTCAAAACATTTTGCAAAAATACAGCTTGAACCTGCAAACACTAGAATACACAAGCAGTCCCAGTGACCTCCAAGGTGAGCATTCTCATATGGCAAAGAGCTGCAGGATTGTCTTTGCTTTTTTTTCAAAGAATGCTCAATAAAAGTGCAATATAGTGAAGCAAATAATCTGATTATTAGGATTTATCATTAAATGAAACATGTTCAGACATTTCATATTTGTGCCTTTTGTAGGGTGGGCATTCTGGTGCGGGCAGAATCATACCACATTAGAAGAGATGGGCAGGGTACGCCCACGTTTCACAGTGTGGTAACACTCCCAGAGTAGTTCCATTGTATAATCCATCCACAGGTAAAAAACACTGTGCTGCTCAGTTTCACACTATGATTTCCATTTTTGACAAGCACTGACATTTGTTTTGCTTCTCATTCCTACTCAGGCATTTTCTTCCCCTTTTAGCTTCTAGGCACTCACTTTCCCCACCCAGCCTCTTTTCTTCCTGAGATGTCAGAAGTATACACAATAAGCTTTGGAACCTGAGAATTTGGAGGTATCTTTTGATACTACAGGGCTGCATTTGTATCATAACATGTTATCTCCTACTATACTATTGCAGTTACAGTATAAATCTTCTAACTAGTTGATACACAATGCCTTTCCCGTAGAAATAATAATAAAAAAAAACCCAACAACATACCATTCAGCTACTAACATAAGACACCTGCTGTAAGAGTGACATTTACCTTGGGTAAGTCCTCTTTTCCAAACAAATTTTGAGGGATAATTTCCAAAAGTACAACTATGAAATACTCCTTGAAGTAAACAATTAACGCAGTAAAATAAAGAAAAAATATGTACATAAAATAACACTCTTTCAAAATTAAAATTTATATACAATGAGAAAAAAAGTTGAGATTTTTCCTAATTCTTTTGTCAGTTCTGCATTATCTTTAGATAAGCAACATTATTACAAAGATAACACTACAAACAGGAAAACAAACCTAGTGAAGTAAGTGTTGTAGCTTTTTAAATTCTCTTGAGAAGTCAAGGAAATTCAGCATTCTATTTCATTATTATATTTTAATTAAGGTAGTAGGAGTCCTGGTGTGATGCGCAGTGCTTCATACAGAGGAGTGGGAAAGGCAGCTAAGGATCCCTCCACGGAGCATCAAATAGAAAAAGTTCTGCCTCCAAGAACCTAAGATTTACAAGTTAAGGAAAAACCTTGAAGGCAGAACAGCAACTTTCAGGTCTTTCCAAGACTTCAAACTTCAAGAAGTCATTCGGTAAATAAGTCTGTTTTTTTCAATTTAATTTGAAGCCCCAGCTATGACTATCATAAGAGTTCCCACAGATGAAACAAAGTCTGTTTGGGAGGCTGAGAAAAAAAATCTAACAATTAAGACAGCTGAATCTTACTTAAAAGTCATAATTACCTTTGTATTCCTGTGAAGCTTTGGAAGTCAGCTTTGGAATGGAAAATAATCAACATACTCTTAAAAAGATATGGAATATGATTGTGATTATAAGCAGAAATTGGTGTGAAATTCATTTTCAACAACAACAACAAAAATACAGAAAATTTCCCAAATGCTGACTTTTTACCAATTTATGTTTTACTCATAGCTATTTCAGACAGTACCAATTTCCCCTTCAAAGTGGTTCATTAGAATAGATAGTTTAAGTTTAATATATTCCCTGTGGTTTTGAGTATCCATGCCTTAGATCTTTCAATGGGCTGTAGCAAGCCATGGCACCACACTTGTCATCACCTCTGGATACAAACGATTTCCACAGATGGGATTCAACAGTAAACTCACTATTTATCCTTCCTGTTCTCTGATTTGTTTTATAGTTCTTAGTGGGTTATATTATTTTAATACTTGTAATAAATTCAATGCTGTTCTTTAGCAAAGCTGAACTTGAACCACAGCTGTAATGCACATACACAAATTTCTAAAAGTTACAAGCTCGGTTTTAAAAAACTGCACAAAAATATTAAAACTGCATAAATATTATCTGCATGTTCATTTTCTCAGCATAAATGTAAGCTGAAAAGATGGCAATAAGTGTTACTTAATTTCACATATTAGATCTAAGCTAAAGAAACACTTCTGGATTAACGATAGTTAACTTACAAATTTTGGACAATCAGTGAGCCCACATGAGCTACTTTCAGCATTCCTTCCTGTCAGTAGTTAGAATTTGTGATGACATTCTTACATTGCGTGCTGTGGAATGCTTGGTCAAGAGCTTGTTGGTTTTTTTTTTTTTTTCCTTTTTTTCTTATTTAATTGAAGTCTAATTCATATCTTCCATGAGAAAAGTTAATTGGACTGGGGTATTTATGTGCAGGTGTAAATATTTTAAAAAGAAATGTTATTCTACACATAGAACATTCCAGGGATTGGCCCAGCATCAAAAACTTAATTCCAGGACTATTCTGAATCGTTGCAGTTTTTGAAAATGAAAAATAGATTACTTTTTAAAATTTGCTTTCATATAGAAGGGAGTGAACTCTGAACTCAACTGATGCAAACGAGCAAATCCATGCACAAAATGTTATTAATGAATACTCAGATGATCCATCAAACTCAAAACACTTGGAGACTAAGTTTTTAAGGTCATCTAAATGCCAAAGGATACAGGTAGGCATTTTCTGAATCATTCCTCAACAACTAAGTGTCTAATTCCAGATGACTGAAAAACGTAAACTTCCTGTCAATCCTCTACATGCCTGTCTATATCTTTGGATTCTTAAGTGAAGTTAAAAGCTGGTGCATCATACTGAAACAAGGAATTTTCACAAGCTTGAGTGCCTATAGATGAGTAACACATTTGTGACAGGAAAAAGGTTGGTTGGTTGTGTTTGTTGTTTTAAAAAACACACTCTGCAATAATTTTCCATGGTTCAACTCAAACACTGGCCTGAACCATCTCCTCTCTTCCCTGTGAGAAAAGACCGTCAAGATCTAGAAATGTTTGCTGGAGAGGTGGAGATAGGAGGATGGAAGCCTATGCTGACCCTGGGATTTCTCAGTGGAAGAGGGCGGCTTGGCCTAGAGCTTCCATACTGCTTACCACTTGGCTGTGCAGTGCTGCTGCATGTATAAATGGTATATAGCATCATCAGATTTAGTAATGGGCATTTAACAATTGGGATAGTTCACAGAATGACCTTCCAATTTAATTGAAGTTGTAAAATGGCTTCACATTTCTGGAATTAACCTTTTTAGTCCGAGACAGGTGTTCCAGAAAGGGATTGGAGTATAATTGAATGGTCCCTCAATTTAGAAACTAAGCAGCTGTAAAAAGAAAATTTCCAATTTTGAAATCTAATTAAAATGGTCAGTTGTATAGTTTCTTTAGCTGACTTTTAAATGGTACTAATACATTGCAACATTTTGAGTCATTTAAAGATCTACTCAGTGTAACATGATTAATATTTTCCAATATAAAATTGGTTACTAACATTTACATCAAAATAAACCACCTGACTTATTTTAAGATTGGGTTTATTTAATTTGCATTAAATTGCATTAATCTTGCAAACATAAGCTTGTGGTTTCCATGTTTCACTCCCTCACTAGCAACTGAAACGTTTCAAGTTAGAAGTATGCTCTGATTACATGTTGATCTACACTAAATATAGGGTACATAGGAAAAAATCTTAGCAAGTTTTTTTTCTTTTTTTTTTTTTTTTTTTTTACAGGGCACCCAACCAAAATCTGTACAAAAGATAAGATAGTTACCCATTCTTTAATATAATAGATGCAGATGCCACTTTCTATAAATGTACCCTCATGTTCATTTGCCAATAAAATAGTAAACAAATCAGCTTTTTAAATCATTTTTTAATAAATTATTAGAGTATTTTTACTGACACTCTCCAACAATATACAAAAATAATACTACAAGAGTACCAATCAGTCTGACCTACCCCTCATTTCACAGAAAAGTAGAGGTTACGGAAGGGTATTCCTGCAATCAGTCATCACTGTAGATGTCTCCTGCAAATGGTAGGTGCACGTGGCTGCCCGTGACATTGGGAAGTCGAGAGAGGTCAGGCAGGTTCTGGATGCGTGTTCTGAGTTCTTTCCGTACTTGGGACACTCTGGCTAGCTTGCGTTTGTATTCCTGTAATGTAAAAGAATTCATCAAGAGATTCATCTACAAATACCATCCCTTGTTTTTATTGCTTTCGGCATTTTCCAAATTAAAGCAAGTTAGATGACTCAATATCCCTAAATAGGAGAGAACACAGAAAACTGGATTATTTTGGAGGTGGAGTCATCAGCTCCGGCATCTGACTTCGGGAGGGTAACTATGGGATTTTTTTTCGCTTTGAATATTTTAAGTTCATAAACATTAAACAAGGAAAACAATCCTAATTAACCCAATTACACATCTTTCCATGCAACTAGTAGAATGGGATTGTTCTTAGAAACTCCATTAAGGATAGTTAAAACACATACATATTCTACTAATGCTCACAGAGTATGGGAGGATAAACTCACTGATGTCAAAGAAGTTACTTTCACTTTGTACTGATGAAAAAAACAAATACACCAAATACCATCTGACCATGACAAGCCCCACCAATCTGACCATTCATAAATATTTGGTATTAACATTCATAATAAATATCATATTGTTTCATTGACTTTATGAATCTAACCCTGAATTTTCAGAAACTTCATGAATTGGAGATTGAGGACTTCACACTGTATTGAAACACAGACCAAATCACTTGTAATTCATACACGATAGGCACTTGTTACATGAAACAACATTATTCAAGATAAAGTATCTAACACTGTAAAGCAGTGCACTTTAATATAGTTTGTGCTTACCTACACTAGACATTATGGGGAAGAACAGCAGCACGCATAAAATAAAAAGAGTTATTCCAAAGTGTAAGAAGATCAGATTGCTGTTTATAGGATCATTTATACTTGAAAGACCTGGAAACATTTTTCACTGGAGACACTAAGCATTAGCAAGCAAAGCATGAAAATACACCGTATTTCATAACATATGAAATGTAGGTGCTTTCTAATCTGCTTGCAAATTTTGCTGCAGTTAGGGAATAGCTGGGAATAATAAGAAATAGTTAAACACAAATTCAAACATTTGTCTACACTGTTAACAGACTGAAATAAAAAGAAAGGACAGAAAAAGACCTTTTGGTAGTGTAGAACCCCATATAGAAGTACAAATGTTACATAATAGAGCACGACCAAATTCCTGGACAAGCTCCAATACACATGAATAGAAAGTTTGCTCCTCTAAGTGGCTGTGTGGCCCCTTCTCAAGGGCAGTAATAGAACCGCAAAAAATCTTAAATTCTTAATGAGAATGTAATGCACTTCTTAAAATAAACAGAAAACAAAATTAAAACTCCACATAGAAAGAACAAAGTGCTCCTGAACTAAATAAATTCCTTGATGTCACCAAGGTTTAAAATTTAGTAATTACATACAGATCAGTCCTATGGGTTATTAAACACAATGAAAATAACAAAGATGCACAGCCTGCAGAACTTTAAACGTTTGGTGACTGTATACAAGGCAAAACAGTGTTCTTTCATGGTGCAGATGATAAAAAAAAACCTTACAATTGCAAGTATATTTTTCCTAGGAAAACAATTACTTGTTCTCATTTATCCAAAACATCCTCACTGGTGTAAGTGATTTCAGCAAGTGGTGGTGGATATAAAGGACTGTATCCTGACACTGTGTCCTCATACAGTCATACTCAAAGGCAATGAATACCTCACTGGGCTCAGCTGAGAAAGATATCCTGCAGTACAGCGAAGATGAGTGGAACTCTGTGCAGAATCAAAATGCTCAATAAGCTTAAAATTAGTAAAAAAAAAACCAACCCAATAATAATAATAAAACATTAGCTATAAAATAATTCCTGTGAGTGCTGCCTGATTCCGCTGAATCTCGACTGAGTACACTCTTTCCACACAGAACTGGGAAGCAGCAAATTAGCACCCCTCTGTAAGTTCAAAGCATGATGCTTGGCAAATATGCACCAATCAAACTTAGCAGCTATATTCTCTCAGGATTTTACTACAAACCTGAAATGTGCCTTAAAATAGATTACTGGTTGCTCGACTCCATTAAACTTGCCTTTTGCCAATAATAAATTATTTTCATAGTAACATCACATTTCTGACATCCAGCATTTTCCATGTAAATTTCACCTAAGACCTACTGCCATGTGAATATCAGCTCCATCGATATTACTGATGGCAGATTCCTGTCATTAATTCAGTCCTCCTGTGTACTAACCCTTACACACTTCCCTGGCTAACGCCTTTAGCAATACACACTTCCAGGGAGTCAAAATACACTCGTTGTGCCCTCCTAGAAATAGAGACCACTGAGAAACCTTGGTCAAAGACACAGCAATACTACAAGACCAGAATATACAAAAAAATAAATAGGGCTTTAGATTTCACTACATTACTAATGTACCAAAAAGCTATTAAGTACAACTTTAATACAATTCTGGTAATGCAAGCCATATGTCACATCTGTGACTATAAATTGCATTTATATGAGAATTTCTCCCTGGGGTAGAAATATTATTCACCTCCTCCAAGGCACATTTTTTTCCTTGCCCTTCCAAAGCCATTCTAGAAATCACTGAAGATGACCAGTTTTCATGAGTGAAGAGCAGGTTCAAAAGAGGGATAATTTTAAAAGCATGACCTAGTAGTTTTGAGTTATTTTTGAAGGGGCTGCTTTGCAGAGTTAAACTCTAGATAAAATCATTAATCAATTCAGAAGGAGTTTGCTTATGTAATTTGAAGTTTGCTGATATAGTCCTGGACTGTGGGAAAGCATTAAGTATTCAACATAAGTACCAGTTGCAAATACAAGCCTTATGTTTGTATAATAATATTTTGCATGTGTATACAAATCCATATTACTAAATATATCTGCTGAGAGCTTGTCTTGGCAATTGAAGCAGAAGACCAGGAATGAGAATAAGTAGGGTTCTTTTGATACAATTGTTCCAATGGAAATGCTGAATGCTATACAACTGAGCAACAATTTACCCATACTCCTAGCTACAGAAATCCTCATGGAGAACTTCAGTTTCATTTTCATTATGTTGATTTCAACATATACTTCAAATTACCTCTATGTGAATGATTCAAGATTCAAGCTATTTACTTCAAACAGTCAAGGACAAACAGAAGCAGAATGTTTTCTTCTGCCACAGTGCATATTTTCCATCACTGGCTGTCTATGGACAATTTTATTCTTAGGATATATGGACAACTTGGTGTATAGAATTAAATTATCTTCAATTTCTTCAGTGGCCTAAGCTAAGCTTACTTTCAAGTAATAATCTGTGGTACTTCCAGTCATAAAATAAATTAATGTGATAATGAGAACAACTTGTTTTGCTAATTAGAATTCCACAGATTCCTACAGTCTCCATTACTTGACAGCATTGAATATGGATATTTTGTGAATCTAATGCTAAGAATATATGGATCCAACACCAAGACTAACAGCATTTCTCTACTGAGAGAAAAAAAAAAAAACAAAAACAAAAAGCAAGCAAGAAAGCCAAGTAATTTTAGATTAATCAGACACTACTAACATTACGAAAAATAAAAACGTGGGAAGGCCAACTGAAATAGGTTGAAACAGACCTTAATATAGAGTTTCTGCAATTACCTTACAGATGTGCTTCAGCTAAAGACGTGCTACTTGAAACGTAATGGCAATGTGTTCCCTTCTCAACATTAAAATGACCCTGATCTCCCATCTGATCACAACTGCTACTGTGTGCATCAAAATACTGTGTGGCAGCAAATGCATTAAAAGGAAAAGAAAAGCAAACAAACTAAAAACCTCACCATGCCCGACTCCAAAGAGGGAATAAAAGATCCAAAGAAAATACAAATAGTCAATCTGCGCTCTTACTGGTCATAGGAAAAAACAAAGAAGTGAAAAAACACAACAGGTAAGGTGCAAATCAACACTCATAACACAAAGGGCAAAAAAACAAACCTAAACAGGCTAAAAAGAGTTATCAAAAGTTTTGGGCATGAGAATACATATGCTTCTGTGATGGTGGGTACATTGGTTTGAGACCACTGACTTTCAAGGCCGGTTCCAACCTCTCAAACTCAGGTGCACACATAGGCCTTGTACCACAGAACAAAGGCTGTGTGCATTGCTAACAACCTGCAAAGGTTCAGACAAAGGCAAGTACATCCTGATATCTCAATGTTAAGGTTCAGACACACAGCAGTTATGTTTAAGTTAATGTCACACCTAGTTGGGGCTTTTTTGTACAAGAAAGCACAACTAGACTTACAGGTGCCAAGTAAGACTTGCTATCACTCCAGAAAATATAAGAGCACAGCTAAATTCTGTGCTGTCCTTAAAAACATGACATGACTCACATCACACACCAGTATGATTAAAAGCTCAGCTTATTTGTTAAGGATTTACAATATACTAAAATAACATAATTTAAAGCACTGAACAGAGTCTGAATAAATCTGTATGCACCATACACAAGCTAAAGTTTAAAAAAATCACATAGGACTGTCTTGGATAATCTTCCATTACCATAACCGTTGCCTGTTAGCTCAAAACAGATTTCTGGAAGTAAGCTTCCACTTGCCAGTTTGCCATCCACATCAGTTTGCCATCAGGCCTTACCACATTTGGTGCAAAATAAATAGCACTGAAACAATGAGCAGCAGTGACTGCTTTGGTTATCTCATGGCATTCTATGTATTGTCTCAAGTATGATATCCAAATTCTGCTCTGTACAGATTTACTAATATTCTTATAGGTTTCCTAAAGGCATACTTCACCATTACAAAACACAATTTGTTCTTCTTGTATTTGAGCTGGTAATGCATCATCTAATTTGCAGTATCTAGGGGTTTTTTAATAATTTAAATTGCCAAGAATTTAACACTTCAAAGCAAATTTTAACAATTAACTTAAAATATTATGGACTCCTCGGCTTGTTTGCAAATGAAGCAAGAAGGAACAATGAACTCAGAAGTCTGAAACACACAAGCTAATTCAGTGACTATCTCAGGGGCTGCATTAAGCAACTTTTGATGACAAATGAATACATTACAGATCTTCAAACTACACATTTTACCAAGATATTTCCCATCTGAAGGATAAGTACCAGAAACACAAAGGCCTTCAGAGTGGTCACAAACTGTTCTTCCCACTCCTTCAAAATACACCTTCTTTGTTCATCTCCTTCCAGCCTAGTCTTGGGTCTCAGACCTCACTTACTCCAGTCTTTACTCCTAGTCTCTATCCCTGTTCCCCAAGCACTCTTCACTGAACAAATCTCTGTCCAACAAGGCTGTTCAATGCCTCTCTTATCCACTGTTATGCCTGTATTCTCCTCCTATACGTGAATTCCTCCCTCTCCAGTCCTGGTTTGCACTTACCACTTGGTCTGTAGGCTTGGCTGCTTCTGGTTCCAGTTCCATGTATTTCTCCTCAATCTTTTATTCAGCCTGTCTGTTCTCTGCCTACATAGTATCTACATCAGATGATGGTTTGTCATGATGCTTTGTTTTCTCGGTCAGTCACTCCCCCTCTTCTCAGTGAGCTGATCTTTTTTTCTTCCATGGCCAGGCTCTGTACCCTATTCCATTCTTCACTGTAACTCTAGTCCTGATTCCTTCTTAATCTGTGGCTCCCAGTGCCAGGCTCTAGAGGCTCTTGTTCAAGTTCTGCGCTCAAACCCATCAGCTTCTCTTCCCTGTTACTCAGACTCACAGAACTACTGATCTAAGGAAGAAATTCTCTGCTCTCATACCACATCCTTGGTCCATGGCCAGCCTAGAGACTAGCATTCTACAGCTGCAATCACAGGAGAAGTCTTCTCTTGCTCAAGCTACAAAAAAACTCTCTAGTAAAAAAGCTCTTTGTGGAAGTCAATAATGTCTAAAAAGTCACTGACAAACATATTAAAAGTAAGATTTTTTTTCCCATGGCTTGTAATTTCATTAAATCCACACTGATTTTTATTTGCATAATAAAATGGCTGCCCCTGACAAAAAGAACAGTTTCCTCACTCCGTTATACTTTGAGAAAGAACATTAATGTCATCTCAAAGGAAAGGTCATTTTTAATGGTTGTTTCATTACAAACTCATCTTAAGCTTTATCCTTGAAAATCGTGTTAGCAAAAAGTTTGTCAGTATTTGGGAAAGTTGAAGAAAACAGGGACTTGTAGGCTTACTTACAAGCATTATTACTAAGTCTACTTGGTTTATATTTACATTCAATCATAAAAGGTCCATAGTAATGAAATAAATTACCATTTACCAACTAAATTAAAGAATCTGTTACAGGATAATGAATTAATTGAAAACATTTGAGAATGACAGATACGTTCCTCAGGATACCTGCTTGAAGTTAAGTTTGTTTTCTTGTGTTATCATCCAATATGGGATTTTTACCTGGATAAAATTATAACCATTATAATAAAATTGAAGGTACATAGTTCCTAGAGATGTTTAAATTACTCTGAATTTGTAAGCTTAAAATCTTGTCTAATTGAACAAAGTTCTGAAGAACTTCTAATGGAAAGGAATCAGGCACTTCCATAAGTTCAGTGCAACTGAGCTCAAATATTCAAGCTGATACTCTGGTAAGGACACACAAGGAATAAAACAGAAAAGTTCTGAAAATGATAAAATAAAAAAATGAAGTGGCCTCAGGCTTCAAGATAACTTCTTAAAGTTTCACCTATTCACAAATACTCTGAAGGAAATTAAAATTATAGTATACCAGGGTTCAACTTCAAAGGAATCTATGCATGAGAAAATTTTACGGTCTATTGGAAAAAAAAAACAAGTCCTTAGCAATGTATTTAATGTATTTAGGAACAACTGTGTGAAGTCTTCAGGCTCAAATATTTACTGTACATAGTATACATTTGTAAATTTGTGTATCACACACATTCCTCATTTCATGTAGCCATCACATGCAGGTCATTACAAAGATGTGTTTTGACTTCAGATTCCACATGTGCATCTCATCTTTCTAAAGCCAGTGCTGTGAGCATCCAACTGCAAATACATAACTTTGATGTCTAGTCTCTAACAGAAACAAATGGGCATCTGGGTATGCATGCAATTGTTTTGGAGGTAAAAAGTGAATCTGAGATGAAGAGCAGCACTTCAGGTCACTAAGTAGGAGTTTTATCTGTAACGTGCCAGGACACAAATGTTCAGGCTTACCTTTTTTTGAAAAGCATACGTATAAAGTAGAAGTAATGAAATAAAGAATTTATTACAGCAAGGCAAAGTAATAGTAGCAGTTTAATCTGAGCAGCAAAAAGCTTAAAACAGGTCAATATACACAGCTTTTTCAACTGTAGCATAAAGCCATTCACCTGTGAACTAGGCAAAAAAGAAAAAGAGGTATGAAAACTATTTGAATCAAAAGCGTTCTACTGACTTGCAATGTAAAATTCATCATATTTCAAGTGGAAAGTACAGGTGGAAGACCTCAACCTTCTGCTACAATTGAGCCAAATACTATTGACCAGGTCTAACTGTGTACACTGGTCTAAAGACATTTGGAACAAGCTCTGCAAACTACTTATTTTCATCTCCCACTTATTTTCTCATTTCATAAGCTACCCTTCTGCAATCCGAAGAGCGTGTGGCTATTTCTTAGTGATTTTAAAGAGTGGATCTCAAAATAAACCATGAAATACCATGGGATCATCCAATGACTGTACCCCAGTAGATTTGATTAGCTAGACAGTTTCATATTATACTTGTCAATTCATTGCACAATTTCATTAAGTAGGTCGATGGATATCCATTTTGTAGATATGGAATTTAAGAAAGATTTAGTTGCAGATGAAAGATGAGTATTCCCAAGTCTGATTTACTTTAATGGTAGTTGAAAGTGCTCAGCATCACTTGAGAAATGAAACCGTAGTTTACATGATTAATGACAATAATTGCCTGTGTAAGACAAACTGCAATGTAATTTTGTTTCTATTTTTATGAGTGTGAAATAGATGCTTCAAATCCAGTGCTCAGCGATGGGTATAGGAGTGTTAAGAAAGATAGTGCTGGATTAAGAGTACAACACACCAACAGTGGGTATCCTGACATATATATATTATATAAGAAAGCTGTGCATAAGGGAAGTGATATCAATTGAGAACACAGAGCAGTTACAAGAAAACTCAAAAATTAAATCTCCTATGAGGAAAAAAATAATAATCAGGCAGCAAATTTGGCATGTTCTCTCTCTCTCTTTTTTTTTTTTTTCATTATTAGCCCAATTCTGAATTAGTCAAATCACTATATTTTTATTTTATAATAAACAGGTTGTAGAAAGAGATTGCCATGATAGAAATCATAAGCAATCAGAGAAGAAAAAGTACCATCAGAAAGCAGGACAAAAAACAAATAAACAACACCAAATAAAACAAGGAAAATTATTTACGCTGTTTTCTTTTCCATTATGAACTATTTTCTTCCCCAGAGCCGACAACCAGAGATAATGTCACTAATGCACATCTTTCTGTGATCTAGTAATGGAAGTAAACATGCATTGAAGGTTAGCGATCACTTCTATCTCTGCTGCCTTAGCTCATTAAAACATCTTTCATCCATCCCAACTACCGGTACTTCACTAAAAAGGTCTTTAAAATGATTGCCCTTGCTCATGTAAAAGCTCTAAGATACTTATGGGTTTTGTTTTATAGGTCTGGGTTTTTATCCAAGCACAGATGAAGTAACCTTTGAGGATCAGATCACCTGGAGAGTATAGTTAATTAAGTACTATATTACTAAGAAACTTGCAAATAAAATCCAAGTAAATCAACAGATGTTTCCCAAAGGAAAAATGAAAAATACTGGAAAAGGTACTCTAGTTCTTTCCATTTACATCCCATTTTTAATAAATGTAATTTTGGAATGGAGGGAAACAGGGAAGAATCATTAAAAAGTTTCAAAATTCTGATCTTTCTGATAGATTCTATTAACTGCAATTTTTGATTATTCAGTAGGTAGTAATAAAATAATCTGAACTCTGAAATATTTTAATCAGCTCCTTTCCTGTATGTACTTTTGACTCTTGATTTTGATGGTGCTCAAAAAAAATGAGTTACAAAAAGTAGCAAATAGCTTAAATTCCTTGATTTTCCAAGTATTTCTTGCATATCAGTATGCAAGTTACCTAGTATTCTACTCTAGATTTTTTTTTTGCATGACAGACAATCCAAATTTCTCTCTTATTCATAGAAAATTCAGTCTCACAAACCTGACACTATTTTCATTTGTATTAAACGTTCCAGGAGATCTTTGGCTCTACTTCCATTTCTACATATTAAAATAAGAACTAAAAATTCTCTAAACTGTGTTTTTCCTTACAATACCTTAGGAAAGTAGGCAAGTATGTGGGTTTTATCAGATTTGAAATTCAGACTAGAAAACAAATAATTACATTTGTCTCATTTCTCTAGCAAGCTGCTTGAAATTCCCAGATAAAATAAGAACTGAAATAGCAATATAGGCCATACTCTTGCTGCAGAATAGGCTTATCACTCTGGCAAACTGAATAGAAGACAAATTGAATACATGTGTTGTAGGACAATTTCAGATTTTGTTAAATACTCATTCACTTCTTCTCTACTTACACTTTAGCTAATTAAGACTGGACTGACCCTAAGAACACACTTCCAGATATTCCATGAATACGAGATGAGGAAAAAAAAAAAATTAGAAAGAAAAATAAATAAAAAAATAATAAACTAAGCCTCACATCCAATGACTGGGAAACTGTCAGCAGATGATTACTGATAATGAAGAGAACAAAACTAGCAGGTCTGATCCTGTGGCCACGTTTTGGACAAGAGCTATAAGCACTGGCTTCTGTGCCACATGCTGCCCTGGAAGGCTCTAGGGCACTGCAAAACCAGCCTGCCAGAACACATTCTATCATTTATGGTCTGTCAGATGAAATCAGTTGAGGCACAGAGAAACTGCTTATGAAGAACAGCACGTATGTGTTCTGGGTATCTTTTATCTTTTTCAGCCTGCTCTGAGGTACAGGGCTTGAGTATCAAGCATGGGTACACCACTTTGCTTTCACTCTGCACCGTAACCGTCATGCAAAGGGCCATGTGTAGTTGAAGAGATACAGGGTAACAAACAGCTCTAAATCCAAAGTACATACATAGTAAATGATTTAATCATGATCTACAATAAAATACAAAATCTTGTACTGAAGCAAGAGATGCAGCCTTGAAGACTGACTGTATAATTCACCATATATTAAAAAACAATTTGGGGAGATCTCACTTTGTAAAGCAAAAGGTGATTTCTCTACTGGCACCCTGTGAAACCACCTGAGAGTGGAAAACTAAGTGAGACAGGCACAGTGAGCAGAAGGGGCTGAGCAGGCCTGGTGAGGCCTCAATCACTGTGGGGAGCTCAGTTCTGTCCCCAGCACTGCAAAAACTCAGCAAGTCCAGTGCAGCCTGAGGGCACACAGCTGCTGCTGGCATTGAGAGGGCATATTGCCCATCCCTTGCAGCTAAAAAGGACCAGCTACAGCTACACAAACACACTTCTGCCACTGTTCACGGAAAGCAACTTGCTGTTTTTGCAGAAAAGATTCAAGACAACAGGGCTAAAATCAAACCAAACAAAATACCTTTCCCAGTAGTCTTTAATGCCTATGTTGAAAACAGCAACTGTGCAGAGCATATTTCTGCTAGATTAACAGAATACCACAAGAAAGTGTCATTGAACCAACATGTGCCATGAAAAAGGAGGCAGTGTGCTCGAGCAAGCAAATGATTTTGTATGCAACAGCTTGAGAGAAATCATTTTTGCTGTTGAATATTTTGTAGACAGTGCAGAGGTGTCTCATATGGAAACAGTTTTAATGCAAGTTCAAATCTCACAGATCTGTCAGACCAGCACAGTACTGTTCTCACCCATAGTACAATTGTTTTTTAGAAATTAAAAAGAATGTACATATTTAAACACTAAGTCTTTGTCAGGTGCATCAAATGAAGCTAATGTGGTGCCTGAACATTTTATAACTGAAGATAGCTAAAACCTACATTGTACATCTCAGTATTACTTATGCTTTTTAACAGCAGCTACTGTAAATTTCTGGTATTTTTAAATTACTATCTAAACCAATTATTAGTTTTTCAGACATCAGAAGATGATGAATCACAGAGATGACTCACAGGTAACTCCAAAACTGAAGTTAAAGTCATCAGCACTATTTTACAGCTTACATATGGCAATACCCATGCGGGTCTCAGAATTATTGCTTAATGTTGAACAGAAGCATAAAGTTATAACCTACAACCGCTGCTGTGCACTATGCTCTCCGAGCACGTTGCATGAAAAGAACATTAATTTTCACTGACTACAGTGGGTGCTTTCCAGCATGGCTTCAAGGATTCAGGATTAGGATATCTGCCAAGTTATACACGTGTAAGCAGAAGGCACAGAGGATGGGAATGAAATAAATGAGATACTCCTAGTCAGCACAGTGACAATAAGCTTCTTTATCTTGAAACTTAGGATTTGAAAAATAATTATTTTGTTTTGCACAGCAAAACAATAATTTTCAACTACCTGGCTTGAAAACAGTTGCATGAGACTTTGGAGTCCAAACCTACAAGCACTGATTAGCCTGATAATACAGGATTCCTGCAGGACTTAAGAATTAGTATTAAAAATAACAATTCTAATGGACTGGGGGCTGGGAATAAAGGAAGATCTGCATTCCACAAAATTAACTTTGATGTTTTTCTCAGCACAAGGCAGAAGACATGAATCATCCAGGAGGAAAAAAAACCAACAACAAATTATCAAGGTTCTTTGTTTTCAGAAATTTGAAGAACAGTATAAAATGTCTGCAGAAAAAACCATCTGTTGCATTTTCAGTGGCAGAAGGATGACCTTCTCCTACTGCACTACGAGAATTCAGTGACAGTCCATATTAATTGCAGAAGAGTCAGGAAACCAAAACAAAGGAGTAGAGAGTTACTTTCTGGAAAGTACCTTAGCCCCACTAAACCTTTTCCTGCCATCTCTGTTCTAAGATAACACTATGGCACAGTAAGAAATGCAGAAAATGGGGAAATAAAAGTTCTTGAATATAACGCGTCTGAAAAAGCAGCAGACGTGCACTGGATAAAACTGCAGTAGCTTCTCAGATGGTGGAGCATGGCCAGTTTGTACAGGTCCCCCAGGAACAACCCACTGTTGCACAGTGACAGTACTTTATGCTCTGTTTGCACCCACAACAGCATTTGCACTTTATTCCACTGTCTTTCAGCCTAGGGGTAAAAAGGCTTTGAAATGAATTGGCTTAGCAAGAACATCTGGTTTCTTCCACAGATAAGAACATTTTAAACCGGGACTTGCCACTCCTGCATCTTCAAATAACACTATAGCTGTGTTATAGGTGAGAGCAAGTCCATAGGATTTGTACCTAGTATCTTTCTATACTAAATGATGGGTTTCTCTATTGGAAATGACACTTATTTCACTAAGTGGTCTGAAAGAGCAAGCACAAGAAAGATCTGGCTTTCTAAATTGCTTTTGCTAAATAGTGTATGTAATACTATGACAGTGGCAGTTTCTCTATCAAAACTGTTTAAAACCAAAGGTTGCTTAAATATATTCCTCTAAAAACAAACAAAAAAATAAAGCCATCCCCTCTGTCATCAAAAATATAAAGTTTTCCTAGGATAGAAAGTAGAAAATGGGAGAAAAGGGAGAGGTGATTTACTTGTAACTGCAGCATCCATTCCTTATACTGGTTATTATGTAGTCATAAACAAATGAAAAACTATAAAGATGTGGCCAGAAGTTTCCCATTAACTATCTGTTAAAATAAAAATCTGTGGCCTTTTTATATATATAATCAAATGATTAATAAAATCTGGTGGGCAAAGCACTCATGAATGAAGTTGGCATAATGATGTCACAGCTTGCTTTACTATTAAATATGCTGATGTTAAAGATGATCATCACTTTCCAACCACAGATCATAAAGGCTGATAGATGTTAATCATCATCATCTCCATCTCCATTTGAAAACAGGCTACTTTAAATGGGAGACTGTATGATGCTTCTAGAATATCTGAAAAACTTAAACCAGATTTCATCTTGATCCCGTGATCCCTTAAGCAACAAGCAGCATCTGATTCAGCTTCACAGTTGAGTCCTGGTATGTATGAAGACAACCAAAGCCAAGATGGGAAGGGTGAAGGGAGATGCTCAGCATTTTCTTACTGACCACAGTATGGTGAGAAAAAGTGACTAGAGGAAAAAAGAAGTAACAATAGGACAAACCACAAGTAGTGAATTAGGATGTGATGTGGGAAACTACTGAATTTTTATTTTTAGTCCTTGCAGAATAATTCCTTCTACTGTGCTTACTAGCAGCCTAGATTTAAGTTGCATTAAAATGTTGTTTGCAGCATTACAGTGTAAAACTTATCGTCTAATACATCTTCTGCTTTAACCTGTCTTCATAATCTGAAGGGCTTATACATTTATCACATCAGGATAACTCAAATACTCAATTTAAAGAAGTTAGTAGTAGCTCAAAACTTCACAAACAATTCAATAACTCATTTATAGGCAGAACTCTTGAACAACTACAAAAATTAACCTTTGGACCAGAATAAAACGAATCTTATCTGAAAGTTAGTGATTTAAGAGAAAGAAAGGATTAAACAACAAAATGTAATTAGGAATGGAGAAGGGTACTAAGAGTCTAACATCTGAACAACTAAAGGAAGCATCTACTTGAGCCGTAACAGTCAGATGTAAATCTTCCTTCTCCAACCTTCTTGTTGTTCTGTTGCTGTTTTTTACATAGTGCTAATGCACTGCTTTCAGAAGTTACTTCAAAAATCTTTTCAATGGTGAACTCAAAACCCAACCACATACTAATGGTTTCCAGTTCATATCTTCAAAAATTTGACACTCTTTCTTACACAACATAATGACTAACAAAGTAGCCATTACGTGTTTCCCGCAGCCAAACGCTGCATGCAGCAGGGCTTTAAAACCACTGCACATGATGCCTCACAACTTCAAAACTGTGTCCTCACTTACAAAGCTGCAGTCATGGCAAACAAATCCTGCTGTGCAGATAACTGATCACATCTGCACCAAGAAACTATTCTGAATTTCTAGCAACAGATAATGTTGCCAATGTTAATTTATGTCTTCAAAGTCCTTGTTTTTGTTTGCTAACAAAAATGTAAAACGTATGGCTCATGTTCTTCACTAAGTTTTCTACCTAAGAAGCCAATTATCTTCCTCCTCTGTAAAAAAATTTTTTGTGTTTACTTTGTTTTGAATTCTTGTTGCTGTTTTTCTGGGGGGGGAGTTAAAATGGGTGGGTGGTATAATAGTGCAAGGAACAAGTCATTAAAATTTCCTTAATATTTCAATAGTAAAGCGTTCCAGATATTCTCATTTAAGTATGTAACAATCTATTACAAATACTGAAGCTCTTCTTCATTTGGAGAAAGGAACGATAGCAGATTTTTCTTCATTTTCCTGACAGATCAGGGTACTTGGTAACTACGTGAACAGTTTTTTGTATCAGTTTGAATTGACAACTTACTTTTAAGTTACCAAAAACACTGAGAACACGTTAAGAGGTCCATTTCACAGATGACAAAAATTAATTAGAAAGGTGCTTTTGCAAAAACAAGATTTCATCTAATAGTGAAGCAAAGCTAGCGAAGATAAAGCAGCTAGCAAAGTGAGCAGAGAAGCTCAAAACAGTCTCTTCCGACTAACAATTTCAGAGAAGTATTTTCTTTGTCAGCTCTGTTATCACATGCAAATATTTTCACCCTCAGTAGCACTGTTCAAAATGGGACAGCATGGGGTAGAAAACTGTTTAGTGAACAATGATTCCTAAAAACAAGCAGCTAATCCTCCCAATCCCATACCAGTTAGATCGGCTTTCCATCTCAACATAACTCCCAGACAGCATGCCCCTTCCAACTCTTCCCTCCCCATCCTAATACCCCTAATGTCTTCTATATCACACAATTCATTGTTTTGGCAAAAAGTAGTGGAACTTATGGCTGGTTCCAAGCTTCACACAATGACTGGACAGCAGATAGAAGGAAAAACACTACTAAAATAGTCCTTTGGTATCCACTTACAAAAATAAATCTACCAAACCTAAGGAAATAAGTTATTTTTAAATTTGTTTCCCAGGCCAATAATAAGAGATGATGGATTGATAGCATGATTGCTTTAGTCTCATCTCCTGAGAAGCCAGATAAAAACAATACTAACAAACCTACTGTAATTGCAACATGCTCCCTTTTTCCACTAATCATTGCCAGCACCAGCCGGGAAATGTTAGAAAAAAATGTTTTGTTCTCTCTATGAGTCAACTTAATGCATTTTTTAACTTGGAGATACATTTTCATACTACATACCAGAATGTAACTCCAAGACACCATACAGACTTCTATTACTATCCTTTACAGAATTTATATGTCATCATAAGTTGTTTCCCTGTATTCCACTTTTCACTTCCACCATTTTTAGTTCACAGCTTTCCAGATTTTGACAGGGGAAAAGCTTTAACAACTCCAAAGCAGACTAACTCACTATTCTTTTGTCAGAACTGAAAAACATCAACTGTTTTAACCTAAATGTAGAAGTAAAGGTTTTTTTCTTCTTTATTTTGGTCTGGAATTAAACTTTAAGGAAAGTGAAAGGATCACTTCACAACCCTACCGAAAAAGAGTACTCCTATGATAGAACTTCTTACCTCCTTTCCATAGCTATCAAGCTGAGACACAAATCTGGGGCAAGTACAACAAACATGGATTACTGCACTGTTTCCTCACTGCTGCTGAAACTGATATTTTAACATTTGGTTACACAGTGCGAAGTGTAAGGATTCAGCTTCAAGAAAAAGTCAATAGTGAGTGCTGGAGTTTTTAAACTGTCCTCAACTAAAGCCAATCTTAAACTCCAGAAGCGATAAGATGAAATGGAAGATTCTTCAAAATGCTATTTCACCTACACGCTTTAACAGGAAGATAGAGCCACATTTTAAGAACTTGATTTCTTCCAGCAACAGCCAAGTCAAGAGAATCATAATTTTCCTTAACAGTTTTCATTGTCTCTCAGCTGGCTTTCTTGGCTTAATGCTCCATGAATCGACCCACTTTATCAGTACTACTCTTAGAGCTCTCCTTAAGGCTCTCCTTAAGAACCAGAACTGACTATATGTGAATTTTAAGTAAAATGGCACAGGTGAAATACACTTACTTAGACATATAAATATGATGGTTTTGATCTGTAAAATTCAGTTTATTTGAACCCTGAATGGTATTTCTGCCCTTTCCATTTAGCTTCTAGTGAAAAGCAACAAAATTAAGACCTCTAGTTAAGAATACACCTTTACTAAAAAAAAAGAAGCGCAACATGATCAGCACTGACAAAAACAGGCGCTAGAGTTTCAATGCTTCTTAAATCCAGATTCTTTTCTTTCAGCAAAGCAATGTGCCTGATCAATGCAAAGAACATCTACTGAAGAAATCACCCAAAAGTCATTGTCCAGTTTCCAGCTGTCCTTCAAAAACTCAAGAAGTACTTCTAGATAAAGCATATTGCACTGATTATTCCATCACCACTTTCCAATTCTCTCAGATGTTTGTTTGCATAAAAAATAATCCATTACATACCTGTAAAACCTGTTCTCCTGAAGATGACATAAATAGATTAATTCATTTTGGTTTTGGCTTACAACAGCCAGGACTAACGAGTCTAAAGGACTCATTAACAGCAGCAAGTCTCACCTAGATACAACCAGTATCTTTCCCCCATAGGTTTATAAAGAATTTAAAAGATACCCCAGATCATAAGTATCTGCGTACTTTTGTTTTTTGTTAAATGAACAGTTAAGGGTAGGCTGCAGAGTGACATTTAAAAAAATCCACTCTTCACAAATAGTAAATGGATTAAATAAAAGTTTCCTGAATACAGAAGTTATAACATTTTTATCATTTAAGGTATTTTGATTTTGGAATAATGTGATAAGCAATGCATTAAAACATGATGAACTGCAGTAAAAGGTTATCCTTATTTTACAGGAATGAGCAAAGTATAATCTAAAACTTGCCCAATCTGTTTGAAAAGCCAGGATCTTTACTCAAATCACTGGTAAATTAACTGAGAAAGCGGAAGTCCTCAAATGTTTCTGTTGTGCTAAGAATAAAGAACTCTGAAGTCTAACACTCCTTTAGATACAAATTGGGAAACTACATACCATGTGTCTGAGACTCCAATTGCTAGTCACTATAAAACATATTGATACTCATTAGTCAAGCACAGAGCACTTAGCACTTGCTATAAGAACTGATACAAATAAACACTATTCTCATAAAATAGGTACAGCAAAGAAAACAAAATCACTGACAAACTTGACTTTGTTATATTTGACCTAAGAGCTGCTGTTCTCCACTCCAATCCCGCAAATCAGTTCTACAAAACTTCACTTCTTCAACTGTATCCTGCCACTTTTTGGTAGAGACATAAAATGCTTATGGAAACATACAACCACATTCAAAAAAAAAAAAAAAGAGTTAACAATTTTATAAACATGCTTAGCTACTTCTTCCACAGATAAGGAACGTGTCTATCTTGCTTTAAACCATTTCCTTCAAATATTTTAACTTCAAGTAAACTTTGGGTACTGTAGCAACTGCTGAACTCTTTCCAATCACCTTCCGGTAATACAAGCCAATAAGCTCAGTGGATTTTATTTTTCTCCGAACATCGGTGGCTATATTCAGTAAAGGACTTGCATTGTTTAACTAAACTTTAAGATGACTAGAACTTCAAGACATTTACATTACATGAAGCATCTCAAACAGTCAAAGTGAATGCATGAGGAAGGGCACTGAACTGGTCTACACAAGTCTCTAAACACAGCAGTCTGTTTCTAAATCCAATTTCATTTTGTACAGCCTATGAGGAAAGCTAGAATAAAGTGAATCTGTTTATTAGAGATCCTTCATCTACAATCTTCTCCTGATGGATCACGGCTACAAACATTCCTCAAAAGATAAAAACAAATAAATTATAGTGAAGACTATTGTGTGGGCCAACATCAAGCAAAGAAAATCTAATGAAGCCTCTTTGCTTTTTTTTTTTTCTTTACTACAAAGGGGTTCAACGTCCCTTTCTCCTCCATTCAAGAATACCTGCAGAAATCATGTACAATCCTGAACTGAAAGCATTAAGCCAGATTAAATTCCTTGAGCTTTAACCCTGAACAGAAATGAATATGATTGAAAACATCAAAACAGACCACAACAGAGAACAATGTCTGTCTATCACTACTTACACAGAGACTTATGTTTCCAAGAAAGTATCAAATGATCTAGAATACTCAAAACAGTCCTGTTTAGTATGGATAAACCTTGATAAATTCCTATATTTCTCAACTAATATCTCTGTAATCATTGCACTATTAATAACAGTTACAGCACAGTTCAGTTCTAATTCAAGATTAACTCAAGTTACTGCAGTTCTGCCACAGTTAGGAATTTACAGATCACCTACAATGCTGCAGAGCAGATTCCACCCTAAAACAAAAAGCAGTGTAGAATTCATGCTACAAAATCAGCCTTCCTCACCTTCAACCAAAGGACAGCAGAACACATCAGCTGCCCAACTGCAAGGTTTAGGAATTAAACCCAATTATTCCAAGTGGACTTGAAAAGTACATGACTGAACATGGCATTCTAAGTTCACTTAACATAAAAAGAAACAAGCTTATATACAAAAGGTACTAAGTAAGTATGAGGGAAAAAAAAAAAAAAAGCACAAGATCCTTTGATGCCCCTACTGTTAACTAAAGCCATAGTAGAAGAAATCAGTAGACCAGTCTTGCACTAAGAAAAAAAAAAAAAAGCCTGAAAACCAAAGGTCTGTTATAATACACCACTCATATCCTTAAATTCTTAGCTTAATGTTCTTTGCCATTAACCTAGAAATGAACAGAGCAAAAAAATCCTTTGACTCCAAAGCTACATTTTACCCATAAAATTCAATGAAAAAATTAAATTTCCCAAGAAGACAAGTTATACTGAGCTATAAAGCTCAATCGTGAAATAAAAGTGCATTGAGCATATTATATGCTAAGTAACCACAATTATAAACAGATATGTGAGTGTAAGGATGTGAATATTGTTTACGTAGCCGTATAAAATAAAGAATGCAAGAAAACAAAAGCAGACATCTTAATCAAATATAATCTGCTGAAACACAAAGGCCTCCCAGCAGAGCACTTCATCCATAACAACTTGGATTTCGTGAGAAGAATATTTCCAAATTTAAGGTGTAAACAGCTACAAACCTTATGTAAAAAAAAAAAAAAAAACCAACAAAACAAAACTAGGTCATGCTAAGTGTAGCGCTAAGTGTAGCAATGTTGTATTTCTAAACAATAAAAGAGAAGAGGGGGCTATTTTTTTTTTTTTTAAGAATAAAAGTGTTACCTTCTGCCGATGCTTGCTGGTAAGTCATAAAAGATTTTGCATTATCAAAGATTTTATTTGAAATTTAGTAAGAGTCTATCTACTCTGTAATCAATGAGATTGTAGAAAATGCAAAACCAAAGCAACAGTAAATCAAGTGGACCTCCTGTCACCCTTGTATTTCTAAGGCCATGTTACATTCAGAATGTTTATAGGATAATCTTTACCACATGGAAATGAGGGCACCTAGACGTTAAGTTCGGTATAGCTTCTTCCCAGGCTTCAGTGAGATCGATGGACTAACAAACACTTCTGTTCAAATGCTAGGGAATGGGAATAGTGGCAGTACAGGGGCTCAACAAGGAGGCAGAAAGGGAGGAGTGAATCAAACAAGTAGAAAATAAGAAATATTAGTCCTCAAAGATCCGAAAAAAAAAAATTCTTACAGACTCTTTCTGCAAGAATTTCCATTTTTAAGTTCAGGAATAATAACACCTATAAATCTTATGCAAGTTTCCAGATAAAACTACAGTATCCTGAACCTTCTTTTTATTTAGTTTAAAAAAAAAAAAAAATCTTAGAAAAAGGGGAAGAATCTCTTTAGAAGAATCCTAAATATGGGGGAGTTTCCAGAAGGGGCATAAGAGCAATTGTAAAATACACCTCTTCTGCTACATATCAAATAATTTTCAACAACAAAATGAAAGTTCTTTACTGTGTTTGCAATGGATAAGTTCTATATCCATCACTTACTTCTGATGTTCAACTAAGTCCAGTAAGTAATGGTGTAGGTTAAAAAGCTGAAGTCTGACAGTCCCGTTATCACAGCACTTCACTTTGGGTAAAGGTGATTTCAACACAAGCGACACTCAGATTTTTGCATCTTGAACTTTGAATGATTTAACCAAACTTCCAAATTTTAGGAACAACCATGTGAAAGCTTTGGTCTTCAAGAAAAAAGAATGGCTCTGATAAATACTTATCCATCTCACGCCTAAATTCAGTATTGTTTGTGATCACATACAAATTCAGTAATGTTTGTGAGAAGATAGATGACAACAGCAGAGGTTTAGTATGAGCAGTTAAAGAATTCCTCCCCTTTAGTTTCCAAAAACAACAGACAATACAAGATTTTGATTCTTAAATTTATTTGTAGCAGGATGTGTATACTAAGGGATGGTGACATCATTAGAAGATAGGTCCATGGCCACCACCTGCAACAGAAGCTAGACAGATGTTAAAGAAAAATGACTTAAGAGTTAAAAACAATACTACTTACCCACAGTAGTTTTATGAAATTCACCTACTAAGCAGTATGGTTAATTTTTGATGCAGACATGACATTCCATGTATTTATTTGTTGTCAAGATTTCCTGCACTCATGCAAAGTTCGGTTATTACAAATTACTTACCTGTAAATTTGCTTCAGAACGTTAACAAAAAGACCTGCAGATTTAGGTCTAAAAAGCCCTAGTCCAAAGTTTGAAGACAGTGAAAGTTCTCTAGAAATGCTAATACTAATATTTTTAAACCAGGTCAACAGCAGGTGACATTTCTAGAAATCAAAAATATAACCACTTGTTTGTAAACACAACTGGGTGTTGGACACAGCAATTGGGTAGGATCTCAAAAATACTGACAGATGGATAATACTAATTCATCAAGAATTAATTTCTTCCTATGTTACCACCCAGAAAGCATGTTATGCTCAAAAGAATGTCAATAGTCAGAAGACTAACAAAAGAACTGTCCTTGTCTAGAACAGATCAATTTTACCAGAAATTAAGCTTGGAAGTCAAAGTCTAGAAACATACAGTTCAGGAAATATGTTCTCAAACAACTAGACAACAAGCCCTTTTTCCAGTGCTATTTCACATCTCAAGCCAAAAAATAAGGCTCGGTATGAGGTATGGTGCTTCCTAAAACTGCAAAAATACAGTCCTTGCTTGATAAAATGAACACATCTAGCTGCAGGCAATTGATATTTACACCAGAAAATATCCACTCCTTAAAGAGAACATAAAAAGAGAAATTCAGTCCACTGACTATGGACATCATCATGAAGACATGTTGATTTTGCATTTCAAAGCTTCAGAATCTTAATCAGCCTTCCATTCACAAACTAAAAGGCACTACTGGTAGTGAGTATAAAAGAAGTCACTTCACTTACCTCAACACAAGTTTAGAAGTTTGATTCCTAAGATTTGTTGTGTTTTTCCTGTCTCTCAGCAATTTTATTAGCACCTTGAGATAACACTACCTTTTCACAGGTGTTTTTTTTTTTTTTAGTTGCTTGTATTTATACCACAATGATCAGTCTAAAAACATTCTTAGAGTATACCTCAACACCCTAGCACTTCATTTGTTAAAAAAAAGACATTGTAGTCTACTGTCTCCCTCTTTGTAAGGAAAGGCCACTGAAACCAGTCCAAAACTGGAAGTGTGCTGTATTAGAATAAGATTCTTTAGCTATTTAAATAATTCAGCCAAGCAACTGAGTTTAAAGACCATGACAGCATGGGTGGTCTTTATGTTATGAACTACAGCTACTTTTCTTAAAGCTACTTTTCATAAATGAACTCACTGACCTAGCAATATTGGGAAGTTAAACCATTTTATATTTGTTGAAAACTGCCAACAAGAGTGAAACATGTTCAAAGTTGCACTCCATTTGCAATTCCTGATTAATCAAGCGTTGGCTTCCACAGAAGTATCAACTTGTCTGAAGGACTAAAGTCACTACCTTTCAAGCAATTCACTAAATCAGTAGCCTGTACCTAAATAGGTGTAATTGCAGGTAACAATCTACAAAAAGAAGATGATTGTTCCCAAAGTACTACAGTGGAACTATGTCCTTCAAACACATTATATACACACATGGAAGATAGAGCAGGTGATGAAAAGCTTAAGGTTTCCTGTTCTTTCAGGTTCCGTTGACCAGCTGGATATTTGCTACTGCAATCAAAACTATCATGCATAACATCTATCTTACATGAAGTTGGTTGATATTCTTCCTTCAGGTAAGGATAAGTACAGTGAAGCTGACAGGAAAAACCTTCATCAATTGCTTTTCTGTGAGGTACAAGAGCAAAGGTCAGGAAACAGTACTCTAGGAAAGACAACTTCAGGAAAATACTGTTCGTGATGCATCTGAACCAAGACACTACAAAACTTGAGTTCAAGTCATGATGTTACAAAACAGTAAAGAAACTACAATGTGAAGAAATCTTTTATGATAGGTCTGTTACACATGAGACCTGAAAAGCAATTAATTTGTGTACCACATAAGGACTACACGCATATGCTACAGTTACAGGATAGGATACTGCAACTGTACAGCTACCTCCTCCCCTTGCAAAATGATGCAGTTTAAATTTTACTGCTGTAACATCCAAGTTAGGGCTTGAACCTACATCTCAAATTTCAGATAACGGATTAGGGAAGGAACAGACATGAAATTATGACCTATTTATGAAAGCTGTAAAATTCACCAACAGTCTTGGCAGTTATTATGCAGTAGGTAAGGAAAACTGGTGACTGATAACAGTAAGCACTGGAATAACTTAGTAGATCATCCATTCACATTGATCTCTTCAATCTTTACCCTTCTTTTATTAATTATTTGTCCTATCCTACTGCCCCCTACAGCTGAAAATGCTGACAGCCAGCTGTAATCAATGCTGCAAGACTTAGAAGCATTTTACTAATGTATCTTTCAGTCAGATTAAAAAGTTATGTTGAAACCAGTAATTCAATTCTTATTCTGTAAGCAACTTCACAAACACGCAATTATCAGAAAGATCAATCCTCTTCACAAAAAGGAAATTAAGCCTATAATACATAGTTAAAACTTAGAACAATGAAAAGAACAAGAAAAATCATATTCTGTGAAGAATTAAGTCCGTACTGCTAAGGATAAGACTTCCTATCTGCACAAATAAAACTAAGCCTTTACTTATCACGCAGACTCAACATGCTAAAAAACAAAGACAAACACTGAAATAATCACAACTGTAATATTACCTACTGTTCTGCTGATTTAATAGAGTTAGAATGTGAGAACCAAAGAAATCTTGTTAAGAATGTGCTGGAAACAAAGATCTAGTTGGTATTTACCTTTGAAGAGAAAAGTTGTTTAGACAAGCTAAAAACATTTGCAAGATCAAGCTTTATCAAAAGAACGGACTAAAACAAAACAATACGCACTTCCAGCTTATGTTCCTTCTCTGCAAGAAATTCTTTTTGACATCGTAGAAAGTCTGACAACATTCGAGTTAGCTGTTTCCTATCATCTATTTCAGCTGCCAACCTGCCATTGTAATCCGCCAGCAACATACATGCATCGTCTACCATTTTGGAAAGTTGCTCTCCAGATTCCTTGTCTAAAAGTAAGCAGAGAGAAACACGTAAAGCATGATTTCATTCTATCTCACTGAGTTTGCATAAGAGCATTTCAGTTACTGGACCCCCAACCCTCACCTGTTATCCTGTCTAACAGGGACACATCTTGGACCTCTATGGGCAAAGAAGCTATCCTCTGATGAACTGCTGCATCCCCAGAAGCAGCATTTTCTAGTTCTTGCAATGCTCTAATGAGATCCATGGTCTGAAAAAGCATGCAAGATTGAAGACTCGTTTAAATAAAGAAATCCTAATATAAAACAGCATTTCACAACAAGGTTATGGAATCAAATTAATGGTGTTTTTAAAAGCATTTATGATATCAGCACCATATCAACACTCTATTCCCTCTCAGACAAAAAAACTTTGAACAAATGTTGCAGTATTCCTTAGTTTTATAGATCACCTTCCTAAAACAGATTTTTCATTGAAGTTCTTGGCATAGGACTATTTATATTCTATTTTTGACAGTAATTATTATTTTACAGTACCTTTCATTTTATACACATTTTTTAAACTATTTTCTTGTACTTTTGCCTCACTACTCCACACTAGACCAGTGCACTTCTTTTGGAAGTAAGCTGTTACATAGAAACATACTAAGTCAAGATTATTTCAGGAGTCAAGGAGTCATTCCTTGCTATAACAAAAACCTTTTGAAATGGGACAGTAGCACAAAAAAAAAAAAAACAAATTCTAAAAGTCAGAGCAAGGCAAAATAGAAACGAACCTTACTCAAGCATCATGACTGCAACACTGAAAGATATTTTATTGGAAAATGCTACAAATCTTATTCCAGTTACATGTTTTATTTATTACCACACCAGAAATCAAAAGAGAACCTAAAACACTAGCAAAGCTAATGCTAAAATTCTAAAATGGGCAGAGTAGGGTATATAGTTCATACATTTTCTTTCTTATCTTTCATACATTTTTTGTGTCAATCTTACTGAAGTTACAGCACGTTCAATGTCTTAGCTCCAACTTGTAACCTGAGGTACTTCAAAAAAGAAGTTTCAAGAGGCCTGAAGTTAAACATAGTCCACCACCTTTGGTGGATTACACCTCACAAAGAAATAGCAAATGACAGATTAATTTTTTCATTACTTTTCAGAAACTTCAATGTTAGAAGGTGTTGCAGAGCCAGTAGGTCCTTTATAGTCCTAAAAAAAAAAATCAATGTAAATGTTAAGCTACCTTTTCCACAGAAGAACGAAAATTTCCAGCAAGAGGTATCGTCAGGAAACAAACTGATGTAGCCAGTAAGATTCATCTTACCTCAAAGTTGCATGGACAGGTAAAAAGCACAGCAGTTTCTCCTTACAAAGCTAATACGGGTCATAAAATATAGCTGAGCTTAGACTGGGGGAAATCTCGTATGCTACTGGGACGTTGTTCAGCCACTTGCACTAAAGAAAAGGGTGTGGTCATCCCTGTCCAGAGAAGTTATTCAAAAGAAAAGCAGAGGCCATCCAAAAATAAGAGCACCTGAAAAATTATCTACAAAACCATATGCAAAACCAGAGTTTTATAAATGTTGTTTTACCTGTGGAGGGTCAGTAGGAGAACTTCGAGGTGAACAGTTATTTTCATCAACTTTTATCTGTTCATATGTACGCTTCTTCACCTTTCTGTCTCCATCTAAATGAAAACAAACTGAAATTTGATTTCTCTGACTCCTCAAACAAGATGCTGAATTCTCACATGTAAAAAAAAAAATACTTACACAAAGCTTGCCTAAGTTGTTCTAATACATCATTTTCATAAACAGACCTTTCTTCCCAGATAGAGAGCACTCGGCCAAGGTGCTTTTTACAACTTTCATCAGACTCACTGTAAAAAGAAAAAAAGAAAAATGAACATGAGGCGAAAATACATCACAATTGCACTACAGTATGGTTATCTTTCACAGAAGGATCTTGGCATACCTTAAAGTATGAGAAGTTCAATAGTGTCAGAAAATATCAAAGCCACAGTTTACAGAAAAGACCAGTTCAAGGTGTTTTAGCAAGTGCATTAACAGCAGCAAAAACTGAGTGCCCAATCCCATTTCTATTTTAGTTTGCACAATCCACTGTATGTCTGTATTCCCATTACACAAAAGCTGCACTTCTTTTTTGATGAACTGCTCTAGAGCACTATATGAAAATAATTCTGTACCGAAGTTCTCCATTGTTCTAATACAAGAAGAAGAATAGTCAGCTGAAAAGAACAAATCACGAACACCAATAATGAGACATACCAGATTGCTGTAGCACATAAATGCAGATAGAAAATCTAAAAATAAAGCATTTCTAAGTTTCCTGAGGGAAAAATGATTTAACACAGATGAGTTTACTACATAACTTTATCTAACAGCATTAAGACTACTCAAGATCAAAAGAACACTAGAAATATTAACGAGACTTCCAAGTACAGCATTAGCAGACAAGGACTACCTGGGTCAGATGAATGAACCGAGAACTAATCTGTCAAAATACAATGAAGGGCACTGCACATAACAGCATACTCTACCTTGAAACATGCTTAAAAGCCTCCACTATTACTGGAGCAAAGTCTTTTGTAAATTCCGGTCCTTTCCTTTTGCTGTTCTGTATGACATCATTGGCCAAGTACAGGAATGTCAGCTTCCTATTTGGTTTTGCTAATGAAAAAGAGAACAATAAATAAAACAGAATATTAGAAATACATAATTAGAAACACCAGTTTATCCAGAACATCTGTTCATCCATTGCTATATAAATGCAAAAGCCAAATTAAGTGGTCATCTTCCCATTCTCATTATCACGATATTTCATTTCAATTTTGTATTTATAAATGCACAGAGATCTTGGTCATACACTAATTCTTTTCTTCTTCTGCACAACTATTAGCTCAGATTCTTCCTCCTTTGTGACACAAGTTCCCTCTAGCTCTATTTCCAGAAACAAGTATATAAAAGAAAAGTGTTCTTTGGGCTTTCAGGTGTTTTCCTGAGCCTGATGTACATGGATTATTTGGAAGCCTTCATCGATTTCTTCCAAGAACTTCAGCTCACCTTTGAGACAACATGAGTTTTTTACTCCCACTGAAGCCCTCTAACAAGGAGCTGTACAGGCCCACTATCGTTCAGCTGAACAACACGTTTCTGGTTTGAACTTCACTCAGTCTTATATGACAATTCCTCATTTTCATGTTTGAGCAAACTGAAGAGTCAATTTTTAATCAAGTTCTCCATGCTACTTTGATACTCCACTCGCTGCCTGATCACTAAAACATTTATGTGCATGCAACTGTAACCTCATGAAAACATTTTCAAAAATTGCTTTCTGACTGCTGTGGCTGTCTTTCCAAGTACTTCAAGCATTTCAGCCCAATCTCATCAATCTGCAATAGAATAAAAGCTTCCACTTCATGTATTTTCCATTTTTACTCAGTTATTTTAATTTACCATCATACGTAATCTAGTTTTCATGAGTTTATGGATTTCCTCAGAGCTGCAACTTTTATTTCAATTCTTCTAATCTTGTGTTAATAACAGAAAACTCTTCGATATCTGTAACAACCACACAACCTCAGTATACACACTCTCTCTTTAAAATGTTGTTTCTCTTGAAGAAGGAAAAGATTTAATAGTTTCTACCCTTTCAAGCACAGTTGTAAAAAACAACTTAGAAATTTTTAAACTCCAGTTCTCAGGACTATTTTATTTTGTTAGTTTCCATTCCAATTTCTCAAACAAACCAGAGAACCACCCATTTTACACACATACACAAAATCAGTGCTGAGATAATTCCATTCTAAGTGGAATTCTGCACTACAGCAAGACTCCTGAGAGGGATTTCTGCTCAGAATATTGATTGTTTCCTATAAACTTGTTGGACATGTCTGTCCAAGAAAATAGAAATTTGGATAAAGTGAAAAAAACTGTATTAAAGTAAAAAAGCATATATCTGGAAATACACTAACACATCTTCTACCTATGCTGCAGGCAAATCACAGTTTACATGTAGAAAGATTTGAACTATTCAAAAAGGGAGTCTTAGAAAATACAGTTTGTCTCACGGCTGCAACAAAATAAATCACTTCTTCGAGCTGACCCCAGTCCCCCCAGTTTCTCAAAGGAACTAAGAATTAGGACTACAATTCTAATTGAAGATAGCTCACCATATACTACAAGCTCTGAACTGCAGGAAGGTTAGGACCTTGTCTTTCATAGAAAAATGATGTTTCAGTCCTCAGTGATGCAACTTATTTGTGACAGATCTCACCTTTCTTGCCTTCAGCAAGTAACCAAATCACCTGAGTCACCAAAGAAAGACTGGAGATGTATGCAGTGCTTTGAAATCAAGTGGCTGCAATCTCACAAAGACCATACTTTGTCTATACGATAAGCAGACCAGTGCACAGTGTTTGCATGCTAAAACTCAATTTCACTTTCAAGCTTGTTTCCTCTAGTATTACTTTTTCAGTCTTCCTCTGCTGCCTAATTGTAACAAATATATACTAAATAAACAAAGATCCTTAAAACACAGTTAAGCCTGCTCCGGCTTTGCTTAGAAACCCAGCCTTTATGAATTCCACCTTTACGTTCATAAAAAGTATTGCAAAGTAAAATTTAATTCCTCCTGTTGTAAGAATGCTATGTGCAAAACTGAAGGCTTAAAATGTATACCTATCTCTAGAACGGTTCCTTTTAACTTCCAAATCTTCAGCAGTTACATACTGACCTACCATCTCTCTGCCTCACACACAAATATGCAACGTAATCTTTAGCAAATGGGGTTGACAACTCTCAGCTGAGAAAAACAAGGTGTTCTATTGCTACCATGACAGCAAATTAACTACTGAAGCCTGAAATACAAAATTAAATCCCAGACCAGACCTATTCTGAAAAATTCTGATTAAAGCATCTCTCTCCAGCAATAGTGATGATAACTTTACACCCTGGGATTTCATATACCAAGATGGATCACAGAGCAGTTTGCATATTTAAACAAAAAGAAGTATCCTTGGTGCCAGGCAAGGTTAGTAGAAAAAAGCACTCTTAAAAGGAAATGAAAGAAAGCTGTGTACAATCTTAGGCTAAAGAAGGATCTGCACGGTATATAATGCTAGACTATACAGTGCTAGACTATACAGTGCTAAAGTAACTAGCCCATAAAGTCATTGGTACACTAACAGCACAGTCTGCAAACATTAAATAATCCAGGTTGGACTGATTCCAATTTTCAGAAACTGTGCAGTGATCACATAACTCTCCTACTTACCTCAGATTAAACAAGTTGCCTCTTCCACAGACACCAAAGCAGCTCACAGAAGCACCAGATTCTGAAATCTTTTAACAGGCCCATAGTGCTGGGTGGTATAAGGGCCATACTAAACAGATTTCTCTTAAAGCATTCATAATGACACTTATGAGGGTAAACACGTGGCAGCAGAAATCAAGCCTGCTTCAAAAACATACTTTACACTTAATTGCACTGAATACTCTGCAGATACTCATGATATTTTGCCTGCAACTAAGATAATAAGGCAGCCACCCTGGAGAGACTTAGCATCTTCATTACCAAGTCTTAACTTTGGATGATCTATACCACTTAGGAACGTGTACTTCCTAATCTTACTTAGGATCTTCTGGCTCTCTTCCAGTCCAACACAGATCCCCTGACATTGCATTCTTCAGCCCACAGTACTTGGAGAACTGTGATGCCCAAGAGCCATCACTTCAGTGCAAGAAACTCTAGTACTCTGGGAAGGACTTTACCCGGTAAGGCAGTATGGTGGTCATGTTCACTACGGTTAACTCTGGTAATCAATAATTACACTTATTTGTCTTCTCCAGGTTTACCTTCTGGCACTGGAAATTGAGTTCCCATGAAGATTACTAGAAACAGACCCATTTGTTTCATGCTGTTTTACCCCTACCTCCCTAGAACTGAAAGATACTTCAGAGACTCACAGCATGGCTGAGGTTGGCAGGGCCTTCTGGGTCCACCTGCTCCAACCTCTGCTCCAGCAGGGCTATCCAGAGCAGAGTGATCAGGCCCATGTCCAGGCTGCTTCTGAAAATCTTCAAGGAGGAGAATCTACAGCCTCTCTGGGGAACCTGTGCCAGTGCTATGGTACCCACACAGCACAGAAGTGCCTCATGCTCAGAGGGAACCTCCTGTGATTCAGTTTGTTCCCACTATCTCTTTTCCTGGTGCCGGGCACCACTTAAAAGAGCCTGGCTCCATCTTCCCTGCACCAGCCCCTTTAGCCCTTTTAGACACTGATGTAATTCTCCAAGGCTCCTCTCTTCAACCTGAACAGTCCCAACTTCCTCACCCTCTACTCCCAGGACAGGTGTTCACTCCCCTGATCATCTTGACAGTACTCTGCTGGACTCCTTCCAGTACATCCATGAGTTATTTGCCACCCCAGACATATCAGGAGAAACTCCAAAAAAAAAAAAAAAAAAGCACGCAGGCAGCACAGATTTTCACTTAAAATGCATTACAAGTTAATGGACCATTGACCCATCTGAAAATATTAATGGTTTTGCTATGTCAACTGACCCCAACTGAAAATAATATTTAACAAGAGGTTTTGAAAAAAAGAGCAGCAGTTAGTTAAAAACCCACATCAATTAACACCTCTAACCGCATATTTTTTTTACTGAAGTCCTCTAATATGGTTTTAGATAAGAATTTCATTCAATTTTTTTTTAATTATATTAGTCTACAGATATACAGCACAGTATAACAATGTCAGCACTTCTCTCCAAATCCCCAGGTCATTTCCTGTGTCATAACATGCTTCATATCTTTGCATGAGAGTGTGAATGACATCTTTCTACATACCTGACAAGCATTCAAGCTTTTTGTACCAGCTTATCTTTTCAAGTTAAACAGCACTGAAACTTGAGTGCAAGCTCACTGTGAACTAACCCATGTATTCAAGCAAGCTGACTAAGGGCAGCACTTTCTGGAGCCATGATTGAAAGCACATCTGTAAAAAGTAATTCAAGAGGCCATCATCAGAAAAGAACATTTAAAGATAAGGTAACCCACAGAAGTGCTGTTATAAGATCAGCACATAAACTGAAAATTCATTAACCTTCTATCATGAACAAGTTAAGGCAACTGTGCAATATTGCAGAGTCATCTAATTCTCCTGTTGAACGTGATCAAGGTGTGAGAATCATTGTCCTTCTTTTCTAAGGGGATATTACCTACACAAATGCACATCCAAGGTTTGATGGTCCAGGTATCTAGTTTTGGGTTCGAAGGCTAGTAGTGAAAGGAAAGAGCCTACAGCCATAGCTGGGAAAGAGGCCACCAGCATCCAATTACCAAAGGGACGCAAGGGAGTTAGTCACAAACCAAATAAACCATTCCAACACAGTTATTCTGGAGAAACGTCCTGTAGCACCTTGTGTACCTTGAATTGCATGAATATAAGCACCAAATTAACTCCTTCACTGCCTGGCTGGGACAATGTCAAAATGGATATAAATCAACAGTTTTAAGATAGGGACATTTATTTTATTTTTTTTTTTTACATCACTGAAATTACATATTCAGAACCAGAATTATGAAAGCCAGGCAGGTTCACTTAAGGTATCAGGATACAAGCAGTACAACTGTAAATATATGCTTGTACACATTACATTCTTAAACGCTAGTAGAAGATATTTGGCCAGTCAAGTTGGATTATACAACCAAATACGAGAAAGCTTCTTACACTCCCAATCTAATGCACATGAACACACATCATTTTACAAAGCACATACGTAGCAAATACCGTTTTCTAACTTAGCAGCATGCATTCACCTTGAATTTCTGCTTCTAGTCAATCTCTTTTTTGTAAAGAAGAGAAGCTTTGTTTGAATTCCCACAAATATCCCACCTTAAATATCTTATCATCCTTCTCAACAACACCTACTAACTACTAAAATCAGTCAGCCATAATGTTTTCTTTTAACAGAAAGAAAAAAAGAAATCTGTTTATTTTCTTAGGGGTGCTACATTAATGGTGGCATCGTTGTCATCAGTTAAGTAAAACACCTTCACAGCCAATAGAAGTGAAAGATTCCCTCTCTTGGAAGAAAAACTACGTTACCTACTATAGATAATTATAATACCTATTATAGATAATATAGATAACTATAATACCTATTATAGATAATTACAGCTTTAAAATCAGGAACCTGTTTACTGAAGTTCACATCTGCAAGGCAATGCATTTTCATCACTTTCAGTTGTGCTCCTGCTCCAAAGCAGTATCACAGGAATGTAGACATAGCACAGTCTTCAAACATACTTTCAGGGTTGCTAGGCCTTCTCAATCTGCATACTATGATCTTCTACCTTACAGTTTTCTGTAGCATTGAGCAACTGCCACAACAGATACAAGATTCAGAAAAATACACTGCATCAAAGCCAACAGCTAGAACGAGCGAGGGTCCAAACATAAGCATACGTCCCAGCAGCAGCTGCAGACAAATACAAAAATAAAAATTAGAAATAAGCAAAAATATTTGCTTCTTATACCACTGAATGACTTCATCGCACACATATAAAAGAGCTTGAGCATAACAAACTTGACTATCCTTTTACCTACTGTTCAAATGCTAAAAATATAACCCTATGTACCAGCATAAGCTGCAGCTGTCTCAAAGAAGATATACAATAGTTCTTAGAACCTGGATAAGCTTTGCAGTGAAGACAAAGATCAGGTTGTGAAAGAGGTGACAGCCAAAACAAGAAATCAGTTGTTAACATGGAATTTCAGCATCTATTTCTGAGACTGACTGATCTAAGAGATGCCATGTCAGGCTTTTGGGGAACAGATATCTGAATGTGAAATTAAGGACAATATGCAACAAATCTATTTAAGAAATCATTAGGATGTAAATATCAAGTGACATAACTGGACTTAGAAAAGCTAAAAGAAAATGAATTTACAGTAAAGAAGGTATTAAATGCAACTAACTGGAGCATGAAATAAGAAGCACCATGGTTGTTTCCTCCAAAGTCAAAACTTTAGCAATTTCCACAGGCACAAGAGAGAGCATACTGAAAAAGTGCTTACCACTCCCTTGAAACCTGATACTGAATTATGGAATTGAATTTTCCATTAAAAAAACACAAACATACAATCAAACAAATATCTACAGGTGCCAAGAATCCTGAAATCTGGAAAGAACAGATGGATGCAAGAAAACATATCTGATCTGCAAATACAAAGCAAAAGTCTTAGTCTCCCACTCAGAAGAACCTCTTAAAAATGTTCCTAGGAGTTTTTTCAGCAGGCAATCAGTAGCTGCAGGCTTAAACAACAGTAGTCTATGTGCATTGCCACTATGTAGTTAAACAACAACCTGTAAGACAATCCCTTTAAGAGCACATAACATCTACAGTTTTAACGGGCCCATTATTTGCATTTCAGTTTTGGTTGATGTATTCACATTATGATTATTAACTAGTCCAACTTAACTAATAAGCAAGCTTAAGACTCAACTAAATTCAACTGTCAAGATATTGGCCTTTCAATATCTAAAGGGAGGGCCACAGGAAAGAAGAGGACAGACTCTTCAGCAGCGTCTGTGGTGACAGAACAAGGAGAGACGGCTTCGAGCTTAAAGAGGGTAGATTTAGGTTGGACATAAGGAAAAAAATCTTTTACAGTGAGGGTGGTGAGGTATAGAGGACAAAAAATAATCTAGAATAGAAATCCAAACTGCATAACAGATTTCAACATCAGTAAGACATCAGAAATGCAGTACTGAAAAAGTATCCTCATCATCAATATGTTTATTACATAAATCAAAAATGAAATTCAGAACAATTTAGACTCATGATCAGAGTAATCCAGAAACAAGCCAAAAGCCTAAAGTTGGGATGCTATCCTCAGTATCATCTGCGTGGGCACTAGCTTTCCATTAGGGAATTTACCTATTTAGAAATAAATTACTGTTTTTTTACATCTTGAGCACAGGAAAGCCACATGGTGCATGAAGCCTCTAACAAAAAATAAACAAAAAGCTTAACCACTAGCAGAGAAGAAACCAAGCTGCTCTATTGTCTTCAGTGACCCTTGCTTTCTGTCAAAATAGGAAAAATCTTTGTTGTAACAGTTGTAATTAAAGTCAAACACATTTGGTGCATACTCTTATTATTTTATTCATCAATGAACTAAAGGATCTATCCTCCATTAACCACAAAAATACAACAGTTAATACATTGCATAACTGGAAAGAAAAAAACACTATACACACTAAAATATGCATGTCCAACTCACCAGGTTTTATGTTTTTTGTTGCCCTTTGTTATCTTTTAATAATAAATAAAAAACTAAAAGTTCTGTTATTTGTATCACACAGAATCACAGAAACACCAAGGTTGAAAAAGACCTACAAGATCATCTAGTCCAACCATACACATTATATACATTAATTATATTTCATATGCAGCCTAATTCCTCTTCATTCAATATGGTCCAGGGAAGCAAGAAGGTTGGGCACTCCTGTGCTAAAACACACTGTACCCACAGTCACACCTGAGTAGTTCTGAGAAGAACAAGAATCAGGAGTACTTAATATCTCAGGCTGGGCAGCAGCTCTGCCACAGCTTCATTCTAAGTGACAAAGTTACTTTCATTAGCATACATTAGAAGTCAGCCATTAAACAGTATGCCCCACCCCCTACATTAAGGCCTTAAAAACTGGGGAAAGGAGGCTGAGGGGAGACCTCAGACTGCTCTCTTCAAGCATCTGAAAACCGCGTACAGCAAGAGCGGGGTTGGTCCCTTCTCACTGGTGACAGGATGAGGGGAATGGCCTCAAGTAGTGCCAGGGTAAGTTTAGATTGGATATCAGGAAAAACTTCTTTACAGAAAAGGTTGTTAAGCACTGGAATGGGCTCCCCAGGGAGGTGGTTGAGTCACCATCCCTGAATGTGTTTAAAAACTATTTGGATGTGGTGCTCAGAGACATGATTTAGTGGAGGGTTGTTAGAGTTAGGGTAGTATGGTTTGGTTGTGGTTGGACCTGATGACCTTTAAGGTCTTCTCCAACCTGAGCAATTCTATGAGTCTGTGATTTCTTCTATCTGTAATTTAATGAAGATCCTTTACTTGCATATTATTGCAAAAGTTACTAGGAGTCTCTGACAATCCACAGTTACCAATACTTCTGCAAAACACAAACAGCCAATACATAAATACATAAAACCTCTATAGGAAGGTATACAGACCTTTCAAGACACCCTAGAACAGGGCCTGAAGATTAAGCATCCAGATAAACAGAAGGAAACTACAATTTTATGTTGCCCAGCATCTGCGTTGCCTAAGTTAGATGCACACTAGAAATGCCATCTCTTCACCTCCACTGCAACATGATGTAAAGGCAGCAACTATTTTGAAAGTAAAAAAAATTAGCACCAAATGTTTAGGAATGAAAGAATGATGAACCTAGTACTTGTTTTAATGAATACCTTAAAAAAGTTCAAGCAATCTCATCTGAAACAAGGACTTTTAACCAAAATGAAAGCATCCGGAAAAAATAAGAAATGCACTGTATTCTGTTCAACACAGTCAACTGTGCAATGTTGTAGCATAATCTTTCTCCAGCCTGAAAGGAGACAGACTTGAAGGAAGGTCTGGAGAAGGGAGCAATAATTTTAAAAAGGTGATACAACTGAAGGAAATAAAATTCAAAAAAGGCAAGATCTGATTTCCACATCCAGGAAAAAAACAGGCTAGCAATAGCGACAGACAATACCAATTATTTGTGTTCACATTCCCCAAACAGAGCCCGATTTACTCTGATAGGACAGAAATCACATTTCTATGATTTGAAGAATGGGCAAGTCAGGAGCATTAAACCTACTCATGGCATTACTGCCAGCACTCAACTTTGCGATGCTTTAGCCAAGCTAGCTTCACATGAGTTGACAGAACAACATATGAAAGAAACACTTTACACACAGCTTAATGGCACAGAAGATGACCAGGACCTTGAAAGGAGCTTTCTCCTGCCAGAGTTAGGTTATGACATGCTTTTCACACACCCCTGAAGGCTGGTTTCCAAAGAAATCATGAGAAAAACTGTGCTCTGAAGCAGCAAAAGCTGAATGACACTTCAGCAAATGGAAGATAACTATATGTAGGTCTCTTCAAAAGTAATGCCTCCTATTTATTTCCATGGGAACTACAACAGATAAATAGAGCACAGTAACAGTAACTGACAGAGAAAACTTTCAGCTACAAAGCACTATTTTTCAACACAGCCATCAACATTAGCTATGCACTTCTGACAGCAAAGTGTGCCACACTTGTAAAAATCTGCACCAGTGGAGGTGACCCACTGTTTCACAGCTGCTATGATGGTGTCATTGCTAGGAAAGTTCTCCATATGCAACCCATGTTTCATTAGCCCAAATAGATGCAGGTCAGAAGGCACCAAATCCAGATGATGTAGTGGGTGTGATAGGACAGTCCAGCCAAGACTGGCAACATGCTCCACAGTCTTCAAACTGGTTGCAAGAAAAAGGTTGTCTTCTCCTCTGGCCACTCTAGAAGTTGGTATCTTCCCCCTTAAACAGCATCACAATGTAGCAGTCAGAGTTGATAGTTTGTCCAACTTCCATGAAATCCAAAAAGGATCACATCTTTCCTATCCCCCAAAAAATGGTACAAATCACTTTACCTGCTAAGAGCTGTATCTTGAACTTTTTCTTTGATGCGGAATTCATGCGTCACCATCGATTGCCGTTTTGACTCCAGCTCATAGAGGTGACACCACATGACCTCACCAGTGATGATGCAATCTAGGAAACTGAGCATTCACGGGACCCACCAGGCACAAGCTTCACAATATTCCAATATGGCCACCTCTAACACATTGAAGCTGATATTCACAGTTCTCTGATCATAATCTGCTGATTTGCATGGATGAGCTAGTCACGATGCTCTTCATTTTGTGGTGTGACAGCTGTGTGTGGCTTGTCTTTCACATCACTGTTGCCACTGCTGAAATGTACCACCCCCTGCCTCACTGTGCTCACATTTACTGGTCGGTCTCCATCAATGTTCAGCAAGTGCCAATGTATGTCAGTAGGTGCAATTCTGTCCACATGGAAGAACACAAGGATACATCTTTGCTTCATGCACTTCCATTTCAGACACCATTTTTTCAGACTGTCCCTCTGCTGGTATGTGTCACACAGCAATAAAGTTTAACAGAATATTGGTGGAAAGGTTCAACCTCTACTGTCATACTATCAACATCCACCTCTGATGTTGTGGGCCAACATAATGCAAATGGAGGCATTGCTTTTGGAGCAGCCCTCATAGCAGCTACGAGTCTCTGAAGCTCTTGACCTACATCTTCAAAACAGAAGTAGAAGCCAGATACTGAAAGCTAAGAAAAGCTCACGGGAATACTTTGCTTTAAGAAGATCATTATCTTTGCCTCTTAATGACATGTCTAAGCATTTAGCCATGTTTTGAGCATTTTGTTTCTCCAATCACACAAATAGCGTAACAGGAAAATTATACTAATACTGAAGTTGAGAGCTGAGCATTTTATGAGCTAGTACTGTGCATACTATCAAGACAAACAATGAAACCTCTAGCTGAATGCCAATTAGTTTAAGGCACCTTTTTGATATCTTTTAGAACACCAGACATTGAAACTGTTTCTCTAGACCCCGTTGGAAACGTAAGAGCCATTCATTTGTTACAGAACATGAAGAAAATACTTCCAAAGAGCCATACACCGAAAATGTTTTTGTTTTTTTTTTCCTCTATAAGATGAAATATACCAGCAAATATGCATTTCTTTTCAGGAATTCATTTGTAACAGACTCAAATAATTCAATTTATGGATTAAGATATCCATAACATGACAGAAAAAAAAATAATGCAGGCTTAAAAACTCAAAAAAGCAACATTTCATCAGAAAAGCCTATTTTAAATAAAAATATAGTAGCCATTTGAAAACCTACAGAATTGACAGGAATCTATTTCCATACTATATTCTAAAGTTAAGTATTTCTGCATAGTCAAGATATTATTTTAAGGGCAGTTCAGTTACTTTCTTATGAAGTTATGTGCTCTAAATAAGAAGTAACGATGAACCAGCCACTCTTTGTATTCTAATACACATCATTTCTGCAGGTCAATCAGCCCTCTTAGATGCTGGAAACTAAGGTAGTGGTTTCTCTTCCTTGAGTTCTATAGTGACTTTGCTTTATTTTTCCTCTTCACTTGAAAACCTACCCACCTACTTATCCCTTTAAAGATCTATATAATAACAGAATCCAAAGGGAGCTACTGGAAGACAGTAACATTTTCTAAAGCCAGGCACACTCCTTGCAAGTGACTTACTTATATTTAAAGGAATCAAGATCAAGTTATTTTCTAGGAGGATCAATGGCCTCCCATGCCATTTTTTCATTTCAACCTCAGAAAGAACTCAAAGCTCTTTGCTGTTAAAAGGAAAACCATTTAAGTAACTAAGGCTGCAAGCTGGACACCAAATATTTAATACAGTTAAAGAAATAAACACATCTATTAGGTTAGCATCAGTACTATCCACCTGGCAATAAAGTATCCTTTAGGACACATTAAACTGCTACATCCATCTTCATCTGCCCGACATGAATAGTTGCTAGCGTAAGGGGACAAAGAGATAGTAGTTACCAGCGTTATTAATGATGAAAGACTACCCAAGACCTGGCATCTTGGAAGAACCTTAACTACCAGCATTTAAACCCCTCGCATACCACCTTTTTTCCCTTTTCTCACTGCTTTCTATCGCTATGTAAGAGGAGGAAGCCAACCATCGGCCTCCTAAGAAACAACTCGCCGAGGGAAGAAGAGAGGGAGGGAGGAGAGAAGGAGGGAGGGAGGAAAGGAGGAGGAAAGGGAGGGGAGGAAAAAAGAGAGGAGCAGCAACTCCCAGCACTCTGACACCCCGGGGCTCGCATCCGCCCCTGCAGCTCCGCTCTCCCCAGACACCCGGGCCCGCCCTTTCTCTCCCCCTGCCTCCATCCCGGGCTCGAGGGCCCAAGCAGCCCGATCCCCTCCCCAGGCAGCCGCGCCCCGAGGCCGGGCCGCTCCTTCCACAGCCGCCTCCCCGGGGGAGGCCCCACCCCGCAGCGGAGCCTCACCTTTCCGCAGTTCCCGTTCCCACACGCTGACGATGAGCGCCGAGTGCTTGCGGTGATGGATGAGCCACAGGCTCAGGGTCTGCACGCTCTGCTGCGAGTTGCTGAGCTCCGACAGCTTCCGCTCCAGCGCCGCCTCCGAGAACGCCGACATTCCGAGCCCCGCTCGGCCCTGCCACCCCCACCAGCGCGGCTGCGGCCCGGCCCGGCCCGGCCCCGCTCAGTCCCCGCCTCTCCGCCCCAGCGGGGGAGGAGCCGGCCGAGCCCCGTCCCTTCCCGCCTCGCCGGCCGCCACTTCCGCGCGGTCCAACGGGCCGGCGCTGCAAAATGGCGGCGAACGAACCTCCCGGAGAGCCGCCCGGCTCCGCCTCCCTTCTCCTTCTTCCCTCACTTCCGGCAAAGGCCCGAGAGGCGGCTGATGGGGGTGGGCGCTGGGCGGTTCCCGCCCCTCTCGGAGCGCGGTGGCCGATGGTGGGTTTCGCGCAGCTTCAGTGCGCGACCACCGCTCACGCGGCCGTTCGCTTTCTCCGGCGGGGCTGGGTTCCTTGCCTGGCCGAGTGGTCTCTTTTAGAGGGATGCTCTGACAAGGCCTGAGGGCTGTGACGTGTGGAAAGCAAAGAAGGAAAAAAAAAAAAAGTTGGGAGTGTTTTCTTGTGGTTCTGGGAAATAACAAAAAACTGACACGAATAAGGCCCGAGGCACCCCAGGCGTACCAGCTTCTTTCACTTCGCAGGTTAAGAAGCTCTTCAGGGCGCATAGCATTACGTGTTTGCAATGCAGCCTTCACAAATCAGTCTGGCCTCACTCTTTAAAATTTTGTGGCTTCTTTCTTGTGTGTGTGTGCTGTTTTATTTTGTATGAGTCTCTGGCATTAACTGTCTTCTGATGGGATTCCACTATCCAAACGCAGCTGACAACCAGTCACTAGAGGTGTTCCACTGGGGGGTTGGTATTGGGGCCAGTCCTGTCTAATATCTTTATTAATGACATGGACAAGGAGTTTGAGTGCACCCTTAGTCAGTGTGTGGGGTGACACCAGGTTGGGAGGAAGCATCGATTTGCCTGAGTGTGGGAAGGCCCAACAGAGATTTGGACAGGCTGGATCAATGGGCTGAGTCCAAATGTGTGAGCTTTAACAAGACCAAGTGCCGAGTCCTGCACTTCAGCCATAATGATCCTATGCATTGCAACGCAGGCTTGGGGGCAGCAGTTGGAATGCTATGTGGGGGAAAAAGATCTGGGGTGTTAGTCAACACCCAGCTGAATGTGAGCCAGCTGTTTCCAGGTTCCAATGGAACAATTGTTTCCATGTGGCCAAGCATACCAATTACATTCTAGCTTGTATCAGAAACAGTGTTGCCAGCAGGAGCAGGGAAGTGATCATCCCTCTGTACTCTGGACTGGTGAGCTGCATCTTGAGTACTGTGCTCAGCTTTGGGCCCTTCGCTACAAGGAAGACATGGAGGCCCTCGAGCATGTCCAGATAAGGGCAGTGAAGCTATGAAGAGGAGACTCAGGAGAGACCTTACCACTCTCTACAGTAACCTGATGGGAAGTTGTGATGAGGTGGGGGTCAGACTCTCCTCCCTGTTAACAGTAATGGAACGAGAGGTAATGGCCTTAAGTTGCACCAGGAGAGGTTCAGGTTGGATATTAGGAAAAATTTCTTCTCAGAAAGAGCAGTAATGCACTTAAGCTCATACATGTTTAACATGCTTATAACTTACTACTGGGACATCCACTCTTTAAACAGAATGTTCCTTTCACACATCCAGTTTGTCATCACTAAACAGCAGAAAGCTAGTTAAAAAACAAACAAAAAAACCCTATATTTTCAAATTTAACAAAATTTTCTCTCTATTTCATGTCTGACATTCAGACGATGTCCCAGATGATTACTTTTTCCTAATACTCGTTCTTGGTGAAATATTCCATTTCAAACAACAAAAAAATTAAACATTTGTGAATGATGAATGGGGAGTGTTAGGAGGTTTTCACGTGAATTCTGTTCACAAAAAAAACAGATGTATCTGTGGCATGGAACTAGAAGGAATTTTAAAGAAATGCACTTGAGAGAGAAAGTTAAGTGATGATCTTTAGAGATCTCCAATTAGCCTCATATTCTCTCAGTTTACTTCATTTTGATCACCAAGAATGGAAGAAATTCTAATACACTGCTATTTTTGGAATGTACAGCAGAGGACACTCTGGTCAAGTAGAACTGGCCAGTGAAATAAAATTAGTACAGAGCAAACAGAGGTGCATGCATTAGAAAAATGAAATCTGAATGGTAATTTAGTGCCTACCATTCAAATATGGCTTTTGAGAGGCATGTATTCTGACATTAATGGGAAAACTTTTGGATGACTGTGGAACAAGAAGCATTTTTCTCACCTACAAGACTGGTTTAAAAAGTACTTGGCAACAAACTGCAAAATTTAGAAGTTAAAGCAGGAATGATAAGAAAAAACAAACAGGAATGAATCCCCAGAGATAGGTATTTATTCTGTGAATGAATATATTTAAATGCTAAGGGAGTGATTTATAATCTGTTCATGATATAACTTGTACTGTACAGCAAAACTGAGATTTTAGTTTCCTCATAAATCTTTATAGCACATATTAAATTTGTAATCATAAATGCTTGCATCAGTAATCTAATTTTGAAAGCCATGCTTATCCACTCCGTGCATGGAAATTTACCATGAGATTTACACAAAGTAAAGTGAATCTCAGACAGGCAGTATTCACAGGTTGGTTTGCTGTGGAGTTTTGAAAATCTCAGCTTTAATTCAGAAACAGTGCATGAATTATTCACCTGCCTTTGGAAAGTTCACCCGTGTCCACAGGGGCAGACTTGCAAATAGATGTTTTCTCTCACCCATTCCTGTGTTCAAACTGTAAAAACACATTTCCTCTGTTCCTAAGAAAAAAATTATGCTCTTCTTCCCTTTTGTCTGATCACCATGGATTGGTGGTAGTCAGCTGTGTTCTCCTGCTCCTTGTGGGGTGAATCCAATGCAAGTTTAAGATGATGGCTGTGGAAAAATTACTTAGTTGATATTTTTGTGGAACAAGGGATCTGAAATCTCCAGATACTTCAAAGCTGTAATTACCTTTCAGACTGAAGCTACCTAGAGGCTCTACTGCATCCTCACAGTACGTGCTATTTATAAATAAAACTTATTCACACTAAGATACAGATATTGTATTATTTAGATATATATGTATATATAATATAATAACATAACTATAGTTAGTAATTGTTTTATTTCTAAATGAAGTAGATTTTATGTTTTTCATTTTCCCTCACCCAAGGACATCTAAGTTTTAAGTTCTGTTACCTTGAGAGAATCACAGGGAGTGTTCAAGCACTAGGAGAGCTGATGGTGCATTGTGGAAAAAATAAAAGAATCAAAAAAGTACCAGTCCACATCACTGCATCTTGTTTTTTCTTTGTTTGTTTGTTTTCCAAATACCTGAGCATTTCAGTCATCCAGTCAGTTCAAAGAGAAGAGTTTGCTTTGCCAAGATGCCGGGACACATAATGTCTTGACTGTGCTAAAGTACTCTCCCAAGAGCAATCATTCCCAGGCACAAGCCTGTATTCGTGCACATCATCTGCCCGAATCACCTCAGTTTATCATCAGAACACTGATCTCTATTCCTTGGATTTGCCCGTCAGGAAATGTGGCTGGGCTTAGCTCTCGGTGCTCTTGGAGCCATGATCAAAATGAAACTGCCCCAAGACTTATCAACAAGTATTTTTAAAGGTAGAAAACTAAAAGATAAGGTAATATGGGTTAAAGTGTTTTTCTCTGAAGCTGACAAGAAAAGGAAGAATTAGGTTGCAGTATGAAGATAGGGAAGCCAGACGAAGCTGAAGAACTGGACAAAGAATGCAGTTTGCATTGGTTGAAAGAGTGCCCAGAGTAACAAAATGGTCATAGCCCAGTTACCTGCAGTACTTCTGCCACTATCACAAAAATAGCCTGCCCTTGAGTGTGCTGAGGTGCTGCTGAAGAAGCAGAGGGCCCCTCACAAAGCAGCAGGCACCACTTCTTCTATTCTTTTAGCAGTGGGAATTAACAAATTTTCTTCTGCAGGCTCTCTGTCCCAGCTGTCTTTTCACTTATTCCCTTCTGTCCCATGGTAGAGAGAGCCTGGCACCCCTCAGACACTCCGTTTGCACATATTACTTGGAATAGTACTTCGTCTATGCCTGGGGCAGACTTTTCTGTTTGCCTTTGTTCATAATCTGTCTTTTCAATTTTATAATGCGTGCACATCCTTTTGTCAAGAATTTTTTTAGCACAATTTAGCTGATCCAAACCAGGTTATGCTAAATCAATCAATCAATCAATCATCTTTGGTCTAGCATTACATGAGGAGGTTGGTGGCCCTGCATGTGGCAGGGGGGTTGGAGATTCATGATCCTTGAGGTCCCTTCCAACCCTGGCCATTCTGTGATTCTGTGATTCTGTGATCTTCTTTTGGAAGATGCAGCTGAAGTCATTGAGCCCCAGTGAAGTCTGGAGGATTCCAGGAGATTGCTCTATAGAACAGCGCTGTACCACTGCATTCCATAAATATATGCTATATAAAATAAATATGGATACCGCCTGACTATTTTGCTGTTCACAGAGCACAAGTATCTCATTTCATGGTTTGATGATATGAACATGTCTTAGTTTCAGAATCAATTTTAACTTTGATTGCTTCCTTGAGGGCACTCCACTCAGGTATTTCCCCCAGACAGCTATCACCTTTATAAGTCATTTTATCTTGAAGTCCTGGATGATTTATTTAGCTTTGGGAATATTCTGTGCTTCACTGGAATTATTTAGAAACCCTTATTTGACTTCATTAGAGCAGTAAAACAATCTGTGTATAGTTGTTTAGGAGACATAGTTGATCAGCCGTGTACAAATTTAAGATGGTACAGACACTTATTCAACACTTTCCTCTTCTGCCTGGTGGCTCCTTGCTATAAACATAAACTGAAACCAGATCTTGCTTCAGAACAGAGAACATATCTTGCCCTGTATGAGGTAATTTGTCATTTTTATCTTTTTTTTTTTTTGTAGCTTTTTTTTTTCTCAAATTGTCCCATTCAGGAGATATGGTGGTTTTAAAGGAGGAATGGACTTTCTCTAATCTTGTTTCCTGCCTGAGAATTTGTGTCAGTCAGCACACCAGTTGCTGTTGCCTTGATCTTAAAAATATATCACAGACTTACTAGTTCTGTTTTATTGTTCTGAGCATTCAGAACGTCCAGGGTCTTTAATATATCTCAGTATAACAGTTTCTGGAGTTTCACACTTTACTGTCTGTTACAGTATGCTTGTGCACCTCACATCCTAAATCTATGGAAACCATCCTTGTTGCATATCCCAGTAAGGATAGACAAAGGAACAAAAAAGTGAAGACTCTGAAACATAGCTGTAAAGTAATTCCTGACTGAGTGATGGTGATTCATCTTAGTCATTCCTTCAGAAACATCAAACATATTTGTTAACTGTATAACAAGAAGGCAAATCCCTGACAGAAACTGGAAAAATAAGGGGAGAGAATCAACTTGAAGTCCTGCAGTCAGAGAACAAAAGAAAGCTTAAATAGAAGGAAGAAGCCCATTCAAGGCAACTACAGGAGCTGCCCACTGAAGCCAAAAATCTTGGGGTGAATAATGAGTTCCTGCCACAAAGCACTTCACCTTTTAATGTAATTTATGAAATGCAGCAGTTATTTGTTGCTGAAGAGATTAACAGCAACCACTTACAGAGATACGTATATATGGTCCAGCAAGGGATTCCCATTTTTTATACAGTAAGATAGATTGCACAATCAAAAAATTTATCCCTAGCATTTCTATAATTTCTTTAGATCTCTGTGGTGGAGATGTAAAGACATCTGCTGAAAACCTTCCCTGTTGTCAGGCATTCAGCCAGAACAGCTATGTAGATCCAGCATCTTCATCATTACACTTCTAAGTGAAGTCATACTATGAAAACATAGACTGTGATTAATATATGGGTGCAATCAAGTCCCAGTTTTCCTTAGAAAAGAGTGCTGTAACTCGGCAAGAAAGCACTTCAGGGTATGTATTAACTCAGGTGTGCAGGAAAGCATGAAACATTAGGCTGAGTAATTTTAAACGTCTGAGCAATATATTAATGGATCATTAATATGTGCCCTAGAGTGTATATAGCTCTTAGTCACAGTAATAAAGCACATTCCTAACAAAAAATAGTGCTATCTTTGCAAACAAAAGGAAAACTTAGTGATGTATTGAGATAGTAGATGTAGAATGTTCTTTGAAATTTTGGAAAATGCAAATTTAAATTTTATTTTAAATAAAAGGAAATGGGCTGGTTCACATTTGTGACCCAGCACAGGACACATTGCCCTGAGATCATTCAGCTGTTATTTTTTTTTAGTTATTCTGTACGCTCAGCTCATGGTTTTTGAAGATGGTAACTGCCAGCATACTATAGCCAGAGGGTTGAGAAAAGAGCTTATTCACCTTTACTTGGCACTCATCAAACCACATCTAGAATAATGCATTCAGTTTTGATTTCCCCTAGTTCAGGAAAAATGTTTGTAAACTTGAGCAAGTCCAGCAGGAGGCTACTATGATGGTTAGAGCACAGAACCCAAAAGGAGAGACTGAGGGAACTAGACTTGGATAAGGCTTTGGGGGGAACCTAATGGCAACTTTCCAGTACTTACAAAGAGATTACTGAGAAAATGAAACCAGGCTTTTCATGAATATGCATGATGAGAGGCTGTCAGACAATGGTCATAAACTGAAATTGAAGATTCCAACTAGAAATATATAGAAAAGCTTCTTTTTTTTTCCCCTTTCCTCACCGTGGTCAGTCAGTTGATCAGTTTGCCCAATAAGGTTGTGTGGTTTCTATTCTTGCAGATTTTCAAGACCTGGCTGGATAAACCCTTGTCCAGACTCTCTGATCTCATAAATGGCCCTGCACAGGACTGTGGAGTAGTGCTCTAGGCTGTGTCTACATACTGTGCTATTCGCATTTGCTGAGTGATGTACATGTACAACTTGGTTTGTACTTTCACACACTTAAGTACAAATCAACACTGCAGGGTTTATGTTACTTGTCTGGGTTCATTTGGATCCAAATAGCATGATAGGTTGTTCAGCTATACAAGGTTACTCTCCTATCATTTAAGCACCTCAGATTAATTTGTATGTCAGTGTGGTCCTTCAGTATTCAGTGTAAATGAGAACCTGTTTATCCTAGATGATCAGTGACCACAAAATGCAGCTTGCTCAGAAGGTCAGTGATACTTTGAACAATAGGCTCTGCATCCACCTGAGAACGAGCTGCATCTTCTGTATTTGGCAAAGGCATACCACCTGGCAGAGGGCTAAACATTTTTTCCAGTCTCATACCAAAAAGAGAAGACATTTTTTCTTCTGGAGGATGCTTAACCCCAACTTTGTACTGTACAATGAGCAGGCAGAGATAGTAAAGTCTGCTACTAGAGTCTACTATGTAGGTGTGAAGAGCCATCACCCATATATTCTACATGCCAATCATCAGTTACACTGCCAAAAATATCAATGACTTCAGTAGTCACACTTTCCCCAAATGCCTGGGGGTCCATGGATGAAATCCATGTGTGTTTCTGTCGCCTGCCAGGTCCTGTCTTCCTTACAATAAAAGCACACCTGTGGTTGATAGATGGCTGTTTCCCAGGGATATTTATCTGTTCATCCTAAAACTGTCTTTCTGAGCCTGCTTTTGAGCAAAGAACAATAAATAAGGAAAGGGTATGCAGGAAGGAAGCCTGTGCAAGAAACAGAGTTCTTGGGTTGCTTTTGCAATATCCTCAGCAACATGACTCTAACGTGTCTCAGTTTTACTCATAGTTGTTAGTGATATGGTCATCAGCTGTACTTGTTCTCTGTGGTATCATTTTGTCATATCTGACTCAAAACATTGTCTCAGAGTGGTAATGAAAAACCAGTTCTGTATCGGAGTTAGCTATAAATGCAATAAAAAGTCTGTGTTTATTCAGACTTGTACAGCTTATAATGTGGTGAACACTCATGCTGACATTACCTGGTGTTGGTCCAGGCCACAGTATGCTTCATCACTGGATAGTTCTCCCATCCTGTCACATCTGACCACAGCTGCTGCCCATTTAGAGAAAATGCCCCTCATCTCTATGAAAGAGGGACTTTCATTTTTTCTTGTGAAGTAATGGGAGGGAGGCAGAAAAGTTTGAAAGCAGGGTATGAAAGGGAGGGTGCTGTAGCAATTCTGGGAAACTGGCTGCCTGAAGGCATCTGACATTTCTCATTTTCCGGCCGACAGAGACAGTGTGCTATGTCATATCTTCCTTGGCACTGATGTCTGGTCAGAACTGGAGCCAGTGTGAGGGGAAGGAGACTCAAAGTCTTTTGTAGCACTCCAACATCTTTGGAACACTGCAAAGCAGAGCAGCTCAAGCAAGCTGGCTGATGACAGCAAGCTGAGTGATGCAGCTTATACGATAGAAAGAAGAGATGCCATCCAGAGTGACCTGGACAGGCTTGAAAAGTGGGCCCACAAAAAAATAATGAGGTTCAACAAATTCAAGTAAAAGAGGTTACACTTTGATTGAAGCAATCCCAGATGTGAGAGAACAGATTGGCAGAATTCACTGAGAGCAGCCCTGCAGAGAAGGACTCTGATCTTGATGGACAAAAAGCTGGATATGAGCCAGCACTGTGCTCTTGCAGCCCAGAAAGCCAACAGTATCCTGGGCTGCATCAAAAGAGGGGTGGTCAGTAGGGAGGGGAGGGTCATTGTCCCCCTCTATTCTGCCCTTGTGAGGCTTTATCTGGAGTTCTCCATCCAGACTTGAGACCCCCAGTACAAGAAAGATGTGGAGCTGTTGGAGTAGATCCAGAGGAAGTCCATGAAGATGATCAAAGGGCGAGTACTTCACCTATGAAGAAAGGTTGAAGGGGTTGGGTTTATCTAGCTTGGAGGAGAGAAGGCTCCAGGGAGGCCTTATTGTAGCCATGAAGAAAGCTTTTAAACAGGGTAGACAAACTTTTTACAGAATCTGATAGTGATAGGACAAGGGTGAGTGGCTTTAAACTAAAAGGGTGAAATATTTTCCTCAGTGGGTGGTGAGGCACTGGAACAAAATGTCCAGAGATGCTGTAGATACCCCAGCCCTGGAGGTGTTAAAGACTGGGTTTGCTATAGCCCTGGGCAGCCTGATCTAGCGGGCAGCAACCCTGCCTACAGCAGGGGTGTTGGAACTAGATAATCATTAAAGTTCCTTCCAATCCAAGCCATTCTATGATTCTATGAAGTTAGACCAATTACATATCAATTGTCTGAGAGAGTAAGACTTAAACATGAATCAGCACCTGCCAAATCAAGTCCAAGATTTCCTATTTAACGAGCCAGCACCCATAACGTCACATGAGTACATGTTAATATGCTTGGACAATCAAGAAGTCAGCCCTTAATGAGCAATTCATGATTTAGCTTGACAGCACAGACACAGACATAGAAATGTCTGAGGTGATACAATGTCAGTGCTTTCCAGTGAGAAGACACATTCTCAAATGTGGAATGGGATTAAATGCACATATTTTTATTATCAAAATCTATGGATTTGGGACTTTTCTATCCAGATCATTCAAATAACTGAATTTGTAGTATTGTAAATAGTCTGATCTATTTTCTAAGTTTCAGTGCTAACATAACTGCTAATATTTTTCTTGGAAACTAGATGTCAGTAGTGGTTTAGAAATGGCAGATAAATTTTCATTCCTATCTTGTTCATTAGCTACAACTCATTTACAACTTTTCAGGCAGTCCCTGTACACCCTCAGAAAAAGTGTAGAGCTCGTTTATGTCGTAACTGAATACTGAAATTAGATCCTTCTGTAACCTTCTTTTCATCAAGCCAAAAAAACTCAATTCCTTGGCCTTTCTTTGCATGTCACCTGAACCACGCTCATGTCTCTTCATGAGATTTTCTCAGACTTTTGCTTTTCTATCAGTACAGAAGAAGACAAAGCCAGGCACATCTCCAGGCATGGTCTCACAAGTGCCAAGCGAAGGCAAGAATCACTTCCCTTGACCTGCCCATGGTGCAGTAATACTGCTCTAGTAGAGGATAGTCCTCAGTAGTTGCATAGGCTTACCATGCATTTTTGTTTTGCTTGCTGATCCATAAGTCCTTTTTCATACAGCTCCTTTTCAACCAGGCAACCTCCAGCCCCAGGGCTCTGCATTTTTCTCTCCTGAGCTTATTGACTTATCTGGCAGCCTGTTAAGACCTGTCTGAATGGCTGTCCTGCTCTCCAGCATACTGACTGCCTTCCTTCCACCTCTTTATTGGCTCACCAATACACTATTGGCTGCAAACGTGCTGAAGGTGCATGCTGTCTTCTTGCCTAGGTCTTTAGAAGACATTAACCAGTAGTGATCTCAGTGTTGGCCTCTGGTCCTTCCTGAGGGATGTACCAAGGAACTACCCATCAGTTGGATTTTGTACCACTGATCACAGACCTTAGAGCCTTATGATCTTGCCATTGTTCCACCCACTCAGTTATAAACTTATCTTGTCTATGTCTCTGAGTTCCTACAGAGATACTGTGAGTACTATCTCATAGGCTTTTGTGTGCCTGGATATGGTTTCTGCCAGGATTTGCTGAGGATTTCCATGAGGAGGCTGAGGTTAGGCTAACTAGCAGGTAGCTCCACAGTTTGACGCTTCTTGCTCATCTTGAAGAGGTTTCAGATTCATGGCATTCTCTCATGGTAACCACAGCTAAGATTTTTATTGACTCTCACATCTTCAACAAGTACTGCTTTATCCACAAGTACGGAACCCAGCAGAGCACCTCCAACCATCAAGCACCTTCAGTAAAGAATCTTTTCTAAGCTCCAGAAATTTCCTAGATTCTTGCACCTTGCTGTGTTACACTTTCCAGATATCCAGCAAGAATAGCAAGCACTGTATGGCATTGAAACTAAAAAATGTTTTATAACACATTCTTATTTTCAAGGTATATATCAAAGATCATTAAAAGTAAAAATGTGGGAGAAATCAAAGCCCTGTACAGGCCTTTTAAGTCAAGAACTTGTCATGTAATCATTATGTACGAAAATTCCTTCAGTGAGTATTGTATTGTAGGTAGAAAATCATTTTTTAAGGCTCTTCAAGGAAAATTTAAGAGAGTGTATATAACAGTGACATGTATCACAATATTATGCTGTGTGGTCAAGAGATGAGTGCATACTAAAGATTCACACTGTTAAAATAAGTATAATTTTTCTTTGAAGAAAATAACTCCACTGCTCTGAAGTGTCTGAGTTAAATTTCTATACCTCAAAACTTCCTCTATCAATTGATTGCAGTAATATGTTTCTCACTGAAGTCCAGGCAGAAATGGCAGGAGGAATGTAGCCCCAGGGAAAAATTAAATCAGGTATTTCCTTACATGTTCAGCATTCAGAGCCATGCTACTGATCATCTTCAATTCAGAACTAATTTTAACAAAGTTCTCCCACCTTTGTTCTAGGCTGAGGTGAAAGATATTTAATGCATACTTGAATAATATAAAAGCAATTATGTATTATAGTCTTTGGTTACTGCATAATATTTTTAATCAGACCTATTTAGCTGTGATCGAAGTCATTTTTGTTTCATGAAAAAAGTAATGAAATAATCCAGCTGTCTGCTCTAGGAGTCACTCAAAACATCTTCAGAAACAAGTATGATCAAATGTGTATTTGAACAGAATCATCATGGCATGGGTAGTTAAGATTTAATACAGATAAATGTAGTGGGATGAAATTAAACTTTAGAGTCATATTGTCCTCAAAACACAGGAATTGGTCATGTAAAGTTGATAATTTCTTCGTGTTAAGACAGATCTCAGTATGCTTGCACTCAGCAGACCATCTTTTCTGCATCTCTTCCAACCCTGGATATTCCAAAAAGCTTAGAAAAATCATCTGGGCATTATGAATATGAAATGGCCTTGTAAGATCTTGGCAAGATAGTGAGTTATTGATTGCCAAAACTGCCTGTGTTGCTTCTTTTATAAGGAAGGAGCTCAGCAGCCTCAAGCTGCATCAGTTCCATTGGTCTCATAAAGTACCAGGACTATGCCAACAGACTTCATATGATATCATCAAGAAATTTGGCTTGTCCCAAGCATACAGTGCTTGCTTCCAGTTACTGTATGATTTGTACTGAAAATGACCTGAAATCCCCCTCTCCATTGACTAAAATCTTTCTTTTGGAAGTCTGAAACCTGCTGTGTGGACTGAAGGTAACCACACACCATAGACAATTGTCCTGAATTGACATCTCCTGTGTCTACATGCAAAGCACATCATTTTACTATGTAACACCTCTCAAAATTCAATGCATGGCTGCCAAATGTCCTCTTTCAGATGTATCTGTCTTTGTAATCTGCCACTGTGGCATTTACTCCTTACCAAAATCCACCTGATACCTGTACACCAGCAGAGCTTCAAGAGCAGAGCTTAAAAAGCCATGCTAAAAATTCCTAAAAAAAATCATAAGGGTCATCTCACATTCAACATGAAAAATATGAGAATGTAGATGCTGCCCTCTCTACTCTCAAACTTTGACCTTTTCTTTTAGTACTGGAAATTGACCAGCCTCGTACAAATTTTCTGCGTGGAGTGGGAATCATACAAGCAATGGAGCATAACCTGCTGGTCTCACTGTTATCAGTGCTCAGTCCCTCACTGGCAAGTGTAAATCCTCCCCTACCAGATTTTAGACAAAATGGAATTCCATCAACCTTACGAGAGCTTTCTCTACCCTGAAGATTATTATCCTTGTCTGGATGTGAATAGGCATTTGTTGCCTTATATGGTGCAATGAACAGCATGTTGAGGTGCACTGGTTCTTCTTTTGCTTTTGTTAATGCCCATGCCTCGCAAGGAAGAAGGCACAAACTTCAAATTAGCCCTTAGGTTCAAGTGATTATCTTTTCTATTTTGCAGTTGCATTATACATGATCTAAGAAATACTATCCAAAGGATCAAATTAACAATCAACCTTCACTTTTTTTTTTTTTTTTAATTATTTTTGGTCTTGATTGCAAACTAAATTATGCTCTGGGCTTAACATATAGAATTAGTATTACAGTACATATACTGTTGGAGTTAACATTGCACGCTATGTAAATCTTCCAGACTGCTGTAAAAAGATTCATTTAGCTCCATATTATCTCTTTGAACTGTAAAATATTAAAAACCACAAAGAAGTCAACATACCACAAATTGTATTGATGCCGCAGAATGGATTTTAAGCACCAACTTTGAAATTAAAAATGATGTAAAGGTAGCTGCCAGTGAAAGGGTTTCTGAAAGAAATAGACTGTGAAACAAATGAAAGATCTGCACAGAAGTCAGAGCTGGTATCATCTTAAAAATGAAAAGAAAGAGAATGAATTGTAAGCCAGGCAAAACAAAATTATATTTTCCAATTGTTTTCCCAGCTGATAAGAATAAAATCTGCTTTCCTGTTAGGCTTTCAATGGTCTCCAGAATAAATCTTCCCATTCCTACTCTTGTTTGTTTAATGACTGCTTTTTACTCTGTGTGTGTGTGGTAAATGAGAGTTTCTGATGCATGCTTTAGTTAAATGCTTTATGCAGCCTTTTTTCTAACCAGGTAGAATCTCTGGTTAGAAAAACTCTGCAGCTGTGAGTTATCATTTGATAAGTAAGATCTGTCCACTGGATTTTATTTTCAGTAGGAGCGCTGAATGGAAAGTTGGTCTCTCTAGCAAGACTGGTTGGTATTTCACTTTGTTCTGCAAAAGCTCCTTTATAGATTGTAAATTTTGCCTTTTTATCAATTATTTACCTTTTTCCATTAATAAAAAATGGATATTTTCTGGGCTGTAAGTGCTTTTCTACTGCTATAGAAAAACAGCAAAGAAAAAAAGCCATCTGCTCTGTTCTCTCACAGACCAATAAGCTTGAGATGAAATCAATCTCAGACTGTAATTACCTTCAATAGCAAATTCCAGACCTTACCACGGCCCTCCCAAGGCTTAGGCAGATCTTGCAGCATGCCTGGAAAGTCAATCCAGAAGTCCCATCCAGTCCAAGAGAAAAGCAGGTGCCAAAACAAAGCATCCACCTCAGAGAAGCAGAGAATTGAGAAACTCCCTGAAATTGTACTGAGAGACCATCTCTGTTTCCTGCAGCAACCCGTGGTTACAGCTTTGCTAGGGTTACAGCAAAAGTTACAGCCTTTTCATTAATATTATCCTCTAAGATGAGCATTTGCTGACACTGTCTGGTAGAGCTGCACCATCACTTTGCTTCCTCCACCCAGTTCCAGCAGAACAACTGCTGTGTCTGCAATAGAGCTTATGGTCTCTGTTTACCTCTATGTCTTGAGCAAACAGTGCAAAATTACATTTTAAGAAAGGGAAAAGTATTCTAGAGAAAATCTCTCAGGGTGGGATGTTAGAACAGGGAGCACCAAAGTAGTCTTGGGCAAAATAACCCAGAAGAGAATCAAGAGCATCTTTATTCTTCAACTAGGGCTGTAACAGCTGAAGATATGAATAAATAACCATGCAACTAAAAGCTTAACTATTCTGCATCTAGATTGTTTTCATAATCTTTTAGGGCTTTCTATATTAAATTTCTTCACTGAAATTGCACCTTGCTATGGCAGGCACTCCAAGAGCTAGACAAGTGAAAGATAAAAATGGGTCCTAATCTGAGTGCCATATGTTAACCCAGCAACTTATTCCTCCAAAAGGAAACACCTAAACATTCTAGGGAGGTAGCCATGATGGCAAAGAACAGGAAAATAACGAAGTTCTTTTTCTGCAACAAACATGAACTATCAATAGGCTCAGTAGTATGTGACTGTCAAAAGGACAGCAGAAATGAATGTTTTTTTTTAATGTTTTTGGAAAGGGTGGATGTAAATGTAAGACTAAGATTTATATGCTTTCTTCCAACTCAGGGGAAGCAAAGTAGACCTTGACACAGACCTAACTGTAACAGGGCTGTGAACTGATAGCAGAGAATTCAATATCATCATTCTACTTGCTAGAGATTAGGAGAACATCTTATGCCCCACCCTACCTGCTTGCCTCTGTCTTTGTTCCAGATTGACCCTTCTCTTCTAGCCTTTCTTCAGTCATTTCATTCAGGGCAAGCTTCACTGCTAAGCTCACACTTGTCTGGGTAAGAGGTTTACCAGGAATTTTTATATAAAATGATTTTTAGAAGAACAGTTATGTGCCATATGCCAAGACAACAATTAAGGAATCATTGTTAGACTGCAGCAGATGTTGATGCCGTGAACATGGACTGCATTTTCTTGTGCTTGTCTGCAGAACATCATTAATCATTGTGTTTCTGGCTCCCTCAGTCCTCTTCTTGTCGTGTTCCTTCTCAGCCTCTTCTGAGCAATCCGTTTACTAATGATTAGCTACAGCATGAGAGGTTTAAAGGCCAAGAGGCTGAGATCAGGACTCTATCAAGACATAGACTTTTATCATCGTCTTCAGAGATTCTTTTTTTCTGACTGTGTCTGTCTCTCCTCTCCTTCTCTGTCAACATCTGCATGGGTTATGATTCAGGCATTGCTCTTCCTGCTACAGTTAGGAATGGTACACTAGGATATTTCCCTGACATCTGTATCACCCCATTTCTTTGCTTTGTGGCAAATATTTTCAATTAAAATTAAAAACATCAATCTATTAAAATAGATGCAAAATGCCTAGAAAACATTCTGAAGCAGTTTTATAAGCAGCTATGTTTTAGCAAGAAATAAAAAATATATTTCCAGTATTAAAATAGTGTATGTAAATGCTAGTTTGGTAACAAAATGTTTCCTTCCTCAATCTGAAGTTAAATCATTGTGTTTGATGGATTTTCCTCCTTGAATTTGTGTAATTCCCTTCTAAATACAGGTCTGCTTTGTTATCCACAATTATCCTATAACAACAGATTCCACAGTTTAAGTTTTCTGTCTGTTAAGAATTGCTTCTTTTTGTTTGTAAGTTGCTGATAATTTCAGTTAATTTCTCCTATTTTTTTTTATATGTCGAGAAACCATAAATAATCACTTCTTACTCACTTTCTCCATTTTCACTAATGCTTACAGACTTACACTATCACAAGTCTGTCATCGCTTTTCCAGACTGGCAAATCCTGGTCAATATGGATCCAGTACAGCAGTTTTTTTCATAAAAACTGAAATAATACTAAAACTTTGTAACCTAAATAACTCACACTGCACAAACCACCTGGCAGACCCATTCCATCTCATTTATAGTTTAGACTCTAAGCTATTTTAATTAAGCCACTCAGTCCCTTTAGCAACTGCAGTTATTTATCATCTCAGAATACGACCTCTTCTGTTTAAAGAGAAAGGCTAATGCCAAGATTGCCCAAGACCTGTAGTTCATTCCCAAACAGTAACATCATTTTAGATGCTCACATTTGCACCCGTCTTGCTACTGCTAGCACTCAAGCTTGTTGTGAAGTACGCTACAAATATATCTGCCAACTTGAAACCTGGAGACACAGAGCATACTCTACGTTTATTCCAGACCAGTCAACTTGAGAGAGAAATCCTGTCCTCAATTCTAAGGCTTTGCATACCTGAGTGGCTAAAAAGTGTGATACAAAGAGCTTTTGCAGGGTTGCTATCACTAGGGAAATTATTTTATTATTGATAAACAAACTCTGTATTACTTAGCAGCTGAAAATGTGAGTAAATCATTTGGTAACAGCATATACTGAGTAATCATTCTTGTAAATGTCCCAAGCTAGATTTTTCTCTGGAAAAGCAAAAAAAGAAAACTGTCACAATTATAAATAAACAAGAAAAATATTATACGTACCTTAAAAATGTTGACTGCTTTTGTGTGTTTTGTCTAGGAGAGTTATAACCTCTCTCATTCACAAGGCATTCCTCTCTGTGTTGCTGTAGTCAAAATAGTCTATCATTTGCTTTTGTGCCATTTCCATTAATCTCACTGAGACTACATGGATGCAAGAAAGAACTATTATTTATGGGAGGCAATTCTGTACTGTGTGCTCTACTTTCAATGAGCACATTTCATCTTTGTCAATGGCAAATTGATGCGCAGAGTAATGACAGAATGTATTCTCCTGAATCACACTGCTCACAGATGAATTTGCTCTTACCTGTATAGAAGAATGGATGCCATAACCTGCTATGGTTTCTTATGTGAAATGCACAATTGATAGTTGTGCGAAGAAATTTTGTTTTGTCCCACTGTCCTTTTTTTTAAACAACAGTAACAACAAAAACCTCGACAACATATTTTTCCACTCCCTGTTAATTTTATTTCAGCATAAGAACATATAAACAAAAAAGAATTAATTTCCAAGAGTGTGGAAGAGAAGACAGTTTTAGCTATTTTTTGTGATGAGTGTTTCTTCAATATTTAAAGAACAATAATAAAAAAAGTCCTTTCCATTCTACAAATTAAACTGTTTTTTTATCAAGATTAAACATACTGGCAAGTTTCGAACAACAGCATTTTATCACAAAACTTAAAATGATCCAAGGCATCAAATTTGAGGAATCTCATCTTAAGAAATGAGTGATTGATTGACTGTAGATCTGGGAAATTTAAAAAGGCAAAGGTATAAAATTGATGTCGCAGCAGTTACCTCACTGTAATAAAACTGATGCAGCAATTATCTGCAGAGGAAAATAGCTGAAGACAGCAATATTGATAAATAAAGTAATGTGAATGGTGAAAATTAGCCCAGGTGGATACATTCTGAGGACAAATAGGCAACAACTTCTTTAAATCCTAAACAAGAGAGAGGCAGAGCAATTCTTAGGTGTCTGTTTTCCTGAGGCAGCAGGCACTAACTACAGCAACAGAAGCTGATTGAATCGTAGAATCATAGAATCATAGAGTCATTTGATTGAAACTCAGGCTTTGGTTTAGGAGGCAACGCAAGCTGAGGAAATTACAGACATCTGACATACATTCCAAGGGAGATTCAGAGAGCCACACTAGAAGACCATTCTGAGCATAAAAAAATTAAATTCACAGGTTCACGAGGGTTGTTGTCCAAGTCTTGTCTGTCAGTGTTGCTTCCAAGCCTCATGGTTCTACCTTGGGCTTAGTCATCTACTCGTATTGAATGTTTATAAATCCCCTTCCATTCACCACTACTTTCTTTCTGACCACTGTCATAAGCCACCAGTGGCTGGCTGCACTGACAGAGCTTCAGGGCTGTCTCTTTGGCTTTCACCATATATAGAGGCAATCCACGGTCACCACATGGGTTGTTGTTGCTTTCTGACTTCTCCCCCAGAACTTATTACAAGGATGGAAAGTTGTTAGCAGCTTCGTTGGTTCTATCAGCACAGGAGACTATCAGCAGACATAGTTCATGTCTTATTTAGGAGAATTTTCAAGTAAGACCTCTCATGTGGTAAGCATCAATGCTTCCTTGTTTTTCCACTGTTAGCAAGAGCTATCCAATCAGTTAGAGCTGGACAGATAAAGTTCTTTTTTGGCCTTTTAGGTAGAGATCACCCTGTGACATAGATGCACATCAGCACGCTGACCGAATCAGTGTGCTGTCCCATGCTGCTTACAACACCTGGAGTTCTGCACTGTGTTAATACCAGTTTTTCACAGTCCTGTTAAGCTAGGTAAATAGGAAAATCAACATGTTCCTGAAAAGGCTCTGGCTGAAGCTAGTCACAGCCAGCTGACATGCACTAAAGTCACGCTATCACAAAATGCTGTTAATTGTATACTCAGACAGCTTTAAGCTCTCTGTCAGGTTCACTGGCTCTGACTGATTTCAAAACATCACAGTGATTAGCATTTACAAAGCAATTTGCAAAAGGAATTACTCAAAATAAACACGAATGTGTCAATATTACTGAGACGTGTAATGCTCTTTATATAGTATACCATTTAAAAATAAACATGCTTTCAGCTTATCTGCCTTCCAATAGCTCCAGTGTATTATAATTATTCTTGGATGGTTTAATGCAGGAATTTGGCCCATAAACCATTTTAAACAACTTTTGTCTTTAGAAGAATCACATAATTTTCATGCCTTGGCACGATTTCTCACATAACAACTGAGCCAGGTATTTCCAGTATAAAGGTCCAACTGATGAGCTGACAGAATATTATCATGTCTTATTGGAGTCACACATGGCTTGCTGTTACTGCTCTACAGGAATCCAAATGCTACAAGTGTTAGAAATACATTTATTATTTACAAGAAAGAAAGAAGACTACAGACTAAGTTATTTGCACCAAAGGCCAGACAGTTTGTTTTGATTTCTAGACTGTTCTTGCCACATTTTTCCACGGATTTTTGTATTACATGCTGTAATCAGAATTGTTTTGCTGTGAATTCCTAACAGGAATAGCGATAAATAACTGCTAATGCATTCTAATAATTCAGTTATATGAGTTTTCAGTTTGTCCTTTTGGGATACTGCCTGATGACCCTTCTGAAACAGCAAAACTCCAAAATCCTTTTTAGAAATGAAAACGTGTGAGTAAAGGCATTCCTGCCATCACGTATATCTGAAATTTAGCCTTATTTAATCCTGATGTTCATTCATCTAGAAAAGCCTGAGTATAACAGATGTAATCCACATACATTTTCTTTGGACTTTAATGGCAAAGTTAATAGGACTTTTCATCCTTCATCTATTTCTCTGATTGCAGACCAATCCACAGTCATGCAGAGTTACATTTTTATGTAACTTTAATACAATAAGACTCAATGATTCCAAAGGCAGTTTGGAGTGAAATTCTTTCAGCTTTGGAGCACATAAAAAACTTTCACTCATTTTTGTAACTGGACTTCACCTGCATTAATTTTATTTTGTTTGAACTGTATGGATCAGATCTGGTTCTGTATTTCAAACATCACAAAATTTGAGGAAATCTGAACCATAAGTTTGACGGTAGCTCATCTCACACAGATCTTTTCTTGTAAAAAATGGAAATCACAGAATCACAGGGGCTGGAAGGGACATCAAGGATCATGAATCTCCAACCACTCCCCTGCCACATGCAAGGCCACTAACCTCCATATTTAATACTAGATCAGGCTGCCCAGGGCCCCATCCAACCTAGCCTTGAACACCTCCAGGAACGGGGCATCCACATTTTGAGGCTGAACACACACCATACTGCTTTTTCATTCATATCTTGTCAGGCAGTTGGGTTTTAGTTTTTGATGGTTTTTTTGGGGTAGGGACTATAAAGCTTACTAAAAGAATTACCAGATCTTCTTTTATATTTTTCTGAAGATACAGAAGTGTTAAGAAATTCCTACCACAGCAAAGAAACATGTGAAAGTAAAGGAAGACAGTCAAAATAGTAGGCACAAATTTATTTTTTAAGGAGGAAAAAAGGAGAGTGAAATGGTGAAATGTATGTTTAACATTCATATTAAGCTTGTTTCTGTGAAAATGAAAAAAAAGGGAGATAAGAAGTAGATTATTCATTAAAAAGACTTTGTAATGAGAAGTTTGATAGCTTTGCTCTTGAGACTGATTACTCAATCTCATTACCAGAACCAAAAATCAAGCTTTACAACAACTATCTTAGCTAATTTATATAAAGCAAAACAAATTGTAATTGTTTGGTTTTGGGATAAAAACTTTTGTACTAAACCAAGGGGAAAATTGGCAGCTACAGGAAGCTAAAGAACCCAGAAATGATTGCCTTCTTAGGAAACAGAAGATTTTACCACACCATTATTTTGGGATTTCTTGTCCTTTGGGAAAGAAATGAAAGTAGGAGAGTAAGCCTCGCTTGCTTCTTAGAAATATCTGCTGTTCTACTTTAATTGCCACAATGGGGATTTGTGAGCACAGGGGATTTTGTTTCAGTGTTTAATGATTGTACAGGGAATCAGGAAGTCCCACATCTCTTTTGTCTACATATCAACCTCTCTGCATCTTGGATTTCCTCTTCATAAGACAAGTTCAATAAAATTTACCTCTTTTTTTTTTAAAGATAAACAAGAAATTAAGCTCTTATTATTTTGTAAACATAGACAGATGTTGCCAGTAACAACCATTTTCAGACTACTGTTATTCAAATAGTTTACTCATACTTATCTGATTGTACAGGAAGGATTAATCAATGAAACATTTGTATTCGTCACTCCTCACAGCTCTCTGGATAACCTCTTTCCAGGTGTGCCTGTCAGTAATTTTTTCCAGATCCACCTGAATACAATGAGAGAGTCCAGCTTCTCACTCCTGCTTCAGAACATCATCCTGGAGATGAGTCATTTATCATTTAGACAATAGTGAAGAATGATTTATGAAATTCAGTCAGCAGCACTGAAGTACAGAGTAATGTGTGGCTTGTCATGCCAACTGAATAAAGCTATTAAAGTTGGATAAGTCCAGTCACTGAATTGCCTAATGACACATTTATAAGAGAAGCTGTCCCAGACTGTCTGTTTTAAAAATTATGCTCAAATACTAGATTTAAGAGATTTCTTTTCTTCTCTTTTTTTTCCTTTTTTTTTTTTTTTTTTTAAATTTAATGCAAGAATAAAAAGATGGCACTTGGTAATGTAGTGATCTATAGAGTCTTAATTTAGCAAGATATTCAAATATGTGCTCAGCATAAGCATAAATAGCTCTGTCAAAATCAATGGGACTTAGAAATCATTGCAGAACTGCACCTTGTGACAGTGTTGTCAGAATTCAGAAAGGAGTAAGGGTGGGAACAAATTGTCTTGGGATGAGCTACATCGATGAACAGTAAGTAAACCCTATTACTTAGCAAATAGCAAGCAAGCTGTTTGTAAGAACATACAAATCCTGAATTAGATAGGATGGTTTATTGTCTCAGGTGCCCTCAAGGATATTGTGGAAGATAATTATTTGTTTCTGTTGCATGCTGATGATTGTCTTGCACTACAAACATAAATTCTTTATGATGGAATATTAATACGTCCTGGTTAAGCTGCTTCAGAGCCCATGAAGGAAAGAATAGATTACAAAGATTGAGGGTTAAATTGCTCTATGTCCATCCTTCATAATTAGGCTCTTCTGAGGTTTATTTAAATCAAATAAAGAAAAAAAAAAAATCCTCTTTCTCCAAACTCCTAAGATTATAAAAAGATGATCTTGCTTCTGAAAAAAGTTAGCAGTAAAATTCTTTCTTGATTACAATCTGAACGAGGGCAGTCCCTAAAATAGCTGCCTCTGAGGTCGTTAAGGAGAGACTCCAGTTCTACGTCTATTTTTTTAGAGATGGTCTCAAGTCACACCTTTTAGATTCTTTTCTACTGACCCCGGAAGTTGGCACCATGCATGAAATTACTGTTACAAAGTACTGATACCACCTAAAAAGGGCATTAAAGGGCTTTCAGACAAACAAGGAAAGGAGGAAAAGGTAAAATCAGATATCAATCTCAGAGAAATAAAACTCACAATAATATCTGGATTCCGCATCTGCCCGGCATATGTAATTTCTGGCAATGACTTACTACTGTTGGAGAAGTAAATAAAGAAAGATGACAAAAGAATCAAGCTCAGCACCGCGGCTGTAAAAATCAGGCAGGGCCAAGTTAATAATGAAATAACATTGATGGTCAAAACTATAACCGTTTTTTGAACTCTCCCTGTTTTTTAGAAAAAGATCCTGTCCTACACATGCTGCAGACAGGGAAACACTAATAAACTATAGTACAAAAGGAGAACTGTGATCTGGTCAACCAGAGCTAATTTAGCATAGATAGAGATGTGTCAAAATAGTGCAGATGGTGATCTCTTTCATGCTGCTTAGCAAGTTGACATTTTAGATTGCTCATTTCATTCCACGCAAAGAAAATATGCTCTCCAGACTAAAAGGCATATGGAGGCCAGACAGTGTTTGCATTTAACATGGAAATGCAGTTTTTGTCACGAGTGGATCATAAACATTCAGTTCAAGACAAAATGAAGTAGAGAAATGCTCTCCTCATCATTTATCTTTTATAATTTTTTTTTAGGCTCATTGTACCTAAAATATATTCTTCTGAGTATATCTTCTATTCTTTCAAGAAGCATTATGGAGTACTGTAGAACTGTCACATGATAGATAGTTTATGACAGAGGGGCATTTTTGTTGTTCAGTACAAAGTTGCATGTTCTGAGGAAAAAAGTAATTCCTCAATCCCAGTGGAAGACTATGTGCTGGCAAACTCAGCCCTAATTCAGAGACCATCTGAAGTGTGCTCCATTCTTTTCCAGCACACTTCTCAGGTGCTCCAAGTGAAGCCCTTCCTGAGAGAAAGTTCAAAGATATTCTAGGGCAGATACGAATGATACATTTTTCTTATTCTTGGGAATTCTATGAGAATAAAATCCATAAAGTAGGTTCAGTACTTACTTTACAAGTCACAAGACTTGGCCTTATAATTTCAGAATAAAACAACTCCCTTGAAGAGTGAGAGATACAAGGAGAGGAGTGCACTGAACATTTATATCTCAGCTGACAGGAAACTTAAATTGGTGAGGACAGACAGCTTAAATGTGAGCCTGTTACACTGGAGGCTTTCTATAGTAGAAAGCAGTAATTTGATACTTCCCCAGCAATTTGTTCCGCTAGGAAGTTGGCTGCCATATTTTATATAATATAGAGGTCTTCCTGAATTTCTTCATAGAAAGTGTGGATCACTGTTGCTTCTTCTGAGCCCATGAGGAAATGGTGCAATCTCTGTCTCTTCATAAATTATCACTGTTATTATTGTCTCTCCACGTGGCATGTTCCCATCTGACACTTATAGGAGACTAGCAGATCTCCTGGCCTAAAGGCCAGTGCTGGATATAGATGAGATTTTTTTTAGGCAAGTCCCTTTTATGATCAGCATCATCCATTAAGTGTTGGTAGTCCAGAAGGCAGTGCTGCCCATGTTTGAGATAAAAAAGATGCTGACTAGTAGATCTACAAAGTGCAGAAAGTGGTCTGAGCCAACATAGAGATTAGAAAAATTGTGCAGGACCATAATTTCACTTACAAATGCACAGGCAGAGATCAAGAACAAGAGCCTGTGTCCCTGAGCAAATCCTGATTGGAGGAAGGGCAAGTCATCATTGTAACTTTTCCTACTACTGGTTTAAGGCAGGCAGCTCTATGAGCAAAACTGACCTCAAGTCCAGGGAGCCAAACTCCCAGTAGGAAGGAGGTGTGCTCAGGTCTGAGAGCATGCAGCTAATGAAAGGAAGTTTGACAGCATCAGCAACAAAGAAAGTAAAACACAATGAAGACACTACCATTTTAAGTAATTTCTGTTCATTTTACCGTGTCTTTCTAAGCACTGGAAATATCATGTAGATATCTGCAGCAAGTTTGGAGGGGGTGTGCTGTCTTCTTCTCATTCAGTTTTACTTTCAGTACAGATACAACAAAGCCTTATCATTTATAAAACCACTCTAAGTACCTGAGTTTCAGGGTTTTCTGCCAAGTGTCCAGTAGCTTTTCTTCTATATTCACAAGCTGCTACCTGCTTTCTTTGATGTATATTAAAAAAACTACATTCTAGAACACACTAAGTAATGAAGTGACGGTACATTAATAGAAGTCACTAGTGCCTAAGGATGAGGTCCACTTACACTTGCAGCTGTTCTTCTACTCCAGGTCTTCATTGGAGTTTGAGGCATGTATGTCATGTACCAAGTTGTTGACAAGCAGTCGCATCTGGGTGAGGCATCTGATAGTTTCATCTCCTCAGATGAGACATAAATTGCATAGCAAGGATGCCAAATGATCATCTGTGTTATTCTGTGGCCACTAGATATTCATATTTTTCTACGATGACATAGTGAACATTTTCAGATTCCTGAATGACATAACAAAAAATGAGAGTAGTTAGCCGGGCACTTCTTAATGTTGTCAGCCTTCATCCATTTTAGCAGCCAGCCTCAGGAATCCCCGGGGGAAAAAAAAATCAAACTTTAGATAGATTTGCTATCAAATTTCCCCAAAAGCTCTATGGTTCTGAAACTTGTTTTCACCTTTATGCACTATATTTTCAAAGACTAGCAGGTACTAAAATTAGAATGTCTGAAACTGCCCTAGACACATAACGGTTTAGAGAAACACTAACTTCTGTCATGTGAAAATTGTAGGATGTGTTTCTAGGCTACAAGGAGTCCATATCATCCTAGGAAATTCTTGTCTTTATTCCACTCCTCCTATCCACCATCTTGCCTTTACTGTGTCTTTGTGAATCCTAACACAGCAGACACCTGGGAGTTCAGCCAACATAGAACGTACTTGGGAACTTGCCACCTATCCAACTGAGAAAGGCTCATTAAATGCCTGGAAATTAAGAAAGAAGATGAAAAGATAATGTGATGCTATTTTTTAAAAGTCTTTTTATTTTAAACCAATCTTCTGTTGTTTTTTTTTTTAAGTGATCTGGGGAGAAAGAGAAGCTATGATTTTTGGAACTTTCTATTCTAAACAAAACCAATGCTAAAGCAAGGAAAAGACTGTTTAATCAAGTAGGCAGGAAATGTAGAATGAAGTCTGAAAACTCTGCTTTAATTTGAACCCTTGTGTTTATGTGTTCAAGTAAACCCATATTTTATGTATTTTAAAATTATTTATCAAATAATAAGATTCACAATTCAGTGCAACCTGTAGCTGTTTATAGAATCTCTTTCAGCCAGCACTTCTGAGTCCTCTGGGCAACAGCTGCACTCAGCTGTGAGCAAAATCTCCTCAGTCTGAAAAAGTGACATTTTGAGAAATCTCTGCATTTCCCATCCCAGGGTCTGCAAAAGAAGGTGTTAAGTCAGGACAGTCTGTTAGACGAAAAACATTTATATGCTTTCCTTAAAAATAAAAAAAAGAAAGAAAGAAAACAAACTTTCCAGAGACCCCTTGAGAAAGTAGGAAACAGGGAGTGAAGAAGGTGTTAAGTGTGTGGAAATGTTTATGAAACTACATATTGATCTCATTCTCTCAGGTGGAATTTCTCTTACTCTTCTTTGTGCAGAAGTGAAGTTTGTCTAAGCTCTCTAGAAAATAATCAGCTCATCATTTACAACTCCTTCAGTCAAGAGAAAAAGAAAAAAGATCTTTCAGACCAGGCAGTGTTGGAGCTCTTTTTATGTGCTCTGAGAATCTCTCTTTCCTCATCAGCTGTAGACACCTGGGATGTCCCTAGCCTACTAATTTGGGCATGTACAGTGAATACCTGAAGTGAGAAGGTGCAGTAATCACCACAGAAATCTTTCTCTCATGGACATTGGGAAAGGTTATGAGGGCTGGGCCTTTTTCATGTGCACAATGTGACATGTTCCTTGCTGTGTTTCTGGGAATCACAGGATCATAAAATCTTGTGGTTTGAGCTGGAAGGGCTGTTAAAGACCACCCAGTTCCAATGCTCCTGCAGTAGGCACAGTTGCCAGCCACTAGATCAGGTTGTCCAGGGCTCTGTCCAACCTGACCTTGAACACCTGAACTCAGCTCTTACCCTAAGTCTTATCTGCAAATTTCTGAACATCCAGAAAGCAGGAATTAGAACTGCTTTGTAGTTTCTGTTTGCAGCTGAAATTTGGGAATCACTTTTCATCTTATTTCATTCTTCCACAGGCTACTGATTATTTTGGACAACTCCAATGTCTGTAGAGTTATTTGCCTCCACTGGACAGATTTTCTGTAGAGAAAAGAACACTTCATTTTAGAACATTACCTTTGTATCATAGAACACTTCATTTTAGAACGTTACCTTTGTATCATAGAATGATTTGGGTTGGAAGGGACCTTTAAGATCATCTAATTCCAACCCCCCGCTGTAGTCAGGGACACCTCCCTCTAGACCAGGTTGCTCAAAGCCCCATCCACCCTCACCTTCAATGCTTCCAAGGAGGGGGCATCCATGACCTCACTGGGCAACCTGCTCCAGGGTCTCACCACCCTCACAGTAAAGAATTTCTTGCTGACATCTAGTCTAAATCTACCCTCTGCCAGTTTAAACCAATTTCTTTTCATTCTGTCACTACATGCCATTATAAAAAGTCCCTCACCAGCTTTTCTGTAGGTCCCTTCGGGTACTGGAAGGCAGCTGTAAGATCCCCCTGGAGCCTTCTCTTCTCCAGGCTGAAGAGCCTCAGCTCTTTCAGCCTGTACTCATAGGAGAGGTGCTCCAGCCCCCTGATTATCTTTGTGACTCTCCTCTAGACCCACTCCAAGAGTTCCATGTCTTTCTTGTGGTGGGGGCTCCTGAGCTGGAATATATCTTGTGTCTTTTCAATGTATTGTGGAGAGGGAGAGTTGCTGACTCAGCAGAATATTTGCCTTTGCAGTTTCCTTTAAAAATATTGTAGCAAATTTATGGTGAGATAGAGAAATACAGTGCTCTCTCTGTACTAGTATCTTCTGAGCAAACTCCCAAATTCAGTGTGCAGGAGTTTGCCTTAGTGCAGAGTCTACCTGAGAAATTCTCTAAGACTCTTCAAGGACCTTTTATCAAGTTGAATTCCACTATATGTATGTTCTTTGCAACTTCTTATGCTATGTTGATTACATTTCATATACAGAGGCATCATAATGAAGCCAACCAGCTGTCAGGCTTTAGGGCTTGCAATGGTTAGAGCCAACAGCGCTCCAATTTTTCTTTTTGTGGAATTCTTGCATAGGGAAAAAAAAGTTGCAAAAGAACAGGCATAGATACTAAAAAACAATCTTGTGTATTCAGTATTTTCATAGCCTTTCTGCTGTTGTTGGGAAGGCTTGCCTTGATCTACTGCAGGCTCTGAGATCTCTCTGGCAAAGCAGTCACTATGGAGATGAGACTGAAGGTAAATCATCCCTGATTTTTATGCCTGCCCCCTTCTTAGTTTGAAATCTTGTTTCATGAGAGTATTTTTCCTCCAGATAAAAGCCTCATCTGAGATTCAGACGTATTTGGGTTTGAATTCCAGACACTGACTTGGAAAATCTTGCATTGCAAATGGAAAAAGTGATACCTGATTCTAATGGTTCGCTGGAGCTTTAGTATGCTCTCATCTAGTGGCAATGCTTTCTTAGCACACTGTGCTAAACAAAGTTCTTTTTAATGAGGGCCTGCAAATGATTTGTAAGATCTGTAGGGAGGAGAACTCAAAAGTTGACTTTACATAGCTGCTATCAGTATTGAATTCTAATGTGTTGCACTATGAAAAACTTTTTTGTGTGTATGTATATGTATGTGTACGTCTGAGTATAAAGACATTGCTTCCTATAATCTGGAGGTAATTCCAAGCAAGACTGACGCCAAGCCAGACTGCATTTTGAACAAATTTAAGCTATCTACCTTACCACCTCTGTGCTTTTTATCACTCATCTACCCATCTACTGCCTGCTTGGATGTTGAATTTCTAGTCTGGTTTTTATCATAGGTAGGCTTGCAGCCAGTCAACCATCTTCAGTATAGACAAAAGAGCTTGGAATCTGATGTATTTGCAGAAAATCACTTGGCAAAATTAATGGTCCTTTTAGTTTCTTTACCATGTGTGTCTTTCTATTTTTCTCTGTCCAAACCAAGTAAAAGAATAGGATTTTAAGATCTTCATAGAAATTACTTGAAAATATAAGGGGTAGAGGTCATTTAAAATGGCATCTGCAGGACAGAAGAAGTCATTAGATGAATTCAAGCCTAAATTTTCAGCCACAGAGGCTTTTTCCTCTGACTTGTAATTTTTGCCAACTCAAATTTCTGTTAAAAATGTAAACAAGAATGTCAGGACTTCACTCTTTGGATGATATATTTCAGGAGCAAATCATGTTCTACCAATATTACTGTTGCATCTTTATGGATATTTAAAGCAACATGTTCAATACGGAATGGGGTGCTTTTCCTCTCCAATGACAATGTCAGCAGATTAAAGGAAAAAATCTCCCCACTGCTTTCAGTTTAGTTCTGTTTAAAAGGATAAACCTGCAAACTTTGTTTATAGTTTCTCATTTCAACCAATCCCTTCTTGACAGAAGAGGATAAGTGTTGCGTTGACTAATCAGGTGTCTAAGCTGAAGCCAGATGAGATTATGGAAGGTAATATTAGTTTGCATATCCCAGAGTAGTTCATGGTTTGTGATAACTGTTGAATAACCAGGGTCAAATCAATGCTATGCTGCTAGAAATTTACTGAAGAGCAGATACAGAGAACTGTTGCCCCTCAGCTCAGGGGGCAGCACTGCTGGTGAGAAAACCTAGAACAACCTGTCTGCTATTGAGTGAGTCAAATTGGTCAAGTGGGAACAGTAAGTTTTTTTTTTTTTGCCCAAGTTTAATTAGCAGATATTGACAAACTATTAAATAACAAGACCTGTAGAGTCTTTCTATTATTGTGACTCACGTCTGATGATAGTTTTCTTGATTTTACCAGTGACTCTTCTTCCTATAACCAGCTATTTTGCTGTGTTTTTTTCAGTACTGCTGTATGCAGTGAATTCAGCTATCTGTACCTTTGGCATCTTTTAGAGTTTCATGTTGTTTGATTATGGAGCCAAGTGCAACTTCAAAGAGAACAGAATAGATTTATTTTCACATTGGAAAGAGCACTTGCTATTTTGCCTTCATGTCTTCAGAATGTCAAACAATAGCTGAGGCTAAACTGTTTACAGCAAAGTTCTGCCAAGGCTGTATTACCTATTTCTGGCTCTGCCTGATCTCTTCAGCATGGCTTGGAGATTTCTTTGAACTTCAGGGCTTCCTTACATTTCATTTCTAAGCTGCTGGTATTGATTTATTGATTGCTTTTCATTGATTTGAACTATGTTTCAGTTCAAGATGTGCTTGGAATTACTCTCTCTCCTACTAAATATTGCTCACTTACATATCAACATTTTCTAGCTGTGAGTTATTAATCCAGGCATGCAAATCCTCAATCTCCTAAATGTGGTTATTACTCTTCTTTTCACCATTCTCATGTAGGCACTTATCGGATGGTTGCAAGCAGCCAAAGTATCTGTGGCATTTTTAGAAGACTTTCCAAAACTGCATCATGATCCTTACTTCCAGTGCTCTTCACTCATATGCTCATTCACTTGGCTCTTTAAATGTCTTAGTAGGTTATTCCTTCTTAATTTTTTGGTCAACACTGTTCGATGAAATGTCTGCTAAGACAAAGGGAAGCAAAGCTGAACTCTGTGTTCAATATAAATATTTTCCTTCTTCATTTCTCAGATTAGTCTAGCAAAGTGCTCAACTTCTACAAGCCACCAAACCTTTGTTGACAGCACATTGGAGAATCAGTCATTACATCTCCAGTCTTGTATTTATGTCAAGATCCAAAAAGTCAAGATTAAAGTCTTGAAAGGAAAATAACAGTTCTATTAATATCAGTGTAAGTTTTGTTTTCTTTTCTTGGAGAATTTTGCCACTGGCACCTGCTTTTCCTTTTGATGTTATTGTTTTAAAGTATCCAAGAGGCAAGGTGGGGACTGGGAAGAGACTATACACTGGTGTGTTTACATTATGAATCATAATTGAGGAATAATTTACAACAAATGCGTCTAGCCAGAGTCATCCTATTTTCTGCTTTAACACAGCAGTGAGTTAAGTAATTGTCAGCTCACCCACTATTATCATTAGAAATGTTGTTCAATGCTTTATGAAGAATAAAGAAGTGGTGAAATACCTCTGTGGTAGGAAAACAGTCCCTTAGGTTTATCTGTGGGTAAATGCAGGCAAGTTTGCTAGTCATATTTTCCAGAATAACAAGGTGCTTAGAGATTCAGAAAGACATTGACACACTGAGGCAGTTAGCTCCCCAAAATGCAGGTCGGTTCAGACTCAAGGCCATTAAAAAACACAGGCACTATGGAACCTAATATCAAAGCACCATCAAGCAGAACACATTCTCCAAGCTAGATGCTGGGGCTGTTCACACATTGCACAGAGTTGAGAGCTTGAGTGAAGCTAAGGAAGCTCATCAACAAAATGGCATTTTGGCAGCAGCAAGGTTTACAACCTTCCTTCGATGGGCTGTTATTTTCTACTTTGGATTCATTATTCTGCAATTTCTTGAAGACTGGCACATGAAGCCGTATTTCTGAAAACCAGAGAGCCACTCCTGTTGAGAACTTTTATTAGTCCAGCAGGTGGCTTTCCAGGCACCTGTGCAGCTTTGGTATCAAAAGCCTAAGCACTGACAGACTTTTACACATAAACACCTACTGAAGATTTTGAGAATCTACATTTTAGACTTGAATGTCTAAGCCAATCTTTGCATATCTTAGTCCTTTAAGAAGGTAAATTTTAGTAGTATCATGTGAAATTTCTCAAAACTTTGAAGTTCTTATTAGGTGCTTATGTACACCTTGGGATAACAAAAAAACCCTGCAATTCTAGGTTCAGTTAGCCTGCAAAAACAGGAACTGAGCTGGAGCGGGGATGTGAACCAAAGGCCTCTCTGATCTGAATAGTTACATGTACAGTCTAGGTTTCATGGACGCTAATATGTTAATAGATATGACCTCAAAAATTTGTTCCCACAAACGTAAGTGCTGCTAAAACTCAATCGCTTTTATGTTTCCAAAGAAATGAATGTAAAAGGAGTGTGAGATTGACCCATGCACCATTTAAAACTTTATACAGTTATTTACATTAGAAATGTGCAGTATTTGTCCAACTGTAACTCTAAGTGTAGCTTTTAGAAGTATTTGAGATGTTGGACTAGTTATTTATTGTTCTAGGAAATTAATTTTATGGGAGTAGTACAGAAACTAGAGACTTTTGATTCAAAGTCTAGACTGAAGCTCAGCAAGTAGTCCAGAGACAGTGACTTTCTGACTTATCACCCAATGCTGAGGACCAGCTTGAATGACAAAAAGGGTTACCTCAGATGAGAACTCTTGCCAGCAACGATGTGAGATCAATTCTTAGAGGCAATGCATATTCTCTAATGTCAAGCAAATTTGTCTGAAGGGACTCATGCCAAATCTCCTAATTTGGTGGCCACTGTGTGCAGTAACATTTGAGAACTCCTTACCAGAAATACTGCTTTTATCCCACTTTTTAGACACTTTTCACACTGAATTTACAGCATCACAAAGATGCTACTCATCCACAAGCAGGCAACTTGGATTGCTTCTCTAGTCCGTGAAAGAAATAGGATAGGATAGAAGTCTTTTTGTTTGTTTGTTTGTTTTTAAAAAGGGGAAACAAAATTGAACATAGAAGACAAATTGTGCAACTGGTGAAAAAACGAAAGAGCAAGTCATTGCTCTCTCTAGTTCTGTACCTATTCTGGAGCAGAAGCATGTGATTTTTTTACAGCATCATCCTTCAGTCATTTCTGCTTTGCAGACCCCTACACATTTTCCAGTAGAGACCAAAGATAATCCTACCAATAATAGACATAATGTTCTTAATTAAAGCTTGTGGCTTCATTACCTACAATCTGTGGATACCCAGAAGTCTACTAACTATTGTTATTACTTCCTAATGCTCCAAGATCTTCCATAGGGGAAGGAAAAAAAGCTTATTAGTCTACCATATGATTAAAGGAATTAAAAGAGACTTCCTGTCACTGTATCATTGGACCTTTAAGCTGAAACCGTATTTCCAAAAGACATATCAAATATGTAATAAATATATTATTACCATTTACCATTAACACCAAGTAGAAACATTCATTATTCTTGGGAAAAAAATCAATTACCTTAAGAGTACTTATAAATTTTCCAAGCCAACCTTCAAACAGGAAGAACTGAAAGTCATTAGATGAAGTTAAGAAACCTGGATTTGTGTGTGTGTGTGTGTGTGTGTGTGTGTGTGTGTGTGTGTGTGTGTGTTCTGTAACACCAAAAAAAATGAGCCTCAGTTTCATCAGTAACTCTTATTTGGACAGAATTTTGAAATATATGAGCAAAAAGTCTTATATAAAAGACTGAATACTGTTCTGCTACTTGACCAAGGCATATTACAGAAGCATATCAAAATACAGAAATAGATGACTTTCTATGGCAGGCTCAGTCATAGCATGAAACGAATTTCTTGAGGAGGCTCCTATCAAATACTTCAGATGAAGTAAATTTCAAATGCAGTGGATAGAAAAGCTCTCTTAATGCTCCATTTCTGTTTCATGAAGTACAGAGTATTTTTCTTCTAGTACAACCTGGCTATCATACTGGAACCATTCTGTTTCTTGAAGCCTCGATAGGATCTCACAATAGGGACTGATCAGACATTGGGAAGAAGTGGTGGTTTTTGCCAACAGTAAATATGTTACCTTCTAATTCATTGCCTTTCTTTCTGTTCTCTTAAAGTGATGGAAAGCTGAAAGCATCCAATACGAATAGCATCATTCATCATTTCCAGAACTATTTGCTGTAATTACCTACTGGAGTTCTTTTGTCTTCATACTTGTTTGCAGAGAGAAGCCAAAGCAAATATCTCAACTAGCAGTAAGATGTTCAGCTTAATTCTATAGCTGAAACATTTTGTGCTTAAGATCTAAAGCCATGTGTAACATTGCCTGGGCAGTGGCATAAACATCACACTATTCACAGAAAAGTGCTGAGAGCTTTACCAGAAAGGGTTACTTTTTGATACTGAATGATCTCTACACTGTTTGTCCTGTTATCAACCATAGTTTAATGCTTGAGAAAGCATGTAAACATGAGAGATATGATATTTGAGTGGACCAGTGAGGGGATGACTATGCCCTCATGAGAAAATAAGGGATAGTAAAAATGGAATAAAAGAAAAAAAATGTACTAAACAAATGACTCAAAATCACATCACTTGTTGGAAAGCCCTCTTCATTTCTGCAGGCACATACATAGGCCAGCTAAAACTTCAGCTGAGGTAAATCAGCACATCCTTCCATTAACATGCATGACCTAATGATGGTCTAATCTATCTGAGGACCTGGCCCTGAACTGCAGGTTAGATCTGTTTTTGTCAGCTTTACAAGCTAATTTTACTGCCTAGACTGTTGGAACAAATCTTCCCCAAGCACATGGTGCTGTCTGTGTCATGAATTTGAATCAGCCAGCAAGTTCTGTATGGCACCAACACTTGTACTGGAATGAGGTGCAAGCCAGAGATCCCAACTCAGACAAGAAAATGCTTCTGAACTCACAAGTTCATAGTCCAAAGTTAGTGCTAAAGAACAAGCACAGAGCACCTGCCAAAAATCACAAGATATTTGTACAGCTAGTGAGAAAAAATAAATGAAAAAAAAAAAAAAAGGATTAAAAAAAAAGAGGAAAAAAATTGAGAAAAAAAATTTAAAAAAAATAAAAAAGAAAGGAAAAAATGATGAAAAAAAAAAGATAAAATGAGGAGGGAAAAAATATGAAATCCCACATCTTAAAACTATGCTGAAAACTGTAAATAAAGTCATACTGTCTCTATGCAAGGAATAAAGGATATTTGCCCATAAAGCAGCTAGTTAAAACACACCAACTCAACAATGCCATCTTCCATTATGACCATTCTCCTTTTCAGAGCTAAGGATCTTGAAGAAAGTCATCACATCAGATGACTCAGGCCTGAATGAGTAGGCTCCAAAATGAAAACTCAAGGGTATGTCATGACTGTAAGTTTTTTCCTCTCACACACAAGCAGGGTTAGAGTTTACATGACAGCAAAACCATTCTCTAGAGCTCTTTTCTCAATGCATGCATTGTCATTTCAAGTGCATTTATTTTAAAACAGTGCATGGACTGCTGTGAGAGTGCAAGCTACACCACAGTGGGATCAGGCTGAAGGCACAACTTTGGGAAGGGTGGAAGAGTGACCTAGGTTGGTTTCTCCTACCACATGTGGAGAAGAATTGCATCACAGGTTTTTGTCTTTATAGGCATGGACTGTGCAACACTTGCTGCTTTGTTTTGTCCTGTGAATAAAGGGTGGTTTGGGGCAGAGCATGACAGACAACTGGCACTTGGCCATTGATTATACATCAGGAGCTCTTGTTGGGTGTTATAATTCTTAAATGTTCCATTAGGAGGCACTATAGCATGACACCATTCTCCATGAAGGATTCTGGGCACAGTGACTCCAAAAGCTGCAATGCCTAGACCAAAGTTTCTCACATATTTAAATGTGTTATTCCCTTTTGAATAATCTCTTTTTGTGCAGTACATTTTTTGTGCAGTACAGAACAGTGCCATTACTGCAGGGAAGAGAAGCTGTAATCTCTCCCTGCAGGTGCTAACACTTCTAGGTGAGAAAATGGAGCTGTGAATAATTAAGGACAATTTGTAGCTCTCTGTGCAGTGTAAAAAATTGCAGCCACTAATTGCTTGCTGCTCTGCTACCAAATGCAGCTGTTTTTCATACTAAAAGCCCCACTGAACAACTCACAAATTGAGAAACCATAACTCTCTGCTTCCTGCCCCAACCAGAGAATTCATAGCCTTGACCTAGGCACTACCTTCTCTCACAATACATAGGGAAAATACACCACTTCAGAAAAGAAAGTGAGATAAATCAACCCCAAGGAAATTGAAGATTAGAGCCTTGAAAGAGGCAAGATATACACTTCTTAAACTCAGAATTAAAAGTGTTGAATGGTCTTCTGACAGCGAGCACTTCAGTCCTTCCATAGCAAGGAGTGATTCCTTCCTTCTATTTTTCAGATGACTGTTGGGCTGATACTCTCCTTTCACATGGGAATGCCCAGGACTAATTTTTATCCTCACTCCACCGAGGGCTGTGTGCATAACTGTTCAGTCACAACCTGTGTAGTTGTGCAGTCACTCTCTCTCACTAAAGCTGTTCCAACATACAAAGCATAATTATAAACTGAAGCTGCTGCAGACAAGAGCTTACCATTAGAATGATATTGTAGGGCAGTGGGTAGGGTATGCACCTGACTGGAGTCAATGTGCCAATGAAAGATTCTTCAGTTACTATACCTTGTTCCTGAAATTACTTATTTATTTATTTTTTTTTTCCCCAAGCACTGATTAGATATTTAAAACTGCAACTTAAAACAGAGGCATGGAAAGAAGTAGCGGTGCACATAAAAGAAGGAATAAAATTGGAATATTCCATTGCTATGGATTTGTTATTGCTGCAGATTTGAAAAATGAATAGGGCAGAAACGGACCCACTCAGCAGGTTACTGGGGCCAGGATGCAGAACTGTTGCACAAATAGAGGAATATTAGAATGTTTCAAAAGTACGTTTGTGAAATAAATGAGAAATAGGGTTGTCATGGTAACACAGAAGCTCCAAATCCAAAGCCCTTGGAGGACTGTCATTTATAAAATGGATATTTTTGAGATCCTGGATGAAGAATTCTGAATTTGACACAGGCTTAAAAAAGAAGCAAAATCAAAATATGAGCAGTGATAGGATTGTGTGTAATGGACAAGAGACATGTAGAAGATATAGAAAAGTTATGTAAAATCCTTGAGGTCATAAAAGATGTTCCTAAGAAATGAATTCTGTGAAAAGTAAAAGATATTCTGAAGCACTAATGCTCAAAAATCTGGAAAAGCAGACCAGCCAGCTTATGCTAAATATTAAACAAACTATTAAATACTGAAAGAGGAGTTAGCTTATGAAGATACAAACAAAATATGCAAAAATTCGAAGAGCCATTTAAAACTTGCCACTGTATGAAGACGTATGGCATCGAACAAACCTCATGCTAACTACACATGGAGCAGAAACATCTAGAATTCATCAACTGCACTTGAGAAAGCATGAAGTCACAAAACCACCCACCACACTGAAGCCAATTGACAACAACAACAAAAAAAAAGAGAGAAGACACTAAGACCTGAAGTTTTTTAGAGAAAGCATGATATGGATAAGTGTCTTGCTTTTGAGTTGTAACTCTGACAACAAAAACTGTCTAAAAGATCTCCAAAAGAATGCAGGATACCAATGCAGTCTTTCAGAAGCTCAGATTTTGACACCAAACTGACAAGAATGTGGTGCTATATAGCAAAAACAAATGGTTTGCAAAGTAGGCCAGGATCAGAGGCAAAGAAAGAAATGAACAAAAATTTAGGACAGCATGTACTTGGGAGAAGTTAGTGCTAAGATGTAAGGCTTTTCTCAGAATGAAACAGATATATCCAAACCAGAAAAAAAGACTTCCTAGATAGTATTTGCACAAGAAAATGTGACTGGAAACTTTCAATCAGAAGAAACAATATGAAGAAAAAGAAGTGGTAAAGCAGTAAGAGAGCATCTTTCAAAAGTCACTGCTGATTGCCCTAGACACCTCTGCTGTGTTCTACAGAGATGACAATGGTCACAGAATCATAGAGTCACCAAGGTTGGAAAAGACCGCTAAGATCATCCAGTCCAGCTGTCCCCCAGCTGCCAGTATTTCCCTGCTAAACCATGTCCCTTAGTACAACATCTAAACATTTCTTGAACACGAGCTTCTTAACTGAAGAACCACTGCTGCACAGGTAATTACCAGTAAGGAAATCCAAGATTGTAGGTAAGCCATGCCAAATGAGAGCTGCTGGTGCAGGTCCAGAGAAGAGCCACAAAGACCATCAGAAGGCTGGAACAACCAAGAAAGGTTGAGAGTGAGGCTTGTTTAACTTGGAGGAGAGAAAGCTCTGGGGAGACCTTATTGCAGCCTTCCAGTATTGAAGGGGAGCAGGAAGGGGAACAACTTTTTTCATATGGTCTGATAGTGACAGGAGTTTTAGATTAGATTTTAGGGGGAATTTTTTTACCCAGAGGGTGGTGAGGCACTGGCACAAGTTATCCAGAGAATCTGTGGATGCCCCATCTATGAAGGCATTCAAGACCAGGTTGGACGGGGACCTGGGCAGCCTAGTAGATGGCAGCCCTGCCAACTGCAGCGTGCTGGAAATGGACAGACTATAAGATCCCCTCCAACCATTCCATTATTCTGATTATACAAATTGAGTGGAAAAAACTTAAACTGTAGAAGAACTACAGAGCATCAGGTATGTTGAAAAGTCATGAGAAAATGAAAGCGGCATCTTCTCCCATTTATGGTCAACTAGTTAAAATCTAACTGTAGAAAAGTTCAGAGAATTTACTCCTGACTCAGAAAAGAGCCTGGGTCTGGGTCTGTTTAGCCTTGAGAAGAGAAGACTGAGAGGACACCTGATCCACCTGATCCAGGTCTATAAATATCTAAGGTGTGGGGGGCAGAGTGGTGAGGCCAGACTGTTTTCAGCGGTATGTGGAGACAGGACAGGGGGAAATGGCCGAAAACTGGAGCACAGGAAGTTCCACACAAATGTGCGCAAGAACTTCTTTATGGTGAGAGTGACGGAGCACTGGAACAGGCTGCCCAGGGAGTTTGTGGAGTCTCCTTCTCTGGAGATATTCAAGACCCACCTGGATGCCTACTTGTGCGACCTGGTGTAGGGAACCTGCTTTGGCAGGGGGGTTGGACTCGATGATCTCTGGAGGTCCCTTCCAACCCCTACAATTCTGTGATTCTGTGATTCTGTGAAAAGAGTAAATATAAGAAATAGTTTGGGACAAAGAAAAGAGCTTGCTGAGGAATAGGACTTTATGCAGCCTGTTTTTGCTTTGTTAAAAAAAAAAAAATCTAAACATTGAGTCTCCTGGTAAATTTTAGTTCTGTTTGTGTAAAAGTAGGTCACTTTACAATAAATGTGCATATTTATATGGCCACTGACATTCTGCTTGTGAAGGAGGTCCCAAATAGATTAGTTCCTTTTCTAGGTTGTCTCAAATGTGCTTCACAGAGGGAAAATTGGTGTGTTCAACCAGAGATCAATGTGTGTTGTTTTCCTTGATGCTCTGTCTCTTTACCACTTTCTTATGAAGTGTTATCCTCTCTCTTGCTTCCTCTGGAGGTGCCATCCAGTCCCTAAACCCTTGATCCTGGCACGCTTTACTTGCTGTAATATCGTTCTTGCTCACCAGCACAGATTTTCCCAGGCCTTTTGTTTTAGTCAAAATATTTGCAGAAAAGCTGACCAGGCTTCACTTCTGGCTCCCTTTTACCTCACATGACCTTAATTAGTACCTAATTATACTCTTAGTGGCACAATGTGATGAAGGTAATTTGTGCACCATTTTCCACGTTTGTTTTCCATTAGAAAAACTCAAGAATACTAAAAGACCTCCAAATAAAACCATATAATTTTAGAAGGGAAAAGACCAAGAATCCTTTGAATCACATATGTACATGGTAAGCTGTTGCATATGGATGCATTTAAGATTCTAGAGGGATAGGCACTTCTTTTCAATTCAAGTGTTACTATGGCAACAGCAGTACTTAGTCTGGTCTGCTTTGTCATTTTGACATTCTTGCTTTGATAGATTAAAGCCTTTTTAATTTTTTTTTTTTTTTTTAAATCAATGTATTCCATATATCAGTTTACTTTGCTAATAGCAAAAATGGAGTATTGAGCCAGATTCTGTTCAGGTTGGAGAGGTGCAAGCTTGCTCTCAACTGAAACATTGTACAGCGTTGTTGGTATCAAAATTTAGTCTTTCTACATTATAGTGGGAAACTTTTCTTTTGAAGATTAGCTCTTATCCTGAAAGGAGCAGCAGCAGAGACACAAAAATAAATTGATTCATTGGGTTTTCCAGAAAATAGGTTTATCTCAGCAAAGCTCAGTCCTGTTCCCAGTTCTCTGCAGAATAGAAAATATTTTCTGAAGACTCAATTGAAAATACTATTTGCTTTCATGACTGGATGCTATCACATGCTCACTTCTTCCTAAATTAGAGCTTACAGATATTCAGAGATCCGACTAAAAAATTTGAAAAGCAAACAGACACTGCATGGCAGAACTTGGTGATTAACCTAGAGAATAACAATTTGACATGGAAATGATGTTGATGAAAACATCAAAAACTGGTGATACTTGCCTAAAATACTTGGGTTTTACCTTTTTTTTTTTTTTTTTTTTAGGAGCTGAGTTAATACAAAATAAAGTTATGCAATCAGAACTTAGAGGAATGGAGTAAAATAATTTTTAATATATAAATTCTACTCAATTAATTACAGAGTTGTTTTTTTTTTTTTTTTTTTTTTTAAGTTGCCTGTGGTGATTGTAATAAGTAATCCTCCCATTCTGTTATGGCTTAGCTTTCTCCTGGAACACAGACTAGGCTATGGAGAAATACTAGAATTTTGCATTCAGTTCAACTGATTGTAACTAACAGTTCTGAGCAGATACATGACTCTTAACAGTTTACCAAATTTAAAAAAAAAATCTCTAATAATGGCACAGGGAGAGGCATTTGTGAACACATCAAAATAATACTTGTATATGCGATGTAATGCAATTTCAAAACCTTTTATTGATAATGTGGTAAATCTGTTCATGTTTATGGCAGGGCATTTAAAGTACATAATACAGTATAGGAAACAGGTGGGACAGTAATTTAATATGCTTAGTGGAATACTTCGAGATCAGAAGAGGCCACTGAGAGTCTTTAACCATATACTGAGCTTGTGCTTAGTATCTAATGTATTTTGAATTGAAGGATGTTTTTAAAGACAGCTATAAAAGAGGCAAAAGAATGCTTTCATTTGTAAAAAAAAAAAAGGCAACATCATTGCATGATCTTGGTAGCACTGAGGAAATGTTCCAAGATTTGGGTTAAGCTTGTAGAATGGTAGGTAGAACATTTTGCCATGCAATTCGCATTAACGCTGATGAGCATTGAGTGGAGCAGTCATCTTCCTACTTACTGGAAAGTTAACACTTCAATTGGAAAAATTATATTGATGTCTTGAGACATCAAATGGTAAATTATTAACTGGATGGTTGAGGAGCTGTATGCCAAATCAGTGCTTAAAAACAGTAAAACAGTGGGAGCTGTAGCAGTGCCTTTGAAACAATGATGGAATCTAAGTTTTGTTTGACAAAATAATATATTTATAGGCTATAAAACAAACAAACAAAACAAAACCAACCAACCAACTAAACAAAACCAGAAATACTTTTAGATTTTCAGATGTGGTTGCATGGGATAATAACTACTGGATAAGTACTGTGAATGAGATGCAGTGCTACTGCTGCCTTCCAAGGCAATATGCTTCCTTTCCCACCAGGTATTTTCCTTCACTCTCAGTCTATACCCCCATACCAGTGTTCCTACACTAATGAAGGCCAAATTAAAGTCTCATTTAGAGAGAAATGTGATGTAAGAAATACATTGCTTTTTTTTTCTTTTCATTTTGAAGAGTGTTTCCTTCATTTGCAGTTACACTGTTAGTAGCTGCCTAAAGATGACATGAGATTCCTTTTTAATTGCCCTTCATTTCCTTCTAATTCAAACTCCTTCTGTTTGTTTACCCAAAGCTCTAATCAACATCCTAACCATCAGCTATGAGATACAGCATCCCAATCAACATCCCCCATTTAAAGGGGAAACAAACAGATCTATCAGCAAAGTCAACTGAGTAGTTTCTTATTTCCTGTCAGGAATTCAAAAGATCTTTATAAAATAATCTGCTCTATGAAAGAATAGCTGAGGTGTAGATGTTGTAATCAGTCAGTACCCCACCACGAGGTGGGAAATGTTGAAAGATGGCAACCAGCCAGGTCCATATCTCTACCCCACTCATTGCTGTATCACTTGTAGGCACAACATGAACTTTCCCAGAGCTCACCCATCATCATGGACTGATGGGTACAGAGCAAAGCCACACAAACAACACACAGCATATCTAGAGTTATGTTGACTTTTCTCACCTTATACTTGTAGCTACGATTCAGATATGTCAGGACTTCCAGGATCTAACTGTACTAAATTCTTACAATTCACTCCTGATCTTCAGTGACCTCCTTTAGATAGCGACCTTTGCTGTGTTATACAAATCCCTTATGGTACTTCAAAAATGCCTGCATGTTCCCATCTGGATGTAAAAGTGCATCTTGTTGCATCTCACATGTGTTTGCATGGTATCTGCTAACTGTAAGCTGGCTTACACTAGCTCAGAATTTGTTGAATAGTCGTAATTTTTATGGCTCACAATGCAATAATCATATGTTGTGTGCTCTCTCTACACAAATGGTCAAATGGTCTGGATAGGGTTGTGGGAAGCTGGAGACCAGCCTTGCTGTGCAAAGTCTGGTCCATCTGAAGCCAGCTGCACATCTGCTGGAATTTCAGATTTAGACTGAAAATAAGGAGCAAAAAAGGGGGGGAAAAATACCAAACGACCACAACAGTTTAAATCTGAGGAAAAGGTTCATTTTCAAAATGACATATCCTATTGCCAAACAGGATATTCTAATGCTGCTCTTGTGCTGAACGCTGTGAAACATCAAGCAAGAGCTTTACAATAACATGGATGGATCTAATTCTTCCCATATGAACATTTTAAAAAGATCATTATTCAATTAATACTTCATAATGTAAAAAAAGTAAAGAAAGTATTTCATCTAGTAGTATGTCAAAGATCAGTTACTTGCTCTTGAGCATTGAGAGTGTATATACTGTAAGATGGAAGTAAACTTCTAGTTCCAAATGTCTCCTGGTTTAATAATTTGAAATCTTGTACCTTTCATTATGAAGACTATACAAAATGCCAAGGGAGAGGAAATATATATATATATATATACATAAAATTATCCTGATATACAACAAAGAGGGAGGGAAATAAAAGAAAATCATACTGCAGGATTGTTCTGAGCTTCAGAAATGAAATGAGTATGATGTCATATTGAAGAAGTTATAGAGTTAGTGTAATAAAGTGATTTTAAAGGACAAACTCCACGTTTTCTTGACTTTGAGCTGTCAAAATATACCTTCTCATACCAAGCGTAATCAAAACTGTAATAAGCCCATATATTAGAAACATGAAAAAGAATTAACATGAATTTTCAACTGTTTATGTCAATGATGCAACATCTACAAATCACAGCAGAAAAATAACTTATTGTAGCATTTCTTATTCTACATGACATTTCAGATAGAGTAACATTCAGCTATGCTAGTGAATGACAAAGGTTATGGCTGTCTACAGTTCCCAGCAGAACTGCAGCATTGGCTCTGTGGTCTCCTTTCAAGTGCAACAAAGACCCTATGGGTTAAAAACTTCCCTGGGATTCCAGATTTCTGCATTCAGTGCTTGACTCTGTCACCAGTGTAATGTGTTACACAGAGCCAATATACTCCGTGTTTTCTAATCATTATTTGAAAATAGTATAAATATTTCTCTATGTCACTGTGGTGAGTTTAAAAACAAAATAGTATCTATTGGGAAAATGATGAGTAGAGAAACAGTCAACAGAAACATAACTGAGCCCAAAGTTAATACTCATCTTCAGATGGATACAGACAGACACAGATTCCCTGCAGCCTTTCTTACAGCTGTGGCCTCTAAAGCAGATCCCTTGGCGTGCATTCCTACCTGAGCAAATGCATTTGTGCACCTTGCCCAGCAGTTCACACATGCAGCTCACAGCTGTTCAGCTGAGAAGCACCAACAGCCCGCACATCTTACACCTGCCTTTGCTTCTGGGGAGGGCCTGGGGGTCCATTCAAATGTCAACATAGGACAGAAGCTGTAGGGGCTGACACGTCAGAGCAGCCCCTGAGATCTGACCATCATCTCACTGCTTCAGTATTCATAATCAGAGAGCAGAATTTCTAGAGGTCAATCCACTCCGTGGTTTCAATAGATGCAGGAATCTCTCTTGATGTGGACTGGTTTCCTTTAGAGGGATACAAAAACATGTTTGAAATAAAGAAAAGGATGTAATCTTTCAGCTTTATTTTTCCCCAACAATCCACACAGAAGGAAGAAAGATGACAGGTTCAACAAGGTTGACATCAACAAAGCAAAAGGAAAAAAAAAAAAAATTCTTTAGTCAAAGGTGAACGTGAGTCAAGGAAATTAATGCTGAAAATAATAATAATCTAAAAAAGCAAAAAAAGCCAAAACACTCCACAAGCAACAAATATAAATCTAACTTGTTTCCCCATGTGAATGGATAAACATCTTCATACTTATGCATACACTATATCACTACCTCTTGTCCTACTTGCCATCTGTTCCTAAGGAAGATTTATGTTTTTTGTTTTCTGCTCTGTGGTTTTATAATTTTTAGCTTTGCACTTTTGGGGGTTTCATTTAATCCCGATTTATTTTTCTTAAGTCACAACTCTGAATTCCTTGTGAGAAGAAGTAGTGTTTTTTTGATAAGTTATCAAAAATGTAATGGGAAAAGTTTTATGTTCTAACCACAAGCAAGAAGCCAGACTTTTGTCTCTGTGGACAAAAAGTATGGGTCTAAACAGACCTGAAGAAACATTTATTTTCTTCTTGTAGACAATCTAATGTCAACAGTGTGAAAATTAGCTGATGTTTCGGGGACATATTTTCACATTTCTCTCTGTCAAGCAATTGCACCATGCCCCCATCAAAACTACAGACTAAAGATGTATATGCTAACTGTCCTTTTAGTAGATTTGGGTTTCAGTTTTTGAAACCTCTGACTCTGCAGATGTGCCAATAGATATACAATTTCTGTCCTTCCATTGACTGTATCGGTATGAATTCAGCTGTATTCACCCAAGGCAATACAATCACATAGTCAGAACCATTTGAGTTGGAAGGGACTTTTAAAGGTTATCTAGTCCTACTCTCCTGCAGTGAACAGAGACAATAGAGTCTAAGGTACCTGGGAAAATATCAATTTCATGACGTCACATTCAGTACAGAGACTATGATAAGCAATTGCTAAGTTCTTTTTTATTGTGCTTAATTTTATCCCAGTTCCAGACATTTCTAACTTTGAACCAAGGTCAGGGTGTTGATAAGTGCTGCCTGTGTTCAGGATTTTTTGTTTCACCCCAAAAAGACACATGCAACACAAAAAGAACAGTGCTCTTTGGCTCTCCACCACAGCCTAGGATGAGCTCAGAGCAGAGAAAAACAAATATATTGGACTTTTCTTCTATGAATAATCAGAGCGCATTTAGTTGCATTTCAAACATTTCCTAATTCAACCCTTCTCTTGTGTATTTCAGTTTAAATTGAAAATTTGTCCGTTAACCCCAAGCCTCCATGGTATGGACAACTTACAACATGTGCCATGTATAGTCCTCAACACATCTCAAAATGGAAACTCTTTTTGGGCCAAGCTGTCTGGCAAAAAAATCTGTATTGCACCTGAGTAGACCATTTCCTCCTGTAGATATCTGTCTGCATCTCTGTTGCAGTAAAGCTGGTACTGTAAATCATATAAACACATGTCAAAGACTTGATCTGCTTTTCAGCCATGTATCTTCGACCACATAATGAATAGAATGGCCATAGGGAGGAATTGGTAGGTAAGCTAGGGATGATGGAAAGATACACAGAAATACAGTGGGCAGTATACTAGTAGTAACAGGTTAAAACAGCCCTTTTAAATGTACCCAAGGGAGAGGCAGCAGGTACATGAAAATGAAGTGAAATGAACTGCTGTCAGTCAGCATCATGCCAGCTTTCCTTACCCCTTTGACAGAATTAGAACTTACACCAAACTATAAGTTTGAAAGCTTTAACTATTAAAATATACTTGAATTCAGCTAAGGTCTGGAAAATCGTTATATCACGCTGGTCTTTTCATTTCAGAAGAGAAATTTATATATATATATACATATGTATATGCACACACTCCTTTACTATTTTAAAGGACTAAATACTGTTTTTTTGTACTATCACTGGATGTAATATCAAGTCTCTGATAGAAATTGAAAAGAGTGGCACCTGGTGTAACTCATGGTGAGTATTGATGTTGGATTGCTATCTTTAACGACAGAAAGTGCTTGAATTTCAGATGATAAAGACTTGAACTCCTTTACAATATACTATATAATAATCACAGAAAACAGTTCTGAAAGCAAACACAATTCTAAATATGTTGTGTTGATAAAAAATAAATCACTCTTATAAGACTTATATGATTGTTAGAAAAAAAAAACAAAAACAGAATGATTGCCATTATATCAAGTTCTTGAAGAAAACAGCATGCACTACAGTGGTGGAAAGCAGATGGTCCACTGCTTCTCTTTGGTCAGAGAAAGTTCTCCTTTATTGGGACACTTGAAGGACATAAGCCTTTCTTAACATTAATTTAACTGCTTGTTAGAATCAACCAATACTCTTTAGCTTCTCAAGTTATTCCTAAGATATAAAATGAGAATTTGTAGGTGGATGTTTTTTAATACTTTGAAAATGAGACTCCTTATGTAGTGATGGCACAGAATGTTCAATGATGGCCCTTACACTTCGGGTGGTAGCAAAGAAAGCAGAGCTGCCCTAAGGCCTGAAGGATGATAGAAGTTCTGAAAGGAGCTATCTTCTGGATGAATGCTTCCTATAAATACTTCCCTTGTTATGTTGCTCTGCAACCCGGTTTCCAGATGGGATGTGTCATAGCAGCAAAAATATGTGGCTGCAGACTCCAAATGTTGACATTCTAGCTCTTCTGCTAGTGATATTGCTAGGGAAAGAGTACATACATATGGTTGAGTTCCAAAGCAAGCTACTGTGTTTGAATAATTTGCTTCTGCAGAATGAAAACATTGCTCTGTTGTACAATCTTAATTAATTCTACAGAAATTACAATTCTTCAAGGCCAAACCAGACATCACTAGTGTCCTTCTTCTTGGCCTAACAGCCTACTAAGTGGTTTCTAGTACTGATCTACACTGCATATTTACTTTGGAGAAAAGTACACTGATAATCTCTGAAAATATTTTCGATGTTACTGTAACTCAGAAGTGGATGTAAAGGAGTAACATTTTTTAAATGTGAAATTTCTTGTGTAGTATCCCACATTATTTACTTTCATCTCTTCAGCTAAAGCCTGTATTAAGAAAGGGAAGACTTATTTATCTGTTTCACTTACGGACTCTGGCATGTCTTAGTTTTCAAGAATCCATCATTGAGAGAAAAGGAATTTAAACTATTGGAAGAAAACAAAAATAGAAAGTTGCGTTACTATGGAGCTTGACTCCTAACAGAAGCAAGGAAGTTAGAGGTTAGACTTTATATCAGTTCTTTAACCTTAAGTATAAGAAATAGGGGCCAGTGTCAGTTGTGATTTGGCACTAATAGCATTCTGCAGAATCTACCTTGATTCTTCCACATGCAGTTTGTCCTTTGGGATGAATGTGTTCTCATCTGAAGTACTGTCTAGGAGACAGTGAGTTTTCTGTGTGCATTTTGAGCCTTTCAATTATTTGAATTCTATTATTATTTTATTGTCTAATTGACTTAATTTTGTACAGTAGCATTCAAAAGAGAAAAGTTTTAAAACAGTTGAATCTGATTTTTTTTTGCACCTATCATCATACCACTATATATGTGAAATCTCAATACTAGAATATGGCACAGAATCAATGAAACATTTACAGTGCTTGCTCTATCTTTGGAGATTTGAGACGCATACAGAGCCATATGTACTCCATCTTTTTTTTTTTTTTTTTTTTGGATAAGCATAAGTCTGTCTTTCTTCTAACCACATCCTAATAAAATCTCCTGTAGACATAAAGCTTATCTGTACACTCGGATATAAGCCTGTTTAAGGACATTTACATACAGAAGCAAGGCGTACCAGATAGTATGTGAGACAGACTTCAAATGAATCTTCACCTCATCAAGTGCAACATATGGCCGATTTGCAGCACAAAACAGCCGGTCCAAATTTGGGAAGTTTAGCTTTCCAGAGCTTCCACCATCTCTGCCACTTACATGCTTCCCCTTGATGACATCGCCACAGGAAAAAATATTAGGGTTTCTTAGCATGAAGAGAATAGTCTTCAAATACTTGGTGGAATACATCATCTTCATCTCTGCAGTAAAAAAGAATAATAAAGTTATTTCATTTGTAGGAATCAAGGTAAGTTAGTTATTAGCACAACACCACAAGCAAGGCCATCAAAGCTCCAGGAAAACTTTTTTAGAAGGCTCTAAAATATGGGGAGATATGAGAACAGGATAGAAGGTGCTGTTCCAGGAATGGTTTTGAAAATTAAGTCGAGCTTTGGGGATCTGGTGCCTACAGTTCTACAGAACAGTGTTTCTGGTGCATTTTAAATTACATCAACTTTTTTCTCTCCACTTTAGGTATCAGTTACAATTAATTAGTGCACCTCTCATTTGTGATGAAAGTATCAAGAAAATGAGAGACTGACAACTATTTATGTCTGCTTTCTCAAGATCTTCTAGGAAAGATAACCTTGTTCTATCTTTGAACTCAGTACAAAGCTTATAGCAGGTTTAAATGGGAGTGATACTTTGTCTGTTTTTCAGAATTTCATTTACTTTAAAGAAACAGTGCAAATGATTGAGAGAATAGGTTTGCTGAGGTATGTCTGGTCAACCCCACCCCAAGAGCTTCCCTCACAGCTTTGAAGATATAATGTGCAAATGCAGAGCAAGTTTCTAGAAACTGCTGGTAAAGGGCTGTAGCGTATTTTTTTCTTTTACATGGGCTTATTATGAATTTTGCACGTAACTTGTGACCTGCTGTTTCCCTCCATGGCAAGCAACCAGAGGGAATGTAGGCCCTTAATGAAAAACAATCCATTTTGCAAATGGATTTCAGAGCAACTTTGACAGACAGCAGGATTCTAAGTGTTAATGCTGTGAAGATGCCCAGGAAACATACCCTGCTACATATTTTTGGGTGTTAAATACTTTAAAAAGGAGATGTTTTGGCTATCATTAGGTATGAACCATAATGAGGTTGTTCCTGTGATTTGTTGCTAGACAGCACACTAAAGCTGTTCAGTGAGATTATCTGAATAACTGGGTCGTTAGGAAGCAGCTGCTGACCAGATGTTCTACAGCCATTACAGCATACTTACAGGTAGTTAAACTTCTTTTTCAGCCACAAAAATGCAGAGTACAGATAGGTTTGAAATCTGGATTCAGCTAGCCTCTTACAATTGCCTTCTATAACAACAAAAAAAGTAAAAAGAAAAAGAAGTTCTATATCATAGTATTTACAAATGATCACATTCAAACTTGTATGTATGCTAATACTTTTGAATATGTTATGAAGATACCTCTCATGATGTACTTGCCACTGTGAATATAGAACTGCTCATCCTATGATCACTCTCCTGTGATTCTGGAAATATCTGACTGCAACACTAGGATTCGTTCTCTTTATTTTGTGGGAAAAAAAAAGCACAAATGAACAAACAAACAAAAACAAGCAAGTTAAATCAAAACCAAACAAAAACACTAGGAAATATTGAAGATGTACTGAACAGGTTGCCCAGAGATGTGGTTGATACCCCATCCCATGGAAACTTTGAAGGCGAGGTTAGATCAGGCTATAGGCACCCTGGTCTAGCTGTGCCTGCCCCTTTTCATTGCACAGGAGCTGGACTAGATGACCTTTAAAGATTCTTTCCAACTCCAAGGATTCTATAATTCTATGATACAAGTTACCTTGATACAGCACAAAGAAGGGCCAATGTCAGTGCAAAGCCAGGTTTCTTAGGGCATCACTGAGTTGAGTTTTGAACATCTCTAGTGGTAGATATTTTAAAATCTCTCTGGGCAACCCTTTTAAATGTGTGATCATTCTTATCATCATTATCTTTCCTAATATCTAATCAGAATTTCCCATGTTGTTTCTTGCCCTGTCAGTGTTCCTTTCCAAGAGCAGTCTGGCTCAAATGCAAACAGCTATAGGCTTTACAAGCATCCAGTTCAGAAACACAGGTCAAGAACGCTGGATACAACAGAACTAACATTAGGAAATTACTTTGTTACCTCTTTATCCTTACAGATGCCTAGAAATACAAAATTAACAATCAGATTGGGAAGTTCCAGGACTAGGGATAGATTTTTAAAAATCCATTTCAAAAGTAACTCCCTCTACTCAGTATGAAAAAGAAAAGTAGGTAGAAGGGTAAGAATTCTTTGTGAGAAACAGTTTTGAATGCTCACTGTGGTGTCCCACTGCAACTGTTGCACCAGAGATGGGTCCATGGGGCAGATCCACTTCCATGGGCTTGATGTCTTTGTGGGGAGGGTTACCACAGCTGTCTTCCTCTGGAGGACCAATCTCCAGCAGTTGTTGGTAATCACTGGACATACAGAATTTTCATGGAAAATGTATGCATTGGTAAATAACATTATCACCATTTTCATACTGCCAGGAAAAAAGAAAACAACATAAAGTGAATGAACTGTAAAATGTAATGGGAAATTATGGACCTCATTCATGTAAAGCTCTATTTCTACAAATGCAAGAAAACAGGCACATACTCCCATTCACAACTTTGGTTCCATAGAAGTCTGATTTGCAACTAGTCACGGAGTAAGGATGTGCCTTTCTGCTGCTGAAGTTTCATTCTAGTCTAAAAACAAACAAACAAACAAAAAAAAAAGCCACCCAAAACCTTCAAAAAAAAAAAAAAAAAGCAAACTCTATATAATGTATTAATTTTCTGTCACACTGTGTTAAGTCAGCAGGATTATCTGTGGATCTGCCTCAGCTACCTTGTCTTCTTCAATGCGTACTTACTTGCAAAGCTGTTGCCTTTTGCAATTAGTGTTTGTACATTAGCATGAATAGGAATCCATCTTTTAGCTAACACAAAAATCAGCTCATACACTTCTCACTGGTTACTGTCATCCAAAGAGTTAAAATAAAATTAGACATTGACACCATGGACAATCCTACTAAAAGTAGGTGCTTCTGTTTCAAAACTGACAGATTACAGCGGAATACTTCAGAGGACATGTATCTGTTTACATGCTGAGGACACTTCACTGAGAATATTCATCTGTTGACTGGGGAAATTGCAAGGACTTCTTTCAGTGCAGTTACACAAACGTTGGAAAGCTACTTTTTTTTTTTTTTTTTTTTACCTTTGTTTTCTTACATTGCTGTCAAAATAACGGAAGAAGAACATTATGGTATATCTGTACAGAAGAAGGACATTATAGTATATCTGTACATTTGGAAGCGTATGTGCATACTCTGAATTTCAGCATTCTTTTCCTCAGCACTCTTACCGCTCTCAGTGAGAGTTTTAATAACAGATTAGAAAGACACAACAAAGTTTTCTAAAGATCAACAATCCCCAGTCAGAGAATATCACAATACATCTGTAATTAAAAAGGATTTCTGAATAGCTTTCAGGCATGTGCTATGCCCCATAATTAAGGGACCTGAGGTTCCTTATATACCTACCACAAAAAGAGAAGACAGTGGAAGGACTTGTCCTCTGCTCTGAATAGCATCAGATAGAATGACTGTTTCTGAAGTCCCTGCTTACTTTCACAGTGATTACTGTTGCAGAAATGCTTGGTATTTTCCTCTCCAACTAGCTTGGGATGCAAACAGAGTTCTTTTAGTCTTCTACATTGCTACTAATGGAATTGGTATATTGCATTTCAGAAGAGACTGCAGATGAGAACATTGAGACAAGTCTATGAACAGGTGCATGGTGTTGGTTAGGGACCAGTGACTGGCATTTCTCCCAGCAATGGACAAAAACTGCAACTCCACTTAAGCCTGATCTGAAATTGTCAAAGAAGTGCAGATGCAAGCTGTAACTTTAGAACCTCTTTAGACATCACCATCAGCATGATAAAGTCTCCCTCACAGCTTGTAAAGAGTACATGTCTGTATTAAGGGAAGCTATTGATTGTCAAGCTTTAATGCAAGGAGCACATATACTCAAAATATCTTTATACTACAAGTAATTAACAGTAAAAACTAATTAAAGACTTGTGTTATCTGAACAGGTTTTCAGTAGTAACTAAAGAAAATTGTCAGAGGAATTATCATATAAAAGGTGTAATCAAGTAAAATAATTCCACTTCAAAATCTTTCACAGAAGTTGTATTTTAGGTGGACTTTCAAAGGAGGTTGAGCTGAATACTTTCAAGGCTGCAAAGGCAAAAATGCATCCTCCTAGTAGTTTTTCAAAGTGAAATCTTATGTCACTAAGTACTGATGCAAACATACTCAATGGACAGCCACAGCTCAGAAACACATGGTCAAGTTAACTTTGGAGGTAGGTTCCCTAATACCTGAGAAACTTGAATTTACAAATAATGGATGTGGGTAATTTTAAGATCCATAGCTGAGCAATTGTGACACTGAGGTGACAAATTTCCTGGACAACACCTTCAGTAACAGGAGAGGAAGTGAATCATACAACTAGTGTGGCCAGAAGTCACCAAATGGGAGTTACATCTCAGCATTGTTCCAGAAACTCCTTCCATTTCTTGGTGTACTGCAGTTAGTAACACCAGTGGCTTCATTACAGGCAAGGTTTTCCAAAGGGATAGCAAAAGATATTAAAACAAAGAATCTGCTTAGAGGGCACAGCAGTTTACATCAACAATCTGCAAGAAGCTCCCTTAGCTATGACAGAATAAAAAGAAACCCAGCAAGATGCTTTAGAAACATCAAAAAGGGCACATGCATTTATATTTAACATTAACCTAGCTCTCACTATGTTTATGTTTATCTCATCATCTGCTTGTAACAGTCCTTTTTTCTACATATGGGCCCCTGCAGGTCTTGAAATCAGCATGACTTCCTGCTCCAACAACCAGCTCCTCTCTGGAACGAGGGAGTCCTTTTGTTTTTGTCAGTTCTTGGGCTTTTGCCCTTCTAGACAAAACCAGTCCAACAGTATCAGCAGGAAACCATGCCAGCACTCTCAGAGCCAGTTGGTCTTCTATTATTCTATCCCTGTGGAATGACTTATCTTGAGTCATTGTTTCCTTATAGCCTCTTTTTAGACTAGATCACTATATTCATACAAGTGACTTCCCTATAATAAGGTCATCAGTTTATTTGTACGTTAGTATGGCCCACTCAATATCCATCACAATCGTTAACAACTTGTCTGATTTCTGTCATTGCAGAAATGGCAGAAGTTCATTTAATAGTTTTTGCCTTAGGCTCATAACTTCTTGGCTGAACTAAAAAATTTCTTTCAGAGAGATACTAAAGAAAGCTTAAATAAATTGGAAAATATGATCAAATACTTAATAAAAATAACATACAGTGAAACAAAGAAATGCAATCAGAAGAAGATGAAAGACTGGGCAGCCATTCTTTTCAAGAGATGGGAATGTGACATTGGAGACAATAAATAATATCAGAAAACAATTTGAACAACAAAGTAATAAAAAGGATCAGGAAGAATACCCTGGAGATCATCTTGGTCATATTTGGTTTCAACATCAATTAATGAATGCACTCGCGTTACTCACTGCTGTCCTAAAGCTGCCCCCTCCAAATAATACACAGTTTTGTGTAATCGAGTAATCCACCACACCCCCTTGTCTGCCCATTAAGCAGCTTAGAGTTTATTTAGTCTGTTAAGCCTTCAAGATAAAAGGACTTTTCCTTAAATACTCAAAGCTTTTAGATACTGAAGGTCCAAGTGTTGTCCATATACTAAGCCTAGAATATTCTTGGCCAAGGACACCCTCAGAATAAAGTCAGGGTAATGGGAAGTTAGAAGGACAGGATGAGGCTGCTTACGTTATATTGAAGGGTCTCTAGTTCAGGTTCACTGGGCATTGTTCTTACAATACAGGCCTGCAAGATAATGAAGAAAGAGGAGAGGAAGGCAAAAGATAATAGCTTTCTTGTCTACCAGCTTCATTCAGAGGGAATAAATAAAGAATGTCTGGGGGCAGACTCCATTCTCAGGCATGGTTAAATATACTAAATCAGAGTTGGTCAGTAATTCAATGAAATTAAAATATTATGGATCCAAGAACCAAAGACGATCTTAAAAATAGGAAATTCCTATTGTTGTGCTTGGATATCTCTCCAGCATTATGCTTTCTGGAGAATATTTTTTGCCTTTAACAGCAGAGTGCTTTCAATCCATGGTGGCAATACAGTGAGAAGAAGCAGCCTCCTACCTGAGAAATATTCCTCAGGTCATATGAAGGAGATGGCTACCACATCTGAGAGCCATGAATTGAAAAGCACAATCCTAAACTTAATGGACATCAAGACAGTTCAAAAGCATGTTATCATCAACAGAATAACAATAGGTATGTTTTGGACAGTCGTGGTGGTCAAGAGTAGGTGAGACACTGTCAGGATCCCCTGTCTGGTGGTCAGAGGCGCTGATTTTCTGTAGAGATCATTTTGAGTGACTGGGCAGATTGAATGGAAGATACCAAAGCAATCAGCTTAATGAGCCAATTCACTGAATTCTGTTCTAAATCTGGATGCAGACCAGGTTGCCTTGCTTGCTCATGATCCGCTTTCCTTCAAGCATGTCAAACTGCAGAGGCATTCATGTGGAAAATTCAGAAATGAAAAGGCAAAGCAAGCAATCAAAGCAAGCAATAGTCAAGAGACAGCAAGAATCTGGAATACATACCACGCTCACGCTTTTCCCTCCCCAGAGAAGTCTTCATTCAGATTTCTTGTCTTGGGGCTTTCTTACTCTATGGACACAAAACAGACTGGTCAGGAGGAGGGGGGGGCAGACACCACTGACCATTGCAATAGCAGGTCCCCAGCTGGGAAACAATTCCATCATTTCACATTTTCTGGACATTTCAGGGTACATTAATATATTTTCTTAAGGTTTTCTTAAATGATTGCAAAAATAGAACATCCAAAGAGTTTTCTAGGAAACTAGGAAAAGAATTTCTAGTAGAAAGAGATTTTGCTATACTTACTATACTATAGCCTATACAAAACTGCAAATTCTCTATGCCATGAGAGAAAACCTTCCAAAAGGTTTGTCTCACCCCTTATCTCTTCACAAATAAAGAGGTTGCCAGTGAAATAAGAATATTAATAAAAACTGTCATTGAAGTACTGCTACAAACAAAAACATTTTGTATTCAATGTGAAATATGGTAAGCTAGACTCTAGTAGTTGAATCAGGAAGATATGGAGATTAAACATAAGGACTTTTAGAGCAAGAGCTCCCTAGGTAGAAGAATCAGATCAAGGCCTTTGCTAGATCTGTGCACGTGTACAGTGCTTTGTTTTTGTTTTTTCTTTCTTTTCTTTTTTTTTTAATTGGCATTCTTAAAATTAGTTTTTTTGTAGTGGGTTTCTGTGTGGAAAGACCTTTTGCTGCAACAAGTTAGACCCAGGATGTATCCAACAGGATGCTTTCTCATTCCGAGTGGGGAAGCAAAAGCTCTGGCTCAGTGATAAGCTCTGCAATGGCATTTTCAAGCCAAGAGAGTAAAGTTTTAGTTGGCTCCATCACCACTGTGCAGCTCTAATATAAGACTGGTAAGCGGAAACAGAAACTTGCTTTCAGCATGTGAGATTTTAATCCTGCTTTTTGCTGTTAGTAAGCAATCGCCATTAAAACAATTCTCCAATTATGTGAGGACACTCCGATACTCCATGCAACTTTTAAGCTTTTACTTCTCTCTGATTTATGTCCTCCTCAAAACAACAGAGTCACAAAATGTATAAATTTAACTGGCAGGCCTGCAAACTGATTGGACTGAAGAGTAGGTATTGATAGTGTTTATGATACACGGTATGTATGTGGAGCTGTATTTGGAAAAAGTACACTGTGACTGCTGACATTTTTACAATTTCACATTTTGTCCCATAAATCTCTCAGTAGGTAAGTTCAAAGAATTTGTTTTAAAATCTTGCTGTGTTCATTATTTACAACCATGGTTTTTTTTTTTTTTGGGGGGGGGGGGGGGGGGTGGGAATGATCTCTGTAACTGTATCCCTACATGCTCCTGTAAGCCTATAGCACTTTCCAATATTTGATTCCTAATTCTGAACATTCTAATGGCAGATAAAAACATATGAAATCACTATGATCACTAACAAAATTATAATTGCAGGAATAACAGTTCTGTGTAATACTATTTTTGGTGTTTAAACCGGAAAAATTTGAGACAAATGAGAGACAAATTTGAGACAAAATTTAGAGAGAAAACAGTCAATGAAAACTTGGAGAGCCATGAGAGTTGCTGGTTAGACAGTCAAATTTCCCAATTTTCCAATGAGGAAAAAGAAAACTTTGGATAAAAGCACATTTTTTTTTTTACTGGTAAAGTGAAAGGTGATAGATGATAAATGAGGAAAAACTGATGGAAGAAACAGAAAGGATGACTGGCAGAGCTAAGGACAATAAGAAATTCACATATACCAGGCATCAATCTTTTCAAGAAGATAGCTCATTAGGTAAAATGTGTCAGTGCAGGAGTTCATAAGGAGAATAGACAAAAGCATTACACTAACTTTTATTTTCTGCTTTGGGAAAGAAGCAGAATAAGATATTCTGCTAAGGAGTATTCAATAAGAGACAAACTAGGAAGTCAGAATATCTTGTACACATGAGTCCTTAAAGTTTTGTTGGGGGATCTCTAGTCCAGGGCTACAAATTTTTAATAACATACTGAAAACTTGCAAGAATGCAGGATGCAAATGTTGTGCTGGAGTCAGGGAGGGTGAGTGGGATAACACAGGAGACTGCTGCAGGCTTCTGCTAATCCCCTACAAATAAATGGAAAAATTAATATGGTATGGCCCCAACTGGAGTTATTCACGGACAGCGGTATAATTAATGTCCTATTTCTTTTCCTCCAAGGAAATAAGTTCATTTAAACAAACTTCAGATCACTACTTGATGAGAAAACAAAATCGGTTTATTCAAGTAACTAAATAGATGCATTGGGCATTCTAGAAGCTGTTCAACTCTTTAGAATACATTCAATTTCATTTTAATACAAATGGATGGTATAGAGCAACAGTAGAACACTTAATACTCAATAACACTTAATACTTTTCTGATTTGCTGGATTACAACAGATTAAGATATCAGTGCAGCAATGGCTGCCACGTTTATGGCAAAGCAAACTAAGTACTCTTCTGTAACAATGACAGTGGATGCAATGGCTTAGTTTCCATCTTACCATACAAAGCAAATGCTTTGTCACATCTTTTTTTTTTTTTAACTCCAGAAATTACGGCCTTCCTTCAGATATGTTTTTTTGCTTTCCTAAATTTTTTTTTTTACTTGAGTTTTTGGGAGTCACATATACCCACAGCAAAATTTAGTCTTGCTTCTGGCCAAAATATGATCTGCAGACTAACAGGGATGATAACACTTGCTGTTGGATGACTCTCAGCTTCATAAAACCTCATCTGAGTCCTCCATCTTGTCTCTACTAGGTGCTCCAAGAGATGGTGATGATCTGAGGTGTCCTGTTTTTCAGAAGCCTCTTTAAGAGGTTAACCAAAAGTGCAGTATACTACAGTGTGAAATCACTTCTTTTAAAACTACTAAGTTTGGTCAGGTTGGAGTTGGGTTAGGTTCCACCCCCCCCTTTTTCCTCCATTTCAGCTTTGCTGTGTAAACATCTGGGCAATCAAGCAATCATGGGCATATTGTATTGAGATGCAAGTAGTATTCACATAAACGCTAAAACCCTTGTTTATGTGCCTAATCAAATTGTGGCAGTTGTGACTACTGCCAGATCAGTGGTAAAAAAATAAAAACCCAAAACATTGTAATCTAGAATAAATGCACTTAAAATGGCAGGGATATTCACGGCCTCATATGCAAATTTAAAAACTTCAGAAGTGACAGATAGAGAATGCTATCATCATCATATTAAAAAAAAAAAGTCTCCAAAGTATTGCGGTCTACTTCAACTCCAATTACCCTCTGGGCATAAACATATTCATGAGATCTTTCATAGCCAGAAACTTCAGCCAAAAGTTCTTTCCAAAGTTGTGGATAATGTCACTTCTGCCAAGTTTAAGTAAAGACTTTGAAAACCTATGCCACAAGGCAATCGTCCTACCTCAATTAAGAGATCTGTATTGGTCAGTTGCAACATTTGAAATGTTGACAGAGCTGCTTTTAAGGATCATGTCTTTCTTAAGAAGTCATTTACTATGCCAAAACATTTCGGAAAAGGATCTTTAGTGGAAAATCCTCTTAAGAATAATGTAGGCTTTAAGGACAGATAGAATTTTCTGACAATTATGCAGTCAGACTGCATTCCCATTTTATGGGAGCAAACAAAGATTGCCTCTTTTCCTTCATGATTTAGCAAAGTACCATTTTATACTGTAGTCATCCTGAGCACAAGCATTCTTTGGTCTGATTCAACACTGGGCTCTAGGTAAGTAACTGGGACTAATTGTTACGTAAACAGCTGGGTATCTAATGGTAATACAGCCTACTCTGAAGTGCATCTAATTCTCCAATATCTAAACTGCAAAGAGGTCCAGTGTGATTCAAAGCAGAAGGAAGAAATTTTGTTTGTGCTGCAAGGTCCATTTTCAACTAAAACACCTAGCTCATTAAAGTTTAAGAAAATCTTAAGATATCAAAACAAATAATTAGTAATTGATATTTAAATTTCGTTTTCTATTTATCTGCCAACAGAGCTGAGTAGATATAATTGCCTAAAAATTTAATCTATCAACTATTCAAAAGTTATACATCCATTAATGTTGTCCAAAAACATGTCAAAACAATCTGTTTTAAAATCAAGTTTTTCTGTAAGACTTCTTAAACTCTCATTATGAGCATGGGTATTAGTGGCAGTATCTTACACTCCTTTTCAAGTTCTACCATTACCTATAATTTTCCATATTGTAGCAGTCTAAATGAAGAGATCACTTATGACAGTGTTTGGCTCACTTTATTTAGCTGCTGGGTTTCAACAGCCACACTCTACAGAAACAGACTTTTACATTTCACTTTTTTTTTTTTTTTTTTTCCCAAGTTCAGTTTTTGTGGGTATCCCGGAGTAGATACGTCAATAAGCATGATGTATATAATAAGTAACTATTAAAAAATATTACAATAAACATGAGAAATTCACACTATATAGAATGATAGAATCACAGCATCACCAAGGTTGGAAAAGACCTCCAAGATCATCCAGTTCAACTGTCCACCTACCACCGATATAACCCATTAAACCATGCCCTTTAGTATCACATCCACACATTTCATGAACATCTCCAAGGACTGTGACTCAACCACCTGCCTAGGCAGCTCACTCTAAAGCCTGACTACTCTTAAGGAGAATAAGTTTTTCCTAATGTTCCTGATATGCTTTTACCTCAAGATTAGCCTAGTTGTCCAGGCCAAGCTGTTACTTCTCTAATCCGACACAAAGTGAATTTTTTGTCCCATTAACACCTCTGAAATATTGGACATGCTACAGGATCTCAATAAAGAAAAACCAAATACAAGATTCCAAACTATTTGAAAATGAAAATCTCAAATTTGATTTTTTTCCTCCGATTCTCAAAACTTTCTTCTGTATTTATCAGAATTTTTAAGCAAATGCATGTTTTGAACTTTGAAAATATTTGAAAACAGAAATAGATTCTTTTAAAAAGGTGGGTTTTTTTTTTCCTCCCCAACCCAAGCCATTCTATAATAGATAATAAAGTAGAGCCTTTACCACGATCAAAAATTTTAAGGAAGATTTTAGAAACTCATCTTCAGATAAGCCAGTCATCAGCTACCTGAACTTAGACATTTCTCTAAGGAACATTTTTTCTCTTTGTATTCTGACTTTGCAAGAAAGGTGGCCCAGAGTACCGTACAGATGACAATTTTTATCAGAAATAATATGTCTTCTGGAAAGCTCTTCAGAGTTTCTTGTTAACTGTGATATTTATGTGCAGAAAACACACATTTGCTGCATTGCAGTAAGCCAGATTTCCCTCCAAAATTACACCCCTTTTGCTGCCAAGGAGAAAGTTAAGCTAACAGTCTGACTGTAGCGACCACAGTGCTATTTGACCCTCATCTTCCTATTTCCTCTGATCAGTTTTGGCAGTTGGAGGTGAGTGGCATTAAATTTAGCCTGGATCTGCTGACACAAACAGTTTATTAAAAGAGAATAACTTCATTGGGGTGGACAAAGACTGAAAAAGGAAAAAATAATCCCGAGTTTAACAGAGGTGATGCTTGTGAGATACATGACTACAAGGAAGTGACTAACACTATGCTTCTTTGAGAATTGACTGACATAATCCTACTCCAATTTCTGCTTGCTTAGTGGAGATGCATCTCAGAGGCACAGATTTGCAAACTTTTCTCAGCTGATAACTGTAATACCTCTTAACAAGGTCTTGCACAACATACAACAGCACAGCCATCTCCATGACATTCAACACCCCTTGAGCAGAGAGGACTCTCTGCAAACACCCCAAATCTGACAGTCCTTACCCCAGAAGGAGTTCTATAGCTTGTCCTGGAGGCCAAGGAACCTGGGCTCCTCCAGCTCAAAACAGCAGCACAACAGCAAATGAACCACAGCTTTGCTGCTAGTTGTGATTTTATCACAGCCCAGCTGAAGGTCATCCCCTGTTGCCACACACTGCAGACGTTTGTGGTTATCTGAAGGCAGTGAAGCAGAGGAGAGCCATGGAATGACACCTTTCTCTTGCTTTTATATTTGTGGTGCTTACTGCAAAAAGAAACAAACAGACAACAACAACAAAAACAAAAAAACAAAAACAAACAAACAAAAAAAACCCAAAACAACAAATCCGAGATACATCAAACTCTCTAAAAACAGATCTTAGATAAACCGCTTAAAGGAAATCTATGTAACACTTAGAAAATATTTGGTGTCTCCCTTCTTATCCTTTTTCATTGTGTATGGCTGCCCTTCTCTTCTTATTGTCACATAGGCTATAATCCATCCCCTTATAATTATACACAAGTTCCCTAGAAGTTATCCTTGCACGTTCACTCCTTCAAGCCTTCTACCCTACAATTGCACCTGGAGTTCATTGAGCCATTTGAAGTGCTGCTGTTAAAATGATCTTTTGCACATCTAGCATATCTCTTTGCTTTTTCTTCACTGGCTTCACCTGTGTACCAAAACAAGCAGCTTGTCTTTGTTGTTTTATTGACTTTTTATCCCTTTTTCTTATCCCATGCTGCTGATTTGGGTGTAGATGCTGCTTTTCCTTAAGTAGCATTTTTTTCCCCCTCTGTTACCCAAATTAGTTCCTTCTTTCTCCTCTGTGGTGGAGTCTGAGTTTTCACACCTGCCTCAGCTTTCCCCTTTACCTTGTAATTTAATGATGTCTCAATACATAAGAAGCTGTGTTTGTATAAGTGGTGTCTAAGAATGTGCAAGAAGCTGTAACTTCCTTCTTAAGATCCACATCCTGGTGCTTCCAGTCTTCTGCCTCATAACTGGTTGCAGAGCTCACACTCGGAAAGACAACCAGAGCACTGAGTATTGCTGTTCAGATACTACCCATCTCCTTTACCAATAAATACTTTGTGCAAGTTAAGTAACTCATCTAGCCTTCATTAACTTTCCCCCTTGCAAAAATGCACTCAGAAGGCAAAATAACACTTCATGACAAAATCAAATTGCGTATTCAAAACTCCAATTGTGATGTGCCTAAAGCACAAATATGCACACAAACACATTCTCTGTAAATAATGTATTGCTGAGAGGAAACTGAAAATACAAATTATTAGATTTTATCTACATTAAAGCACATTCCTAACGCACACTAACAGATTATCTAATATCAAGTAATCAAAAGTTCAAGAACTCCCTCGTTACCTTTAGAAAGAGGTATAACATATTATTGAATACTGAGCAAAGAAGACACACATTCTGTGTGCCAATCAGCTCATTTCCACCATAGAAAAAGAATACTTATAGGTGGTGTACTTTAACATTGTCTGTCAGTTATAGGTTTGGATGAGGCCTTCTTACTTCAACTACAAGAAGTATCACATTCACAGGCTCTCATCCTCATGGGAGATTTCAACCACCCAGGTGTCTGCTGGGAAAGCAACACAGTGAGCTGCATGTGATCCAGGAGTGCATTGAGAATAACTTCCCGATTCAATTATTACACAAACTGAGCAGAGGAGAAGCAATACTGGACTTGGTGCTCACCAGTGCAGATAAGCCCACTGAAGACCTTAAGATTGGAAGCACTTTCAGCTGTAGCAACCGTGTTCTTGTTGAGTTCATGGTCTCAAGGAATATGGGCATGGCAAAGAGCAAAGTCAAGACCCTGAACTTCAGGGGAGTGAACTTCAGGCTATTTAAGGAACTGTTGGATGAGATCCCCTGGGAACCATCCTTAGGTTCAAATGAATGGTACAGAGCTGGCAGCACTTTAAGAATCCTGTTCTGAGAGCACAAGAGCTCTCTGCCACCCAGTATAAGAAATCAGGTAGATGAGGCAGGAAAGCAGCATGGCTGAGCAAGGACCAGCTGGTCAAATAGAGTAAAGAAGGAAAAGCACAAGCAGTGGAAGCAGGGAAGTGTGACCTGGGCAGAATACAGAAATGCCATCCAGACGTGCAGAGGTGGAATCAGGAAAGCCAAGGTGCAGATGGAACTGCATTTGGCGAGGGATTTGAAAAACACAAGAAAATAACAAGAAGGGATTCTACAGGTACATTGATGAGAAGAGTCAAAGGGAGTGTGCTCCCTCTGACAAACGTGGGGTATTGGCAGCAACAAATATGGAGAAGGCTGTACTCAACAAGTTCTATGCCTCTTCAAAGGCCAGGCTTCCTACTTTTCTTGCATCCCTGAACCTCTAGGTGGGGATTGGAGGAGCAAAGTCCTTCCCACTGCAAGAGAAGAGTGAGATTGAAGTCACCTCATGAAACTGAATGTCTGCAGGTCTACAGGGCTCAATGGCATGCATCCCAAAGTCCTGAAGGAACTGGCTGATGTGGTTATTAAGCCTCTCTCCCTCATATTCAAGAAGTCATGGCTGAGAGGTGAAGCCCCAGTGACTAGAAAAAGAAAAAGATGGTTCCTATTTTTAAGAAAGGTAGAAAGGAAGAATGTGTTGGAACTAGATGATCTTTGAGGTCGCTCACAACACAATCATTATATGATTCTATGAAGGAACTAGCACACTAAGCGAAATTGCATGAAAGGAAAGTTGTTACATCAGTAGTTCTTAAGACTGACCTCCTACTAGATTCTAGTAAACCATCTACCACTTTACCATTGTTTGTAAAGATGTGGCAAAGAAGTTTGTCATTGTACCAGCGTTCCTGTTAGAATGTTGTCAAAAACCAAAGATTGCAATTGACGTCGTCATGTTGTTTTGTATCCCTTCATCACAATGTTTCGGTTTCTAAGAATATGTAGAATTTCCAGATTATATACTTTTGGATACTGTGTTTCATCCTACATGCTTGTAATATGAAGACATCTGTAACAAGATTTTCTGAAAACGAGGATTTGCTGTTACTTTTCAGGCTACATGGTAAGCTGTCCATTTTTGAAGGGAAATTCCCCAGTGAAACTGGTGATGTTAAAAAGATTTAGGGCCTTTCTGTCAGTGAAACAATTCAATTTTTCCATCAAGTTTTATGTCCTAATAGTTATCTTTGGGGCCTTGATTCAACATCACTGAAGTCCATCAGGCTCTTTCCATTGCTCACAGAGCCAATGGCATCAAATTTTCATTTGGCTTTGGTCACTACTGCCTGACATTCGATATACCTTCTTTATCATCATACTGCCAGCTAGTTTTATACAGACCATAACTGTTGACATTTTTATCATTTAGATTTTTATTTATTAACCCGCTCAGGTATTGTTCCTTATATTAATACTGCATACTTTTGAGGTGTTCCAGACAAGCCTATACAAAGGTAGTCTAGCTTGTATTCAAATATTGATAGGTATCTTAGCATTTTGCAAGAAGAGGTTTCTTTCTTTCTTGACTCTGGTATGAGGTCAATAATTTTCCGTAAGTTTATGTGGGGAAAAAGTTTGTTGAAACGATATCCAGGGCCTCTTTTTAACAATAATTTTCCTTTGCTGTATCTTGCCAAGATTATTTAAGCCTCCCAGTGCATATTTATAGGAAGTTTGGACGAGGATGGAAGGAGGATTCATTTTCTGAGAGTCTGAGTATTTCATTGCTTTATTAAAAAGAGAATTTTCACCCTGCTGTAGTTTTTGGATACCTGCATGAAATGTGTTTTCACAGGTTACTGCAAGGGTTTTAGTGCAAACATTTATATCCAATGTGCAGTCATGACACATGCCAAACTAATTCCTGTGCCTCTGTGGTGATGGATAAACTCCAGAGCCTTTTCCACCTACTGGGCACAGATACACGCTGCCCAACTCTGGATGCCTCTGAGCACCCTGTACCAGGCAGATGACTTTGCTGCACTGCTGGCGGGCAGAAATGGGGCTCTTCAGGGCAGGCTTGGTAACGCGGCCCTGAGTCACGTCCTGCATGCTTTTTACTGGAGACTATGAAATGGATTTCACCTGAACTCTGTCCAGTTTTAACTACCATTGAATTTCACTTCTCTTCTTTGGAACTGTTGCTCTTCTTAGAATCATAGAATCATGGAATCATAGAATGGTTTGGTTTGGGAGGCACCTTTAAGATCATCTAGTTCCAACCCCCCTGCTACAGGTAAGGGCATCTTGCTCCAGACCAGGTTGCTCTTGCATTACCTTAAGTATGGATCAGATTGGAGGAGAATATATAAAACTTAAGCCTGGTCATTTTGTCTGCTGTCTAGGCAGAGAGATTTGAACACACACCAAGAGAGGGACAATAAATTTATTTCTTGGATTTTAACATATGCTTAAAGAATTCTTGGTCATCATCACAGATCATAGGATGGCTTGAGGTGGAAGGGACATAATAGCCCATCCCGTTCCAACCCCCTGCCGTGGAGAGGGCTGCCCACCAGATTAGACTGTCCATCCAATCTGGCCTTGAATGCCTTCAGGGATGGGGCATCCACAGCTTTTCCAGGCAACCTGTGCCAGTGCTTCACTGCTCTCTGAATAAAGAATTTCTGCATATCATCTAACCTAAATCTCCTCTCTTTTAAAGCCATTCCCCCTGTCCTATTGCTATCCGACCATATAAGAAGTCGGTCTTTCTCCTGTTTATAAGCTCAAGTATTGGAAGGCTGCCATGAGGTCTCAGTTGGTAGAACAGCAGAAAGAGAGGTGCCCCATGAATCCCAGGTACAGAGAAGCACTGTTCAGTATGATAACTTCACTGATGAACGTGACCTCCCAAAACTAATCGGTGAGGAGCACAAGCCCTGGCTGGCATGGCACGGCACCTCGCACGGCCTGTGTTCCATTCACGATTTCCCAGCAGAGGTCTGTCTCATCAGATAGCTGACTAATGGAATGCAGCTGTCATTCTTCATTTCCTGTGAAGAAACTTGCAAGAGGTGAAGATTCAAGCACAGCTCTCTCCCTTTTCCAAATTGCATTCCTATCAGAAAACTTGGAGAAATTATGATAGGGGAAAAAAAGGAAAAAAAAAAAAGATTTTGTGTGTTCTCAGAGTCAGACTGTTGCATAGGGTCTATAAAGCAGGGGATGCCGCTGTGCACTGGATAAGCTGTGTACTTATTTGTTCCTCAACTGCAGTGCAGAGACTTCTATGCATCAATATATGAATTCTGACTGGGCACAGTGTCTGAAAAATATATGTACACATTGCTGTTGCACATCTGGAATTCAGAATTGCTAATGGATATACTGTGATAGAAAAGAAAAGTGTCTGGCCAATAAACTAGTTTTATATATTTATTTTAAAAAGCATTACCACATTTCTGGCTAGTAGCCTTTCATCCTCTAGACTTTACACCAGTGCATCTGGAATGCTAAGCAGCTCTGTCAGGGATGCAGCCATGTTCCAAAAGGTACCCTGTGTATCTGAAAGAACTTGAAAAACTAATTAAAAAGAAGGAAGGTGGTGGTTTTCCCCAGGGAAACCATTTTATATCAAATTCTACTTCCTCAGAAACCACATGTGAAAATTCTCTCAGGTTCTCTGTTAACCCACTGTATCTTCCAGGATGCTACTATAAACACATGTATCTGTCTCAGAGTAATATATCTTAACCAGATTACATGCACAGTGCCAGAGAATAATGGATTGTGAATGGTGCACTGTGGGACTAGCAGTGGAAAATGAAGCCCTTTTTGTTTCTATGTGCTGGTTTGACACCTGTCATCTCCCCACAGCCACAGAACCTGCAGGCAGGGCTGATGCCCGAATCACCATGCATCTTCTAGTAGAGGCTGAGATCTGATTACCAACTTGGTCTCTTGGAAGCAATGGGAAATCGCAAGGAAGATTTGGACCCCAGCAAATGGAGAAAACAGCATGCACACCAATTGTCCACACACACTCTGAGGTGGCACCAGAAAATTCTATACCCTGGTGATGCACGTGGCGTACTTCAGCCAAGGTAACAGGCACGCTTCATCCTACTGGTCACCTTTACAGACTGTGACTGAAGCACTGTCAGCCATGGCAAGTATTTCATGTTCTGATGCAGAAGGTATCTGAAATGCTCCTCCACACAGAGGTAGTCATCCATATTATTTATAATTGCTTCTGTAAATCTCCTACCTTACATACAAAGTGCTCTGCGCACATATTTTTAAGACAGGAAGCAGCCCAGAGCCAATGGCAGCACGCAGTAACTCTATATTTAGTGAAGATTTGTAGGGTTAGATTATGGAAACCCTTAAGAACCAGAGACACGTTTTCATTTTCTTCACTTCTGATTAGGAATTGGATTCAAACTGTGAAAGAAGGGGTAAAAGATCCATTCTTCATGCTCAGGCCACCCAGGTGATTTAATAATAGCTGTTTTGCAGTCTATGTGTTGGCTTTGCAAGTACTTAGAGGACATGAAGAAACCAACCCACGAGCTTCCTTCCCACCCATTTCTCACCAAAGCTCCCACCATTGGCTTCACCAACAAAAACAGAACTAGTACAGCCAGTGCTTTACAAAGCTTTATTGCATGATGTGTTTACATAATGCTGTAGAAGTGAGCTCTTCAACTACTTATATCAAGAAATTTTGGACACAGGTCTGTGGTCAGTTTTCCAAATCGACCCTGCATGGCACAGAAAAAAAAAAAAAAAAAAAAAAAAAAGTGATTGCATCTTTCCAGACAGTAAAGAGAAAAGAGTGTGGAGAGAAGAGGAAGCCAAGGGGTGTGTTAAAAAGAAAACTCTCCCAGTTTATACTACGTGTGACAAAGCTTCTGAACGATGAATACAAACTGTAGGTGAGCTTTGTGTGTAGTAAAATATTAAAGAGTAATTCAAGTTCTTTATGAAATAAAACTGAAAAACAAAAATGCAGTTTCATGGACAATTAAATTTAACATAAAACAAATTTACCTAAAATGAGGAAACAACAAACAAAAACAAAAACCCAACAAAACAGAAGGACCTGTTGATAATATCTCTGACCATGCATGGCTTGTTTTTTAAATTACAATTCACAGAATAACACTGCTGGAAAGCCTATTTTACACTATGCTACACAGAACACGAAAACATGAGTAGTGACATTTACACAATTTTACAGTATTTCTCCTTCGTCTAAGAAACGTTCTTTTCTACTTTACATTTTTTTTACAATTCCCAGCTCACAGAAAGGACACAATACGCGCAAAGACAGTCTTTAAAAAGGTGAAATGCACCCAATGCTACAAATAAACCTTTTCTTTCACAGAAGCCTCTGTGTTAGTGATTAAACAAAATATATCTCTATCTGCCACTCAATGTGAAATGGACTAATTAGAAATAACTTTTTTTTTTTTTTTTTTTTTTTTTTTTGCATAAACATAAAACTATACAACATCTCAGAAACTCCTTTTGACGTACTTGCTATGGAATTACTAAGCTGCTCGCCAAAAACCTCCTGCTATTGCATCTGTGATGCCAGTTCCGCCAGCTGCTGCCCCGGCCTCACGTGTTGTTCAAGCGTTTGCAAATCAGATTCAATAGTTTTCCATAACCAAACATTTTTTCCCTTAAGAAAACGCTTCAGTTTGTTTTCTTTCAGAGCCTGTAAGTACCTGGCAGTTTTCCCTGCAGAAAAACATCAACAGTCACAGCCCTTACACCCTAGACAGTGTTTCCGGAGTCCAGATGCTGGAATCCCAGGGCCATATGAATGCTGCTCAGGGTTATGCTCTCTGTCTACACCCGCACGCAACACCCATCCCAAAGGATGTGAGAGGAGCGGTGTGCGTGCAGTGAGCAGAAAGGGAGAGAGGATGAGAGCTCGGGGACACCATGCCCTCTGCTCATCCATGAGCTACAGGCAGGCTATGTGTCCGCTGCCTGCATGGACAACAGGAGTGAAGTTGCAGAGCTGCTTCCTTGTCCCCCATTGCATTCGAGTGAAGTCAAAGTGTTGTGAAAACAACCACCATGCAGCATTCTGAGAGCATTTTTGGATGGACACTTGTTTTTGTTGTGCCACCACGGACAGCAGTGTAGAGGGGACACCTGGCAGAAGGAATGTCGCAGCTCATGTGGAAGGAAGGGAGCACCTCGCAACAGGCCTTACTGACAACCACGCTCTCACTCCAGATTTCTGTCACACTGGGACATGAGAGCCTATCTAGATACTCCATGTAACTTTCTATTAAGTGAAAAACAAAGGCTTGTCTGCCCACAAATCTGATGCTTTATTTTGCTGCCAGAGTCAATTAGAGATCTGCAATAAAAGGAGATCAAAAGAGAAAAAAAAAAATCATATTTCAAACACTGCCTTTGACATTGCTTCCAGTATTTACAAGAGCAAGAAAGACCCTCATTAAAAACCATTTTATTATTATGGTTTTAGATTATGGGTACTGGTTTATCAAGCAGACAGCTCACACGTGGCAGGCAATGGGTTATAAAACAACTGCAATACATGAGGTGGGTGCCTAGACTCACCAAAAGGTGAGGAGTGATGCCTTTCATTGTTGTCAGGGGTCTTTCTTTCCCAGCTGTGGAACATGGCATTCCCTGGGGGAGTTTCTTCATCACAGCCCCATCACTGCTACTGAAGCTATCCCTTGGTTGGGACTGAGGGACTACAAAGTATTTATGTACATTCTGCTTTTAAACACCAAGGGAGACAAGGAAATTAGGACAGCTTCCCTCTGGCACCCATTTCAGATGCTGAAGTTTAACTTGGCATCCAAATCAGGAAGGTATTAGGGTGGTAGACAGGCAGACAAGTTACTGACAGCAGATGGGTGCTGAAATGAACACCATCGGCGACCCTGAGAACTCCGAGGACAGTCAAAACTCTGGGCACTAAATTTGCAACTGACTGGTTCTGTATAAAAGGTGAGTATGGGAGTTACTATGGTTGCAAGTGTTGTAAACTAGCCTTAATGGATCTCTAAGTGAGAAACAGCTACATCAGGTTTCTAAGACCTTTCTATTTGTCACAAAACCAATCCTCATCTCATATGCATTTTAAAACAACTGCTTATGGTGATCTTGATGTTGATGGGACAGGCAGTAACTCAAACTCTGAAGGCTGCAAAATGATCAGACAGAAAGAGGCACACAAACAACGCCAATTCCTCCATTTCATCTGGAATCCACTGGTTAGATGATGGGGAACAAATGTTATTCCCAGAACCAGGATGTGCTAGCAGACACAAGAGGAAATAATGCCACCTTCAATATTAGCACACTGGGCTCCTGGCCATTTTAAACTGAAAAAGAAAACTTTCCTGTAGTTACTATATTGCTCCTGCTTTTGATCACCTCATTGCAGTAAACACTGACAATCGCAGATTAACCTTACTGCATATTACTGCATAAACAAGACCAAGTTATCCTTCAGAAAAACTGGTTTTACAAGTAGAGAGCAGAAGATCAGGCAAAAAAAACAGAAAACCAATCATAATGGAAGAATGGATAAGGAATAGTATGCTTCGCATGTACAGACTTGCATCCAAAGAATCTGAAATAAATGAGTATTTTTTCCTGACCATATTCTAACCCTGTTAACCATATTTAAATTTTTCCCTGGTAAGCAGCATATGAAATTTTGCACATTTTTTTCAATATTTCTGGAAAATGCCTAAGTCCAACTATTAATAATTCATGAGCAATATTATTCTTTCAGGCACAGCTATTGTGCTATATCTAAATGACACAAACCTATTTCCAGCTTGCAAGTGGTCACAAATAGCTAAGCACTTTGCACACTGAGCAAATTTTAGCTAAAATACTGACTTCTAAAGATGTGTGATTCTCTTCAATAATATACAGAACCTCTGCCACTGTAAATACATTTTGTTGCATTTGGGCTTCTTTTATTACTAAACAGGTATAACAGCTCGACATAACTATTACATTCAAGGTGTCTTCCTCGTTTCAGACCTCAAAGACCTCCACAAACCCCCATTACCTTCATTTCTTTGTTTAAAACATCCTCAAGAGAAATTTCTAAAGTTCATAGTAGAAAGCAGCACATAAAGATCCACTTTAAACTCCAGATGCTAGTAAGTCTTGCTTATTTTATAGTAAGATAATTATATGCCACTTCTTTCTCCTAACCTTCCTTTTCATAGCTTTCCAACACACAACACATTTTATTAATTACAAAACTGCTACCTTCTGCCTGCATATAAAATTGACTTTTTAACAGAGGGGAAAATCACATCCAACTCAGTGCCATCCTTAAGAACCTTTACTCACAAGTGATTCTTTACTCCACAGACTTTGACATATGAAGATCCAAGGCAACAGCAAATAAAAACTGAAATGTTACTACTGAGAATGGAGACAACACAGATAGGATGCTCCACCACAGATCTTGTTGTAGAGCTGTCAGCTACTTGATTCTCTAACCAATTGGATGCTCCATTCAGTGTGACACCATGAATGATCAAAGTTTCAGAGGCTTATTCTGTTTGGTTCCACTAACTCTAACAATTTCGGATTATCCTGTCCTTAAAGAGAGTGGAGTAACTTTCAGATGTACTTGACCTAACTAGAGTACAAGAAACAACACAGCTATGACACTACAAGCCCAGCACAGACTGATTAGCCCTACTTTTCTAGTGTGTTTTGCAATCAGAATTAGTTCCTGCTACCATGACTAAACTGCTGTTCCCCAGCCATCTGGTTTGAAGGAAGCCTCAACCGCTACTGCTAGGCACACATTTCCTTGATCTTAGAATCTAAGGCAATGGAAAGAGATAATCTTGTGCATCCTTGAGGATAGTCATTTACAGACTTTGGCTTAAAAAGTTCCCTTTTACGTTACTGTTAACTGCAGTTCTCTTCAAAATGCTTCAGTACTGGCTAGGGTGACTATGTTCAATTCATCTTCACTGATGCGTTTGTCCTCCACTTAAAGGCAGATGAGCTGACTAAAAGTTCTCCAAATACACATGCTGAGGGCAGTTACAGAAAGTCCGTCATCAAACAGTGAGATAAAGGCAAGCATACTGGAGTGTTCACTGTGGTACCCCCTCCACTTGCATCAAGGATAATCACAAAAAAAACCACAAAAAAACCAAAGAGTAAAGAACAGCAAAACCACAGCAGGCTTTTAGCAGGGCCATTTCACGTTCAGATCAATTACTTTGAAATAAATCACCACATTATCTTGCAGCAGAGAAAAGCAGCATGAAGGGCACAGGCAAGTAAACGAAGCTTCCTGATGTTACTATCTGAATGCATTTGCTGAGGGTGTAAATTGTAGGCGCAGATTTCTTTGAAACTGTACAAATGGACAGCATAGCCAAAGCTCATCAAGAGAGAAGTATTCTATGACCTCTCCTCTGTGTCCATGGTGCTATGTACAGTATGAGCATGTATTAATACACATGAATTCAGGATCCTACTCTCTCTGCTTGTATTGCAGGCCATTTTCTACCCCACCGATGAATCCCATTGAATAACATTGAGTTTCTACAAAAAGACATTCTTTTCCTCCTGTCCTGGTGGAGGGGTAAGGCCCCAGCATGACAGTCATGGTCCAGCTATCTTCAGCAGGAGCATGACTTCACACCATGACTGTGTATAGATACATGCACATATATCCACACATTCATTCTGTACAAATACAAAGGTACACATACATTTTTACATTCTTTGGTGGCAAAATAAAACAAACCACAGGGTTGCACAGACCGTGCATCTCTGCTTAATGAATCAGCTTCAGGAAAATCGGGGTTGCTGTAACAGGAGTTATTTTGCTTCTTTAAGGACTGTTCGTTGCATTGACAAAATGCCATACATTTACCATGACTAAAACGGGGCACAAGGAAAGCCAACGCAAACACAGCTCACATAATGACAGATAACTCAGCGAAAGACCCCTCCTACCCACATCAACGCACCATGAGAAAAGCAGCCACATGCTTTCACCTACAAGCACTCGTGTGCTTCCCTAGCTACTGTCAGGATGCTGTGCTGAGCCGCGGCACACCCTTTTCCTGCCTTGGCTGTGGGTTTCCACTTTTTGTTGCTTATTAAAATTGAACTAACAGAAGATGGGATGTCGGAAGCAGCAGACGAGGCTGGCACGACGATGCCACACTGAAGGGTTGTCAGCCCATGTGTTTCGGATGACGGCTCTTCTCGTCGCCGCCTCTGGGATGTCAAACCTGCATCTCAGAGGTGCTGATGAGGCCCAATGCTTTGGCTTCTTCTGGTGTCAGTCCGCTCTTTAGTGTCCTTCTCACTGCATGGCCGTAAATTCCCAAAGGAGGAAAATAAAAAACAAAACAAAAAGAAAATGCAAATGATTAAAAGTGATAATTACAGGAGAATTTCAGCTGAAAAACACTTAATGTGCATACTGAATCAGATCAAGAGTTGCTACGCAACTCCAGAAAGTCAGGGGAAAGCCATTTGTCATTGTCAGTTAGTCAATAAAAAATTCTCAGGATAAATATCACAGCATTTTAAGATTATTTTTTTTTCTCTACAACTTTATGAGTGGATTCTCAGTCTATAGAAGGTATCGTGTGCCCCATTATCTCATAAAGAATTTTTAAAAGAGCTTCTGGATCTTCATAGGGCTCAACTGAAATCATCACTATTAAATCCTTTGTGACCATTCTAAAGTGTAAAAACAAACTCCCCACAGTTAAAAGATTTAAAATGTAATAATTCTATAATCAATTCAAATTATTACAAATAATATGCTCATACACACTCCCTTTTCTTCTGTCACATTCCCTCATCGAAGACCCCATTTGATCATCTTTGTCACTAGTAGAGTACATAATTTTATATGAATTTGAGTGATAAATCTTGGTCAAATTTTCATTTCTTACTTTCCTATGAAGTGTTCTGAACGGTAGCTATAACATAAAACTTTTAAAATTTGCATTTGCATTCTTTACTCAGAAATCTAAGTGACTATGTGACTGCACATGGTGTTTTCCTTGGTTTCCTACAGCCATGATTTTCAGATAAATACACTTAGCTCAAGATGCAAGAACTCTGTTCACTCTGAACTTTGATATTCATTAAGTAGAAGATTCACATTTAAAAGTTTAAGCTGCATGCATAACATAAACAGTGACTATGTTGAACAAAATATATTCAGTTTCAAAATAATTAAGTCTAGAGAAAAAGCTAAAGAAAGGAATTACAGGTGGTGGTTAAGAACTTCTTGCATTGCTATCATCTAGTGTAATTCAGACACCTAACTTCCAAGGATATTGACTCCATGTAACTGAAACTGGGTGGTCATGTTCAAGGGTCTGGTGGGAGTGAGAGAAATGGATGGATCAGTATCAAAAACAAGGAGATAACAGGAGGGCAAAAGATGGCATATCTGTACATCTGACACAATGCAGGTAGGACAAACATGATCTATGTGTAATAGACAAACCATTTCCATCAGTTACTGAGTTTAATTAGCTGAGATGAGAGTACCAAATATATCATTGTTCCACCATTACCAAACTGTTGCTTGAAAGTTTCTTTTCAAGATTAAATCCTATCTACTGCAATGTCTGAAAAACAACTAAAGATCACCAGAGGTCTGCATGGCAGCCTTTCTTGACAGCCTTTTTTTCCTACAGTAGGGATCAGCAATATCTTCCAAGTTTAACGACGCTTAGGTAAAAGCAACAAAGGGTTAAATGCAACTCATAAAGTCAAAGTGAGTTAAAACTAAACAAATGCTATCAGAAGAGCAAAACACTTTGAAAATGCTCTGGTCTCCAAGATTCATAACACCCAGCACAGTGTTTTGTGTCACTCCTCATTGTTGACATGTTTCTCAGATCAGATATTTGAATATCTAATAACAAACGTTCAATTCCAGATATAAGTGTAAGACCTTTGGACTCTATGGCCTCAGTGAATCCTACAACATGTATTTCTGTATCAAATTAAATACACCAGTAGCAGAAGAACAAATACAAGAAAGCTGTAGCAGAAATTTTTCTCTCATTACAAGTAAAGATTATCCTGAACTGCTCAACTGGCTTAGCAACCTGCTCAGATCAGTTTTTTTCTGTACATTCAATAGTACATGAGCAAAGAAGGCATCACAGCTAGCTTAGCCATCAACACTGCAGAGGTGTTAAGAGACCCACACACACTGATTTCAAGAAGAGCTTTTAAGGTACCAGCCAAGCCCAAGTTATGGAATTACTAGCTTACATGAAAAAGCCAAATGGATTTACAATATCATATCATTCTCTTAAAGAAAACTTGCACAAGCTTCCTCTAAAAAGCCATAATCAGGAGCTAAAATTCCACAGCAGAAATCATCTTCATGAAAAACAAACAAGGGCAGAAACAACGTTTTCTTCTTTAAATAAACAAGAATTCTGTGGATCTCCAGATGCAGATCTATTGAATTTATTATGCCCTTGTAAGAGAGCCTTGCATATGACCCTTGGATGACTAAAAATTCCTGTAAGACAGCATGTGACATGGGCCCAGTGCCTTGTCCTGGGTCTGCCACACACCTCACGCAACAGATGCCAACCCCTGATTTATACTTTTTGTGCCACTGCTAAGCAAATAAGAATGACAGCACTCAATGAATTGCTGATACACATGTAGCTGTAATTAAACAAAACAGTCTCTTTGCATCGCTCAGTTGATTGTTCTTACTTATCCAAGTCTCTCTTACAATACAGAGAAAGATAACTTGGATTTAAGACATCTCAGTGACCTGAGCTTTTAAGGGCAGCAGTTCTGAGGAAACAGGTCCAAATGATGCAAGAGTTTGGCAGTCCTAACAAGACTGTCAAGGAAATGGTTAATAAAAAGCAAAGAGGTGAAGAAACTTGCCAGTGACAGAATGGTTCCCATAAACACAGTCAGCTGCTGACTTGTATAAACTAAGCATGTGGGGCCAAGTGCTGCAAAGTACTGTGATGATTTGCAAGATTCAAGCTGTCCACCATCAGCAAGCAACCTGAAGGATAACAGCTGACAGAATCACAGTCCAGACTCAAATGACTGAATTCTTGCTTTCAGCCAACCAGACATAGATGAATCCACTTGTAGTTTGCAGGAGTTTGCACTTAGGGAGATGCAAGTGGCCTGATAACAGGTATCGGTATCTTTGTATGAAAATTACATGCAGTATGTGCGATTTACTCACAGTGCTTTTCCCCACTGGACAATACAGCTGATGGATGCACATCAGAAGTAGCACAGGAGAGTTATTCACTGCTTTCTGCACTTGGCTTGTTGGCAAGGAGGCCATAAGGCAGCTGAGCTATCTACAGGAGCAGGGACCACTCAGGAAGGTGGGTGAACCCTGTGACATGTTGTTATATAGATGTCCTTGGACTTTTTTCTTTTTTCTCATGTATTTGGTAAGGCTCCTTTACACTGGGAGAGGTCATGGACACATTCAGTCATCGGAATTGAATGCAGAGAGATATTTTCCTTCCGTGTTTTATAGACATTGCAAAATTACATTTCTCAAACTAGATCTTCACTCTCCCCTCTGCAGTGAACTCTGTCGTGTCTCTGACTGGACTAGACATAATATCTTGGCTTGTAAAACTCTTGGCCTGCTGCAGATCACATTAAACTGAGTTATGGAATGTATTTTGGAGGCAGTGACAATAAAAATAAGGCTTTCAAATGACCTTTTAGGTTCTTTAAGCAATTTTTAAAATGTTTGCTAAAGAAACATAACAGAGAGAGAAAATAACTTCTACTCTTGCCACAATCAAAGCCTGCTGAGATTCTATAACCAAGAAACCAAACGTTGTTTTTATGGGGTCAGAGGGTATGATATTCTTTGTTAATCAGGAAATCTAGAATTTTATTTTATATCTTGGCAGAATGCAGTGTGCTTATGAGGAACTTGATGAATTTGACTATGCCCGCTGGGTCAGAATCTGCACAGACATACGGCCCTCAAAGAACATGGGGATGTTTTTAAAAAGGCGATTCCCTAAGTGTAGTTTTGTCAGATACTACGAATGAGGGACTGACGGCTCTTCAAAAGGCAAACGGTGCTCCTGATTTCCCCTCCTACTTTGTTGTTGCTGTTTAATTTCTTATTTTCAAGATGCAACAAACAGTCGAGATTAATCTGCCTGGTGACATTTATTCTTACGTTTGCAATGGATTCTGGAATGTGTATATAACACTTGTATGGCAAAGTCATTTGCAATGCAGAATATTCTCTGCATAGATAGGACCATTTTCCTCCTTGAGAAGTTGCAGAGTTTGTGTCCCTCTTACTAAAAAAAGATAAGGCAGCCACAGAACTTTCCTCCAGGCCCAGATGCAAAGGTAATGCAGCCACTGCTTGCTATTTGGCACAAGGAAAATTGTAGGTGGCTGCAAATTACACAGCAAGGACAGCAGGAAAGCAGATTATAAGAGGCAATACAGACTAGTTTCACCATATCATTTCATTTCATGTATCATAATTTTATTTTCTGTTACCCTTTGAAAATGCAGCCTGCACACTCAGTCTATTTTCTCATATATTCAATATATTGCCTTGGACTTTACTGCAGTGAGTTTGCCACCGGCAATTTGCAACACAAAAGCACAATCTGAACACTCTTGATCATGTTTGTTCTTTTTTATCTTTTTCTGCATTTGTGTATTATTATATCATTGTCTACATAAGCCATACTTACACTTACTAACATGTATATCATTGCACAATATGAGTAGGCCTAGACTTGTGAAAAAAAAAAAAAAAACAGATGTGTAGAGATTTTCTTATAGTGATTTGTAGGTGAGTTTTTGCAGGAACCTCTCTGAAGAAGTAAAGCCAACTGATACATGGTCTTTGCCTGGGAGAGCCGTGCTCAGAGCTCCAAGAGACAATGTATGACTGCCCTGCAGTTCTGCTTCATTGATGGCACAAGTCTCTCCTAATAAGAAACAGTAGTGCAGCCACCACCAGGCTATCTGTGACATAAAGAGGAGTCTGGCATTGTTGATGGACTCTAACTCTCTGGGTGGCTTATGATTTAAGGAACAAAAAGTAATATTGCTTTAAACACCATGAAGATATTGTTTTTAAAGTAATATCAACACATAGTTAAAACTGGAATTTCCAGCTTATTCACATATAATCATTTATGAAGTCCTAAAAGTGAAGAAAAAAGAATGACATAACTCCTTTCTTGAAAACTTCCCATGACAAAAAATGGACTCTAATTTTTAGGAGTTCTGTGAACTAAATTAAAAGCAATCCTGCTGCCACCTCTTTTATCATTTCTCCCACTTAAATCCATCAATCAGAAGTGATTTCACTATTAATAGGTGAAGTATCAAGAATAAAGAGCTCAGTAACTACTGAGTCTGAATGTAAGCACTATCTAAGACTACACCATACATTAACAATGCACAGGACAAAAAAGGCAGGAAATAGGACACAGAAAGTAAGCTATCTAACACAAGTGCTTTGGACACGTAACCTTTAAATTCCATTTTCAAAGTTTAAAATGACTTAAAGTTTAAAATGACTTGAAGTCTATTTGAAAGTGATATATGACTAAGTAACAGACTTTCACTAAGGGGGTAGCTCAGGCTTATAAACGAAGTGCTCAGGAGTGACTTGGCAGGAAAGTGTGACCATGTTTGAATACACTGTTCTGTGCAACTCAAATCAATTATCTCCATCAGAAGTTTGTGCTGGAAAATACAACAGCAGAAGGAATCAGCTCCACAGGCCCATCAGATTAAAAATAACTATAATCACAACAACCCTGCAGTTATGCTGATCAGGTGGTGTTGTTCTGCCTAGAGAAAGCCATATATATCCACACACATATGCACACTTTTTGACTGAGGCAAGATAAATGTATAGTAGCTTTGTGTGAAGCATTTTTTTTGTTTATTCTCCTAACAAAGATGCATCTGACACTTGCATTCAAGTGCAAATTCCTGCTTACAGAGATCCTCGTGTTACACTTCTTCGTGGCAGCAGAGGGCTCTCTTTGGCAGCTATGGTATCGCAATAGTCTTCTAGAAAACAGCATGAGACACCATGTCTGTTACTGCACTTCTTTTATATGGAGACTTGTAAAGCAACCTTCTACCTCCTTATCTTTTCTTGATCCCAGATGAAGTGCTTTCCATAACAGTGTAAAACTTGAAAGCTTTACAGAAAGAAAGAAAAAAAGTTTACAGAAGAAAAAAACTTACAGAAAGAAACAAAACAAAATGTATATCCTACCAACAGAAGGCTAACAGTGTGTAACTCAACCACTTACTAGTTTTTTAATACTTGGAACTTAACTATCCCAATTTTGGGAATAAATCTTGCAACAAAAATTCGAAAGCCTTGAAATATATCTTAAATTATGCCATCTAAAAAGAAACAGTGTACTATACATGCATTCACTGACACAGTGAATAGCAAACTGGCGAAAGTGAAATTAACTACTTGTATCCCTTGGAAAATGCAAACTGATGATGTAAAATCAGCTTTCTTTTCTACAGAACTACATTTGAATAAGCATCAAAAGCATAAATTACATTAAAAAAATTAAATGAAAAAGTTAATACAAAAATTCTGGGAACATGAACAGCTTGATCTCCTATGTATACTGACATAATTTGCTTTTTACCAGCTGCCCATCACTTGTCAGTTTCTCCATGTTGCCTTTGGCTCTTTCTCATAACACAAAAAAGTGCCATTTGGGTAAGAAAAGATGGCCAGAACAATTCCAGCACCTATAAATCTTTGTCTAGAAGTGCAGGAAAAGTTGCAGATTTCTCTTATTTTTGGTTCTCCCAATGCTGAGACACAGCAGAAGGATGTGGCAATGGTTTGGCTCAGCTATGGGATTCTGCTGAGCAGTGGGCTTCATTTGCCAACGTTTTGTTCTGTGCTAAAACCAAAATCCAAGTTGGCCACCTCTTCCTCCACGAAGCAGCATGTCTGGACAAGATGTGATCACACAAAGGGGCGGTCACTCTAAAATCACTAGGGACAAGTCACTGCAATAGCAGTTTTCTACTAATACCTACATCATTCCTTTGTGCTTGTGTTCATCATGTAACATATATGAATGTCTGTATGATGCTCAACATCTTTGTCTTCTCTCTACAGGGACAAATTGTTGTAAAAATTGCGTTTTTAATTCTGACTTCCCAGATCTATGCAATGTTTTCTCACTATTCATTTTCACCTGCTGTATCAAAATAAAGCTGCTCAATGTTGAACAAATACTATACTGCACAGGATCTCTGAACACTGGTAATAGAATTCAAAGCAAAATTTAGGAGATTTTAATGATACAGGTTTGTTACTTTTCAATCTGACTTTCCCAATGTAAAAAAATAAAGCTGCTTCAAGCAGTAAGTATGAGCCCCATATAAAAAAATTTGCAGCAGAATAAAATTCATTACAGAAATGACTCATAGATTCCTCTAAAACAGTGACTGGAAAATGAATTTAAGCCTCTCTTACAAGTAATTTTTTATTAGACTTTTAGAGCAGGCTTTCATGAAATCTTTTGTTCTGAAAGATACCTCATGTGGAACTGTACAGAATTATTCTACCTGTCCATTTCTTTCTCCTACAGCTGTTGATATTGGCCTCTGGCAGTGGTGAGGCAATGGACTACAAAGGCCTCACCCTGATGGGTTACATCCATTGCTACCATTTACTGTGGTCAGCTGTAAGCCCATTAATTAATCATTATTAATATATTTTTAAAAATTACTGTTATTATTTTACTGTAGGCCATTCAGCACAGTTTTGTCACTCTTGCAAAGATCGTGCCATTATGAAAGAATGTACTACTTAAAAGGCATCCAAAAGACACAAGCTATCTTGGCATCTCGGGGAGATAACCTCCCAGCTGCCAGAGCTTTAAGAGTTTCATCTCACTTCTGCTTTCATTCAGTAATTAGATTTTTATTAATCGGATGTTGATCTTCTGAAGGCTCAATACCGAGGACAAACAGACTTAATACAATCAGTGAAATATTTACTTTTTCTAAAAAACAATGAATTGTTGATAAATGTGCATCGCTAACTAGATTACTCTAACCCTCTTCTAACTTCTGATAGCATCATCTTACTCAAATCCTAAATAATTCATTGCAAATTCTAAGTAAAGTTGCTATTCTTTAAAGTGTTTTATATAGACCTTCTTCTTGTAAGGTTTCTATTGTGTTTTTTTTAAGCATAATTTCCATTAACTCCTGCTTTTAGTCTGGCCGTAAATACCAGAACAGTCTCCCTCCTGGTATTTTGGCACTTCTGTATCTTTTCATAGCCAGAAAAAGTAAGTGAAGTGACACGAAAATAAAAAATAATGAAAAAAAAAAAGAAGAAAAAAAGAAAAGAAAAGAAAAGAAAAGAAAAGAAAAGAAAAGAAAAGAAAAGAAAAGAAAAGAAAAGAAAAGAAAAGAAAAGAAAAGAAAAGAAAAGAAAAGAAAAGAAAAGAAAAGAAAAGAAAAGAAAAGAAAAGGAAGTTAACCAAAGCACACTGTAATTTCCAAACAAAAATTACACACTTCTGGATTCAAATAGACTCCCACCTATTATTTTGTTTGCTTATAAACATGTCTATTCCAAAGCAGCACTGCATGTGTTATTAAAACTTGCCTAAAACCTGTTTCCAAGCCTGGTCCTTTGGCAGAGTTCTTTCCCTTATTTTGGCACATGATGACAGCATGCTTACTCCCATTTCACTTTTACTGAAGGTGGAATTTAGCAGAAATACCTAACCTGGGATGTTCTGCAGTTAAACTTAATCCATCAGCCCTGAGCTTATTTGTCTAGGATTCAGATAATCTTGATTCAACTCCTATCTCCTCCACAGTCCCCTTGTACAAATCTGACAGATTACCTGAGTCATGTCTCAGATCCATTTCACCAAAAAGACTGTAAGAATGTTTTACTCTCCACAAGTCATCACAAAAATAAATGATTAAATCTTTACGAGACGTATCTATATCCCAGAGGTCAGTAAGCAGGTATATTTTGGGGCTAGCATATGATTCCAACATCTAACAAAAGAATAAGATGTCATGGAGTTGTTCAAGGACTGGTAGGATGCAGCTCTGGGCAGTATGATCTAGTATTAGATAGGGAGGTTGGTGGCCCTGCCAGTGGCATAGGGTTGGAACTTGATGATCCTTGGTGTCCCTTCCAACCCAAGCCATTCTATGATTCTATGCCTTTCCTGTCTCTTTTCTAAAGATCACAAATAATTTTGATCACGCCATTTCATTCAAATATTGGATTAAATTCTGATTCAATTATCTGCTCCAAACTGACTTCTCCAACACAAATCTAAGCAGATTTTTAGTTTTAATAAAATCTAGGAGAAACCAGAGTGCACACACAGAGAGATGCTTTGAGATGAAAGCAATGTTGGGGAAGAACAAACCCCCAGCAGAATACAGTGTAAACACCACGAGAATACTTGGTGCTTACTGTCAGATATTAGTCACACCTGGGTCCTACATTATGACCATTCAGGGTAAGATGAAGATCCAAATGGATGTAATGTTGTATAGTTATCTTTAAAGATCTGCCTCCTTGGAGCAGTTACCTGAAATTATTTGTTGGAAAGAACACAATAGGATCCTCACTCTTTGTCAACTGCCTTGACTTTAGGGAGCCAGGAAACATATTTGAGCAGGTGTGAAATACCTGCTGATACTAATAATACTAATACTAATAATTACTTCATAAAGGAAGAATATAGAGGTTTGTGTTTCAGTCTAGTTCCCTTAAGGGAAATGCATGTTGGATGGTCTCTTTATGATAAACTGTGGCTTAGTCAGCATTTGAGCATGGTAATGAATCCAGGGGATTTTTTCTTTGTCCTTTTTCAGAGCTCTGACATAGTCATTCACAGAGGTCAGAAATCCACCCTGTCTGGCTCAGCGTTTTCAAGTACTGCACTACATAAGCTAAAATTAGTTTGAATACCTTCTGAACGCTGACTTACTCTTAAAAAAACGGAGTATGATCTTTGTGATGCTGAGTCATGGGAGTTATATCATACTCCTGAGACAGATCCATCCAGTTAATTGGGACAAACAAAAAGATGTCCAGGCTACTCCAGAAAAAGCTAATTCTGAGAGAATGATTTTATGCTAGGAGATGGATGTTGTAAATGACCAGCCAGGACTAGAAGGAAAACAGCATCAACTTCCTACTTGTCCAGCGCTCATGTTTTTTTTCCAATTCTTTTAAGTTAAGTCTTTTATGGATGATACTCTTTGTCTTTACATGTCTTCTGTCGTATCAAAGCTGCCATGGCTAGAATAATTTTGTTTTTTTTTTTCTCCCCCAGATAGCAACAAGTCACACAGGCTGTTCACGAATTTCCATGTAGGAATAGCCCTAGCCTTTGTACAATTTGTTTCTTACCTCACTGCTTGTAATCTACACAGCAAATTCTGCCTATACGCTTTGCATTCATCTTTTTTTTTTTTCTTTTTTTCTTTTTTTCCAATTCAGATCCATTTGAATTAAACGAATAAGCTCCATTCTTTACAGCTGCTTTTTGAAATATCAGTGGTATCTGATATAGAGGATTTCATTTTTGGCCCCCCAATCCCACTGGTCTGTAATAACATTTTGTAAGTTGCTAAAATTAACTTTATCAAGTATATTAATTGGAATTTGGATTATCAAATAGACTGATTCTTAAAATTTCCTTATTCCATTTTTCCTTTGCACTCATTGTTTCCTATGGCATCATTTATAAAGGTCATCTTAACTTTACAGAAGATTTACACAATCTACATTATATTATTTTTTTTTATTTATTTGCTGAGTTGAACAGCTCCCTGTTGCTATAAAAACCTCTCCCACAGAAAGCTGCCCTCAGTCTTCTAGAATGGGAGCAGTATATTTTGCAACCTAATTTTTATTTCATGCTTTTAAAACAAAACTGAACTGATATCTCTAGAGGTTGGAGTCTGTTGCTGACACATCAGAGCAAAAAACTAGAAGAATCTTCCCATGGCAACTTGCCTTGAAGCTGTCTTTAAGTGACCACCTCCAGGGGTGAAAGAGCATTTCAACTTCTGTGGCTCATTCACTCCCGCAGCTCTCTGTTGAGGCTTCTAATGAAATAATACAACTGTAATGCTGTTTTTGCAAATGTAACACCACTCAAGTACAGTAGACAGGTCACTGAACACCCATCATGAGGCAATGACTTCCAGTTGGCTATTGTATTTCTAAATGTCAGATTTTATGTCTAAAAACCTTCACTGTGTAGAGGTCCAGAACAGAATAAATTTCTCTCTGTGGATCACCACAGGAACTCAGACATCATGTATTTACCATGTACATTAGCTTTCATTAGTTCATTTCAGCCCCTGCTGAACAAATCCCTTCCTACTGGTTCTCAGTCAGATTCAGCTACGTCTGGTTTTATCAGTGACCCTTCGTATCTTCAGCTAACAGATAAAGACATTTCCATCTGTCTTCGGATTACTCATTGCCTTATTCCTTCTCCCGATTTAAGGCTCTGCTGATTGCCTTGAGTGTTCAAATTTTTTCACATCGTTAAGATCTAACTAAGCTTTCTCATAGTAGATACAGTCACAATGCCTAACAAAGACAAAAGGTAAAACTGTTAAATGAATGTTACCAAAACATTTTTCCCACCACAATTATTTATTGAATATAACTTAACCTTTTCCACATTCCTATTTTTATTTCTAATTGACTATGATTTGACTATCGTTTGCTTTTTACTTCATATTTTTGTGTCTTTGTCTATAGCAAGAAAGACCCTTGCCCATCCAAAAGTTTTACCTAAACTACAGCAAACATATGCAGAGCACATAAATCTTCTGGTCTGATTTTGCTGAAGGCATAGAACTCATCTCAGTTTCACTGAGCTGAATCTTAAGTGAGCCTCAAAGATTTTCTGTTATGCATTGAAAACAATTAGATACATGGTATATAACGCACAGCAGAAAGCTTTCAACTGAGTTTCACTTTGATGGGACTAAATAGTAATCTCATGGCAAAAAGATGTATATGGGAACCTGAAGATTGAACCTGGTGAACCAAACTGAACAGAAATTTGAGTCTCTTTGCTCTGCCAATAACAAATACCATAGCATCTGCAAATGTAAATAGCGAAACTATGCCTGAAATTTACTTTCTTACATACAGGACTTGTGTTATATTTCTATTAGGGAGATTTTCTGCTTGTTTAACTCACATTCTGCATTGACAAGGGCTGATCTCTGCTCTTTTTCTAAAGCTGTCATGTTATCAGTCTAGTTGAGTGTATTTTAGAGTTTAAGTACCCAATTTTTAGTTACTCAGGTACACCAGCTACTAACACAGTCAAATAGTTCATAAATGAAAAGAGATAAATTTTCTAAACTGCTGAACTTCATGTTTGTTTTGAAACTGTCTTTTAATCCATTTTAAAGCCTCATCCAGATCCTGAAGAACAAACAAGCAAAAGAGCTGGAGTCTATCATGATTAATTACTGCGGAAATCAGTCACAGCCTAAACATTTAGTGAATGCTTAATCCCTTTTATTGTTTGCATTGAATAAGCGTAAAAGCCAGCTCTGTGGATAAAAAGATACTATTTTTATTATCATTATCTTTTCTTTTTTTCTTCAGCAAGTGCTTTCTTGGAAAAAAGATACACGGTAAAAAGCAGAAACCAGACTTTTTGGTGCGTGTGCACAAGGATAGGGTTGCTAACAGATGAAATAGCATAGGAAAAAACACAGAGATAGGCGAACACACAGGAGGTCTATTTCATATGCACAAGCCAACTAGGACAGTCAGCACGTGCAGAGCACCAGAACCATGTGGGGAAGTGGGTAGCAGCAGCAGGTGGTGCCACGAGGAGGTACGGCACGGTGCATGACAAAGGGTAAGGCAAATAATCCAGTGTCAGCTCATTCTATTTGCTGAAAGTCTGTCTCATCTACTCAGTGTCCACTTTGCATTTACTCTTGCCACATGCAGAAGTTCTTTTCTTAGCATGTTGGTGAAAGTGAATATGCTTTCAGCACATGCTAGTTTATAGCAATCAACCACTGCTCATATCAAATGGTTTCGATCAACAACTTTGTTAGAGCAACTCCAAAAATAAAAGAAGTTCTGTGTGATTTTTCACTCACTGTTGTTGACTTCTCTTTGTCCTAACTTCCCAGAAATGCTAAAAAGATGGATGGAAAGGTAGTCAAAAAGCCACATTTGGTGAATGACATTTAACACCAAATTCTTATATCCTTTGGGTACTTATCCATCTCACAGTAATGGCAGTAGTCCCTGCACGTAAGGAAAAAAAACTCGAGAGATCATCGCTTCTTAAACATTGCATTTTTTAAAGCACGAAATCAAATTGTTCAAACTCACATTCCACAGCTCTGCCCTGTGTACACACTACAACATCAGACCATTTTTATAAATGTGTGACCTTTTCTTCCCAGGGGCTTCTCCGCAACCACTTTGCAATCAAATAGCAGCAGACATTTTGCTTTACTGGGCAGAAGAAGGATGGTATACAATGTGAAAGATTTTTTAAAAGATGAAATCTCTCAAATTACGTCTTGATTATGAATAAATTCAGCTTACAGACTGAACTATTAATCTTTATGCCACTTCACATTACCTTATGGCATTTAAGCAAGTCTCAGTTTGAAGACCTGATCTAACTTCTTTAGTTTTGAATAAGTACTGTCATCAGAGAAGCCCTAAAGCACCATAAAACATTCTTCTCTTGCTGCTACAGACATCTGAATTTCTCTAGAAGAAGTTGTACCCACTGTGTACAACACTGTTGAAACAATTGTAGGAGGCATATATTCCAATCATAAGTATACTTCCAAGGTACTACCAGAGCATGCCTGCAATAGTAGAAGCCAAATTCAAACAACAATATACATAAATGTTTGCACATTTGCTTTTTCTGAGAAATTTAATAATCATTTACTCACATGACTTCCTATTTGCTCGTGACCGCTTTCTCTCTCTAGGCACCGCTCGCTGGCTTGGCACTTGGGTGGCGGACTTTACAATGCGATCCATGATCTCATCTGCTGCATCATCAGTTGCATTAGGTGAATCGTCATTGCCAGCATTCCATGAACCGATACGGCCTGGAAAAGTCCAGCAAATAAGTTGAGAAAAAAGACAAGAAGAGCCTCTTGCGTCACTTTGGTTTTGCAGTTGGTTTTCTGGAGAATTGAAGCAGGCAGCTCAGTCACTGCTACTTCAAACTGGCCAAAGGAGAAGAATCTGCCTAACAGAAAATATTCTAAAATAATAACCTAGACTCTCTGCTGTATCAGCAAAGAACGGAGCACCCAAATGCAATTATAACTTTCTACTCTTTTTAGTCTCAGAGTTTTATTCATGACCATACAATTGGCAAACGTCTGCTACAAAATGTTTAAGAGCTGAGAATTGCTGGAGTGTTGTGTGGCCATGTTTGTCTCTGCTCCAATTACACAGACACTAGAAGACAGGACATATGTTAGAAACTGATTCAAATCATCAGGACAGGTCCTTTTTACCAAAAGAGGAAAATCTCTTTCAAAACATCTGTATCGTAGGATACGGAATGGGGAAAAACATAGAGGTCAACATGTCTAGTTGTCCCTTTCAGAAGAGACAATCCACGTCCTCAATACATACGTGTCCTGGCACAACTGCACATATTCTGCTGTGAGCAGAAAAGCAAGAGTCATTGGCAAACTGGAAAGCTAAATAAGCAATTTTGGTTAAAGCCACAAATAGAAAGCCATGTCTTTCAACAGAAGGATCTGGCACTCCTTACTCCACAGAGCCGTGTCAGACACATCTTTTGGTTCCTTCACAACAACTACTGTTCCACGTGCTTTTTCTTTTTCGAATAATTTGAAGGTTAGTATATAGTGAGAACACTGACAGCAAGCTTTGTAAAAGAGTGGGTGTGCTAGAATTGCAAGCAGCTAGAAGTCACTGGCAAGACTACTCCATATCACATTTCTGATGTCAATAAACAACAGCTTTGATTAGCACTTTGTTCTGCTGCTTTTCTCCTGGCTCTCATCAAGAGCATTTCCATTATGATAGTACTCCTGACAAGCTTCTGTCTGGCTCACCCTTCTTCTGCCTCTGCTATTCTTCAGGGGAACACAAGCTGACTCTCATTATCAGGACACACTGCTCGTTAGCAGTCAATGGATTACTTCAGCTGTTGGGCTTGTACAGAGCAGCTTGAATTATTTCATCTTTTTACTTAGCTAGCTGGCTTGCTTCTGAAACTGGAGCAGTGAAACCTCCTAATTAAACAGAATCAAGGTTTAAAACCTTAATAACCTAAATGCCTGCACATAGTGGTGAATGCTCTGGACATGGTATTAGTGGCACCGAAAAGAATGAAGAAAATGTACAATATCTAGATATAAGGGAAAAGAAATACGAAAACAGAAAACTATGAACTTAAATATTTCATACTACTGAACTAAAGGTGTATTTCCCTTTAGTTCAGTAGTATCCCCCAGGTAGCATTTGTATAGAAAGGCATAAGGCAAAGACAAAAGAAAACAAATTGGTGATCTCAGTCGCTGCAAAATGATTTAGCAACAAGGAAGTGGTTTAGTGGCTGCTCTTCTGAAGAGGTATACCATTGAATCACATCTTGGACATAAAGCAAAGGTATCTTATTGCCAGAAATGGTTTTATCATTGAACTCTGCTATCAGAGTATCAGGTGTTGGAAACAAAGGATTGGGTCAGGTTTTCATTTCCTCTGTGTCAGCTTTCAGAAGTCATCTATGCTGACACTAGAAAGAGCAGAGCACTCTGGACCTCAGAGAAGGAGGCTGGAACAGAAAGGAGGTGCAAGACAGTCCAAAGCCATATTTTATGTCCCTAGGCCCCACTTAATCCAGTAGCTCTGCCGCTTATCAAAGATCCTTTGTCTTTTTCTTGCCCTTTTTTCTCTCCTATAGTTCATAAAATGCTGCATGGCTCTTTCTCTTCAATTTGAGTTGCTTCCTTCTCTTGCTTCTGTTCAAAACCAGGAGAAATCCACACCATGTATATCCCATTTTGGTTTCAAATGAAAACAGGAGTAGAAACTGGAGTGTAAGCAAGCAGTGAAGCTGGCGAGGCAGAGGAGAGAACTTTGCTGCTCTGTGCTCGCACCACCCGCCAGCACTACTTTGGCTGTATGCTCCTGCTCAAAATTGCCACCTCCAGTGTGTAAATACCACTGGGGTTTTCACCTCCCTTTCTGACTCTCTGCCATCTTTTCAGCCATGCTTAGGCTGCCCTGCAGCTTCAGTGCCACTTAGGGAAGACAACTACAGGAAGCTGCCAGCACTTACCCCGGCTGACCCGGCTGCGAGTACGAACCCCCAGCGCCGTGGTGCTCTCCCCACTGACAGAGGAGGTCTTCAGCACGGCCTTCATGTTCTCGTGCTCTGCGGCATCCTCGGCATACTGCAGGCCCTGCGGCTGGACTGGGGAGGAGGGTGAGGTGCTGGAGAACTTTCCAGACTGTGGAAGGAAAGCAGATTTGTGTTTTTAACCAAAAAGAATACAGACAACGGGTCAGCCTCCAGGTGATGAGTTGTAAGAGGGGAAGCCTAAATCCTTGTCCTTGCAGATCATAGAATGGTTTGAGTTGAAAGGGACCCTTTAAAGATCATCTAGTTCAACTCCCCTGCAATGAACACCTACAGCTAAATCAAGGTGCTCAGAACTTGCTCCTGCCTGGCCTTGAGTGCCTCCAGGGACATGGCATCCACAACCTCTCCCAACAACCTGTTCCAGTGCCTCAGCCATCCTTATCGTAAAAAACTTCTTCCTCACATCCAATCTAAATCTTCCTTGTTTTAGTTTGAAACCACCTCCCTTTGTCTTACCACAACAGACCCTGCTAAAGAGTCTGTCCCCTTCCGTCCCCTTCTTTCCTATAGCCCTGATGTGGCTTTATCCTTTACCATAACCTTTCACTATCAAGGCAGGACTGTCAGAGCAAGCTGGTAACACAGGGGTCTCTGGTCTGCCTCTCTGCATTGCTACACAGGGAACTCTCACATCGCTCAAAAACACTGATATGTGCATAAACTTAAAATACATTGCCAGTAACGCTGAAAAAATCCCCGGTCCACACACACCCAGCCAAATTATTTCATGGCCAAAACACAAAAATTGCTGTCAGCAGTTAGGAGAACAAACAAAACCTTAGAGAGATTTTGGAATCTGCCCTCTGCTTGCCCAGCCCACCCGTGACTTCGCTGTCACCACAACAACGTTAACAACAGCAACTGGATTAGCTGCACACAACAGCTCCATTAGCCACTAAAAGCAGCCCTCCAGAAATGAAGCCAGGTAAACAACAGCAGGAAAGGAATGAAGGCTTTCAGGGGAGAACAGGGGCTTGCATCACTGTGCATAGGAAGCAGAAGCGCTAGGCTGCTCTCCTCCTCCAGCCTGAAAAAGGCTGCAACAGTGATAATCACTCCGTCGCTCTCATCTACAGAAAGACTACAGCATATCTGAAATACAGTCCTAGCCACAAAAAAGACAGGCTCTCATCAGCAAACAGACATCAATAGGTAATGCCCCTTGCTGTTTTTAGTCCTGTCAGTTTTCAGAAACTGAAATATGTTCTCTTTTTCCTCTTAATCTTCCTTATTCCTACAGATCCTACAGACAAAAAGGAAGGTGTGCTGCATTCTGTTCCTCCTCTGCATACTAAACAACATTACTTATTAACTTGATGGTATCAAGCCAGTCAGCTTCAGCAATGCAGACCTCAGTGCCTTTCCTTTGGAGAACAGAAAATTGGAAGAAAAGGTTCTGCTGTACTTTCAGAGCTTTGATCGAGTCCCCTGGGCTGTTAGGCTGCAAACTAAAAATATTTCATCTGGAAACCACCAACAGGATCATTCTATTCTAACATAATGACTTTTCGAGGTAGGACAGCAAGCTGAGTAGCAAAACAATAATCCCTACAAGGCACTAAGTTAAATATAACAGTGTGATATTTATTTTTAATACTGAGAAGTTTGTTTTGTTTTTAAAGTACTAGCTTGGGATATTCTGATGAGGAAGATGTGCAAGTGCTAGAATATCATGTGCAATTAATAGACAAAAAAATTAGAGAGAAACTTCTTTGAAAGTACATGTAGCTTTTGCATTTAAGAATACTCACTTCTATACAATTGGTTGTAAATCTAATCAATACTGCCTTAGGAAAAGTAAAAAGATAATGACTTCAGATAACCATTAGTATTCACACATGTTAGTTAAACTCTGGCATAAAAAGTCTATTTCTGTAATTTTCTTTCTGCAGCCAAATCTACATAGCATAAACCATCATCAGGGAGAAGCTACATAGCCACAAACTTTCAGACACTGATGTACATTGATGCCCAAGCCTCAGCCTCTTGAGCAAATAAGTGATATGTTGAAACACTGAGCTTTAAGCCACATTGTTTATGTTCAGTGCCTGATGCTGAACAAAAAATGCATTGCACAATAGATGCTCTGCAAAGCAATAAACTGGTTTATTATGAATATAACTACTACCTTATTGTTCTTGAATTATTTATTCACTCCTCAATTCATTTTAAACATCATCTTCAGGAGTAATTCATGACAAATGTATGAACTATGCCATAGCTAGCCTCTATGGTGAATCAATTATCTTGTTCACATTTCATATGGCAAAGGTAACCATTACAATTTACTTTGCATCCCTATATCCTTATGCTTTTAAACAATTTATAAAACAGGAATAGTTGGATACACACAGCTTAATAATGATTATGAAATTATCATGGAAATCCTTAACTGCAAATAAACTGATGATCCTTACAACAGTTAGATCACTGACTACTTTGCAGTTTAGCAGACAGATGCTAAAAGAAAACAAATGATGAAACTTTAAATCATTAAGTCCTCAGATCAAATCAATCTCAATCAATATCAATAGGGATATCCCTATTCAAGAGACCAGGTATGCATATGGTTAAAGCTGACTGCAAAAATGCACTCTTATGATAGAGACAAAAAGCTATGAGAAAAGTGTCATGGTTTGTAGTTCCAATTGAGCAGATGAATTGAGCAGTCCATAGTATCTGAGTTAGAAGTTAGATGTCACAGCACACAGGGGACATGGGAATGACATGCTCTTTCAAAGAACCATACCTCAGTGTCCTCTTCTTCATCAGTCTGCCACCGGAGACAAAGGACAGGGCAGAGAAGGACAAACAGGAAGATTTAGGAAGGACAGCATGGTCAAACCACAAAGTAAGAGGTAACCATGGTACTGTTTATACAATTATAGGAGGCCGTAAAAATACGAAACATATAAGGAATTCATTCCTTAGACAATCGACTGGCTAATGTCTTTCAATTAATGCAACACAATCGTACTATAAACAGAACAGACTGTCACTGTCAGTAGAATAAGATTTCCTGTTTTTTCTTAGAGAATTTATGAACTGAAATTATTCCTAAGCCATCATATTTCTCTCTTTCCCTTGAGTCATAGTGTTGCTTGCCCATTTTTCACCTTGAGGAAACAGAAGGAAGGACTCTCTTTTTTTCAGCTCTGTTCAGAGCATGGAGGTCCTGCCTGCTTTCTCCCAGTGCAGAGGTCAGTTTCTTGGCAATTCCCTATTCTCTACACTTCAGTGCTTGTTTTAAATCCCTTTTAAGCTGTTTTTTTTTTTTCTGACTTCAAGTTCCAATTGAACGGAGCACTAACATCAAGTGCTAAGTAGTCTTTGAATATGTGTTTAAAGTTTTTCAGTAGCTGCCTGATACCAGATCCTGGGAATTACAGAAATGTAATTATCCTTTGCCACTCAGGGCTTTCTCTCTCCATGACTGCAGACATGTATAACTATTTGGATAGTTACACAACATAAAAGGTAATGGGCATGTCAAAATATTATGGTACACAGAGTGTTCCTGAATCTGGAAGTTTACAGGGAATTAGCAAATATTTTTCTTTACTGTGATGTAAAAAACAAAACAAAACAAAACAAAACAACCCACTTAGATGGTTCCACAAGTGAAACAGTTTCTCAAGAATCTGGGCTGCCTGTTTCCATAACTTTCATTTAGATCTAGAAATCTGATGCATCTTTTTAACCTGTGGGTTTTATTTTGCTTCTTTAAAAGAAGCATTCCACCAATTTTCTTCCTTCCTTTGTGATACTAATACATATTTTTGATCTTATCTCCATCTCAACTATGATTTCTGTCTGGGATTGATACATTCTGTTCCAGAAACATTCATCACTAAAAGTGAAAGCCTGATTTACTTTGGCCCTCAGCTTAGTTTCAGCACAATCTCCATAAGAAGATTAGCTGTGAGTGTGCTGTGCAGCATATTAACATTACTTTTTAAGGGTATGTTTTATTCAAAGCATGAGATGCCTATTTTGCTTAGGACACAGTGGCACTGACAGTTAGACAAGCAGATATTTTGCAGAGGGACCTTGGCAGGTATGTTCCCTATGCATTATGAAAAGATCCATTTGTTTTTTCCAGCCCCTGGGGAATGGGGGGGAGGGTAGGGAGTCACACAGTAAAGCAATCCATCTGAAGAAAGGCCACTTCCCTTTTTGGCATGAATCAGAAACAGAAAGGAGAAGAACAGGAAGCAAGAACATGCTTGTGTTCTAATCCATGTGTAAACCTACCTAATAAATAAAAAGCAGGAGGAGAGCAAATTAAGCTAAAAAACATGCAGAAGGTACTGAAGGAAAGGTGCAAGAGCAGAATACATACATTACAAAGAATGTGCTCCAGACCAAAATGAATTATCTCAAGCCAGATTTTTACAGGGAAAGTCCCAGATGCTGGCTTTCCTGTCTGTTTAGTATAGCTAGAAGGTATTTATTTGCAAAGGACTTATATTAAGGGCAATGTACTCCTCCCATCACTAGTTTCCAGGGCATTGCTATTCTCATCCTCAAACCCCCTACTGCTGCTTGACACCCAAAGCTGCTCAGGAGTTCATGGTCCCCTTCATGTTTTCATGTCTGGAGAGCCATTTGCCCCTACTAAATACTGACAATAGGAACAAAGTAGCAAAATGAATGAATTGAATTTCAGTTTCAGGAAGGGAATCCACTCATTCAGCTGTGTGCATTCTACCTTTCCTTCCATTTTCATTTCATTATTATAGATATACTGAGAAATGTTAATAAATTGGGACAATTTTGACAGATGTAATATTACCAAAAAGCAATGGAACAATATTCCTAAATACCTCCTGTAGGAACAAAGTGTAAATTTTAAGAAAAAAAAGGTTGCTTGATTCTTCTGTCATCCACTACAGGATGTTGCAAGACACTGTGGATATCTTCTCCCTTCCTTCTTCTGTCACTTCCCCTCCACCCCCCATTTTTCCTCTAGGCTAGCATTTGTATGTGGTGGATTTACCATTGAAAACTATTTCTATTACATAGTAATTTTGGAATTGAGACTCTTAAGCATCATAAAAAGCAGAGCTTCATAAATCTGGGAGACAGATGCTTATATTACCTACTATTACTAAAAATCATTTAAAAGCTCAGATTCATATCTATAATTCCATTTCTTCTCTCTTTTGCTTGCTTATTATTTCTAGCGTGCCTGAACTGAGTGACTGCCGTCACTGGCTAAAGTCAGATACAAGTGACACAGAGTAGGCAATTTTTCTATGAAACTGCGACAACTTGCTGTTCTGTTTTCCCCTCTCCCTGTTCTGTCCTCTCTCCTGCAGGCACCTTTCTCTGAGATTTGAACTGACAGTGCCCAGTCTGTTTCAACTACATGTAAAGATCTCTGTGCTAAAAGGCTAAAATAAAGATGAAAATTTGCCTGTTTCTCAGCCCTGTACCCTGTGAGCAGTTGCTGAAGCTGATGAAAGCTCTCCATGCATGGAGCCAGCAGACTGTCCAAGTGCCAGTACTCTTCTGCCTTCCAAGTCTGCGGGGAGGCCAAGGTATGAAAGATGTGCCTTCTTGTTAAGGACTGGGATGGTTCTGGCTCACTGCTTTTCATTTTTAATAAAATTCTTTTTCTGCCTGAAAACAACGTACTATAGGGCTGGATCCTAAGGAAACTTTCAGAAGGACAGTGAGGTAAATATCAGATAATTACAGATAAATATTTAAAATTCCATGTCCCTATTCTTATTAGCACTAGTTTCTACATAGAGTTTCTTTCAAATGTCAAGATCTAAAATTTCTTCTCTGTGTTTTCTTACAAATTCAACACACTGGCAGTGCATTACTGATATACTTTCCCTTCCCAATGCAAATATAAAGCAGTAAGAAAAACAGAAACAGATACAAAGCACAGCCAACACAATACTACAGTAAGACTTTTGTTTTTCATCACTTTGCACACAAAAATCTTCCATACTTCCAACTCTAAAATTTGTTTTGAGGAAGATTTGACTATGAAGTTGTCAAAGAAAACTGTAATGTAATTTAATTCTGTTTTACTAGGTATTGCAATCAAACAAATGGTTATTGAGGCCATACCACTGGGCTACAGAAAAAGTGTTTTTTAGTAAGAAATAACCATATGGCTACATGAAGAACTCCCTCAAAGAACATCTCTGTAAGGGGAATTTTAAAGAATGTGTTTTTTCACTCCAGCAAAGTCTTTTTCTAAGCTAAAAAGACCATTATATAATTATTAAATAGTGATAGGCAAAAAATGTTCCCTTCCAGTGGGCCCAGAAGATTTAGGTGCAATACCACCTGTCAGATGGCATTCAATTGCCAAATCCCAACATTATATTGAGCTACAAACAATACTTGTTCTGGGTAAAGCCTAACTGCCTCTTTTCTTACATTTTCAGTCAACAGCCTTGTTCTTCACTTACCAGCTATCAACCCTCATCCTTTCTCTTGTTTCAAAGGCTATTTTCTCTCTGCTTCCTGAACCTAGCTTTTAGTGGTCACATTTCCTTCTCTCTATCACATTTTTCTGCAGGAGTAGGACTGAGAGAAACTTCTCGGTTATGCTGCAGCCAATTCTCCTAGACATGCAATAAAGAAACACTATGCTATATACTAAGAAAACAGGAACTCCTTTACATCTTACTACTCTTTAAATTAATAAAAAGCATTGAAGCTACCTGAGGAAAAGAAAAATTTAATTTACTTATCTCTCTGATGAAAGTTATCTTTTATCTCCTATGAAATACAGTAGAAAGACTGGGGAGCAAGTGAAGAAAATTATCTCAGTTCCTCAGTGATAGTTTTGAAAGTCTGTGTAACTGTATTATACCCTACATGCAAACTTAAAATCCCTTCCTTAACCTGATGCTAGACCAAAAGGAAAATCTTTGGAGATGATAACACAGGTTTAACATTCCTTGTAGATGGTGCAGACATCCAGATTTAAAGAGGATATTGCCAGGAAAGATTTACAAATGATTGTGAGTCAATGGATTAAAAATAATCTTTATTTATATCAATCTCAATGCATACACATTTTTTGACCTAAGTTGCTGGACTCATAAAACTCCAATCAGTTTAGGCCTTTTCCTGCCAAAGGCAGAGGTAGCTTCATATGCAACGAGCTACTCTCATCTGATTGAGACTCCAGATTCGGATTTTGAGACAGTTGGAAACTTTTATTAAGTACTGGCACTTCTTAAAAGTTTATTTGGATTGAGTTAAACTACATCAACTTAAAAAAGACAATAAAAATAAAATCAAGGCTTTTTTTAATGCTTACCATGCTGACAAAACTACTCTTTCTAAAAATTTATTTTATCAGAATGCAAGGATACTTTCAGCAAAGCTTGCAGGATAACATCTACTATGTACATAAATTTGTCAGGTTTTTCAGAACCCCAGTGTAGTCTGTTATAATAAAATTGTCTTGTCTGTGCTTTAAAGGTAAGGAGGAATATTTTTGAGTGGACTTATATGTATATACTCACAAAATATGTCAAAGACTAAGATTAAAGGCTATATACATCAGGATATTCAAAGATGAGGAAAAAAAATCCTTTTAAAATTCAGTTGTAATCACTCAAATGGCTACAGCGGTCCATCATATGTGATCTTTTGATGCCCTCACCTAGCAGCCTAATTCTACAGTTTTCATTTGTCTTTTTGTATTCTTGGCTGATTAGGTATACATAGCTCCGGGTGTCCTCTAGAGATTCTGTGCACTGTTTTAGACACACAGAGAAGCTCTTTTTGGATGCATCTGGTTTGTTCTTATTCTATAAATTAGTACAAAGCAAAATGTACCCATTCTCAAGGACAGAAGCTGTTATTTACTGTAGAAGAACTTCCTAATAATAATAAAAAAGGTTAGAAACACTCCATATACAACATTCAATGAAAGACTGTTTTAAAAATTGATGCTTTGGGAGATGTATTTTGCCACTTACATCTGTGATCATTTTTCCTCTGGTCTTGTTTCTTTCCCTGTGGTTAGCTCGTTTCTGCTTTTGCTGCAGGACTCGTTCCCTGGTGGTGCGGTATTCCAGAGCAAATTCACTAATAATTTTGCAGAACTTATTGATGTTCACTTCACGTATCGCATAGGGAGGATGGCCCATAAATAACAAAAATGAGTGAAACCTGAAAAAGAATGAGTTTATGAATGCAAAGGATACAAATCTTTATTTATAGTTTCTAGGAAAAACAGCAGCATTTCAGTGAATTCATTTATTAATTTATTAGCTCCCATAATTTCATTTGTGCTACAAAATTTTTATGAATTCTTTGCATAACATTGTTACGCTTTATAATTAAAACCATAAAAGTGTAGTCTATGATAACTTCCCCCCAGTCCAGTTTCCCAGGCCGATGCAGGAGATAAGATTTTTATGGAACTCTATCTACTTTATATGACTAATTTGGCATGTGAACAACCAACTTCATTGCAGTTATAGCAAAAAGTATTTATTAAGTTTCAATTCTATTTATTTGTATTAGGCAACTTCAAAAAGGCTGTTACGATGTTGGAAAAAGTCTAGACAAGAAGAATGCAGATTTACAGACTAGGAAACACAAGAAGAAAAGAATTTCTGTTTCATAAAGATGTCCATAGTTATATTATCTCCAAATACTTTACTTTGGGATATGATCAATTCACAGTTTTACCAGTTCCACGGCATTCAGAATTTTCACACTATTTGCAACTTTTACTATTGCTTCTATTTTTCATGATTTACAATAGCACATTGAGTGTTTAAAAATGCATGTGAATCTCTTTAACTGAAACTGTACCCCCAGTGATAAAAGTTTTCCCAACCCTGGAAAGATGCGTTTTCACAAATACATTTTTGGAGAAGTCTATAGCATTTATTGCAGCACATAATGTGAAGAACTTAGCATTTTTTTATTTGTACAATGTGTACAGAACAGGAGATTGGTGAATCCATTTCCCTTCTGCAAGTGGGATTTCTTCCTATGTATGGCATAAAAAATGTCATTATGAAAACAAAAGAACAGCTGAATTAAATTCTCAATTTGTATATCCACAAATTTGGGATCATTTGGAATCCAGATCCTAATTTTGACCTAAGCAATATGGACATACTTCAGAAAATAGAAACTCTCTCAAAATTACATTAGTAAACTGTAGGAAAGTAGTTAACTTAATCAGATGACTCAAGCTCATATAGCTTCAGGTTTATCATGGAATTATCACGTATATGTACATTGCAGAGCACTAAAGTTAGCACCAACTCCATTGGATGAAAATAAATCCAACAAGTTCTAATGAAAGGAATTTTAATTTCCATCTTCAGCTATATAGACATAAAACACATAGTCATAGATCTTGTAGATAGAGATGGTGCTGATTAAAGAGTAACTCATTGTGTAGGACTCCTTTCAGCTTACACGTATGACATATTTGTCATTAGAACTTCAGTACTGTGCTAAGATATATTCTTGTCAACCAGATAGTAAGCTGATTCCCCTCCAAAGTATTCAAGGGAGGACAGAAAACAATGAACTTAAAAAAAGTTGCTCACATTTGGGGGTTAGGAATTCAAAGGCCCAATTACTGCACCTTGGGAACAAATGATTGCCTGGATCATTGCGTCTTTTGATCAGAAATACAGAAACTTCCTTGAGTGAGGATATTTCTTAAACAGTGTCATTGAGAATTTATGCACCATATACACACAGCTTAAACATTTATTAAAATTGTATTTGACATAGTTTATAATTTTAGCAAGTTACGTATTGCCAAGATAGCGCTGCCTCTAGCCTACTTCTGTACCTGTTAATTATTCTTCTATGAACAATCTTCAGGATTATGATTCTTTCTGCACAGTCCTTGAGGAACTCAGACATTTTTTGTTTTAGAGTTGGCTTCATTTCATGCTTTGCTATAGCTTTAAGGTGATCCCAAGATGCTTTGCACCGTCTTTCCATCTGACACAAGTTTTCCTGGAGTTGTTCAAAGTCAACCTAAAAAAGAAAAAAAATAAAGAATATTTAACACTTCAACAAAAATCATTTTGGTAACATATTTGGATATCTGAACAGTTTAATTCATGTAAAAGAATGATATTTATTCACATTCTTAATTCCTGCTAAATAATTATGAAATCATAGAATCCCAGAAGTGTTTGAGTTGGAAGGGACTCTTAAAGGTCATCTAGTTCAACTCCCCTGCAATGAACAGTGACATCTAGAGCAGATCAGGGTACTCAGAGCCCTGTCCAGCCTGAAATCTCTCTCTCTGTTGTACTTTGTCTACATACGAGATGTTGGTATGGAAAACTGAAATAAAATAAATATCCTCATATACAGATATTTTTAATTTTGGTCTTGGAGGCCCAGCACCTGCAGAAAGTACAATAAAACACTGTGATGTACTTTTTTCTGCTAAAATCTTCAAAACTACATTACCCAGTAAGTTCTATTGAGGCAACACAAAACTTTATTCCCCCTTCTCTTAATCTTTTTCTCTACTACCCATAGCTTTTCATACCATGCTTGTTGCTCACTGTATTCTCCAGCCAAGCCAACACTTCACCAGCTTAGAAAACACTTGGATATATTCCCTTAATTGCGTGCTGACTTCTAATAAAAAAATTCAGAGGCTAGAATTTTTTTTAAAGTGTTATTCAAAGCAAGTGTTATTTAGTGATCTGAGTACTACCTTTCATCCCTTGATATACAGTGTGAATTTTTTAGCTTCTAACATGATTATATACTGTCTTTGAAAGCCCATCAACACAGTTAAAATAAACTATTGCATCCTACAGTAACGGTCATCAGGACAGAAGCCAACACATTCCATGGAAGGTGAAAAAGAGGTTCTCCCTCACTCATCATCCAAAAAAGGGGTTCAGATCACACTGGTCTACAGAAGTCACTCAGGATGTGTTGCTAATAACTGGACAAAGTGCTTTAATTACCCAGACACAGCAGATAAGTGTATGAACTCAACAAATTTGAAAACTACCCAGCACATTCTTAAATTCTAAGAAAGGAAAAATGTATTTTATAATGCCACTTCACAGTTCAGATGAACTCAAGCTATAAAACGCAGATTTAGCTGTCAGATTCCAAACACATCACTTTGAAATGTTACAATCCGGAACTCCAGTTAATTCCTTAATGCTAAATGAAAATCAGTGACAGAGACAGCTTTTAGTTCACTGCAGAGTGAACTACAAATGACTATGCTCAAATGGGAGTGTATTTTCCTATCTGTGCTAAAAGCTATTCATGACTGCAAAAGAAATTAGCCTTGGAAACCAGCTATTCCAATTCTGGAAAAGCCTGGATTAAAATCTTTTCAGCTGAGATAAATACCTAATGGAGATAAGTCTCAATGTAAGTTTTCTTCTTTTCATTTTAAGTCCCAATTCCTAATATTGCTTCCAACATCACATCACACAGAATGAAGTTTGCAGCACTGTTGAGATCTATGCTAAGTACAGTCATAAGAAATCCATTATGATTAAAAATCTCCTGGTATTGATTGCATTTTTTCTTGCAGTGATTTACAAAGTGATGATTTTATCCTCAACACAAGGAAATAAAAACATCCTTTGATCCATTCTGCTATTTTGAAAAGCCCTGCAGGCAGAGCAGCTGTGGGGTTTTTGCTTTCTCTAGCATATCAATGTATATATGTTTGATTTTTTTTTTTTTTTAAAGTCTCTTCCAGGTCAGTATTTTCACTGTTGATGACAAACACATTGCTGCTCTCCATAGACGATGTATCTAAAACACACATGGGAAGAAATGCTAGCATTCCTATAAGGAATGCTAAAAAATAAAGTCAGGAGGAGGTATTTCTACGTTTTACTACTAAGAATTATCCAGTCTGGGAGGAGAAGCTTCTCAGCTCCTGCTACACAGAAGTTTAATGCTGTGAAATGATATAAAAACAAACTGAGTTTTAATATATCAAAAATCTTTGATGATCAAGGTGGTAGATCCTCAAGAGAGATCTCTGGAGAACAACAGCATGTCTGTATGGAAGAGTTCTGGCAAATTCCTTAATGCTTGACACCTAACTGTCAACATGCTAACTGTCAGTGTATTCACAAGTGTGGGGATCAGGGATGTCAGGTCTTGCTAAAGGATGCACAGAATCTTTAAGCACAAATGAAAATTTTCAGAGACAACCACATACTCAATTGATATTTCATGAAATGCTATTTCACTAGAACCAATTACGCAGATATTTCTGTGATTTTTCATAGAGTCCTGAGATAAACAGAGTTGAGACACAGAATCAAATACATTTCAGTTTGTCCTAGGCCTTAGATGCAAAGAGGTGCGTAGAGCTTTTTCACCTGTGCAATATGCCATAAAATATACCTTTCCTGTAATCAAGCTCTAGAAGCTGCTTTCCATCACAGCACAGAGAAATATAGCTAAGTCTTCAGATCTTTCTAGAAAAAGAACCAACAGAACAATAATACTAGTACTTATCAGCCTGGTGACAAGATTCAGATGTTCAGACTGGACTGCGTATCAAAACATTTCATAGTTTGCAGCTTTAGAGTACTATCTGCATGACATTTCAAACGTCAGTTTTCTCTCTGCTGTGAAGCCAAATGCATCTCGGACAATAAAGAAGTTTTTATTGTGTTCCGAGCAGCATCAGTTCAATGACTATGTGACCAGTACTCTATGCACATCTGTGTCATAAAACAGCTGGTAACTGCTCAGTGAAAAACGTATGTAAAATGCAAATACATCTACAAAGCAACAGTTCAGCAACATTCTAAGAGGTAACTGACTATGAAAGATGAGAGCAGTGGTCCAAACCTAGATCAGTATTTGTACACAACCTTTTAAAAGCAATCACAGTGTTCAGCAATATCTTTACAATTTGCTTTTGTTGTCATTTTTGCCTCTACCGTTCTATTAGGGATGTCTTCCAACAATGAAAATGTGACAAATACCTTGTAAAAGAGACAGTGATAACTAACGATCAGAGGGACATGTTGCAGTTTGGGGATAAGGAGAAAACAAACGTGTTCTCTGTGCATCAGTGTAACATACATAAAGAAACAGGAATAGACATATTTACCACCATACTAACTTCCTGGTACCCCACATAGGCAGCATGGATTGCACCTTTCTGTATGTTTATTTCCAACACTTTACTGAAATAATTCACACTGTATAATATTGGAAATATTGATTTGCTGGGATTTTTTGTTCATTTTTTTCTTGAAGGGAAAGAATTCTTCCTGGCAGCTGGAAGATCATGCTATGACTAAGAAGGAATTCAGGTAAGTTTTGCATCATGTTGTGAACTTCAGGAGACTTCTAAACAGCAGGTGTTCAGATAACAACTGACGAGGTATTATTTTATAAATACGCTCTGCTGAATAAAAGGAAGCAGTAATCTGAAATGGCCATTACAGCTTTCTCCTTGGACAGCAGCATACAGATATTGTGCCCAGCCCTGAGACTTTCAGTAAGGTGGAAACACCTTCTTCCTCAACTCAGTACACATATATGCAAAAAGAGATAAAGCTTGCTGCTCCTACTTCTACTTGCTCATCAAGTTCAACCACAACCTAACCATACTCCTCTAACAAACAACCCTCCGCTAAATCACGTCCCTGAGCCATATCCACATCCAAACGGTTTTTAAACACATCTAGGGATGGTGACTCAACCACCTCCCTGGGGAGCCTATTCCAGTGCTTAACAACCCTTTCTGAAAAGAAGTGTTTCCTGATAACCAACATAAACTTACCCTGGCACAAACAAGCCGTTTCCCCTTGTCCTGTCACCAGTGAGAAGAGACCAATCCTGCTCTCACTGCAATCACCATTCAGATATTTGAAGAGAGCAATAAGGTCTCCCCTCAGCCTGCTCTTTCCCAGACTAAATAGCCCCAGTTCCTTCAGCCTCTCCTTGTAGGGCATATTCTCTAAGCCCTTCACAAGCCTTGTTGCACTTCTTTGGACCTGCTCCAGTACCTCAATGTCCTTTCTGTACTGAGGTGCCCAAAACTGAACACAGTACTCAAGGTGAGGCCTCACCAATGCTGAGTACAGGGGCAGGATTACTTCCCTAGTCCTGCTCACCACACCATTCCTGATTCAAGCCAGGATGCCATCTTTTTTTTGCCTAAGGCAAAAGAAACTGTGGTCTTAGGCGCTTACGCAAAGTAAAAATGACTCTTCTTTCAAACACTGAGTAATGTTTATTTTCATTTATAAAACAATTTAAAAAAGGCAACTTTCTAAATTCTTGTGGGAGATATTTGACATGTTCCTCTTCCTGCTGACGGTTTCTTCTCCATTCACAACCACACTAGCTGAAAAATATTCAGAACTAATTATTATTTATCTGTGAAATCTCTTGCTAAGCCCACTGTTCAGTCTTCTGAGAAGTGCCTTTGTAGACACTTGCATCAGAGCAGAGTAGCCAGAGATGTTCCATCCAAACGGGCTAGTTAATGAGATATAAGCCCTGAAGGGTCATTCTCATACAGGAGACCTCTGCCATAAGTCATTAATGGGCAACTTTAAAAAAAAAAAAAAAAAGCTATTTTTCAGTTTAAGGCAGCACTGTATTTTTGCACAGTGGACACTCAGATCAAGAATAAAACCTTCTAACCCCATGCCAGCAACTCCAGCACTAATTTTAATTCCTTTCTATCATTATTTATTGCTTACTACCATAGTAATGGATGACTGGGAATAAATCATAATAACAAAAAGAAATTCTATCAGGTTTCTCACTTCACTGGGTTGAGACACTAATATCACAAGATATACCAACAACCAAAATGACTTCAGTTCTCCCTCTTTTTACCTGACTCTTTTTTCCTCCAAAAACCACCACCACTACCAACTGGCTCAGCTTTTAGCTCCCTGCACATTCAGATGCCATGAACTTTGATCCTTTATAAGGCCTCCATACTGTCCAACTGTATGCAGTAAATCCAACCTCATATGCCATGTATATAAATTACATATTTTCTACTTCATGAAATGCTAGACCATGCGGGTCACCCAGGCAAGACATGTTTCAGAGAACCTTCTTGGTCTTTGGGTTGGGGTTATTTGTCTACACATTTAGCTGTCGGCCACAAATATCTCATGGTAACATAGGAAATGGACTCATAATTTTTTGGGAGGGGTTGTTTGAGGTGATTTGGAGAATTAAATGGGATGGTTCAAACCCTAAGTGGCTTCCTGTATACTCCTAAGGGCAGCATATACAATTCTAGGTATGCATTCCCATACACAGCCAACATTTGTAGCTGTTGTGAGATACCAGGTTATTTTTCTTCAGCATTTCCTCATCTGGAATGTGTTCTGCACATAAGTTTCTTCTTCTATCTAGATCTCCTCTATTATCTGGGCTAAACTTGCTGCTACTGAGAGTACATAACTGTACTAAAATCTAAGACGCTGCACCTGTTTCCTGCCTCCTTTATTTACATACTTTCAGCCCTTGAAAAGGGTCAAAAACAATTTTCTCACACAACTGGTAAACCCGAGGTTTCACCTCGAAAAGCATTTATTTTCAAGATCACTCTAAACTATCCTACACTGTATTTTGAATACCAGTGCATAACTTGTTATTTAGCCTTGGTAACCTTGTTTAAGTTTTATGTTGTTTGCTAGTACGTTTATAGTTTATTGCTACAGCTTGTTTCTCTTAGTGGTAAACAAATCCAGACAGTTTCTAAGCAAAACTTGAATCTCTGCATTTTTTTTTATACCCACAAAGTGCATTAAATAGTCTGATACCTTCCCAGTGACAAATATTGTCTTAAATTCACAATGAAATGGCAACTATTGTATCACAGGTATTAGAAAGATGTACAGCATCTTAGATAAAAACTTTCTCTCTTCAAAGTTATAGATAGTTTCTACAGTGGAAAACAGACAACTTTGAGTTGTTTATAATTCAGGTTCTGACTGTTCATTCTCACATTATTACAGGGATGAGTTCTGTCAGGGAACATGAAATCTTCTTTTCCTGAGATGGTTCAGTGCCAAACAAAACTCTGAGAATTTCTCCTTACAAATATGCTGTCCTCTGAGTGCAGTGACCTTTGGTGGCTTACATTCTAAACTCTGTCTTCTCCACTTTTCCCACTATTTGCCTTACTGAATATCGCAAGAATTAGCCAAGATCAATTTCATTGCAACTTGCACACTGTTGGTCACATACTGTAATTAAGTGAAGTAGATGCCAGATCTTAGAGCAAGCAAAAGATAAAGGAGTTTCTGTTCATGCTTTTCTGATTCCAGGGTAAGAGACAGCATCCCACTAAAATAATTCTGGACATGAAAACACTGAAATCAACCCACTTATTAACAATTAAAGGAAAGAAGTGCTTACTGACCAGATCAATCTGTACAATACTTGCCTTTGCACTGTGCCTTGGTTCCTTAAACAATCTACAATAAGCACACTAATATGTGTGAGACCTATTGGCAAATTGATTTATTGGAACTTTCATTGGTTTATGAAAGTTCACACTGGGAGGAAGAGGAGAAACAGTAGTAAGCAATGATGCAGGTCACTTCTTGGTATCATGGACTTACAATACCACTTGCTGTCACTTCATCTGAAACACAACTGAAATAGCACAATGCTGTCAGGTGCACGTACAAAACTAAACGTTCTCTTTCAGACCAAATCCTGAAGTCTCATCTGCTACTGCAGCTCCATCCTCCTTAGTCCGGTCTGACTACAAGCAGCCAGCTGCCTCATCCTGCTCTGCTCCCACCTTTGCTCCTGCTAAGCCATGCACAGGGCTGGAGTAGCTGCAGCTGGCACCGTAAGAATGGCACAGCCATAAGAAACCTTGTGCCCCCATTTCCAAGCAAGCTTCCTTCCAGAGAAAATAATATTACTTTTGGCATTTTTTGTTTTCGTTTGAAGTAATGCGGGGAAAATACCCTTGAGTGGTAATTGCAGACAAATACTTTCTGTTGAGCAAGGCAAGAGAAGTCCAACTGAAGCAGAGCTGGAAGCAGCATGAGTTTCATGCTGCAGGGGTTAAAAAACAGCCGAAATTTGGTTTTTTGTAAGTAAATCCCTAAGGCAATTCATGATTTACCCAATGGAAGTGGCCAGTGGCCAGCTTTTGGATGCATGGGGAAAATTATTCAAAGGGACCAAATTAAAGATTAACACCAATATCCAAATTGTTTGTGTAATTCCCTCCTTGCCATACTGGAAAGCTGATAAAAACAACCCTGAGTTTTACTGCAGAAACCTGAGGGTTCTGCTTCTGTGTTGTATCTAACACTTCTGGTACAATGCCATTTAAAAACAGCAATAAAACAAATTAAATTATGTAAAAGAGAACAAATAAGCAAGTGCTCATAATCATGGGATCCTAAGCAAACTGTGTCCCAAAGGTCCCAAATGATATTAGGTACTTTTATACAACTATGAAGACTTATACTTACATAGAGTTCTATTTTTTTGTTATTTTTTCATATGTTTCTGGTTTTTTTTTTTTTTTTTTTTGCCATTTTATGACTTCAGTTCTCAGCAAAAGGCAAAGAGTCTTGTAATATCTTACAAGTCCTTTTTTTTTTTTAATTAAAAGAAAAAACTTTCTGGTGAGCCATCAAGGTTTTTTTTTTTTTTTTTTTTGTGAACTAAGACAGGAAATTCTCATATGATGTGCAACTAAAGCGAAAGGGCATTACCATTTATCTACAGCATGGAAATTGTTTAGCCTTTGTGGTTTCTGAAAGATGTTTGTAGACAAAATGGAGCTCAAAATACAGCCTAATCCACAGTGAAATATTAGTTCTCCTTTCCTGTCAGCTTTCCTAAACCAAGACTTTGCCTAGTCTGTGAACATTCTCTTGAAGAGGGCAGCTTGGATGGCTTCCATGTCCTAACTCTTTGATTTGTGGCAGCTAAGATCAAGTGGGAATAGAGCTTGTTAGAGTAATCCATCAGTGGTATAACACATGTAGGAACATCCCAAGGAGGGAGACCTTGGGCGTCACGCAGAAGGTTAAGGCTATAATTTCTCTTAATGTGATTTTGTCTGGCCTTTTCAGAATTTCATCCGCTTTGGGCAGGGCCACTAGATCAGCAAACCACAGACTGAAAGACTTTGCTCAATTTTGCATGCTCTTAGAACTAAAAATTTTTTACAAGTGACTGCATCGAGTTAAGCTTTCTTCCACTTTCTAAGGCTGAAAAACAGAAATAGAAGATTCACTTGAGAGTTCCTAGTATGCGGTAGTGTGGATTTTAGAAAATGACAGCTGTTCTCTCTCGTGGTAATTTTCATTTTAGCTATTAATTTATGTAAAAAAGTGAAATAATTTCTTAACAATGAGAAAGGAGAAATAAATACACCTATGTTTTAATACATGAAGAATCACTCAACAAAATCAACAAAAATTAAAAAAGCCTCAGCATGAGAAACCAGACGTAGTGAAGGCAATAAAACATAGCCTAAACATAGGCTGTACAAGAGGAAAACCAGTAGAGGAGAGATGGAGTCCAAAGAACAAATATCTAAAGATATAAAACAAAAGCCACAAATTCCCTTATGGTATCTAAAGAAAGAAAAATATGTAGGAGGTCCTGGATGACTGGGGAGGAGAGAAACTGAGGAAGACAAAAGTTAGGGGAGGGAAAGAAGATGAACTCTTTTTATCCAACTTCATTACGTAGGTGGCATATGGGGGGAGAACCAATTCTGGTACTTGTTTTTGTTTTCTGTATTTCTTTGTTAGCAGGCACAAACAAACAGCAAGTATTCAGAACAAAGGTGCTGGAGGAAGATAGCTTACAAAGCAACAAACAACCAGAAGAGAAGAATTTCTAAAGGCAATTAGAATAAAGCAATTCAGTAACTGACTGAAATGGGTATGCTTTCACTAGATATCTAATATGTTTATATAACAGTGAGCAGATAAGCCCAAAACTGGACTTTCAAAATCTTTACAAGAGATAATTTATGAAGCACGAGGCTAAGAGAGCAAAAGAAAAGAAGTAATTCATACATATTAATTGTCAACTGATGACAAAGACAACAGTAGGTGTCTTGTGGTTAGAGCTACAAATTTAAAAATTATCTGGAAATAAGGAAGCATGCTGAGAGGGTAAAATCTACAAATGACAAGAAATTACTCAGATGAGCCCTGACTTCAAAGGGTTATACGGGATTTAAGAGATGAGCAATCAGGCTGCCTCAGCTGATCATGGTCATTACTTTGAATTGCAATGAAGTGTACTTAGAAGGCACTAACTTGGAATAACTCAGTATCTGGCTGAGTTCTAAAAGCCTGATGAGCTGTCTGGATGCAGTGCAAAGATGACTTGTATCAGAAGGACAGCAACATTCAAAAAACACAAATAAAATCTCAGGTAACCAACAAAAGACAGCATAGACGGGCAAATGTAGTAAGCATGTAACATCACTAAGTATGGGCTGGAATACTGTGTTTTAACCCATCCCAAAAGGGAAGATAGAGAAAAATTGTGAAAACTGTGTCTAAAGAAAACTGGAGAAGGATTATTTGAAATGCAGGCAAGGATCTGAGCAGACTGCTTTTTTTTGGCATCGCAATGAATAGAGTGATGACCAACCTAAATAACTCTATGATTCCATGAAATATAGAGATAAAAGAAGTTTTTACTGTTCAATATATTAAAGAAAGTAAAACCTGAAGCTGGCAAATAAAACAACAGACAAAATTAGATTATGGAATTCAATGTCACAAGTACTTTTCTAGGAACCAAAATATGACTTGATTTTTGATGTTTAAAAAACAATTGGATAACAGATTCTTTTTCCCTTCAAAATATTGAAACCACATGGTTTTTGAAAAATAAGTAATTCCCCCATTTGATGCAATAATGAGTATTATGATTCATGAAATAAAGATTCACTAGGAGAGATCTACTCAATCAAAGCTGCATATGCTCTCCTCCCAAGTAGCTGGTATCGGCAACTGTCAGAATTATAACACTGGACTAGATGGAAATTATTAATCAGCATTTTTATGTTGGTTATCTCAAGTTTAATCCATTAATGGGTTACATATATACATCCACCAAACATACCTTGGCTGACCTAGTGATGGCCCCAATCTCTGAGTAAAGATCAGTGCTGTCTGGGAACTTTTCCACCACCATAGTGCAGACGTGATGCAGAAGGGACTGCTTATGCACTGTGTCCTTCACTTCTGGAACCTTCTCGAGGTAGCTCAACTCAAAAGCTTTGGCCTGTATGAGGGAAAATAAGAAGAAAATAAAAATGAAAATGTTACTCCTTGCCATGCAGGTTAGTACATGAAAATGCCCAAGTAGAAGCATAGGAGAAAGAAGAATTCTACATCAGAAGAAACTTACTGCTTTTTTTTTTTTTTTAAACTGCTGAAGAATAGGCCTAAAATCACCCCATCTTCAGTGAAATGACTCATGACATAGTTATCGCTGTTTGAATGGTGAGCATCAACACTGAACTCAAAGAACTTACATGAGAGAGTGCCTAGCTTAAAAGTTCTTTCAGGTTATGCAGAAAGAGACAAAGAGCACTCATGGAACACTAGTTCCATGAACCAGAACTAGTAAATTAGTTTTATAATTTACATCCCTTGTAAGAAACAAATACTGGCTTATAGCTGTAACAATGGCTTTGACTTCTGTTTTTTGAAGGAAAAGCTCCAGGGGAAATGTCAGACTTACATTGGTTCCATTCAGAAAGTTCCCAATGGCTAGCAGAGTAGAAAGGATAAATCCCAAAGTTTTATTGTGCTCCAGTTGGTCCATTCCTTCCTTCAGGTCTAGAAGTGGTTCTGCAACTTCCTGCCATGAGAAAAGAAACAAGAAAGTAAAGGCTGCAGTTATCTATGGTTTCTTCTATTCTTTTTAATACTATTACTTTTTAATAGTTTAGATTAATAACTGCAACAAGTTCCTGAACTGCAATCTTGCACAGTGTAAACTGGCCATGTTTGATGGCTTTCTTTCATGTTCCACTTAATCAATCACAGCAAAACATAAAATACTTCCCCAATGTTGTTTACTTATGTATGCAATTAACTTATTTGTACTCAGGATTGCTCTTTTTCCAAATAGGAGAGGCAGTGTTAGTAAAGGGGCTGTTGCACTTGAAATAGAGACTAACCCAAATGATAAAAGAGCTTTTTATAACTATTCTGTCTAATCGTCAAGCAGACAAATAAACAACAACAAAAAGAGTTAAAACCCTGGCTGAATTGATGTTCATAGCCTGATCCTAAAGCTTTCTTCAAACAGTAGCAACCTCTGAGTTTTAGATAGCACTTTATGCTCATGCAACTTTAAATCTGGTTTAAAAAACAAACAAAAAAACCCCACAACAACAACAACAAACCCACACCAACGTAACTAAAAAAGCTACTGCAAATATGAAACTTTAAAAGTAGGTCTCATTTTGATCTTTTAACTTAATGGAGGTTCCATCCACACACGTTATCTGAGAATAGGTATGTAAACTGATAAGACTTGAAAACATAAATTCTGTTCCATTACCTCGGGAAATGCACTACACCAGAGAGTTCAAAGGAAGACAGTGAAGGCAATTCAGATGACTGAGTTTATTTCTATCTTTGTGTGAGGCCCAGGGCTATTTATTTTATGTGCACAGTAACAGTTCATGCTGTTCCTATCTCCAAATGCAATCCTAAGCATCTCTGGGAAGCATTCTTTTCCCAAATTACTACACTTTTTATGAGCTAAGAAGCCAAAAATTAAGCTGTTATTTTAGACCAAGAGGGAAAATAATGGCACAATTTACTGTGTCAGGGAAATGTAATGGGTCGTTCAAAATCTATAGTGATATTTTACCATAGAAAAAGAGCAGAGAGATTAAAAAAAAACCATGTATTTCTTCATGGTTTTTTCATTCTTTATTCTTCACAGACTACTGTGACTAGAAATTCAACTATTGGAGAGAGTATGTCAAATTCTACATAATTTAAGAGATGACACAGTAACTAAAGTTATGCATACTTCATAGGGGAATTGCTAAATAATCCAAGACATTATCAAATCAAACTAAAAGCAATAAACCAATGCACAGAATTCTTCGAATTGATTTATTACCCAAGATTTTTTTGTTTTGTTGAATTATAGAGATGAAATCGCATTGCTATAAAACTGCTGTAAACACAGACTTTTATGTGCATTTTGCCTGCATCAATTTGCAAAGTGTTTAAAAATAATTCCTAAAAGGTTCATTTAAAATAGTCTGAGGATGTATAAAAAGGTAGCACAAAAAGCTTCCAAGCAGGCCATTTTGTACGCTTTCAAGTGTACAAAAATGTACAATGCTCAGTGCTCTTCTACATAGTTTGTATTTATAATTACTCCAAATTTCTCAGTTTGTTGTAGCAAAAAAAATCACAAAGCAAACCAACAAAACTATCAACACCAAACCAAATGGTGTGCTAGACATTGTATAAATAAAAGAAATGGTAATTCTTGCCCTCTTTTAAAATTCACGTCTTACCTAGAGAAGACAAACAGATAATGCAGAAAAATCTTGTATCCTTTGCTACCACGTAACATCCTCACCGCCTTTTTGTTAAAAACCTTAAGTTATACTTGAATCAAATTTAAGGACTGGCCCTGAACTTCTGGCAGAGAGACATCTGCCAGAATAATGTAATGTAAAGTATAAATGTAATGTAATATAAAGAATAATGTAAGGTAAATGTTCAATGTGCATGCATAAGTGAACTCAACTCCATGTGTGTCATGAATTCAGTAGTTTTGGTACAGGAGGGACCTGATAGAATTGAAAAGAACACCCTGAAGGGATGCTCCTATCTTTTGTTTATAATTTTGAGAGTTACATATAGAAATAACTTTAATTAATAGTGTTTTCCTTACTTTAAATGGATGTAAGATCAGTATTCTCACAATACATTAGTGAATCCTGTCGTCCATTTAATCTTCATGTAAGGAAAAAATTCTTACTGCCTGAAACTATACGTTTCCTGAATAGCAACATCTGGAACAAATGTGGTCAAGATTTAGCCCTCTTCTTTGTTCCAATGTCATTACTGTCTAATTAAAGGAAGGAAGACATAATCCCTAATTTTCTTTCATAGGAGGAACAGACTATGAAGGATCACTTCAGCTGTTTCCTGGTCAGCCACTGAAACAAAAGTGACTCATTAACTATTTCCACAATATACACAGTCAAAATACATAGTAAGGACAGAGAAAGATTAAGCAAAGACTTGAACAGTGTCTCCCTCAGCACGTCTCACCTTTTCCACTATCTCATAGTCCAACTTGAAAGCCCAGAGCTGGAGCCTGGCAGAGAGCTCACTGATGGAGGAGAGGGTGAGAAGAAACTGTTCAGCACTGCCCAGGGGGACATCAGGGTTCGCCAGCTGTGCCTCCTGGATCTTCTGCTTCTCCTCCTCCGTTGGGATCATGGTCAAAATTTTCTGCAAAGGGAGATAAAAGGCAATCATCAGTGGAGGGGTGAGATGTGCACAAGGGGTGGGCAAAGTGGTATGGTGACACATCCACAGCAAACACTGATAAGCTTCATTTTGATGTCATTCAAGCCTGTTTGACACTGGATTGTTTTGGTTTGATACAAGCTTCTTTCAGTGTCAATGGCAGAAGTCCTTGATCAGCAAGCACTGAACCATTGTAGAAGAAATAAAAATGAGGTCTACTATCTTGTTGAAAAATACATCTATATTAAAATACATTTTTAAAATCTGCATTCAGCATACATGATTCATAATGGGATTAAACCCTGAAGGAAGACAGGGAGACTGGACAGGACAGATCTCCTCAGTTTTACATCTTCAGAGCAAAACTGGCCATCGTTCTGCAAATTACATATGAAATATTTTTAGCCTCAACATCTATCCATCTCCCAGTGCATGTATAGGTATTAAAAAAAATTAGAGGACATATTCCAGCTGGAGGAAGGTTTCATACAGTGCAACTCAACAATATGCAGTGTAGCACACTGTGGTTTTTGGAGGGAAGCCTAGAGGATGAGAAAGGGCTGGTTCTTAGATGGCATGAATAAGATACACGCACTGGATGGCACAACAGGAATGCCCGTTCCTTGCGCTCCTTATCATTTACTGTTTTTCATCTATTTTGATTTTTAAGAAACATAAACATGATTACAACACATTAGGACATTCCTAAAAACGTCATTTGGACTGAGGACAACTTCCCAAGGGTCACTCACAGATTATAGTTATAAACTGTACAGATTACAGCCGTTTTTTTTTTTAATCTCAAAAATCCAAAATACTGATAAAAAATGATTGCAATATTTTCAGTTCCTGCTGCCAGCATGGCTCAAAAACATTTATATTTTCCCTTTAATTCCTGGATTTTACATGCTTGTTTACATGTGGCAGCTTCCTTTCCCAAAGGTATTATTTTTTATTTTATAAAATAATAAAAGCATTTCAAAATGAAAAAGAGAAGCAAAACCACATAAAGGTATCAGATAAGACAAGGTCTTTGCCCTGCTGATCAGTGCCTTATTAAAATAAAACAGTAGGCTTTCAACACAACTTATGTTTATTCATCAGAGGAATGATGTTTTTGCTAGCTTTCTATAATGATAAAAGGTTGCTTTGCAGGTAAGGAAAGAATAATAAAACTACCGCCAAAGAGCTACCAGACCTGCCAATTCAAAGTATAGTTTTGTCAGACAAAGTATAGCTTTCTGGACAAAGTCAGTCAGTTCAGGTCCAGAGAAGGGCCACAAAGATGATCAGAGAGCTCGAGCATCTCTCTTACAAAGAGAAGAAAGAAAGAGAAAGTTCAAGGGAGACCTCACTGTGGCTTTCCAGTACTTGAAGGGAGCATATAAGCAGGAGAGGGACCAACTTTTTACACAGTCTAATAGTAATACGACAAGGGGAAATGGCTTTACACAAAAAGAGAGGAAATTTAGGTTAGATGTTAGGAAGAAATTCTTTACTCAGAACATGGTGAGGCACTGGAAAATTGTGATCCTCATCCCTGGAAGTGTTCAAGCCCAGGCTGGATGGGGCCCTGAGCAGCCTGACTTGGTAGGTAGTAGTCCTGCCTATGGCTGAAGATTGAAAATGGATAGACTTTAAGGTCCGTTCCAACCTAAGCCATTCCATGGTGCTATGAAAGCCAATTTATTAAATTACCACAACAGTCCCTTATTAGTACCATTAATTCATCTAGCTCCTCATACAGGGCTGCACCTAAGTGTGGATAACAAGGGATTTTCCTGCTCAGTCAGGCAGAGTGCAAGGGTTAAGTAAGCAAATAATGTTAATAAGGGGGAAGCAAGCAATCTTCAATCTGTTGAACTAGGACATATTGCTGATCATCTTCATATGCAGGTTTCCATAAATATAAACACAGAAGCAGTTCTTCCTATTGACTCTGCCATTCACTTTATGAGAGAAAAAAATTCTCCTTGCTTGAACGCTGCAATAAGATGCCCTGGCTCTCACCCATGACTAAAGGAATCATAAATGTTAAAAGACTATGAGCTTCTACTGAATGACAAACAAAAATTTTCAATCCATTCCTATCCCAATGAAAAAAAGAAGAGGAGGAATACCCCTCAGTTCTTTTCCTTCCCTTGTCAATAGTTATTTGGAAAATGTTCTACTCAGAATTGATAGTATTTGTATTGATGTTCTATTCATCCACCCACAGATGCTGAACTCCATAACTAAGGTGACAACTAGAGATTTCGACTAGCTGCTTTACAATGCTTCTCAGCGCTCAGCCAATATCATTCTAAAAAGTTCACAGAAGAGAGACTGAGCCTCAAGCTCACAAAAAGAGGGGTTTTTTTTCAAAGAGAACCTTAGAAAAAATATCTCTTAAACAATAAGAAGCTAACGCTTCTCCGAGTGAACCAGGAAAAATTGCAAATAGGATCACAGGAACATCCCTACATGGTGAGTTTAGCAGTAGCCATGTGATGGATGTAAAAATGCTTCTCATGCATTTTTGAAGGCTAACACTTCAGCAGTATTCTCAATTGCCTCCTACAAATAACTAGGGCTTTTGGCAGCTACCCAGGGATCCCACAAGTATTTTGTGGTGGTGCAGAGCCCATACTCCAGAGGTTTTGCATTGCTTTCAGGCATTTCTAAATGGGCGATGAAACAGTAAGCTTTACTTCCAAAGGGACTCTCCTCCTCGTGCTTCATGTAAGCACCATGAGCCACATAGAGCTGATAAAAATCCAAATCCAAGTACTGGAAAGCTGTGAGACCAAGTACTGCAAGTCTGCTGTGCTGTACACTGCAGTATGTGAAAAAGGGAATGCCAAGCAAAAGAGCCTGTAGATACATTTCCAGATGACAAGAATCACTCCTGCTGCTGCAAGCATTGCCTTGATAGGATCAGAGCTGTATCCATGTGCTGGCAGGATTCATACCACCTGCAGCGCAAGCACCCCCATAGCAGCTATTTACTCCCCAGAGTTTTTAGTCTGTTCAGGCAAACAATTCTTACCCTGCTGGTTGGCATCGTTGGTGTGATTCTGAGCAAGTAGGAACACGCTCTTATTTTTGATTTCCACTCTATGACTAACTTGAACCATATGTTCAGTTTCAAAAACACCTGCCAGTTTCTTATTATTTTTCTTACTATTTTTTTAAACATCACTGACAATAAAAAAAGAATAAAAACTCAATAGGGAAGAAGGTTACTGGCATCTAATATGACCATTAAATCATAAATAGATTTGAATCCAATGATCAGTTTATAACACTCTCCCCAGCATGATAGTCTCCTGGCAGGTTAAAAGAAGACTGGTTATCAGCAAGCCATACACTCATATCCTCCCATAACATGACACAACACTGTATCACACACATATTTCATCTGCAGGCATTCTCATAAAAATTGCTTGGGTCAAAGACTAAAATTCTGAGGAAAAACAATACTCAAATCTTTACACGAAGGAAAAAAAAAAGGGGGTGGGATCTCATTCACATTAGATCATCAATCCTGATTATTTTACTCCTTGAACTTCTAGTGAAAGGATCAAACTAGTTATTTCCTGGACTCTGCCCTCCTATTGTACAATTTCCAAAAACTTCTCAGAGGAAGGCCTTACAAAGCTCTGAGGGTGAAAGTCATGGAAGATTCAGGCCATCCCTCAGGCATTCAGGAGGAAGTGGGCACCTCAGAGGGGGTTCACAGTTTGCTGAAGGGCAAAAAAATGGGCTGTGAGGTAGTACCTAATCAGAAACTGTTAACAGTCTCTCCAGAAACCAGGTGTTTAAATTATCTTTTCGAAGAGATAATGGGGCTTCTCATTGTTGATGAGGTTGTAAGAGTAGCTCAATGTTCACATGTGATTTTAGTCAAACAGTAACCTAAAAAAATTAGGAAATGAAATATCTGGTTGTTATTGTGCCCTAAGCTTTTTGTGGCTAAAGGCCCATCTGTTCATAAGCCACATAACCAAATACACATTATCTGATATTTGACAAGTCTCAACAGAAGATTCAGATCCAAAAAAGCTCTCACACTTCATTTTTTCAGGCATCTACTAATGAGACACATCAGTGGCTTATATTCATCATTCATTATATTCAATACTCATTACTTGGAGAAAACAAATATATATACATACAAAGGAATAGAATAGAAAATCTAAAAGAATGTGGAGCTCATGACACCATAGTATATGAGGCTTCCTACAATAATTTTTATATGAACTTTTTAAAAAAATGATCCAATTCAGAAAAGGGACTATATCTAAAATGCTTTACAATGATCTCTATAAATCAGAAACTGACAGCCATGGTTTCGGTCAGATTGCTCCACTTCTTCAGCTCTCTACTGAAATACATCAACATGCAATTGCTGTTCACAGAAGCCATAGAAAGTATTTTTGTTTTCTCCAAGGAGTGAAAGGGTAGCTTTTTTCCCTGAAACTTGTTAGGGCAGTGAAATGCTGACTGCTGGAGTATAGCCAACAAAGTATTGTTTATTCAATTCTGTGTTCTATCCAGACTTGTGAAAAAAGGCATTTTTCCAGGTCAAGCAAGCTAGCATAGTTCGAAATACCCCACCAGTCTTTCACAAAGCATTAGCTAACCCAATTGGAAATTGCAAAAGCCAACATACTGAGGTGGCAACTATCAGAACAAATTTAAATACTTTGATCATTTCTGAAAATCAACTTTTGTGGATTTTGTTTGTTTATAAATGTTACCATCTGCCTTTGTAACACTTAACTCTCATTTCTTATCCCTTTTTACATCTCAGGGCTATGTAATCACTCCAAACACATGGCCTTCAAAATACTTAACTGCTTGGTTAGGAAGGACCTAGCATTCATGGACAGCTTTTTCATTTCAAGTAGTTTTACTAAAAGCAATGCCCATCCATGTAATACACAGTATCACAAAGCTACACTGTAAAAAACAAGGCATACAATCTTAATTTCCTCACTGCATTACCCCCATTTTACTTGGCTAAATTAATTATATTGTTTGGTATAATTTGATTTTTATTCTTGTTCCCTGAGTAGCAGATACTTGCTTCCTTTACTGAATACAGCAGCAAGGACTGGTCTGGTGGACTATTCTTGAAGTAAAATTACATGCCAGGATTTTAAACTTGTCTTTTTGCTTAACAGTGAGGGAGCCTTCATCCATGCTAAGCAGGCAGTTCTTTGTTTGCAGCTGAGTTCCAAGTTGTATGAAAACAACGGATGCCAAGTTTTCAAAGAAAGGAAAGCACAACCACTTTGGCAAATGTAAGATGGCAAAAAAAATTGTTTAGCTGGATTGACGCATGCTCATAGACACACATTGTGCCTTCCTTTGAAAGCATGTTTCCCTACAGTGCCTGCTCTGCATACTAAACTGATTACATCTGTCTTTCTAAGATCACATCTCCATTCTCAGGGATATCTAAGCACTTCAAACACATGGTCTAAAATATGAAACATCTAAAATACACATCCTCTGTTCCTTTCAATCTAACTCTAATACTAAAGCCAATGAACAGATGAAAACAGGAAAAGAGGTTAACAAAGTTAATGGACACTGTTGGCCAAAGGAGCACTACAGGAAACTGCAGGAGGGCTCTACTGAGAGCAGCAGGATTCAAGACGATGCAATTCTGTGCCTCTTCTTGTACCTCTTGTCTAAATCTACGTAGCTCAATCCAGCCATCTGTTTTGCTATATGTCTCTCTGACTCTGCAACGATGCGCTATAAGAAAAATCTGTAAATTGAGAATTGAAGAATGGAATCTGAATTCATTGTGCCATTTAACTTGACAAACCATAAATCAAAATTTAGAAGAAAATATTTTTTTTCCTCCATGAACACCAACCTTTCCAACTAATGAAGGCTTCATCCCTCAACATGGAAAGTATCCGGACTCAGGTCTATTTATCCCTTCTCTCAGTTTTAAATACCTGAATGATCACATCAGGATTACTCACATCCTTTAGCTTCAAGCTGTGGACACTCAGAACACTCAGAAATTCTATTTTCTTTAGCACTGAGCAGGTCTATCAACAATGCAGCATTTTCTGGTTTCTGAAATCTAAATTTAAAGCTGCATGCATTTATTATATATAGTTTAAATTAAATTACGGGTTTCTGGCAGGTAATGGAAAGGCTACCCAAATAAAGGTGTGGTGGTACAAGGCACTCCCAGTTGTGGACACTGCAGGTGGTTGGCAGATGGGCACACCAGCTACAAATGGTGGCACTGGGAGAGTGAGCACAGCAGCTGAGCTTCTGTTGAGCAAACCAAGTAAGGTAACAATTCAAAGGATGATGCTTTATCAGCCATTTTATGCAGGACTTTCTTTGTAAACACTTTCTGCAAATTGAGGTCTAACTGGTGGTATGAGAGTTGGATTTGCCTGGAGGGTTGCTTCTCTCCAATCTGGAACATTCGGTACTGCAAAGTATAGTGGTGGATACATGGAGCTGGGTCATGTAACTGGCCACTGTGAAACTCATGGTCGCTATAATTGCCCCAAAGATTGAAATCTAACCAACTGGGATAAAAAGCAACTCTTGTCTATCACTAGAATTAATTTTTAAGTCTGGTTTATCATCTACAAAATATCAGTAAGGTAGGCATATAGGCAAATAATGTAGCTTTGGGAAGAAATTATATTCTAGTAGGAATGTAACAGGCCACGCCTTCTAGTTAGGATAATATTTGGTCTTAAGTATTTCTTTTGTATGAAACTGTTGGCAGCTCCACTTCCATTCTGTCCAGCTTTTGTCATTTTCTTCTGTAGTCAGCACAGAGAAGGTGTAAAGGGGGCCAAACCACTGAAAGGTAACTATGAATCAATATAAGACCTATGCAGTTCAACCACAGGTTGAAATTCGCAGTTGTGCAGATTACTCATATTAGATGATACAGGCTTATTAAAAAAAATATTTGAAATGAATACAACCACAACAAAATAAAAGACAAAACAACAAAAAGAGGGGAGCAGCAGGCTTCTTTTACACTCCACAGAACAAAAATGTTTTGATAAAAGAATAATGAGCAGAGCTCATTTTGGATCTTGGTAAGAATATCTGCAAAGTCTAACATGCAATGGTAAAAATTACATCATCTTTATACCAACTGCTTTTCTTCAAACAACAGTAACATTGAAATGCTATTTTGAGCAGAACTAGTCACTGTATTTGTTTTCCATTAGATATATAATCTAGAATGACTCCAACAGCTAGCTGGGCACGAACTTTATTAAACTGCACTGGTTGCATCAGCTTTAGAAAATCACTGTCTATTCTTTGGTGCTTAATGAGTGCTCAGCATCAGATACCTTTCCAATGTATGCATGCAGAATCTGTTTACAAGTTTAATAGCTTTAATAAAGGTAATAAGAAACTGAGCTTCAGAATAATGGGCAATCTGAAAATCTCAATAGGAATTAACACCATTGTTATTCAAGCTTAAATACAAACAAAGCAGAGAAAGCCACGTTTACTATTCCCAACTTCAAGTGGACAAACACTGCACTGATTTAATAAGACTCAGCTCTGTAATGATGTAATATATAATCTTTTCTCTCTTCCATTAATTATTTGGCCCATACCATATGTAACACTGAATACAATAAAACATCGAAAAAGCAGACTCGAAGACACTAACTGCTCCTTACCTCTATTCCTTCCTTGTTTAAGGCATATTCGTCGAAATTCAAAATAGCAGTCTTGATAGTTCGTGGAGGGGGTAGCACAGTCAAGCCAATATTAATAGCATTGCTTCGTTTTGAGTCCAATACAATGATCTCCTGTCGCTTCCCATCTGCAGCAGTTTTCTTGATCAAGAAGAGAACAAGAAGAAAATTACCCCTTCAGTCTGTTTATTAAAGTCACCCCTTTCACCAAAGACTTCCCCTGTGCAAGGGTGCTGACAGTGAGACCCTTTTTAACCACTAATAAAAGCTGACTCAGATACTGATGAGCGCAAGACACACAGGTTATCACCAGCCTTGGGAAACAGCCAGCCTGACAAAGGCTAGAGGCTGTCCCATGAGCTGAGGGTTCTCCCTGCGCCTTGGGAGCTGCTGGAGCCTGGGGATGCCCAGGGCAGGACTGCACCCGGTGCAGACACTGAACCTCTGACATCCAGGTGGCTCAGCTGGGGCAGGGTGGTTTCTGCTGGCTTGCAGGGCCTCTCCTGTGCTGGAGATCCACCTGGGACACAAGATAAGGAGTTGCAGAGGCCTTCAAGGAAACATCGGGTACCCACTCTCCCTCTGGCTGCACAAGAAAGGATATTCTACCTTACAATTTATGGTATTTCAGGCTTACCTCCAGTAAAGATGACAGTATTTTAAATGACAGCAAAGACAAAAAACCAAGGAACTAATAACAAGCTTTACACTTCATTCTTGAAATAAATGTGAATTTTTTTCCTCCCTGTCCCTATTCTTCTAATGCTAAAATACATACTCACTATGCACAGTGACTTACAAACCATTTATGACAAAATACAGTGCTGAATGTTGTCTTTACTTTCACGTCACAGCACACCTTTTAATCTCTCACTGCACTGTGCAAAAAGGTGCCTCTTGGCAACTGAATATATCATGTGCCAGGTTGCTAGAAGGGGTCTGCTCATTGTATATGGGGGTATTGAGAGAGAAAATGAGAGTGTACAGCACAATCCAGCTTCTTACATCATCTTTCCTCTCCCTCAACACACAAAGTTTGGAAGCAAGTGTTCTGTTCTCTCCCTTCCCTTTCTCTAAGAGAGATGGGTTGAGGGATGCTGCCAAGCTCTGAAAATTACGGAAAAGACCAGCACAATGAAGCAAGTACAGACATGCTCCGCTGTGTACAAACCTGTGTTTCAGCACAGCACAGATGGCAGAGATGTGACCATGCAATGAGATGTTACTGTTTTAAAAAAAATATATAAAGAAATGGCACTTTCAGAACAAACAGGATAAATTTTAGGAGAACTGTGATGACTTTTTATTTTGCTAGAACTGCTCTTATGTCAACAGCTTAAAAGCATCCCTGAGCCCTTTCCTTATTTAAGTATAGGACCTCCTTCTCTCAGGGAGCTAGCTGAGTGATCTGAGATAGCAGTTCTCCTTTAAAGCAGTTGTTCTCACTTTCTGGGCCATTAATTGCTTTCTTGGGACCACAGTTAGTGGCCAAGAGCACATAAAAACAAGTGGCATTCACCACAGCCTGCTTCCTCTTAGTCTGTACTGCACTCCTCTGTATTTTCACCGCCATTTTTGCAGCACAGAATCACAGTGCACTGAAGAATCCTTGTAGAAGGGAAGAGGCTGGGGGAAAGAAGTTATATTTAGGCTTCTCACATGCGGTATGGGTAAGTAAGCCTCAGATCTGCAGCTCTATGTTTAGGTTCCTAAGTTTGTCAAGAGAGACATATTAATTTGTGGGACATCTGATGCCAACCGCTGGGATGGCTGTGATCGCAGCAGTGCGATCCCTCCTCAGCAGTGAGTTAGGAGAGACAGATGAGCTCTACTGAGGACATAAGCAAGAGAGATATTTTCCAGAGCTACAGTTGCACGTTGAGTATGAAAATCTGGAGCAATTCTTTACAAAAACAGTGGCAGATGAGATTTTAAATCCCTTCTGGGGATGAAGGCTAGTTACAAAGAAATCCCTTCAAGCGAACAAAAGGATGAAGAAAAGAAAAAGATTTTACTACTTCGAACTTTATTATCCTAACACGAGGAAAAGAATTCCTTTTGGTCTGCAATTAAATCACACAGATGTAAGTGCCTAACTACTACAATGAGTTACAGCTACCAATTTCTGCTGTAATATTAAGTGATTTCAGAATGTGTTTTATTAGTTCATTAGTGCACTTGATTTCACATCTCAAAGTGCCAATACATAGCCTTGAGCTGCTGGTTCTTGTATTATGGAATATAAATCAGGTGGTGGAATCATTCCTACAATGTACCAAGAATTGCAGTGAATTTAGGCTTTTATAAGACCTAACTGGCCAGATGCTGCTGCCTTTTACTAAAGGCTTGGCAGACAAGATAGGTTATTCATAAACACCAGCGGTCTCACAGAAAGTGACCTGCGATTTGGTGAGCATGTAGTCTAAAAACCACCCATCTGCTTTAATTAAGCACTCATGAGAATTTCTATCACTTTTTCAGTGCTCAGTTTTCTATAAGAGCATCAAGATAAAATCTCTCTTCTGTTTAAACTTGTGGAACGATGTGCATCAGTAGTACAGAAAAACTTGGGAAATCCCTTAATAACGCGATGACAATTTCCTTTTTGTTTCTATCTTAATTAGCAAGGATTTAACTCTGGGGATTTGAAAAAGAATAATTCAGCTGCCACCTACTTTGTAAAGGATATCAAACAATCTTTTTCAGAAATGTTGTTCCACATTTATGACTAGCCTTCGCATTTATTCACCTTACAACAACCATTTTTACTAGGAGTATGTATCTAGGCACATACACACACCTGTATGTGAAAATAAGTTCCTTAATTTTTCACTCCTGCTTGCTTTTGTGCCTGTGGGCTCATGATGATGATGATGACTGATACTCCCAGTGGGTATAGATGAATTGGCAAAATAATACTTTTTAATGACTTGCAGAACCACACAGATTTCAGAAGGGTTGGGCAGTAACTTTCAATTCAGTAGTGTATGCAACTACTGAATGTCTTGTAACAGAAAAATTAGCACTTTGATGTACTTTGCCAAAATACCAGCTTTGTTTGGCAGAAATTCTAGGCTTGTTTGGAGGGGTACCTGATCACTTCTTCTATCCATTAATAAAATGTTGCGGTCCTCCAATTCAGAAAATAGGCATTCTGCAACAAAAATTGCTCCACCAACTATAATCAATGTGCATACTGCCCAAAGAGGAATACATTTTTCTAAAATCAAGAACCACCCCTCTACCTTAAATTCCCCTATTATATCCTACAGTTTAAAATCCATTTTATTTTATTGCAGTCTATTGTGTTTAATGAAAAACTTCTCGTAAGCCAGGAAGTAGCTGTTTATAGCTGTGTGTTGTGGAAATCACAGTGAAGGATTAGAAACTGGAGTAAAATTGGTTACAGCTGGATAAAATCATATGCACAGGAGAGAGCCAAAGACCCCCAGCCCCCACTCCAACACACACTCTGGCTTCGCTTCTCTTATCCTTCTGGACTATTCCTTTTCCATGCACCTGCTTGCATCTACTGCTATGAAATCTGGAGGTCTGACTTTTGATTTGTTGCTCAGTGCTCTTTTTTTTTTCAGCTGAACCAACTGAGCTGTGAGTCAGACTTTACAATATTATAGAATAAACCTGCTTTGGATTGCAGCCATTGGACACAAGAAACTAGACACAACGGGGAATGTACTTCCTGGAAATAAACCAAGCAGTCTGGAAAAAGCGAGAGTTATCCTAATTTGAGTGCAATCTTCATACCAAGCCTCAAGTCCTCTATGGATTCAGCAGTCTGCTTAATTATTCCCACTCTTGCTTAATCCAAGGACCATCTCATGCCCTGCAAGATTTGCTGGTATTCACCAAAAATACACAAGACTCTCAGAAGCTGGTGTGGAGCTCCACTATGATAATTTTCAGTCATCATTGTTTTCTGCACTGAGACAATGACACGCTATGTCTGTGTTATGGGACGAGATGGAAAGCAAGCCAAAAGTATAATGTCTCACGCAGAGAGCAGTATTAGTGTCCAAGAGGAAAGCAGTCACCTAAATCATTCCTCAGACTTGTACTGATTTCAAAGAAACCTGCTCACTCATCTTTCAGTTAGGAGCCAAAAGCTGTGCCAAAACATCAGGCAGCCCAGGCAGTTTTGGGAAGAGTGCATACGGTGGGGGGGAATGCCCAGAAGTTGTTTGGGAACATAACTGACAAACGACTGGAGAAGTAAACAAGTCCACATTCCAACTTTTTATCAAAATTCAGGTGAGAATAGAACCTAAGAATCAACCAGAGAAATCCATTACAATACTGGCATTTAGCACACAACTAAACTTTGGAAAAGGCAAATATGTCATAATTCCACATTAAATTCAAGGAATTAAATGCTTCATCGATCTAAGAAAACGTTCTCATTCTTTCCATCTATGAACCATCTGTGGCAGATTTGTATTTACAGGGAGAGAGATGAGAAGTAACACGCTACCATGTCACCAACATTCCTTCCTCACCAGAAAAGGAATGAAAGAAAGAAATGAATCTCAATGTCTGCCAAATGAACTATCAGCTGAATATGTTTCTAAGGTGCTATGCCACACATTTTGAAGTTATAAGCAATGCAAATATGAAAATTGTTTTTGCATCACAAAAAGTTCAATTTAGAAGAGTGATATGTAAGATGTAGGTGAGTCATATATTCATGCACCTATTGTTTGCCATGTACTTAAAGAGGCGCTAGATTGGTCAAATGGTGGTTGGAAAATTTTGAGTTAATAATTTCGGCAAGGAATATGAGACTGGGTAGCCTCACCACATTAAGAAAAGCCAATAATACTTACGACACATGAAATACAACTTTAGTTAGCCAAGGAGAGGTTAAATATTCAAGGTACTGATTATTTTTTATGTCACTATAAAACATACAATCAAGTTATTTATTTATTTTAACGAAGACAGATGGGTATATTTCAGTAGCATTTTAACTGAAGAGGAAAGTCTTTTTCCTGATATTAATTGCTCTGATGAGAAGTGAGTTTATGAAACCATGAAAAACAAATGTTTCAACCAATAACTAATTCTTACTAAATGTAAATATAAGGGACTTTTCTGTGTTGTCAAGTTCAACGTTAAACAGTTGTGAAAACAGCTTTCATGAATTTATTTCATAACAATGCTCCTAAGTATCAGGAGATCCTAGTTGTTGAGGTATTTCCTGCATCAGCTTCTGTCCTAAAATCATCATGCTCTGACCTTCAGATAAATATAACAGAAAATACTTCACGTTTAAATACCTGGTTTGGCACTGAACTACAACTGCGTCAATGTATAGTTTGTTGATATTCCCCACCTAAAGTGATATCCCCAAACTGATAGACCTGAGACAAGAGGACAGGCTTGGCACCGACACCACTGTGTCTCATTTCCTAGTTTAAGGTTATGGAATATCTTCTGTCATAGACCAAGCTAGAAACACATCCCGTAATTTCCACTGTTTCCATATAAACAGCATAAATCATCTACATCTAAGTCAAAATGAATACCAATACAATAGCAAAATAAGAATGAGCTGAATATGAGCTGTACCTTTGTGACAGGCAGTTCCTTGGACTTCGACTCAAAGAGATGCTCCAGTTTGGAAGTGTCCACCTTAATGGGTTCCAGTTTCGACCACAGGAATTCTCTGCAGCGTTTGTTGTTTTTACACTGCCACTCAAATGGCCGTACCTCGTTCCAAAACAGACGGATGGTTTTCTTCTTCTTTATAAATGCTGGCTGACCCCTAGAAACCTGGGGTGACCCTAAACCCTGAGGAGTGCTGAACAGCGGAGGAGGAGCCAATAAATTAGCAGAGGGTGGAGGTGGAGGCGGACATCCAAACAGTGGGGGAGGTGGTGGAGGAGGCAAACCCAGGAAAGAAGGTGGAGGTGGAGGAGGGGGAACAAGGGAGTCCCCAGGACCCATATCCATGTCCAACACATCTACATCATCCTCCTCCCCCAAGTCTGTAAAATCCATGTCTTTGATTTTAAGTTCTCTAGGATTAGCCATGAGTTGATCCCAGATGTAGTCAGATTCCTTCTTTGGCTGCGCTGGTGTTTTCTCAGGGACCTGTTCACTGATTCCATCTTCAGGCAAGGCTGTCCCCTTGGCCAACTCACCACTGTTGAATTTTTCCGCAAAGGCTTTCACACTGCCTTGGTTGTCCAGGTTTCCAATCTCCATCTTTTTGACACTTTCATCTTTGGCCTGCTTTGTGGCCTGAAGGATAGAGATCCTACTGGCTAGACTAGTGAGGGACTCCTCGCTTTCCTCCGTCTCCTTCTTTTCCTCCTTCGCCTCCAGCTCCTTCTCCTCTTCATCCTTGGGCTTTTTGTTATGCGCATACAGCATGTCCAGCATAAACCGCTTGTTGTTGAGGATGTTGCTGCACTGCTCATTCACGCCAGCATCCTGAATGGTCTGGGACCATGGACCTGCAATCACACACACACAGATGGAAAAAGTCAGGAGAAGGGAGCCAGAGCATCAAGAGTGCTCCCCACCACAAGAAAAATGTTTTAGGGTTGCATGCACAACTACTCTGAAACTGGGTAAGCAACAGGTTTGGAAATTTTGCTATTAGTGACAGTGCTGATATATGTCTCAATCCCGGTGGGTTGGGAGTACTTCTCAAAGAGGAACAGGAGCAGAAAATAATCTGTTTAGCTCAGGAGGGACTTCATAACTCAGCATTTTGAGATTTTGGGCTTCTTCTGAAATCTCTCAGATTTAATTTCGTACTTCCTATCCCAGCTCATTTTACACAGAGCATAAATGCTCAGAATATTTTGTAATCCAAAGTGGGGTTTAAATATTGTGACCATGTCACAAGACAGGTTGCTATCCTACTTCTGTTCAATCCATAAACTGGAAGGAAAACTTCCTCAAGAGACGAAGTTTACCTGCCTGACTTTAAGGTCAAAATGTAACTGCTTTCTCCTCCCTCTCCTCCCTCTCTGACCGCTAGGGGAGGACAGCTTTCACATCTGACTGCACTTTGGACCTCTTGACTGGTGCCTGAGCTGTTTTCATGACAAGGGCTACTTGAATCACAGAGCTGATTGCATACCCAGAGTACAGCTCTCATGGCAACTTTGTGAGTATAATCATAAAAGCAAGATTTTCAAAGTTACTTTTAGGAATACATGCACCTAAATAAAGTCTTCTAGTGATTTCTGAAAATTTTCTCATCAGATGCTGTTACCCTTCTGTAGCATATGATGAAATTGAAAACGTAATAGCCTTCTTTCCACATTACAGCCATTTAGAATCTCACTGTAATGAAGTTTTATTTTTCTGACTACTGCTTTTTAAAACTATAATTTGCAGAATAATCTGTTTAAGACAGCACTATAAACAACAAACCACAGCAGTCAATTTGTAAAAATAAATGATGCAAGCATCTTAGACTACATTTTCCTGAATACAATACTGTTAACCAGTTTCAATAATGTGACAAAAAATTATGGTGCTTTTTTTCCAAAGGGCAAAAGATGAAGTGGTGAAATATGAACAAAGATCATTCTTCACATTTTAAGTATCTTCTTTATCAGATTCTTTTTGTTCCCCATAGTCTTTACACATTTTATTAACATATTCTTAAAAATTCTACTTCTTAAACATTTTATTTTGATTGTTATCCTATCCTTTTGGCCCGTTATGGTTAAAGGTTTCAATTTATACCTTGCAGTTGCCTTTTCACTTATACTTCCATTTCATGTTTATTTCTCATATGTTCCTGATGTTTTCAATACTTAAAAGAGTTTTAAATACCTTTTAAGGTTTCTGCTATCATAGAATCATGGAATCATAGAATGGTTTGGGTTGGAAGTGACCTTTAAGATCTCTAGTTCCAACCTCCCTGCTATAGGCAGAGACACCTCCCTCTAGACCAGGTTGCTCACAGCTCCATCCAGCCTGGCCTTGAATGCTTCTAGGGAGAGGGCATCCACAACCTCACCTGGCAAAATTGTTCCAGTGTCTCACCACTCTAACAGTAAAGAATTTCTTCCTAATATCCAGTCTAAAACTACCCTCTTCCAGTTTAAAACCATTTCCCTTGTCCTATCACTAGCTGCCCTTATAAGAAGTCCCTCCCCAGCTTTCCTGTAGCCCCCTTCAGGTACTGGAAGGTCTCCTTGTAGCCTTCTCTTCTCCAGGCTGAAGAGCCTCAACTCTCTCAGCCAGTCCTTGTAGGGAAAGTGCTCCAGCCATCTGATCATCTTCACAGCCCTTTACTGGACCTGCTCCAACAACTCCATGTCCTTCCTGTGGTGGGGGCTCCAGAACTGGATGCGGTACTCCAGGTGGGGTCTCACAAGAGCATAGGGGCAGAATCACCTCCTTCAACCTGCTTCACTTGATGCAACCCAGGATATGGCTGGCCTTCTGGGCTGCAAGCACACACTGCTGGCTCATGTTGATTCTCTCATCAATCAGCACTCCCAAATCCTTCTCTTCAGGGTGGCTCTCAAGCCATTCTCTGCCCAAACTACATCTGTGCTTAAGACTGCCCTGACCCAGGTGCAGAACTTTGCACTTGGACTATCAGTTGATTTGCTGTCTTACTATGACAGTTATCAATGTACTCTCATAAAAAAACTCCCCAGACAAAATCTCTAAGATGGGGTCTCTTAGCCTAGTCTACCTTCATTTCCCCTATTTAATCAAATGTTATTGCTCTGAATACTCCTGCTCTTGCTACCTAGTTGCTCACTTCTCTCCCTCTGTCCACAGCGATAAAGTTGTGAAATACCATTAAAGAAATGAGAACTATAAGAAGTTAGGTTCAGCAGAAGGCTGGCAAAGAAGCTGGGACCAAAGGCTTTATTTCTTTGCCCTTAATGCATCTGAGCAGAACCAATGGTAAAATATCTGCTGGGAATCCGATAGCTGCTGGAAACCAGTGCTTCCCTTTCCTTTCTGAATCTCCTTATCTAGTAGAACACAAACGACTTGCTACATGAGAACTACTTCATAGCACAACCTAATAAATCTTTAGCCTACTGATAACATATGTCAATTTTAAGATGCTGTTATTTGATTACCAGGGTACATTTCTTAGCTTTTAACAAAAAAAGTACATATGCATTTATTTAGAATGAAAGGATCGGGATGTAACACATGAGATCTGGGGAAAATTGTAACCTGTTCTCCTTTATTTGCACTTGGAAGATCTTGAACTTTGCCACATGCAATAATATCACTCATCTATCATATCCATCATGCCTTTCCTACGCATATACTCATCTACTGTCTGTAAGAGTAGAACAACATTCTAAGTGCCTCATTTAACTTAATCTTGAAGCTAGTTGAAAAGAAGATAGTTCTTAAATTTAGAACAAAATTAACTTAATGCTTCCAGAAAAAAAGTGATAGTGTTTAAACATAAACATCATAATCTGAAAATTCACTACTATGAGGTAATCCTTGTTACTGGGTCATCTCTTTTCTTTCAGTAAGAAGTGAGGTTGTTTCACACTGTGTAGCAATTTTTGTTCTCTTATCTAGAATTTAAAGCACTTAGGACAATGTTTTCCACTGTTGAGCCCTAAGAAGACTTGGGAGTGCCCTAATAACACTTATTCCTTAACCTCTTTACAAGAGCCAGCAAACAAACAAATGAAAAAAGTATAATTAATCAATGAAGGCCAAAATATGCCTTTTTCTTTACTCCCTGCCTGGACTGCATGACTATCTCTGGTCATAATTATCTCTCCAGAGCAGAAAACTGGTTCTTCAGATTCTTAAGTTGTTTTCCAGGCTGGGCTACCCTTTGCATGAAACCAGAAACACTGGTCACTACAGAGCTGCAGTCTTTGAGACAATGTATATTTTATGGGCCTTCCCCACCTGAGCTAATGAAGGTCACAGCCTAGAACTATAGTCTGCAGCTCCTATGTATCTCTCTCTGCTTTCTGAAGCCTAAAACAGGAAAATTGGAAGGATGGAATAAAGAGCTCAGCACTTATTTTTCTTCCTATTGAATTAAAAGCTAATGGCATGTGAAAATTTGTTTGTAATCTCATGAAAAACTGTATCAGCAAGGCCTCTTATCTCATTGTTTTAGGTGTAGAAAAGACAACTATTTGGGGGTAGAATCACTACAAGATCATGATTCAACAGTTACTACATTAAACTTAAGGAAGAAAATGGTCTCAAGTTAAAAGAAACCTCAATTGATCAAGGCTTTTTTGCCCCTCAAACACAGAAGCCCCATTAAGTCTGTGGATTTCCAAGCAGGGAAAAGACACCGACTTGGTCACTGAAAAAAGAAATCTTCAATTAGGAGCAAAGAGTTTGTTTGCTAATTAACAAAACAGAGCTGCACATTTTACACCTTTTTTTTTTTTTTTTCCCCCACCAGAAATCCTTCATTATTGAAAAAACTTCAATTTACCAGTTTCATTGTCACTGGTTAACTTGTCCTCTCTCTCTTCCCTCTCTAAAGTGCTGCTTGCTGAGGATATGCTGGATGCAGAGCAGTTGTCTTTTTCATTCACTTCCTCATTCTGCCTCTCTTTTTCACTGAGTATTGCACTTTCTTCTGGCTCTCTCTCTGGTCCTTGCTCCACCTCACTCTCTGGTCCCACCTCTGTAGCCTCTATTTCCTTGGGTGTCTCCGTTCCCTGCTCAGGCTCTGCCTCAGTCTCCTGCTCTGCTTCTGGTTCTGTCTCTGTCTCTGGTTCGGGTTCACTGGCACTCACTGGTGGAGAGAACAATGGGAGAAAGAGATGCACTTAACAGCAGAGTTGTGTCAGGCTCACCCATCTAAATGAGAATGACGTAAAAACTGTACAAGTGCCTTATGGAAAGAAAATAAAAAGCAAGTCCATGGCATGCTTAACATTATGAGCAACAGATTGATGAACGTTGTATGACGACAGCATTGCACACGAGAGTGGCCTGGCAAACCCCTCTGCCTGCTGCCTGGAGCCAATCCACTGTTTTTATACATACTTCCACAGCTGGAATGTTGGACTCACATAAGGATTTGAACCAGCAGAAAATGGGCATTCCACCCATGACATTGAAAATTCAGTGCCTAGACAGAGTCAGGAAGCAAGAGATCTTGTAAAAAGCAAAAAGGAGAGAGACTGTGGCTTTTTTGGTTGAATTTTCTTTGGTTTCTGGAGGAATTCTTTTTTCACCTGATGAGGAACACTTCAACAAAAAAAAAATACAATATTAGTTTTATTAACACAATGAAATGGCACAGTCTGGAAATGGCACTGACACACATCTGTTCGACGAAAAACATATGTTTTTTTTCATGCACATTTACTTCAGAATAGCCACATCAAAACTGAACGAAGTTTTCAAATGCTTGGCATATGGCACAAATTTAGTTTCCAATTGGTTGGCATATGTTATACATTGAGCTTTTTATCAGTTGGCAATGTGGCGAATACTGTTGATAGCACACCTGGTTTCTTCTTCCCTGCTTTATCACTGACAGTGAACTTCATTCTTCTTTTTTTTTTTTTAGCTAAAACATCTGATTTTCACGTGCAAATATTCTCTGCATGCGGCAAAGGAACTGAAGAGCATCCACTCATATTCACATCAAGCAGCTCACAATTTTATGAATGCTGAAATTTCCATGCAAGAGTGATGAAAATAGGCATGCATGTTAGTTTTGCATACTCCCCAAACTCCCTTTGTGCTAAATTTTATATCAGGTGACTACAATGACCAAGTCATGCTCATTTTTTCCTTCTACTACTTGTCATTGCAATATTGCAAAATGGACTTATCATCTTTGGATCGCATGATGTACGATGAGACTTTCTTCAAGAACAAAATGATCCTATGAGGCAAATAGTATCACACTGGAATGTAGCTGAAACAGGTCAGTCCTCTAGGGAGCAGGTAGTGGATTAATCCAAAGACAGCATAAGCCAAAATAACAAAAGTCACAATGTTTTCCAAAGACTGCTGCACATTGAGTGCCTATTCTTTTTTCTGTGACACCCACACAAAGAATGATGATTACTAACAATGCCCATGCCTTCCCTTTACAACAACACACATTTCTGAACTAGCTTTGAGGAATGCATCTTCAGTATCACACTATTCCACTTCATTTTACATAATTTTAGTGTAAAAATGAAAACTATTTTTTTCCTTCATTTTGTTGGAGTTAAGCTTTTACAATTTCACAAATGATTTTAAATGTGTAGTTAGTTAAACAACCATCTATGTATAAATAAAACATATACATAAATGTTCACATAGTATGTTTAATAAATAGTCCATGCATACTCAATCCCCTTTAAGACGTTTTAAAACAATCAGCAGATTACACTTTTCCCTCTTCTACAGAAAGAGAATTTAAAAGTCTGACATTTGATTTGTGAGCAGCTCTGTGCAGACCTTGTCTCTTTAAATGTCTTACTTACAACTCTACTCTTGGCATTGCCTGTGAGAGAATCAAAATTTTAGAGAGCTGGCAAGGAGTTGGGCAAATACTCAGTGGTGTATATCTGACTACAGCTGTTAGTTTGAAGGTGTAACACAAGAATATTTCCAAGTCAAGATGAGATTTGAATATAACTGGGGTACAACCTTAGGTATCCTGGAACTAGCATAGTACTATACAGTGAGATTCTGAACTTCACATTCTGCAGTGGTCCACGATGACTACATAGATACATACAGATGTCTTCAGCTTCCTCAACTAGCCATTCTAGACTTTTCCCTCTAAGACCAAAAAGTGCAGTGACCAGGAAGGTCAACTCCAACAGCTTAGGTAGAGAAAGAAACTGACTGAAATACCTTCAGGACCACTGATGTTTTGTCATCACGAAGCTACACTTAAGATTTAGTAGGATACAGTCAGGGAAGACATCAGAAATGCTTGAAAAATGAGAATGTAGAACTACAAAAGCAGCATTCAAAAGAATTCTGAATCCTCTGCACATTAGAAATATTTCACACATAGCAGAAAGATGTAGTGTCTTAGGAGATCCTAATATATGCCAAAAAGTAGACAGCACTATGCTGACACAAGCTGCCTTTTTTGAGTTCAAGGACTATCAAAATCTGAACACTTCTAGAAAAAAACAGGGGTACATTGATACTCATCTTGAAAGTCTCTCTCCCTCTCTTCTGAGATCAAACTACCTACCTATCACCCACATTATATATAGTGAGCTATGTCCAGTAGTGCTTCCCTTAAAGAACAGTTCAGAAATCAATTTTGTCAACAAACACTAGCAGGAGAGTGAAGCTAGTAAGTCAGCCATATATTTATTGCCTGCAGTTCCATTCATGGGTTGATATTGTTGAGAATTTCTAAAGCTGTTAACAAACAAAATTCTTGGTGTGTAAAATGAGATGGAAGTTTCAAACTAGTACAGACTCACAAGGAGGAGGAAAACTGAACATGAGTTCAAGGAGTAGTTTTTGAAACTTATGCCTATTTCTTTTTTTCTCCCAAAAGTTAAACTCTGAAAATGCATTACTGGAAAAAAAAATTCTGAGGAGAATGAAATCTCTCAAAGCAGCTATATATCCTCAGCCCTGATGGATATGGTAGCAGAGCCCTTCAATGAATGTGTAAAGATTGCTTTGTTTTGACAATTTTCATCTTCTAACATTTTTAAGACTTTGTCATGCGCGCGCACACACACACACACAAAACAAAAAAACAACATAACAATGTGATTTGCTGTGTTATGATCATATATTGGTGATAGCCCTTTTCTGAATAAGGTTGACTGGACAGCAAGCTGCTTCCTTCTGAAAATAGCTATGAACTCACAATGTTGCACAGGGACATGGAAGGAAATTATTTTTGATACTCAGCTATTAAAGAGCTCTGAACAGACACAGGTTGTCATATCTTTACTAGCTGCTAAGACTTGAATCCCTCAGGCTATAAACCCTCAGAGAGAACAAATATTCTAGGCCTACACCTAATCCCTTGTCTTTGTAATAAATTAGTCAACCTCATCTTCAACTCTTTTCCTTGCTCTCTATTTGGAGCTGGAAAATGGTGTCTCTTGAGAAAACAAAGTCTGAAGAAGGTTGGTCGAATTCTTCAGGCAATTCAACCAAAACTTAAAGCTTGAAGTCTGGATCTCCCCCCAGCTCTTTTAACACAGGATTCATCTTGCAGTGAATTCAGCAGGGCTCACCTCCTTTTCACTTTCTTTCTCCGCACCCAACCTCCAATCTTTTCTACTCTATGCAGTGGTAAAAATTAGCATAGAGTGACTGCCAGGAGGGAACTGGCTCTTTCTTCCTTTGTACTCCCCCCTCCCCATCTCCTACTCCTCTGTCCTGCTGTACAGCTGTGGCTGTAATGGCCTCACTGCACCTTCATGCTTCAGTGCTTCTCCATCTCCAGACATCCTCACTAGTCATACTTAATGCAGTATTTGAACCTTGCTTTGCTACTGATACAGAAGTTTTCCTTCTGTCCAGAAGGCATACTTGGGTTGACTTGTTTACTTCTGTGAGTACTGCATAAAGCTGCTCTTCTAAGAGGAGGGATTGTATCTGATGCTTTTGTGGATTGATTTCAGAGATTTCTTGGTTATTGTTGCTTTCCTTTAATGCACATGTGCATTTCATAAAATATTATCCAACGAAATTACAAAAGAGGAAGTAGTTGCTTTGAAAAAAAAATAAGTTCTATTTTGCAGTTATGGGACTGCCTTCATTTCCTCTGAATGCCATACCACAAGTTTTACAAGAGTAAGTTGTATAAGACTTGATTACTTCAATGGAACCAATTGTTTTATATGAGAAAACACTCCAGATCACTAAGTCCAGATTTTTATGTTGGGTAGAGATACTGAGATGCTTCACAGCGTGGGAGAAAGTTCAACAGACAAAATCCATTTCCTTCTTAAGCCAGTAGATACTGGATGGACAAACTATACTTCAACACAAGCAGGGTAAAATAAATTTAACTTCTAAAACCACAGATTGCTTTGCTACTAGGGGAATGCACTTCTCATCTGACTTTGTGTCTGAATTGTGCAGGCAAGTATCACACATCTGTTAACACTACTCTTGCAGAGTCTTTGGAGGGTCCTATGAACAGAACTGAGCAATTATTTTCCTTCTGCAGTTTTATGCTTGTTGGAGAGGATGATGAGTCCCATGTTCAACACAACTGATTGGGGTTAATGTAAACTGGCTCTGTCCAGGGCTCTATTTCAGCTTTCATACAACTTGCTTAAGCAAGTTAATGTCTCAGTTTCATTCTCTGTTAGTGCGATTCATAACATTTCCTAAGGACAGAAAAAGAACATAAGGAACTCAGATAATAAACAGTCCAGAGGCCATGGCATAAAATCTGCAAAGAATCCTGCCAGTTGTTGGTTGATCCAATCATCTTCCACCTCCAGAGAACAAGAGAACTCGTCCTGCTCACGTGCTCATTATTTCAAATGACCTTCCCCGTATTTTTCCTAGGCCTGAGAAAGCTACCCTTTTTCATGCACAGCTTCCACTGAAGAATGCAGATTTCAAGCCATGTTTGGGTGCTGTCCTGGCTGTCTGCTTTCTGTTGCTGGAAGCTCACCGTGCTCCAGCCATATTTTTTCTCCTTGTAGTTTACTGCTAAGCTTCCAGTGTTGCTCTCTGATGCCTATTGATGTTGCCAGGATTTTCAGTACAGAGGTCCTGCCTACCCATGTGTTGATAGTTTTGCCACAACCTGGCTGCCTAATGTTGCCCTGTACACCTGCTCTAAATGTACTCTCCAAATGGAGTGTGCTGCTCCATTTCATGGTTTTTTTGTTTTTTTTTTTTAAATGCTTCCAGGGGAAATATGTTAAAATAATCATCATAAAAGAGATACTTGCTCCCTACTCAGCTCTGAAATACTAATGGTGGAAAAATCCAGCTTACTTGCTCTAAAAGTAATATAAAGCTCAAAGAAATGGGTATCTAGATGCTTCTGACTATCAAATTTACAGGAAAATACCCATGTTTTTAAATTCAAGTGATTCCACTGAGACTTTTAAGGTGCTAGATAATAAAACTCGGAATATAATTGAAAAAACACATAAACCTAAATTAAATAAACTTCACCTACTTAATATAGTAAGAATAAACATACGTAACATTCGGTATTTGTAACTTTTTTCTTAAATTCCCTTGCTTTACAGCATGCTACTAGCCAAAACACTCAATAAAACCAAGCAGTGCAAGTTACAAATGCATTAATCACCAATAGCATGTAGCAGGAAATAAAATAAAAATGAATGATGGCGATAATTCACCCTCAACATGCACTCTAGCTCCCAAAGTTAATGCAATATTGTGTGGTGCAAATATAAAACCATATGGTGGGTGTTTTTTTTCAAGACTGAAGGAGGGGAACATGTTGCAAATGGCAGAATGACGTGCACACACAAAAAAATATTGCTCTGTACACCAATAAATTATATGACAGCAAACCAACCGTGCAAACACTAATTATACTTTCCTTTTCACTAATTGTCTGTGGTCTCTTTTAAGTCCTTTACTACTTCTGCTACAATTTTAAAAGCTTTTGTTGGTGTTAAAAATAACCAACAACCCTCCCTGCCTTCAATTAAAGAGCCTTTCTGTTTGCCCCAGTCAGCCTGCGCTCTACTGGAAGATTATTATAATCTTGGCATTCATCTGTTGTTCCAGAGAATCCACACAACCAAAATCTGCTGGCAGGAATATTGTTGGTTTAGTATTCAGTAACTTCTAATATACAAGGAACATGATGGAAAATTAAGACCCTCTGTATGATATATTTTCCAATTAATCCATTCTAACAGCATCAGACAATACTAATATAAATCATAGCAATGATTAGCAGTGTACTGTTTGCTTGAATAGACTACAAGACATCCAAATCTATGAATAAAAAAAAAGGAAAGGAAGTTTAGGAAGACAGCAAGGACAAATATAACAATACTTTTTACTTTGGCACCTCAGAGGTGATGTTCTCACACTCATGCATGAAAAATCACTGCTAGTCAGAAAGAACAATCATAAAAGCATCCCTCTTTTCCCCTTGCCCTGCTTTTTACTTACCTTCTGAGTGCTGTGGAGTACCGCAGGGAGTAGAGGGGGTCTTCAGCTCTTCCTGGGACTCTATGGATGCTGGGCTGACACACTTGGGTATAGGTGAGGATGGGGCTGAAGGAGATCTCAGGTTCAAGGACAGCTCACTTCTGCCTCGGCTTACACTTCGACTCTTCAGCTCCTTCTCATATTCCTCGGCTGCCAATCTCTCCAAGTATTTGTATCTGAAAGTTAAATTCCAAAGGGTTTCCGTAAAGAAAAAGAAGTCTGTGGCTGATGCTTGTTTATGGATGAAACACCTGCAAAGAGTGAGCTGACTTCCAGACTCAAGGGGTACGGCACTAAACTGGTTGCCTGGTCAACCTGACAAAAAATGCACACCAAAGCAAAGACTATTGCCCTGAAAAATGTTAAACTGCTCATGACAAAACAAAAGCAAAAAGCAGCAGAATCAGAGAGTCCTTAGATATAGTGTTGTGTCTGCATAGCACTTCTCCTTTAGGAAGCATTTGTCTGTCCTCCTTTTCACCCTCCTACTTCACCTCCTGCTCCTCCCAGCCCTCCCTCTCCCAAAACTAAAACGGGAGGAAAAAAAACATTGAACAACCTCCAAAGCCAGACCCCCTTAATACTGATGCAAGCAGCCAAAGTCTGAGACTAGCTGCAAGGAGAGGAAAATGGTTCAGTGCAGCAGACAAAAACAGATCTCCCTGAAAATAATACCAATAATAAATGTTGGATTGACTATCTAAAGTCTCTGAACCTGCTCCTATTTGCTCTGAGAGCAATGCACTGGAATTCACTTTGTTCTCTCCAGAGCCTACAATGGAAAGTTTTCTTTTTTCTATTCTAAAAAATTTCTCTGCCGGACTCAGACATCCAATAGCTTGGACCTGACGTCACATGTAGTTTATTCATCAAAGTCACTTTAAAAGAACAAAGATACATCTGTTTTGCATTTTAGGCAGGCAGAACTCACTAACTGTTTATTAAGACCAGCTACCAATCATATTCTTCATAGTGTGCTTTATACATTGTGACCAAAATAACTTTGAAATACGTGCCTCTACCAGATGCCTGCTAATTTTATCCACCGTTATTTACTAATGAACAAATTCATGAATACAGCTGGATCAGGCTTTGTACTGTTTGTCTTACTCACAAGTGAACTGTTAAACAGGTTAATCAAGACTACTGTTTACATCTCTGAAATGCTGCGGTCATCCTCCTCTAATCCACTGTTGTGAACACTTTGTAACATGGAACACCTCTCCTCCTCCAGCCTGCCTCACTGACAGCCTGAATTAGTGTACAAGTGTGCATTAAAAGCAGGAAGGGTAAAGAAGTCAGCACCATGGGGCAACAAACATGCTTAGTACATATGGCAAGCACACACGCATGCACATTTGCAAATATCCATATGGAGCATAGAAAACTTGTCTTTGAAGAGCTGTCCTTGTGTTTTCAGAGGCAATTAGCTTTATTGCAAACAGCAATAATGAAGAACAAACTCATTTTCTTTTTTTCCTCCAGAGGTATGCACATGCTCTGAGCAAATTTCGCAAGAAAGAACAAACCCCTACCGATTCTGGATGAAAATATAATAAGCCACATACTTGTATGGCTATAAAATAGGAACTGTTTACAGTTCTAACATGAAGCCAATTCTAAAGAATGATTTTTGCCTTTTCAATGGAGGAGAAAGCCTTCCGCTGGCATTAGCATAATGTTTTGTTACATTCAATGAAGCCAGTCTTTCTTTTAACTTTGGCTGCTTACAAACTGTGTTTTCCACCTTCTCACAAATAGAGCAGAAGGGACTTAAGCCTCATAAAGAGCCATTCAAATTGACCACTTAGCTAAAACAGGTACAGCCCAGCTGGCTGCAATGGAAGCTTTTGCCGTTTGCCAACACACTGCAACCAAGATCTGGACAGATCCTTCTGTAATAGGGGAGCTACAATGTTTTATTGTCCTCAGTTCTTTGTCAGCTGTTTTAACAGCTTCTGCTGCTGTGTACTACACAGTTCAGCAGCAAAGCAGAGGACTATCATCAAGATGTGTCTTCCTAAAATATATCTGCTCTGTATACTGAAAGAAAAAACAGAACCAGGACAGCAACTCTCATGGCAAGATAGAGGCAGAACTACTTAACGAAAGGGGCAAACTAATAAGCAGATGTGGCAACTTAACCAGGGACTAACATCCTTCTATAATCCATTATTAATGCTTCAGACTTGAAAAAGAATATGTATTTATCTACTGGACTTTAAAATGAAGCAGATAAAAGGACGAGCTATCATTCTTCTGCTACACTTCCACCCGTACAGGATGGCCACAGTAATTCCATACAGAAGCAATACTGCCATACTCCTTCAAATCATTAAAACCTGCAAACATCATGCCTACACTAACTCCTTTTTATAGACAAAGAGCCAAGCATTTATCGGCTATCCACTTGGTATGCCTCATGAACATTATATTCAACACCTTCAGGAAGATAAAAATGTGAGTTGTCTAGGCCTCTGAGCAATGCCCTTAGGGTGACTTGAATTGTTTCTGTACCAACAAAGTCAGTGGGTGGAGAGTAGAACCATCCCATCTGGTCTGTAAATCACATTAGGGAAAGGGTTTGGAAGCTCACCTTTGTAGGGTTAAACTACCACTGGAAAATACCCAACCAAGCAAAATAAAAAAGCCTCAAAGCATCAAACAAACAGAACATGTGAAACGAATGATGATCCAGTGTTTACTTGTCAAAGCAAATGCATCTTTCTTCTTTATGGGGAAGAACTTCAAGTTAGTTTAACATCTCAGTTCAAAAACAGCCTAATGATAGAGGCACGCTCTTGCTGACCAGTGAAATTGTATCAGACTGCACAGCAGAGATGCCCTGCTGGTGAACACTTCCAAAAACTACTCTAGCTGACATAGTATGCTCCCATACAACTTGAAAGTGATGAGGAGTTCACTTCTAGCTTGTTACAAATGTTGCTGATGAGTATTCTTGCTGCAAAAGGTTTTATTCAACTGAGATCTGTGTATGATGCTTAGGTGCTCACACACATTTTATTTTAGAAAATGTTTTAAAATACTTATAATTGTTTTGTGTGGAATGACAAAGAATGACCACCCAACTTTTGTTACTCTTACAGATGTTAAAATCATGTTTTAATACTAGTTACTTCATCCACAATAGACATGCTGGCAGATCAGATTTCAGTCTGCAGAAAAGAATTGCCTCATGATATGATGAAAAAACTACAGCTACTCTCATAGTTCAATAATATAATTCCAGATCTTGACAATTCCAAAAGCACCTCTGTAGAGCAACCTCTAGAGGACCATAAAAGCAGAACTGAGGCAATCTGGATGATTTTTCATCTACTGTTTGTTCAGTAACATGCATATTTTCCAGGTAAAAAACAAGAAATCCCTCCGGGGTGCAATTATTAGTGAATGTAGAGATGAAGCTACTGAAAGGCAAAGGTCTTCAGTCAAGCATTCCTTGAAAAATGTGCTTTCATAAGCACTTAACTCCCAGTCTTTGAAATTCTCTAACTGAATCAGAAAAGGAAAAAAAAAAAGAAAAAAGAAAAAAGTTCAGTACCTCTAAATACTATCTAAAAACTAAATCAAACTCTTAATGACAAATGCTGCTTAGCTTTACAATTTTAATAAGAGAGATGGGCAAAGAAAACCTGGCCCTGGAATACAAAACTGTGTTGGGAGTAGGTGTCAGACTCATTTCCATCATCCAGTTTTCCAATGTTTGTTACCCCACTTTCTTTGCTATATCCACAGTTACCTTTTCTGACCCTCTAGGAAGCTTGGATCCTAGCAAGTGAGAAACACAGGCTTATTAGATTTGTAACTACACTAACTTCAGGCAAATTTGTGAGGCAAATGGAAAAAAATAATTTCCCACACAAACAGATAAAAGATAGGTTATCAATCACTCATGCATTCCAGTCCCACTGCTCCTTATTTATTGCTGTGCTTACAGCTGGGCTTGATTTTCCTCTTTAAATAATACAACAGCTTCCTTATAGACTTCTTTTTGAACGGAAGTGTCCTAAGCATGCATGGTTAACAGTGTAAATACACAACAATGAAGAATATAGACAGTGGAAACAAAGGGAAGGATGGATGCAGCATATACAGACCTCTCTTCTCTTGCTTGTCTTAGTTCTTCTCTTTTGTCTAAATAATCACGGCTAAAAAAAAAATTGTAGTAAATTGCAGAGGAAACCAAAAGAATAAGGTATATTACAGAATTATACGTACAATAGAAGAAACCAAGAGCTGTTTAAGAAAGGTGATCAGAAACAATGAAGGTGGATTTCAACAAAAAATATTAGACTGAAAAAATTACGAAATCTATTTATGTACATGTATTTATGCATATAGTACATACATGTGTACACCAAATACACAGTTTAGACTAATTAAAAACAAAAAAACAAACAAAAAAAAGTCTTTCTTAAGGAACAAGCCCATTAGTGGCTGTAAAACAACTATTCATTGGCCCCACATGGAATACCCTGAAACAAGGACTGCTTGTATCTGGCAAGTTATACCAAGGCAAGGAGCAGACATTATGTATCCTGTTTCTAATACACCTTTCCTAAGTGTATTTTAGTTTACAGTTGCAAATATGACAGCAAACTAGTTGAGTATTTGGTTTTACCAAGTAGGACAGTTCTTAGAAGGCACATTCAGGATCATCCAACGGTGACGTTCTTTTGCTATTTATTTTTCACCCTGAAGTTTAGACACAAAACTCCTTCTATCTTATCTCCTCAAGTAACTCATATGTAGGTTTCTCTGAAAGTAATGCCTCCTACTTATTTCCATGGAAGCTACTACAGATAGAAAGATCACTATAACACTACTTGATAGAGCAAACTTCCAGCTACATTATTTTTCAACACAGTCACTACCATCACCTCTTCATTTTTTCCAGAGCTGAACAAGAGTCTGCACGCCACACTCATAAAAATCTGCACCAGCAGAGGTGATCCACTGTTGCTGTCACCACTGCTGAAACACACCATCCACCACCTTGCTGTACTCATATTCATTCTTTGGTGTCCTTAAACGTTCAACAAGTGTTGATGAATGTCAGTAAGTGCCATTTTTTTCTGCATGGAGGAATTAAATGACACACCTTTGATCCATGTGCACTTCCATGTCAAATGCCATTTTGTCAGACTGCCACTCTACTATCTGTAGCACGGAAACAAAATATAATGAAATATTGGTGGGAAGCTTCAACCATTACTGTCATCCCACCAACATCTACCTCAGATGTCGCGGGCCAACATAATAAAAGAGTCATTACTTTCAGAGCAGCCCCCATACATTTAACTTCTGCCAAGTCAACTTTGCAGAATGCCTGGATTCCGTAATTTCAAGTAGGCCTGTTATATCCACAAATAAAAAAAAATATCAGCAAGCAAATTAGTGAATAATTCCTCGACAATCAAATTTAATTCAAATAGTGGTAGAACCCAATAAATATCCAAATATGCCTTCATATAGCAGCTAAACGGTTTCAATATTTAGTTGAATCTGCTGACACAGAGGATGACACTGTATCTGTTAGACTCTTTCCCATTACAACCTACGAGTACCAGAAAGACTTTCAGAACTATTCCAATAAAACACTACTTTTTATACTTATGGTCATCAAACTTGCCATCTATAACAGTAATCATACAGTAATAACAGTACTAATTGCTCCAACAGCAATTAAAAGTCTACTCTTCAAATGCCAGCGCTAACATGAAACACACATTGTTTCAGGCTATCTTCCACATACTTCTGAATCACTACTGGTTATACTTTTACAACATTTTTGGAGTACTCTTTGCAATTACAGTAGCTACAGGAATAACCCCAAGGAAAAAGCAAAACAAAACAACAACAACAAAAACCCAAAGAATTTTTCAGTGAAATTACTCACAGTGAACATTACTCACTCCCCTCTAACTATTTTCACATCTAAGTACAGATGAAGAATAATCCACTCATTGTATGACATATTGTTCTACATATGCAAATGGAGACAAGAGTCTTTGTACTGAGAAAAGCATCCATTTTGTGAAGCATTCCTTTTGCTAGTAGTAGCTTTTAAAGCATTTTAGCACTTCCAAAAAAAAAGGTCTTTCACAAGTGGTGATGCTCTCTCCTAAATTATTCTCAATTTGTCAACAATGGTGCCAGAATCTACTGCAATGTTGTCAAGGCAGAATTGGAAAGAATGAGATAACAAATGAGTCATGATGTTAAATCCAGTACTGCTCACAAGTTTAAAGGCTGTGAATTGGAAGTGTTATTTTTAACCAAAAATACATCTTCAGAGACTGGGTTTCCAGCCAGATTGATGATACAGTAATGAAATCCCATGAACTGTTACGAAACTGTCCACAACAGTTTGCTGTGGATTTGTCCTCCTCTTTCCAGACTGGTTAATCAACTGTGGGATGCTGCCTGCAAAGTTAGTGGCTTGGGAGACTCTATTCTCAAATACAACCTCTAACTTTTTTGGATGAAGACGGAACTCAAATATTGAAGATTAAAACACTGAGCATTGAAAAATTGTTGTCTCAAATATGTAACAGTCATGACACGTAGTTAACCACTTTCTGACTCTAGAGTAATGGGATGAAGAGGTAAATTTCATAAGAAGGTGTTTTTTTTGTTGTTGTTGTTTTTTTTTTTTTTTTTAAAGAAGGTCTTTCAGTGACAGAACAACTACTTCAGCCAACATTTAGTGAAATGTGTAGATCTATTATTCAAACAGGTCAAGCTGCCAAATGTCCTAGTAGCTTTTTTTGGTCTGGGAGTTTCCTTTCTGAAAGATCATGTTGGCTTTCCATGACAGCCTGTTGCAGACTGATGATACCACTTAGAGGGAAAGTTTTTGGAAGACATTTGAGGACTGAGACTTGATTGTTTCTGTTTCAGGAAAACATGGGCAGCTGTTGGCTGCCAAAGATCCTATTATGGTGCTCTTCCACCTTCCCTCTATCTCTCATTTTCTTCCAAACTAGTTATCTTCTGGAGCCAGTAGAGTATCTCCTTCAACCAAGCAAGCAACCAACCACTAGCAAGTTATTCCTCTGTCTAAATCCACTATGACACAGACCATTTCCACTTCTTACTTACTAAAGAGATGATTACAGTGAAAACAATCCTGCATACTAATACACAAACTGACATGAAACTTAGGGCCATCCTTCCCATAAATAGCATCTCTCAGGCAACAAAACATATATCCTACTATTATTTATATTTCTGTATTATAACTTCTGACTACTGAAAATGCTTACTTTTCACTCCTGTCTACAAAAAACTAAAACGGCTTCCTAGTGCACCCTCTTCAGATGGTAGGCACATCACCAGTAGGCACTTTATCTATTCTAAGCCCACTGCTGTCTTTGCTGATGGCTATGCTGGGATACAGCATGAATCAAACAGGGAGTGAGAACTTGGCTCTTACTATCTTACAGGCAGAACATCTTGGTATCCCACAGCACATGACATGGACTCAGATGTGAAAATAAGTGTTCTGTATTCAGCTGGGGTCTTTTCCCACTGGCTGAGCAATAATTTTGATAATTATTTTCTGTCTCTTACTATTTCCACGAGGAAGAGATGCATGCTTGGAGAAGCAGGAAAATGTATAGCTATTCAAACACTACCATACATTCTAAGACAGCAAAATGCTTTTACTTTGCAAAACATAAAAGCAAAATATATCGTATCTTAGTTCTTTCTTGATTTCATTCCTCCTAGTTCCACCTTCAAACTTATGTCTCACTGAGATTATACTTTGAGAAGGAGCACATTAGCTATTAAAAATTAGCTTTTATGGATTTCCAAACAGAATAATTGGCTAAAGCAGAGTTGTTTTTAAAAAATGCTGATTTTTTAAATGATAAAATTCATTAATATACCAGTTCTTCAGACATTTGTATCTAGAAAGGTATCCAAAGATACACAGGAAATATTCAACAATTAAAATATTTCACAATTAAATATCTCAATAATTTGCAGACCCATCTCATATTAAGACAACAGAGTGATAGTAAACATGATTCTTACTTGAATTTGTTTCTTTCTTCACGTTCTATCCTCTGCAACCTTTCTTCTCTCTCTTGACGTCGTCTTTCTCTTTCTGCTGCCAAGGACTCCTGGTGCTGCCGGAAAGATGACGTAAGGAGACCACCCAAAGCTGGCCTGCAGAAAAGGGGGAATCAGGTTTCCCAATGTCACTGTTATTGATTACACTGGCAAAAAAATGGTAGCAGTCATTCAGCAAGTAACATAAACTCAACCAATGGAATGACACAGCAACACTTATGTATGGATGTTTCAAACTACTAAGTATCTTCTTGATTTAGATACTGTGATGAACTTGAGAAAGTCAGATAATGTAGGTTTCCTGTATCACCAAGTTCACAGAGTACAAATAAAGTATGTATAAGAACTCTTCAGCATCTTTCAATTGCAATATTCTCTCTTGAACACTTTTCAAGCACTTTCCAAACATCTTATGCAATAATGTTAAAAACAGACATGTTACAAGCAATTGAGATTCCAGTACACAGAAAAACAAAAGCGAAAGAAGATCTCAGAATTGCCCATCAACAATTTTAATGCTCTCTTAAAGAGGTGCTTACTTTTTCTTTACACACAGTCAAATTCTGTTATTGTAATTTTCTTGCTACATCTGATGCAAAGGTAAAATTAACAGTGTAGGAACATATCAATAGAATACCCAGGGACTGCACAGCTAGTTATAACAATCATTAAGTGTCTTCAAAATAGCTGTAACAAAATTAGTTGAAATGTGGCTGAAGGAGAACTACACATATTCCTTTCTTTATCCAAGAGAGCATATAGTCTTTTCAGTCCATTCCTGAAAAGTGCTTGTCTGGCCTGTCTTCAAAGCCCCTAATGGATATATCATATCCAGCCATTTCAGTGCTTAACTATCCTTACCAGTAAGAAAGTTTTTTGTTTTGCTTTTTTTTTTTTTTCCTGGTCATTTAGCCTGTTTTCTCCTTGTTCTCTCTACAGTGAACAAAAAGAACAACTTACCACCACATGCCATGGATAAAGAAGAATTAGTCTGAAATGTAACTTTCTCTGCAGTTCTCTTACCATAACTTAGAACTGGATGCTCCACAGTAGGTTACTATAATGAAGAGGTCTAAACGTCACCACTAGCAATGCAATCAAACTTTTGGCTGTTGTTCAGAAGGCTGTTAAAAAGCATGACCATGGAAATGCCCAGCCATAATGTGGGACTTTTTTTCATCAGAAATGGCAGCCTCTACAGTAAAGACTTCTCAGATCTGAAACTGATTTTTCCTTTGAGATGAAACAGCTCCAGGCAGTAAATGAAGTTTTAAAAGCTACATTTATAAATTCTTATAGCTTCGTCTGGACCCAGTTTTTTTTTTCCCCCTTTTTTCTTTTTCTTTCTTTTTTTTACTATAACTTCTGCTTTGGATAAGAGAGTGGTTCCTCTCACACATCTTTTCCTCAAAGCGACGGTATTGGTACCACCAAACTTTCACATGGCAAGAGAGCTCCCTCAGAGAAAACATGTTTTTCTTTCTGTCTCTTAGACAGGAAATATCTATATAGTAGAAGATAGCTTTATACAGATGTAAATGTATACACTGATTGAATTTAACTGATAAAATCAAACAGACATAACCCTTTTTGATTTATATGCCTATAGTGTACAGTGTAGGCCTTTCGTGTAAGAGCACCGGTTTGCCAGTGAAAATAGGTGCAGAAGAAGACAAAAACATTAATGCAAGCTTATCTTCCAAGTGCCTATGTCTATGAGAGCAGCAATGTCACAGAACATAGTCATTTCAGCCCAACTGGCAGCAGGGTAGCATGAATATAATTTTAATAATTTCAATAAATTGAATTTCAATATGTTCTATTCACCAGCATAAACATTATATAAGAAGGTATAAAACTTGATATTCTGTAAGCCGACTTTCTGGCACTTGTCCAGAGCTATAGTATCAATGCTGGATCATGCTCAAAACCATAAAAATCTACAATATTCCTCAGCGCTAAGAGGGAAAAAAATTCCCCAAACCCTGACAGTCAAGTACGTGTGGTGATTTTTTCCTTGAACTTACTTTAAATTGTCTTTAACTTTTGAACTTTTAGTGCATGCTGCAAGAGAAAGCTCTCAGCAGGAACACTGAAAAATCACCTCATAAGATTGAGTATCATCAGAAAATGCTCTAGGAAGTGGAAAACTGGACACTGTCTTCTCTTGAAACCATCTAGAAATGATCAGGAAAAGAAGGCAAGAAGAGGGTTTCTACCAAGTATATGCTTATGTGTGTTCCATGTATTTAACTTGTCATCCCATTCCATCCAGCTTCCTTAAGTCTGCAATCTCCATTTAGAGTCAAAGGAAGTTATGACTTGACAAAACATGAAGGAAAATTAACTGAAGGGTGGGGTGATTCTGAGAGACGCACGCTGATTGTAGTCTAGCAGGCGGAAAACCTTCAGCACTGACTAAGCTCACTGGGGCTCTTTGGTGAATACAAATTCTTATTAAAGGGATTACAGGGAAATTGTATGGAGATGTGCAGCTCAGCCCGGCATATGGGATTCTAAGATGAGCCTAGTAGTAGTAGAATGCCTGCACATACCAAATCACCTTATTAGGACATTTGATCTAGAGCAGATTGGTTAGCACATTCACTTGGTTAAAATTTGCAGACTTACAAACAGCAGCTTTGCAATTTGAATAAAAGATTCAGAGCCGTACAGTTAGAAAAAAAGCCAACACCTAATATATCCATGTGCCGTATTAGTTTTGTCAACTCTTGGAAACTAGTCAAATCAGTGTTAACTATCCAGAACTTGTTACTTCCCTCTAGTTTTTTTTAGAACTTCGTACATTTTTTGAATTGTTAATTAGAGCATAGCACACACATGCTTTTGGATCAATGAATTTGTTTTAAACAGATAGTTCCAGACTGCCATATTAGCTATAACAGTTTAATGCATGAAATGGTTGAAATGAACAGCTGAAGCTGTGAGAAGGTTCTGTTGAAAAAATTGCAAGAAAACACATAAGAATATAGCTAGCTCACTCCTTTTGTGGCACAGACTTCTGAAAGACAGACAGGATTTGGGTTTCCAGTCATGTTTAGAAAGCAACAATCAATGAAACAACATTAATTGAGCTGACTTAGTGGTTGCTTAGTGGCTAGATCCTGCACTGTCCAGCTCACTCAGTTGAACCCTTTCCCCTGGCTGAAGACCACATTTCACACCAAATGCTGAGCTCATTTTCATTATGAAATATAACGAACTCACAGCTTCACTGCTGCTATCAAATACTGAAACTAAACTGGTATTCAGATGCATCAAACCTCTTTTAAATGTTATCTGCAAATGAGCAGATTATATAAACTAAACTAGATATAAACTAAAACTGGAGGAAAGAGGCATTATTTTCAGGTTTTACAAGGCTGTAGAACATCCAGAAGGAAAGGCAAGTGGTAAGACGTACTCCTCAAACATTCTAATCAATTTGAAAAGGGATTTGTGTATGCCTGGTTGTTCTGTAAAATCTATTTTTTTTACTATCCCCATGGCAATAATGGTTAAAGTAAATGCTCTCTTTCTCTAAATTCATAGTTGAGTGGCAAATGGAAGAGGGATCACAAATGAGCTTGCAGGATTGCTTGAGATAAGCCTTTCCATAATTTTGATGTTTTGATGCTGTCTGCAGGATGATGACAGCTCCGGGCTTCAGGAAGGCTCAGGTCTTAATGCTCTAGGCTACATTTTAAAAATAGGTAAGTAAGGAAAAGGTTGAAAAAAAGAAAAAAAATCTTTCACTGAATTAAAGGCGGTAAGAGATTTTAAAAGAAAATAATATGTGAAAACTCAATGAAAGCATAATAGAGTGATCACCCTTGGGTAATTGGGTTACAGCTAATATTTGCCAGCATTTTAATGCTGGTGTCGTATGTTACAAAGTGGTAATATCAGCCATTGGTTCAATTCCACAAACATAATCCAGAAAGATCCTTACTGTGAGAACTATTTTTGCATTGAAGAGAACTTAAGGGTACTAAGAATGGATTGCTAATATAAAAATACTAAGAAAGCATTGTTCTGCCTGCTGCTAAAATCAGCAAAAGCTGAACAAGATAGGCTATCACAATCTTGAGAAAACATTCAAAAAGAACATGTTTGAGTCCAGGGATTTGTGAATGCAGCTCCATACCATACCATTTTGAACTTGGAACAACAACAAAAAAAATAGAAATAATAGGTGACAAAAATACACACTGGGCTGAGGATACAAAGCAAAAACATTGTCTGTCAGCAAAAACTCCCGAAGAAAAATTCAGTTCATCTGATCTTACTGCTGCATTTATCTCAATAGTAAAATAGTCATAATTACAAAAAAAAAAAAGCTCATTGAGACGAGAAATCTAATCATTTTCTGACAATACTTCATCACAGGCTATATGTTGTAAAGGTGAAAAAGGGACCTGAATAGTTTTGTTGAAAAACAAAGCCAGCATGTCTGCCTTACTCTAAGCCACTCTGTTATACTGAAATTGCATTTATCAGCTTAAAATGTTCTTCATTAAGCTTGGAAAGAATCTTCTGCGCTTTTCTCTGTTACTGAATTTCTAAAATTTATGAAATGGAAGTTGTATCTATAGCAAAAGTATAGCAAGTACAAAAGCTTATTTTAGGAACTAAAAAATGATCAATTGACATATGAGGGGAAATCCCCTTAGGTCATGAGGTTAATATTCAGGATTTTTTCTAATACAACAAGGGTAAGAATCATTAATAACTTTAATAAGCAAGCTCTAATTACCTACTCTTCCAGCATGCTCCTACCTCAGCAGTCATGGGAAGGCTGCAAAGAGGGGACAGCGAGCAGTTCCCGTCTAAGACAGGCCTCAAGTAACTCTGAATGTTTCTCAGCTTTAACAAAATAAATCTGATTTCCAGCTTAGAAAGGGACCAGAGAGGAGACAAAGCTGCCAAGAGCCATATTGCTTTTCACAGTTAAAGAAAATCTCCTTGTGTTACGTCTTTGTACAAGACACGGCAAATTCAAAAGTGTGTTGATACAAGATTTTGCAAACAGACTAAACATTACTTGAGGAAACTTTACAAAACTTCTCTCAAAAAATAAACAAAAATTTGAGAGAGAAAACTACTGGCTAAGGCTTCCTTTGAGGAAGAAACTTGAGAATGACCAAAAGAAGAACCAATTAGCGCTGGACTTTAAACTGGCCTGAAAGGCTCCATAAAATGAAGCTTAACAGATTATCTGTGTTCCAGAGCAATGCACCAGGTCCTTATGCACATACAGAACTCCTGCAGACTGACTTTTACAGTTTTTAAATTGTGTTTCTGTCTTTGTGCAACACAGTGGCCAACCTGTAGCTCCTCAGCTCCCTTTGATTCACAAACCATGTGGAAGTGACCTGCAAAGCCACTCTCTTGACAAAGGCTAACATGCGTTTCCCTAAATACCACTACTGCTGGTATTTGCGAGTGACCGCGTCCTCCATGTGCACTGTGTGTTCAGCCAGTAATGCTTACATTTTAGTTTGAGGCTGTAAACTGTCTCATGTTTTTTGCTTAAATCTATGTCACTGCCATATAACAAAGCATGCAAAGCTGCAATCAAGAATACTGCTTACACAGTAGTTCAATGAGCAGCTAGGCCAGTGCAAGCCACCATTGCTTCCCAAATTGTAAATCATCCAGTAATTCCTAAGGTCACTTTTCCTAGTAAAATTTCAGTAATAAAGTTGAGGCTTTTGCCCTGGGCCAGTATTATCAACTGTCAAGCTATCCCTTCCTCATTATATTATTCAGAGTGAAAGATGTGCTTGGCATTTACCACACAAGAAAACAGCCACAGTCTCTGGACTGGAAGTCCAGAAGTACATACTAAGACACACAGAAGATGGTAAAAGCAGCAGGAAAATAAAGCCAAGGGAAGAAAAATTGTTCTTGGGAGGGCAGCAGTCTTACAGAGTGTACACTAAGTTTTATTTCATAGATTTCTTGCTTTTCTTCAGTATTTAACAGCTGGAGTAAAGTAAATCCAGAGTGCAGTTTAGTGATAGACAGCTAATTGGGGAAAAAAAAAAAAAAAAAAAAGAGGAAGAGAGGAAGAGAAACTGCCAAAACTGCCAAGAAGCTTCATCTAGCAGTACTTCCCTGATGAGGTCAATTACAACATCTAATTTTAGAATTTTAGTAAAAAATCTAAATGAAAAGCAGTTTACTATTCTCAAGCATCTCTGTTTTGTTTTTAAGAGACACAAATCTGAAAAACAGATTGCCAGAGAATCACTTTCAAGCATCTGGAGAGGAAACAAAATTCTAAGGAAAAGTATTTATAGACTTTTGCTGAAATTCTTGTTTAACATATCTTTAAGATCAATTGAGAAAAAATAATCTATAATCCAGCCATGCTAAACTCAGTGTCTCTATGCACCTTGAGTAGAAATAAATGCTTTAAGGATAAACTGGGAGTACATTACCTCTAAAAGATCTATAAAAACATTGAGCTGAGTCAGTGTTCAAGGTTCATTAAAAAAGCCTAAGCTAACCTACTGCTGTAGACCATCATGCAAGTAAGAGAGAAGACAAGTTAAGGGATATGAAGCCTTTCTTCTTTCTTAAGTCTATTTTCTATTAGTCTGGAAATGCTAGACAGTGCATCAAACTGGAATAATCTGCAAGTGTCCTAGCAATGTTTCACCAAGCTTGGACAATCAGAGGAACATCAGAATGATCAGCCAGAGTTGGAGACTAAGTCCACACCAACCAGCCAAGAGGATCCAGAGGTGAAGGTTTGCAAATTGAACTTTCTGGCACTTGAATGACCAGATAAAGGCAAGAGAATGGGGTCTAAGAGCTTCTGTTCCTAGCACACAGCGCTAGCTTGGCTAATTGCATAACTATGTGACTACCAAGCCCTGTGGGAACTGTCTCCTGGCAAATGCTTCAGAATAAACTTACCTTGGCAAACACAGCAGCAAAAACAAAATATATTTCCCTGGCAATGAAAAGCTGATGTCAAAGTCAGGCTCTCTTGCCACATAAATTAGACCCTTTCAGGGTCTCCTCTAACTACAATTACTTCAACAATGCATACACCTCAACATCAGAAACACAGTGTGAGGAGCTGAGAAGCTTTGCAAACAGAGCTGTTCCAAGCTTTCAATGACTCCAGAAAACTGCAGACTGAGGCTGCAGTTTTCAATTTCAGTGATCATATAAGATTCAAAATCTGAGAAAGCAATCTTTGGCTAAACTTAAGTACCACAGATGTGAAGATAAGGCAAAGAAATACAGAATAGTCTTACAACAACAGTTCCTTCCTCTAGACAAGAAGGTAACTCATCAGATGTAAGAAAAATGCTTTTCTCATTGACGTGCTCCAACTATGTCTGGCTATTCCCCTTTGTTAGCAAAATTTATGAAGTCATGAAGTTGAAATTGAGATACTTCTTTTCTTTGGGACTGGAGGAGAGAGTTAACTGGTGACAAGTCATGAGGACAGGGAGCAGTACATTTCTGGAGCAAAGTAGTCTTTAGCAGTTAGAAACAGGAGGACTGGGTTATACTGGTATGCATTAGGAACAACTTTCATAAGCAGAGAGATATGAGGGAATCAATAACACTTCTTTCTCAATAAAAGGCCGAGCTGAAAAGGCCCTACAATTTGCCCTTCTTCAGCAGGATTCCCATGGCTGCAATATGCACTTCAGAAACATGGCTCTCCACAGGAGATCCAGAGAAATGAAAAAGAACAGCATTGCAAGAAGTTGGCAAAAGACTGCAGCTGAATTTAGAAACCAAGAAACAGTCAAGTAAGCCTTTTCTTCTGCTGTACAATCAAAAATACATACATTATGAGTATTTCAGAGAACAAAATCTGGTTACATTTGTACTGAATCATGCTGCTCTTTTGGATTTCCTATGGTTCTTAGCCAAGCAGGGTTTGAAAAGTATGAATGTCAAAATGTAAACCACTCAGCTGCTTTCCACCTAAGTTGTCATAAGTAAAATGCAACTGAGGTTTGGGAAGGCCTGTGAGGACAATTGGACAGGGCATGAATCACTCTGCAGGGCACTGTTCTATGCGCTGCCTCTTTCTTCCTCCTCCTTTTGGAGGTCAGATAAACAGTACCAGGAGCTACCTCTGAAGCTTTCTTCTGCATAACAAAAGACAGGGGTCTTTCTGCAGAGTCCTTGGATAACTGCAATGCTAAACTGATAGCAGAAAACTTGCCTTGTAGCTAACCATAGATAAGCAACTTCTTATCAACTCTTCCTCTCTCCCCATCTTTTCACTTTTTTTCCTGTGCAAATTTTTGTCATATTCACATTCGTGAAATGTTTCACAATATTTTCCACCTAGTAGTTGAGCAGCACGTTATGCACTACACAGTTTACTCTCTAATGAGCAAAACGCTACCTGTGTATCTATGCATGGGCATTTCTGCAACTCATATGTTTCAGGACAATAAGATGAAAGCAGACAACTGCCCTTCAAAATAGTGTCATTAGAATTTGCTGAACTCTATGTCTGGAATGGCAGCACAGCAAAAAATAAAGTCTTGATGCAAAATGGCATCCAAATCTTTATATTTCATTATCTTTCAAGAAAAACTGCATCTATTCTGCCAGCAACATGCAGCTGTGGCATGCAGGCCTTTTTCACACTTCTCAGAGACTCATAAACAAAATGTGTCAAATACAAGCATGTAGAAAGACTGGTGAGATCAGCTACCATAAATAGTAAGCTACAAATTTAAACAAGAAAGAGATTTTATCAGGTGAGGTGAAAAATGGTAAACGTAACCTAACGGAAGGACAGAGATGCAATTCCAGCAACACGTAAAAGAGATTTGTTGAAGGCATAGTGTTTGCCAGTTTCAAAGAGAAGCAGAACGAGGTGCAATGGCTGGAAGATGCTGCCAGACAAAATTTCCTCCAAAACATGAAATATTTTTCTAGCATGATGATAAATACTGGAATGCTTTCCAGAAGGAGTCACCAACTGTCTCTGTAATGCCAGTGAAGGTATGGTGGCTCTCACTTAGCTTCTGGGAGACACACTGCAGGTTGGAACAGATGATCACACAGCTTCCCTCTGGCTTGACTATCTATGAATTTGTGAATTTTACAGCTTTGTCCTGTGGGACCAGTGCATTTTGGCTTCCAGCCACCAACATACTTATGCACATGCTGAAATGAAATCTCACTTCCTTTGCTGGATTGGAGCCAGAATGATTGACCTCTTGCAGGACAGGCCCAACTGTCTTCAGCCATCTCAATATGTGACCACTTGGCTTTCTTTTCTTCAGTAGCAACCAGAAGCTTTAAAATGGAAAGGGTGTAGAAAGCTAAACCTTCAGAAGCAGTGGGATATTTTTAATTCTTGCTTATCTTACATCTATTTTGCTATGGTAAAAGTGAATGAAAATGCTGCTATGGAGTTTTTTATTATGGTGTCACTCAGCAATGATTTAACTCAGGAAAGACAAATCAAGGCAAGTTATTTGTGGAAGAAGAGCAAATGAAAAATGAAGCCTTTCTCCAGGGATAAACTTAATGTAATTACTCACTTGAAAAAAAGATTAAATCAATACCTCATGGGTAGAAATATATACATGCTGAAAGCCTAACTTGAACCATTCTGAGTAGTAGACTCAAAAGGATGTGAGGCAATTGGTAGGTTCAAATATAAATACATACACACAGAAGAACATACATATATATTTCTATACACATAAATATCCCAAAACAGCTAATAAAAATTAATTAGAATGTAGACAAAGAATATAGAAAAAACAGCCCCCAGTTCAAACACAGGGAGGGGAGATGGAATTTTTTTGAATCGAAGGCCAATTTGGCAACAAACAATATGAAGCCCGCCTGGCCTAACTGGAAATTAGTAGTTTGCCTTGACAGCATGTGTAATTAAAAATTTCTACCCTTCCCTCTTAAACTCAGCATGACATCCTCTGAAGCTGTCACTTACTTTCAGGTTGTAACAGTCAGTTCATTTCTGGTGGTCCAAATTTCTTGCCAATAAGACTTTACTTTTCATGTATTCATAATATTTTCCCATCCTTTTTCTTCCTGAAGTACATTACGTAACTCAAAAGAGTATTTCAACTGCTAAAAATACCCTGGTTTTGTTGTTGTTGTTGGGTTTTAGTTATTTTTTCCTAAGTGAGAGGATAACTGGCATGTTAACTTGAGCTTCCTTTACCAACAGTAAGAACATTTTGCCCTTGACAAAATACTGAGATAGACCATGTGTGTTCAAGGAAGGACAAGTTAAGGCCTAGGAAACTCTGAACTAAGTACATTTCTGTGATTTTACACTTCATGATGTGAAAATGGATCTGTCTGAATCGAAGTTTAAAAATAGAAATAAACAAAATGTGCTTTAATTCACCTTTTTGATATGCAGAACAAAATACATGTGAGAGAAATCTGTTTTATCCATTTGAGTGAAAGAAGTAGAATTAGGATGGAAATACATCCACTCTTTAATATTAGCTGAGCAAATGACTTGTGATTGAGTGGGAAATGAACACGCTGAGATTTCTGTACATTCTTTTTTCAATGTTAAAGAAGATCTGGCTCTACGATATTTCGAAACAGTTCACAATTATCTCCTTTGTACTCTATAGAAAGTAATTGTGTCAAAATGGTGATGAAATTACAAACCTGTCAGACTTGGACTCCTGAGGCGGTGAGAGAGCTGTCCCATAACGAGAAGTGGGTGTTGTAGGAGCACTCAAACCAGAGTGTCGCGGAGAAGAGTAAGAGTTGCTGCCATAGCTATTGTATCTGAAGAAGTGAGAAGGAGTGTAGTAGAAAGGGAGAGAAAAAAAATGCATCAGCAAGCAGACATGAAATAGTCAATCCTCTTGTCTAGAGGTTGGCAATGACACCGTATCCCAGACTTTCTCATCTATCTACCTTCTGAAAATACTGTTCTAACCTCAGCTTCAAAATATATACCTATCATTTCACTAAACTATGTCACCGAAATACTTAATTCAAATACTAAACTACTGTTATGGAAAATAATGACAGACCAGAATGACTCTCTAAAGTTACTACTCTGAGCAGAAATACTTAAATTACTGCTCAGTTACTCAAATTTGTTAGCTGTTTTGGGAGCTTTTTGGGACCCCCAGAAGTCCATGTCAGCAATAGCAATTCCTAGGAAAACTAACACAAACAACAGCATTCCTGAGTATCCTCTGAACAGGGACATATACAATTTGTGAACATTTGCATTATAAAGCATACACATCCTTTCCAATTAAAGCAGGCAGCATTTTCTCTCCCTTCCCCCATCATAAGTCATAGCTTATGTGCCATGTCTTACAATGTCTGTAAAAAATCATCACCGTGGTTAAAATTACATGTTTCGGGAAGAATGGCTTTAGGAATTTCTACCAGCCATTCCCTCTTCTAAAAAAAAAAAAGGAAAGAAAGGAAAAAAAAGAAAAAGAAAAACAACCACACATAACCGCTTGATTTCATTGCGAGTTTGCTGATCAAAGAGAAATTGCTTCCAGGGCTCTTGGAATGGCCACCTCCCAAGAGTCCCTTGTATCAATGTTTTCAACCTGGCTCCTGTACTGAGCAGGAATAGCAGTTGTGTTTCTTTTATGTGCCTTTTAGCCACTGTATTTAAACAGCATTTCTTGGAGGCACAGAGATTCCTGATTTGTTAAAATTAGAACATTTCTTTTTACACAAATTACCATTTTCCCTTTTGGAAAGCATATGAAGCATGGTAGGTGAAATATTTCACAAGGCCAACTGATTCAAAACTCAGTTCAGAAGAAAGAGCACCATCATTTTCTTCATTACAATTCATAACGAACAACAGATCCCTTTTTACCTTATCCTTTCTGGACTGCTTCTTCTCCCATGCACCCCAGCACACAGTAATTCCTCTCAACTCAGCTATTTTATTTAAAAATACTGGTTGTTTTCCTTCTGCTCCATTTAACAAACACATCTTGTCATGCAAAATTTCAATTCCTAGGGGTACAATAGCATTGCTAATTGCCAAGGTCCATATTAAAAACAAAATAAATTTAATTTAGCGTTTTTTAATATTGCAAGGGATTTAGAGAATGTGCTCCTTTTTTGTGAAAGCCCAATTTTATGTTCTAGAATACAAATCCCAGACACCATGCTGTAAGTCCAAGAAATGCGGAGTCATTTGGGGAAAAAATGCTGCTATGAATATTTCTAAGCTACAAAAGGAATTTTGCTGAATGGGAAATGACTGCCTTCATGGAAATCCTGCCCTAGAAGAAAACCAACTAGAGAAACAACCCTGGTGGAGGGCTGTGTAGCTAAGCAGGATAGAGCTGTCCTATAGGCACAGACCTAACACAGGTCTTCTCTCCAGCATACTCAACTCACAAAACACCCTGCTTGTGGCCATATTGAGTGAGAAGGCAAAGCTCAGTTGTCCCAAGAGAATCTCAGAGCTCACTCACTATGTTCTAAACACTAACAGAAAGCTTCACTTCAGTTTCAATTAAATGCTACAAGACCTTCTTATCAATTATTGTGTTTACTTTTCTCCTGCTTTGTCACTTGAAAAAATTGATACAGTGCAAATCCTTTCTCAGACAAAGGAATTTCAATTAGTGCAACAATAACTCTCACTAAATTAGAGAGAACTTGCTTTCCTGTGCAACCCAGTCTAGGGAGCCTGCTTTAGCAGGGAGGTTGGAGTAGATATCTCCAGAGGTCCCTTCTAACCCCTACAATTCTATGATGCTGTAATTCCAAGGATTGATCCAATCACTCTCAGTTTTATACCTTAAAAGCTCCATTAATTTTCACGAAATCATGCCAGGAAATTACACTGTTTTAAATGAGAGCAAAATGATGCTCTTTTATGTGATCTCCCAAATCACATGTTATTTATCTACTGCTGCACAGAGGAGGCTGGGAACTAGATGAGATGAAAAAAACAGAGGCAAGGGAAGAATATCAATCAAATCAAAACACAGGCTTACATGACTAAAACTAATACAGTATGTTCTGGAAATAATACAACATTATTACCACTATAAAACTCTTGAAAGGTGTTATTCATTTATCTAAAAATTCATGTCAGCTGTATAAAATCTACCTGTTTTCCCTCATCACCTCTGCTTCCTTTTCTTTCACAGATGCTGGAGACTCTTCAAAGTCATAGGAGAAGAGGTGAAAAGGAGTATGTGGTACATAAGGCAATTTCTCTACCGTTGGAGATGCCTTTGGAGTAATGGATGCTGATGAATTTTGGGAAGAGCTTAGCAAAACTGCTGCTGGTGAAGATGGTGGTGAAAGAATAGAATTATGATGAGAGACAGATGAGTCAGGCACAAAAGAGGTGCTGCTAGAAGAGCTCTTTGCTCTAGAGCAGGGGAGAAGCCTCTCAGCTTGAGAAATGGCACTGGAGGTGGCTGAAGAATCACAACACTGTGAAAAGTTTTCTTTCACAGCTTCCTGTGCACCTGGGACCCCACTGCAGGAAGAAAATATTGTGGGAAGGGAAAGGATGGGAAGAGAAGGGAAACAGAGAAAAGAGAGATCAACAGATCATACCACTTAGAAGAGAAAAAAAAAGTCTAGGAGGATCAGGCAAAAAATAACCCCTTCTACATTGTAGATAATAATCTTTTATTCTTTAAGTTTTTTTTTTTTAAGTTTTTTTTTTTTTTTCCTAGAAGTAAGGAAACAGATCTTCGTATCTTCTTGGAATTGGAAATATATAGGCATGGAAGCAATTCAGCCTAAATGATTTAGTTCAGAGACTTCAGAACAAATTTTCACGAACCTTTTCATAACCATTTTCTGAATAATTTTCAAGTAATTCACGGTAGGTTGTAAATGTAGTCAGAGCAGCACAAAACAGTTTCATCATGCCAGATGATCTGTTGCACCAAGTATAGATACTTCAAGACACAATCTGCACGACTGCCTCTTGAAGGACAGGTATCTGATTACCATTCCCCTCAGTGAATGGATATTTTTTTACCAAAAGAGCCCATAAAAATCCTTTATCCATCAAAGAGGAAAATTAAAACAAAACAAAACCAAATCATCATTTATCTGAGTGTTAGCATCCCAATCAATTGCTGTGTTTGCGTTAGAGACCTGTACTTAGTGAACAGAAAACATATCTGCTTTGCTTTGGGGAAGGTAGGTGTTGGTGAGCGACAGAATCAGCAAGGCAGGTGAAAAACCATGGGATATGCACTCCTGGACAACTGTTTTCATGAGCATCTCAAGCATAAACACTGTGCAGGGATTTGGGCTGGATCACTCAGCAAGTGACTGATAAACTTTTCCTGAGACCACCTCTGCAATCTGCCTACATGCATGCAAGGCACAGACCTTATCTGAGGCGTGGCAAAGAATATGCAACAACAAAAAAATTAGATGTGCTAGACACATTAGAAAATTATGAAGTTAATCAAGTATATACCAAGTAATTGTTCTCACAACTGAAACACAGTGGGCAATCTGGAAACCTTCATTTATTTCACCACCTGTGCATGACAGGAATCCCTAAAGATAGGTTTTTCCTACTATTCCTGACAGGATTTAAAACAAATGGCAAGGATTCAGATCATTTTTGTTACACCACACCAGTGACGGTGAAGGGTGGTATTTAAAAAGTCATGGGAACATCACCCAGTTATCTCAAGTTGACTATTATTTTAAAAGAACCATGTCTGAAGCACACGTTATGTCCTTTACGTGGCTCTTGTGCTCAACATTTTTTCACAGCATTTTATTATTTTCATGTGATTTACTAATAATTTGTGTCTTAGCTTTGTCTTTTAAGAATAGGATTTGAGGAAATTATCACTTAATTTTGAAATTTCAGGCAGCCACTGGCTACATTTGCAGACTGGAAGATATTAATAACAACAAGTACAGTATTTTCTTTGGAATTTGCACATTAAACAGTTTCCTTTCTTCCTTCCGTGCTGTATAGCGTCTGCATGAATGTGGTTTATTTAAAAAAAATCCAATCTCATTTGCCGAGTTGCAAAGCCAAACAAGTTAACCTAAATCAAATGGCTGTCTGGAAGAAAAAACATATTTTCTTTCTTCCAATTTATTAGGATAAAATTGCCAGATTCCAAATCCATGTATACCTCAGAAATAAGTGGAAAATTTTACATGAGAATATTGTTTTGATAAGTGGTTTGTTTACAGCCATATATACACAGATGGACATGTATGTATAAAATGTTATACATCTATCAGCTTTGCCTCTAAGTAGTTCTTTCCTATTTAAAAATGTGAAAAATTGATATAAATCATAGGCAGCATTTTAAAAAAGTCAATCTTCTTCCTATCTACAGACATTGCTAATAAGGCTATATTCTGAAAATATGGAAGAAAACTTAAGAAGTCAAGCAGTATCCTAACTCAGCAATGCACTGCATTGTTTCAGCATTGTTCTAACTAAAAGACAAACTTACACCATGCTTAGAAACTATGCTGTCAGCTAAATCTTATGATTAGTGACTGGTACTCATTTGGTAATAAAATGAGGGAATGCAAACAGCTTTCAGTGCCTTAAGCCTATACAACTAAACCTATTTCCTTTAGTTGCATACAGTGACAAAGCTTTTGGATGCAAAAAGATTTCCTTAGGAGTGGCTTTAAAAAGAGAGCTGGGAATGTGAGTGAAAAGGTAGATACTGCCGCACACTTAGTGGTGAATTAATGTCAGAGTGAGAAAAGGTGCATGGATGATGCTGAATCCCAGTACCTGGCTTTGACCTGCCTACTGGTCTCTTCCTCCCCCTCATCCTCAGTATTGGGTTCTGTGACTGGCTGTTCTTCTTCCTCTTCTTCATACTCCTCCTCCTCTCTGAGGTCACACCAAGGAAAGAGGCATGCAGTGGTATGGAAAGAGAAAAGTTGGAAGAGAAAATGACATGAGTCCCCAGAAAGAGAAATGCAATGAGGTTAGAAATGGAAAGAAAACGTTGAGAGCAGCAGTTGTGACACTAGTCAAACAGTCACCTAAACTTCATGCTAAGTATGCATTGCCACGAGGGTAGCAGTAATGCAGTAATTTTTATCCTCTCCCCCATTTACATTTCTTTTTTCTTATTAATTTTTTTTTTTCCCCCTAATCTGACTTTCCATTTGCTATCTACACACGCATTAATGGCAATTTTTCAATACCACAATACCACTGTTAGACTCGTTAGTAGTTAAGATGTATCTGGCTTAAAGGACAGTATACACTGCGTTGACACTGAACAACTGGAACTGTATATTACACCTTAAAATTAACACAGACAAAACGTTCTGGTTAAGCAGCCAATAGCTCAACTACAGAAAAGAGCACGGTGAACCATTAAGTTAGAAATAACAGAGAGACCAGATCAGTTCAGGGCTATTTGCACATAGCAATACTTAAGTTACTGAATGCCAGTAAATGAATTATATCAGTAAAGAATTGTTAGTATGGCCAAAGCAGGCTTTGGTTCAGGCCTCAGTCTGGCAGAGAAGAATTTTAAGTCACGCATAAAGCCTCCATAACCTACAAACCACATAAGTAATAATAAAACTATATTAAACAAAACAAAAGACTGTATTTTCTGCCTCATATCCTTCCCATTTATACGTCTTCTTCCACAGATGAACAGACCCACAGAAGATTTAGAAAATATTCTCTCTTTGGAATTCTTTTGCATTTGCAGCTGATCCAGTTCTCCATTTGATTTAAACAATGAATACCATTAGTTTATGTCCCATGCAAAGAATAAAGCATATGAACAGTAATAAAGTTTGTAAGAAACTCATACATTTCTTGCATTTTCCCGAAGGCTGGTTTTCTTTAATTGTAAAGGAATGCTTTGTGATTTTTTTTCCTGTTTAGAATTGGTATGGTTACATGTTATAAGGATAAGGAATATTTACAGTGTGAGATCACAAACTCATCATGACAACGCAAAGGGTGAATCCAAATTTTGTTGCATATGTATGGAGTTAGTCTTATAACAATAAGGAAAATGGCAGTACTTGGAACATTTTCCAGTACTCTGGCAAAAATCTATAAAGTGTTTTTAACAATTCCTAAGGCACTGCAGCATCATAATCACATTATAGAAGATCACAGTACGTATTCATATTTAAAGGAAGAAAAAGAGACCAGAGAGGACCGATACTGTCCTTTCTTACTATCAGTAGATCAACACTGGCTTTGCTATTTTCTCCTGTGAAGGGTAAAATGTCTGCATCTGCCAGTCCTACAAGCAATTGTATTTGGGAAATAACTCACAAAGCTCAGTGGGATCACAGCTTTCTGATAACAACACAATGAATCCTATAATGTTGATAATGTGGCTACTAAAAATATGAACAAAATCTGTCCTGTCACGACTCTGTTTTAAGTTCCCGTCAAGTTTCCGAATTGATGTAAAATTCCTCACTCTCCTCACTCATCTCAAAACACCCAAAATCACAACTGAAATACTTATTAGAAACATTGGAGCTCCTAATTTTGAAAGGTCTTTATTTTTTCATCTGAGTGAAAGCTATTAAGGACAGGAGCATAAATACACTAAAATTTTGTACAATGCAAGTTGAACCGGGAACCATCAATGTTATATTTACAATAAACTGAAGAAGAACAGGAAAGGAAGAATATACCCGGAATTAAAGAGAGCTGGTGCACAGTATAAGACCACTTCAGAGCACAAGATCATTAGTATTTTTTCTTAAGACCTTGTCATCCTGTTTCTGCATCTTATGTTTATGAGCTTGACCTGATGGTCTAAATCTTGATATTACATCATTTATTTACCAACAGTGACAGTTGCTCCCTACCCCGCCATTCAAAGTTTTTTTTTTAAATCAGTACTTATCAGATAAGGATATTAATTGGTATCTAAAGCCGCAAATTTACTTTTACCACACAGTCTATTTCCCCAGAGCCTGCTGAAGTTCGCAGCTCAATTAGGAATTAAAATTCCATTTTAGGAATTTTTTTTTGAAAACAGGTTGAGCTTCTGTGTAAAAAGTTTACAACTTTGTAGAGATCTATACAAATAAATACAGCAAGTTAGCAGAAATCAATTAAAATACAGTAGCTGGGGTTTCTAATTACTTCACAAACATCCTTCTAATCCATTAATGGGATAATCTAATCCTTGTTCAACTTTCTTAACTGCAAACACAAAACCACCCCAAATTAAGCCTATATATAATAGCCTTTATAAAATTTGGATATATAGCCTGTTACAAAACATACACAGCATCTTACCTTAGCTAGTTTTCTGAAGAAAAAAAAAAGAAAAAAAAAAAAAAAAAAGCCTTGAAAACCAAGCAGCTTCAAGACTCACAATGCAAATGCTCCTGTCAAACCCAGCTGAACTGGTCAGCAGTCCAGAAGACAAACCTGGAAACTGAACTACAGTATTTCAGTTCTCAAGGCTACCAATGACATATTTTCCATAACCACTAGCATTTCTTTAAAAACATAATTAAGACATAACTAACTCTTCAGAATGTATGTAAGAAAGCCATGTTAACAGGATTTGAGCCTTTTACATACACCCTTCTTTCAGATAAGCTGTGCAGCCATATGCCAAAGACTAAGAGATAAGCAACAAATAATTTCACTTTTAAGTCAATCACAAGAACTTCAAACTCTTCTCAGAGAGAACATTTGAGGACCTGCTTTGGTTCAAGTCTGTCTGAAATCATCTAAAACAAGAAATAGTACTTCCACTGGGGGGGTGATATGAACTACATGGAGCTGTAGGAAATATGCAGGCTCTGACTTCCTTCATGATTATTCACAATTGTTCATAATGTGACTTGAAGGAAATACGTCTGTCTGTTGTGATGTTTATCTGCAGCTTCATCTGAAGAAGCCAAAAATCAAGAGTTCTGCTTCTCAGACATTATGACTTGCTGTACTCCAAAAGAGCCAAGCAACTGTAACAGCCTTTCCATTTGAACATTACTTGAAAATATCATGTTTCAAATAAACTTTGCATGCACAGCTCTGTGTAGCACGCTTTTTATTTTAGAGTATAATCAGACATTTAAACACATCCCTAATGTGTACTGTTTCAAAGTTGAATATTTTATTGGAAGTTTATCTATTACAGATTATTGCACATATTATTCCCATAATTGCAGCCAGATAATTCTTCCGTCAGGCCAAGGATTTCCACGAGTCTCTTTGACTTCTTAGTAAGCAGAACTTTTGACCAGAAAACTCTCTTCCTCTGCTAATGTTAAATCTTTGTTCATGACATTTAGCTGGAGAAGTCAGAGGAATTAGCTTATTTTTTGTGTTTCTGCAGTACAGATGGCCAGTGGTATGCACAGACATGGTCATACTCGCTAGCAGAAGGAAGCTAAGTTTGATCAAGGGAAATTTACACAATGAAAATATATGTGCGCAAGCTCAGTCAGAAGACCTGGTGAATTAAGCATGCTTCATTCAACAAAGGCAAAAATGATAGTTGTTTGTCAGTATTCCGCTAGGTAAATCATTCCCAAAAGACAGAAACAACAAAAAAATCCACCTGAATATTTATTGAACAGGAAAACACTACCAAAAGACAGATGACATTCTTGTAAAGAAAAGAATGTCAAACTGAGGGATGCTCAAACAGAACAGCAGACAGATTTGGGAACTCATCTGGGCGCCTAAGTATTCTGTGTTCTTTTTTTGTGTGAAATGAAAAAGAGATGGTATGGAAAAACACTTTCCCACATACAAATGCAAGTGCTGTGTCAGTGCAATAATAGAATTAAATGAAGAAAAATGATTCATAGGGAGGTTTTCAACTGAGCTACGTTGCAGTAACCAGCACATTTTTCAGTAGCATAGAGCAATTTATCCTGTTCCAACTCAAGGCAAATATTTTTCCTGAGACAGCAATGAAGGGCTTCAGCTAATGCTGAAGGACCCAATATATGCAGCTAATGTTAAGGCTATTACTGGATTATTTCAGTTCCATGACAACAGTACAGATTAGAAATGCTTAAACAAAAGCTTTGCAGCAGTGAAAACAGATTTAACAATCATTCACTATGTTTATTTTCATCTTCAAATGGATTGCTGCTACAGGTTGTCAGCCCCACCAAACAAACAAAAACCCCAAATCCCACAAATCTTTATAAATTGTATCATCAGCCATGGCAACTAACAAACATCTACTAGGGCACTCTTTGAATGTGGTTGAACAAAGTATTTATAGCCCTTCAAAATACATGTTCAAAAAGACTATAAAAGTGCAGTTTACGGATAAAGAATCATTGAGACATCAAAATGAAATCTAAGCAAAGTCTTTAAAACTAATGAATTAGCTTTTCTTTCTTTCTTTCTTTCTTTTTTTTTTTTAATGTAAAAAAAAAAGAATAGAAGAGTACCAATCAAATTTGTCCTGCTGCTTTTAAATAGTTGCCTGAAGTTATGCACCGGTATAAATGCTAATGAATGCAGACTGATGAAATGAAATGATAATCAAGGGACCAATCTGCAAGTTATCAGAAGGCAGGGGCAAAGTGCACGAGATGCTCGACATCTTACCTAACACACAGACACTTAATCCTGACATGTACTTCTTTTTCACAAAAATACAAATGAGTACCTTCCATTGTGAAATATGATTTTCAAAATCTATGAACCGATGTGTCTGCCATGCACTTGAGCAATGTATACAAGATCATTTAGTCAATTACTTGTTACCCCGTACAAGAGTTCCTCCCCTCTAGTCTTCCCCATAACACATTTCTTTACAGTTGATGAATGCAGCTTGAAGACACTCAAACTTTGGTTGTTCTAACTTGCAGTCTTTCCATCTTTTTATTTTATTTTAATTTTTAAAAACAAAGACATAGCCAATAGAAAAAAGGAAAGGATAAGTCTGTGCCGAAGGTAAAGAAACAGAGCCAGAAAAGAAGCACGAGCACAAAAACATATTCTACTATGCTTGGTATCAGTGGAAACTTTTAAATTAAAATATATGCTTTAAATCATTTTAATTCAGTGTGGACGAATTTGACCACAAATATTTGAAAAGAGAACAAAACAAAAAAGGATGGTCTTGCCACATTTAGACTACTAACTTTTTGGTCTGCACATACAATGCATATAGAACTTAAAAAATGAGATAACAGCACATTAAAGAAAAATCTTACTATGGTATATGATTCCAGTTCATGTAGGGCTCATTTAACCTTTGCTAAAGTCTTCACAAATATTTCCTTCAAAATTTTTCAGGTCATTAGACAAGGATGTTAGTGTACTTCTGAGCCTTTTTAGACCACCCATACTGAAATTGTCAGGAAGGGAACACTGTACTTCAGTGAAGAAAAAGGCCTTTAAGTTACGAAGTGACCCAGAAAATAAAGGACTGGGGAATTGGAGAGCTATTGGCCATTATTCCCACACTCCCTGAAAATCACCCAATGTGCAGTTAATTGCTAATTAGGAATTTTTTCTCTTTTTCTTCCTAATTAAGCCAAATGCTTTACAGTTTAGCTTCTTTAAATTACTTCCATTTAAACTTTCACTGCCTTTTAGAGAAGCTGCTATTAACTAGGAACAGAGGCCACATTTAGCTCAGGAAAAGTGACCATTAGCCATTCTACAATATTATTGTAAGAGAAAAATTGTACAGCTGAACTCAGAAGTACAGTTTTTCTTTCACGTTCCTCCCACTTCAAACCTCTGATCCGCATTACCTCTTGAACAGAACTTGGAAAACTGCTTCTCTGAACTCCCTACAGGTGAACAAACAGAAAATGAAAAACGTTCCATCAAAGAAAAGTCTTTATAAGTCACAGTGGATGTCATTTTATTTTCTTTCGCAATTGCTTGCCACTGCCCTCAATTTATGAGTGGAATTCCACTTTCACTGGTTAGACAGCACAATTCATAGATAAATTCTTAAGTCCTCGTAAAACAAACAAATGCTTTGGTACACTTCTGCTGCTTCTTCCTTTCTTGTATGCTAGCTGCCAGAACACAGACAAGTGATCTTTCACGAAAGCTGAAAGCAATGATAACTGAAATCTGTAATTTCTTATTTTGTAAGAAACAAGTACTTTTCTCCTCCACCAAAACTGAAAGAAATCTCCTATTAAGCCCCCAGTTCCCATTCCACTCTTCCAGGTGACAGATCACTGCAATTTGTGCAACTACATGAAGATGAAAACTCATGAAATGGTATGGAAAACAAATTACTTGAATAGCCTAAAAATCTGGCATTTTGCATGGGAAAAAAACTCAAATGCATAATAATAGTAGTTAAAAGGGAACTTCTCTTAGTATTTCTGTCCTAAATAAAGAACTTATCAGGAAAAAAGTTTTGGAAATCACAAGTAATGTAAAGTACATATGTTCTCCATGCCTTCATATCATGCTGCTCTTTATCTTTAGATTCCTGTTATTTTCTTATTCCCAAAATGTGCTCAATAAGAACCTTTCACACCTAAAAATGTAGGTAATGCCTTCACACTTTATTCATTGCTACAGTTTGTTTATATAGGGCATATCAAAGCAGAGCAGGACAACAGAGTCTTGCTTAAGATACTGACAAGACTGTGCAAAGACTTCAAGACTCACAGCTCTCTGATCACCAAACAGCACTGCTGTTTTTATATCTGTATGAGTAGCAGAGGTAAAGAAACAAAATCCTGATGAAGAGAGGTTTTAGAAGCAATAAACACTGAAACATATACAGGAAGGGAGAAGAAATAGTGTTTTCAGAGCTTGGAACTGCATATTGGTTGACGCCTTGAGGTCACTGTTACTGCCCCTTACTTCAAAGGGAGGGTTCTGGAAATGGAATCCAGCCAAATCGTTGTCTTTTTTTCCTCCCATCACATTGTATGTGTAAAATACTTCCCTGGCATTAGAGAATCATGTTTACAAATACTGGGAACATGCTGGGGAGGTAAACTCTCTGAGACACATATGCCAGTCAGTCAGACACTACCATGGACCTCCACAAATACAGATTCAAATCTTGATTCAGCATAACATTTCCTCAGGTAGTTTCTTGAAGCTAAATGTGCAGTGAAAAAAAAAAAGACTTAGGTTATGCTGCACTTGCACTAGTCATGCAGACATAACCTCACTTAAGTTTCAGTGTTTTTTTCATTATTCTTTAAATTCAAACTGGAAAAATCTACCATTGCTTCTACAATAAAATCCAGCACTGCAAACTGGATTCTGCACATAATTGTGTACCTGAATGAGAGAAGTGTGGCCTCCCTTTCTCAAACCCCAAACTAGCATTGCCTTAACAGAACAGTTTTTTGTATGCTGTTGTTGTCAAAGGCTGATAAAGGTCAGAATCATAGAATCATAGAATCACTCAGGTTGGAAAAGACCTTTAAGACCATCGAGTCCAACCGCAACCTAACCATACTATCCTAACTAACAACCCTTCACTAAATCATGTCCCTCAGCACCACATCAAAATGGTTCTTAAACACAACCAGGGATGATGACTCAACCACTTCCCTGGGGAGCCCATTCCAGTGCTTAACAACACTTACTGTAAAGAAGTTTCTCCTGATATCCAACCTAAAGTTCCCCTGGCACAACCTGAGGCTATTTCCCCTCATCCTGTCACCTGTCACCAGTGAGAAGAGACCAATCCCACTCTCACTGCAATCACCTTTCAGATATTTGAAGACAGCAATAAGGTCTCCCCTCAGGTTCCTTTTCCCCAGACTAGACATCCATAGTTCCTTCAGTCTCCCCTCATAGGGCATATTCTCCAAGCTCTTCACAAGCCTTGCCCTTCTTTGAACTCGCTCCAGCACCTCAGTGTCCTTTCTGTCAGATGCTGTGAGCAGATGCTACTACCTTACCAGTCTTTTCAATCTGATGCATAAATCCAGTCTTTTCAAACTGATGCATAAATAGAATCACAGAATGGCCTGGGTTGAAAAGGACCACAATGATCATCGAGTTTCAACCCCCCTGCTATGTGCAGGGTCACCAACCACCAGACCAGGCTGCCCAGAGCCACATCCAGCCTGGTCTTGAATGCCTCCAGAGATGGGGCATCCACAACCTCCTTGAGCAACCTGTTCCAGTGTGTCACCACCCTCTGAGTGAAAAACTTCCTTCTAATATCTAACCTAAACCTCCCCTGTCTTAGTTTTCACCATTCTCCCTTGTCTTATCACTATCCACCCGCGTAAACAGTCGTACCCCTCCTGTTTGTGCACTCCCTCCGAGTATTGGAAGGCCACAATGAGGTCTCCCCGGAGACTTCTCCAAGCTAAACAAGCCCAGATCCCTCAGCCTTTCCTCATAGGAGAGGTGCTCCAGCCGTATATCCAAAACCACTGCTTTACAAACCATTGCCATTTTACCTTGTACTAATTAAACATGTGAAAAAGTTAACATCTCTATCATAACTAATGATATGTCATCCTATTTCAAAGCCAGAGCTAGTGCTAGGTAGCTCAGATTACACACACGTATGTATTAAAGAGATGTTTAGCCTATCCATGCCCATGACTGCGTTTTCATCCTGGGGATGTCTTGTTTTTCTAGATTTGTGCCTCAGTTACTCAAATATAAAAAACCAGAAATTAAAGACAAGTGTCTAAGAAAACTTACATTTGCTTCCTTTTATTAAATCAATAAAAGTAATTTTTTTTATTTTCTCTTCTGGGCCCTTAATATCTTCATCAGAACCCAAGTCCTCCATTAAAAGGTAACATAGAGTCTTACTACTTTGCTATATCATATGTATCTGTACTTCTGATAGACAATGACTGTAAGAAATGTAGTATTTACATATCCTTAAAAAAAACCCGCACACAGAAAACCTACCTATCACTATACTCAGAACTTCAACTCACAGTCATCTGTATTTACATAATCAAACATTTCTACATTGTGAAGCAGAGTCACCAGAACTTGAAACTTCATGACAAAAACTAGAATTCTGCCACAGTAAATGTTACAGAAAATAAGAAATTAGCTATGATTTACATTGTTGGAAGACAGAAAATCACTTAAAAACAAATAAGAAGTCTCAGCTGAATTTTGGACAAACTACCCCTTCAGGCCTGGCTTTATATCCAGCAAATTAAATAATCAGTTAACAGGACATAATAGTCAAACAAATATCTGAGTAGTTGATTAAAAACTCTGCAAGAATCCAAAGCTGAGCAGTAAAAATGTTTTAGCTCAGCTATGTTCATTGTTTTCTGGCAAAACCAAAATAATGTCAAGATCGTTTCCTGAATTTTAGCCATTTTCAAACATCAGAAGCATGTATTTTCTGACAAACAGATCCTTATGATTTCTCAGCACAGTTTTTCTTCGTTTAGACAACAATTTTCCAATTTTCTCTGGGAATGTAAAGGGTGCGAAAGCCTTGAGCTCAGTGTGCACTATGCAACAGTGCCATGCCTAACTAGCCCAGAAATATGCAGGAAACTTTGGAATTCCCTGCACTACTCTATGCTCAGAAGAAGAGTCATTACAGCCTTCCAGGCAAGACCCTACCACTGCTACCAGCAAACCTGGTCTTCTGAAGGCCAAATTTTTTCCAGTTGAAAATCTGGAAGCCTCAAGTGGACCCACACATTTGCTCTTCCTTACACTTTTTTAGCCTTTTAGGTCTAAACAAAGGCAGCTTGTAAAAAGTAGTTACTGGTGCCCTATCAGGGTCCAGGCTCCTCTCTGATGAGTTAAGATGGCAGTCAGATATTCTGCATACTGGGTTCCAAGCATAGCAATACCAATATGAAAGTCCTACCAAAAGCTTAGTAACCTTCAGAGAAATATGTATAGTGAGCAGTTCTGGTAATTTTTTTTCAGTTTTTGATGATGTAAAATGAATCAGAACTATGTGGAAAAAAAAAGAAAAAAAGAAAAAAAAAAAAAAAGGTGTGGCAAAATGTAGTGAATACCTAATCCTAGCTATTAGCAACTTTATAAACCACAGAGTCTTTGAATATAACAAATTCCACACAACTTTGAGAGCTATTCACTCAAATTCTGCTAAGAGCTCCCATGCTAAATCTCATAGAAGCTGGCTCAGCTGGCTGACTCAGCTCAGATGGGACACCAAGGAAGAGAGACAGAGATGGTCTCTGTGCAGTCCGAAGGGAAATGCACAGCAAAAGGAGAAGAAGCTGGCTCATTCAAAAAAAAAAAAAAAAAAACCAAAAACACCACAAACAAACAAACAAACAAAAAAACTGGGATAAAGAATTGTTTCTGGTTTGTACGTATGCTTTAGTAAACACCTGTTCCATGAAGACAGCACTGAGCAGTTCCAAACTATCTGTTTTCTACTCTCTTGAAGCCAGACAAAGTGAGACTGAAAGAGAGAAATTCACATTTTAAGACTTCTACCCAGAAGTCACTGCATATAATAAAAACAGCAATCTATTCTAAGTTCCATGGCACTCCTAACGCATGCATTGTGCGGTTGGAAAAAGCTAGCTTTACTTTAAAAACAAAACACCCTCACACAAAACAAACACGAAAAAATTTGTTTAAAACTCTACTACTTAAGTAACAGAATGCTAGACCACAGATTGAAAGAACTGAATTTGAACCGGGACAGGAGACCTTAGGAGATGCCCTCAGCAAAGCACTTAAAGTGCCAGGTATTAAGAGGACAGATATTCTGATATTCCCCCCAGGCCTGTTGGTGCCCTATGTCATCACAGTAAAGGAAAGGAGTTTTGAGCAAAGCAAACCTACTGGAGAAGCATATAAAGTATGCTGTAGCAGCTACATATCACTAAACCAACCTCCAGCCTTTCTTATTTAAGTAGTTGTTATCAACTTATTTATTTATTTTGTAACAGACACATTAGGCTGAGTTTCACTCTCCATGAAAATGATTTTAACACAAAGCAGATTTGGGCTTTTATTTTATCTTATGAACCACAAGCCAAAAATATATGTATTTACTTTAGCAGAAGGTTTCCAAATGGATGAAAAAGGCCTGCAAGTTTTCGTTTTGCTTGCCCTTAGCATTTACAGTCAACTTTTTCCAGCTCAAAACCTGAAATCTGCTCTCAATTAGCCTGGCGTAAATCAGACCAACTCCATTAATTTCAGACAACTTTTCTGGGTATAGAGCATTGTAAGACAGAATTTGGCCAATATCGTCCTTTTTGTTTTACTGGCACCGTGGGTTCTTCTCTTTTTTGGAAGACTTATCGGTTGACACAAAGCAGATGACTGTGGACAACCTGTTTGATGTGGTAAACAAAAGCAAAGTAACTGCCAAACCAGCCAACACAGCTAGAAAGAAATGAAACATGAACACTGTGGGAATGAGAATCCGAGGAGGATCTTGAACCTTCTCCTGATTTTCGTAGCAAAGTCCAAAAATAACCAAGGATATTGTCTAAAACAGCATAAAATACAATTTTAATCTCTAATTAAGACCAAAAGAAGTAATTCCACTGAACTTGATGGTGTTAATCCACAGTAAAAACAGACACTGAAATCTGCAACCACACAGACAGTTTAGGAGCAACACAGTAATAACATTTTCACTAATTTTATAATCTTTTTACCAGTTTCCTACTGGTAAAGAAAATGTAGTGAATGAGTAGAGAGATTGAAACACCTTTTGAAGAATCTATTTCTGTAAATACAGCACTGCAAAACCTTACTGCAAACTTTTTTCCTTCCTTGAGAGACTATAGTTATGAACCAAAAGAAAGTCAATGGCAAAAGACAGATCTTTCTTGCATGAACAAATTGTATTTACAGTTGTTGAAGGAAATAAATAATTTTTATCTATTTTTACATATTTATCTCTGTAACACCAGGGATGGAAGCACAAAGGGCACAATATTTCTTTTGAAAGAATCAAAAGGCACCATACTTTAACTTAAAATTTTAAAATGTCATTATAAGTTGTAGTAAGGCCTAAACATATGATGCTCCATTAAAATCCTTTAAATTAATAAAAATATTGCTTCACAGACCAGGCGCTCAAGTTTGAAAACTTAATTCTAATAGGAGCACCACAGAGATAAAAATGTCTTTCAACTTAGGGTTAATTCAAACTTTAGAAATGTGCAAAAAATTTGAACGAGTCACTTAATTTTTTTTTTGTTTCTTTTTTTTTTGTTTCACTTTAGCTATCAGATGCAGAGACTGCTTCATTTACCTACACTATTTCAATGAAAGTTGAGAGATTCAGTGAGATATGGTAAAGAACAAAGGCTGGTTTTACTCTTCCTACCAAAGTTATGGATTTGGATAGGCAAAAAGATGATAAATGTGAAGGACAGAAATGGTTTTCCTGAAAAGTTAATTTATCAGAAAGCCAGTAGGATATACAGAGGAGTCAATGTGGACAGCTGACCAGCTTCCTGTCACAGCAACATAGAAAATTTCACTGGGCATAGAAATGGTATCTTTGGGCACAAAAATGCATTCTGTGGTCTTTACAGAACACAGGGCCAATAGGGAAATATAAATTTCCAATAGGTAAAATAAATTATTTAGTAGAACAACTTCAACACGAAATTAAACTTGAACGTTTACATGAATACATATCTGTAGATGTTTAAATGAAGACTTATTTATTGGATTTAAACTTAAATTATACTTAATTAACAACTTCAAGGAGGATATGGAATAGAAATGGTTATTTTTTCAGAAAAGGAAGATAGTTATTGAAATTATGCTATATTGGTGAAAAAATATTTCAAAGAATTTATAAAACTCATCTGTCAAGTAATCTACTAGCTTGCTACTAAACATCAGCTCAAGCATAAATTTGTTAGGAATTATGGAGGACTGCAAAATAAAACTAGTAAGCAAACACTGAAAAATATATTAGTAGAAGCTGCTGTCTTGCATTACTTGCTTAATTACAGCAAGAAAGTCAACATTTTTTTTAGAATTAAAGCAGTTCCTCATTTTTAATCCAAATTCACCAGTTTAGCAAATCAACTGCATCTGCTCTACACTGATTGATGCAGATTCCCAGTCACATTAGTAAGTCCTAAACTGGTGCCCAAGACCATGCACAAAGCTTTCCACGCAGAGCAGCTGAAGCTCCCAGCTGTACTCACACTGAAGATGCTTTAAATTCAGCCTCAGAAGCACTGTCATCCTTGTCATCTGCCTGTAAGACCATGGGGCTCTTGGCCTCCAGCTCACTAAACACCCAGCCAATAGGATGGGATGGAAAAACATGAATACGTTGCCAAATGGAGAAAAAAAAAAAAAAAAAAAAACCAGAACAAAAACAAACCACCAAAACAAAAAACAAAACAAAACAAACAACACATATACAAAAGAAGAAAAAGAAAAAAGCCATTTTGTGGTATACAATATTCAACTACCATTTGAACTATTTGGAGTCTCATATTTTCATATTGACAGCAACCATTAAACTCTAGTTTAAACTCAGTTTGCTTTGTAAGATGGGCAGCATTATAGGAAACATGGGGTTTTAAGGCTTTAAGTTTCCACTTTGTGCTAATCAACATGGACCCCAAAGAACTTCCCAAATGCTATTATCAACACAGGAAACACTCATCATGGAGCACGCTTTTCTTTTGCAAAATGCTCCCTGAGCCACTGGAAGACAGATGTGTCCACCTTTAGTTACCTGCAGCAAATGTATCTTCATGTGAATTACTCAGCTAGATTCCCTTTATAGTTATAAGAGAGAAATAGCCAGCTTCAAAGCATTATTCCTCTTAGCTGAAATTTTAGACATGTAGAATACGTTAGATAACTGAAGGCTTACAAGAGCTTGCTACACTCCACAGACATCAAAGGAGGCAAGCTGATCAGACATCTTACTTAAACAAAATTAATTCCAGCCCTCCCGTGTGGTATTCAGACGTACTGAGGATCTGCAGCTCCCATTTTTTCTAAGCATGCATAGTCCAAGCAAACAACAGCACTATAGGCAGTGACACTAGCTGACAGACTTCACTATTGCAGACTGCTCCTCAAGTAGTCATTACTGTCTCTTTTTTGTTAATTACAGAAGATCAGATACATTCACTAGTATGGAAAGGAAAAAAGAAAAGGAAAATATTTATGCTGGTTGCAAAGGGAAGAAATCAATTAACAGTAACATAAACAGAGCAAGTAACTGCATTAATGTGACTATATACCTGTACAATCTCCCATTATGTCCATATTTTGAACATCAAATCTATCAAACAATACCTCATGTACTTTGGGTTCATTTACTTAGGGCAGATGGTGTCAAAGAACCATCTTTACCTACATACCGAAGAGTATGTAGGTAAATCAAGTCACCTAGAAATCTATGTGGCTTTTTTAAAACTTCAAATGTTCTCATTTTTTTGTGTTTTTTTTGATTCATCAAAACAGAAAGAAAACAAACACCGGAAATCTGGCAGATTAATTAAGTGCAATAAACATAATGGAAAGTAACAGGAATAAAGGAAGGCCCGCCCCTTAGCTCAGGCACCTACCTCTCACTGAGATCTTCCACGCGCTGTCCATGACCTAGCATGAAGCTGGGGTGTGACTGACTGCACGGACTTGCGGGTGCTGATAAAGTGCTTTTGATGTTCTGTACCGAGTGCCTGCGGCTCCGCCGGCGCTCCAGGCCCCTTCGCTCACTGCCGCCCAGACTGGCCCTTCTTCTGTCCTTGCGCCCACTGGGAGGGGGGTCAGCAGTCTCATCGCCATCCTCGTGCCTCAGGGTCATCTGAGGAGGAAAGAGAGGCAAGGTTTCTGACGTGTGTGTTTCCTATAGGGTTTCACAGCTAGGCTTAAAGAATTTACTGATCTCAACAAGATTGATTCCTAGTAGAGTCATCATTTCTACAGATACCCCTCTAATTTGCTATCTATCCATTAGTGCACTGTGGCAGCTCAAGTGATAGAATTCTACACTGACATCTTGAACAGAACACTGTAGGACTTGAAACAACAGATTTATGTTAGATTTGGGTTTTTTTGTTTGTTTTTTAGGACTTAATTTACAAGGAATCCAAGCAGTGCTAGACACCTAGCTCTCTTTATTTCCTCCTAAAATACATAGGTAAATTCTTGTCTATGCTGAAATCAACTGAAAAAACTCCTATACACTGACTGATTAAACATTTCCTGCTGTTCATACATGCAACTAGAAACGACTGAATGAAAGATAGCCTACTGCTTTAGAAAGTATTTTAGAAAAGCGTCATCATTTATTCTCAGCCAAGAAAGAGATCAGCTGATGCATATACAATTGCATTCTTCTTAAAGATCTCAGTTTTTACAGATCTCCCTGAAAGTAAACAAAAGAAGAAAAAAAAAAAAAAGCAAACACTAACAAAACAAACCTGTTTCTGTGAACTCATACCACAATGGATTAATAGAAAAAAACAGAGACCACACATCTCCGCTGAACTTCCCAATTTTTAGGTTAGCATAATTACTTTCATATATGCCATTCAGTGGAAAATTCAGCATTTCCTGCCAGTTCAGAAGCACTGTCAATCCAGAGAACATATGCATATTTCAGGAAAGAACAATGCTGAAAATAGCATGGCGACAATGACATCTGACAGAAAAGTCTGACATATGAGTTCATCAGTTGGAAACAGTAGAGGAGCAGTATGTGGACGTAACTGTATTGAGCTTATGTGGCAAGGTTTTCACAGTGAAGGGACAGCAGAGATGAGAAAAACCCAGCACTGCCCCAGAGGACGTCAGACTCAGCTCCAGCAGCTCCTAAGGGGACCCACCACTGCCAGAGTTGGGCTATGAGCAATGCTGAGTGCACTCTGGGAAAGCAGATTTAAGAAAGGGAAACACTGCTGCACAACAGCAGCTGGGAGTGAAGAGTGAGAAGCTGAGTGAAACATCTCTCCAGGCACCAAGGTCAATGCAGAAGAAGAGCAAGCACACAGTAGAAGCTCCCTGAAGCACAGAGGCCTGATTCTTCTTGCAGTCTCGTCTATGTAGAAAGTAGCTCTGCTAAAGTTAGTTTAGTGACGGGGTAAAGAATGGAAGAAAAAAATGGAGAATGAAAGCTACCAAATTCTTTGCTGGACACAGATGAAGATAAAAGTAATTTCATTTCGTAACACTATAACATGAATTCACGTTTACATTATATTGATTTCTGCCTAAGCCTCCCCACTGCCAATACTTCCTGAAGTCTGAAAATTAGGCCTAATAATTAAGAAACTGGATATCCTACCCTTGCATATGACTATTTGGTGGTTATTTTATACCTAGGTGATGAATGTGAAGTCATTCATTACTCCACTTCTGCAAACTGTACAGGATCTAGTCCAGTATAAACTCGTAAACAAGGACTTGCTGGATATTCAGCTGCAGAACAAGTGGCATTGAGCTCAGATGAACTTTTTTCACAAGTTGAATACTTCTGCATATTGCAAGAACTTCTACTTTTACTTGCAGTCAGAAGTGCCTCTAAAGAGGCTAATAAATGTGCTGGTTTGCCTTGGAGCATGCCCCAGCACTAGTATGAAATACAACCGTATGAGCTGAGCAGCCATGTACTTTTATCAGGTCACATATACGAATGTGCGTAATACTTCCAGCAACCAGATGTTTTTCTTCTAAAATAAAATAGATAACCAAATTTCACCTAGGCTATACTCCCCCCTCCTTTCAGCTTTGAAGTTTGCACAAGCTGTAAGATGTATAAAACAGGGCATGTTATGTTACCTCATAAATGTTAAATTGTTCAACCAAGTCCAAGTCTGTTCCTTTCTTGTTCAAGTGTCTCTGTGAAATAGCTTCAATGCCCAGCTCTTCGAGACAGTCCACCACATCGTAGAAAGAGTCTTGATCTGGCAACCCCGACAGCGTCTAAGAATCAAAGGGAAAACATTTAGATCTGCTTGTTTTGAAAAGAATTAAACAAAGGTTTTTAAAAGCGGGTGGCAAGTGGTGCTATGTATGATTTCAATAAAACAAAACCATGATGTGGGATTAGAGACACCGCTAAAAAACATAAAACAAGTGGCGCAGCTTTTAACAAACAACTCTGTGCACTGTGTAGAAAAATGAATAACTGGAAAAACAAATCAATGTTGTTATTTCATACAAAAAAATATGGAAAATGTGGGTCTTTAAAATACACAGTTGGATTCTTCCTGGCTTCATTCAAGCACAAATTTGAAGAACTGAGAATGTTCAAGCATCAAACACAGGGATAAAAGCAAAGAGAGAAAAAAAAATGGTTTAGCTAAAACCAGTGAAGCTGATTTCCTACTGATTCCTGTAACTTTGGCCTTAAGAAGAAAAATTTGAATGCACAGCTGTGTGATGTCAGGACAGCAGGAAACATCCTGCACCATGCGCCTAGCTGTCCTCAACACCTGCAGCAGAGGTCATTCCCCCAAATCCACAAATTGTTTTATATTATGGAGGTATTGACGTCTTTCTTCCCTTTCAACTTGAGAAGTATTAACTAAAATCATGCTGACTTCTTAATTCCTATATGTTTAAAGTTTTATGAATTCCTGATTATGGAGTAAATTGATACCAGCCACACTGGAGCATTAGCGCACTAGAAAATAAAGAACGCCAATAATAATAATGATTGAAAACAAACTTTTTGAACTCAGATCTTTATATGGGCACCTGCCCTATGTTCAAGAGAGAAAGCACTTCTACCACAGTTGTTTCTCATTTGGTGAATTCAGGAAACTAAGAAGAAATGGAAGGTGGTTTTCTGTAGCATACCATGTATTTTATGTATGCCACTGAAGTGCGGGGAGTGAATCAAGCCACTCAACACCGTACTTTGGAGTGATGCATGGGAAGAGAACATGGGTGTCAGACAACTGTTCAGAACACAAGTGAACTTCCATCACAGTCCTGCAGACAACAAAGTCAATCCAAAACCTAGCTATTTTGGTTTGCTATTGCTTTCTGCTCAGCATGTGCTCATTTTTTTCTGCTCTTTATGTGTGACACAGAATGAGTCTCACTTGACATGAGCAGGAACTGCTGAATATTGTGTGACCTACATGCAGAGTGGCACCTGCTATATTGCAAGAATCAGTCTATCCAGAGCCATTTCTGCAAAGTAAGGGAGAGACACACTGGAACCAACACAGCTATTCTGGATTAGTGCTCTAAAGAGATACCCATGCTGCAATAGCTTCTGTTCTCATAACCATATAATTAGCTAAATAACCTACGCAGAGAAAAAGGAGGAGAAAGGGAGAGACCAGGGGAAATAAAAACAAGTACTCTCCTGAAAGGATTTCATTTTCTCCTGAATGGAACAGCATGAACTGTGCTGTGACAATACTGTTTTTCTGGAACATGGCTTTCACAGAGTTGCTCTGAGCAGCAAAATGCAGAAGAGAACAGCTGCTCTGGACTATTTCCCTATACCAAGAAGCTTTACATTCAGAAAAATTACACAGAATTATATGAATAATGAGAGCAACAGACAGCTAGCATACTCCACCCCTTTAAACCTATGAAATGTGGCAGTGGAAAATGTGCCAGGTTATTTGTTTGTTTTTGTTAACAAACAAACAAATTATTAAAATAATTATTAAAATAACTGACACAGCAACATTTCCTTCTTCAGTCACAACAGAACTACTGTCTGACGTCTGATTATTACTGGTAAATTTAACAGTAAGAGGAATGCTTAGCACAAAACTCTAATGAAGTGTTAGGGTTATATGTTCAGTCTCTAATTAAAAAAAAAAAAAAAAAAAAAGTGCCCATCTAGGACAATATTAAAGCCTCTTTTTAAAATTCATCGAAGAAGAGGGAATGAAATTTTCCTGAACAGCACAGAAAATAGACAGCATGTATCTTCAATGTAGCTTTAACATGAATATGGAAACACTCTCTATAAAAAGATGTGTTCTCTTGCTTACAAAAGAAGTAGACAGCTACTATGCTTGATTGTCAAACTGCTATGGTGACCATATTTCAAGCATAGTATGATGTGATAACCTACATCTAAAAGAGCAGACAGACCTACTGCTTATATACTCATTAAAACACTGAGGTTCTTGAATACATGACTGCTTAATACTGGCTTATGATACTAAAAGAGTGGGTTCTCATTTTCTTGGTGGCTACATAAAGAAAACAAGCAGCAGCACAATCAGAAGAGCAGAGATCTTAAATTGGGCAGATCTTTCTTTTTGCTGTTTCCCAAGTACCATGTTAAGTTCTTCAGTATTTGTATCCCAGATATTTCCTTCATCCCTGAAGACAGAACCTTAAAAAAAACTAAAATCCTACCAGAGAATTCAAATCTAGCCCCTTGGAGAAGTGTGTTTAAAACACACTCTTTGGTGTGCTTGCAGAATTTTGTTGTTACTGCTAGCTTAGAGGAAAACAGAGATTTGAAATCTCTCTAGAATCCTGATCTACCAAAGAAGAACAAATATGAATATCAGGAATCATTCCTATGCCCCTACCCATTTCTAGTTTGAAGAAAAATCTTTGAATTAAGATTTTTAATTTGTTTGAAGTGGTCTTGTGCAAGTCGCTCTCAAGTCCTTATGGGAACACTTGCACAACTATGAATTCTTCTCTCTCAAGCATCTGCTTTTTGTAATGATTAAGTAAATAAAAACCAAAACCCTACCCTGAGAGTTTTGAGTTTGATATTTCTTCTTAACCACATTTATACTGAAGTGAAAACAATACATTTTACCCACCACTAACTGTAACAGTTCTAATAGAAAGAAAGGGAAGAAACTGATTAAGTTGTATAGGTAGTAAAAAAGGATTACAAGACAAATATTTTCCAAGATGATAAATCCTATCAGATGGCATACAAAACTGGTAGTAGTAAAATAATCTTACATTTGCATGACCTCAGTTATGTTTCTTAACAAAGACAGAAATTAGTGCTAACCTATTCCTAGCTTCAGACTGAAAGGCTCTCTTCATGATTTTTAAAATAGGTACCCCTGGTTGATACTAGGCAGCAAAGTTAATCAGTATGTTTTGTCGTTTATGAAACAGTCACAGTATAAAGCAGTGGTGCAGACAGAATATAGACATCAGAAAGTCCAGCTAAATGTGTTTGGTGTGCAAGCTTTGTGTGGAAGTCCAAGTAACATAATAGTGCTGCTCGGGTTACTAAATATCCTACAGATTGGGTTTCAGTAGAGAACCCACATATTATATAGAGAAATATTATCTAAATCTTACATGCTATGATGAAAAGCATAGTAAATCTACATAATAAATAAACACTTAAGGGCATTAGCCAAGTTTTCAGTTGCTTTGGGATAAGAAGAAGCATCTATCTCGCATTTGTTTTCCCAAGAACCACAACTTCTAAAGCATATGCTGCTGTCAATGTTGGACTCAGGATGTAAGAACATCAGTGTTCCAGTGTGGCAGCTATGATGTCCTTAAGGCAGATCACTGAAAAAATGTGCCAACTGCTGCATTCACACCACACTGGCCCATGACAGTACTTTTTTAGCTGCAGCTGCTGGACCACTGGTGGGTGGCACACTAAGCTCGCAGTGGTTACACTGGACTGGAAGCTGGTATTTAAATTCCAGTCTTGCAATGGATTTGTTAAAAAAAAAAAAAGCATTCAGTGCTTAATCCGATTATACTAAAACATATTAATTTTTACATAGCGAGTAATAGGAATTTTATTTACCAGTTTACAAAAAGGGATTATCTATTATGAGAAAACAAACAGAATTAAATAAAGTTAAAAGAAATATTAACAGTAATTTTGCAACTCCATAATTACTGGTGTAATCACAGCAACAAAAAGGTTTTGTAGCAAATTTTGAAAAGAACACAAAGTATGGAAGTAAACAGAAAAGTCAATTGAATTCAACACAATTCTCTTTCTACATTTAGTGAGTAGGGGCTTTATAAATGTATGTATGTATGTGCATGTGTCTCTAGAAATAAATATAAAGGGATTCCATCTGGACCTCAATAAAAGGTCTAATAAGTTGCGTCTTCGGAAACAACCAATAAAAATGAAAGTAGGGATTAGAAAAAGATCTAACAGATATATGGAAGATGACAAAGGTTATACTGGAGCTATACAGAACCTGAATTGCATGTATTGGGATCAATTTCATTTTTGAAATTTATTATTGTCTAAATCTTCCATAATTAGGAGAAATTTATTGAAATGTGAGCGTAAGTAAATTGATTATGCATCAACAAACTGAGAGGAAGGATAAAAGGACTGAAGCAGTTCTTCTGTCAGTTTCTGAGCAGGAAGGAAAGCAGTCTGTAAATGTATATACATGGAAGAAGAAAAAGGTGCAGAAGTATGCTTCCTTAAGACAAACTCCCCATGAGGTTTCTGCCTGCACCAAAAACTTTTTCAGTTCCTCTCCTGGAGAAGCTGAAAGCATCTGAGCCTTCTTTGTGTTCTCTGCAGGGAAAAAAAATTACAACTGTGTCATGTTGCTTGCTGTTTTCTCTATAATCATGAAAAAAATCCCATTAAAAACATCATAAAGCTGTCCATAGGCCAGATCATAATTATAAGTGTGGCATTGTGGGATTCCTCTGTTCCTTGATCTTCGTAACTCCTTTGACTATGAGATGCTTTTTCTTTTTGTTTGCTTTTAAAGAACTACCTTCTCCCAAAAATAGCTTTAAATGTAAAATTTAGACAAAAAAATCAACTATACCATGTGTCGAAAATAACTGTTGAAGTTAGATGCTAGGTAGTAACACACACACAAAAAAAAAGAATGAAAATTATCTCAGTAAGAGGAATCAGTATACAACATAATGAAACATAAAACAGAAACATTAAAATGAGTTGCCTCAGCTTTAACAGCAGCTAAAGACATATGCATAACAAGCAGGTGAGGCCTTTCAGAAAAATCAATTCAGCAAGATGCTCTTTTAAAGTCTAAGCGGATCTTTACTACTGTGTAAGCAGGTGCAAGAGTAGCTGTAAGTAGAAAGACAGTGACAAGAGAGATGTCATCAGGTCAGGCCTTCTCAGGTACCTTGAACAGACAACACCAAGCATTAAGAAACCATTTTAATCAAAAAAAACCCAAACCATAAAACAACCCATGTCTCCAACCATGCAGCCATGAACACAGAAAGTTAGCATCTTGTTCTTTGATCTTCACTAGCAAACTCTGGATATTTAGATGAATATTAACAATAATAATAATATTCTGTAGCTCTCCGGCTTATTAAGTATAATTACAGAACACAAAATTACTTTAATTCTCTAGCACTATGCAGACTTTTTCTTTGAAAGATCTACTTTTGATTTTAGTTACCCAAAGATTTGTTTAGAATTTTAGGACTAGACACTAATTTTTAATGCATTGATGGTAATAATTCTCTAGCTTTTATGGGCCTTTCTACCTCCTCATAGTTCAGAAGTTTGATTTTACTGTGAAGCTACTGTAAGGGGCACCAGAAAACATAAAGGAAGAAGAAAAAAAATCAAAGCATGTTTATACTTCCTTTTTTTAAAGTGGAAACACTCTTACAAGCTCTCACACTTGTTTCATTTACTGTATTTGGTTTACAGTAAAAAAATAATTTAAAAGATCTGGAACTGGAAAATTGTGCACAACGCAAGCCTTTGTGAACACGTGATCTTTTCACAAAGTTCTTGCTTTCATTATTTCCCAGGTAATTTGTTGAGCTAGTTTGTTGGATTCTGTTTTGCACTGTAGTGCCAGCTCTGGGAGAAGAATCACGTCATAATATGCACGGCATATTATGCACAGTTTATGCACAGCAACTAGGGAAACAGCAATTCCACTCCTAGCTGCAGCCTCAATAGGTCTGCAACATAAGTAACATGACTGTATTGATTACAGCTGATCCTACAACTTCTCTGGGACAGGTCTTTGATGTATATTCTCCTAGACCAGCAATATGCAACAGAAATACTAATATTATTGCTATGAGTTACAGTTAGAAAGGAAACAAACCTTGTTAACCAAAGTCATTGCATAAACCAGTAGTTCAGTATCAACCCCATCTTTCTCCTCCAGGATCTCCATGATGTTGGCCCAAGGCTTGGCTCCTACATGTAAAGCAGAAAACATTGGTAAGGGTGATCAAAATAGAAAGCTGTTCCAGCAACATTTATCCAAGAGGCAGCACAGGTTGGAATGATGTATCATAATGGAAGATCAAACTGGATGATATTATCTCCTGCTTTTTCTACAGTCTTCTTTAATTCATGGAGAACTGAATACAATCGATGACAGCTGTGGTGCATCCTAAGGCAGACCCCTCTAAAATCTTATGCAGACTTTTCCCAGAGGTACCAATATATCTTCCTTGACGATGAAAGAAGTTTTGTTAGCCCACTCAATTGAACTGAACTTCTAGAAATTGTGTGGGATGAATTCCACTACACCTATCATAAGTTCCCATAGGCTTAGATAAGTCTTACACAAAAATCTATATGCTACTCTTTCAGTGAGTTTGTTGCTTACATTCCTAGTGGTATTACTGAGTTATACTGCATTAAGATAAGTCCTGTTAACAAAACAGTGTGGCAAAAAAAGGCAAAAACTCTTCAAAAAAAAAAACATCTCCACTTCCAAAGCAATGGCAGAACACTCTGTAAAAAACTGTCCGTTAATCAACACACAGATAATATTTCTCCTCTTTTCTTTTCCTCACTCTTTTCAGACATTCTCTGATCTTCACTACTGAATAATAAAGCAGAACTTCTTTATCTGAAGCAACATCAGAGGGGGAATTCACTCTCATCTCTCAGAAAGTATTTATGTGCATTACTGTACTAATTCCCATATACTGCTGTAATGAGAATAATACTAGACATCTCTTTACCAGATTCTCTATATTACCAGACATTTTGTGCTATACACGTTCAAAAGACATGTGGAACAAATTCACTTGGCTCACAAATGATATATGATCAGCAGGAATGATATCCTTACTACAAAAATGTCTTCCTGTGGTTTCCAGTGAAAAATAGAAATGGAAGAAAATAAGAAAGAGAAACAAAATGGCAATACTATCCAAGTCTGATCTATAACAATGTTATTTGGAGAAAAGTCAGTTGCCAACAATATGAAAAATTAATTACTTAATCCACACTGAATTATTCAGGGAGAGTTCTTCCAGGGAAAGCAGACAAACTGTTGTTTGGCAAACAAATTTTATTCATAGTAAAACAAATCCTATTCTGTTTTCTAAAGACAGCATCCTGACGTTTGAGCTTTTTACCTGTATGGCTGTATACTTCTCCATTATCGTAACAGAGTAGTTACTTGCCTTGTTGTTTCCATGCAAGGATGACAAAGTTTTTTTCTACCCATGCTGCTTTTCTGTTTCTGACCATGATATGAAAAAATTTACTAGTAAGGAAATCCGGTATCGGTTCATCCATCCTTTGAATTACTAACCTTAACTTCTAGCCTTAAATTTGAAATCCTTTTGAACTGAAATTCAATTTATTTCCCAGCTGATATCAACAACAGGCTGTACAACAACTGACAGAGCTGCTCCAATTGGTACCAGATTAAACATAAGGCTGTCCATCAACATGGGGATGAGGCGGTTCCGGTCTGAAAGCTTCACCACAAACTTACTGCACCACTATACTTGGGTTAATATTCCTTGCTTCTTACACTAATCAGAGTCCATAGTTTCCAACCTATGATCCTGATAACATGAGATACGAGCAAATCTACAGCAAGCATCTTCTTTCATCCACTCACATGGCCTGAAATTTGGATTTCCACATATTCAGTTCCTGGAGAGATACTACTTCAACATGAGACTGTAGTCTGGAGTACACATGAAAGAAATTAACTTCCAAGACAGTGTATTTTTTTGTGATAAGACGGTTCACGGAAAAAAAATCTGTTCACCTTCACAGAAAGGCTATGTAAAAAACACCTTGGAAAATCACGCAATAAACAAATTAATGATTTTTCTAAGGTCACGTGCTGCTATACTAAAACAACGATGCTCATACAAGACACATGAAAAACATGGTGTGTTAATTTAGAAGGAGATTTGTAAAATATATAAATGATTATAGATTGAGAGAAACTTTTGAGGTAAGAAGCACAGGGCTAACAGCTACAATTTGACATTATCCCTGTAATGATCAGAATATAACAAATTATAGAAAACCCTTGGTGAACTAATGTTCACTACTCCTGATAACCTTCTTCCTCTCTTCCACTTGCTTGGATCGGATCAGAAATAAACTGTTCCATCACCTTTCCAGGGACAGAGGTGAGACCAACAGGCCTGTAGTTTCCCAGCTCCTCCTTCTTGCCTGTTTTTGAAGACTGGAGTGTCATGGCTCTTCTCCAGTCATCAGGCACCTCTCCCATTCTCCATGACCTTTCAAAGGTGATAGACAGTAGCTTGGCAGTCACTTCTGCCAGCTCTCTCAGCATTTGCAGGTGCATCCTGTAAGGGCCCATGGATTTGCATGTGCTGAATTGGCCTAGATGTTTTCTGATCCGATCCTTGATCAAGGAGAAGTCTTTCCTTCTCCAGACTCATGCTTTCTTATCTCCAGGGTCTGTGATTCACAAGGGGTAGTATGAGCAGTAAAGACCAAAACAAAGAAGGCATTCTGTTAACTCTGCCTTCTCAGTGTCCTCCATTACCGGGGAACCCACCGCACTCAGCAGCGAGTCCATGTTTTCCTTAGTCTTCCTTTTACTACTGACATACTTAAAAAATACACAAGTTCTAGTTAAAAAAAAAAAAAAACAACAGTAAATGCATGTAATATTCATATGTTATTGAGTTTATTTTTTTAAAAAAGAAACAATTTTTGCATGCCAATTGTCAAAAAACACTTATTTTACAGCCTTTTACTTTATCACTTGATAGTGGTGGTAGGTGGACAGTTTCATTAGATAATTTTAGAGGTTTATTCCAATCTCAATGATTCTGTGATTCTATGATTTTATGTTGACGTAAAAGCATGATGGTGTAGCATCCAAGCTCTTCTTATGAGAGCAGACTGTGATGTTCACATAGGGTTACAACTTCCAGACAGGATTTGTGCTATAATTGATAGAAGAGATGAAACAGACTCACTAAAGTAAAACAGTAAAGCTTGAGTTTTGCATGTGTTCTCCTGCCTTCTACTGGGTAAAATGAAAATTGCTCGACCGTGTTTTACAACTTTCTCACTGGTATCTGCTATTATTGCGGCTATTCTGTCAGGAAGACTGCAGCCTCAACCATGACGCTACCACAGCATTCTGAACATTCAGAGATGGTCCATCAACACATGGATAACAGTGGGGTTGCAATAATTAGCATATATTAAACAAATAACATATATTGAACAAAGCTGTCCATTGTTTTACGTCTCAGTCTTTTCTCAGTTTCACCTTGATATGTTTTTTTCATTTGAATTGCCAAAAAAAAAAAAAGGGGGAGGGGGGAAATGCTGTCATTCATGCCTTTCACAAAATTCTGACATCACTACTACACAGGATGTAAGCATAATGTATAACGCATGGAAAACTTCACATCAGGCAGGAACCATACAGGAGGACTACCAACATGCGGACTGTGTAGTTGCCATAGGCTGGAAAGACCTCAACATCTTTTACTGCTGTCTATTTAAGTACGTATGAACATATGGCCTGCTGTCATAGCTACAGGATAGGTATTGGTTATCTGTGTATGAACTGGAAAGAAAAGTAAAGAACTGATAATGCAGATCGTTTACAAATAATTAAATAAGTCAGGTAGTAGAAATGTAATTCACAAACAGAATGCTACAGAATCTAGTTCAGCTACAGGACTTCAATCTCTGTACAAATAAAAGCTTATGATAAAACAGCTCCAGACAGCAAGCACAGTGCAATGCCAGCTCCATTGTCCAGAACCCATACAGTTCTGATGTGCTTAAACTTAAAAGAGATCAAATTCCATTACGGTTACAAAATGAGAAGAAGTTAAGGGGAGAAATCTAGATGGAAGTATAACAAAAAGCTACATCCCATATGATGAGGACTATGCTGTTACTCACTAATAATCTGTTTGTACCTGAGAGTACATCAGGCATTTCATGAATCTTTGTACTTCAGTTGTATATGGATGTATTCTTGCATAGAAACCACAGATGGGATCACTTTGAAACAAGGCTGAGTTATTATGGGGTTCTTTATGTTAATCATGTGTGGTACACATGCTGAGGAATTATATCATATCTCATCACCTTGTATGTACATGAAATACTGTACTTTTTTCAAAGCAGTGGTAAACTTAATTATATATACCTGCAAGATTTATGACAATGTTTCAAGAAAAGGCACATCACTTTTCTTCCATTTTATTTCTACTCCATTAAATCAGTCATTAAAGGCAGGTACTCTTCAGTTATAAGACACTGATTTATAAATGTAATTTAAAACACAGAACTTCCACAGCTTACAGTAGAGAGCTATTTCACTGATGACCTAAGAAAAAGAACTAAATATAGAAGAAGAAAAAAATCCCTTTTCTAGCTTTCCCATAAAGCCCCTCCTCATACTCCTAATATCAGCCATTGAACTGTATGCATGACTTCATTCACATCTTAGGTCAATATCGAACTTTTCCTACAAAGAAGGGAGTACACAGCACATGGTAATTCAGGGTCCTACTTTCTCCTTCTTTAATGAGGTTTACTTGCATGCGAACAGATGGTAATATGAACATGTTGAGTATACTAGGGAGTTTAGAGAGCAGAGGAAATACTACAAATGGCTGTAAAAATATAAAACAGAAGTTACAATTACATGAATACTGTAGTTACCTTTCTGCTTATGTAATTGTAAGGTTTATTAGTTCAATTCAAAACTGAAAGCAAACCTGAAGAGTACACCATTTAAAGTGTTACACTGATTCTGAACTACCCCTGCCTACTCCTCTACCATAGGAAACAATTTGGGGTTTGTTTTTATTCTTTTTTCAACATATTATATAGTTAAAAGCAAAATCTGGCTACTTTCTCCTATTCTGCCCATCCCCCAACTTTTTGTTTCACTTTTACCATATCAAGTTGCTCAAACTAGTTCAGCATGGAGGCAGCATGCACCTCTGAGAGAATGTTGCTTTAAACCTCCATGTGTTTGAGACCGCAACAGTGGTGCTCCCAACCTCAAAAACTCTCCTTGAGGCAAAGGAATGTTTTGCATCAAGACAGAGTGCCCTGAAAGCTTAGCAATAGCTTTGTGGGAAGAATAAGAAAAAAACATTTTTGTTCTATTTATTTGTAAGAAATACAGTATGCATATTCAAGTCTTTCTCATGAGCCTGAAGGGTAACAGATTTCATAGTATACTATCTGCTCAAGGGCTTTATTTTAACATAACAACAGATGGTTTTGCTTTTACTATAAAGCCTGTACTATTACTGACCTCGTCTTTGTCTTCAAAGGGATTACACCGATTAGATATAATTTTCTCTTCTAAATCAAACTGCTTCTTCTCAGAAGGAAGTGCAAAGATGGTCTGGCCCAGAGGAGCCTCCAAGGTCAGGATATGCAATGGGGCTTACACTGCCTGCGGGTGCAGGGAAGGGGAGGCAATGACTACGGTGTATTGGAAGCAGCATGGTTCTTCAGCTTTTCCCTCCTCACTTTTCCATTATAATTTAGTCCTCAAAACAATCTTAAATTGTATGAATATTCAAAACACACTTCTAATTCAGAAATCAAGTGAATAGCACATAAGGCAGGCATCACAACAGCAATGCTGCGGCAATGACAAAATGCCACATATCTCTGTGGTGCTGGGCATTTGCACCCCCCAAATAAGGCTACTCACCTCTCTTTTCATCAACTGTAGATACTGCCTGGATTAAAAGTGGTGCGTTGGATTCAGTGTACTCCACAAACACCAGCAGCAGCTTCAGTGCTGTCTTTACCACCAGACGGAACTGAAAAAAAGAGCACGACTTGTCATTCAGCAAAACACAGCATTTCCAGATGTTCTGCATGACACTGAGCAAGACAGAAGCAGAGCAATCCAGATCTGATAGTAATACATACGCAGAAGAGATTTAGCTGTGCCAGAACTAAAGACATGATAGGTAGCCATTTGGCTGAAAATTTCATTCACTTGGCAGTAGTCTCCCAGGGAAGCCCCAGTAGTCAATGGATCCCACAGAAACTTAACACTGCATTAATAATAAAAGATTAAATATCCCACCTACACATGCACTTATGGCTATCCCCAACATCTCTGTCTGAAGATTAATGTACATGCAGTCTAGTCAACTATAAATAAATATATATTGCTGTTTCTCAACACAACATTTATTTCTGCATGACAGGATGATTTTCTCCTTGTGGATTCTTCTTTTTTTTTTTTCATACTGCATTTAAATGATAAATTATTATGCAAAACAATGTCCTTTACTTATACTACTCAGAAGAAAGTGTCTTCAGCCTCAGACTATCCTTCCCTGTCACAGAATGTGTGATTTACTTGAACTGAGCACTCTGACAGCATAGTTTCAAACTTAATTTGTACGTTTCCAACTAGAAACCAACAGCCAAGCTTTATCGATCTCTTTAAAGATCTCACATTTCCAAAGAGGACATGTGACAATTACATAATTTTTTAAGTGCTAAGTAAAAATTTTCAGGTATGTGCACAGCACGATCAGGTATGCAAAAAAAAAAGTACTTAAGGGGGTACTCAATAAAAGAAAACATGAAAAAAAGAGGACTTCTTAATAGACAGGGCTCTGCATACCCAGTTGAGAGCAATATTACCAGAGAAATAATTCTTGGTCATATCTGTTATATTCTCAATCTACATCATGGATTTAAAGACAAACTAAAAATGATAATCGTTGGTCTCAGAAATACAATTCCCAATCCACTGTGATTGCATCAGGCTGCAAAAGAACAGGTAACAGTAAGTTTATAGCATTTCTGTGTTATATTACATTGCAACAAATCTAACAGCTTGTGAGAGTTTTAATGATATTATTATATCAATGTGGTCATTACTGTCCTTTGCCACCGATAGATACACATGCAGTCATGTAAAGATAAGACACTCTCCAGAAAATCCCCATTTTTGTCTTATTATGTTTAGCTGGTAGGATGTCTGAAACAAAACCAACTTGTCATTAAAATGTCTCATCCACAAGAGAGGGAAAAACAATTATCCTGCATTGCCAACTGTTTCAGGGTTGTATATATAAAGCTTCTACCAGTTTTAAAACATTCCCATTTTCACGTTGTTTTTTTCAATTACTCACAAAACAGCTCTCCCAAGAGGCAAGGAATCACTGTTAATTGTTTTTAGACTCACAGACAGCAAATGTGTATATGCTAAAACAGACTGCAAGTGCAACAGTCATAGGCTCAAGCTCCTGTGTTCATTTTGCCACTCAGAGAGATGTAGTACAACTCAATTTAAGTTAATGAGCTAAAATGCAGCTTGCTGCTTATGCTATAAATATGGAATTTACTGTGAACAAATGACCCAGGTATTTCCTTAGTTTCTCAAGTTTCTCATGCAAAATTGAGCTTAATGGACTGCAGATACTGCTAGCAATACAAAATCTTCTGTTGTTGAACTTAGGTTGTTTCAGTCTTGATGAATCATCGCATCAGATACTTCTAAGCTGACAGCCAGGTGACAAACTTTAAGACCCAGGTCCTTTAAGACTCTTGCTTAGTCTGATTTACAGTTCTGCTGAACTCTTCAGTGATACATAAACCATCCAAAGTAAAGGAAACTGAAATCCCCTGATACACTGTGTAATTGCACGTTGTAAACACACAACTGATACACCAACATATCGCTTCCCCAAAGCCACACAGGACACTTATGCATTTCCCTGGCATGCTAATGCCATGGTCTTCCTGTTTTACCACCATGTGTCCCCTAACATTCAAGTGCTTAACAGACACTTGTTTTGTAAAAATACTTCCTAACGTAGGAGTTACCAGATTACTGTAAACAATTCTTGCAATAGCATTCTTTCCAGATACACAGCTGCATATAAATCTCCACAGGATCCTTCCCCTAGAAAGGAAATCCTACTATTGGATAGTGCTTACAAAAAGCCCTTAAAATCTCATGTCTTGACCAAATGAAATGGTTTATACGCCAATACTCCATGTGTCTATTTCAGAGCAACCAGTGGGACATAGTGGTCTTACATCATTTTTTTGCAAATCTCTTCTCTTCCAGAAAGTAAGAGAAGGAGTTTCTGCAATGTTTTTGCTCTAACTCCTGCTTGCTCATCACGGCAGAGGCTGTAAAATGCAGCCAGCCCCCACCAGATGCACCAGGCCTAGGAGCAGCCTAGTACTGCCTACAGTAATTCAGAATCGGCTCTATCAAATAGTGTTATTGTGCTCTTTGTAGCTGTTGAGGATTCCACGGAAACAAATAGAAGGCATTACTTTTGGATCAATCTGTGTACAAAACTAAAATACTACAGTCCTAAACTAAACTGTACAACATCTACACTCCAATGCTGAGATTTACTAGCTGCTCATGACCCCACACACAGCCTTTCCACACATCCTACAAATGGGATTTTTAAATACTGGTTAAACAATTCTTCTTCAAAACAGTAGGCAATCATCAAGCAGCTGCATTGCTCCTTGGAAAATGAAGTCTTCAGCCAATCTAAGTTGGTTGACCAGATCTGATCCCCACATGCAAAGAATATCCCAGAGCCTTACATGCTCACACTAAAATGAAAACTTATTTATCCAGTACGGCAACAAGAAGTCTCTAAAGACCTGTACCAGGGGTACTTGTTGCCAAAATCTGTTTGGAATCACTGATTTTTTTGCATCACATCCAAAGCAATGGCTCCGTTCATGACCCTGTGGGCCTGACATACCTGTAGCAGCACATGCATGCCACTGCTGACACTTTAAGAGCTGGTTAACACAATGGGATGTGTTTCAGCAGTTTCAATGAATAATGAGAATGTCTGTTTCACAACTTTAAAAAACACCCGAGGTATTCAGAAAGTTTCCATTTGTGATTAATTACTGTGACTTTCAAAGTGGAAGATCTTCAAATCTTTCTTCACAAGTGAATTACGAAATATGTTTGCTGCACACAACTTTTCAATAACTTCAGTAGTAAACAACTACATTGTAAATAAAAGAACTGCAAATCTCATCAGAGGGAGATTATTTAACAGGAAAAAAAGAACAGCAAATCACTGGCATTCTTGCTCTAATTTGTGAAATCATGAGAGTTTTTGGTATTATTTTACTTTACATAATGTACCCAAGATGGCACAGTAATGAGAGCAATAAAAATAAGTTTACTATCTCACCTCTAATCATTTGAATTGCTGTCAAAAACTTACTGAAGGTTTTTAAGATGATTTCTGGGACCTACTGGACTCTTGTTTAGTTGCAGTGACAGACTTCTGAATCCATTACAGCAGAACCCCTCTTCTATTAATATCTGCTGGGCAATCACACTTAGTTTGATCAGGACCAAATGTAAGAGCAATAAGGGAGGAAGAAATATGCTTTGCTAGCTCAAAACAAACAACCTCCTCCAGAAAACTCAAAACACCAACACTCTTGTATGACCGTTTTATGAATGTTGGTTGTAGTGATTAATTCCAAATTTCCACTCTAAATGTCACTGCTAGTTGAAGAAGAAAGCTCACTGAAGCAAGATGGATATCCACTGGCGTAGTAAAGTAATATTTCAACCATTCTGGAATTAAATCAGGATTTCTGAATTTTATAGCATTGACGTATCAAAACTCTTATTAAGGAAGTTAGAAAAGAAGGCCATATTACATTTTTGTATCATTTGCAAGCCATTTTAGAGACAGGAAATGATGCGAGCATCTTCTGGCTAAAGATAAAATGTAGCCAGCATTGTAAAGGGAAGAAGAAAAATTATAAACATTTTTCCTCTGTCTTGCTTTATGTTATACAGTGGAGTTTGGCAGTCCTTTTCCTTTTTATCTCTTTGCATTTAGACAATTGGATATGTGTTACAAGCCCGGCCAAACACACTATGCAGCAGACTTCAAAATTAATGTCCCATGAAAGGGTTGTCCCAGCCATCAATCACTGGTTAAAAAAAATGTGACAATTGTTAACATCAGATTTAAAAAATTTAGGTATATTTTTGAAAAGGAAGAAATTTAAAACACGACTGATTAAACTCAGTATTTCACTGAGGATTACGCAGTTGCTTTGGTTTTACACCATTCAAATTTAAAGGAGAAACAGGCATTCAATTTTTCACTAATTATTTACTATGGCCAAGTGACCTGAGTCCTAATCACAACATGGACTCTGACTAGTAGACAACGCACTCACCCTGTCAATAAATACAAGCAGGCAGAAATGACAATTAAGTAACATGCAGTGTAAGAAGTGCCAAACCAGCTTGTGAGAAGTGCATCAAAAGTTGAAAATCCTTCTTGCTTGTAAGATGTGAAGATTCCCAAGCCTGAGAGGGTCCCAATTGCATCTGCAATTCTGCTCAGTTTCATGTTTCACAGCAGGACAAAACTACAGTCTATTCAGAAGAGGACCTTTCTGGACCTTTCAACAAATGGAGGCCAAAAGAGAACTAGTTTTAGGTTGACACCTTTGCACAGCTTCATTTAGAACCTCTCTGGAGCAAGTAAATGCATATGGAAGGAAGATTAAGGCAATATGCAATTTACATTCCCTATCTTTTATTTTTGAAAAATTCTCTTCATACTATTTTAAAATACTATTATTGTTTTTAAATGTTTTTAAATGGTCTAGTTTCAAATACTTGTGTGCAAACACATCCACGTGTTTCTTTCACAAAATGAAGCAGTGAAGAGTAGGCCACAGTAGGTCTTCTAACCCATGTTTCAACTCAAGGTCATTATATCTACTAATGATACCTCTCAGAATCTTCCATGACAAAAATGTCAATCTAGAAGTAGACAGCTACGATACAACTAGAAAATACCACACATTTTTCCATTCTCTGACCTTTGGTAGAGAAGACTGAGAAATTTAATTTAGCCCAAGATATATTTTCTTTAGATGACAATGTGCTCTGCAAGTGCAAGAGAGAGTTCTCCGAGAGGTCTTGGAAGAAGGGATCATATTAACACAGATTATTCTACTATACGCAGAACGCTCCAGTGATGAAAAAGTACAAAAGCTGCAGAAAACATTTTAGTGTGACACATCTCGAGCTCCTTTTGCAGGCAAGCGTAGGAAGATTTCTACCAAATTAGCCAATTAGTGCAATTAGCCAATAGTAACAAATGCAACACTACAGTCTGAACTTCTTCTGTGTGAGCTACAGTAATTCTTACCATTGTAGTGGCAACAGTGGAGTTTCTTAGTGTACTGTTGTGGCACAACTGCTTTGCTGTAATCTCTCAGTAATTTTAAAATTAAAACTACTTCCCAAGCAAGATCAACTACGATGTTGTTAAAGGAAAAGCCTTAGAAGCAAATTTTAACATAAAATGGTATTCCTCTAGCACATTTCCCATTCTTGATATTACAATAGAAGATCTGAAGTGTAGTAGTGTAGAAGTAGGGTAGTAAAAGGCTTCCCTCTAATGACCTTTAGGGAAGTCTTGTTTTGCTAATGCTCTGGAATCAGCTGTCCACAGTTTGTGGCAGTTTCCCATACTCTACCAGATAATTTGGTTGCTTAATTTCCCTGAAAGTCAAAAGCACATCCGGAATACTTTAGTCCTTGCTCCCAGACAAACGTAAATTCTTGAAATCCTCTGCACAGATAAGGAAGAAGGAAGACAACTGCAAAATGAAGGCTATGGGGGCACAGGAAATTGGGAGGAGACAATTTCAGCTGACCTAAACTGGCCAAAGGGATATTCCATACAGCATGACATAATGCAAACAAAATTTGGAAACAATTGAGAGTTGGTCATGTGGGCTGCCACTGCTTGGGGACTGGCTGAGCATCAGTTCTTGTACATTAACATGATACTAGATGTCATTTTGAGATTCTGGAAATTTTTCTCCAACTTTCAACTTGCCTAAATAAGGCGCCTCCAAGTGCTTTGCAGGCTCAGGACAGAAGATGCAGCAGTGCAGAAATTTGATTATCAGTTTAGATTAGACTCTGTGAATTAGCAATGATTTGCTATTTGACCAGCTGGTCAAGACCCAGATCCTTACTTATTCCAACTAAAATGGGGATAATATTACTTCTGTAGATAAATGGGGATAACATCTCTTCCTGTTAGCACTCTCAGTTCCAGCAAGATGAAAAATCCTATTAGTGTGGATGACAGATGCTCAAAAAATATCAATTAAACCATCTTTTAATTCAGAAAGTTCATTTAAGTTTTTCTCTCTGTAGACCATGTAATAGTAGGGATGGCAGGGAAATGCATGCATTTACTATTCTTAAAATGAAATTTCTCAGAACTTTTTAAATGTACTGGATAATGATTATAAGGTCTGTGCACCATCACATATGTGGCATGCATCTGCCATTTATCTGTGGTGAGATTTCTGACATGAAGAGAAAGAAGGCCATTAAAAAGAAATTCATCTGGCTTACCAACAAAATATTGAGATGAGCAAGTAGTGATTAGTGACTGGTCAACAGAAAAAAAAAAAAAAATGGCTCATGCCTGGAAATGATTATTTACATCATCAATCATGGTCCAGAAGCAGAAGGGGGAAAAATGAAAAAAATCTGTACATAGAAGCGAGCAATTCATACAACAAACCAAAACATTATTTTATAGGCCAACATGGCCTTCAGATGAATACGTGAAACTCTGATGGGAGCTTTAAAAGAATATTTGGGGGGTGAAAGTTGGCCCTATATTAAGCCATTTGTATTGAACAAATGAAGTAACTATTTCTCATACAGCAATCACCACATCATCTTATACACGCTGATTTTAAAAAAGCTGAGCATTTCAGAACCTGGAATGAGAAAGGAAATGCTACAGGGTTTTTGGGTGTTCCTCCCTCTTGCCTTTTGGAATGATGATTTTCTAGTAAGATGGGGAAGTGTATTTCTCATCCCATGAAACAATCAGAAATAATGCTTTTCTGAGATCATATACAATTTTACAAGAAAAACACACAAAGTGAGAGAAGTGTTTCAAAGTTACATATACTATATGTATATTCAGCTAGAAAGGAGAAGAGGACAGAACCTGGTGATTACAGGTCACTACAGGATCAAACTCTACTGTCAGATGACTCTTGAGATGATACCACGCTTTTGTGTCAAAGGCCCAAACCATAGAACCGTTTCCAGGAGTTTCCCGATTTTTAATGTATTTCTCTTTCGATCTTTCAGAAATTACTGAACCACAAGGGTTTGGTTTCTCTTAGTTTTAGCTTTTTCTATTGCAAAACAGAAAGCAAAAATATTTAATGGGAAATCTGCCATCACCCTGTTTTCAGAACAGGAATTATGCTTCAGTTGTAAAGGTTTACAACAGAATGCTTCATTCTTGCTTGAAATTGCAAAGTTTCAACGTATTTGTGTCTTTATTAACCCTTTCCAAATGCTGGTATGTTCGGGAACTCCAGGCAAATGAACATCATCAGTACATCTAGACTTGCCCTTTCAGTAAAGATTGTCATTATTGTACCTTACCTTAAGTAAGGTACAAAACACTGCATTCATAGAAACTACAGTAATACGAGAAGCAGATTTTGTTAAAACTCATGCTAGCATGAAATGTGTTACCATTTGATAAGGAATAGGCATTTTTCTTCTGTTTTTTTTTTCTTCTACAAACACGTACCTCAAATAGTTTATATACATAGCAAGGGTTTTCTAGCATTTCTACACTAGGGATTATAGAATAAGACTGTCCAGTGAAATCTATTTCTTTCATTTGATAATGTAACCTCTGCTGGTCACATATGAAACCAGTCCTACACAAAAACAAACACAAAATAGAGAACCTGAAATATACCTTAACTATGAAATACCTTATGCCATCCTAATGCAATTTAGCATTTTGAAACATACTGACAAGTCAATTTTTCGAAGTTACTCCAAGTGCACGATCTATAGTGCAGGTCTACAGGTCACAAAGAAAGCTGAAGAGTACATTTCACATTTTAAACAAGAGTGGTGTTTGGAAATCAGTCATGCTATTCAATAAAACTACACATTAGAATGAATAAAAAACAATCTTGTTTCTCACATTACACTGATAATCTGTTCAGCAACAGATAGAACAGTGATACTCATGGTTTGATACTAAGTAAGAAACAAGATATGAAATTACAAGTAATTAGAACTCCACATAACAGATAAATCTGCAAACTAAAGTTTAACCATTGAGTACTGCTATATTTTTTTTATACATTACATTGAAAAGTGTGTGCGTCTAGGTAAGAGAAATATGATTATGGCCATTTGGCATCTCCTTTTTTTTTTTTTTTTTTTTTAATTTTTCTTTTTATAATGATAGAAACATTGCATGCCAAGCCTTCCCATCATCTCTTTACATTGATGTAGGAGGCTAGCCTTGAACTATGCTGTCCTCAACAGATGTTCTTTGGGCTGAACCTCTGGCAACAGGAAAGGTTTGGGAGAATGGCAATTCCAGCAACTTCTTTTCCTTGGGCAGGGCCAAGTTGATATTTCCTTAGCTGTGTTCCAAAAAAACGAGAGGAAAAGAGTTTTTAGGAGCTTAATAACAGACAGGACTTTCTTTTTGTTCCTTTCTCCAAAATTCCCTTCAAATCATATTATCTTAACTTCCATTATGCAGCTGAGTGCCACTGTGCATTGTGAAGGCATCTGACATTAATACAAGGTCACTGTACTCAAGACTGAAGCAAATCAATTTTTAAAAGAAAAGAGACTAAACAAACTGTTACTACTTCAAAATACTAAGATGATACCAGATGATATTTCATGCTTTGCAATTAAGAATCTGAAAGGTATCTACAATTAATCAAATGAAGCCATAGCTCTATGAAGCAGGCGGTGATTCACCACATTTTATCTTTGGGAAATACTTCAATACTGAGAAATATTAGGAGGCATGTGAAAGATGTAAACATTGCTTTCTATTTCATTTTTTAAGCCTCCAAATAAATAGTTGAACTAGCGAATTTTCAGAAATATGTTTCATTCCAAATGCTGGTTTTTGATTTAAGATGAAATCACTGCTGTATCATTTTTGTGAGGGATCAGAAACTGTTTAAAGGAATTAACTTGCTCCACATCAATTATCTGTACCAAATCATTACCACATCAATTCAGCATCTCCTATCATAGCCAGATCTCTGATTTGTACAAATTGGATTGTAGGTGATGCTAAAGAGAACTTGATGACACAAGCCTCAGATTTCCCACATATTTGACATGAGAAATGTTTACAGTGAAGCATCTCATTTGAAACTGAAGCTTTCCTCCAATATACGAAGCAGCTCAGGTGGAACTTAGAGGTGACCTTGTCCCTGTCTGTGAAAGTCATCACTATTAAAATGAGTGGCTCTCTGGAGCTATGACCAAAGCCAGAGGTAACACAGAATAAGGAAAATATTAAAGTACTTTCTCTCAGTCTCCTTACAAAATTAAACCCAGACAAATCCACAATAATCACAAAGAACACTCCATTTTCACCTTTGCTTCCTTAGGCAGCCGTATTGTCTCTTTCATTGTCCATTCATAGACAAACTCTTCCCTCTAACTATGGCATCTTCCCACTGAATTCAGTCATACTTGCCAGTAATGCTGAGTTACATTCCTAAGTAAATTGCAAACTGCATTAGAAAAGACCCCAAGCTGATGATTTTTTCAGACAAAAGCATGCCATTGTGAAGGGGAGCCAGCTAAAAGATTAATTTCATGTATGTTCCCACCAGCCACAGCATGTAGAGCCAATGGCAGAGAAAGGGCGCAGGACACGCAACAGAATTAATAGTATCAAGAGGGTGTGGGATGGGAAGGAAAAGCCGAGAAAGGAGAAGGATAACAATTTGCTTCATTAATTCTATCGCTCATGAAACAGTTTGCTAGTTAGTGGCCTTGACGATGTCCTGTTTAAATAATATCAAGGTTGAGTTCAAAGGCTCTAGGGGAAAAAAATATTCGAGTCTCTAAGTACAGTGAAAAACTAGTCTGTTATTATTCTGTGGTTTTATGCACGTGAAATTTGTTCTTTCAACAGTTCCATTAAAAAGTACTTATATTAAATACCAAAACTATGGTTGGGTTTAAGTAACTTCACCTGAAAACCCTGTAAGTTTAATGATATGGTTGGCAGTCCTTTACTGACCCTGTACAATCTCACAGACAATATATTTCAATTAAAAAAAAAAAAAAAAAAAAATGAAAAGCACAAAGGGAAAATAAACTGTGTATAAAACGTATGGAAGTGGTTAAAGACAGTGCATTAACAAAGTTTTCAATATTTAGTATGTTCTCTACTGCAATATTTTAAGCAAATAATTGTTAACAGGTTATCCTTTTTAAGCACCCTGAAAAGCAAAATACTAGAGGTTTGAACTACTGAAACAATAAAATCGTTGAAAGAACAAGTATCATACATAAAGGTATGGAACAAAACTACCAAAAATGCTACTTGAAAGAATAACTAATAAAGAGATAGGATATGTATTCTACTTATTACTGGAACACTAAAACCTATAGTGTTTCACTTTACGTATGTACTAAAGACTTTTCTCTGTTCTCAACCTTCTGAGTACTGTCAGTACAAAAAGGAACCCAGAAGCAGTGCTTTGACTGCAAAACCAGACTCATTTATTTACCTTTGCACAATTTTCCAAATAAAGTTAAAGAATAAAGCTGAATTCTGAGGAGCATAGTTAAATATCAACAGAGCCGTATTTTTTCAGTAATCACCACCTATTTGTCACAGCTTTCCCAGGCATAATGCTAAGGTTCACCTCATCTGTTCTTCAGTCTGCATTCCTGCAACTTAGTTTTCTCATATTTGAAAATAAAAGAATTTTACAGTCAGGGCAGTGCTTTTGCTGGCGTTACAATGCGTCTAAATAATGTAAATATACATACATTTGATGTATATGCAAATACATGCATTTGTAAATTAATTAAGAAAATTTATCACAATAACTTTTCATTTATTTTTCAGAATATATCTAACAAGAGTAACAAGACTTGCAGAATACTACTGCAATACTCTACTGCAAACTTGAAGTCTTAAAAAGCACTCTAAGTTCATTAAGTAAATCTCACATCACTTTCAAAAGCAAAATGAGAAATCTCGTCAGAAAAAGTAGACGTACTGAGGTTTCCACACAAGGAGATAATGTAATTTCTCTGCCCCAAGCTACCTTCCTCTCACTTCTGCCCACAGATAAGCCCACGCACCCACTTAGATTCATTACCATGCCCATCTTCCACCTCTAGTTACTAAGAACAAATATCTTCGTTACAATTTATAAAAAAAGATCTTCTCATTTTTTTTCAAAGTGAGACATAAATATGTGGGCACTACCTTGGGTGATTGGATTTGATTAAATGATAACAACTATATCAACAACCAGCAAACAAATGGAGACCTCCGGATATCATTATAAAAGCCTTCCTTCTTCCTGGCATCTTCAAATTAATTTCTATCCATCTTTCTGTCTCACACCCAATAAACACCTCCCCAACACACAGATATCAAAATGGACATCAGGGTGTCAAAAAAGATCAATAACGCTTTTTACTTTCACCAGGTCACATTTAACTCTAACGTTACAGAGCAGTCCTACATACATTAAGACTCAGATGCCCACAGAGATGTCTAAGAGGTCCATAAATCACATGATGATAATTCTTGCCAAACACACAGAACTAAAAATACCAAACAGCAATATAATGAGATGACTGAAATTAAATTGCCTTCTTCTGAGATGAAAAGGGTTGATATTGCTAGGAGTCTGTAGCTACCAAGGTACTGACAGGTTTTCAGCAGCAGTAACCAGGACAAGGGAGCAGACGGCAGAGCTGTGGAACCCAGATTACTGTGAACCTGCGAATGAAACACCTTTGATGAAGCTACTGCTTGGGCCAAAGATGGGCATTTCTAGTGACATTATTTAACATGCATTTCAGTTTCATTATTGGCAGAATGAAATGTATCTGTGGTGTAGTATCTGAGAACTATTTAGCATCTGGGACTTGAGTAACTTTTAGCTAAATAATTGCCACAGTCATTCAAAGAGCTGAACCACAGAAGTATGAGATCATAATCAGCAGTGATTTGACTTGCATCATAGATCATTTTGGGACTGTTGTTTCAGTTCTTTGGACACAGTAGAGAGAGAAAAGCAAGAGAGAAAAAAGAAAAAAAAAAAAAAATCAGTAAAACAAAACCACTCAACCTTTTCTTTTTCCTGAAGTAACCACAACAGATTATTTCCACTTTCTTCTGAAGTCAAGAGTTACTGCAGGCAAAATCAGTAGATACAACAATGCCCTAAAGAAGGGCAGCAGTTCACAAAGGCAATAAAATAAACTGCTGCCTAACGTGATCCTTTGTATTTCAGAAAGCCAAACTGAAGTGCACTGTGGTAGCTGTGTAATGTCTGGTGGGAATGGTTCCTATGGATTTAGCCAAAGGAAATGTAATTGAGATTTGACTCTTTCAACTCAAAAGAGTATTATTTTTGAAAATGCAAGTTCAGTAAGAGTAATAAGATTACACTGAACTTTTACTTTTGGTGTTATTTTTTCCTAATTTTAGAAAACATTTCACAGTAGGCTGTCATAGCACTTGACAAAGAATATTTACTTAAGCATCCAAATAGTTTCATAAATGAAGAACGAGAGAAAAACTGTGTGAAGGGCATGAATGATATTATCACAGTGATCACAGAAGTACCTGAAAAAGTAGTTTTCTCTATTTTCCTAAGTACTTTATAGGCACATTTCCTTTAATAGAAGTAAAATGTTTCACAGTATCTGAAAGTCAGAATATTTTACATGTCCACATATGGATTTTGTTGCATAGTTCTTGGCTCTGAATAATAATAATCATAATAAAAAAGCTTTCCCCGTGCTATGGAGTAAATTTAGAGTCTTGATAGCCAGTACCCTGTTTTAACCAGGAAAATAAGATCTCAGAGCCTGGAAGGGAATGGATTTCAGTACTAATGCCAGAAATCTCTCTATACTACCTCTGAATAGTAAAGCAGATCTGCCTCCATGTATAATGCCAAACTCAAAAGCTTTGCAAGATGAAAGTCCTGCAACTCCTTTCTTGAGTCATGTTTACTGTAACCAGTATCTGCAACACAATTCACAGGAGCATCAGCACATCCTTGAGTATTTCCTTGAAGAACCTAGCTAGTTCTCTGCAAGTGGGCCTTTCCATTAGGGAGCATGATGAAGGTCAAAATGCAATTCAAGGCAGCCAGAGGAGAAAAAGTAATCAAGTATTACAATAAACGTGATAGGCTCAAATACGCTACAACTTCACAAATAAATACTTCATATTTTGCAGTCCAAAAGTAAGCTTAAGTTCTGGTTCCCTCTATGACAATGCTTCTACAAACAGAGGCTACCAGCAGCTGCAGCTTAACTATTCTCTTAACACTTTTTCCCCAGCTGCAGTGGGTGCTCCCAGTGCTCTTCAAAATCTGTACTCTCAATATTCCTCAGCAGGATGCTGGGCAGCTCTGGCCCTGGTGCTCTGGGCTAATACAAGCAAGAACATCAATCAATTGCAATATAATTAATAATACCACCATTCCAATTAAGTTTGGTGTTTAAAAAAATACTCGGTTCCAAAGATCACAAATCCTGATTGAAAACAAAATCTAAAACTGAAGAACCCTTCCACTGAATATGCACAGAGATTAACTAGCTGCATTAGGCTACAAATACCTGATGCTAAGAGCTACGTGGGAATGACAGAGAACCTCAGCTTGTGTAAATGTCCTGAGCTAGAATATAAGGTGAAACTGTAGTTTGAAACTACACTCTCAAGATTTGATAAATTTCGTATTCTATCAGACTTTTCCTCAGTCTATTCATATCCATCTGTACCTAACAATGTCTGCTAGGTGGTGCTGTGGGATGGCTTTTCTAACGCAGAGAAAGCACTCTTTTTTCTTCCTCCTGTACTCATTGATGCTTTTTTTTCCCCCTTCAACATGAGAACAGATGCAGTGTTTTCCAATTCTCACTTCCACAGGGAATGGCTACCTACTGCAAAAGCTTTCAAAGGTAACCTCCTGGAAGGACAGGTAACTTAAAGGATGCTGCATTAGGCTTCATCCACATTCTGGAACTAAGAACTGGCAGGATTTCTATCAGTGCTCTAATACTCATAATATTGCAAGTGACACAAATTAGGATAGAACTACTCGTGTCAAAAGATGCTGTGTTAATGACCTGTAGGTAGAGGCAAACTGCTATCCTTATTTATCTGTTTGGTGATGTCTGCCACGTGTTCCACGTAATATCATGTAAGTTTAGCCAAAGATGACAAATAATCCTAACTCACGCTTTTCAGCAAAATGGAAGAAAAGCAGAATAACCCCCTGAATGAGTAACTGTAGTATTAACTTCATCAGGAGATGATGCTTGCATTGTAAAACTTGCATTCAGTTTTTCGTCCTTGTCCCATGACCCAGTTCCTTCAACTGTTTTCTGAGTACCTCCTATTCCTACACAAAACCCAATATAGTAAATGACAACAGTATCTTCTTTGAAATATACTCTAGTTTCTACTTAGTAAACTGATATTTTCTGTCTTATACATTACTCCAAAATTAGATCTTCCATTGGCAGAAATAGAACTTGGGCATTCACTTGCCTCTTCTCTGCCAGAAGGCAATGGCAAAAAAATCAGAATGGATATTGTGCAGGGCAGTGATTAATTTTGAAGTTATCAGGACTCTACAGAACTTCGTCACCAATCTTGCTATCAGATATTCAGTTTTACAGATGGTCACCTGAGTAAATCACCAGGCAATGCAGATCTGGAAGCAACCTCACCTTCAGAAGCTCTATCCTGTCTTTTCCCCCAGCAGCCACACTGAAGTCTTAATATAGCAGATTCTACAGCTCTCCTATGCATGAATGAGTAGCCCAACAGACATCCAAGGATGAGAGTCTATACATGGGGTAGATAGACCACAATGAGGAAGACAAAAAAAGAAGTGACCTGAGTGCTTGCAAACCACTGAAAGTCACATTAAAGTTCCACTACCAGAGGCACAGAGAAGAAAGCCAGAAGAAGTGGAATTCTGTTCACAGGGTGAACAGACACTCAAGGATAAATCATTTCAAGGCAACACCATACGCCAATACCTGGGGTCTCTTAGCCCATTTTACTCTTTTGTTCACATTCTGCACAAAAAGCTGTGAATATGCAAAGTTCCAATGGGAAGAATTCAAACAGTAAGTTAGAGAAGAGTTGCTTTCTATGCAAAATCATAAAAATAAGGTGCCTGCACAACCACACAGTTAAATTTTAAGTGCAGTGGAGGTGGGAAAAAAAACCTTCTGGAGAGGATGTTTTAATTTTATCACTCAAGGATGCAGCTACACACTGCTGGAAATGAAACAAGCCTAACATTTGCTGCAGTACTGTGTCTTTTAAAGAAAAGAAGTAATTCAAAAAAGGGACTAATCTAGAAAAAAAATTCACACTACTTAAGGTATTAACAGTATTTTTATATTGAACACGTTTTTTATTAAAATAGTCTTCAAGAAAGAAAACAGCAGAGATGGGAGTGGGAGATAAATCAGAAAGTATCTGAACTCCTTGTCCAATTGTTGTGATCAAAGAGGATCACAATATTTTAAGAAAGTACACAGCAGGTCCAGATGAGAAACATTTCACTGTGCCATGGGAGCCAGTTAGAGAACCTGCTGGTATGCTAGAAATTGTTTTGAAAAGACTTTATATGGTATAAACTACTACAGGAGAACTGAGGGAAAAAAATAAAATCACAGCAGAGAACTTTTCTTTTGATCTTGATCTTATGAAAAGTAATTGAAGTCCACACATTTTACCAGACATCCTCCTTCCTAAGGACCAGCCATGCAACATAGAGGCTGACTTAAAATGTAAGAGAGAAACATGATGAGTCCTATGGCAACAGCCTCGTGCAATAACTTTAGGGACCTGAGCTGGCTGCAACTCATAGGTTTCTTGGGGTGCATTATATGTTGAATAAAAATACATCACGTATACATCATGTTTTGATTGTTTCCATTTTTTTGTAGAACATATTTTTTAATGTTGTCTAGGTATCTTCAGTTAGTAGCAGTTGCTTTAAAGAATGAATATATCTAAATAAAGAATGACAAGCATTTTTGAGAGATGCCAGAAGAAAAGATAAGGTAACAATTGCTATTAGGTTCAACTTCCACCTGTGTATCTGTCTTTTACATGTGTAATATGTCCCTTTGCTCCCTCAGAGCTGTAAAATCCAAACACCAATTTTCCATATGAGGGACTGAGGGACAAAGGGATTTGGAGATTGATTTAAGAATGTGCCTGGAATCCAGATTGTGCCTACATCTCCCAGTCATAGACTCCCTCCATATCTGGGTCATTCTTTTAGGCTAAGATACAAGAAAACCACACTTCTATGGCAGGATTCCACTACTGTATTTTACATATTTGACAACCAGAACAGAGAATAATTTAAGAAGAAAACAAGAAAATTAAGAAGTATATGAAGATAACGCTGTATTGATTAACTCTGTTTCTCTCTCTGGGTTTTCTAGCTCCAGAAAGATAGGCAATTCAGAAAAAAAGTTTGAGAGGGGAGGTTATGCACCACAGGTCAACATAAAAAGAAGGATCCCATGTACCTCACATCAGTAGACACAAAATACACAGTGGATTCAATTCTAACATTTGGAGGATCCTCCTGTAGCCAAAACTTCAAATTGAGTTTGAGTGGAATTTCTGCTGCTGTTTCCTTACAAGCCGTGCTTGCGTTTCTGTGAAACCTTGTAGAAAGCGATAGCCCCAACAGCGCAGTTTCTCTCAGAAATTCAACAGTCAGCAAAACAGAAGTAACATGAAGAAGCAACTTGATAACGAAGTTTGGGTCTTCAAACATCTACTATGAACTGTGAGAAAATGGACCTATCTTATAAATTAAACCATGCTTGCCATGGAGTGAATATCTTAAGGTACTATAATGAACACATAAGGTAAACCCAAAGTTCTGCTATTAAAAGGAAAGCCTGCCTACTTTCATCAGACTTCAGAGAATAAATCAGAATTAACCACAATGCTTACTAACAATCATAAAAGCTAGCATATTAACGTACACAAAGAATACAGAAATTTGACCATCTCTTTTTTTCCTACAAAACTGTGTGTATGGTCTCCTCACACACACCTGCACTTTCTGCTGGCAGAAAAGACAAAACCTGTATCTAAGGTTCAGTATGCTTAATTAAGATCCAAAGCACGTTAAACTGGATAAATCTGGATGCCAGTTATTTTTCCTTATGCAGGCCTTTTTCACTTTACGGAAACGTACTCATTATTCGTTACGTTTTGTTCTCTTATTATTTCACACTGATGTTGCGTACTTCTCTGCCGCCACACATGCTACAGACCCTGATTCTCTATTCACCACGACTCTCGGCCTTGCTGCCACTGCACATCACAACTGCCTATTTCATTTTTATAACGTGATGTATTTCCTTAATTTCCAGCTTACTAAAATCCTGATTTGGGACTAACGATATTTCTACCTGCAAAATAACAACTTAGCTATCCCAACAGCTTTGGCATTATGACAGCAATGTTTTATACAGGCAGGCCAAGTTGATTTCTTTGTTTAGATATGTGTAAGTATTTCAGGGAAGCATACTTCTTACATCTGATGGCACATACTGTAAACTTGGATTACAACTATCTCCATCTGCTTTTTATCCTTGGAGCAACTATTTGGTATTTCTCCACTCTTTTCCAGCTGACAACTTACAGTTGAAAATTTACTGTTTTTCTTGTTGAGGCAATTGATTTTATAGTTAAGGATCTTTCAAATTGGTGGCTCCAGGCATGCTGTAAAGACAAGTGGGTTCCATTTTCTTTACTCACATGTCTCAATACAAACAAGCTTTCCACTTGCACCTCCCTCTTTCATATGAATGTTGGACTTAGTGCTTGTTAAAAAATACTAGTAGCTAATAGAAGATATTAAAAACTAGGACTTGAGGCACAATAAGTCACCCACAAATTATCTCTGAATCTAAACTACTTTAGTGGAAGAGACCAATGCAATTCTAAAAGCTAACACTGATTTTTATGTTTTTCTTTTTACCCCCTACCTAATTCAAGACTACACTTGCGTTTTTCTTCTTCATGCCTTTCATTTATAACAAGAAATGCGTACATCTGTATAGATACATGTATTTTCTGGAAATATGTGAACATATTTCACTCCTTGCTAACAGAACATTTTCTCATAGACGTGATGGAGTGAAAAGTTGAGCCTGAACATTCACCACATTGTTGGCAGTTAATCATTATATTTTCTCATTCTCCACTTCAAATGAGTTGAAATAAGATATCTGACATGATGTAGGGGAACATGTGTTTTCTAAGCATTGTCTTTATCTACAGTTCACTCTGAACACAGAAAAATGGGTATTTATCCATCCAATATCCAGAAATTAATGCAACAGACTGAGCTGAAGTTCTTACTGCTGCAGAACTGGACTTACTGCTAACAAACATATTTGATGACTTTAAAAATCATCTACGAGTATAGTTTGTAAAAAAAACAGGACTTGAAGTAGTCTGCCTGCTAAGTTGGACAGACCACAATGAGTACATAACGTAGTCTGCACTTGTTGGCTTATCCTAATCCAAGTTTATTGCAACATCTTGATCCCTATCTTCAAAGCACTAATTAAATACAATTCAAAACAAACTATGTTCATGCAACAGTGCAGTTTCAGATTCTGAGTGAAAGATTGAGGCAAGCCTTTCCTCTGGTCTGGTAAGATTTGGCTCAGGCCCTCCAAAGGCTGGAAATAGGAAAGTTAATTTCTTATAAAGTCAGTATTTTGTTTCTCTCTCACACAACCATTTTCACGACAATAGTTCAATGCCTAAATACACATCAGATTAAATGTAAGAAGCAGCTCCTAGGCAGACATGGATGTTTACAGTTTCACTGAACTCAAAGCAGTTGTACCTCTTCACTTATCTCAATGTCTTGAGTGCAGAACAGTGCACAAGGGAGACCACGCTCACTTCAGAGGAGAGCCATACTTTCCAGGAAGGAAAGTGGCTTGAGTATCCAAAACAGTAATACCTAATGGGCTTTTCTGTCTGGAGTAGTCTCAAAAACAGAATAAAAATACAGGTTTACTGGAGAAACATCACAAACTGTGCTGCTTATAAACTAGCTGTACATGAAGCCTCGCTTATAAGAGGCTACAAATGAGTTAATTAACCATAAAGGCAGTAGATTAAGAGGATGACAGCACAGTTCATATACTGACTGATTAATTTCATGTGCATTTTCTCCTGCATGCTTAATTTTTCCAACAGGCCAGTTTTTCTAGATCAATTAGTACAAAATAAGAATGAAGCTCAAGAAAATTATACAGCACTACTTTCTGCTAAAGAAATCTGGCATATTATTATACATATTCCATTTCACCTTCCGGGCAATGTTAACTCAGAACAGGTCATGCATAGGCAATGATTTAAAAATATATATAACCAAAAATTCAAGAAATGCAAATATAACACATTTTCAAGAAACTTATCAGGAGATTGAACCATCCAATCTCTTTTTTGTGGTGAGTCAATTTAACATATTTTGGTTTTCCATGCTGATCAAGCTAGTATACTCAGTCTCATTCAGATTTCTTAATCCTCTTTGAATTCTAACTTTCTCCATGTTTATAAATCACTTTACAGTATAGATCTGTAGATCCAATTTAATGTACATCTGTATAGGATTTGGTGACAAACTTTCTGAGGAAAAGACTTAGTTCAAGCTCTATCATGTTCTCTGCTTTTCTTACTGCTTGAGTTGAGCGCACGTGTAAAAAGCTTGTGAAACACACTGATTTCATCAATTACTTAACCTATTTGCTTCTACACACCTTAAACTCACTTGCAAAATTAGGTTTAGAGTTCTGTGCAACTAAGAATGTCATTCCTCACAAAATTCTCATGAAATGACAGACGCATCATGTAGATGTTTCAACATGTCACTGTAACCTCACTGGAAAAAGGTCTGCTGAACTTTTTTTGAAAACAGAAATTTTATTCTGAAATCAACAAATTCACTATAGCTATTCACTAAACACTATGTCTGTTTTAACACTATTTTTTTTTTTCCCTTTCTTCTGCTTTGAAATCATTCTTTTCTGCTTTTGGATTGGATTATATGTAAAATATTCATAACATTAGTACTTCAACACAAAGAAAAGCAAAAGACTGAGACAAAGCACAGGAATAACTTGCTAGTTAAAATTCATATTCAACCTTTCAATATAGGACCCAGACAGAAGAAAAAAAAAATTAGAACAAGATGTGAGATAGGAATCTTTAATCAACCTTGTTGTGTCAGTCTAGGCCTAGCATTCCTCCCAGACTTCTGAAGTTACCCAGCACCACTTTGAAAATGGATTACTTTCCACAGAAAACAATGCCAAAAGGGGCTTTAGCTCCCCTGAGGGAAAATTAGAACAGCCTGGATCATCAAATGGGAAAAAAATAATCATTATCAGTAGCAGTCAAAAATGTGAGGGAATAAAAAAGGTGAAACCAGACTCAAGTTTTGGAATGCTTAATGTCTTATACATTTGAAGATTAATGTGAAGTGGCAAAAGCTTTCAGGTTTGAGATGCAAAGGAACTTCTGCTTCCTCTAGTGGATGATATAAATGGTTGGGTTTTCTCCAAGATGTTCTGTTCAGATATGTACATTTTGTAAACAGTCAGTAACTAGTACTGGACAGGGAAAGGCAATGATACAGCACTGTATGCTTTCTATTAACAGTTCAGAGTGAATACCAACGCATATGAAAGATAATACATATTACCTCATATATGCTAACAGATGAAAAACACACTACAAGGATTAAATACAGCTTAGCACTTAAACATCTTTAACCTGGTGTTCATTGTTTTGGGTAAAAGAAATTTTCCAACAGCCCTGCCCACCACCATCAAATCAAGATTCTATATCAGCATGTGATCCATAAGAGACCTTCATAGGGCTCTGAGGTGCCAGCGTGAACAGGTCCCTTTACAACCAGGCTAAATGTGACTTGCAATCTGACACAAAAATTTAATTCTAATTTCAGCAGCAGCATACAGCCAGCAGAAAAAAAAAAACCCAAGGAACTGATAAAATACAAATTCCCAAATGTTGTAAGGTTTAATCTAGGTTTAGTATGTATTACAGCATGTAGTCACTTAAGGCAAGATCACTGAAAAAAAATAAGAAAGGAGCAACTTTGAAAGCACTGCTAACTAGCATTGAGTCAACTTTTGTGCTTTTGATTCGATTTTAAAGTGTATTATATTGCATGAACTTTCCATGCCATCAATGAATGCCAAGTGTAAACTTTGTTGACATAGATACTTCCCTTATGCACAACTTCTAGCTTATTTAAGATGACCAGTAATTTGGTTCTGTTATTGTATCAAACATGTATCCATTTTTGTAGCTGTACAGCTGTACATTTTTGTTATTTTTCAGTTATGTATTGAAGTTCCATGGGTACAAACAGAGTGTAACCATATACCTATAATTAAGCACATAGTTGAATGTGTTGTTAAATGGGGAAAGACTGATGAACATACATAATGACAAAACAGTAGATGTATTTATATTTAAAGTGGGATTACAGTACAGATAAACCACTGATCTACTAGCCACTGACGACTGGAAAGCAATGCACAGAAAGGTCGTGAAAGTCCACTGGCTTGGTCACATGTGGATGCAGGTATCTTGTAAAAGTCTGCAGAGGCCCTGAGAGTCTGGGATTTGCTGATAATGTTCTTCTCTTTAAACAGTGTGGCAAAACAAAGGTACTGCTAACTTAAAATTTCCAATCTAATGCCTGTGCAATGCCAAATTGAAACAGGAGGCTCTTTCTCCACTACCAAATGAGTAATGTAAGAATAACTTTGTTTCCTGTTTTCAGTTCCTCAGTCTGATGCCTTTTACCCAATGTAAGGGCAGCAGCACTAATTCAGTCATGCCACCGGAATTTTAACCACCTCACCAAAAGCTTAGACTACAGTGTCAAAGTCACCAGTGCCTTCAAATAATCCAACTATATAAGCAACTACTGTAAAACTGCAATGGAGCTATTAATAATCTAGCATGTAATGGTGACAATCTAGACAAGCTTTCAGTTAATTGTTTATACTCATTCTTTCTCACTAATTTCAAGATTCAGTACTCTTCCTTTCCCCATCCCTGAACAGAAATATCGCTCTGTGCCAAAATAATGGCTGTCACAGTGCAGAGCATGACAAGCCCTTGTGGTGGAAAAGCACATGCAAACATATTATACTCTAAGTGAGCATGGGAGACAGCCAGTAGCCTTACACAAATTCAGAAGAGCAAACAACAGTGAAGGCTAAAAACTACTACAGAATTTGACAGAAGAAATCTGCAATGAAAAGATTCGACCATCTCCACTGCTGAGTTTATTAACTTCATCAAAGTTTTTAAGAGGGCAAGAAGCAATGTGTCCAGGTGCAGCTGTGGCGGCTGAACGATTGCATGCCTTCTGTTTCCTCTCAAAGGGATTTGTCCTGATACTTAATCGGCACTTTTACTATTCCTTTTTGTTTGGCAGCGTTAAAAAATGTTTCCCCTCCTTTTCTGCAGAGAAGGAACCAGGAGAGTAGGACTACAAATTAGGCTGTAGGTGTGTTGCAAATCCCATAGATTTGCTGTTTGCAGATAGTCAAAAACATCTTAAAGAGCATAAAGCAGCTATCACACCATATATCACCATTGTGATAGTAAGCCTGTCATACCTTCGATTAGCTTCTGGCACACAGACACAGACTTAGATCTTTTCCAAGACAGTCAAACAATAATGAAAAATCAACTCTGATGCTACCTGAAACCAAACTATTCAAAGCACATTGCCTGCATTCCTTAGCTGCAGGCACTGAGCCAGGATATGGAGATAATCATTTGGGCTGACCATGGGGGAGGGAGAAAGGAGTTTAAGGACTGGAGAGTTAAAGTACTCTGGTCAAGAAAATTCAGCCAGAAATTATTCTGCAGGTAGAAATACAGTTATTTCTCCTCCACTAGGTTCATTAGAGAATTAAAATAATTGCGGATACCATGGCCATTCTTTTCTTTTCTTTGCTTGTTTCTTTCATCTGTTCCATAGAAAATGAGGATCCGTAGCAAGAAATCCATTTCTCTCTCTTCTGGCACTCCTTTTCCAACTGTGGCTAACATTCCCTGCTTTGAGAGGGCAAACTGCCCAGTGTAACATCTAGCCAACAGTGGAACACTTTACGTGGGGAAAATTTTCTCATCTTCTCTAAAATATGAACTGCTCATTAATCATGTTCATTAAACCTGATGCTTGATAACCACAATTATTATCTTACTTTTACATATCTACCTGTTGTAGCAGTCAACTCAAGATAAATCAATTCTCTTAATGCTTTAGTATCTAATCTTTGGCTTGCTCATCTTCTGAAGCAGGGAAATTTGCATATCATAGAAAAAAATGTAGTGGTTAAAAGGATCCCATGGGACACAGAGTCTTTCTTTTTTTCTTTTTTTCCTTTCTGTTATGAAAGCTCTTTCTAAGAGAGAAAGGGAAAAAGCAGCAGTGTCTCTATGTCTCTATAGAATCCAAATAGCAACTTTCTGTGACTCAGACATTAGAGGAAAAATTCCTGGAAATTTCTTAATAATTCTAATGATGGGTTCAGGTCCACCAATTATGGCATCTTTCAAGTTGTCAAGAATAGCTAAAGTGCCCTGTTCCAATTATTGCATCATTCAAGACTGTCCCAAGCAGGTCTAAATGTCAGGAGCAGTTCCTGTGGGATTTCACAAACTTCAAGCAAAGATGGAGAGCCAACAGATTGCAGATTTGCGGCTTTACCTACACTGTAACTATTCAGGATGGAGTATAAGCAGAATTTATGTTCTGTTTCCTTTTCAACTTCCAAAACTGACAGTCTTAAAAGTGGATTGTATGCTATATAAACTTTTATTCCACTTAAGTGGCACACTCTGGTATAGCGCTTCAGTTGTTGTCTCCTCATATGCAAGGACCAGCAAAAAAATCCTTTCTCGGCAGGTACCAGATTTTGTCTTCTAGGGCTCTTTAAGCACAAGAAGGAAACCACTCTGAATTTGCCTTCCCCAGTGCTCAGCAAAGTAGAGCAGTGTGCAACAGTTGAACTGCAGAAAAAGATTTGCCTTCATAGAATGGAAAGGGAAGGAAGAGAACACTCAAAAAGAGATTCAGCAAATATCTTGTTAACTGCAACAGCAAAAATACAGTCAACTCCAATGGCAGCATACAGACAGTAATGAAGGCATCCTAGTTCAGCCCAGTGCAGAGTTGCTGAGGGCAGGACTGATGGCGGCTGCAGCTCCTCACAGGGAGCGGAGCGGCAGTGCTGAGCTCTGCTCTGTGTGACAGCAACAGGGCCTGAGGGAACGGCATGGAGCTGTGTCAGGGGGTTAGGGAAAGGGTCTGCACCAAAACTGGCTCCCCAGGGCAGCGGTCAAGACCCCAAGCTGCCAGAATTCAAGGAACATTTTGACAATGTTCCCAGACATAGGGCTTGATGTTTGTGTGGTCCTTAGTGGAGCTGGACTCGATGATTCTTGTGAGTGCCTTCCAACGTGGGATATTCTTTTATCCCAGTGCCTTTGCTTTCATAACCAACAGCATAAAAGAGTAGGAAAAGGATGGAATAGAAATAACAGCCCAGCATGCACTGGTTTCTAGGCAGTGAGTTATAGACTCATTTAGAACCCACTGTACAATCTGTTAAAACACTAATGCATATATAATACAAATCAAATGCATTTAAAAATATCCAAAAACATATAAAACAAGAATTTTGGTGAGTGTCTTACCTTTGACCCAATAAGTGTGTACAGCCATTGGACGGTTTCATTATGGTTTATTACTCCATTCATGCCATCAACATAGAGCATAATCTGGCCCATGGCTATTGCAAAGAAATGAAAAAAAAATAATCAGATGTATATACACACTCATTACAACCCTAAGCATTGCTGACAATTTACTGTAAGCACTGTTTTCCAGAGACATGGAGAGCTCAACTAACAGAAGATACAGTGGGTAGGATTCTTCTAAATGAGACCCTGGGCAACCGCAGTAACTTTACTGACTTCATGTCAATGATATAAGTGTGAATTTTGTGCAGTGGTAAGTATGGATACTTGTTGCTTTCTATAAATGTTATACGTTATTGCCTCAAATTCTGCAAGTAGTATCCTGTGTATATGCTGCTTGCTGTTGCAATGGACCCATTACATATAATGGGCTAGATCTCGTGAGCCAAAACTTTTACCACTTGTCTCAGCACCATATAATGTTAGGAATCAGTACACTTGCATTACGTTGACTATTTCAGCTAATTTCAGTGATCTGAAATTAAAGCAGGGTAATTAACTTAAAAAAGGACAGTGAATATTCACCTTTGCACTTCTGCATTTTAGTGAGAAAATACAACAAAGCAAGGTCAACAGTGAATCATCTTTACCCATTTATTCTGAAATATTAACTACATTACAAAACATGCTAGCAAAATATTTCATAACAATAATTCCATAGTTTGTAATCCTGATAACATAAGGCTTTCTAGAGACAACAGTCACTAAATCTTTTTAGACTGATAAGAATAGTTTTTCATAAGGATTATGAAAAGTGGATTAGCAAAATTTATTTACCATCTTCAAAAGTTTCCACTTTTAGATCTTCTGCTTTACAGAAGGAGATCAAAGCACAGTGGGATAGAAAAAAAAAAATCACTGATGTAACACCTTTCAGCACAGCCTCTTGGCATAACAACTCAATTATATAAGGCACAACCTGACAAGCTCCTTCTACACCGCTTTATGGGGGAAAAATAAAGTAAAAAACACAGAGCAAAAAAATTATAACATTAGTAATCTTCCAAACACATTCTGACCATTTGTTGACTTCTACGTAGGTTGTGAACTATGCAGTACTGGGGGGGGAGGTTTTCAACAATAGGGGAAGTTTTCAAAGAAATCCTTGTCAGGTGAGCAATTTAAGTACCTCTATAGTTGAGCAGCTAACTTTCACTTTAAAGTTGTCTCCTCCTTTCTTCTCTGCTCTAGTTGGTCTACTTACTTTTTTTTAAAAAAAGCAGACACTAATATTAGGTACTTACATTTCTTATCTCATCTGTTATACCAAACTAGAAGCAAAGCTTGACCTTATACAGTTATGAAGACAGAGAAAAAGGAGAGCAAGAAAATGGTGTAAAGGAGATAATCTTAGGCAGCTGCCATGCCTTGGGATGTGCTGTCTCTCTCTGCTGCTATACAGGAAGTAATCATTCACCAAGCTTTTAAGACATGTCTCGGGTGAATAAAATTAAGTGGGAGGGACACAAGCCCAAGTGTTAAGGTAAAATAAAAGATGTAAGGCAGTCAGAAAAGAGATAAGAATTATACTGACTGAATAAATGCCTTCTTTGTAGCATTTCCTTGCAGGTCTAAGAAAGAGAACATTGCTATCCCCATCAGTAATCAGAGAAAGTTCCTAATACTTGTTTTTACTTCCTTTCAGTACTGAAAAGATTTGGCCCTTAATCAGGATGAGATCCAGCCATGATAAGGTCACCAAGCCACCTCTTCCCCCCCCCCTCCGATATAAATTCTTTTTTGGGGGGTAAAGGGATTTAATTTGAATTTGAAACAAATGTGATATAAATTTTACACTTGGCACATCTTTCCAAATTAATACAGAAATCAAAGGCAGCAAGAAATTGGCTTTTAAAGGCAAGGCATGTACACAGTACAAAATTATTTCTTATACATACACTGGATGCTTAAGTGAGATATGGGATACATTATTCTTCAGCTCTTAGATGTAACTCTTCATAGCAATAGGTTAAAGCAGATTAGTAGACCTTAGAAAGAAGCCATAGAAATGTTTCAGGGATCCTGACAGGTGTAACCTACTACTAATCTTGCCCCTCCTCTCCCAACTTTCCCCCCACCATTTTTTTTTTAATTACTTTTTGTCATAGATACCATTCCAAGTGTATGGTAGTATCTGTATCTTTCCAGCAACAGAATGGGTCTTCTGATGATAGGTAAAATGTTAGTACCATGTGATAAAAACCACTACTGCTGCCACTTGAACAAGTTACCAAATAAACTACAGAGGAGAAAGAAAGAATGCCACAAAATGGCTAGAGATAGAATATACATTTGCTACAGAGTCATGTTGTACACATACAAGGTATGGGCTCAGTAGTTATCTGCCACACATCAAGTTGTTAGCTGCTGACAGACCTTGGAACAGAGCTTCAAACTGCTAGGGGTCAGAAAAACGAACGCAGACAGGATAGGCAGGGCTGAGGGGAAATTGTCTTTCATTAGAAGGAAGAGTAAGTTAAGAAATATCTGCGTACTTTATACAAAACTGATGCCTGATAAATTCTTAGAGAAGGAAAAGAATGCCATGAAGAGTTTAAAAAAAAAAAAGGAATTTTTTTTTTGTTGTTTTTCATATTATGTTAAGTGTCTGTGCTGACAAGCAGAATTAGCACTTGGAAATCATGCAGTACCAAGGTAGAAGGAAGAGAAACAAAAACACTGGTGTGTAGTATGCCTAGCTGATGGGCTGAAGGCTTTCCTAGGGCTTGGGGCTGACTGAGCAGGGCACACCAGCTTCATAGTACATGGAAACAGAGGGCAGACTGGCCACCATTTGATATTCCCTGCAGCCTTACTGTGCAACTACTTCCCTACATCTCAGCCTATGGCTGTAGATAGATCACTACAATACCTGTGGATATAGTGCATGCTTCATGTACATGTCTGCTTGCACAGATGTGGCAACATACCTCACCCAGAAAAGGCAAGCTAATTTGCAAGGGAACCTGAGGTTATTCAGAAGGACAAGCTAGTCTGCTATCATCTAAGTTTGCATTCATACATGCCTTCAATTGAACTTCTTTTCACTGAAAATCAAGGAGGTTATTTAATCCATTTAATCCTACCTCTCAGCTAGCTGGAATTCTCTTTGGAAGTCTATCAACAACATGCTTGCATGAGAAAAGTTTGCTATTGTGCAATGGGGGGCTGGGAGAGGGAAGTTTAAATATGGAGCAGACTTAATTTGGAATTTCTTTGTTCCCACTACCCTTGTCAAACCCTTAATCTAATGTGAAAGTAGTTTGTGACTTTACCCACAGCTATTTTCAAGTAGCTATGGAAAATTGCTGCATTTCTCAGTAAAGGCTTAGCTAGAAAAGGATAGATCAGCCAGAGACTTCATAGACTTCTGTGAAATAAAAGGTTTAAGAAGGCCTCTCAAAACTTGCCAGTACTGACACTAATATTCTCCTGGGTTCCTGTATAAAGTTAACAGGACTAATGGGGAAAAACCTGTAGCCCAAAACGTTATCACAATCAGTATCACTAAGTAAATTTTTCTCATCCAGAATGTCAAGCTGTTTCCTGAAGTATGCTTCTCTAATCTTCTCTGTTTCATATTTTACCGCCAGCAATGAATAAGCAGAAACATTATTTGCTTTCAGTTTTTGAGGAGTCAAAATGTCATTCATCATGTCAAGAGTTATGTAGTGGTGCATCTTTTGTTTAAATTAGAATAAGCAAACATATACAGTAAAGTGGGCCAATGCCAAATCCTGCCTCTGCTGTCTTAGCTCCCAGGGAAGGTTCCTGGCCAAAATTCAGCAGGCACCTCATCAGCAGCAGTTGCAGTGTATACTGTGAGCTATTTAACAACGATCATCAGCACTTGCACACTGTACCTTACATTCAAGGATAGACTGCCACAGTTCACTAAAGTCCACTAATGGTGATGAGAAATCATTATTAATTGCAACTTTGGTATCATGCAGCTAATTGAAAATTAACACAGCACAGATCCAAGTTTGTAAGAGACGACATCAGGTAAAACAGATGGTCTGGCTTTTCCAGTGCTTCTAAAATCCAACTTACAAAGAAGCACTATACCAAACTTTGTGACTCACACTCACTCCACAACCCTGGAACCAGTTTAAGTTTCAAAAACTGTTCTTTTGCTTTGTTACTATTGGTATGCTTAACTTCAGCTTCTGTGCAAAATTTGTTGTTTATATACCTATTCCCATTTAAAAAAAAACAAAAACAAAAACTCTTATTAAAGATATCACAATGTTATCCAGGAAGTTAAGAACATTTCTATTTTTGGCTACAAGTACAAGAACATTTTGTTTCATATCAAAGTTTCTTTAAATCCCTTCTTGTCTAATCCTTTCTTTTAGCCCCTGCTCATTTGTTCTTTCCATTATCATGGGCATCACACTGAAACATGCTAAGAAATTAGCTCACAGGACTCTCACATTAACCCACACTAGACTAAGAACTGAACTGTCTCACAAAATACACACCTCAGAAACAAAGTTGTAAGCAGAAACTGCAAAGATAATTTCATACATAGATGAAGAGCACTGCCATCATAAATGAGAATTTTTATGTTAGCTGATACTTCTTCAAGACTAATTTTTAGTCTTAGGATGATAGAATAGTCAGGGTTGGAAGGACCTTTAAGGACCATTTAGTTCCACCCCCCTTGGCCTGGGCAGGGACACCTCCCACTAGATGAGGTTGTCCAAAGCCCCATCCAACCTGGCCCTAAGCCTTCCTAAGGAAGGGCCATCCACATCTCTAGCAGCCTGTGCCAGTGTCTCATCACCCTCTAAGTAAAAAAATGTTCTCCTAACACCTCATCTATATTTTCCCTCTTTTAGTTTAGCTTAACTGTTTCCCTTTATCCTATCAGTACACTCTCTGATAAAAAGTCTCCCTCCTACAGTTGAAGGTCTCTCTGGAACTTTCTCTCCCTCAGCCTTTTCTTTTTTTTTTTTTTTTTTTGTAGGATAGGTGCTCCAGTCCTTTAATCATCCTTATAGCTTTCTCTGAACCCACTCCAACAGGTCCACGTCCTTCTTGTGCTGGGGGCCCCAGGCCTGCACCCAGTATTTCAGATGGGGTCTCAGGAGAATAAAGCAGAGGGAGACAATCACATCCCTCATCTTGCTGGCCTCGCTTCTTCTGGTGCAGACCAGGATATGATCAACTTTTACCAATGTGCAAGCACGCGCTACCAGCTTACATTCAGATGGCACACATGTGCTTTGGCAATTATTATTTCAGTCAGGCTGTTAAAGCTCCATGCTTAACTATAAGCTCCTAAGTGGCACAGGCAGGCAATAGTTTCCATCACCCACAAAAACCGCAGGAAATACTGAGGGAGATTTATAACTTGATGCACCTGGCACAACAGAAAGAACTTCACTATTCATTGTTGTTACTCCATTCTACCTAATTGCTCATTTTAATAATAACCTTAATTTTGGTGAGACATTGAGGACACTTAGGATCATTTGTGCTCCAAGAACTCTCAGAAATAATCCATGGAGAAGATAGATAAACACTTTTGTTCCTGAGAAATTAATTGCTGATGCAGCTCTGGCAATAAAGCAGACATAAGAAGCACAATGCCTTGACCAGCTGTGACTGCAGTGTGTGGGGAGCAGAGGATCCCCCACCTGCTGTGTTTGTAACTCTCCCTGAGGCCCCTGAACTACAAGGGCTCTGGTTGCCATTTCCACAGAGCGCACACACACAAATCTCCCTTCCCTAAAGCTTACTACCAAGCGTCCCTAGCACTTCTCAAGAGAAGTATGGATCTTCCAGGACACAGACAACACACAGACATTCCAGGACCTTAGAAAGCCCTCACAGTTTTCTCTCTTGTATCCTTTTCTTGCCACCCCTCTACTCCAGTGTTCTTTTCAGAAACAGCACCTAGTAAGATCAAAGAACATAAGTCAGCTTTAATCAGCTCAGCTATTTAAGAAAAAGCTGGTCCTTTACTTGATGTGCAACACCTGTGGCAACACACCAGCCAGAGTGATGCCAAGTGTCCACACCAGAACTGCACCTGCTCTACTGTTTCCTTTGTGATATTTTTTGCAATTCATTTGATATGAATGCAAGGAAAGGATACAATCCGAGTTGACTCTATTAGAGGTTAACCAGCTGAATGACTTTTTATTTGAACTGAAATCTGTCTTAGGCACATGTATTATTAACTGGCTAATCATAATTGTCTTAGTTCTTATTTTATATTGCAAGCAACATATCTCCAACATGTTTTACAAGATTAATAACAATCACACATTTGGGTACATTTCACAATTAAATATGCAAAAAAAATATTATTAAAATAGAAAGTCTACTCCAGCTTTAGAGCACTATTTTACAAGCTGACTACAAGCACAGAAGTATGAAATACTCAAATAAGTTTTCTAACAAAATCTCAAAGATATAAAATCCTCAGCTCAGGGAATTTGTGATTTCAAACACTGGCTGAGGTTTACATGCGTGGCAAACTAGAAAGGTAACATTTTTCATTGGTCTGATGCAGACAGCAAGAACTTGTAACAGCTATTTTATTTTTAACAGATTGAAGAATATTGACTTGTATTTCCAAGATTTTCAGAAAAAAACTTTAGATAAATCTGATGGAACTTCATAAATGAACACAGACTCCTGCTGATAAACCCTACAGAACTACTTTTAAATTGGCTTTTTTTATATCCTTTATTTCTCTGCAGCTCATATTTCTTTTCTGCATCCAGCGGGGCTACTGCCTTCAGAGCATGAGTATGAATAGTGCACACAATGAGGCATTGGGTAAGTATAGAAAAAGAAGAAAAAAAAGGTTGTCTAAATGATCATTAAAAGAGGATCAGTCTTCCATGGTACTTCATGATGGAAAACTCCAGTGGAAAAAGAGAATGTGTGGTAACCTTGAATTATGTTAACACACTCTAATACAAGGATATATATGTTTGAATTCAGGCAGATACTTCTCATCTGAATTGATACAAGCTGAAACATAGTGCTCTTCCAATATATGTATGAAGTTACATGTTTTTCTTAAGAATTCAGACTTCTAGAATTTTAAAAATATCTTCTGATGAGACTTCCACATATGCTGACAGAGCTTCATTTCTTAAGGAGCAGAAAGCTATTGCTGAGATTCTCTGAGAGATTTTCCTGTGAGGGGAGAAATTCTGCAAATGCACTGGGCAAATGCAGGACACGATTTGTGTAAATACTACAGCATCAAATCAAAATGGCTTACGTACCCAAGTCTGAGCTATGCCTTCTTGTCGCAGAAGAAGGACAGAAATTAAGTTCTGTATAGGTGTTTCTCCTTGTTTCCAGTGAAACAGTTCACATATCTGTACAGTTCTGAGAAGGCTCATTTTTAAACTTTTGCAATGGAATTATCATGCTTGTGCATCTGAGTGCTTTATACAGCTGTAAAAGTGAATCAGAGCTTCACAGACTGGGATGGCACCTCTGAACATTGTCCAGGCCAGGCTCTGCTCAAATCAGGGGCAGCTGGAAAAGGTTGTTCAGGACTGGGTTGAATGCTGGAAACTGCACAGTCTCTCTGGACAGGCTGTGCCAGTGTTCAGTCACCTTCATCGTATTTTTTTAACTTATTTTTATTTTATCTTTTTTTTTTTTTTTAATAAAATTTAAACTGAATGTCCTGCATTTCAGCCAGTGCCAAATGCTCCTTCCATTTTCAGTGTGCATCACTGAAGTACGGTGCTATCTTCTTTACTCCCTCACATCATGTCTTTACTCTCCCTCACATAATATTTAATTGAATTAGACTTTACTTAAATTGAAATTTAATCCATAGCAAAGAAATGATAACTAAATTGAGCAAGACTCCAGAATAGTTATCTTTAGATTAGAGCTAAACCAGGGAAAACAAACTACACTTCCAGTTAATGTATGCAATAGTTAAACAAACAACAACTTTTATTAATATATTTCAGTAGACAAGATGCAAAGAAAATTACCTTAGCCAATCTATTTGGCAGCTGATTGAGAAATTAAGTCTGGCAATGTGTTAGACATGATTGATTCCAAGTCTTTCCCTCCCCATTAGTCATCATGAAGGTAAGCGTTCTGTGTAAACAATGTTAATCCTGACTTTGAAGGTACAAAGAGAGAAGCACAAACTAACCTTTGCAGAATAAGGGAAAAAAAAAACAAAAAAAAAACAATAAACAACCAACCCCTTTCTGCATCTCCCATCTTGAACTCCTCAGAAACTTGTTTACCCTGCACAAAAAAAAGTTTTGCAGGTGTTAGTTGTCTTTTATCAATCATTATCAGTTACACCCAGCACATGGGGCTGGAATTCCAGCTTCTCCTCTAAATGCCAAGAAGCTGAGCATCAGGAATGAACTGTGCATTTGTTCAGGGAAACACACTGAACTGAAATGCAAAGCTGAAAGAAAATGCAATCAAGGATTGGTCTGAGCAGCAATGGCTTACTTTGACTGCACCTGGAGCACAGAAAATTGAGAATATATGAAGCTTGTTTTATTTTTTTTCCCTGATTGTTTGCAAGTAGGACCCCAACTGACTATAGCCAGGTACTTCTGCAGTGATTATCAAATAAGCAGACTGTTTTAAGTTTCCTGCCCTATGTGCAAATTAAAAAATGGGTTACACAGCTGGACTTTTTAGCAAATGGAGTAGAACAGGAACAGACAAACTATACGGTAACAGCATTCACACATACCAAACATTTTTAGTCATTAACAACACTTCTAGTTAGGACAACAATAAACCTTCCACCATAAAACTTGACAGTTCTCAAGTGAATAAACCAATGGATTCTCCTTGACTGTATATATATATTTTTAATCTCTTGAAGTTTCCCTCCCTACATACACACATTTCCCCGTATTAACATTTTTTCCTAAACAAAAAGGAAGATTCTTAGGAAGCAGAAACAGGAACCACACAAGAATGCTTAGCATTTCTGTATAATCATAGAATCACAGAATCATAGAATCACAAGGTTGGAAACGACCTGCAAGATCATCTAGTCCAACCGCCTTCCCATTCCTATTAGTACCACAAGCTACTAAACCATATCTCGTAGCTCCTCATCCAGACGCCTCTTGAACACTGCCAGGGACAGCGACTCCACCACCTCCCTGGGCAGCCATTCCAGTGCCTGGTCACCCTCTGAGAGAAAAAGTTTCTCCTAATGTCCAACCTAAACCTCCTCTGGTACAACTTCTGGCCATTTCCTCAGGTTCTATTATTTGTCTGGGAGAAGAGGCCAGACCCTTTTTCATCACAACCTCCCTTCAGGAAGTTGTAGAGCGCAATGAGGTCTCCCGTGAGCCTCCTCTTCTCCAGACTAAACAATCCCAGCTCCCTCAGCCGCTCCTCATAGGACTTGTGCTCCAGACCCCTCACCAGTTTTGTTGCCCTTCTCTGGACACGTTCCAGGGCCTCAATGTCTTTCTTGTAGTGAGGGGCCCAAAACTGAACACAGTACTCGAGGTGCGGCCTCACCAGTGCTGAGTACAGGGGAACGATTACCTCCCTGCTCCTGCTGGCCACGCTATTTCTAATGCAGGCCAGGATGCCATTGGTCCTCTTGGCCACCTGGGCACACTGTTGGCTCACGTTCAGCCGAGCATCAACCAACACCCCCAGGTCCCTTTCCTCTTCACAGGAATCCAACTACTCATCCCCAAGCCCGTAGCGCTGCATGGGGTTATTGTGGCCAAAGTCCAGGACCCGACACCTGGCCTTGTTAAACCTCATCCCATTCACCTCAGCCCAGCGATCCAGCTTATCCAGATCCCTCTGCAGGGCCTCCCTACCCTCAGGCAGATCAACACCACCTCCTAACTTGGTGTCATCTGCAAACTTACTCAGGGTACACTCAATCCCTTCATCTAAGTCGTCAATAAAGATATTAAGCAGGATGGGCCCCAGCACCGACCCCTGGGGGACACCACTTGAAAGGGGTCACCAGCTGGACTTAACTCCATTGACCATCACCCATTGAGCACGGCCCTCCAGCCAGTTCCTTATCCAACAGAGGGTAAAACTGTCCAAGACGCGGGCAGCCAGTTTTCGCAGAAGGATACTGTGAGAGACCATGTAAAGGCTTTCCTGAAGTCTAAGTAGACTACATTGACAGCCTTTCCCTCATCTACCAGTCTGGTCACCCAGTCGTAGAAGGAGATGAGGTTGGTCAAGCACGACCTGCCTTTCATGAACCCGTGCTGGCTGGGCCTGATCCTGTGGACGCCACGCATGAGCTGTGTGATCTCTCCCAGGAGGATTTGTTCCATGACCTTCCCTGGCACTGATGTCAGGCTGACAGGCCTGTAGTTCCTTGGATCCTCCTTACGGCCCTTTTTGTAGATGGGAGTCACATCTGCAAGCCTCCAATCCTCTGGAACCTCTCCAGTCATCCAGGAGCGCTGGTAGATAGCCGAGAGCGGCTTAGCAATCACCCCCGCCAACTCCCTCAGCACCCTAGGATGAAGCCCATCCGGTCCCATGGACTTGTGACAGTCCAGATGGAGGAGGAGCTCCCTAACCGCCTCCACCTGAATCTCTGGGGGGATATTCTGCGTATCAGCCCAGATTTCCAGATCAGGGCACAAAGTGCCCTGAGGATAACTGGTCTGACTATTAAAGGCAGATGTAAAGAAGGCGTTGAGGACCTCAGCCTTCTCCTTGTCTTCCGTGGTCACATTCTCCGCTGCATCAATTAAAGGATAGAGATTATCCTTGGTTCTTCTCTTGCCATTGATATATTTGTAAAAGGATTTCTTATTCTCCTTTACTGCAGTGGCCAATCTGAGTTCAAGATGGGCTTTTGCCTTCCGGACTTTCTCCATGCATACCTTAGCAACTTCCTTGTAATCTTCCCAACTAGCCTGTCCCTTCTTCCAGAGGACATAGACTCTCTTTTTCTTCCTGAGTCTCAACAGTAGTTCCCGGCTCATCCACACCGGTCTTCTTCCCCTACAGCTCACCTTAGGGTATTCAGGGACAGTCTGTTTTTGCGCCTTTAAGATTTCCATCTTGAGGAGCGTCCAGGCTTCCTGGACCCCTTTACCCTTAAGGAGCGACTCCCAAGGGAACTGTGCTACAAGCGTCCTGAACAGGTCAAAGTCCACCCTCTTGAAGTTCAAGATAGCAGTTTTGCTAGTCACCCTTCTGACATCTCCAAGAATAGAGAATTTCATGGTCACTCTGCCCTAGACAGTCCCCAGCCTTCACATCACCTACCAGTCCTTCTCTGTTAGCAAAGAGCGGGTCTAGCAGGTCACCACCCCTGGTAGGCTCTTGTACCAGCTGTGTAAGGAAGTTATCTTCCACACACTCTAGAAACTTCTTGGACTGCTTCCTTTGAGCCATATTATATTTCCAACATGTATCAGAACATATAATAAGAACAACAAAAGAAGCACAGTCCTTGTAAAGCAGGTTGATCAGTGATGCTCTGTTGTCTTGTTATTACTATTATCAGTGCTGGTACTTCCCAGGATTGCAAGCTTTTTTTTTTTTTTTTTTTTAAAGCTCAGCTGATTCTGCAGCATGCCACTCTGAGCAGGTAAACAAGGGGCTATTTAGCAACCTGAAATAGAAGTATTGTGTATGGTAAGGAATCTAAATACACATAAACTAGAACTTCAGAAGGAAGCTTACACAAAGTCATCATTACATCAATGAGCACATAAAGCTATTTCTGCTAATCAAAAACCAGAAGTCAGTCTTCAAAACACAACTTTTAAGATGTTTTGTCGATAAGTATGTACTGCTAAAAGCAGCATGTGTTATACTCTTAAAGAACTCTTAAAGAGGAACAAGAAAAGAAAGACAAGCAAAGAGTACCACTGGAAGCAGTAATCTCCTACCACTGATATTTCCCATCATTTATCACAGAGGATTTTGTAGGAAACAAAGTCAATAAGAATTCTGTCAAAATTTATACTTAGCTTTCCAATTTTCAGTAAAACTCAAGAATTCTAACTGATGTGTAAAGTTTGCTTGGGGAATACCATTGAAGAGTTGCACTGGAAACAAAAAAGAGAAATTCCTCCATACATTCTATGTGGAGCTGTTTTAATTTTCATATATCTTTTTTATGAGACAATGTACATCAAATGCTGGTCTCTCCCAAAATAAAGGACTGTGAAAGACATTTCACAGTAGAAGAGATTTTACACTACAAAAGCCCTTAATTAGCTACCACCTTTAACATTTCTTAACAGAAGGTTTTAAACTAGTCAGAAAGCTCCGATTTATGGATGATCTTCTTTCTTCATCTCAATAGCATCTTCAATGCTTCTGCCATGTTGAAATCAACTGATTTAAATGTCACTGCATCATTGACATTTTTGCTGTCTGACTTGAATCCAAATCATCCAAAATCACCAGTGAATAGTCAAAAGCTTTCTCTGCTGCTTAGGCAGCATTGAATCGAGACTACAATTTGTAAGAATTTAATTGATTTTAAGTTCAGCAACTAAATTAAAATAGTACATCAGCAAAGACCCATGTCTAAACAAAAATTGGAAGGAAGACTTTCTTACAGTGTCCCAATGTCTTTACCACAATGCCCTGGGTACAAAAAAAAAAGAAAAAAAAAACCAAAACCTCAAATGAAGCGGCCTGAAAGTAAAAGATGACTACATCATGACCTGTGCATCTTTGCATATAGAGAGATGCATCCCAACATAAAACAATTTTAGGATAAAGTACATTTGTAACTTTTTATAAATAAAGTTAATTTGTAAATAAAGTACATTTGTAACTGTGCTACCTTAAAAAACAATAGTGAGCATATTCTACTAATTTTCTGCATTGGAATTACACCATGATTCAAAACTGAATTCCTGACACACGTACACTTTTCAGATATTTATTGTTCTTCTGCTTGTCTCTAATGTTTCTTACAGACTCCACGTAGCAGTAATGTGCATGTCATTAAAGAATTCACTTTCATCTCTTGAATTTCGTGCTTGTTAGGGCAAATTAATGAAAGACTCTATTCTTTAAGTACTGGCTATACAAAGCCAAAGTCAGCACTAGAAAGCAAAGCGATACAACACTTCATTAAATGTGCTTTTTATTCTTTCTGTTTCAATGTCTGCTGCTATGTGAAACTTAGGGTTATGTGGTCTACTTTTAAATCTCACAGTAAAGAATGTGCTAGAGTCACAAGTTCATATCTTGCATTTCAAGTGCACTTCCCATGAGAAAGAGGTGTCAGGATGAGACATCGTTACAAATTCTTTTAAAGTACAGAGCTCACATTTATCCAAAACAGTGACTGAAAATGCTGTGTGGTGGTAACCTATCTCAGATAATGAGCAAAGACTCCTTCCAAATTAACTGTAATTCTCTTTTAGTCCTACTATTCTTTTTTCCTTCTTCCTTCAACACAGTGAAAGTGAGAACTCCTTTGAATACTGAATTCCATCTTCCTACAACAATTCTTCAAGAGAAATGTAGCCAAATCTTCTTCAGTGTCCTGCTCAGGCTTCTTTTGCCTTCTCTAACTGAATTGAGATGGCTTAATACCCAAGCAGAATGCACAGTAATTAAACCGTTTGTCCCTTCTCAAAGTTCTCAGGCAAAAAGAAAAGTTTATAACAGTGTATTAAATCCTAAATTATGGTCAAAGGCAAATTACAGAATCTGTACCCTTCATTTTATTTTGTTACAGTATTAAAAAGCTGATAAATATATTCAGAACAGAAGGAAAATGTTAGGGGGCCTAAGTGTCATTTGATCTAAAAACATGAGGTCTGACATCGATGGCTGCTTTTCACACAGGGTGGCAGAGGAAAGTGAATCATGCACCGACTAACCATGAAAATGGAGGGGGTGGATCTATCAGTGTGACAGTCTACATTTCCTATTTACTCATATCCAGCTAAATGAAAAATCCCATTGAGAAATCCAGTTTACTTCCAAAACATTTTTGAGTGATTTTATTTCATTTCATTGATGGTATGATCCAGTGACCATATTCTGTTGGCAATCCTCTTATGAATGCAAGAATGCTTCTGTGATGGTATGATTGGTCAGTGCTTCGTTAGCTGGATCCTACAGCACTGGGATCTCTGGGTAACACTAACACTGAAGATGACAGTGAAGGGGCAATTTGGATACAAAGCAGCTTAACAGCTCCTTGTGTTAGAGTGCTGAAGTCTGCTTGGTGAGAAATAAACTCAAATTCCACATGGAAAGAGCTAAATTACTTCCAGACTCAAACCAGCCCTTTAAGTATCACGGACACTTCCACATAAGGTTCTTTCAGTAAGTAATGTGGACTGAACCCAAACCATCTGTGTATAACCAGTATAGAAGACTACTGCAATGATGCCATAGCTAGACCGCAATCAAGACAAATCTTATACGGGTAATTAACTGTTTCTGGGTACTTAGAACTAAGTTAGAAGAACATTAGACATGCAAAAAATGAAGCAAGTTTTAAAATAACAGAATTAGGATTCCTGTAGAAAACTTAATTCAGCCTACTCTGTGTACAAGATTAACAACGTCAAAATCAATTTAAAGAAACATTATTTCTGAGCTTTTCACTATTACTCTATTGAAAGTTAGAACTGGAAAATACTCTGTAAAAAGTACTTTCTCAATAAGCGGTCCCAGCAATTTTTTAGAGCAGGCATCTGAAGACAGTATTTCATTTCATGCAGAGTTTTCTGGTGTTCAGCAAGTCTGAATACATTTTCTGCCTAGCACACCTATGGGTAAAAAATCTGTCTTACTCTATTCTGCAAAGAAGTCAGAGTTTCTTCTAGCTCTGGATTTCACACTTGAGATTATTTGATTTTTGAGAATACATATTAACATAACAGAACTTTAAGAATCCATAGAACAGCTGCAGATGAAGTTCGGGGCCAGCTCTCACAACGTGGTCTCAGATGAGTTCCCCATGAAATGATGAACCGGGAACACAATGATGCTATCTTAAAAGTTTAACTGAAGTTATTCTTCTAGCATTCACTGCAAAAGAGTACCAAGTCAGAGATTCAGATTCCTTTTTTATTTTTCCTTTTTTTTTTCCCCCCGTACATTTTCAGGATTCATTTGCCTTATAATTCTGCAGCAAAACAAAGGTCAGAGTCACAACTTTGTCCAATCATGTTGACCTTACATACTAAACTAAGTAAAGGCCTACGGAAAAATTGCATGTGGATAAAATTAAAGATTATATCACAATTACTTCAAACCCTAATGGAATGAAACTGCTATACAGGTTGCTCCAAAAGTAATGCCTCCTATTTCCATGGAAATGACAACAAAGACCACAATAATGCTGTTTGACAGCTCAAATTCTCAGCCACAAAGCAATGTTTTTCTACAGATTCACCACCATTAGTCATGCATTTTCACCAGTGATGAACAAGAGCCTGCATGTTGTGTTCCTAAAAATCTGCACTAGACATGTGACCCACTGTCTCTGTCACTACTGCAGAAACACACCCATTGCCTTACTTGCATCCACTGTTTGGTCTCCATCAACGTTCAGCAAGTACTGATAAATGGCAGTGGGTGCTATTTTTTCTGCATGGAAGACTTCAATGATGTAGCTTTACTTCATACGCATTTCCATGTCAGACGTCACTCTGTCAGACTGCCCGTCTGCTGCCATCTATCATATGGCAACAAAACATTACAGAATATTGACGTTGTGGGCCAACATAATAAAATAGGAAGCATTACTTTCAGAACAGCCCTTGCAGATTCATCACACTGCTTGCAGCCATTTAGTTTAAAATCCCATTTTTTTCAATGACTCCTATTTATATCCCCGTTTCCTTAAAAGGAACACTGATAAAATGTCACCTAACTCCTAACTTTCTTATTACCTAACCTAACTCAAAGAACCAAGGACATCCTCTTTACACCATCCTCTGGGAAGATTTTGAGATGAGGAGAGACAGTAGACCTCCATATTGCTGCTCTTATAGCCTGCCAGTAGATATATTCATTTTGATTCACTGCTTAATTTAAAGGAATTTATGCTCACAAAAATTGCAAAAGAAACAAAATAGCCTGAATGCAAGAAATTCACATTTTGTGGTCAAATAGCAGAAAAAATAAATGTAAACTATAGTTATCAATTAAATAAGGACAGCTGCCTGCTACTGCATAGAAAATCTCAAAGAGCTTTACAAAATCAACACTGCAGTAACATGGCTAATTTAAACCTGTAACAACTTATTTCACAACCACTGCATAATAAATGCTGCTAAACTGTTTTACATCTTTCTGAGAATGTTTGAGACTTCAAAATACTGCCCTGTATGAACCTCAGTTTTTGTACTTCAACTTGTGAGAGAGTTTCTTAGTTACATAAATTAGTAGCCTAAAATGCATCCAACTCAAGTGACTTTATGAAAAGAAATAAAATATGAAGTAGTGAGAGAAAGAGTCAACATTGCTGGTACAAGCATTAAAAAAAATGAAGTCTATTCTTTCCCATCTTAATCACATTTCAAATTTGACATACAGAAGGGCTCAGAGCCAGAATTCTTATCCAAACTACATAAATCTCTAGACAAACTGTATAGACTATATGGCCCTGTCCCCACAAAACCTTCTAATTCTTCCCAATGCTGCTTTTTAGCAAGAAAGACAGCTATCTTTTCCTCCAAAATCTCCTTTTAGAGGAATGACTGTTCATTCTTTCAATGTGTTTATTCAATGAAGCAGGAATAGAAACCAGCCCAAGCCTTCAATGAACCCTAGTGACTGCAGCAACGTGCCCCATACTGCTTCTATTGCTTGAAAAGATGCAGTTTTCCTGCAGAATTCCCAAGCAGGTTCAGAGGGAGGCACCTGTGTAACCTACTTCAAGCAGCTGGTCCAGCTTACAACATAAACAAGGTAACACCTCAGAAAACTGACTTAGAGGAACGGAACCATTAGCAAAGCAATTAATACATGGATTTTTTTTCTCCCTGAGGGTTGGCCAGGTACATAATGTCTTTTTGCTTTATTTTCCTTCTTTCCACTCCCTTGTAGAAAGAGATAGAAAGAGTTTTTACTTGTTTTCTGATATTTTCAAAAGGTGAGAGAGGATATTTGCTTGAACACTGAGAATGTCTCCATTTTTTTGGGATGATTTCCAGCATGATATTTTATTTATGTCTTGCCAAAATAAACACTTTATAGTTTTCTCATTAGTCAAAGGGCTTTAAGAACATGCTTGAAGGAAATGATCCAACTAACAAAACAAACAAAACCTTTCCCTGCACTTCACATGCTCTGTGAAAAGCAGCTGCTTCATGGAAACAGCATCTGTAGAGCTAAATGTTCCACCTGAGCTGTGTTTGCCATCTCCTGAAAAACCTCATGCAAAAGTGCCACAGGGAAAAGTTGCAGATCCTTTATGTCCATCCATTTTCTGAACGCTAAATAGTGAAATTCAAGGGAAGGGAGATGCGGATAGAAAGGATGTGTTTAAAGTTGTGAGATTCAATCAGCCACCTTCCATTTCTTTAACATTTCACACAGCTAAAATGTAAGATTAGAAACAGAGACACAGCAACATGCCAGTCCCAGGTGGACTACCCAGCCTCCCCTTCTGCTTACACAGAACTGCCTGCCTCAGAGCTTTCCATGGCTACAAAGGTGGAATCTGATACAGCTGCACTTACCATCTGTCCTCTCTCATCCCATTTTTTCTCAAATCTTGACTGCCAACATTTAACAAGCCTTCTGTATACAGCATGCACATTACACATTCCTCACCTAATTAACCATACAAAGTAGATATAATAAAGCACACAAAGGCTAGGTATACTTTATTCTCTGTATGAAGGGCTGCCAATGCACTTTCCTTTTCCACCTTTTCAGTTGTGCATTTCCTTGTGCAACCAGACATGCTCTGGAGTTAGCAACACCATGCAAGAAGAATTTTTCTTCCAATTATGAAAACATTATCCTTTTAGCTTTCCAGACCCATCTACATTACCATATACATTTGTCTAAGCAAATAAATTTAACAGAGTTAAAAGATTAGAAAAACTCAAGTTGAAGATAAAATTCCTTACAGCAATGCAAATTACTTCTTCTGGGTCACTTCTACAACCCAGCAATGTGTTGGGTTTTTTTCCTCCCTGCATCTCCCACTAACACCTATTTGTTTCAGCATTTGAGCACATATTTATGATCATATATATCCTGTACACAAATGTTGTGTGTAGAAAAGCATATCTAACTATATGAATCCAATTCACATATCCTCATTCCAAAATTCAATTTCTATAGTACCAAAACTGAATTACGGACACTACATGATAAATCCTTTTGTGTTTGCATAATTGGCTTAAAAAAAGACTGCTGCCTATTTGTACAAGATCATTCAAATTATACTTTTAAAGTCCCAATCTTTGAAGTGGTTTGAGAATTCTATTTTTATAACAAAGATGCATGCTACAAAAAACAAATGACATTGCCTTGCTTACTGTCCAAGATAATGCTATGTATGCGGACAGAAAAGCTGATGCTTCACAACACTTTCATCATTCTTTCCTACTTGAATATCATTTCAGCTGTTGTTGCAGGGATCCCAGAAAGCTGAAGAATATTACTTTGAAACCTAGTATTTCCCCAGTCTATATGTATTTTCCTCTTTAACCCCTCCCCCCCACACACACATACTTTTAATAAAGTCTATCAAAGCTAATTTGGAATAACTGTTTCATATTAGTATTTAGGGAAAGAACAGGTGTTCTATGCTTTTGTTTTCATAAATTTTAATTTCTGGGGAAGATACCCTTATGGCCCAAGTCTTTAAGAGTGAAAAGTCAACTCTATCAAAATCCCAATTGAAGTTTTCATTCATAGGAAATAAACAAAAGAGAAGCTACCACAAGTTTCTGAAAGGGGGTAGGAGAACACATGAAAAACACCAGTGATTTATTACATTAAATAAGCCTAAATAGTGCATTTTAGAAAAAAAACTCCTGTAAGAACACTGTTTGCACTGATCTCAGAAGAAGCAGAAATGAAATGCATAATTTAACAACAGGAAAACAAAGAACAACAGAGTATTTATATACAGGTACCTGTATATGCCTCTATGTAGGCATATCTACATAGAGAGGAGAGATCATAGAAGCTACTATCACATTAGCAGCATGCTTGATTCTGCTGGTTAAGGATTAATCACTACAGAAAGATCAGTGAGCAAAAAAGGAACTAGCGCACATCAATTGCCTATTTGTGACTTTTTCTGAATGATTTATAGAAAAGCTATTAAAAAAAACCCATAAAAGTAACAGAAAATGTGTAAACAAAACCTTTTCCAAATGTTCTATTAGTTTTTTCCGAATTCTGCAGCTGCTTAGGGTCAAGTTCCAAACCACTGGGGCTGCGCACTGTCCGTACTATTCCTCACTCTTTGCCATTCAGAACTGTCCAGACTCAGGGCTGCAGTTTACTGCTTCCTACTAAATTAAAATACCTTCTGTTATGTTTTATTCTCAGGAGAAAGAATTGTAATAGCAGAGCTATAGAGATATCTACCTAAACTATGCCGGTCTCTATAGTATATCAGAAAATAGATTTCCTGCTGAAGTGGGACAGACCTTCCCTATGGATAATTTCCAGCAATTATTAGTTTGGACTGTTCCCTTTTATGAGACAACTTCATTGATACTGGGTATAAATTAGTTAGAAGAACAGAAGGGACAAATGTTACAGGGCCCATGAAAACTTGCCAAAGTACGCATAATGCCAGCTATGTCACAAATCCAGGGACCTAGATGCCCTCGGTCTTGAGGTCAAGACTGTCATGACAAATCCCAAACTTCTTTGATGAATTTCAGAAAACAGCCTTACAATGACCAGATCTCCTCTTCATTTCACTGATGAAAGAGACAACAATCTAGTTATTTAGGGCAGATTTTCTATTCAGTTCTCTAGATGTTGTCATATCACCCAAATCAGTTGTTAATCTGAGTAACAGATGTGGTAACATGAGACATCAAGTGATGGCTGCCTACAGCCATATACCAGACTCAATTGCACTCATGGTGGAAAGCACAAGTCGGTTGCCATTTTAAAAACACCTTTGCTTAAGAAAGAATATTGCGAGAGCAAGATCTTTAGTTTCACACATCAAATACTGGTAAAATTCGGACCATTTTCTTGCATGTCTATCATCCACATAGCATTGAAGAAAAATCCCACAACTGGACAAGCTGATGGAACAACCAATGTATTAACAATTTACAAGAGAGACCAAAAATATGATTCTTGTCAGGGAAATTGGATACAGGTGGAACCTGTCTGAAGGGAGAGGATGGCTTAAGCACGACAATCAAGATGGCAGGAAAGGAATTGTATTTGCCTTCTTTCACAGTCTACATATTTAACATGTTAGAGAATTTCATTGTCCTTATGTCTTTTCAGCACAACTACCTCAGTAAAACTGGATTCAGAAAAAGGGTGTCAACTCTTTCTCTTCAGCAATGAAATTCCATTCAAATACCATTGTTCCTGAATAAATCAGACAGAAAAGAGCTGAACAGCAAGTAAAATGAATTTCCTTGTAATCTGTTTCATAATGCAGGCTATTAACTTTCAGAATGCTGCATTTTAGTTTGATACAAAGCAATCCTGTAACATTCTTAGACTTATTTCATACTTGAATACTAAAGAAAAGGTATACAAATGATTGTAGATATCCATCTACCCTATCTCTGATGCACTATAATACAAATATTATGCTATTGTGATATTAACTTTAAAGCCTTTGCATGTTCACTGGCATGCTTTAGAAGAATTCTACACTTAGATTCTAGCATTTGCCTCTGTAGGTATCATCTGGCTTTAGGTGATTATATGACAAGCCTCCTAAAGCACGTGAATAAAAACTGGACTTTACTCTGAAGGATTCGCTTGAGAAATCTGCTTCAGTGGCCCTGAGGAAACTAGCTTCTTCATTTAGCCAAGTTGGTGTGTAACGTTGAATAACATAATACTTTACCCATTTTCCCTTCCAAACTAGAGAAGGAAAATATGATATTTTCCCCCAGCTTCCTTCTCTCTATTCTGTTTCTACTTGAAAAAATGTTATTTTCTAAGAAAAAAGAAATCAAAAGGTGCCATGATAGAGAATACAGCTATTTCTAGGTCTTCTGGTATGCAGCAAACTAGCAGGGCAGACAACCACCAAGTGCTGCTTTCTAGAGCTATAAAAGCCAGGTTGATTCAGACAGTTGCAACAAAATGAAGAAGCAAGGCAGAAAGAGTGCCAGCTATTACTGGCGATGTGTTCAAGCAGTAGCAACCATATGCTGCTCCCCTCTTCCTTTTGGAGTAGCAGCAAGTAGAGCTTTCCGAGCCACTTAACAGGCATCTCCAACTCCGCCCTCCCCATTCACAACTTTGCTGCCTGCTCCACCTCAGAAAAGGCCTTGGCATTTCTACTTTCAAAGCAGCACAATTCAAGTCCAATCATTACAGGGATATACCTTATGTCGTTTCTATGAGTGTTCAAGAGAATACCATGAGTATATAGTTTTAAAAACAAAATTCAAAACAAAATTATTATTTTTTAAAATAAATACAACAATATTTTACAGGTGATCAAATCGAGTTGAAGCTGCCTTGCATGCAATCAAGACACAAGGTAGTAAAAGCAGGAATAAAATACAGCCACTTCAGGCCAGTTACTGGACCAAGAATCTCATCCAAAAAAAAAATTCATACAAATGGCAAAAGAGTAAGCCAATGCTGTCACTGGGAAAAGCAGCCCAGCCCTCTCCTGCTCAAGGGAACCACTTGTGAACTCTCGTGCTACTGCAGCTGTTCATACACACCCATGATAAACTGGATCAAGAACTGAAAGAAGTCAAACTGACCTGCCAAATTAAGTAACCGGATAATTCAAGCCAGAAGAGCTTTACATTCTGGACCCATGGAGCATGTTATGGGATGCAAGAAAAAACAGAAATAGTAAAAGAAGACTCTGAAGAACTCATTTTTTCTGTACTTTTTGGGGACAGAAAGGTAGTGATTTTCTTAAATTCTAAGCTGAAGTCAGCAGTGTAAGCTATCTTTTCACTAACGTACATATGTAATAGTATACTGTTGTAAACTGATACCAGTGAAAAGCTTAAAGCCTGTAACAGTGGGGATATTACTTTGTAAAAGTAAGGCTGTCTTTTCAATTTTTATTTGCTGAGTATTTTTTTACTGGCAGTAGTGAAGTGTAAAGAAAATGTG